>OX456984.1:223179334-224506999 GCA_949752695.1 Melanostoma scalare | reverse complement strand
TGTTTAACCACAGCCAAAAGCCACACGGCACTTGACTAAAAAATAAACAGGTAGTTTAATAGAACAAATGAGGAGAGTCATACAAAAACCCACCTGTCTGGAATGAGGATTCGGATCAGTGACAATCTTCACCAACGCATTCAAGAATTTATCAAAAACCTTGTCATCGCAGTGCTGATTGAAGAAGTTCTCACTTGGAGGACCACAGCTCGGATCATATCCGTTGATAGTCGATACAATTGCCTCTGAAATTGCAATGTTAAGAGCGGCATCCTTCTGCACTTTCACCAGTGAGAGAAATTTGTCCAGATTCTTAGAAGTAAAATGCAGCCCATCACCAATAGCCAGACTTCCCAAACACTTGACAGCGTCTTCTCGAATTTTGGCCCTAACCGAAGTACTCCGGAGGAGGCCAAAAATGACGCCAAATATAATGAACTTAGTCGAAACAGAAGCAGCTGGGAGAAGGAACAAACGTTATTTGAGTTAAAAAAAAAACGAAAATCGTTTTACTTTTGTCCTCGTCCATTGCATCATCGTTTTCGTCTTCCTTCTGAAGTGGAATTTCAACATCGAATTCAGGTATAGCCACGGTTCGGCCGATCATGGAAATGCCTTTGATGGCTGCCGAAACAAGTAGTGGCTGTGTCTCGCAGAGCATTTTCACTTAAATCAATTGAAACTAAATAACGCTGTTCCATTGAATGTCAATCCTTCTACACTTACCCAGTATCTTTATGCTTCCAATGAATTGTGGAGATTGACTGAATTCAATTTTATCCTCAGCCTTTTTAATCGATTCAATTCGTCTACTGTAGGCATGACCAAGTACCAACAACCATCCGTGACGATTTTCTAAAGATTTTTGGGGAAGGCCCGCAAGAATCTCAGATATTTGAGAATCAAATTCTTTCTTATCCGTTCCGTATGCCAGTAGAATTCCATAGACTTGTGCAACATGGAGCCTTGTTGTTTCTGAAACATCCTTCAACGAATTCGCCAGTGATTCCATCAAATGCATCTGTGGTTTGGAAAGGATCTCCGGGGCAGAATTGAGGAGATCATAGAGACACAAGAGGTTCCCTTCACCTAGAATTAGAGTCATGTTGGAAAGTCCTTTTAAAAACTCTGTCGACTACATACTTCTTTTAGCCTCAACAGACTTCTCGACAAGTTGCAAGTACTGGTGGATCTCGTTGTCTTCACTCTCTTTGAAGTTGCTAATGATGTAATTCTTGAGAAGCATCGTGTTCTTCTCATCCCCTGGGCCACCTTTAACTCCCGCCGAGAACCACAAGCAAACCCTCAGGTAGTCTAGAATCTAGAAAGAACTTTGTTTAGGGAGTATTCTGTGTAAAACGTTCGCACCCACCTCATCATAGACATTCAAACTATATGCCAACTTGGTTCGGCCAACGACCACATACTGCGAACTTTTATTCAATCGCTTTTTGGCTACTTCTGCGACATGTCTCATCATTGGCTTGAATCCGGGAATAATCACACGCCTCTGTTCCGAACTGAGTTTATTGAAATCATCTACGTGTCCATCGGGAAAGTCTATTGATGACAAATAGTTGTAGTTCACCTGGTCTTTCTTTGAAACGCCGTAGAGGTATGATGTGACTGTCTCACGCAATGAGTTCCTGCATATCAAAAACAAGTAACAAGACGCTCTTTTGAAAGAAGTAACCAAACTTACCTCTCTCCAGCAATTAGCAGCAAGAGAAACCGTGCTGGTGCAAAGTGTTCAGGGAAGCAAGTAGTAAGAAACACACTTGTAACGTTCTGCACAATGTTCAGCTTCGACTCAGCATTGTCAGCCAACATAGCCAACAGCAGATGTTGCTGAGAATCCAACTGATAATTCTCTTTGTCATCTGATTCCATCGCTGAGTTGTAAGCAAAAGCTGGAGCCATTGACACCAAAGCCTCTCGAATAGAGGTGTGCAATTCTGGTTGAGCAGTTGCCAAATGATTGAAATAAGACAGCACAATTTTCAAATCCTGATTGATGACATTCGGACATGTTCTAGAAAGCTGAGCCAGAGCAGAGTAGGCTGCATTTTGCACATCCACTGGTTCATCAGTTTCCCGACCAATCAGCTTCGTTAGACCAGTAAGTATGACTTTGGCTACCTTAGAGACAATCTCAATGGGTCCTTCTTTAATAAGAATCTCACAAAATTGCAGAGCCAATACCCTGCACTTCTGATTTGAGAACTCCCCAAACAGTCCTTCGAAGATGACCTGGATTCCTTTGGGAGTATTGATTCCCTTACCTCGAGCTTTGATCAGATACTGAAGAAGTTTCTGGCGTACTCTGGCACAACATGGTGTGGTCTTTCGGTCGGGGTTTTGTGAGTTATTTCCCGAAAAGAGCGTATACAGAGGAGCTGTGACATGCATGTCAGTAAAGTCGAGCATGGTGCAAACTTTGCTTAGTTCAGCAAGTGCAGGTGTTGCAACGCTGAAACGTGTGTCCGATGATGCTATCACCAGGAGAATGAAGATTTCCAAGTCGGAAAAAATGCCTGAGCAGATAAAACGAACAACTCCTTGCTTTATCTGTGGGAAAATGAATTGATTTTTCATTCGATGAGTTTGTTGAAGAACTTGTGAATACCTTTTCAAGCTCTTCTGCTTTCCAGTTGTTGGCGCTGACGCGTTTGAAGGAATTTACGCTTAGACCAGCCGGAATGACATCGTTTGTGGAGCTGTGAATGGAGTACATAAGTGATGAATATTGAAAGCAGATGGTTTTTGATGAAAAGAAGCCTGCACGGCTTTCACAGTCGAACTTTAGTTTACACAACTCATTCAAACAACGTTCAAACGGCAAACTTCAAAAGCAACGAATAAATGAGAAAAAAACGAGGAAATACTCTTGGAGCCTACTCCGTAACCGGCTTTCAGAACCAAATTTTTACACGTGGAAGTTTTATGATATGAATTTATGGAAAAGCAGTGCAATAGTGAAATTTTCAAAACAAAGCAATGGAGAGTAGGGCATTTTTGACGGGATCACTAACGACACACACTACGTAGGCCCCAAGATACAAGCCTGAATCCAACAACGATTAAACATAATCATACCCATAAGGAAGCAGCAAAACGTCTTGAAGAAGACCCAAGAAACTCTTCTTGATTGCTGGTTTATCATCAATCGACAATAGGTCTTTCCTCTTGGTTGGGTCCTCTGGTATTTTCATGTCACCTAACAATGGCAGCAACAACATAAACAACCTGAAATAAAAGAACCAAACATAAAGAGACCACAATTCTCCAGAAACCTTTTATATCCACTCACTTGTCTTGATAGTTTTCTAATTTCCCTTCGCACGATATCAACTTTGCTGCCAGTTCAGTTTGTTTTTCAATTGGTAGTCTAGGGAAGCCCATTGTTATGAATATTATTGCAAAATTCTGCAAGAATGGTGACTCGCCAGAAGCTTTGTATTGATCTAAAAGGGCTTCAACTGGTATTTGGACAAGTGGTCGTGACGTTACTCGACGCTTGATGTGCGTTAGCACTTCAACTACCTAATAGTTGTTAAATAGATTATTTTTTCTTTTAGGCTTTAGGATGACTTACCTTTAGACGGACATTGTCATGGGGTGAGGTTATCTTGATGATGACCGGTGTAAGGAACCGGCCAACAGTTGCCTCTAGCTTCTCATCGGTATCTGCAACTCCCAAACGCAGCAATACACGTTCTAATAACTCTGAAAAGCAAAAAATTAATTTTTAATTTTCATTGCAATATGCAAATTGAAAAAAATAATAATTCAACTTTTTGCATATCATCACAGACAAAAGACGCAGTAGTCTCGATGAAAAAATGTATTAAAGTCATATTTGACTTGTTTTCAATGAGATACGAGGTTAGATGCTTCTTAAAATTGTTTCGCAATTCAAAAGAAGTATAAAACAAAATTTTTTTGTTATAAATTAATAGAATTTTGAGTATAAAAACTTACCAATTTCTTCTGCAGCTGTTGATGACATTTTGTTTTTAGGTCTTTTGAGAGAAGTTTTTTCTTTTTTATTTGCTTATGCACTGGATTCTGGATGACAGTTCTACAGAGTGTGACAGTTTTGTAATACAGTGTTTTTGGGTGTGTTCAAGAACTTACATAGACAAGTTCGAAGATGCTGCTCCGTTCAGTCGTAAAGCTTATGTCGTTTTCCAAAATATCACTCCCAAATGAAATCGGGAGTGATTTGGAGAGTTGGAGTGATTTTTTGACAGATAAGCTATACTAGAAATGTCAAAGCTGACACTTCAACTCTCCAATTCACTCCCGATTTGGTTTTGGAAAACGACATTAGTACGCTGCTGATGCGAAACGAAATTTTTCGTTGGTCTCCACATCCACGACGAATTCGTAAACGAACTCTTATGTCGTTTTCCAGAATCATTTTCACTTCTTCACTCCTTTTTCGTTTATTTTGAAATTCTTTTAAAGCGAAGTGACAGATTTGAAGTGATTGCATTGGTAGTGGTAAAACAGAAATGAAATGTCAAAATCGAATGTTTTTTTTCCCTTCATTTGAAAAGTGTTTTGTTGAGACTTGTGACCACGAGGAAAAATTGTAATAGATAAATTTGTAAATTTTAAGATATGAGTGGAATAAAATACCACGAATTGGAATTAAATGATTTTTAAGCAAAAGGAATGATGGCAGTGAAAAATACCATTGAAGTGTTCTATCAGCAGTTAAAAAAAAAATTTGATAATAAAAGTCATTAAGATGATTATTTGTGTGAACAAAATGAGTTTACAAAATCTTTTTTCCACAGCACTTTGTTTTTCTTTGTTTATTTTTTACTAGCGACCCGCCCCGGCTTCGCACGGGTACAATGCGGATACTAATACACTACAGAAAAACTGTGAACATTTAAATTTGGAGTAAAACAATTTCCCTTTCCCTATACCATGAAGATTTCCTGCTATCTTTGGAATATTCATACACTACATTTTTACTTATTTATTTTTTACATTTTTACCTCGCGATTTATGTATCTGTAATATCTTCGAAAATATTCATTTAAATCACATGGTGTAAAGGGCAATTTTGATCTACATGAAATGCACAATGTATCTAATGTATTCAATTGGATAAGGAATGACACTGTATCGTTTAAAATAGCTTGGGAAATAACCCATATTTTTTTTTGTAATATGTAAAAGATAAAAATGGTTACTGTGGGTTATCCTTAGGAGATAAACATATGCAGTCACGGACTTTTTTATTCATATTTTTAAGAATACAATTCCTTAGTACATAAATTTGACCTATCTCGTAAGGTTTAGCCAGCGTTTGCAATGTAAGCGCAGAAAAATATGTTTGTTACGACATCACATTACAAATCTTTAAATTTCTCGGCTTTTCTCTACTATAATATGCATGTATTATACATATAAACCTTCCTCTTGAGTCACTCTAATCACTAAAAAAAACCGCATCAAAATCCGTTGCGTAGTTTTAAAAATTCAAGCATACATAGGGACATAGGGACAGAGAAAGCGACTTTGTTTTATACTATGTAGTGATTAATTTTTGTTTCTACTTTGATCTCTTTCCCAAAAAAAAAAACATACCTCGACTTTGTGAAATTTGTTAGTGTTGTAGCACAAAATTAAAAATGCAATAGATCTGTCAAAGATTCGCAAGCATTTATTGTACCGGGAGATAAATGATGGACTGAAAAGTGTGGAGAATTGTAAAAGTTTTAGTAAGAGACCTACTACAACTATCTACCCATAGCACCTATTTCGCAAAGCAAAAGTGTACTGCACATCAAAAAAGAAAGCGACATTTTCCGTTTACGATTCCATCTTGTCATTTTTGTACGGGATTTTTCCTTTCGTTTTAGCAGCGATTGAGTTCCGATCGCTGACAAAATCAAAAACATAGGCGCCAGTTAGAGCGATCAGAAAAACGAATCAGGAAAAAATTTTAAATGGAATGCTAACTATGTTTTCGTAAGAATTGAATAACAAATGTTATTATAATCGATGGTAAATGAGTCAGAGAACTTTTTTTGTTCAATTGCATTAATTTTTTCTATTAAAATAGCATTTTTCTATTTTCCTGCTACATTTCAATTTTCGTGTCAGCTTATTGAAATTTCAGACAAAATAGAACAGACGGTTCTAATTTTTGAATTCCGTTTCCGAGTATTTCACTGACAGACTCACAGCGGATTATTTTTGTCGTGTGCATAAGGAATACCAGTTGCTGGTGTATAAATTCGAAGAGTTGAGAGCGTGGCAACTGAAATTTTTTTTTGTTCGCTATAAACGCTCATCAGGAAAAAATTCAGGTTTCTATTTATCTCAACTTTTCCTGACGGTTTCTTCAGATCGCTATAATTGGTCCCTTAATTAGAGCGAGCCAGTACTTTCTCTTAAAACGGAGCTATAACTATAAATTTGCTTTAAGTTGTTTATTTTATGGGCTAGGTCTTGAGTTTGTTTTACAAATTAAAAATACAAGTTCAAAGATCTTGAGAGAAGATGTTTTGACAAAAAAATTAGAAAAACCAAAATGATATGGTTTTGAAATATATATTTAAAAAAAAAATTGATAAAAAGTTTCAAATGTTGGTATGCAATCTTTTTTAAAGGAATTTAGCAATCTAATACCATTTTGAAAGTACAAGCCACTGACAAAAGCTTAGATTCTGAAAAAAACTGTACTATGGGAATTACCGTTTTTGGACTTTTTACTAAAACATTTCTTTGTATTATTAGATAGGCAGCCAAAAAACTAATCTCTTTTATAAAATTTAATCGAAACCGTTGAAGTCGGTTTCAAGACATACAGGTATACATTATGGATCATTAAATACAGAGTGTTCCGACTAGGTTTTATTCTAAATTTGAAAAAAAAAAACTAGGGAAAAGGATTTTATATAAATTAAAAGACTGAACTTCACTTTTCACTTGCAAAATTGAATGAATTTCTCCTTGGTCACATGCCTTATTAAACTCATGAAGGAGCAATTGACATCTCAGGCAGACGACTCGTACTACCTCCATGTTAAACAAATACATAGGGTGGCGCAACAGAGCGTGGAGCTCCGAGGCCTAGCGCATTTCTCACAACCATTGCCTTTGTGAGAAAATGGAGGGGATCTATCGAGAAAGCACTTTTCATGGCAATGAATTTCCAACGGAGGATTTGCCACTGACGGAGGACTTGCCAAATCCTCGCGAAAGGCAATATCTGTGGAAAAACATTTTTGCCTCTATTAGGATTCGAACCACGAACCTCTGGGTTAACAGGCAGACATACTAACCAACACGCCACGAGTACCACTCTTTCTAAGTTTAGTCCGTCTATTATGACGTTTTATTCAGTTCGTCTGAATTTTCGTTTTCATCGACTTTAAACATTGCCCAGTCATTACAGTTAGTTCACCTCGGAATTTGAGATACCCGGCTGTAAATTTGTATAGACTTCTATTTTGACACCCTAAAAGTTGTATCAAAACCTATATACTGTAGGCTGTAGGGTGTCAGCGTCTATTGAAAACCAAAGGTCAAAGGTCACAAAAGTCCTTTTTTCGCAAATATCTCGTTTCCTATTTATTTTTTGCTATTTGTGTCTATTGCAATATTGTAGAAGAATAAATTCTCTAAAATTTTCGCTTCAAAAGTTTTTTTATACGTTGAACCGTTTTCAAGAAAGACGCCAGAGTGCACAAGGTTAGAGCATAATCCAAGGTCATCCGGTAGCCCCGGTCGAAAACAAGCCATATATAGATTATTAACTATTGTAAAAGCTGATAAAATAAGAAATTTAATAATGTGATCAATATTTATTCATCATATACTACGTAATGTACTGTTATATATGTATACTGTATATATATATAAACTCTTTATTAATAATGTTTTTATAATAAGATCTCATTTTGCTGATGTTTGAAGAAATCGTAGAGTACAGCGTTTTTTGAAGTTATTATCTTAATCATCCACATAACATGATGAGTATTGTTACCATCAAAAGTATGAACACTTATACCGGCATTATTTCCAACATATTGTACAACGTACAAGTGCACCTGACTCTGATGATAAAATACGAGGCAGCGAGTGAAAAACTGCTGAGATTTCATACGGTACAGTATTACTAAAAGAAACTGCAAATCCCAAGCTAGATAAAAAATCCAATAGCCTTTTCGATCCATATCTTCTGTGAAGAAATACAGAAAGGTTTAATAGTAGTGGCGTCGAAAAAGTTCGTTTCCGTATGGCCGCCATTATTGCATGGCTTATTGATGTACATTTCGCTTTTAAATTACATATCTATTTTTCCTTTCTTGTTTTTAACGATAACTTCTTACAAAAAATACAATAATGTTTAAGGAACATCTTGATTAATATTATCTAACATTTTACTAGGAGGTGGATAAGATTTGGTTTCAACTATTGATGAACGGATATCTTTCTCTGTAGCTGTAGCAGCTATCATTAAGCTGCTACAGCTTCTACAATTCTTAGTCTTTCTGCTTCAGGGTCTAAATTTTTACTATCGTACCAAGCTTTCGATAGAATATTGGTAAGTCCATCACGAAGCCGAATGTTTAGTTTTTGGCTATCGTGCGTCGTGGTAGGCGCTGAAAAAAGTTCATTTTCGTTTTTCGTAGAATTATGCTCTAACCGTGCGCGCTCGGGCCTCTATCTCCAAAACGGTTCAACGTTTAAAAAACTTTTGAAGCAAAAGTTGTTGAGAATTTATTCTTCTTCAATATTGCAATAGACACAAATAGCAAAAAATAAATAGGAAACGAGATATTTGCGAAAAAAGGACTTTTGTGACCTTTGACCTTTGGTTTTTAATAGACGCTGACACCCTACAGTATGTAGGTTTTGATACAACTTTTAGGATGTTAAAATAGAAGTCTATACTAATTTTCAGCTGGGTATCTCAAATTTCGAGATTCTTGCCTAATTTTGACTAAAATGACTGGACTAACATTATGCAGATGTGGTCTTCCCAGATCATAAACTGACTTAATTTCGAGGCTTGCTTAACTTTTTTTCCTTTTGGTAAAAATTTTGAATCTTATTCCTATCATCTAATTTTTATCATGGGATATTTCAATTTCCTCAAACGTTCGCTTCTCGTTCTCATACTGCTCCTTTTTTCATTCGTTGTACTTCTCAAACACTGCCCTTGTTCTTATTTTTATTTTATCATTAACATTTGCCTGTCTGCATTCTTCGTTGAACCGGGTTTCGTTTTGGTCGCCGAAGAGCGAGGTCCTTTTGGGATTGTTGATATGCAATCTTTCTAAAAAAAGCTAAGAACTTCTAAAATACAAAATTTGGTCAATATCGTGCCGGTTTTGAAAAAACGGTACTATGGGAGATACCGTTTTCAGAGCCACATATTTCGTTAGATTACTGTTTTCTTCAGGTAACGCTAAGAGGGTTTTTCGAAATTTTAATGTTTTACAATTTGAGAACAGTTTGAAGAGACGATTTTTCGAAAAAAATTTCCGAATTTGTTACCGAAAAATAAAAATATGTATTAATAAATCCTGAAAAAACTCTCCAGCGTTACTTCATAAAACGTATTGCTCTATATTTCCAAAAAATTGGTGCAGTAGTTTTGAAGTTATGAGGAGCCTCGACTTTGAGAACGTTTGAAAAACGCTCTAAAGCTGCCAGGTAATAATAGCGCGCTGAGGTCGAAAAGGTATACATATATATTCTTAACTTTATCAATTTTACTCCGATCGACTTTAAATTTTGACACAATATTCTTGAAACATTATGCATTTTTTTAAAAAAAGCCACCTCTTAAAGAAAGTTTTTTTTATAACTGACACCCACAATTCGGGTCGTTCGAACCACTTATATCTTATTTAATGCATTATTACCTACCCCACTCAACCGGCGCGGCGTAACTTAGGTACTTTGTATTAGAAATTTTGTTTGCTTTTACATTTTTGTTAATTTTTTGCACACGTAGAGACGACAGCATTAACCAATTACAATCATAATGTTATCTTTAAGTCAAGGTCTTTAAAACGATATGTGCGATGTTATATCTATAGATATTTTGTATCCCCTGAATTTGGGTTTTTAAATCAATTGTTAATTGAACAGAAACACCTGACAAATAGCTAAGAAAATCTAGACTTCTGATGAGGCAGATAGGTTCCTACGAAATGTTAAAATAGGTTTCATTGATAGCCCTATGAGCAACCATTCAAACCTCCATAACGAAACTTTTACGGAAAAGTTTCTTGCTGTTAGCATAATCGACTTTATTGGCGGCAATGCTTCCACTCACTGAAGCTTGGACTTGGTGCTAGTATAACCCATTTATTTTGTTAAAAAATGAAAACTATTCTTTTATACAGCTTTATAAATGCTAGAAATATTAAAAGAAGCGTAGGTGACCTAATAAATGTTTTGGAAATAGTTTTATATGAATATGGTGTATAATAGGAATAAAGGCTATACGCCTCTATGAAAAAGCGTTGGAAGACACTAGATCTCGAACCATCAAAAGCCTTTAGCTACTTTAGGGTGAGCTATTGCCAAATTTAGGGCTAAAATAAAATGCATTTTGGCTTTCAGAGAAGTTTAAGATTTTCAAATCATTTTTACTGACCCCAAAGAAACGAAGGGCTCAATATTGTTATTAGGCTATTTTCAGGAACTTTGATCTTCAATTCGTTCCCAAATAAATCTGCAAACGCAAAAGAATTCCGCTTTCGTTCCAAAAATGTGAATGTGTGAGTGCTTTTTTTTGAGTCTAATACTATGCCAGTGGCGTCTACATCAGCCAGTTCAATTATATTGTAAGTATACAAATTGCCTATCGACAGATTTAAAAAACAAAATTGTAAAACTTTAATTTGCAATGAAAACGTCTTACCGCTTCGTATCCTTAAGTCCAACACCCTACCAATTTTCTTCTAACATTTTTTATGTTCGATGTAAGGGGGAAATTTTCAGTTGCTATCTTTCACTTCATCAGTTCTTGTTCTCGTTAATCAAAATATTTTCATTTAATCAAAATCGAAAAGAGTTAGGTGGATGTCTTTTTCTAACTCGGTCTTATTTCCTGCGTCAATTTGTCATGTACCACCCTCCGAAAACAGAACTTTCTTCTCAATCAGAGCAAAACCAGGTTATGGTCATCTGTGAAGAGCAGAAATTGGGTCAAATTGGGGCGTTGGTTGCAACAGTACATGTTTATTTTTTATTTTTTGTTTATATCAAAGCAAACCTACGCAATTGCACCTAGACGAGGAACACAAAATATTGAGGTATTAATGATGAATTCACCACACCCTCGCTCTCTCATTCTGGTTCTCACTTTACTCTTCAAATACAGGTTAAGGTCAGCACAGGCGTGTAAGCTTCTTGCAGTTGCATTTTTTTTAAATTTCTTCCTATGAGAGTGTGCGTTTTAGCCAAAGCATTGTACAGTATGTTCTCCTTCACCTCACTGCGTCGCTTGATTCTGGTAGAGAAATTACAAAGTCGTGTCTTGACCTGAAGCATGGCATACTTGAAGGGCTAAAACATACGTTCATTCTTTTGCTACACGCAACTTGTGGGGTGGGTGTGTTGGCCTGCAACATCCGGGAATGGAATGGGCCCATCCCTACTGTGTTTAAGGAGAGTTAAATAGACTGTGCCATGAATTGTGTGTATGTGTTATTAAAAGTTTTTCTTCGTTGTTGCGGTTTGGACTAGTTTCCGCAGCGTACTGAGATGGTGTATATGTATATGTGTGTGTCTGCTGCAATGGTCTGTGCCTATTTTTAGATCAACTTTCCTACGTTTACACTTTCCTCCTCATGTTTCATCTTCATCCTTTTTGAAAAGAAAACAAGTGAAATATTTCCAACATACTACCCCACCAGCCAGCTAATGCTGATGCTGGGCAAGGGTATAGAACCGTGGTTAGCTTTTATTGTTGATGAAAGGATGGATGGGTGGAGACAAAGCAAAAGGAATAGAATAGCAAGGTTCTTTAAGAGGTTTCTATGTAGCTACATATTTCTTTACGTTGATGTTTCCTCGTTCTTTTTAGTGGTCACGAGGGGCTGATCTCGAAAAAAAGAACTTACGAACAAGTGAGTAATACAAAGTTGACATTCGACTGCATAGCACGAGAGGCTGGCAAAAGATTTTTTTCTGTTTTGTTTTTTAGTAGGTATCTTTGACTTGAGCTGAAGGGCAGTGGAATCAAGGCTACTGGTGGTGTGCAGAGAAATGAGATGACTACCTACTTAAGAAATTTATAAATCTTCAAAGGGTGAACTTGCTTGTGGGACAAGGTCCCTCGAGAGCTATTAACATCTTAAAAAGAATTGATTGATGACCTTAAGTAGACATTTTTGTTAAGCTTAAGCTGCAGGGCTCTTAGTGTATCATTGACTTTGGTGTAACAGTAACTTAAGAATATATAACTTAAAGATTTCACTTTGCGATATTGGAATAAGGTTCGAGTATTAATCTTTGTCTTTACAAGGCCTATTTTAAGTGCAGAGTTCAGTGACTGCAAGTAAATAAAGTTTTGTGTTTTTCGAAACAAATAGCTGATGCACTTATATGTGTGCACTTCAATGACCTCTGAAGTATTTGTTAAACAGATAGAGCATTATATAAGCTGGGCCGTATGTTTTTCAGTAGGTGGGTCCTAACAGAATAGAAAAAGAGATATTTATAGATATCATGAGCCATCTAAAGGTTTTGGAACTAATTTTCAGTTGTCCTAAAAAAACTGATCCAGAAAAAGATTTTTGTTACAATCTCTTTCAACAAGTGTATTAACATCAATAACAATTTTTTTCCTAAGACTCAACGATACGAAATTGGTTTCATAATCTAGGGGTAGTATTGAAAAGCTTGACATGTAAAACAATAAAATAAATAGGGTTGCTGTTTTTCTGGACTTGCAAAGGGCGTTCTAGACAATAGATCGTGATATACTAGTACTAAAATTGGAGAAATACGGAATAAGAGGAGGAGAACTACAATGGTTCAAAAGTTATCTGTCAGATAGAACTCAAAGAACAAAGGTATCGGATGACTTTTCGAGTGTCCTAGATGTAACGTTGGGTGCACCTCAAGGAGCAGTGCTGGGAACTCTTCTTCTCATAATTTACATCAACGATTTGGAGAAGGTACTGTAGCATGCTAAAACCAGACTTTTTGCGGATGATACTTTACTGTATGTTTCTGGAAATTCTGCGGATGACTGCATCAATCAATTAAATGCTGATCTGGATAGAGTAGGGGTCTACTTAAAAATGAATAAGTTGAAGACAAAGGCTATTATAATTAGTGTTTCGGATAAAAATATTATAAGTAATGGAGAAGTAATTGAGAAAGTTGAAGAGAGTACCTAGGGGTGGAATTAGATAAAAAATTAAGTTTTAAAGCGCATTTAAATTATGTGTGCAGTAAAATTGCTAAAAAAATCGGGTTCTTCCTAAGGATAAGGTGCAAAATTTCATTGGTATGTGCAGTAAGAATATATAATGTAATGATAAAACCATACTTCGAATATTGTTCAACTATACTTTTCTTAACTATACTTTCCCAATCAAATGATGAATAGATTACAAAAACTACAAAACAGAGGAATGAGATGTATTCTGATGTGTAACAGACTAACTCATATACAGTATATATGTTAAATACTTTAAAATGGCTTTCAATCAATCAAAGAACGATAATGAATGTGCTTTTTTTTATATTCAAAATCAAAAACAATATGTTACCAAGATATCTGTCTAGTCAAATAGTTTATGTTGCCGATGCACAGCCATATAACCTTAGAAGTGGTGGAAATTTTATATTGCCATTTTGCACAACATCAAGAATCAAGATCAAAATGTGTTATTGTATAAGGGTTTTAAGTTATGCAATACTTTGCCAAGTGATTTAAAACCCGAAAATAATGTGATCGCTTTTAAAAGATAGCTAGGTATGCATGTGAAAGCTAATTATAGCTACAGTCATTTAAACTACTAGTTATTTTATGCATTTTTGTTAAATTTTTCATAAGATATATAGATTAATAATAGTTAATATTGTAAATAATTAATAGCTGAAGTTAAATAAAGATACATACATACATACATCTATACATATCCAACATAGCGAGGAGCCCCTGGGCTTAGCGCATTTCTCACAACCATGCCTTGTGAGGGAATGGAGGGCACCTACAATTTTCTGCCGGTTCCGAACGGCTTTTTGAGAAAGCGCTCTTCATGGCAATGTATTTACTAACGGAGGGCTTGCCAATTCCTCGCGAAAGGCGATACACGAGGAAAAACATTTTTGCCTCTGCTGGGATTCGAACCTCGAACCTCTGGATTAGCAGGTGGACATCATCACGTGCCGGGTGCCACAATTGAAAAGCTTGACTGGGTCGAAAGAGCTTGCGACTGTGTGCTAAGTACAGTATCAAAGTCTTGAGGTTGAGTACAAGGATTCACTCTTCAAAATATATTTGGTAATACAGTAAAACCCGCTTAAGAGAAACCCGCTTAAGAGAAAAACCCGCTTATCTGAAAGAATTTTTTCATCCCCGAGTATTTGTAGACCAATTACCTATTAAACACTCCGCTCATGTGAAACTTGCTTAAGTGGAAAACCCGGATACCTGAAACATATTTTCAGTTAAATTTCATATTTTTCATTGAAAAAAACTCTCTTAAGTGAAAAAAAAATTTATCGAACAAAACAATTTGAGCCAACAAATGGATGGTTAGATCAGTGGAAAAAACGTGAAAATAATCATTTTAAGAAGATTTGTGGTGAAAATAATTCTGCTGACACAGTTGCTGCTAACCATTGGCTGGAAATTTTTTTGCCATTACATTCGTCAAAGCTACAACCCAGATGACGTGCATAATGCTGATTTTATTTATTTATTTCACCTACGAGCAATGAGCTCAACAGATTACACAATATTACAAAATATGTTTCAATTTCTTAAAAATAAGTAATACAATTTATTTCGAAAATTATCTCTAGAGAAGGCTAAATCAATATGACCACAAATTTCATTAAACTCTCTAACTGATCTTGAAATTGGTTCACTCATGCCATAATTAGTTCTGTGCCTTGATTGAAAAAGAAGATTTCTATCCCTCAACGGCCTCTCTGGAGCATAAATACAAATTAAGGACAACAAGGAAGGACACTTTATATGATAACATAGAATGTCTCGCACAAAAACTATATCATGACTAGTTCTACGTGATTTGAGCGACTGCAGACCTAGAAGACTCTGCCTAGCTGTGGAATTTGGATGAAAGTACCATCGCATTTTGTAAAATGCATACTTCGTAAACCTATTCTGAACTTTCTGAATTCGATCGGAAAAACATTGTTGGTGAGGGTTCCAGATGATGTCTGCATACTCTAGGTTGGGTCTTACTAGTGAGGTATAAAGAGACACAAGGGTGTAGGGGTTAGTAAAGTCTGTTGAATTTCTTTTGATGAATCCTAACATTGAGTTAGCTTTTGATACAATAGCTTCTATATGAGGTGTAAAAGTGAATTTAGAGTCAAAAAGTACGCCTAAATCCTTAAATTTTACAGTTCTCTGAAGAGGGTTGCAATCAAGATAATATGAAAACTCTTGCACTCAATGCTGATGAATCCGGGATAATGTTTAAGGCTCTACAGACGCGACGGCTTCATTGGTAAATAGATGTGAAAACCTTCAGGAAAGAAGCTACCAAAGGACCGTATCACTGTCCTTTTCATTTTCAATTCGATTGGAACAGACAAAACTATTTCTTGTATTGGTGTGTAGACTAAGATTAAACACATTTTGTTTTTCTTTTGCTAATAACTTTTCTTCTAAATATGTACAAACATTGGTAAATCTCATAATCCAAGATGCTTTAAAAACAGCACAATTCCCGTTAAATATTATGCCAACACCAAAGCTTGGATGAAAAGTAAAATTTGGACGATGATCATTCAAGATTTGGACAAAACATTTAAAGAAAAGGAAAAAAAGGTTTTGCTGATTGTGGACAATGCATCTTGCCACAAATTTGATCGTGATGCAACTAATTTAGAAAATATTAAAATTGAATTTTTACCCCCGAATGCCACCTCTGTCATGCAACCTTTGGATCAGGGAATTATAAACTGCTTTAAGGCCCATTACATAAGATGTATTACAAAGAAGCAACTTCTTCATTTGGATAATGGAGAATCCTTATGGATTTTTCAAAAAAAAATTAATTTACTGATTGCGTTATAAATGAAAAAATGGGCCTGGTGGATGGTTAGGCCATTGACCATAAAGAACTGTTTCCGGAAAGCTGGTTTGACTTTTAATACAGACGAAAACTTAGAAGAAGTTGAACCAGACGACGAAGAAGAAGAAACTAATTTTCCAACAGCAATAAGAGAAGAAATCGATCAGTAAATATAGATCAAGATCTTCTTTGTTTTGGTGATATGACGGACGAAGACATTGTTAATGAAGCATAGGACTACTATTCGAAGAGCTTGATGCTAAAAGATCTGTATCTGACAAAATTCAGATGTGGAAATTATGGGAATTCAGAAACCAACAATCAAAGAAGCTTTTAAATCTCAAAGTTCTTAAGCAGTTTTCTTATGGAGATAATGAACTAGATCTAATCTTAGATGAAATTGAATATAAAATGAATTGCCATTTTCAGACTTTTTCACAAACGAAAATTAATGACTTTTTGAAAAAAAGTGAGATTATTTTTGTCTTCTAAAACGTACCGTATTCAAAAATATGAATGTATACATATTTGAAACCAGAAGCCAAACTTGGGAGTGGACTCTTTTTGTTTTGCCCAATTTGCCTACGAATTAACCTACAAAAACTCAAATGTGATTTAATTTGATTTATGTAAACTTTTAAATCCGCTTAAGTGCAATTTTTTTTCACTTATAAGGACTCCGCTTAAGTGAAATTTTTTTCACTTAACCGGGGTTCGGTTAAGTGAAAAACCCGCTTAAGTGAAAGAAAAACTGTGACAATTCGCCTTTTCTCTTAAGCGGGTTTCACTGTACAGGGTTGCCAACTATATATTAATTATGAAAATTGAATAAAATTCAACAATCAAAGACTTTCAGCGAAAATATAAAAACGGCATTTTTCGGCAGTTGCTAATACATGTAAGAGTTGAAAATTTAATTTTAATCGTTAAACCAGTTTTTTATTTTTTATACAAGTATTAAGATCTTAGCAGAAGATGCCTCTACAAAAAAATTGAATAAATCGAAGACATCGTTGTGAAACATTCAAAAAATCACTTTTTTTTTAAATTAATAAAAACTAAAATTTTCAATGATAAACGATCTAGGACTTCTAAAATATCGAATTTCGTCAAAATCGTGTAATCTATTCTCTATCTATCTAGGATTAAGAACTACTGAGCTGATTTGAATAAAATTTGGAACAAAACTGGTCTTAAAGCAGAGAGAAGAAAGGTAAGCTTGTTGATCATAAATCAAGTGACAGCTCTCAAAAATACAAACTCTGAAAAAAGTATTTCCAGACTAAAAAATATACGTCTACAAAAAAAAAAGTTTACATGGTCACCAAGCAAAGCAGTAGTCAAGATTCTAGGCCTCTGGCGGCTCTAACTAACAGCTTAACAGGCTAAAATAGCTTTCGCACTTAGAGAATGACAGCATCACTTGATGGTAGGTTGAATGTGATTTATTGCATGACTTTTATAAGGATAATGATTGTTTAGGGGTGTAACTTTGTGTAAAAGATTCGGTTTGACAGATAGTGTCTGTGCACAGGTATTTGGACTACACAGAACATCAGAGTCGGTTTCAATTATGCAGAAAGTAGTAGGCGATGACATCGATCATTGTCATGATATTTGACTTACTACTTTACTACAAAAAGAAAACTTGAAGTTTCATTAAACTTGTTCACCCGAAAGCTTTGATTCGGAATAAATTGGGAGTGCCGATAATTTTTCACGTCTGCCGTTAGTTTGTGAAGCGTTATGATCGAGATTTTAGCGCAATAGGCGTAGACATTAAAGTGATCCTCCTCTGCAGTAGAACGGTTTCAGATAGCAATCGCCTCGAATTTGCAAATAGTTCTTATTGTTCTGGTAGTTTTCACAATCTAGCGACTTGAAAAGACAAGTTGCTATCAATGATTGTGAGTCGCTGATTTACACAATTTTAGTGCTTCAGACTTGTGGTTGAGGAGACGAAAACAGTGGTCAACAAATAACTAAAACCTTTAAAACTACGAAAAACGAAAATGAAAAAAGGATTAAAAAACACAAAAATAAAAAAATTGTATCTGCTTTTACTATCTTAGCTTTTAAATTAAAATTTAGATTATATTAAAATTTAATTTGAACTAGGTACATTTGCATACGTACGTAAGAATAGAATCAACTGAAATAAAATCTAATTGAAAAGAGAAAAATGAGAAACTCCAGCACTTCATTTATTAGATATCCTCATGCAATATTCACAAAATCGAATGCATCCACAAGCTCCTTCTTCACTTTATGCATCATAAACAGTGTCCCTCCCCTTCTGTGTCCCAAAGATAGTGAACACAATTTGTACAAAATCATCTGCATCCAACTTCCTTCAATTATTCAAGACGACGCCGACGGACGAAGTAAAATGTTAACTATCCATCCAACCGGAATTTAAACTTCTACGCCCAACTTTGTGGTAAAACCATCAAAGTTTAACAACGGACGTCACATCGCATAAGCTTCATGTTATTTATTTCTTCTACTTTACTTTGTTCCCCAACCATAGTTACTCAAATTCAAACAAAGTTAACTTTGCGTTTCACGCTCATCCATCAACACTCTGTGTTGTAAGCATCTACATCTACATCTGGTATCCATCAATCTCTCACCCAGAATCGGTAATGATCCACAAAAAATACACGTTTCACTTCATTTCATACAAAAATTTACTCGCACTTATGGTGGCAACACAAAGTTTCACTATAATGATGTCTACCGCGTTTTTATGACACAAAACCCACTCGTAACTCCTTCCTCCTTCAAAAACTTACTTATATATATTTGTTTACTATACCTACTATAAACCTATACCTATGAAGACTTCAACATTTCGGCCAAAGAAGACCCTTGAATCTCGCGGAAGTGAGTGAAACTTTGTCTGTAGTAATAAAATACTTTCGAACCGGTCTTAACGACCGTCTTTATTCCGAACAAAATGGTAGGTTATCACAGTCTGACTTTGTTTTTCTTTAAAGAAAAAGCTGAATTGGAATTTCAATGGCTTTTCAACGCAAAAGGAGTTTTCTCAGGCCAGAGTCGTAAACGTACATATAGCTACATATAGCTTCTTAGAAATAAATAAATCAAAGTAAAGCCAGGAAACAGTATTTTTTTCTCTCTCTCTCTCTTGAGCTGAACTTTGCGAATGCATGCATATAGCACAACGAAAAAATATCAGTCCAATTCACTGGGGATATTTCATTTTCACACAATTTACGAGACTCGTAAACTTCGCCATTTTCGAGTCTAATGAGATGCAATTTGAATAAAAGTTTCATCTAAGGAGTAGGAAGCTTGAGAGTTTCTTAAAAGGACAGTTTAAAATGAAATGGTTGAACAATTCGGCGTCTTGTAGATATTCTCAAAAAACATAAAAGTTTGATGAGTAATTGCATTGACTTAATACTTGGGCTTCGAGTAGCGATTCTTAAGGTAATCCAGTTTTGTTCAATGGGCAAGGTGTGGTTCGTTTTGAGCTGAAAACTGTACCAATCATAAGAAACAAACCGGGTTATTAGATCTTGGTGAATTTTTCCATTAAAGAGTTGAAAGGAGCCTCCCGCAGTCGAGTTGAGATGATTCCAATTTAGAATCAATTAATTCTTCAACTGAGAACTATAAATTCAATCTAATGAACTGAGTTTCTTTTTATCAAAAAGAGATACACGACGAGGATTCATTTTGCAAGCACTTTGATCTAAAAGAACAATAAAGTTGATTTATATAAAGTTAAGTTGAATATAAGACCACGTTATATAACTCAAATACATTAGACACCTTTTTTTTTGCCTCCATTTATCAATAGCAAGGAACATGAATGATGTTTTCCGTCTGTTTCGAAGTCCTTCACACAGATAAGCAAAGGTTTGTTAAGCAATTAACCGTTAAAGTGTCCGTAGAGAGAAGAGCTGCACTTTTACTTATAAATGATTTCATTCGTACGTCAAAAGTTGATCGTTCTTCAAATAAAAGTTTCGTTTTTTCTAATTCCTTAGTTACACTTATTGCCATTTACTACCAATCAACCTGCCTTTGGTTGCGATTGTAGGAACGGTAAGGTGACAATAATAAAACATTTAAAAAAGTGGGTCTTCCAGTTCTGTCTGTCTGTCACATCGCTCTGCCAATCGCTTTCATCGCCATTTCGTTTTTTTTCATAATTTGCAGTAAGGATCTGTGGGGCAGCCTACACATGAGTTTTTTTTTTTCATGGATGGCCAAAACGATTTTACGAAATTTCACATTTTAGAAGTCAAAGTTCCTTACCAAAGATTGTTTATCAACATTTGAAAAATTTTAATTTTTGAAAATCTTACTAATTTTTTTTAAATCTTTAAATTTTTTATAAATAATTTCAAAACTGTACCTTTGAATTTTTTTAAATTTATTGGAACGAAGTTCCTTATCGCGCGTTGTGAAAGGGGGCTAGACGGAAAAAATTCTTACGAAAAGTTGTCACGACACTTTTTGCTATAGTAAGCTATTGTAAGCTGTGAGGCGTCGCATATTTCTCTGTCTGTCTGTCTCTCTCTCTCTCTCTTATAGAAAGTAAGCCAGATATTTTCATTTCTATTTCGCATTGAACAGTGTGGTGTCGCGACGATTATTTTTGTTGAGTGTATACAGAATAAAATTACAATTACAATTCCTTCACTAATTAATCGAAAGGAACTTCGTTCCATCCGGGTGTCCCTTGACACCTTTCAAGTTTTTTTTTATCAAAACATCTTCTGGCAAGGTCTTATAGCTTGTGAAAAATAAAAAACCGGTTTTCAAACAAAGTGCTCTACTTGTCTTAATTTTCAGCGTTTGTTTGTGTTACTAACTGCAAGAAATGGCATTTTCATGTTTTCGCTAAAGCCCCTTGGAATATTTGATTTAATTTTTTTCAATAATTTATGAAACTTTATTCGATTTTTAAAACTTAAGTGTAGCTGACAACCCTGTAATACCAAATATGTTATGATGAACGAATACTACAACATTGTACATAGCCTTAAGATTTTGATACTGTATTTTGCAAACAACAGCAAGTTCGTCCCAGTCGTGCTAATTTTTTATGTGATTCTCGGCATGTGCCACAGTTACAAAGTTTTTTCGATCAGTGGAGTTTTACACTTCTTTTCTCCATAAATTCGGTCATATGGCGTCAATAGTGGCTTGAATATTGGCTTCAAAGGCTTTAAAAGAGTTGCTGGTTTGTCGGCATCAGTCAATGACTTATCATATCGCCCTAAACAGTATTCGAGGAGCGTTAATCGCATTAATGAGGAGATCAATCAACAGGATCACTTCAGCAAACAAAGTTGTCATTGATTTTACGATAATTTGATGGCTAAGCGCGTTGTTCGGCAAGTTGCGTTGTTTTGTTGGAACCAGATATCGTCGATGTGTTGCTTGTTCAATTTTTGCTTCAAAAATCAGTCTGTATAGCTTGATGAACGAAGTGCTCTATGAACATAGCGAACAGGGGCCGAGTCCCGAGTTACCGCCACAGTTATCGAGTGAGCGTTCATAATCAGCTCCCAATTACAAAATATCAGTAGGTTGAGTATCTATTTAATCAATTTCCGTTCAATTAATGATGAGAGAGTGTTAGATTATGGAATTAGATTGCTCGATAACGTGAGTTGTAATGCCAAATTAGCATAATTCTGTCACGTACCAGTCGATAACGGCGATGCGGTCTCAGATGTATTTTATTTTTTTAAGTAAATATGCACAATTTGGAAACGTTGTTCTGGCGTCAAACGATTCAAGATTAATTGCTAAATGAACAGAAATTTGTCTACTTATCTGTCAAACCATAGACAACAACCACGTAACTTCACATGAAGTTAAAAAAACGGCCTCTATTACGTCATCTTCTGCCTATTCTTCCTCCAAAACTTTTTCTTCTTTGAGTTCTTTCACTTATTATTACTTCTTATCATTACTTCTTCTCCTTACATATCTCATTTTTCCATCTCCTTATATTGATTCTCCCCCTAATTCATATTTCTTCTTCTACTAGTCATCTCCGACTATAGACATCAACTGTTCTTCTTTTTTCCCTTTTTTCTAATTTGGCTGAAGTTTCTTCTACTTCCTTTCCGGGCGTTACGATCAAAGTGATCTCGAAAGGATCACAGCTCTCACACTGCTTCACACTAGTGATCCGATAGTGATCAAGCAAACCTGCTGTTTCGTTTGTGAGGGCAACCAAATGCAAATTCCATTTTCTTCATTCGAAATCTTGTCTGAAGGTTGTATGATATTGCCTCTTTGAAAGGGTTCTCTGGTTTTGTTTTGAACATAACAATACCAACTGAGCCTGCCAAGCTCAGGTTGTTTTTGATGCAAAGGCTCCACGCATCTTTGTACTTTTAAAACGAACAAGTTTTGTTCCTCCTGCCGTCAGAAGGAGCATCTTTATCTCAGTTTAATGTTTTTGTTATTTTAATCAAATCGGACTAAGAGCTCTCTCTTGAGGTACATCAGCTGATCTTTATAAGAAGTCCTGTGTGAAGACCTCTTTTAGCTACTTTGATAGAATTTTTTAAATTACCGAAAGTCCTTTAAGCAAATCTTGTTTGGTGAATCAAGCCTTCTTGTGACACCAAAGTTTAGAACACATCAAAAAAGAACAGTTTTTTATTCTTAAGATCTTTCTAATCGACATGAGTGATCGTATTTGATTAGCAAATAGCTGACTGACTGCATCTGCACATGCTAACTCAAACTGATGTAGGATAACAATTGCTCAAAGGGTTTTAATGAAATATTAATCAATCAAAAAGAAATATAGTTTCAAATTTCCAGAACTATTCTAAGCCGTTTCATTAAAATTTTTTTTAGTTCAAAGGGCGTCATAGCAAATCCATTTCGGTAGACCATTTCCAAATCGGCAAATGCAGTTAAAGACACGCTAAGAAATTTTATTTTCATTAACTCTTTTAATACCAAAACCAACGACAGACAGTCAGGTTGATTTGTCCTGAATGATAAGAGATCCAGCCTTTGTGAAAAAAAAAATTCAAAGAAGCTCACGGAAAGGCACGGTACAGAAATAGATTTCTTTCGTTCGGGGATAATGAACGTTCACCGCAATTGTCGGACTACCCTTCCAAGTTAGGATAACCTCAATCCATAGGCGGATCCATGGGGGGGGGGGTTTCGGGTCCAGACCCCCCCCCCCCCCTCCAAGCGGGAAAATAAAAGATGTTATTTGTAACATTAATCGGCTCCTAATGTTCAAATTTCGTTACGGGACGTAAAATTAAAGCATGAGCAAGACAAAAAAGTAAAGGAGAAGTAATATTATTATTTTAAAAATTCAAGAACTTTATTGATTATGAAAATATAATCGACATTCTTAGGCGACTTGCTATTGATAAACCTGAAAAATATCGTCAGATTGATGTTTGCATATATGTGACTCGATCCGATAAAAGGGACTTACTAGGCAAAAAATCGGTTGTTGGATCATGATTGATTACACAAGTTCTTTTACTGAATATTCATGAAGCGCAATCAGAAATTGTAACATCGCTATTATTTCACAAAATATAAATTCAGAGAAACGATTTTTTACATGGGTTTGAATGGTACATCAGCGCCTTTCAGAGCGTGCTGTGTAAGCTTTCACTTTTGCCTAAAAGGTGCCTTTTCTCGGATCGCGTCACATATAAACTTTTTTACATGTAAAATTTTGATCGAAAGATACTAACCAGTAAAGCATCAAGCGCATTTTGGATGTTCTGGCCGTGGATTCCTTTTCTCCATATCTTGACTTCTGACAGAAAATTTTCTTTCGAACAATCCGATATATCTTCGTAAAATGTGTAGAGGTCAGCGCATTTCTTTTCGTTAAATTCTTGTTTAAGAAACAGTTGCCCGAAACTTTGGAAAATGGATTTGTGTTCCGCGAACTGACTTTTGAGTTGAGAAATGAACGTATCAAGAAACGAAATGTAGAAAGAAATTCTTTAGTAGTCTTCAATACTTTGTGCTTGAACGTTGCAACTTTTTGTTGATTGCAACGGCGGGGCGCGGCGTGGCAATTTCATTGTGATTTCGTATTCAGAACAAATTCTAGCAACATGTTCATAAATAACGTGGAAAGTAGAATCTGCGTTTTCGCGTTTGTACGTAAATTCATTCAAAGCGTCATCTGCCAGCGCAGTAGCCTAACCCAGATCTTGGTTTCTAGATTGCAATTCCCGACTCAAAAGCTAAACAATCGAATTAACTGATTCCATAATGTGATAGGCGATTTGGAATTCAACCGTCGAAATCGCTGTCAAAAGATGCAATGCATTTTGCGAAGTATCTCGATCTTTCCACGTTTTGATTTCTTCCAAAGATTCAATAACAGCCGATTGCAATTCAAAGTACGTTCCAACTGCTTCATGAGACTGAGCCCACTTGGTAGGACAAACAGACTTCAACTTTTGTTTTTTTTTTTCACTTTTGTTTGTAATTTTTGAAATTTCTTGGTGTAGAATGTCTTGTCTTTTAGACCAGCGAAAAAATGCTTCAACCGCTCCGATAGTTCCTAACGCATTTTTGATTCCTGACATTTCGCATGCTACATTGACTACCAAACTAAAGCTATGTGCATCGCAATGTACACAAATTACCAGGGGGAAATACGATCTCAGATGAGCCTGTGCACCAATGAATTGGACACTCATTGCCGGAGCTCCGTCGAATCCTTGGCCATACATATATGAGCAATCGACGCCAACATCATGTAAATAATTTCTGATTGAATCTGCTAAACCTCATATATATAAATAAAATTTTGTGTAATAGACCCCCCCCATGCCCAAATCCTGGATCCGCCACTGCCTCAATCCAATGTTTTCGAGTTAGGAAAAGAGTTTATTACGAAAAAAAGGAATTCAGAAATAGAACAGTATGAAACCATTTGCAATCCTTTTTTTCCTTTTACAGCAACAACAGCAAAAACTAACGTCTTTTATTGGAACAGTAAAACGCAAACAGCACTCACACTGCGCTCAACACAAGATCCACACGAATGTTAAGTGCCTGGCAGTTTTTTTTTCTTCAATTGAATACCTTAAATATTCATGCGATTCCCGGATCCCGCAGTGTGAGGTTGATCTGGTACGCATAGTTGTTCTGTTGAGCTAACTTACTCAGTGCTCCATCTCTGCTGTAGAATGAGGAACCAGCGGTGTGTATTCTTGGCAAAGAATCCTATTAAATCCGAATTAGCAGAAGGGCGGCTGAGAGACGGCATCTGATAAGCAACTCATTGTCTCCCTTTCTCTCTCATTTCTCTCGCTCTTTCGGAGCCGCAGGGACAAAACAAACAGAGCAGCAGTCCTTTTACTTAACTTAAATAAACAGGAATCTCTTGTGCACAGCACAGATTCTGGGATTTTGGAATTGACGAGGCAAGGACGACAGAATAAAAATGGTGGCAGCATTACAATGGAAAAGTAAGGCACCTCACCAGCACTGCTCCATGCCTAGGGTTTTTATTGATTTTCTTTTTTTTTTACAATATGAGTTGCGTGTCCTGGAACATTGGATATCCCAGCTTCTTTTTCTTTATGAGGAGCTATTGCTGGGCGGAATGAGAGTAAAAATAAAAAAAGAATATTTAATGCGTGCCTGTGGTAATAATTAAAGACGACTCCATCGTTTTCTTTGGGAATAGCTCACCGGAACTGACTGGTATATTTTTATATAAGACATAATAGAAAGAAAGTGGATTTAATGTTGCATGATGGCAGGCAAGAAGCGGAACTTGTAAATTGAAAGAACACCGACGACGATGACGATGACGATGACGACGACGACGATGACGGTGAAAGCGACTATGATGATGAAGACGAAGTAAGTAATTAATAAGGATGCATAGAGTAAGAGTAAATTGTCTATACGACCGACCGACGTGTTCTTCTTTGTGTGGGTTTAATAAATCTTGTGTATCGTTGTTTTTCTAGAACGGCACGTTGTACAAGAGACTTTAAAAATAAGAACACGACAAAATAGAAGCCAATTATGGAGAGTGGTTTAGTGAATTATGAAACATGGGCATTTCAGGGACAATATGTTTGGAGTCGCTTTGTCACATCTTTTTTCTTTCCTTTGAGACTCAAAAAAGAATAACTCATAAAAAAATAAGTTTGGTAACAAGGCCTGCTAATCAGCCTATGCTTTTCTCATAAAATATTTCTTTGAGTTTGAGGATGGATTTTGAGCCCGCTTCATCCTAAGCTAATACTACACTCGGCAATTGAAGGAATCGTTTTTCCAAACAAGGACGCTGTGGGACGTTGAACTTAAAAAGAAAAATCGAGTCATTATGTCAAACCCTTGTTGGTTTATTTCAAGTTATTTAAGGCTATAACTAAGAATTCGTTTGATTGGACCACATAACTTCCTTCCGGAAACTTTTTCCTTTTCCGTGAGGGTTATTGCACAAGAAAATAGGATGTAGACTATAGAACCGACTTTTATAGAGCCTTTTAGGTTACAGACTCAAATAGATACCAAAAATAATAAGAAATTATCGATTCCTTAATATTAAGTTGACGTGTCAGTCAAATAAATCAAACTTTCTACTGCTCTTTATACTGACTCCAGTGCCACCTAGATCTACAGTAGCGCCCCTTCCAAGTTTTTTAGAAAATGTCGTTTTTCTAGTGAGATTTGAAATTTTGCGATGTTTTGAGACGGATTCTGTTTTGAATTTGCAACATTGCAAGTTATGAGACTCAATGTTCAAGAAATGATGGATGTTGTTAGTTTAGAACTACATGAACAAATTTCTTTCTTATAATGCAAATGGCAGTATTTTTTGGCACAAGATAAAATTAACTTTTCTTTAAACTAGAGGCTAATCTGTTAACAAAAATTTTCCTTTCTCTTGCTTATTCGCCCCCAGAACTTTGCGCTCTGTGCGCATCATACACATATGGCTGGTTCGGTCCTGGTCGAATCCCTATTTTCCTATATGTGTTTTTTTCTGAAATAAGAAAAAAGTACAATTTTTATAAAAAGACCAAGCATAAAAATTCATTCTAACTCATATAAAAGTCAATTATGTCAAAATGAGTGACATGTTAAACATCTAAATTAGGCATTCTAAGGGAAGCTTTTTCATCTGAAGTCGAACTTATCTATTTTAATTTAGTTTATTTCAAGCAGATATAAAAGAATTAACTAATGTAAATCAACTCGATCAAGTAGCGCAAGGTAATCTATGCTACAAGCAGTCATAAAATGATGGACGAAAATTATGTCAGTTTACCCTAAAACAAATTGCGCTAAACGAATCTAAAAAAACCTTCGTTGAAGAGTTTTTATTCTGCGGGATTCAGTTATTCAGTTATGTGAATAACAGCCCTCACAAATGTGTTAAATAATGGTTTGGTATAGCGTGAGGGCGGGAAAACTCTCAAAACCAGCATTTGATAAGCCCAAGAGAGGAGTTCCTTTCACAGTAATGCGGTCAATGTTTTTGGCTCCCAGATCACGAATAGACGAAACTATAGGCATACAGCAAAAGAAATCAATTCAAAAAACTTAATTTAAAAGTTAACGTGAGAACGTCTGTAATGCTGACAACGTCATCAAGCACAAACAGTAGTGTACTGAGATGGCTACCCTGGGGAACACCAGCAAGGCCAATAATATTGGGTCAGGTATTGCTTTTCTAAAGACAGTTCTATCAGTAAGGCTGACTTATATCGACCAATGGGGAAACTTATATTAAGACAAAAGATGTATACGTGCTATAAATCAGAAAAATTCGGCATTCTAACTCAAGTTCATTCGAATTATTGCAATAACATTGGTTTTAGATGCCAAAATGCCAAATTCCAGATAAAATAAGTTTGATAGAGATTGTGCCAAAGCGTCGAAAAGTTAGAGAAAGCTAGTTGATAGTAAAGGTAGTTTAAAGGCGATGTCCCATAACTTGTTTCTGATATGGCGGTGGTTTTTTTTTATTGAATATTGAGGAACGAGATGAAAAAAAGGTTTTGCAAAGCGTATAAGATGAAGAGAGAGGCAGAATATTCAGACTCCAGAGTTGAAGTTCTATTGTCATGCCAGAAGATGAAAAATAGAGGTGGGTGATCGCGATGAAGACAGAAGATGAAAGATTGAGAAGAAGAAGTGGAGAGAAGATGGGTCTTGAAGACGTTAAATTTGAAGGGATTAGAGGAGAGGTTGAGTTTAATATATGTCACTAGGCTGTTGGAGATACCAATAAATTTAAACAGATAAAACAATCAGTGAAAATAATTACTTTGTCGAGAGCGGATTCGAAGGAACAAAACATGATACGTTCTGATGGGATCTAGTTCAGATCGGGAAAGTTAAAGTCACCAATCACTAATTTGACCATCATAAGATGGGAATCACATATGGCACGATCCTCCAAAATAATAGAAAATGGAATATTTAACGATTCATGGAAGCGAATATTTTTTTTGTTGAGAGCGACTTTATCAGTTCGAAGTCCTTCGTGTTGAATAGATACTAAAACGTTCGTTGAACTTCTGATGATAAAGACGAACGCAACTAGAGTGTACTCTTTGTGATGAAGGGATTATTCGATGGTACGTACCAACGAATGTAAGACAAAATCTACCGATTTTCCATTGCAGTAAGCATGTGATGTGTAGAGAAGATTTGGTTCTATAACGCTTCTCAAATTGCTTCAATCAGTTCTTCTAGTGTTTTAAGATTGAATGATGATAGACTAATCTGTCTAAGGTCCTTTTAAATTGGGAGCATTAACCTGCTGGGGTATGAATACAACTTCGACTTCTCCCATTTCAAGGGGTTGTTGTTCATTTTGATGTACCCGTTCAGAAAGACAGGGATGGTAATATCAGAGGCCTTTGAAGTTTTGCTGATATTATGCCATCTGGTCTTGCAGATTTGTGTGGGTCAAAGCTATTTATGGCCCAATTTATTTTCTGCCTGCAATTAGATCCAAATTGTTTGTTTTTGTGTTTCTGGTTCCAATTGTGTCAGAATTACATGTGATTTCAGAGCTACCGTATCGAGTAGCAAGTTTAGCAATTCTTAGCAAAAGTTGATCCAGGATCCCTTTGCTCTCTTAGGAAAGCTTGAGAAGTTTAGGGTTTTTCCTCCACGAGACTTTTTTGCTTTTATTCATTTCAATTCTGTAAGTTTTCAGGGTTTCTTTATACAGATACCAGCCTGGTCTGGGTATCCCAGTTATTGTATGGGAGTCGACAAAATTGGGATAGGACCTTCTAAAATCAGTTTCAAAGGAGTCCAGTTTACCTTAGGTTAGGTTAGGTAGAATGGGCTGACGGTTGATCTTAATTCCGCCACACTTAGATCAATGTAGATCCATTGTGATACCCTGACGTATTGTAACGTCCTTGAAACCTATGAATTTATGTCTATTCGGTGTTTAGCCATTTTGTGGCCTTAGTGAAGTTTAACAGACTGCTCTTTGAAGCGTCTGATAATTCCTCTAGTTCATTGAAAAAATAATTGCCTAGAAATTTTTTCCTAATGTGACAGAGTGCTGGGCAATGACAAAGGAAGTGAGTTGTATCCTCGTGTTCATCTTCGTCATTGCATCCTCTACACAGGTCATCGGTGCAAAGACCCATTTTCTTTTTGTGATAACCTAGTAGGTTATGTCCAGTTGTGATACTGATAAGCATTCGCAATGAAGGTCTATTCAGTGATAGCAGCTTTTCAGATTCTTTCTTATTATATTTCGGCCATATTTTCCTGGAAGTAACACAGGAATCTAGGCCTACCCATCTTTCATTGGATTTTTCCTTTATTTTATTTCCGATTATCTGTTTAATTTCACAGGGTGGGATCCTGATTGATTGATCAATGAGAGAAGGGTCAAGTGTTGATCCTTTCCTCGCTAGTTCGTCCGCTTTTTCGTTTCCCGGTATACCACTATGACCAGGAACCCAGCAGAGTCTAACGTTATGCTGCGTGCCAAGAACCCTTAGCTCTTCGCGACAGCAAGAAACAAGCTTTGATTTGATAAGAGTGGCAGAAATCGCTTTTATTGCTGCTTGGCTATCAATGAAAAAGGTGATATCATCATGTGATAGCGCCATCATGGACACCTGTTTTGCAGCGTGTGAGACTGCCAAGATCTCGGCTTGGAAGACGCTGCTGTGATCTGGAAGTCTGAATGAACTCGCTAGGTTTAGGCTTTCTGAAAAGAAACCTGCCCCTGTTCCAACTTCCATTTTTGAACCGTCGGTATAGATTGCTATAGACGTTTCGTAAGGTGTTTCATTCTCCCAATCTTGTCTATTGGGGAGGCTGGTTGTGAAGGATTTTTTAAAGTCCAGGTATGGAGTTATGTAATCCGTGCAGATATTGTTATCTGCGTATCTTGATAAAATCTGTGCGTGTCCTATTTGGCTGGTTTTCCAGACATTGCATTGGTTTAGTCTAAGTGCACTATTTGCTGCTGCTTCTTGAACGTAGAGATCAAGAGGTGTAAGGTTGAGGATTACTTCCAAACTCGCGGTCGGTGTAGTCCTCATTGCACCAGTTACGCAAATACAGGCAGATCTTTGAACTTTGGTTAGGGTTTTTAAATGCGTGGATTTTTCCAACGCCTTCCACCACACCAAATTGCCATAAGAAAGGATAGGTCTAACAATGGCAGTATACATCCACAGGATGATCTTGGGATTTGGTCCCCAGTTTTTGCCAAAAATTCTGTTGCACGAGTACAGTGCTATCATAGATTTTTTATATCTTTCTTGTATATTGGAACTCCAATTTAGTTTTTTATCTAAGATCACACCCAGGTATCTGGCTTGATCAGAGATCTTAAGAGGGGTCCCATTTAGTCTTGGTAACTCAAAAGTAGGTATTTTTCTTCTGTTTGTAAAAAGTACCAGCTCTGTTTTGAGGGGGTTCACTGTAAGGCCGCACCTTTTTGTCCAAGCGCTTACCTTGGTTAGTGTATAGTTCAATTGTGCGCTAATAGTGGAAGGGAATTTCCCCGTTGCCAGAAGAGCTAGATCATCGGCATAGGCGACCACTTTTACGCCATCATGTTTGAGAGCTACGAGGATCTCATTCATGACCAGGATCCAGAGCAGGGGTGAGAGGATACCTCCTTGTGGGGTTCCCCTTGACACACACTTTTTCAAGTTCGCACCTCCCAGTTCGCTGTGGATCTGACGTTTTGTTAGCATATTCATGATCCAATTTGTAATTGTATCTTCTACTTCTAGATCATTCAGGGTGAGAAGTACTGCTGTGCTTCCGTGCTCCAGGGTCTGTCTGTTCGTTCTTCGTATTGTGTCTTGTATCCGTAGTCCCTACACCAGCCGTCGATGGGGTTGGCCTTTTCTTTGGCTGAATTTTATCAGTGTACGGAGCAGGCGGACCCATCGAGGTTTTTACACTCTGACTTAGAGGGGAGAGAGGGTTTGGTGCTGGATTAGCGATAGGCCCATCCTTTCCCAAGCCCTCCCTTACCACCAAGGTTCGTGTGCCGTGTGGTTTGTCTTGGTCGGTCTTGTCAGTTTTTTCAGTTGTACCTTGCAGGGGGCTTGGCGCTGGACTAGCAATAGGCCCGTCCCTTCCCAAGCCCTCCCTGTCTAAAAAGGCTCGTGCGTTATGTAGTCGTTTCCGTTCTAAGTTCGTCATATCATTCCAGTCTACTTTCCCCAGCCTTTTAACCGTGCGTTTGCAGTTGGAGATTCTACTCCGCCTGGACATACACGATAGGTTGGAGATATCGGAGTCTGCCATAGAGCTAGCATCACTGATATCATCAACAGTGATGGCTTCGCCACTGGCTCCATCTTCCATACCTAAGCTGGAGAAAGGGTTGAGTAGGAGGTTTTCCTCTTCCTCAGTCAACTTCGTAACAATATTGTTGTTGTTGGAGGTGTTCATTTTGATTTCTTTTTTATTTTTACGTTGGTTAGCTTTTTCGATTATTTTATAAGTTGGATCTGCAAGAAAAAGGAAAAAGAAAAAGAAAAGAAAGAAAAAAGAAAAAGAAAAAAGAAAAAGATCCAAAATTATAAGTAATATCGTTACACAAACCAAGCAAAAAATGAAATGAGAAAAGTTAGTCACTGGCGACTTCTCCTTACGATATTGAGATCGTAAGGCAAAGCCCAAGCCAGCAGCCGTGACATCTGCTGACACTTTAGCGTATATCCCCGCTATTTCTTTTATTTCTTTATGTGTCCTTTTCATAATTTTCATAGGGGTGGGTCTCACTTAGTTTGCCCAGAACCCTAGCCGGTAGCTGATTTTCCGCTCAGAAGCATCCAACCGTAGCCATCTTGCTTTAGGTTCTAGCGTAAGCCTCCTCACCACGGCAAGGTGGAGACCCGTTGAGGTTTACCAGTTTACCTTGGGAGACCAAAGGATTGATTGTGACTCTAGAGTATGGCAAGCTTAAAGTTTGGTTAAAATTGGAATGAAAAGAGTTTGTCTTAGACTTAACTATTCTAATATTTATTATTAGATGCATCTTTGAGTTGGTTTCGGACGGTCTTTTAGTTTGCCGGCTTCAATGACCTAACCTCACCTAATATAAAATGGCATCATAGAAGCTGCGACAAAATTCCAAGTAGAAGAAAAAGTAAAAGGACATTCCTTGAAATGAAATGAGAATTGATTCCGTCCATTTCAAACTATGCTTGTTCAGACGAACTTCAGTAAGCCTCATAAACCTAAGAGAATGCAGATGCGGCTATAAAAGTAGTGTTGGATATGAAGAAGTGGGTACGATGTATTTGCATCAGTATCCACAGATTTTTCTACAGCCCTATATACTCAACTTTATCTACAACCGTATTTGCAGCCCCAGTAACGGTCGTGTTCACAGAAGACTGAAGGATATAAGGTCGTAATAATCAGCTACTTCCAAACCGACGTCTGTACCTGCCTTTTTCTTGCGAAAGGCGAAACTCGCTTGGAAAACCATTTCTTTTTTCTTGGATTACTCTTTCATTTCAATTCAATCGCAATTTAATCTTTTAGTTCGCTATAACTTTGTAGAAAGGGTATGACCGCAAGTTTTACATTTAGAGATTCGCTAGTCAATCACCTCGAAGAAATTTCAAAATCTACTACAATTCGACGTTCTGTTGCTCATTTTTAATGATCGTTATTAATAAAATCGAAGCGACGGGAAACGAACTGTATTTATGGTAAGTTTTACTTATTAACAAATCCAGTTAACTTCTTATCGAACGTAATAATTGTTAATTTCTTTAAATGAAAATAACAAACCAAATACAATTTTAGCAATTGGTAGCTTTAATGAAAACATAAATGCATCTGGTCAAGGGTTCAATAAAACACTTTCAAAAATAGACCTAAAGATGGAATGGTCATCAATTGATCCTGTTTTAAATTCTGTGGGACTACCTGTTAGAGATGGAGATGGCCGGCAAAAAGTGTGCCCCGATTTTTTTATTTTATTCTATTAAGTTTGTCTCAAATCATAGGTTTGGACTGACATAAAAATCAAACTGACTTAAAATTCAAAATATTAACTTAACTAACTTTCCCAAACTTAAAGAGCTCTCTAAGCTAACCAATGCTCCTTCATATCTGATAAAAGTGATCAACAGGCCGTGGGACTGGGAGCCCTTACAAATAAAATATGCCACTCCTTGAGAGCCTTCTTCAGCCAAGTTATTTATATCTACTTCACGACTAAGTTGAGAAGCCACCATTAAAAGTTATTCATATCTCTCAGTATTCGACAAATTCTCCGACTTCAAAACAAACCCTCTCCCAGATAAAGAATAATATTTGCGCGCACTTCATCTTCATGCTGCCAAGTTTGATTAATGAAAAATTCATAAAGTCATACATTTGTTCCAAAAAAAAGAGGAACACCTCGAAAAGATGTCATTCTAAACTGACAACGATAACCCCGAACCACCATGATTCGGAAAAAGTTGAATGCGAACAAAAAACCAAATCCTTTTCATGTGACAAGTGGGATTTAAGCGAAAAGCTCATAAATCTTCCGAAGAATAATTACACTCAAAATAATTTTTTTTCGTGTCCTTGTTTGCCAATTTTTAACACCAATGTGCTTTCATAGGTTATATCATTCGCTATTCGTCTCTTTTTTTTTCGTCATTATGTTCCCTCCTTTCCTTGTTATTGGTAATTTGTCACTTGTTTGAGATTTTATCAGCGACACAGTTGAATTATTTGTGGTGGGGATGCAAGGTATGAAAAGGATATTTCCACTTGAGAAATTTTAATGTTTGAAGGAAAATAACATTTAAGATTAGGTGACAGGTAAGTGTTAAACAATGGTGTTTTCGTGCGTGTGGAGTATGAGTATAAGTCATTGAGAGGAAATAAAATTACGAAACCTTTGTTTATGGAAATTCTGTAGAAGAGATGAGTATTGTTGTTTTTGAATTTGTTTGGAGTATGAGTTGGCAATAACTTTGTTTTATAACTTTTAAAATTAAAGGAATTGAATTTAAACCGCTTTCGTAATTAATTATTCTACGATTTGATGTGGTTGCGGTAAGAATACAAAATTTACCCAAGCAAATAGCAGTAGACATACTTGAAATAACTGGCACTTAAAGCTGACACGGTTCAAAGAGGTATTTCCGATTATTTTGAGCGCACGTTTCTCAAATTATAAATTAAAACTTTTTTCCTACATAAAAGACCCACAACAAGTATACACGCAAGTCTCTGAGAAATCAGGATCTATGAATGGCTTACTTCCAATGAATTATTCTGTGTAAGAAACAGGCGTTGCTGTAATTTCAAGAATTTAATAACCTAATTAGTTGGTGCTAAATCCAAAATAAACAGCGAAGTGGTGAGGACTTTCTGAAGCACGAAGGTGTACTTAACAACACTGAATTCAGCAGCAAGTTTATTAAGAGCTCTGTGGAAAAATTTTATTTGTTATTCCGGCTGCAATTTTTTCAATTGAAGGTAAATGTAACAGTCATTAAAGATTTACTCAAATTAATAACAATGAATTCCGGTAAAATGAATTGGAAAATATTCTGAAGCCTTCAACTCCGCTTGTATGCACAAGTTTTCAGTGGTAAAAGCATAGCTTCATCAATTCAGAAACTCTTATTGTAAAAAGAGTATGCTGGACACACTTTATGCAAAAGTGACCTCATGGCGCTAGGCTTTTCGGTGGAAATAAGCAATTAAAGGAGTGTTCAACATCTAGCTCTTTAAAGCAGGCATCATTATTCAACCAGGCAACGTATATTAAGTCATTGAAAGCAAATACCGATATCATTAAGAGTTTTCTTGGTAATATTTGCTTTATGTTTATGACTTCATCTCTTGAGCGACATAAATAATCTCCGGGTGAGACATTTTTCATCTTAAATTTTTGGAGAAATAAAAGAATTCTATTACATCGAGCCTCCTGCCGTAGGACGCACAAACATTTTCACAGCAAAACACCCAGCCCCAGTCACATAATTTGCAATTTTCCCGGCGCCCTAAACTCAATTTACGCATCCTCACAAACAATGCGTCTCAAAATAAACTTCGTCCTAGTCATGCATGATTGTATTTCTTCAATAACTGCGTCAGAAAGTATCTCTCTGTGCTTGAATTTTCTTGTGGGCTTTCTCTGCTTCTTATTCTTCTTTGTTTGCATCATAATGGATTTATTACTTATTCTTGTGCTATTTTCGTATTAAAGTTTTATGAACACTCTTAGAACGATGCCATTTTTGTTTTTTTTTGTGACATGTCATGCGACGACAGCTCTAGCATGTACCGAGACGATTAGGATTAATGTGTACCCTTGGAGAGACCCATATAATGATTGTTGTGTATATGTATTCCTCAAGTGCCCAGGGAATTTTCGTAAATATTCAAAGTTATTTCGGATGTATTGTGGATGGTGTGACCTGGGTTCGAGTGTCACAGTGTTTATGTCATCAAATAAAAAGGCCGCAGATGGATTTAATAGCATTAGCAAGTTAAACAGAATGTGCGATGTTTAGCACAATAGAATGAAAGGAGTGGTTTAAAGACGTGTCAAGTGTAAAAATGTGTTTTCATTTAAAACGGTTTGGTTAATCGAGGACAGTTTAAAAACAAAGGTATATAGGTGAGGCGGGTTTTTTAAACGAAATTGTAATTTTTTGCAGTAACTTTGAATACTTGCAATTTAATCGTTTGTTTCACAGACAAAAAAGGTATACAACTCGAATTGCAAGATTCCGATTTCGATTTTGAGTATTTGTTTCTTAAAAAGAAGAAAAGCCACGTATTTAGCGGCAAACAAACTATGGAAATCTCGGGGTCTAACGCATTTCAAAGAACTTCAATTTCATGCCGATTACGCCTTGCTAACTGAGAAAGCTATTTGCGTGGCAGTGTATGCTTACTCTCGGAGGACTGGCCAATTTCAAGGCGATACGCGTAATCACTTTTTTCTTTGATGTTTCTGAGGTTCGAACCACGAACCTCCCACGTAATAGATAGACATTCAAACCATTACGTCACATCAGGTACCACGATGTGCTTTTGAAGATTTAATCATGTCAATCGATTTTTCCCGTGACGTAATGGTTAGCATATCTGCTGTTATCCCAGAGGTTCGTGGTTTGAATCACAAGAGAAGCAAAAATGTTTTCCATGGATATCGCCTTTCCTGAGGATATGGCCTAAGTTAGAAAAATTATTGCCATGAGAAGCGCTTGCTCGATTAGCGTTTCCGAACCAGCAGATAATTATATGTCCCCACCATTCCCTCACAAGGCAATGGTTGTGAGAACGCTTTGTAGCGCCACTGTATTTATTCATTTATTTATTGAATCTTTGTTAATTTCATTAGAAAAAATAAAAAGACATGAGATGTGCGTAGGACAGGCGTGTGAAACAATTTTATCGACAACAGTTGTTCTATTTTCAAGTTGCAGTCTTATTTGTACTTAATTTTTTAAACAAATACGAACGAATACGTCAGAAATACAAATAACAAAAATAAATATCTTTTTTTCTGAAGAATATTGAAAGAAAAATTTGGGTCTCTAGAGATAGAAATTGCAGAAAAACATGCGTATGTAGTCACGGAGGTATATAAAACCGCAAAATTCAGTTCAGAGCAAGTTTCAAAGTAAAACAGATTCGGTATCTTTTTACGGAAAACGGATGATCCGAATATGAACAGAGGGCAATTGAATCATATCTTGAGAAAAAAAATCATACCATAGCCAAAAACCTACAATTAACACTTAAAATTCTGTTAACCATCATTTTTACTTCAATTATCATAAACGTAAACAGACAAAACAAATGCATTTCAATTTCAAACTTACATTTAATACTTTTTTGGAGCCATATGCAATAGAATCTTTTATGGAAAAGCAAACCCAAATTTCGAAATTATTTCAACATGACATTTAGATAAAAATGGTGCCTTTTTTCTTCGTTTAGTGTCAGGAATCGATCTTCTACTTTAATTCAAAGATAATAAAGATCAAAAAGGTCTGTCTTCTGTCTTCTGTCAGCATGTAAGCATATTTTGAAGAAATCACAAAAAAGCAGAAATCCATCGTCTCGCATGTTTGTAAATTATTTTAGACTTTTTGAAGTAAAACTTCTTTTGCGGCTTCCAACAAGGTTGCGTTAAACGTTTAACGCGGATTATCGATTGCATACTTTTCGCCACTGCTCGCAATTTGTTAATATAGTAGTTGTATCAATTTCGCGTCATTCAGCCAGACGATTTAATTGTAGTGAAATGTGTTCTTCGGTGGAAGTTTGAAGTTTTACTTCTTTCGCGCGGAGGGACTGCACGCACTATTTTTTTTCTTTTCTACGTAAGTACTCGGAAAGTACCTGAAGGTGGCTCTGATTTTTACTATTTTTTGAATGAGTAATATTTGTGTTTAATTTTATGGCTTACGAGGTTCTGAGATTTAATTGACGATATGTCATATTTCATCAGCGAACTGTCATCAGCCATCTGTCATCTGTGCCTTCAGAAATCTTTGATCTGTCACCTATGTCAGATGTCAGCTATCTATCATGTTCATCTGCCTTTAGTAATCTGATATCTGTCTACTATCAACAATGTGTTTTAAACTTAAAGAGTTCCTAGTTGGTATATTCCTTAATGATTGGTGTTGTTGTAAATCCGCATTATAGTTGTATGTCGGGAAACTTTTTGAATGAAATTTTTCTTTCGAAAGATTCTCGTTTGTGATTATACTGAGATTTTATTTTTGTTCATTCAGACACGAAATACATTTCCTTTTTTGTCAAAGAGAGAGTAAGTGGGACTGAGGAGGCACTTCGATCTATTCTAAAGAAAAGTACTTTAAAAGTACGAGCTCCAACCAATCTTATGTACTCATATATCAACCGATTTATGGCTGTAATTTTATTTTATGATACAATTCCCTGAATAGAAAAAAAAAAACAATACGCAGACAGCTTTTGTGACCTTTTAGAGCCCACACCACTTTTGTTAGGAAATCCAAAAGAACGTAATGTTTTGAAAGTAAGTATTCTCAAAGAAAGCGAAAAATACACGATAAAGCTTCAAGCGCTTTATTAAGTGCATGAGAGTCGAAGAACAACACGACACAGCAGAAAACCTGATTCTAATCGCTAGTCAATGTTGAATGAAAAGTTCAAATCAAGTGAACAATAAATTACAACTTCTACATTTCCGCATGATTACAATGTAAAGACGATTTTATGAAAAAGCTCGCATTTATAAGAAAAAGGCTCACATTCTATAAAAACTAATTTAAGTTTAGCAAACTGGACTGGACTTCAACTGGAACAACCATCGGCTTATTCATGCTTCATACACTTTGCAGAGAGGTGTTTAAGAAATAGATAACTAAGCGCAACAGAGCAGGGGGCCCCGGGGTCTAGTACATTGTTCTCAGAGCCACACCTTGTCAGAAATAAAAGAGGCCTACAATTTTTTGCCAACTCCGAATGGATTGTGGAAAAAGCTCTTTTCGTGTCATGATATTACTGTCGGAGAAATTTCCAATTACTTTTGAAAGGCGACACCGGTGAAAAACATTTGTTTTCTTTTTAAGTTTGAAATTTGCTTCAAACAAAAGACATGGTAAAGCATTTATGAAAAAAACTTATATAAAATTTGACTGAAAAGGATAAAATCAAAACCACATAGTTTATGATAAATGTACAACTCAAAATATAGCACTTAAACATTTTCACTCTTACTATTACAGAACAACAATGACATAGGGAATAATAAGGAAGATGCCGCAATTCTGGACATGAATCAACCGAGAGGATATAAAGAGTAGAAAGTTCAGCATGGTTCTGAGTATGACACAAATGACGAAATGATTGAATGATTTGCTGCCTATTTTCGAATAGCCCTGTTCACACTGTACAATTAGTTGGACAGACTTCGTTTGATGGAAGTTGGATGGTCTGATGTAGTTTGCGTTCACACTTATCAAGCTTGTCGTCTTACTTTATGTCACCTACCCTTCCACTCCATCCAACTTCTAGATTTTCAAAATTTTTTGAAAACCATCCAACAAGTTGGACAAGCGGTCGTCTGAAGGGTTCACACTATCAAGCATTGGTCGTTCAAGCCCAAGTTTGTCCAACTAATTGAACAGTGTGAACAGGGCTAATCTCACTTGTTTCTCTGAGAGATTGCAAAGTTTGAGAGAATTGAAAATTCAAACTCAGAACTTTTATCTGATCACTTTATCAGTAATATGGTTTGTTGCTTTAGTTAACGTTCAGTTGTCCTTATTGAACAGAAAAACCTTGAATATAAATACTGGGAGAGTAAGTACTTTGGTGTTCGCCGGCTGTCTTCCGAAAGTATAAAAGCATTGTAAGCTAATGTACTTTATAATGAAATATTACTAGGTGGCCACTTGAAAGTCTTGTTAGCAGTTCACGTCAAAAGGGAAATAAGTCATGGTATTTAAAAAAGTATTAAAAGTAAAGAAATAATGATTGCATATACAAATCAACGTGAAAAAACCACTTGAGAGAAATATTCATCATTCTGCATACGCCAATGGTCGTTTAGAACTATTTATATGTTTCGGGTGAGTGAAATGCATATATCCAATGCAGTTGAAGGAAACCTTTAATACTCTTCCAAGTGACTAAGCCACCGTTCTTCGAATATAGTTCACTTTAATTAAAATTAGTATTGCTTTTTTAAGGTCACACATCCTTCACTCAAGTCCAGCCTTCACCTTTAAAAGGCTTTATACGAGATATTTAAATACCATATGACTTTGCTTTCTTAAACTATTCTACTGCAACGAGTCATTAATTAAGTCCCTCACATGTCGCCAACTATTGATTCTGCTAAACCAAAGGTATTTAAAAACGCTAACATGCAAATTAATGTTGTTCGGTTTGACCTTACAGTTGTAACGAAAGACACTTTTTGATGTGGTGTGAAATTTAAAACAAACACCCATCACGACATTCCACCTAATTAAAATTCAAATGCAATTTTATCACTGACAAAAAAAATGTTCCACATACGCCAGAGTGATTTGGGTGTTGTTTCAGACGAAGAATAAACACAAACTATCCAAACATAGACTCCTCATATTCAATAACAAAATATATGTATATGTAAAATAAAATGCCGGTTGCCATTCGACAAAACTCTGAGCACAGTTCTGGGGAAGCCACTTAAGCTTCACAGAATGCCCGACCATAATTATGAACTCTTATTACGCTTCCGTTCAGTAAAGAGGACAACTTGGTTGCTAAAATTAACTCTCACTTAATATACTTCCATTATTTCCTCCTGTTGGCAGTTTCGACTCGCTATACTCATGGTCTCAGCCCCGACCACGACGATGGTCGATTGCGCGGGAACAACTGTACTTACCGTCGAAACAAAAGCAATTCAATATTGCCTGGGAGTGTATGAAAGAAAGAGAACGGGAGCACTTTTATGCCACACTACACCCCGTTCCGCACAACCAAACCAGTTCAAGGCTGTGCTTGAAAGTTTGAGAGGTGACTACAATGCCTGCCTGACAGCCTATTTGCCTCCATGCTACCGCACGTACTCTTCCGGGTGAATTGAATTGTAAATGGATATTGAGTGGAGCGACTGAGGAAGCACGTTTCATATTATACGACAACGATGGAGCAGAACACACACGTAACTCATAACTGAATTTTATTAATGCAACATTACGTCAGCCTATTTGACCTAATTTGAATAAATTGTTCGCAAATGAGATGTTTCTATATCTCTCTCTCAAGGACGAACGAGCCCAGCAATCCAACTGATGATTATCATCTCTCACTTGTACTCAGAATCAAGAATTGGAGCATAAATCTGATGTGACATCTTAATGAAGTTTATTCGTTTTATACGGATACAGCAACTATTTCCTTTTCTGTGCCTCTTCATAAACCTCGTTCTTGATGTGATGGTAGATGAAAGGCAAAGCCAACATGAGTAATTATCCTTACAGAGGTTATGTGTCAATTTGCATGTGAAACCGAGGCGTTATAAGGATACACAGATCTACTTTCAGTACATTATAATACATGGAAGAAGCAGGCTACGCCCAATTTGATAGATGGGTTGCAGTTGCAGGTCTCGCACTTTGAAACTGTGGTGTTGCGAACAACACTTGCTGCGTATTATTGCAACACGAATATAAATTCAATATGCATGGTCCTTTAGAGCTTAAGTGTGCGGAACCCATTTGCAATTTGAAGTTGTCAACTAGCAACCGAAATGTGAAATGTATTTCGATTATAATAGTAAAAGGAGGGACATTTTTCATTTTTCGTATTTGAATGGTGAAGTGCGTTGTGCGCAAATATGGTTTTTGATTTCTTTTTTTTTCTTTCGGGAGTAACTTTGGTTGTTAATTGTGTTTTGTGCGGAATGGAATTTTTGAGGTTAAGGGAAATTAATTGGATCTGTAGAAAATTAAGTGTAATGGCAATTTATTGAGTTTATGGGAAAATAAATAAAAATTAATGGGGCACATTAGCATTTTTCACAGGCTTCTGAGTGTTTTTGAAAATATTATTCCAAATAAAAAATAAATTAAATAATATTAAATAATAGCACAGAAAGTAAAAGGATAGGGAGAAATGATAAGTAATGATTTTTGTATGGAAATGTGAAAAGGGAAAGGCAGGATTTTACTGTTTCTTTGAAAGCATGATAAACACAATTGTTGAACATCCACCGAAACCTTCAAATCCTAATGTGAGCGGAAGCTGCAAAGGTGTTCTATAACGCCAAATTTTTTAAGAATTATGGTTTTTTTAGTCCGAGGATTAAAATCTCATGATACTGACGTGATTGAGGGATTTTATCCAAGCACATAACAAACTTCCAGAAATATGCTATCTGACTAGAAAGTCTCTATTTGCGATAGGCTTTGAAATTTGGTTTAAACAACTTTAAGAGTAAAGTATGTTAATAATTTTCTGTCATATAGCCATTCTGAGGTCAGATTTAGATTCAGAGCATAAAACACCATCACAGATTATAGCCTAATTTCAAGTTTCAATTTTTTTTTTCAATTACAAGACAAATTTAAAGATTTCAAAAAGTCATCATAGCCATCAGAAATGTGTTCAAATCTTTTTGACCTTTTTCTTGGTTGCAGATGATGCTCGTGAAGTCACCATGAAAAGGAGCGTGGCCTATGCCCATGCCACGCGATGGTGTTGTAATAATGTTTTGTGATCTTTAACAGGGTCTAATATCTCGAAAATCAAGCAGATTGAGCTGATGTCCAACACTTTGAAGACCATCGATCGGGTATTGGGTAGATGACAGTGAAAAATAACGAAGCTGTCTGAGAACCAATGTGGGCTTCGCTCTAATAAGATCCAATAGATGCAATATAAAGTATGAGAATTCTAATGGAAAAATATCCTGATTTCTTAGACAATTTGAATGTTGTGCTGATTGACTTGGAAAAAGTATTTGATCGATAACCGCGACATCAAATATGAATAGCCCGCAGACAAATAGGAGTTCCAGAGGCCCTATGTTCGGATGATCAGAGATATGTAAGAAGGATCAGTGAAAAAGGTTAAAGAGTAACTTAAGCATTTCATGGCGCAGCAGGTGTACACCAAGGAAGCGTCTTTAGTCCTCTGCTAGATAGCAGTCCTTGAATACCTGCTAGAATATAAAAAATAGAGTTCTAAAGAACATCAATTATTATTTGCTGGCCATCATAAGTGAGGATCCTACATCCCTGACAGAAGCACTTAACGGGTTAACTTTTTAGAAGGTAATGAGTACTGTTAAAGATATGACACGTTTAATAGTGTAACTTCTTTTTGAGTTTCCACATAATTTCAAAGTAATATCCACATAAAAGCGTAGGTAATCTGGTTTTAAGCTTTGATTAAATACAATTTACATTAAAGCTCCTTTAGTTTCAGTTTTTTAGTCACTTTTCATAAACAATTAATTTATCTGTCACATTTCTATAAGATGTCGAATTCTCCATCATCCGAGAATAGAAAACATGGGACACGTAATGTACATATGTAGACACCAACATATACTCTAATTATTCCTACTGCAAAGTTAACAAGTAAGAGTTACCGCTCTTAGAGAAAAGACATCTTAAGAAGGAAACATAAAGCAACAAATTAAAGGATTAAAACAGCTTATATTGGAAAACAATTTTTAATTTGAACAAAAAATTTTAAAAAATTAAAAAGGATTTTGTTTAGCAATTTGCAATGATCGACCGAGTTTTAGCAGATCTGTTAAGAGGACCTCAACAACTTGAAGCACCATTTGAACCACTTGTTGCCGATTAAAACTAAACTTGGACGGTGTGAACGAAAATCTTGGTTCAAATAAACAAATAGAGGGCAGCGCAACAGAGCTGGGAGAGTATGGAGTGGAACTACATTTTTCAGTCAATTCCAAACGGCTAATCGAGAAAGCGCTTTTCATGGCAAAAAATCTAGTATTGGAAGACTCGCCAATTCCATGAGAAAGGGAACACTAGTTGAAAAACATATTTTGTTTCTATTGGGTTCGGGCCACGAACCTCGTATCAAGACCACAAAACTTTGGTCAACCCCAGAAACATAAGTAGCTATTGAGCGAAGATATTTGGCTTCTAAACATTGCAAGCGTTTTTTTCTAAATGAAAAGCTTTGTAATTTTCTTTCAAACCTAAAGAAACACTGTAAGTATAAAATTCAGAGAAGCTAAGTGCGAGCTGTATCTACTCAAAGCGGTTTCACAAAAACTTATCATTAAAAACGACCTGGAAAAATATTTGAGAAATTGGTATTGGCGTTGTTCGACAAAAAGAGCATTGTTCTCCAGACGAATGTCCCGATGACTAAAATCAAATGTTTGCGTAAGTTTAAAATAAACTTTCATATTCAGCTTCTCGGGTTTCTGACCCCGAAAATTTACTAGCTGCTTGAGATGCTGTATTTCAAAATGCTGACTTGGGGCTTGGGGAGGAATGCTGCGGGTTGTTGACTCCAAAATAATGAATTTGTTTCAATTCCAAAGAGTCAATGATACTGACATTTTGGGAACTGTAATTAAGTTAAAATAGTCTGCTACAGGCTTCGAAGAACAATTTCTTAAATGATTTAACCCCACATCTTACTTTTCTCGCTTATGTTTTTAATACCATCCTGATGACATCGTATTTTTTTTATCGTCCTGGAAACTGGGAAAAGTTATTCCATTCCTTAGAAAATCGGCTACTCGTTTGACTCAATCAGAGTTCAAACTAGTATCAATTTTATCATTTTTATCCAAAGTACTGAAAAAAACCAAAAAAATAATAAATTATTAAGTGATCAACACTTAGGCCCCCGTTCAGGTGATCCGTGACCTTGGGATTATTTGCGATCGTGAGCTGAATTTCCTCAAGCATATCGACGATATAATCCTTAAGGCAAATTCAGCACTTGGTTTCGTGAAACGATGGTCCAAAGAATTTCCAGACCCCTACGTAATCCGATCCCTTTACATTTCATTTGTTCGTCCGCCTCTTGAATACGCTTGTCAAGTCTGGTCGCCTTTCCAACAAGTGCACATTGCCAGAATTGAGAGCAAACAACGCCGTTTCCTCCGATTTGCTCTTCGAGGTCTTAATTGAAGTAATCCTTTGATATTACCTTCTTATCAAGACCGAATCAAACTCCTCAACCTGAATACGCTGAAAGATCGAAGAGGAATATTTGGCATTCTCTTCATTCACTGAATCTTTACAGGTACCATTGACTGCCTAGCCCTTACAGGCCGCCTCCACCTGCAAGAATTTTCGTTATGTCGACTCGACTTAACATCAAATGTTACGTGGAGGTGGGTCATTTGACGTTATGTCGCAATCTCTAACATCTCTGTCTTCGATTTTGTTTTGAAAGAGTCAGCTTGACATCAATTTTGACAGATGCCTGTTTTTTGTGCGTGTTAGTGGAAAATGTCATTTTTTCAAATAATTTTTCGTCTTTCATCAGTGTCGGTTCGTATCGGTAGCTCATATTACAACCTAAAAAAAGTTTTTCTCCAAATTTTTTTTTTTCGAGTTTGCAATACAGTAATACAATTATGACTGATTGGAAAATTTCAAAATAAAATTAAAAAATTTCAATGTAAAAATTCATGTCTTTGCTTTCATTCCGTTGTCAAAATTGTGCATCCACCATCCGTGCTGTTCGAGTACAAAATGAAATGTTATAACAAAATTTGCCCAGTCACGCTAACATTGATTTGTGTCTTTGATGTTAAGTCGAGTTTACATAACGAAAATTATTGCAGGTGGAGGCGGCCTGTTAACGAATCCATTTTTCTAAATACTAACCCTCATAACACTCAGAATCCCCATCTGTTCTATCTTCCCACCCATCGAACCTCTTACGGCTCCAATGAACCCATCTCCCGAATGCTGAGGAATGTCAATTCTCACTCTTCTTGTTTTGACTTCAATATGAGTACTCCCTGCCTAAAACTTCATCACCTAAGCCCTCCAACTAGTTAACTTAAGTCTTAGCTATTAATTTTCTTAGTTTGTAAGTTAAAAGTAGTAGCTTGATAGATAGATAGATAGATAGTTTTTATTACTTAAAATTGTTACATACAATATTTCGGTTACATTTGATTTGAATATAAATTTGGTAATAAAAGTTTTTTGGCGGGGCAATGCCGTCTGCCAGATTGACTATGTGTTTTCAAATTTTTTCAAGGAAAATGTATGCTATTTAACAATATGTAAATGAACAATTGCAAAAATTATATAAAGTTGTAAATAGGGCTTTCAGTTTAGCTAAAACAAAAATAAATTACTTAATAGTTAATACATAATTTTTTTTTTTGGCAAAAGAATTAACAGCTTTTAGTTTGACAAAAAACAAAATTAAGTTGAGTAAAAAATTGATTCAAGATTAAAAAATTGAAGGGCTTTTGGTTTGGCTAAAACAAAAATAATGGGTATTTGAACCCATTAAAAGTTAAGCGTAATTTAAAGACTTTTAGTTTAGTTAAAACAAAATTTCAATTATTAAAAATAATAATATAATAATAAATAATATACAACAAAAATATATGATATTAATTACAAAATCATGATATATAATTGTACCGTTCATAATTTAAGTATTAAGAAAATTCTGTTATAATCATTTCTCTGTAACGGATTGATTTTTCAAGATAATTATACAGATTTTTCCAATTTTCACCATTTAAAATTGTCAAAGTTTGCTCCATAGTTAGAGTAGGTTTCCCAAAGTAGAGGATTCTAAGTTCTTTATAAACTGGGCATATTGATAAAAAGTGAAAAGTATCCTCTTTTGAATTCAAATTGCAAAGGGTGCAATGTGTAGTGGATGAACCCTTATACGGAGAGCCGTTTAAATTAAGTTGCTCACTTCTTGCTTTACAGATTAACGAAATTTCCCTTGTACTGTATTCATCACTAAAATAGTTATTTATGAGGTCATGTTTCAAATCGGGGTAAATGACTCTGTTGATTGAAGATGACATTTTTTCTAAATTTTCATTCCGCTGGTAGATGTCGACAGCCTGTAATAACCCGTAGAGTTGTTCTTTTAGTAGGTTTAAATTAGTATACTGGAAATTTAGCTCAATTCCACACTTCATTGCCCATTGTCTCCATTCTCCTATCCACTCCACTTTGTTATCCATGATGTACTTTGCTATTGACAATTGAATTCTATTTGGTCTATATGCCAGTACTTTCAAAATGTAGTCAAAATGGAGTTTCAGATTATGAATAAAAAGAGCAGGAAGGCCGGTTTCTAGTTGTAGCACATAGTTTGGAATATTGGATGGTAAGTAGAAAAGTCGTTTGAGAAAGTAACGTTGAAGTTTTTCTACTTCTTCGTGTGACTGATATCCCCATGTTTAAGCCGTAGCACATAACAGAGCGCATAACAGCGTCAAAAACCTTGTACTTAGCTGAGGTTGGTACATCTTTGTTGTTCATAACATCTTTCCATGACGCGTTAATCATACTTTTTGATGCAATCAGTTTTTTTTCAAGATGTGGGGTTAACTTCATATTAGGTTTTAAAAGTAGTCCAAGGTATTTGTATTCTGTCACTATTTCAATGACCTCTCCATTAAAGAACCACTTTTCATTCGACTTAAGTTTTGATTGTGTATTTCTTACTATCATTACTTTTGATTTTTCTAGATTAACCGTTAATTTCCAGACTCTACAAAAATCAACTAGCTTATTTATCATAAGTTGTAAGCTTTGGGGCGATTCTGCTAAAAGCACAATGTCGTCTGCGTACATGAGTACCTTAACGTTTAGACCTGCAAAACTTATTCCAGCGGGTAGACACATTGAAATATCATCAATGAATATAGCAAGGAGAACTGCACTCAAAAGACAACCTTGTTTGACACCAGATGTAGTTTCAAACCATTCAGACATACACATCCTATCCCAAACCGCTGAGCGAGTGTTTTTGTACATATTTTTCAGGACCAAAAGAAATTTCGTCGACAATCCCTTTTGTGACAGTTTGTAAAACAATGCTTGTCGGTCTATCGAATCGAAAGCAGCTTTAAAGTCCACGAAAAATATGTACAGACTTCTTTTTTGTCGAAGGAAGTACTGTGCAATTGAGTTTAAGGTGAAAATGTTGTCAACTGTGGAGTAGCCTTTACGAAAACCAGATTGGAATTCACTAAGCACTTCATTATTTGCTAACCAAATGTTGATGCGACTAAGGAGTACAGATGCAAAAAGCTTCGCAATAGAATTCATAAACGATATTCCTCTGTAATTATTTGCTAGGTTAACATCGCCCTTTTTAAAAATTGGATAGACCAGAGAATCTTGAAAGGCTTGTGGAACCATTCCGGTATTGAAAATATTATTAAAAAGATGAAGAATTTCATACAAAAAATCAGTTGGCGCGTTTTTGTAAAACTCATTGCTTATTCTATCCGGGCCAGGCGCTTTGTTATTCGCTGCATAGTGCAATGCAGTTTGGATTTCTATTATTGAAATTTGACAATCGAGAGTTTGGTCTAAAATTAGAGGTTCCGCAAAAGAAAAATGATTGGAGATTGGATCAGGATTGAGTAAATTTTTGAAATAATCAGCTAGACAACTAGCTTTCAAGTTTGATCCGCAAATAAGCTTACATCCTTTCAATTCTTTGATATTATTCCAGAAACTTTTGCTATCTTTGATAATTGAAAGTTCATGTGCTACTAATTTATAATATTCCTGGCGTTTTGAGATGCACAAATCCTTGTAAGCTTTATTTGCAGCAATATACTGTTTGGAGGCTGTTTCATTTAAATTTTTTTGTTTTCTGGTTTCCTTTAAAAATTCGAAAGAATTGTTTCTTGCATCCAAACAGTCTTTATCAAACCATTTTTGTTTAAAGTTGACAATTTTTTTGTTGTTTCTTATATTTGTGGCAGCTTTTATACATTTACAGAGAGAGTCTAGTCTTGTATCGGGGGATAAAGAAGTATCTGTTAGTTTCTGAAGTTCAATCAAAATTTTTATTTGGTAGTTCTCTTTTTGACTTTCTTTCCAAATAATTTTGGGTGGTAAGGTGATTTCTGAGTAAATTGAGTTTGTGGTTTTGTTTAGTGTAAGTTGGACAACCAAGGGCATGTGATCAGAAAAAATCTGTGAGTCAACTTTAAAAGACAAAATACGATTTCTCCATTCCGCCGATGCAGCACAAAGGTCAATCACTGATTTTCCCGCTCCCCCTATAAAAGTAAACTCTCCATTACTATCATGATTAGAGCAACCGTTAAGGATGAACAGATCATGATTTTGGCATAAATCTAAAAACAGACGTCCATTTTTGTTAATTGTTTTATCTTTAGAAGATCGAGTTTCCCGAAACTCGGGGGGTATTGAATTCGGTTGGATATTTGCTGGAATAATTTGGTTTGTACCTACTCGCGCGTTAACGTCTCCTATAAGCAAAACATTTTGGGAAAGCGAAAAATTTAAAACATCTTCTACCGCAACAAAGTCATTTTCCCAATTATTACAATTAAGGTACGTAGGTAATACATAAAAAGTTAAGTTTGTGCATAATATTTTAACACAATGTATGTTGTTGACATCTACAAAAACAGCGTTAATTTTTTCTTTTTTAAAACCGTATAAAAGACCACCACTAGCTCTTCCAAATTTAGTTGATTCTACTGCTGATACCCAGCGCAATTCATATCCAGAGAAATATTTAGAGTACTGTTCAAATTTTTCACTTGTTACAAATGTTTCGAACAGAAAAAATATATCATGTTTTTTTACAAAATTGAAAAAATCTACAAATAATAATTTGTTACTAAGCCCAGCAACATTATAAGCTAATAAATTAATATTTATAATTTCATTTTTTTCGCTACTATTTACGATACTACTTTTTTTGGTACTACTTGCTTTTTGACAGACGGCAACACTTTTTCATTGTTTTCCATGGTGGGTGCCAGGTGGCAGAGTTGTTGACATCCCTGGAATGACAGCAGTTGTTGACGTTGACATGAAGTTTGTTGATCGTGAATTTTCTTTTGACAAGTTGACTTGAGTATCCACAAGATTTGATTTATTTTTGATTTTATACTCATCAAGTTGTAATTCTCCAAACATCTCTCTCAGTACCTCCATCCCATCTCGATGATCACAATAGAGCTTTCCATCATGTGCGGTGTTTATGGTTTTATTGTTTATTTGCAGTTTGAGACCACGAACCAGAGGATTAGCCGATGGATGTTTTTTCTTGATAGCGTGTCTTATTTGCAACAAGATTTGACGTTTTCTCTGCTCATCTCGTGTGTAGTCTGGGTTTATGTAAACACCGGATCCCTTCAGCCTACCAGAATTTTTGAAGAAAGCAACCGAGTTTGACTTCCTCTTGAGGGAAGCTCTGTGACGTCTTCAAAGGTTATGTCTTGGCGGTCCAAAATTTGATTCGAGCATCGATTGATTGTTTCAGATGCGTTCTCTTTCAAATTGTTAGGTATAGAAAAAATGATGTGATTGGATTTGTATTGTTTTTCCATGTAGTCCATTTTCCTTTCCAAAATGATGTTTTTTTCTTTGACAGCCAACACTTCATTAGAAAGAAGTTCATTTTGTGTTTGTAGACTTTGTATCTGCTGAAACATGCAGTCAAAGTCCTTCTTTTTTGGAAGATCGGATAGTTTTTTTTCGAGCAGATTAATGAGCAAGTTTTCTAGCGCAGGCACAGATAATTCAGCCACCGACATGGTATCACAGTTGGTTTTTTTGTTAGATTTTAATTGCTCAGGTGACATTTCCAAAAGTGGTCTTTTGTTAGAGCATGACATCAGCACTTTTGCGAATATGGTGTTAAAACTTTAATTTAACGCGTTTTGTATCTATTTTTTTAGTTAAACGGGAGATCTTGTTTCAGTTCGTTTATTAAATGAGATTTCTGAATTGTTCGTTTACTTTAATTTATAAAAAAAATTTAAAATAAAATAGCCGCGGAAAAAATTGCTTTGCGATCTTTGACAACTCAAACGTCAATCAAGTAGTAGCTTGTATTAAGCCCAATAATGGGGGTTTTGCCCCCACCAAAAATTAAATTAATATTAAATGTAGAGTAAACCAAATTTGCGTCTCTGCTGTTCTTAAAGTTTCGGATGATGATGATGACAATGATTTGGTATAATTCTTTGAACTTCTTGACATTTTCAAAGGCCTTCGATCCAGTTGACTACAGGATACTGATATGGAAACTAAAAGACTAATTTCAGTTTTCAAACACAGCGGTAAACTTAGTTCGTTCATACCCTAGCGGAGGAAGCCAAGCGGTTATGTGAAAACTGAAAGGGTATCTCAAGTATACAAATTGCCACTGCGATTCCCCAAGGGATCATTTTTGGTCCTCTGTTATTTTCTATTTCTATAAATGACTATTCAATTCAGGAGAATTACTCGTCACTTGATTTGGAAAAAGAAGAAGAATATCTCGAAAATATGAGCTTTAAAAAAAACACTTATAACTAAAAACAGCTGTGAGCTTTGCTGCATGTCAAGTACCAAATCTGTACTAATTCAATTGCCAAATTCTGATCCGTAGAAAACCCCTTAGCCGATATCATCCAAAGATAATGAAATCAAATGACTATTGTGGTTCATAGAAAACCCGACCCATGACCCACCCCAATCAACCCCAATTTTCTGCCAATAACCAATAAAATAACAACTCATTTCTCCCTTGGCAAACATTAAGGAATAATATACTTTTGCTTCTTTTGTCTCCTTCAAAATAATAAGCATCCAGCTTATTACACACTCTCTGTAGCCAAATTAACCCATTTCATGATAAGCACTCCCTTGCTTCGAGGAAAACACATCATCCACTTCCAAACAACACATATATGATAATGTGTGTATACAATACATAAACATAAGCATCAACATTCAAGATTTTCTTCTCAGTCAGCCAATTTCGCATTTCAACTCACCAAGCAGCTATTTCCTGCGTTTTTGTGTCTTTCAAAAGAACTGCACACACAATAAGAGCCAAAGAAAAGCGTGGAAACTCTTACGCAAATTATAATCTCAACTTGGGAACGATTTTATATATTTTTTTGTTTTTGATTTTTGATCCCAACACAGTGCGAAACCTAAAATGTTTAAACGTGCTAACAACCAAACGACCTTTCAACACAACCAAACCACCGTACACATATACATTTTTATGTATATCTGCAGCTTAATCTTTTTATATCTACAAGACGAACAGAAGAGCGCACTGGGTAAATTTAAACATAAAGTTCCATTCGTTTAATCAAACTTCAAAGTGTTTCCAAGAGATTTCTTCATGTAAACTGATAATTGATGGCAGGAGGATAAAGCATTCGTGCAAAGGGAGGAGTTTTCAAAAAACTTTGAGGTAGTTTGCTTCGGGTTTCTTCTTCTTCTTATTTCGGAGGACTAAAATATTGCCTTTTCCGTCCCAAGCATGTAGAAAATTAGGACATCAAAACAATGAATTTTTTTTTTTTTAACTTAGATCTACAAGCTACAACCAGTGAACTTTCATCCCTTGTTTAAAGTCAGTGCGCTTGGTGAATCACCTCACCACCTACTACCAACGTTGCTATGTTCTGGTAAAAAAAAAAAAATAAGAAATTTGTGGAAAGAAGAAACATGGAAAAAAGAATGTCGAAGAAAAGCATTTCACGGGCTTCATGGTAGAGGCTTCCTTCCTTTCAACCCTGCTGTTTGGTTCCATTTTGAAGCGCTCCGGTCGGTGGTAGCTGGTAGGTGGTAGGTAGGTTACATTGGCATTATTTAATCGATAAATCCAGGTATAACTGTGTGCTGTTTGCTTGGCTTGCAATAGTTGAGCAATACAATAGTGTAAAACAAAGGGAAAGAGACCAATAAACGTTTGTGAGATGGTAAGACTCAAGTTCAGGTGGGATGAATTTATCTGGGGGATGTTTTGGAATACAGGGCATAGGAACCATAAATGGCTGTAACAGTTTCGCTCTGAATATTACAATATATCAAAAACTAATGTTCTTTTTTTTTTTGGTATGTGATGGGGAAACAACTTTACTCAGAGAGCGTATCCAGGAGCAACAAAAAATAAAAAATTCCACAGAAAATAACAACAGTGGAGTCGATCAAGAGATTTTTTGTTTTTGCTGATGAGAAAGTGCTTTAGGATGAGGAATCAGAGCAACAAAAGAAACTTGAAAATTGTTTGGATAGTTTTCGTTTGATTTTGATTATTGAGGTGTAATTTTTCTGTTCTAGGGGAAATGAAGGATAAAGCGATTGTTACTTTTTTTTTATAACACAACCCCGACCGAACTGTATTGAAGGTTTACTACCCAACCCAAGAATTGAACGCACAACCAACACAACCTCCCAAAACTTGAAGTTCTTCCTGTTGCTTATTAAAGGTGTTAAAATACTAAAAACCAGCTGAAAACTGAAAATTTTACAACTAAATCTAAATCAAGCCATTAACATTTTCCATAGCCTCTATAACGCAATTGATGCATTTGAATGGTAATGTTTGCTTCTGCTCTTTTACACCGGGAACAACGATGTTGACAAACTTTTAATTCATCATATCCATGAAGTGAATGACTTTATCAGAAAATAGGAGCAAAAAAAAAAGAAAGTTCTGAAAGCTCAGCCCGAAGCGATCATTGAGGAGCACAACTCTCACAAGCAGGTCATAAAAATCAAATCTACTGTGGTGAAAACTAAACAACATCACGCTACCCTCTTTTGTGTTGGAGATACGACTTGATAAAAAAAAATACACAATAGCTCATCTACAATACCTAATCCTAAGAAAAATTGTCAACAATTGGAATTTGAATACCATCTGCAATTTGCCTGATCATCATAATTGAAGATCACTAACACGCGTTTTGAAATTGTACTTCAAACAAATCGATAAGTTTTGGAAATATCTCAAAGAGTTTCCGTTTTTATCCCTTCTTTATTGGATAGCCCGATATATGAGGATTAACATTCCTCCAATAGCAAGTACAAAGGTTTTTGAGCAACTGCAATTGGAAAATATTGAAATCCCTAGTTAAGATGAAACTTTAAATTTGTTAAAGGGAGGACGAGGTCGGAAAATTTTTATATCAATATTTTTTGAATGCTTTGCAATATAAAAGATACAAAGCTCGGGAAATGTTTTGAAAATTGGCTTTCTTCTTTAGTAATTTGTACAATGTCATTTTAATATAAGTGTCAGGCTGGTGGATGGCCACCGGCTGAATCATTCAAAAACTTAAGATAAACTTTCAAAGAAAATTGAGAGCTATATAAAGGCTTTGGAATCAAAAAGACTAAACTAAGACTAGTCTTTCAAAAAAAAAAGGCACGACTGGGTCGCATGAACTTGCGATTGTGCTCTAAATACGATATCAAAATCTTAATGCTGAGTTAAAGGTTTTGGTATTCGCTCTTCATAATGTGTTTTGTGGTACTGGGTTGCCAACTACACATTAATTATGAAAATTTAATTAAATCACGCAAAATAATGCAAAAATTAAATGAAATATTTCAAGGTTTCAAGCAAAATTCTAAAAACGCCATCCTTTAGCAATTGCTAATACATATGCACAATGAAAGTTTAATCAAAATCGTTGGACCAGTTTTTTAAAAGAACGGATTTTTATTTTTCACTTTTTTTGAAAAACAGCTTTTTAAAAGTCATGTATGCAAAGTTTTAGATCTTACTAAAAGTTGTTTTGACAAAAAATTTAAAAAAACCAAAGTTATAGTTTTGAAGTTATTTCTAAAAATCAAAATTTTTTTAAAAAATCTATAAAAATTTCCAAAACTAAATTTTTTTAAAATATTGATATGCAGTCTTTTTCAACTATTTACAACATTTCGTCAAGATCGTGTCAACCTTTAACGAGAAAGTCGGTTTTGAAAAAAACGGGACCATGGGAGGTATCGTTTTTAGCCTTTTTTCAAAATTTTTTCTTACGTTATAAGAAAAACAATCTTAAATTAATCATTTACACAAAATTTTATCGAGATCGTCGGAGCCGTTTTCGAGAAAAATAAGTATTGTCATATCGGTTTGATGGCAGGTATCGTTATTTCAAGACCTAGAGAGTCTGCTCCACCGACCTTAACTGCAAATTTTGAAGAAAATCGGTCCATTGGTTCAGGCTGTAGATCCATATACAGATAGACAGACAGACAGACAGACAGAATTGCATGAACCACTTTTTTCGTATTCTCTATCATCGTAATGTCATGCTTAATTGTTATCTCAAATATTTTTTTTTGCAGGATTGCAAAACTTGTCTTAACCATAATCGCAAGTAAAAATGTCTTACGAAGAAATCAAACCAAAGAGTTATAGGTATGTACTTGTGTACAACAACTGACAGAAATTTTGGATACAACCGTTGGAACAGCCATTTAGATCGAATGAACATTTACGCCTTAGCGCATAAAAGTTTCGACGAACTAACTGAGGTCAAGAGCCATCGAGTTGTACCTCATATTTGAATGAGGTACTAATTAAAAGAAGACATGTTCGGCTGATTAAAGCTGGTCTAGAATTTTGAAGAAACCGAAAAAAATAACATACCAAAGGATGGATGCCGGCAAAAATGTCTAAATGCCCAAACTTTCCATTCTGCGGCAGTGCCCCTTAGAAATGCCATATGATTTTATAGTACTTAAAACTTTAAACGCGTTTTTCTCGAAATCACTTTTTTTTTAACTGGTCGAAGACATAACTCGAGCGATCTATACCAAATTTCGACAATACATTCAAAGTACCTTTTTCTAGAACCGTACGTAGTATTTTTTTTATATTGCATAGTTTTTTTTTAATCAACAATTTTGTCCTTTTTTTTAGTGAAAATTTTAATTTTTTGTTCAAACGTGCACCATTTCGCAAAAAGAAAAAACAAAAAATGTTGTTATATAGAAACTAAAAATTTTCGGGGTTTTGTTCCAGGACCAAAATTAAGGAGGTTTCATCTTCGGCCATGGACCCGTCTAAAATTTTGAATTTAATTGACACGAAAAAATTTGGATTTGTATATTAAAATCTAAATTATAAAACCTCTTTCACAGAATTTTGAATGATCTTTTTGTTGAGTCACAAAAAATTCATAAATTATTCCCATTTTTCACGCTCTAGAGTCTAGACCATCGTCCCCCCTTAGAAAAAGCATTTTTGGGGCTTCTCTCAAAAATATTAAAACTTGTCCTGGCCCTTTCGTGTCCCACTGTCAAGTCACCACCAAAAAAAGAAAAATGGATTAAATTAGTGAAGCAGTAGTATAAATGTCGTGCTATATTGTTGATATTTAATAACCTCTTTGTTAAAAAAAAACTGTGGGGTGGAGGTCACAGATGGTTTGGTTGTGTCCTTATTGTTTCAAGCAATTTTAGTTTCGGTCGATGCGAAACAATTTTGTTGCTCGTATATTCAGTGAATACAAATTAAAGAGTTTCTTGTCCTATTTTTTTTTTGGTTCGAAGTCCTAGCTTCTTAGTCTGAAGGCAAAACAAATGGAAATAACAATTTAGGAGTTGACAGAAACAAAGCCATCGATAGATTAATAGGATTGGTTGACAAAAAAATCAGTCCTTTAACGACTTCGATATTTTTTTTTCCTTGTTTAATGTTTGACCGTTTCAAGCAACAAGTTCCGCTTACCGAACTATGTTTTCTTCATAGAAGAAATCGATTGAATTATGATTGGCAGTAATGATTATTGGCTATTATTTGGTAATCACATTTATATACAAAGGCTACATGGCAAGAGTCGCAATCAAGCGGAACAGCGTATAAATTGAAATATTGCTCGACAGCTGGAGGCAGTCAGCGTGTAATCGAGGTTGGTATATTGAATTTTATTTGTTATGAAATGAAATTGGACTGAGATTGCAATTGAATTGAAAATTTAAAAATAAAAAAAACCAAGGTAAGTAAAATTGGTATAAAAATTGAAAATATTTCGATTTATTTGAAGAAATGAAATTGGATATGAATTTTCGACGGGAAGGGAAATTTTTTTTAGAAGAAAATGTGATACAGGGACAGAGTTCGTTGTATAAAGGGACAGGGACTCATTATGAATGGACGAATGCTTTTTTATAATATCCGTACTTGTTTTAAAAGTATTGCTTCAAATTGCTCCGTCAGCAGCACATGTTTGCATAGTGCGACCTCAGCTTCGATTCACTTCGAACTTTCATTTATGTCGGATCCACAATTGTCTCTAAGAATAATCTACTCTTTGATTGAGAGGAAGACTTTACCCTTTAAAACCTGACTCACTCGATATGTGGGAAAATCAAAGAGTGTTAGACCTCACCTAATAGTCCTCATTCACTCATCGTTTAGTTCACGTCAACAAATCAACACAACATTTGACCTAATCAATCAAAATGTTGCTTCATCTGGATTATCTACACAGAACTAGTTGTGTGGACTTTACATACCAATTGACTCTTCCATTTTGCCCTTAAGACTGTGAATGAAATAACATTGTTAGCGATTTCCTATTTCTGTTTTACTTCCACATTTCCAACATTGATTGACGAGTCACGAAATGTCAGAGTTCCCAAGCCAGCGAATGGATTACTTGTCAAGGGAACAGGAAACGCGGAAAAGCGACTGTTTCGCTTGTGCAAGCACTCAATTAAAGAATATCCTTGTTTCTGTAATTTATGTTGTTTTTCCGCTTAACAATTATTGGTATTTTTGAGGCACTTATTCAAATCCAACTTCCGTTCAATAAGCACTTAATTAATTATTGAAAGCATAATGCAGAACAATGAGGAAATGAGAATGCCCGTAGCTTAAATGATGGTACGATTGTATACATAATCTGGTTGAGCTGATGGAAGGCTTTTCCTAAATTTAACAACTAATCCGACTCCCGATAGCTACGTATTGAATTTTGCATGGCATATCTACTCAGCTATAATGCTCATTAGCACGCATACACACCTAACACACATTGACAAAGTGAACAATGCAGACTTCTTAGGGAATTGCATCAGGGAATTAATTATATTCGATTCGATGCGGGATTGCTCAATCAGGGATAACTAGAAATTCTTCCACAGGAGACTCGTTAATGAAGCTTTGTTGTGTGTTTTCACAGTGAGTTGAATTAAGATTCTCTATCCTTGGTCCTTGAAACCTGATTAAATGTGAAGTGAGAAAAACTTTAAAAGCTTCAGACTTCATTTTATTTTAATGAAAGACACACTGCAGAAGATCAAGTGAACCTTTTCCATTTAATTGCGACCAGTAAAAATTTCAATTATCTCCTTCTTCAGTACAAAGAGCTTCTCTCATTTTTATAGACTATTGAACAACACGTGCTTGGGATGCGTGTGAGAACGAAAAGGATATTTTTTATTTTATTTTTTATAGTTCATTTACTGTAGGTGTTTACTGACAGGTAGATTGAGAGGAATGCTATTAAAAGTAATGCGCACACACCATACAATGTTTCAGAAGATTCGATGAAAAAGGGTTTCGGATTTATCATTTTATACAAAATAAAGAACATTTGGAGACAGAAAATCGATGCTATTGTGGGTGGTTGTCGCAAAAGTAAAGTCTAACTGAGTATTCTCATATTTTCAATGGAATTGCTGTGCTCAACGAAAACAATGATGAGTAATAAAAATGTGGAAGTATGTAACTGAGTGATAGTGTTTTGAAATACGCTCGCTTTATTAGTTGATTTGAAAAGGGTTTGATTGAAACGATGTCAAAAAATCTTTTGCCTTTACGAAAAGAGATGGCTAAAACAAATTTTCTTTGCTTTCACGTTTGAGGAGAGGATTGTTTTCGATTAAGAAAAATTTACAAAGAATTAAACAAAAAAATGAAATCACTGCCTTAATGATTTTTTTTAACGAAATTAATGAAACACTCAATGACTACTGAGGATCTAGAAAGACCACTGCGGCCGATGGAGACACTAATTCCACTTTCAAGCAAAATGACCCATTCAACTTGGACGAGGACCGTCCTCTCGACGTTACTTTTCTACTTTTGGAGAAATGTTTAAGGAAGAAGTACCCATACTTTTCCTTGTGCCAGACTCTCGAAGGTGTTTTAATCTTGGCATATCTGCTAAGACTCTAAGAGTTTCTTACTGATCTCCCCCCTAGAAGAAATCCGCAAGTGGTCCTACTTTTTTTTTTTAGGTTAAATAAAGAAATAGGGTGGCGCAACAGAGCGAGGAGTCCCAGGGCCCAGCGCATTTCTCACAACCATGCCTTTGTAAGGGAATGGAGAGACCTACAATTTTCTCACGGTTTCGACTGGCCAATCGAGAAGGCGCTTTTCATGGCAATGAATTCACTAACGGAGAACTTGGCAATTCGTCGCGAAAGGCGATACCCGTGAAAAATGTATGTTGCCTCTGTTGGGATCCATGTCTAGGTTGCATGTTCGAATTCTTCATCTACCTGTTCTTCTTTCTTTGCTTTCACAATCTGTGTCTCAGTATTTTCTGAATGATATTATGTCTGCCGATTTCTCCGATACTTCTGTTAATTTCCAGACAGAGAGATTGCCATCTAATGCACTCGACGACTGTGTGGCAAGCGTCGGCGTCGTTTGTCTAAGAATTTCCGTAATAAGAATAACACGAAGGGCTTCTTCTTTTTCGACTCTTGTGAAGAAAGGTGTTGAAATACTCACATCCGTTGAGAAACTGCAAGACGTCATAGTTCAATTAACCGTGTTTCCGCTTACCAGATTCGATAAGGTTTCCGATTAGCATAGTAGCCCAGCGCCCTCTGGTTTCCGACTCCCATCGTTCCTGCAACTTCTGCTGTGTACGCTGCGACACCTGCAACTACAAGAACTGTTGCTGTTGCTCAGACACTGTGTGGTATGTTCGCAGATGGTCCACCTACATTTACAATCAGGCTGGATAAATGGCTTGTAACTGGATGCGATTTCGATGTAGAAGTCGATAGCTGTGGTAACTCGTTTTTTGTTAGAAGTACTATACATCAGTCTTCTTAGTAGCCAGGACAGCCAATGTTTCTCCATCAATTAATTGGTCCTTCACGTCACTTGGTTCAGCTTTCTCTATGCGCTTTCGGTGTCCCTTGCAGCAATTACATCAGCGTATGGAACTAGAAAGCAACTTCGGGCATTTCCATACAGAGACTATCACCGTAGGAGATATTCAAGAGGTATGGTTTAATGATAGATTATTTTTTCCAAGTGCAATATGACTTGTTCATTCACTTGGATATAAAATTCACTGCGTGTAAGCGCAGTAAATTTTATAATTGTCGGTGTATTCCGAACAAAGTTTGCGTCTTAGAAGGGTACGGCAACATCTAACTGATGAGCCCATTGCCGTACCTGGGCGAAACGCAAGTTCGGAGTTGAAGGTTGATCTTCACGATCATTTAACATGCCTTAAAGAAATTTATTTCTTTCTAGGTTTTTGTATTTTAAACAAATTACAACTCCAGGACAAAAAACCACGACAGTAACAAAACTTTTTTGTTATTGTTTAATTTATAATGATAGATGCCTGTGCTGCTCCAGATGTGCTATATTTTCGATTCATTTCTTCTGCGGAGTGCAAGTTAAGCATGCTATAAGTGAGCTTTAATCAAATAAATCTGCAAGTTAAGAAGCCTTAACGCCCTAATTTATAAGGCGGCTGGAAATTAGTTGAAAAGAAGCATGCTGTAGCTGATCTGCAGGATAAGGTCGTAAGAAAGCATACGCGATGAATGGAACATAAGTTTCGACTGTGCGATTTCAAAATAAGAGAGACCCTCACTATTGCGACAGTTGCAGAGGAATAAGAGATGAGTATGTGAATGCCTGTGACTTCTAGCCAGTGCAGTTTTAGGGTTGAAAAGTCCATAATCGATCAATTTTTCACTCTTTCGCAGACCTTGGAAAAACCAGGGAATACAATATCGATGTACACTGTCTCTAACCAACTTCAAGGACATGTAAGACTGTGTTTATTGAGAAGAGCTGTATAGGGTCGTATCCAGTATATTGGCATAGCTGCAAGACACGTATGACTCTGCAGGATAACTTTGAAGAACTCACGCTGTTCCATCATCGTGGTTAAATAAATCACCGAGCCCTTTGTTGTCGAAGTAACCTCCTTCGGCGAAAAACTATCATGCGATTTCTTTGACATCATACTTAAAAATACTGTGCAAAACTCAAACGTTAATAGCAGACGAAGCTGATGTCATAGGATCTTTTGCGAGTATTGAAATAGAAGCTGTAAAAAAAGGTTTGATGGGCACTGAGGGCAAAACAAAGGACGAAATGGACAAAACGTCAAGTTATCATCTCAGTTCAAATAGACGGCGCAGCATGCGTCTTATCAGCGGACATGAATGATCTTTGGTCCCGTATGCGAAGACAATGTGTAGAGAAGATGATATAACAACGAGCTGTATGAGCTGTATCGTGACATGGACATAGCTAGAAGAGTACGCATCGCGAGACAACGATGACTGGGACATGTAGAGCGGATGGATATCAACACCCCGACTAGGCGGGTTTTCCAAAGCACGTTGCCGGGAAATCACGGAAGGGGAAGACCTCGTCTTAGGTGGCACAATCAAGTTGAAGAAGACCTCTGTCTTTAAAGAGTGCAAAACTGCAGAGAGCTTCCCTGAAATCGAATTCGTTATCAAAAGATGTTGGTTAAGGCCCAGGTTCACCCCTTGACGTTTTTAATGGCAGTGCATTTTATTCTCGGAAGATTTGACAGTTCCTCGCGAATGGCAATACCCGTGGAAAACATTTTTTTCTTTGATAATTATGTGATTCGAGCCACAAACCTGCCACTTGCAAAGCAAACAGCTAACCACTAGGCCACGAGTATCACACGCCTAAAAACACCATTTACATTAGTGTTTTCAGGCGTGTGGTTTTCAAGCAGAAATAAAACACATATAACTGATGTCATGGCCAAAAATTAAGCTTTATTTTAAAGACAAAGATTTGCAATTTTGGGCAAATCGCCGCCGAGGCAGGATCGATCAATTTCCAGTTGAGAGGCCGAATTTTCGACCACCTTTGGCAGCATTTAAGACCGTAAGTCAGCAATAATGCACCGAACAAGTCGTCAACCGTTTCGAGTTTATCTGCGTAGACAAGCGACTTCAGATTACCCCACAAAAATAAATTAGCGGTGTTAAATCTTCCGATCTTGGAGGTACAAATCTCATAGCTCTAAAACTATTTATAAATTATGTGAAAATCGTCGTCAAAAAGGATTGTGTTTCGAGACAATTTACCGAACATACGTGTTGCCCAGAAGTCATGGGGCTGAAATTCTTCCACGATGAAATTGGAATCTTAAGTCAAATGACAGCTGTCAAAAAGACCAACTCAAAAAAAGTACCACACGTCTAAAAAAAACACCCTGTACTATCGCGGGATAATGTGTGTCTGTTGTGACGTGTTGTTCAATTCGTCGAAGTTCTCAGTTCTTGACTGATGAAAGATTATACTACATTTTGCCCTCATTAACCATTGAACCCATTTTTTCCGCTTTTGTTTCAATACTCAAAGAATCATCTTTGTTGATGACATCTCAACTTGCTTTTCCGTCAATTGACGTCTTCTTAAGAGAGCAATTACAGACTTTTGAAAAATTATGTGAAATAATTCACACTCACAAAAATTCATTTAACAACAAACGCGAAATGAAATGAAAGTAAATAAAAAAAAATTAAATCAATCAAATAATCCCAAGTTAAACGTTACTGTCTCTAGGTACTTTAACTGAGCTCGAATATATATAATATATATATATAAATATGGCGTTATATTTCTTTCATTTAATGGTAAAGAAGACAATTTGATATGGGTTTTAATTATAAGAAACAACATAAAGATGCCACTCACATTTTTAGCTACTCAAGAGAATATTACCATCTTAGTTCAATTATCGAACTTAACTTTGCTAAAGAAACCCGGGGCGGAGGCCAGAATCCCCGTGGGACTTTCTCGTGTTTGGCGTTTTAAGATTCCAGCCACCCCACAAGTACCACAACGGCTTCCATTAAAGACCAACATAAGTATGATGAAGAAAAGGTATAACATTTCCATGAACCCACTTAATTTACTTCCACAGCAACCATGGAATGAAGTTTCCCAAATGATCCTTTTAACCAAAGAGACTAGCGCAAGTCTCTTGGGTGCAAACAAAATGTCTTAAAAATGTTTCCTAATCTTCGCTCTTGTCAAACAACAGACACTTTTCATCATACATACATTCATGTACTTGTATGGCGTATCCTTGCTTATAATTTATCAAACCCATAAGAAGAATGATCCAACTACGTATATAAATAGCTCAAAGCTGATTCCCAAATCTGATTAAATTTGTACGGTAAATGCAATAAATTTCAATTTCCTTCTTCTTACACGGTTCTCAACACTTTGGTTTCATCCTTCACCAACAGGAAGCTCCCACGATAGGACAAATGCAGAAGGCGACAGCGACAAGTAAAGCAAATTGAACGTGAATGTGCAAGTAGGCGACAGACATATCGTCTTTGACTAATTTTTCATCCTTTCACCTTACTACGACATCACAAATACCGCACGAGGAAAAACACACTCTTTAAGGTTCCGTTTCCTAGTCACCGCCCAACTAATCTGATTGCCTATCCCATTTACTCCTTTTTTTCTTCGTTTTGTTTTTTTTCCAACTACACAAAAAAATATTTCCTAATACTTTAGGTAATCTAGGTGTGAACGGTCTGACCTAGGGCTAATTCCTTTCAAGCTCTGAGCACACGCCATGTTTGTACACGAAAAGCTATATTAGTATGTGTGTGGATTTTGGATCATAGAAAAATCAGGTGTGTTCATGGAAAAGGGTCAATTTGTTTTCTTTCCCTTTTACTTTGTGTATCCCTACTAGGACAGGGCACTGTAGCTTAAGTGGGTTTCCTCGGATGCAAACCCCATAGACATGTACTTGGGTATTTTGATAATGTTTGGTCATAAAGTATTTTGTCGATGGTGGATCTTGGTTTATTTTGGCCATCTCAAGGGATGATGTTCCGGACAAAATAACCAAAAACGGATTTCTAAGTATTCTGTGGTGGGAACATTCATCCCCAGCCCTTTGGGCTCTATAACATTTATTATTTTACTTTCTCCTCTTCCTCCTTTATTGTGGTTTACATACTCACATAGTATCATCGGGGAACTTTGTGCTGTTGGTGTAGTGATTATGGAGGTAGAAAAACCTTAATGTACATATACATTTTTTAACGAATGGGAAATAAAAAAAAAGCTATGAAAAAACTTTTGGACAAAAAAATCAATAAAACCCTTGCATTAAACAAGAATCCAGAGCCTGGAGAGCACCACGTTGACAAAAACTTGTTTTTCTACACGGAAAGAGAAAAATTGGGTTCATAACTTGATTTAAATAAATGAACTATAATCAAGTAGGGCGTCGCAACAATCAAGCTAAGGAAACTTCAGTCCCTAATGCTGATTCCGAAAAGTTAAGACCGGTGTGGGACCGCTTTTTGTGGCAAGGTTATTTCTCCTTTGAAGATTTGTCATTTCCTCGCGAAAGGCGATATGCGTAGAAAAATCAATTGGATGCTTCTCTAATTCGAACCTGAAACTTCCACATAACAGGTAGACATGGTGATTATTACAACACGTCGACTACCATACAACAAATATCATAGCGTGATCAAAAGTTTAGATTTGCAATTAAATTTAGATTTGCAGAGAGGTGTCTTACTTATTATATTGCACCTCTTATCAAAAAGAGTCACTCCTTTAGGATTTGAGAAGTGAAAACTGTTTCCCTATCCCTATACTTCTAATCGATGCTTCCAAGTTCGATGTCATCATAATGTGGAGACTAAAAGGGCTTGAATTCGTTCAATACAAATTTATTATTAAACAATGTCTGATAAAATTGTGTTGCGAAGTCAATTGAGAGTCTGGAGAATGAACTTTCAATATTGGTTTATAGATACATTTCGTCCCATAATTTTATTAATCCATTCATTAGGCCATGCGACCATTGTTTTTGAGAGTTGACATCTGTCGAAGTAATACGTTGCTTTTTGTGGAATCTCAGTATGTATTTCATTTTACTTAACTTAGATCAGAATTTATTGGAAATCATTATATTCTTAAAACAGGTTGCAGAAGACACTGGAGTAGAGCAACGGCGAAAGTTGTCTCAGTAAAAAACTTTCACTGGAACGGCGGAAAGAGACGCAAATTTGCATTACAAGCACGGTTGCCACTTGCCAAAAAAAAATATGTGTCCAAAAATGAAAATAAAAATGACCAAACGTATGTAGCTTGAACTGACCAAATCTATGATTGATTCTCAAACGGAAAAAGCAGCATGAGAAGCGCTTGTTTAAGGAAATATAGAAATTTCATGAAAGTATGAGCTTCAAAGTTTGCACCGAAAGTTAAAAAATCATTCCAGGGTGGAAAACTGGGAACCAAGCCCGTAAAGACCACCTAGCAAACATAGCTGCAGAACCGCATTCATCTCTGAGGATCTTAAAAAGTTAATTATGCAGACTCAACTTAGACGATTATCAAGAATGCCATAATCTAGATCAGAAAAAGTTAGGGTTGCAAACTCGTATTAAGCTTAATACAAATAAAACTGTATTTCCAGACGGTCTCGACAACGAAATTCTCAAGGAAGCTAGTGATTAGCTTGAAAGGAGAGTGCACCAGCTCCATGATTTAGTCGGGAGAAAGCATGCTCAATGAATGGAAAATCTTACAATTGCACCAATTATAGAGGAATACTCCTCCTTAACGTTAGATGCGATGTCTTGTCTTTGTGAAAGTCTGAAAACCCCCACGTCAACAAATTCGTATAGCACACGGGAGATCTTAGAAAAAAAATACGTATGACAGTATTGATAGAAACAAGCTGTGCAGCATCATGTCTAATTGTCAAAAAACCTTGCTTTTCAGTTCGTAAGACAGATTTAATTACGAAGACAACACACATGCCGGTCATTTGAAGAAAAGCACGTGTCATTTGATATCAGTGTTTGCTACCTGAATTCTTCCCGGCAAAATCCAAGTTCTAATTCAAGGTGAGCGCAGAACTCAAACTGAGGTTATTCAAGAAAACTCATTGGCTACCTCAGAGCAATCGTTGGGCTTGAACGAACGAGCTTATTGATGCACTTTTTACATAATTCGATAAGAAAACAGCCTTACGTATACATTTCTATTTTAAGGACCTATAAACTGAAGGGTTTCTCTTACTTCATTTCGTTGAAGAAATGACCAAATGGAATAAAAAGTGACCAAGTGAAAAAATAATGACCAGATTTGGACATAAATGACCAAACTGGCAACCGTGATTACAAGTAGTAGATGAACATTGCATTGCTGCTGATATTGTCTCTCCTTTGTATGTATCTACCATTTTCACGGTCTTCATGTACTAAATATGAAAGAAGATTAACTGTAAGGTGCACTAAATTGTGGCACGATTGTTGTCTCAGTTTTTAAAACGAACAACTTTAATTGCAGGATGCACATTGAGGCAAGCGGCGACGAACGGAAGCGGAATATCGACACAACAGTCACACAAAAAGATACGATCCACACTATTGACATTAAAAACAAATCATGTGAATTTAAACAAAAAACAGAAAATAAACAATTGAATCATTCTGTGAAATATTATTTCTAAAACGCAATTTGGTTTCAAAAAAAAAAACATTCCACAGAACATGCAATTTTACTTTTTGAAGATCAAATTTTAAGGAATTTTAGAAGAAAGGACTGTACTGTAACATGCGCATTGGATCTTTTAAAAACGCGGCCATACGTACATCTTACATAATGCGCCCGAATTTTTAATTTACACACCTAGGCGAATTTCTTACTATTACTTTATTTTATGCTCAAAATCAAAACATTTCATTAAAAAAGATTTGAGAACATCAGACCTTCACACTACGAATGATAGGCGTGGGAGTTTCTAAGATGTCATTAAGCCGATAATTCCTTTATTCATGCCGCAAAGAACTGTAAACACAGATGACAAAAAAAAAACACGTATTACGTATTCCATCATCATCACAAAGATTTTGAGTATTGAACTCGCAAAATTTTAACATTCTCGTCATTTTCCCAATACACATCGTGCTATACACCCTGTAGAACATAAACGAACAATATTGCCAACTTGAGAGACTTTTACTCCCCAGTTGTTTATAAAAATAAATAAATTTAACGCAATGCGTTGTTTAATTAGTGTGATGGGCTAAAAAAATCGATTTTCTTTTTTTTTTTTTATTTTTTTTCGAAAGAACCACATGTTAAAAATATGCCCTTAAATTTTCAGACCGAAATTTAAAATATTTTCAAGGTTATACAGCAAAACAACAGAGCGCCCATAGAAAGTATCAAAGTGTTTTGATAATGCACTAGCTGCAAAGAGGCCAGAACCTTACGCAGGACTCTTAAGGCTGCTACAAAGGACGATTTAGAGGAAACAGAAGGATTGCTCTATACATCAGGCATAGCTAATAAAAAGTGTTATTTGTTGCCAAAACTTTAAAAGCGTTTTTCTCGAAACCATGTTTTTGAAATTTCCGAGTAGCACTGACTCAAAACTATTCAATCGATTTCGCTAAAATTCAACCACTACATATACATAGCTAGATACTTAATCTTTAAAACATTTCATTTCTTAGCAATAAATAAATTTTTATTATATAATATATTTTTATTAACGAAAAAATCACTTTGAGTTTTCGATAAAACAATTGAAGCAGTGAATGTCTGCGTTCATCAGTTCACCTGGATCGTCAACGACGAAATCTAAAAGATTTAGGTCACGTCTAAATGAGAGGCCAAGACAGCAACAGCGAAGGTTTGGCATTATCTCCTCTTTCTCTCCGTCCATGCAGTTTCAGTAGTAGTCATATTACAAATCAAGTCTTGGGGAGTATCCACCTATGAGGCTGTGTCTGGGCTTCTATGCAACTTGTTTATCGACAAAAAATTTCTGATACGTCTTAGATTTAGCTTTAATCAGGTCTGTTTAGAAGTCTGACAAGTGATTTTAAAAATTATTTTTTGTTTAAGTATGAGTTAGCTTACCAATTTTCATCCTGCTGCTTGCTGGTTCCAATTCTGGCCATTTCATCAGCTTATATAAATGGAATAATAAATTAGAATCACACCAAGTTTGTTGAACCCTATCAAAACCCAAAAAGACCGTGCTGTTGTCCTCAACATATTTGATCTTTGGCGAAAACTACAAACCTTTGTAGGAACTAGGAATCACCTTAGGCAAGCCTTACCCCATTAAACCGATAGCTGAACTCAAATTCAGCTTGACCAGTTCCCTCCAAAGTTAACTAAAGCTCTCAAGTACTTTTATGGTAGAATACTTTCTCTAGTTTCAGCTACCCATTTTTTTCGGTGTAGCTTTTTTTAAAAACAAAGTCCAATTGCTTTCATCCACAAAAGACATGCATGACAAAACAAAACAAATAAAATTAAATTTATTCCCATTTGGCATTTGTATGCGTAAATGTAGTGCACATGCACCGTTTGGCTCAACTTATACTCTTTTTTTTATGTAAAAATAAAACAAAACTAAATAAATGTCCGCTTGAACTAACACAAAAATGTCCCAAAGCATTCACCACTCCTCTTTTCTGAAATAATTTTAGGTTTTCCCTTCTTCCGCTCACTGCATGCATCCTCTTTCTTCGGTTCGGGCAGAATGGCCTCGAGGTGGCAAATAATTTAGGTTAGGTGACCTTACGAGTTCTATGAGTGGATGCCAGCTATATAGTAGCACCATCACCAACCTGACCCGACTGCCTTCACCCATCTGCTGCTACTTTGGTATAAAATTCATGAAGTAAGCGCACAACGAATATCTAAGCACAACCGAGGGAGCAGCTATTCGTAACGAACTGACACACAACTAGAGCGAGAATTTTGATCCAAATGTATCCTAGAAGAAGTCCCTAATGCATACTTTAGCAGCGATATACACCCAGGATAAGGAAAATTATGCAAAAAAGAATAAAATAAATTTATTTGATATTCTCGACAAAAACCCTACTCACTGATGCTATCCTCTGTAGACTATAGCATGCGGTGCGGTGCGGTGCGGTGGCGGATGCCACTCCTTCATCCTTTGCTCGTTATCTGCTTGACTACCGTCTTTTGTTTTTACCCACTCACTCGAAGGGAAGATGGAAATTTGTGTTGGTTCTTTTCTTTGTGTCTTTATGTGTGTTAGAGACGAGAGCAGAATTGCTCTGGCAATTGCAATTGCTACTAGCCAATTATTGTTGCTATTAGATTCGTCAAGGTAAAAAGAAATCATCATAAAGGATGTTTCCTTTGAGAATGCTCTGAGTTGATGTTTCTATTGCTTATGGGCCGATTTGGAGTGGGTATACTGTAGTTGGAAACTTGAATTGAAAACTATTGCCACTTATGTCGATGTCGGGTTTTTGTGTTGCTTCATACTCAGACGTGCATAATTTATGAGTGTAATTATGCCGTCTATGATGTGCATAAAACTACGGTTGAAGACGTCGTTAAAAAATGGTGGCGCAGCATTGCATGCATCTTACAGTAAGTATTTAAGTTTATGTCAGTGAATTTGAAGACTAACTTCCTCAAGCAAGGAGGTCAAATGAAAATGTGTCGCATGAATTTGCTCAATGAAGACGTGATATACGAAATAACACGTCCATAGGGCGACTTGGTTGCATCAATGTGGAAAAAGTGTCATACAAATGTGAAAGGCAAATTGCAATAGGTAGTATTATAGTAGTAGGTAGTATTATAGTATAAGTATTCAAATTACTTCAAGAACTCATCAATACTAGCTCAAAAAATGATAAAAAAAAAAAACAAAAATAAAACAGTTTCACTGGCACTGAACGAACATAAACTAAGGAAGTCTGAAAAAATTTTACCACCTTCCCAAGTTCATACATTTTGTAGCAATTGAAAATTTTTGGATAATCCTTCAATGAGGTTTTAGTCGTCCTAGGCATATCAGCCAGAATGTGAGTATTCAAACTGCAGCTGCAGAAAGCACAATTGTGAGGACATTGTATTGCACACGGCGTCCGAAACAGTTTAAGTGACACTCCTGAGTATCCTGAAGAAGACAATATTTATAACACTGAGAAGTCATTGGTAAATAAACGGAATAATTTTTATGCTCTTCAAACACTCATTCCAAACTCTAAATAAAGAATAAAGGTGATTAAAGGGCAAAGAACACTAACAGGAGATTTTACTAATCGAATACCTCTTTTTTTTTTCATTGCCATGAATAGCGCTATCGCGATTAGCCGTTCGGACCCTGTAGAAAATTGTAGGTCCCCTCCATTTCCTCACAAGGCATGGTTGTGAGAAATGCGATTGGCCCTGGGGCTCTTCGCTCTGTTGTGCCACCCAATTTATTTTTGTTAATTTTTATCAATACAAAAATTTATGTGGAAGAGTCCTAACGACGATATAACTTCAGGGAACAAGCAATGGTTTGACAATGATTTCTTATACAATTTGTATGTTGAAATCTGCACATTTTACATCATCTCAACGTTCACTAAAGGACCTATTTAATACATCGATGAAATGCAGTTTACTCATGAATATAATACATTTAAATGACAAAGCTTACAAAAATAAATCTAGAGCGAGCACTAAACAAAGTTCCCAAATGCCCAAAAGTAGGATATTGCCATTTGGGGCAAATCAGGGCCATACAGCATCTTCCGCCGAAAATTCCCTCTTCCCTCTTCCAAACGAGGTCTTCAACTTTCGCGACTTATCTGCAATGTACTTTCGAAAACCGTCGGGCCTGAGGGTTGGCGTCCATCCACTCTACTTCTCTTCTTCTACACACATTGTCCTCAGAAACGGGACCAAAGATCATTCGGAGAAATTTTTCTTTGAAACTACTAAAGGTATCCTCATTCGCTTTAGATATGGTCCATGCTTCAGAGCCGAGTTTTATAAAAGGTTACCTTGGGTTTTCTATAGATTGTCCTAATTCTTAATTGCCTTCGTAGCCTACAAAGAGTAGCGATTGGCGAGAATATTTCTCCTTTGGATATCCGCACTGACGTTTTCTTTCGTTTCTGTAACGGATCCCAGGCAAAGTCCTTTACTGCATTGAAGTTATGTCGTTTTATCTAAATCGTTGATGTTCGCTGTCCTTGTTTGATGCACATTCTTCGCTTTGGAATCACTGTTCACTAAACCCTTTCTTGCCGATTTTATTTCAATACTCGCAAAAGCACCTTTGTCATCGACGTTTGAGGTTTACACAATCTTCTTAAGTATGATGTCAAAGAAATCGAATGGCAGTATGTTGCCTTGTCGAAAGCTTTCTTGGGTATCCAAGGACTATGTGAATCCTGAACCGAGAACCGACATGTACAGAGCAGCGTTAGTTCCCCAAAATTATTCTGCATAGTTATGCCAAAACTAAGCATGACTCTCTTAAGCTTGTTTCTATAAATACTGTCATGTGCGGGCTTAAAATTGATAAAACTGGTTTTTCCAAGATCTGCGGTAATTTGAAAATGTGGCCAAGTGTGGACTTCTCTAGTCAAAAACCACATTGATAAGAATCTATCAAATTGCTGACGTTGGGTTTTGAGACGTTCACATATTAAAACAGACAAGATCTTATAAACGACGAAAAGAGGCGTTTTCTTTTGTAATTGGTGCAGTAATGGTCCTTTTTACGATCGGACATTATCTTACTAGGTTTCATCCATCGGGGATGCTTTCTTGTGACCATGTCATGGATCAGATAGTGCATTCTGCTTTGCAACTGATCTCTAGTTGCCCTGAAAAGCTCGTTGTCAAGGCCATCTGATTTATTTGATTTAAGTTTGTATATGACAAACTTAATTCCTTCTATATCAGGAAGACGGCATTCTTGATCTTCGTTCAAGTTGAATAGGGCATTATGCCTAAAAACGGAATTTGTGTCTTTACCACCGTTAAGTAGTCTGCAGAAGTGGTCTTTCCAACAAAATTGATTTACCAGAGTCCGCTTACCGACTGTGTTCCCGAAGATGTCCTCCTTTCCTAGTTTCGTTAAAGAAGATTTTGAAGTTGTGTCATAAGCATTCTTTGAAACGTATTTCTCTTCTGTAAGGGCGTGGTCACATACCTGTTAGGCTAATATTTGATGCCATAACACGCTCATCAATCGAATTTTGACTGATAACCTTATCGCAGAGTCTACCTCTAACGACAAATTTTCCATAATGCAACATTTTTTATTAAAAAGTTTAAAAGTTTGTGAGAGATAGAGGTTACTTCAGATAGATAAGTTGACACAAGACGGTTGGTCACAACAGAAAGTTAGAGAGGAACATATAAAATTAACTCTTTTCCATTAATAAAAATAACGAATCCTTTCCATTCATTAAATAAACAATTTTTGTTTTGTTCACCATAAATCATGAATAACATTGCTCAGAGCAATAAAAAAAACAACGACTGGAAATCACTCTCTTCAGAGATCCAGATTTTCCCTATAAGAAGAAATTCCAATTCCAACATATTTATCATTTGCCTCTTAATTGAACTGAACTGTGTCACCTAAACGTTAGCTGTATGAGATTGAACTCAGCTATTAAAAGTCGAATTCCAAACTGGAAAAGGGAGAGTGACATTCATGGCTATCCATTATCTCGCATGAGTGAGATTTTGGTAAAAATAATTAAAGCAATTTAATTTCTATCACTCATGAGTAAGCTTTACAATGCATTCGGACGGAAGTTTTGATTAAACTGTCAAGCGAATTAAGGAAACAATTTATTTTTCATTCTACTTTCTGTCACCATACGAGGTTTTCAGACTACGTATAAAGAAGATATGTACGTATGTGTCTGTGTACGAGGATAAGTAGGTTACACATGTATAAACATATAGAACTTAGTGTTCTTACCCTTAATTCTTTTCAAATTCTTGGCATTTATACTCAAGTGATATGAGCAGCCGTTGTAATGTTCGGAAGAGAACTCAACATATGTAAAAGGTGTCTTTTTTAAGACTTGTGGTTTTCAAGAGGAAGTAAAACTCATATAATTGAATGTACATAATCGCCCAGAATTTAAATTTATTTCAACGATAAGGGTCTGTAATTGATTATTTGAAAGTGACTAAAATAACTTTCAACCGAAGAACACGATTTTAGACCACTTTTTGCAGTATTTGTCGCCGTTTGTCGGCAATGTAGACCCGAATACTCTCTTCCAAATCATCAATATTCTCAGGCCTATCTGCGTATACAAGCAACTCACCACAACAAATATTGAGCATTCGCCCGATCCTACTCCGAAAATAATATTGACAGATTTAAAACCACACGTCTAAAAAAACACGGCATGACAGTTTCAGCTGAGTATTGATTTGTTTTTGTGTTCAGTGGTAAAACACATTGCTGAGCTGATTATAGGATTGCTGAGTTGCGACAAAAACGCACCTTGTATTATGTCATCCAGTAAATGAGTAGCCTAGACACATTCAATGTTAGTGTGAAAGTCCTGTGTAAACGAAATGCAAATCGTGTGTAGACGAGGTGAAAATCATGTGTAGACGAGGTGAAAATCGTGTTTACACGAGATGAGAACTTGAGTGATTTTTCGGCCTTTTGTGCAAGGCTTGAACATTTAAAAATTGTCAATCAATCAAAACACATTAGGTACCTAAAACAAAATGCCAAAACTTTTGTCAAATTTGATCTGACAGCTCAATCAAAAGAAAGCAACGTAACTTGGACTTAAAAATACTACTTGACAGCTTGTAAGACTGCACACATGAGTGGAATACATCAAATTACTTTTACTTTTAAATCTACACCACTAGTCTCATTACGTCCTTAACCACAACGGCCATGGAAGTCACTCTTTCTATTTTCAATTTAAATTTGACTTTCAAATTATTTTATATATTCAAGTGGCAAATGATAATGGATTTTGGCGAATATTACAGCTCTCTGAAATGTCTGAATTAAGGTTGATTCAAAATTGAATTTACATGAAAGAAACCAAAATTAACAACATTTTTGAAAATATTCTTAGTTCAAGACAGCGCGTTACTCTTGTTCAACATAATGACAGTCCTTGTCTCCTAAATTAAACAGGTACCTACCACAAAATTATTTCGGTTACAATACAAGTGCTCTTATGGTAGCAAATAGAATAAAATAAATGGAAGCAAAGAAGCACCCATAACCTACACCCACTTAACATAGAACAAGGACCTTGGCTTGGCTTGGCTGGTGCTGCTGTACCAGGTAAAAACTACTTTTGCTTCGAGAAACATCCTTGAGAAAAATGTCGGTCGACGAGTATAAAAAAGGATAGGATTATGCTCGTCAAGGATATCCACCGCCATATATCACACACACAGGTAGATATTCATTATAGATTAAGATTGTATGCTGATACTGTTGATGACAGGAACAGCAACAGTAGCAGCAGCAGCAGGAGCAGGAGCAGCAGCGAACAGACACGAAAAGCGATTGGGGGTTCCTCGGGCTTAAGTGAAGAAAAGGATTAATTTTTCTCAGTCTGTTTATATTTTGCGCACATATATCCCACTCCATCAAGATGGTAATATTAGATGAACATACATACATATATACATTCGCAGGCTGCTGCTTTCTGAATATAGACCAGCTTTGACGTGCTTTCAGCATAAAACGAAGAACATAAAAAACAAAATGATTTATTAGCTCCGGGGAAGGTTTCCTATTCCCACTCACAAAAAATAAATAAAAGTGTGTATGTAGGTCGTGTCGTCTATGCCTACACTTATGTATGGTATGGCGTGTGGTATAAGAGGACGGGTGAAACTTATTTGAATCTGCTCAATTAAATAAGCATGCTTTCTTAATTAGCGTGTTAAGATTCGAAGCCATGGGAGATTGATGAGAGCTTGTGGTGTTGTTGTGGTGTCCCGGATTTCTTAACAATTAAGTACGTGCGAGAAAAACCTCAATGGAAATTGATTAATTTTAAGGTTAAATGGTTCGCACGCTTTAGCTATGTGAAACAAAAAGGTTATAATAATTACTTTTAAAAAGAATCATTTTCATACAGTAGAAGGGAGGTGAAGATGTGACACTAAACATTAAAATTTACTGTGCACGACATGTCAGCTGCTTGACAAGTACGTGGATGTGATTTCACTGTATGCTACATTGCTTGAAATTTTTTGTAATGCGGTTGTCAAGACACGGTTCATGAATTCACGCATGGATTCATGCAATAGGTTGTTCTACGGTTGGTACTTGTTTTATTTTGAAAAAAAGATTTGACGCACATTTAATCTGCATCGTTTGACTGTTGCTGTCACTGCTGCTGTTGATGTATGTTTTGCTTTAACTGCTCCTGCTCATTCAAATGGGAGTCCACATGGAAAGAAAACTCTTCCTATGGTTCCACTACCGCCAGGCAGCAGTGGTATTACTTCTTGATGGGTTCTAAATTTAACTGTGAGTTGCACACTTAAATGATGTTTTGATTATTATTAAAGGACATAATGCTTGTCTTGTCGATCAGGCGCGGATCCAGGATTTTGATAAGGGGGAGGCAGTTTTCCTTCCTTTTCAATGATTTGCAGTTATTGAATATAAACTCAATCAAATATAAGAATAAATAAAAATTGTTTACAAAATTTTAAAAAAAGTAAGTCAAATTAATTTAAAACAGTTAACTAAATGCTGAAATCTAACTTTTTGTTGGAGCCGGTTTTTAAAAACCTTGTTATTACTTTTTAACATCGATCGGGATTTGTCTCTGGATGTGCATAAGTGCCAGACCGCGAAGGCGATTTTCACTCATTGTGGACCATAATCCATAATAATAGGTTTTAAGGCGCCGCAATGAAGAAAAAAACCGCTCTGCCGAAGAATTCGTAACCGGAAGCGTTGCAAGGATTAAAAGAAAACTGTGTATAATGCCAAACACATATACTTATTGCATTTATCCATCAACTCAAAGATGGTTGTTCTGCTCTTTTACCGTTAATCATTTTTCCCGAAACAACACCAGCTCATCTTTGAGCAAAAACAGGCTGTGTCTGTATTTTACTCTAAGAGTTGACCAAAGCGATTTATTAGCGACTTAACGGTGGTATCCAACTCATCAGTACTATATCGAATTGCATTTCCGGAATGAAAATTGTAAGTTTAAATACATCTATGGTTTCCGGTCGAAATCTTTCATGCAAATCGGTCAGGACAAAGTCAATTAGAGGTGCATATAACGAGATTCTGTAGTATACCTCAGCTGAATTAGTGTCAAAATTAGCTCGGTGAATTTGGCGTCCACCATGACGTGGAATACGAGGAATTCTCAACTCAACATTCAACTGATCGCATAAATTCTTTGCATGCTGCCAGATGTTAGGGCGGCCGTGGTGCAGTGGTAGAGTGTTTAGTAGATAGGCCGGACGCGTGGGTTCGAATCCCGCTCTGGGCATCTACTTTTCTTTCAGCCTCCCAGTTTCATATGGACGCCGCCCTTGAGGTTATATATGTGAAATTACTAACAACTTATTTCCAACTACTGCAACACAAAAAAAAAGGGAAGGCTGCTACTCTGGTAGTACAATAGACCGGATATTAGGTCTGAGTTCTCCAGATTAGCATATAAGCCTCTTCTTTTTTTTTTCTAAAAAAAAAAAAAAAATGCTGCCAGATGTTGTGGAAACTGGTATCTATGTTCTCCCGGCGACCTTGAAGAACGGAAATCGTGTTCTTCACCAGCATTGCGCTGGTTCGTTTTTCGGGTCAAGAGATTTATATTGTAGTAACTTGCTCAAGGACTGTGTTAAAGACAACACATCACTCAAACACAAAACTGATACAATAAACTGTGAATTGCATAAAGATGTTATAATTAAGGAAGCCCTGCCAGCCGTGCTTGGGTCACGCCACTGCGATATCGTTTCGAATGCTTCCACAATTTTGATAAGGTCCATAGAAAATTGAAGTACACCTTCATGTCGTTCTACCCACCTGGTTTCGCAAAGTGATGTGAGGGCATACCCCAAGGTGTTCATGAGGACAGTTTTTCGTTTCGGATGCGATTTGAAGAAGATAACCTCTTTCATTATTGCAACAGCGTCTCGAATGGCAGGTACTTTTGAACTTTGTGAAATGGAGTTATTAAGCTTATGACTGTAGCATGGATTCCTAACAGCATTTTTCGCTTCTCTCTGAATTTCCATGACAGCACCTCGAACTTCTGAAAGCATAACAGCACATCCATCCGTCCCTATTCCCACACAGCATTCAAGAGAAAGTTTGAGCTTTTTCTATTGCAACAATACCATTTGGCCGATGGCTTTGCCAGTTAGAGACAACTCCTTAGATTTAAAATTTACACCCAATTTCTCTTCGGCAGCTAGTTTTCTAGTTTCCCTCCTGCTTTCCTCATCAGATTCGTATTCTTCATCAGTTCTGGAATAAGCTAGTTCCTCAAATGCATCCACGAAAGAGACAAAATCCTCACGAATGCTACCATTGTAAACGTAGCGTAATATAATACCCAGTTGGGAGAGGTGAGATGTATCAGTTTTTCATCAAAAAGTATTAAATAATATTGTGAATCCCGAACGTTACTCAAAATTTGATCAAAAACTTCTTTTTTGTAGCGAATACGTGCTTCACACTTAACATTTTTATTGACAGAGAGAGGGGGGGGGGCAATTGCCCCCATTGCCCCCCCTGGATCCGCGCCTGTGTCGAAGAATAAACTGAATTGGAACTCCAAGAATATTTTGATTGATTATGTCTAACTTAACGAGGAAAAAATACTTTTATCTGATAAAGTTTGCTTTTGTAGCAACCAAAACGAAATTTCAATTTAATTTTTCTTAATTTTTTAATTCAGTAGAATACAAAAGTAAGAAAAAAGAACTTTAATTTATATGTTAGTCACTTTTACAAGAACAATAATTTTAAATATATAAATATGTACTCAAAACAAACAAATAAACAGACGTTGTCATGACGCTTCCTTTGACAACTTATATTAACATCCTCATTGAGCAAATTCCACTGTTTTAAGTTAGGTTTAAGTTTCTTACAAAGCCATTAAATTCTTCTGAATTTAAAAGATAGTTCAACAGATACTGATTCGGGTGAAAATTTGCTGAGTCCGCTACAACCAGACATTTGTGATAGCGTCAACTGTTCCATCGATTTTGAATGGGAAGGCACAGGAAAATGTTCACTGTGGGTTACTGGAGCGGTTGTTGATGGTAGATGGGTTCTGAATCTTCTTGGCATTTTTGCCAGCCCGACCGACGGTTGCGTGGATCAACTACACATAAGTAGCAATCATCTTTTGGTACTCCAAACTTCATACATTTTTTTTTCTCGTCGATACAAAGATGAAAAAAATAGCATAAATACATATATAAATATACACGCTACTTGTTAATTCGTTACACATCGTAATTTTTTTTACTATTGGTATCCTTGAAAGTCATGATGTACTCTCTTACCATCTAATGTGTTTTTGGAGTTAGCAAACGAGAACTAAGGGCTCCAAATTTTGTATTGACTTCGAATAGTAAGATTAAAATAAGCTTTATATGCTTCACAAAGTCTAATACACTGCTGTTCACTTAATTAGACGCACAAATTTTTGTTCACATAAACCTAATTTTTTTGTAAGTGTGGGTAGCAGTTGTCAAACCATTGCATTTATTTGAAAGCTTATTAAATTCTCAACAAAATAACACTAAAAAGGTCAAGGTGAGTGCAAGTAAACAGATTTTTTTTTCACTTTTGTCTGTGCTCCAAGAAAAAGTACAGTTTTTTTTTGTTCACATGATTAGACGCACCTGTAAAATTAGTTAGTTGGTCGCGATCTGTTACGTGGATTACAGATAGCTGCAAAGTTTAAGCAATAAAAAAGTGTTTGCCACAGATTTCAGTCCAAAATGTTGGAAAAAAAAGTTTCAGCTGCAGAAGAAAAAGGGAAAATTGACGTGTTGCAATCCGAAGAGTTTTCAATGAGAAGAACTGCAAAAAAAAAAAAAATCTTCAATTAAAAAAAACAAAAAAAAAATGCCTCCACTAAACGCCATAACAGCAAACAGCGGTTGGAGTTCGCACGCGTTCACATGACCTGGGATAGCAACTTTGGAAATGAGCTAAATTGGCAAAATGCGGTTTTTCTGACCAAAAAAATAATCAGGGAAACAGTGGTTGTATCCATCATGACCATCTGGGTTAAATTTTTTTGGTCAGAAAAACCGCATTTTGCCAATTTAGCTCATTTCCAAAGCTGCTATCCCAGGTCATGTGAACGCGTGCGAACTCCAACCGCTGTTTGCTGTTATGGCGTTTAGTGGAGGCATTTTTTTTTTTGTTTTTTTTATTGAAGATGGTCTGCACCTGAAATAGCTCGACGAACAGTTAATGTGCTGGCTGTTACCCCCGCTTTTTCCTTTATTTTCCTGGTAGAGAGAGCTGAATTTGATGCAGTTTTTAAAATTTTTCTCTTACCCTGAGGAGTTAAAGCCGTTTTTGTCCTTCCTTTGCAGTTTTTATCGTATGAATACTGGTCTGTTTACTTGCACTCACCTTGAACTTTTTAGTGTTATTTTGTTGAGAATTTAATAAGCTTTCAAATAAATGCAATTGTTTGACAATTGCTACCCACACTTACAAAAAAATTAGATTTATGTAAACAAAAATTTGTGCGTCTAATTAAGTGAACAGCAGTGTACATATTTGTCAAAAAACTAAATTTTTAACCCCTTACTTAAATGAATTCACCATAAATGTAACAAAAAGAGTTCACGTTATTTTTACACTCTTTGGAAGCAATTTAGGACCTCGGGCAACAAAAATGGCGTTGTTTCTTCAGCCATGCTCACCCGCATACTGCCCAGACTACCCGCAAAAATTATTATCCTATTACTATTCTTTTAATAAACAACCACAACCAACCGACTTTTGGGATTATTCAGACAGATTCAACATTCCAAAATTCAAATCATTACCATTTGTCACCTGTGTATAAGACCGGAAGCATGGACCTTATCGAAAGCGGATGAGGAAACCCTTGGTCGTTTCGAAAGAAAAATTCTGCGAATGATCTTTGGTCCCGTATGCGAAGACAATCACCCTTATTGCGATAGGCGTTTCACTAAAACGCCTAAAAAATGACAGTGCTCCAGCCGCGATAATTTTTGTTTTCATAAAAATATAAGTTCAGCCCTCTATCTGTTCCTCATTGCTCTTACCATTCCCTCAAAAGTTATTTTATTTAAACGGCAATTGTGGCACCTAAAGATAAGTCATCTTATTGGCGTTTTATTAAAACGCCATTCGTAATAAGGGTGAATGTGTGGAGAAGAAGATACAACAACGAGCTGTATGAGCTGTACCGCGACATGGGCATAGCCAGAAGAGTACGCATCGCGAGGCAACAATGGTTGGGTCATGTAGAGCGGATAGACCCAAACGCTCCGGCTCGACGGATTTTCGAAAGCACATTGCAGGGAAATCGCGGAAGGGGAAGACCTCGTCTCAGGTGGCGCAATCAAGTGGATGAAGACCTCAACCGACTTAGAGTGCGAAACTGGAGAGAGCTCGCCCGAAATCGAAGTCGATATAGAAGGATGTTGGTTGAGGCCCAGGTTCACCCCGAACTGTAATGCCCGCCTAAGTAAGTAAGTACCAACTGTCACACATTTTTTAATGCTCAACACACACTCTTTGTCACACTCCACTATAGCTCTCTCTAGCTTGCACGGAATTCACATCCGGCCCGTTTTCCTACTTGCCAGTATCGTGGTCTACAATCACAAGATCCCAAAAACCTTAATATAGGCTTTGGCAAGAGCGGTTCTAAGGAACTATAAGAATTCCGCAGCAAAACTAGACTCACCATTCATACTTTGGTTTGGAAAAACCATTCCACACTGCAGCGACTCCTTAAATTTCAGCACAACATCGTCATGGTCCTATGTTCCAGAAATTTCTGTGTGTGCAACTGGGGTGCTCAAGGCTTGAAGGTTGGACAACTCCTTGTTAAATTCACCACCGTTCACATCAGACATCAGACAAATGCGAAAAACCTTGCTAGCTGATCGGAAAACCAGACCCCACACTCATAAATTCGTCGAATACTGAACAGAAACTGATCTGACATCAGACGCAGTTTCGCAGTTGCTCAGCTGAAATCGCAACTTAGAATTCCATCGATTCTGCCCGCCACACAATGATCTAATTCAACAATCTAGCGGGACAAAATACAAAAATTTAAGTCAAGCGAACCGTTTCAAAATGAAGTAGCTTACTTGTCAATACACAAGGTAACTTTAGTTCATATTTTGGTTTTTATCTTTTGCACTGTTAAGAAAATATTAAACCTTGAAGTAAGTAGTTCTTGAAAGCCGTTTAGCTACAGAAAATAAAGGTTTTTTTTTAGCTATTTGGTATAAAAAGTGTGCGTCTTTAGGAATAATTTTTTTTTTTTTTGAGTAAGATTGATTGTGAGTAGTAAAATAAACGATTCCCTGAATTTTCAATCGGAGCAAAAGTATAGAACTTCGTCGAGTTCCGCCTCGCACTTCATAAAAAATAGTTCTGTGGTGTTGGCTATTAGGTAAAAAAAAAATTCATTGCGCGTTTTAATAACACCCATAAAAATTCTTTCAATTTTCAGAATGACCTCCCTAATATCGCGAAATCAAATTTTTGAAATTTGGCGGCAAATGGATAAAACAAAAAAGCTTGATGTGATTAGAGCAATTATTATAGATATTATAGGCAATACTACCAGATATTTTTTCATGCTGCTGAAAAGAGTTCAGAAATAACCGGTCGGTGTTAATCAAAAACTCATAGAACGGTTTCATATAATTTTAGAAACTTTGGGAAGTGGATATGCTATAAGTGAAAGAGCATTTGAAAAATATACAGAAGCAACACGAGATCAGTATTTAAGGGAATATTCTTGGTAGACTATGCCAGTAAGTGTTCATAAAGTTCTTTCATGGAAAAGACAACAAATCGTTTTGTATTCTTCCTATAGGGCAACTCTCGGAAAATGCGCAAGAGGCTAAGAATAAAGATACAAGGAAGTTTAGAGAGATGTTCACAAGAAAAAAATTCAAGAATTAACACAAACAAAGATTTGTTGAATCGGTTGTCGGTATCATCAGATCCATATATTGCTAGTTTACGACAGGTACCAATACGTACAAGTGGGACGATAGCAAAAGAAGTTTTCTCTTTGTTATCAATAGACGATCTTGATGAAGAAGTTTTAGCTAGTGAAGGTGATAGTTATTAATGAATACATAAGGCGTGTTTTTTTCACAAGGATGTTATGTACATAACATGATATCCAAAAAAACGCTTCGTTTTTTTTTTATTTGTGGGTTGGTGTTCTTGATCAGTTGTCAAACCAATAAAAGTCAACAAATGAATTTTTTTTGCCAAATTCGAACAAAAACGCAAAAAATGTTTGTTAAAAACCAAAAGCAATTGTATAAAGTGGAAAATAAAAATATTCCGTAGTGAAATAAATGCAGGTAAACAATTTTTTTTGTCCCTTTTTCGTGAGTTTGGAAATGTCAAAAATAGGTCCGTTCACAAAGGTAACAAGGAATTTTTCTTGTGTGTTTTTGAATCTGTTTACATGCTGGGGTTGAATTCATATGAAATTGTGATTTATATGTGAGTTGGAAAAAAAATTTTGTTACTTGTTTCAAACGAATCAAACTATTAATAATAAAAAAATATAACCATTTTTATGGCATCCTTAACAACTACCTTTGAAAAAAATGTCAACATTCAGAGAAAAATGTGAAAAGAAATATGCAAAAAGTGCTTTCAGTCACTAAACAGACCTTTTTTTAATTGCTTTCACGTTGTTTTATGTATCTTTATATAAATTAACAAATCTAGCTCTTGAAATCAATAAAATTCTAAAAATCAAAAATTTTCAGCAACTAAATTGCGGAGTGTTAAAGTGGGCATACGATTTTATCAGTTACACATTTGTGAACAGACCCTTTGCCACCCATTTTGATTTTGTTCGAGATACATGAAAGTCTCTAAACGCACCAACATAAAAAATGAAAAGTCGAAAAACTCATTCGATACTCGATTAAACGTCAAATATCTATCTATCCCCGACCAAATCTTAACCATCCTTTTATCCATAACATCGGTTGTCGGGGATATTGTTTTTGCTTTGCACGTAAAATGATGTTATGTATATAACAGTCTTGTGAAAAAAAACGCCTACAGACTTATTTATTTAAAACATGTTTTTTCCTTTCCAAAATAGACAGAATTGCTGAGGTATTGGACAAAAACTTAAATCTGCAAGTAGCTCCTGAGATCAGACTCATCTTCCCAGCCTCGATATGGTCCGCTTTTAAGTGACCTACTACGAAGTGAAAGCAACTTTTTTGTCCACCGTGTCCACCGCTTCCGCCACGTCGCGTCGGTCGCTGGGCACCACGTAACCTTCATTCAAATTACTGGACGCCTCAGTTTTACTCAGTTATTTAAGTTTTAAAGCCAAAATGGAGAGTTTTTATCAATTTGCTTACGGTATCTTGTTTTTCATATGAAATTAAAAATCAGTCGATTCAAAATGCTGATAATTAGAAAGTAAGAAAGTATCTATGTATCTGCTGTTGTATTTCAAATTTTCTTTCGACAGCCATTCGAGAATTTCGTTTTCATAGCAAGTGTGAAAAAATACACCTTAGAACAATATTGCGACATTCAATTTCACACAACTACTAGCTTTTCCAATCACAAAGAACACAAAAAAAGAACCTTAAATCCACCTGGCGTCTGTGCAAAAAGATATATCGTTCAAGGGGGTTGAAACAGCTCACATGGTATAAAAATCCATTGGAAACCTAACTTTCACAGCGAATCTCGAAAAAAAATTCACAACCGGCTCGTTCAAATTTCTAAATGCGCTAGGTCATGTGAAGTTGACAGCACATACAAGCCCTTCGTGTAAAAAGTTTGGATCGATAGATAGGAACTATATACACAATGTTTTAACAATCGGTTTGCCTCTAAAGTTGTCTTTTGTGTAAAAGGCTTTTTTACACATAGCGTCAGGACGAACAAAATATATTCAAATATATTTAAAATTCCCTTTGAATACATTCCCACCTTGCATTGATAAAAAAATGTCCCTCTCTTTTGTAAGCATCAGAGAGTACTACCCAAACCACCCACTTATATTCGAATAACACTTATCGATCAGATGCTTGTTGTGCATTGGAAAAAAATTCGCATTGCAGAGAGCTTCCCTACTGCACCCCGCACCGCGCCGCTACAGACGTGGTTGTGGAGAGCTGCAAACAAGCAAATTCAACCATCACCCCCTGAATGATATACCCAGGCGTTCAGTGGTGCAGAGGAGCAGCAGCATTGACAGTTTTATTTTATTTATTTTTATTTTTTGCACCAGCAATCTGATGGGGTGTATTACGTGTGTTTGTATGTGTACTGAATATTGCGCAACTGATAGAAAGTCCCTTTTTTTTATATTATAGTTCGAACTATGTCCTCTCTAAAACGACACAGACAATGCAACAAATATAAATAGAAAATCCTCACATTCAACAGTTTATAGGAAGAAAATTAAATTCCCCTTCGGAGATTTTCTGTCAGATAAGAAATTTCATCCACACGAAACCCCACTAATAAATAACATATTCTGTCAGTGGGAAATACCAGTGTTATCTATAATTGGTCATATTAATATAAATTGAAGTAGAAAAGAGTTTGGTATTAGCTATATGCGTTGGTAGGTTGAATTAATTGTCGAGGTATTTTATTGAAGTAGTATGCTTGGGTTGAATTTTTATGGAGTCAAGTTCAGAAGTCGATACGAAAGTAACAAACCATACTTTTTATTTGACTGATTTAGAATTAGTTTGTCTCTCGTTGGTTGCTCAGACGTAGTGAGTTCTACTTCAAGTCATTTGAACAGTAAGTTTTGGTACCCAAGTCCCACGAGATTGAACAACATTTACATCATATCTACCATTTCACAAAAGAATTTTGAGAAAAGTATCGAAGAGAACCTTGTTTTCGGGTTGAATTGATATAAAATTATTAAAAAGGTTGTGATGAAATTCAAATATTTCTTGCAAAAAAGAAACAGGACGCAATCCTGAATTTTTAAACTCAATCGTCGTCCAAAAACATTACAATTTTCTTTTTATTTGTTTCTCTTAAAAAATAAATAAATAAATAGGATGGCGCAACGCATTTCAAGGACCTTTTATCTGATGGTCTGAGTTTGGAGCCACGATCAGAGAGACATGCTAACCGTCACGCCACGGGCGTAGTCTACCATAATATGGCACATCATCAAAGCTCAAAGTTTAAAAGCCATTTTGTGAACGTTGTTGTTTAAGCAGTCTGAATTAATTTTATTTTTATCTCTCTCTGTTTTGTGAAAATGTCTTCTACTTTGCCATCGTTTTCCATTGATAAAGTGCCTGTTCTGATGTTCACTTGTAAAAGCTCCTGATTGAGTTTCCGTTTGACAACAAGTTTAATTTTCCAAAACGTATAGGATGGCTTTTTAATTAATTTCCGAAATAGGAAACTCTTCATCACAACTAATTAAGATACACACCTAAGCACACGTAAAATAAAACAGACATCCAACATTTCACACACCTTCTCTTTTCAGGGGTTTAACAAAATCAAAAACCGCACCAAAATCAATATCCAGATTTTCATGATTCATTTTGTTTTGTTTGTTATGTTTGCGTGTTCGACTATCAAAGAATCAACTGACTTCGATTTGAATTTGGATACTCCAATTTGACAGTACGTTCTATACAAATATTTGAAACAACGCCACTGTTTGTGACACCATGCACAAATGGCACAAAGTATAAAATAACCCCCATGTGCTATATGACGGTCTGATGTGAGTGTGTGTCGTTAGCAAACCTCACTCTTTCCCAAATATTGTATCGGCATCAGTGATGGTGGTATCAGCTTGTACACTAATTTATTGATGGGTTTACCATTCCGAAATTCGATTTCTGTGGAGAAAGGTCCTTATTTTATTTCGTATTTTTTTTTTTTTTGCTCTCACTCTTCTTTAGGAGACAGAGAGTCAAATCAATTTTATGGTGCTGTTGGTATTTATTACGCCCTCAGAGGACTCTGTCTGTGGAAGTGACATTAGACTTGGTTTTATTGGATAATGCTGTCGTTAAAGTGTGGGTCGAACAAAGGAAATATAAAAGGACTCTTTGACTTTTTGACCAAGTTTATGGGTATTATTTCGCAATAAACTGGAAGCATTTATTTGGTGGACATGTTTAAATGTGGCATGTGTAAGTATTTTATGAGAAAGGCCACTTTTACCTTTACCACAACATTGCAAGAAATTAACTGAATTTTCTGCTTTTTTGGAAGGATATCTCTAACTGTAATTCCTCGGGTCTTAATGAAAATGTTGAAGGCGGTTCACAAACCCAGGAAGGGGTGTTCTTAAAGCATTTGTTTTGTGTTATACATAACATTCGATTCATCATTGGTTTGATTGTTGAACAAGTATTGTTTGTGTTGAAACTGGCTTCAATATACTCAGTCTGTATACTTTGTGCTGGATTATGCATAAATTTACTTCCATCCCAACACAGATATGAATATTTGCTTCCCGCTTTAAGCCTTGATGATTCGATCTCTAAAGAATAGATCAATAAACAGAATGGCGCAACAGAGCGGCGAGCCCCGGGTCCTATCGCATTTCTCTCAACCAAACTTTATGAAGGAATGGAAGGGACCTACAAGTTTTTACTAATTCCGAAAGGCGGATCGAGAAAGCCCTTTTCATGGCATGATGTTGTATCGGAGAATTTGTCAGTTCCTCGCAAAAGGCGATATCCATGGAAAAATAATTTTCCCATTTGATGTTTCTCGGATTCGAGGCTCGGGCCTCGAGCCTCCTACGAAACAGGCATACATACTAACCATTAAGCCATAGACGAGCATATCGTCTCTAAAGACGGCATTATAAATGCATAAGATCTACCACAAATGTTAATTTCAACTTGTAATCGCGATTCGGTGTTGATTTGGCTGTGTAGGTACTTAGCTACTATGATTTTCCTTTGGTTCAACTTTTGCTGCAAAGTGAAGTCTTCAAGGATTACCGTTTAGGCCATGTTCGCCAATTTTTCAATAAATTAATGCTAGCATAGAATCAGGGACACTTGTAGAAGCACTTGATTCGAAAAGGCACTCTCGGTCTTCACAGTATTTGCTCGATTTGAATATGTAAATAAAAAGGGTGGCGCAACAGAGCGAGGAACCCCAGGGTCTAGCGCATTTCTCACAACCTTGCCCTGTAAGGGAATGGATAGGACCTACTCGATCTGAATATACAGGAGATCCACATTCGAGGTGTAGCTACAATAAAGTAATATTACGATTCTTTGCTATAGCCACACGGAAGGGACGGGAACGTGCATCGGGCATCCATAACACCAAAAGGGTATCTTTCGTCAGCTGCAATGGTTTGATTAGCGATTGGTATATGAGCTCTGTAGAATTTTTAAATGTGGAAACCGTGCACTATCTACAGCTAAGTTCTTGAAATCAGTTAGCATGTTTCGCTTTTCCGGAAGTTTTGCAATACAGCTGCTGGTAATACTTGCCTATAGTGCTCCAAAAGATATCCTCCGTCTCTTTGATGTTTCAACCGTCAAAGGAAACTTTCAGGTCAAATTTAGAATAATTCCAATACCTTTTTTTTATAATGAACGAGCACATCAAGGAGTTATGACTACCCTTATAATGTTATAGAACACAGTGCGAGCATTTAGGAAAACAGGAAAGGATTTGAAAGGAGACATCGATGCACGTTGCTTTTGAATTTTAGAGAATCGTAATGTAGAGGAAAAAACATGGCCAGGTAGAGCATTCCACATTCGGGTGGTGCGACTAAAATATGAATCTCTATACTTGACTGTACGCCCGAAGTTGGGCTCAAGGTAAAACTGATGAGCATTCCGGGTGTTGCGGTTAGATTTTTTCAGGGGAGGAATGCAACTGGCTATTTCACTAGAGCACTGTTTGTAGAAAAAGCGATAAAAGAGAGTGAGGCAGGTACCCTTTCAACGATGTTCAAGAGAATCAATCGGTTCTACAATTGAACTATCACCTATCAATTTTAACGCTCTATTTTGTACCCTATCAAGTAGGCGCAAAGATGTTTGAGAAACACCTGACTAGATATGGGAATTATGCTCCAGTTTTGGGCGGATGAAGGCCTTATAAATTGTAGCCAGGTCAGAAGGGGTGAAGAATTCCTTCTAAAGAAACCTAAGCATTTAGCAGCGTTTTTGGCGACTTCAAATATGTCGTCATTCCAACGAAGGTCATCGTTTACACACATACCAAGTACTGACAGCTTTTCGGTTTCTTCGATGCAGGTACCATTCATGGATAAGGGCAATGGGGGAATGTTAAGCTTCAACGACAAGAGACAGCATTGAGTTTTCGAAGCATTGAATTCTACTCGGTTTTTATGACCCCATGTAACAATGCTGTCAAGGTCAGAATTCAATGAGCTTATCATACGCAGCCGTTCCAGTTCCACATCCGAAGAGCAGGGACGTGAATTTGGAAACGAATATGAAAAGCTGAGGGTTGAGTCGTCAGCAAAACAGTTAAGCGGATTAGAAGTTTCAGACAAGAGATCATTTATGAAAATGAGGAAGAAAGTCGGAGATAAAACGGAGCCCTGGACACAACAGCATTTATGAAACATGGTTTTCTAAAGGGAAGATCTACCACGACTAACTTAACCCAATTTGTTTCTACGACCCTCTGTGCTCTGGAACATGGCTACGAGGTTGACGTAATCACTACGGACTTCTCGAAAGCTTTCGATAAAATCTCACACCATATAAATTATCTGAAGTTAGGTGCTTTTGGATTTCCCCTGCATTTTATCCAATGGGTGAAATCCTATTTAGAACATCTATAATATAAAACATCTATAAATAAAGTATTGTTTAGAAGTTTCTTATCTATTCCCATTTCTGCTTCCTCCGGTGTGCCTCAAGGTAGCCATCTCGGTCCACTCCTTTTTGTCCTTGCTATCAACGATGTCCATAAGATTATTTCGTACTCAAATCTTTCAATCTATGCAGATGATATAAAAATTATGCAGTCAATATCGACACATCGTGATAATTCTTTACTTCAACATGAATTAGATTCTTTTCTTAATTGGTGTCATAAAAATCTGCTTGATCTTAATGTGAGTAAATGTCAATTCATTACTTTTTCACGAAAACGAATACCTACTCTCCCTCGGACTTATGACTTTTGTGGGGTTCCCGTTCCAGTTGTTTCTTCTATTCGAGACCTTGGAGTTTATTGTGATAAAGAGCTTAACTTTCGTTTCCATATAGACCAAATTATCGCTAAGGCGAACTCTTCCCTTGGTGTCATAAAACAGTGGTCTAAAGAATTTTCCAATCCTTATGTAACCAAATCACTATACATAACTTTTGTCAGACCTATCCTAGAGTACGCATCTCAGGTTTGGTCCCCCTATCAAATCTCAGTCACATAGAATTGAAGCCGTCCAACGTAGATTCCTTCGCTTTGCCTTACGCCATCTACAGTGGTCAAACCCTCTCATCCTACCTCCATACGAAGATCGTTTACAACTAATTCAGTTACAAAGCCTCGCCAAACATCGTGCAATTGCTGACATACTTTTTGTACACCAAATAATGACTGGTGCAATTGAATCTCCCGCTCTCCTTGAAAATTTTTACCTTAATACCAATCCTCGTAGTCTACGATCCATCCCTTTTTACAATGGTGCACAAGATATTCTTGATTTCAACGCAAGCTTACCATCTCTTAGAAAAAAATTATCCTCTAATCATCAACTTCCTAATTAAATTTCCCTTAACTTCTCAATTATATTAACTTTAATTTAATAGTTTTTATTGTAAATAGTATTTAGTACTTAAGAAAGTAATTTTTGTAAATATTTAAGTTTTCTTTTTATTTGTATGTATGTTGCTTGAACTAAGCCAGATAAATAAATTACACACAAAAAATGAAGTGGGTATCAGACTTGAAGCCATCCAATACAACTTGTATTGAACGGTCGGAAAGGTAGTTTCTAATCCAACGAAGAAGGGACACATCGATACCAGAAGCACGCATTTTCGATAAAAGAGCCTAATTCCAAACTCTATCAAATGCTTTAGAAATATCAAGCGCAATAATCTTACTTTCTCCAAAACAATGTAAAGATTGGTTCCACTTTTCGGTGAGATAAGCCATCAATTCACCAGTGGACCGTTTGCTACGAAAGCCGTACTGACGGTCATTAAGAAACTTTCGTTCTTCAAGATATTTCACAAGTTGATGGTGTATCAACGTTTCCATGACCTTGGAAAGAAGGGTCGTTAGTGCAATTGGACGGTAATTGGAAGGGGAGGAAGATTCGCCTTTTTTGGGAACCGGCTAGACATATGCAGTTTTCCATCTGCTCGGGAAAACCCCAGCAGAACAGGAAAGATGGAAAAGTTTACGCAGTGGTTTTGCCAGCGTAGAAGAACACCTCTTCAGAATAACGGCGGGGATACCATCAGGACCAGCGGATTTATGTATATTGAGATCTTTGAGGACTCTCGCAACCGAGCGAGTTCGAAAAAAAATCTACTTCAATGTACAGACTCAAGCTCAGGTGGAGCCAATATGCTATTAGGAAGTGTCGAGTTTGCAGCAAATTGAGCTGCCAGCAAATTAGCTTTATCGATGGAGCTAACATACGGAGAGTCATTGAAAACGAGCGTTGGGACCGATGACGTGGTCGAGTTCTTAATGTTCTTGACAAAAGACCAAAAGTTTTTACTTCCTTTTTGGACACAATAGCAATTTTTGTCTTACTTTTTGATCATGTAAAAACTTAGCCTTTTGTATTTGAGATTTGAGCATTACAGATATTTCTAGCCCGCTCGAACAAATTTCGGTTTTCTACAGTTGGGTTGTCTTTGAACTTTCGAAAACTACTCTCCCTATCCCTAATCGCCTCTTTACAGCTTGAATCGAACCACGAATTCTCGTTGGGGATGATACTCTTTGTTCTGTGAGGAACCAAATTTCTCATTCCTTTGAGAATTACGTTAGATATCATATCAGCAGATCCGAGAGCTGATTTTTCGAGAAGGTTGTATAAAAAAAATTTTTTAAACACTATCGTTTGTCTTTTCTGTCGGGTTATGCGGACAGATGCCTTGAATTCATACTGGTGAATCCACTCTTGAAGAAGTTGTGAGCTCAAATACTGAACAAGCCTTGTTTTCTTCATTCTCTAAGTGTTCTTCGACCGGTACATCCTTTCTCCTTCCTCCCTCTTTGACGTGCTCCCTAAGTTGGAACTACTGACGCCACCAAGTTGTCGCCAATCGGTTTCGTTTCTTGTAAAGAACCTAAATAGGAAAAGAATCTACAGCACAGCCTTGACCCAGCTAAATTTCACACTATATCCTGTCTTAAGGAAAGTTATCAGTATTCCTGTCGTAAAATCACTTCTGCCATTGACAAAAAAGTAAAAAAAAATAATTCTATTAAAGGAACCTACTGTTTAGTTCAAAATTTTCAGGAGTACGTGTCCGAACTTTTTTCCGAATTATCTGTTATCAAAATGTCATGTTAGATGTTTTTTGGACTATACAAGTAGTAAGTACAAAGAGGAAGATGACTTGACATTGAATCGATAAAAACATTTTCTTCTGCACAGATTTCGCTCCCATAAATTCTTTTCGAAGCAATTATCTCAATTTTTCTTTCTGATTTATAGGTTCGTGATGAAAAATAATACCTCAACAGGTAAAACTTGAAAGAGACTCCGCTTACAGAATAAATAATCTGAATAAATCACTTTTCCTCGCGGCAACCTCCCCAAGAACTTTGCATAAATCAGTAAAACCTTATCCTAAGTACCTATCTCATACACCTTTTTAGCGTATATAATACCCGCACTGTCCCTGGTGGGGTTCTTTGTTGCTGTTGACAAAAAAGAAGAGTCCCTTAATTGATTATGAAATTTCATTTTAATTATGTATTTTTTTTATCTCCAATATAAAATTAAGTATACCCAGCTCACAAATTTAAAAGACGACCAAAATGTTTTCTTGTCTCCGAGAAAGAAGAACTTTAATATGAATTTCCTCTTTTTTTTGATAAGATATGACACGAATAATCCTTATTCAAAAAAAAGGATTTTACTAGGATTTTCATAAAATCTGTGTATCTAAAGGCACTAATATCCCACTGACATACTAGGATCCTCGCGCACTCGTCTAAATCCCATACACTTCAACGAGGATGAACGGAGTTTACTCTGTGCTGCTGTTCAAATAAAATAAAAAATAATATCTTCAACGTTTTCCCTCTTACTTCTCGTCCTATACGAGTACATAAATTTTTTCTAGGTACGTGTGAATGTTTGTCAGCCATCCAGCAGTTCGTGTGTATTTTCAATGAAATTCTAAAGAGATATTCATAAAACGAAATGGAAGGAGAGAAAAAATTTATCCTGAATCAGAATTGAAATTGATTGCATTCGCAGACCTATACGTGTTCCTTAGAGATGAGCTTGAAGTGAATAGGGAGTGAAGGACTTGTTCATTCTTTTTTTGTGTTTGCTGTTTCCATCTTTTCGATAAAAAAAAAATACGAATGGAAAAACCAATTGGATTTTGTTGTCGTGTCGGTATAATTGCATGATAAAAGGTGTTGAATATATGTAAATTGTTGTGTTGCTGTTGCTGTTGTTAGTTGAAAAGGGACTAATTCAATATTTGTATTCAGAAATTTGTTGATTTTTGGATCCCAACGAGGACTTTTTTTTATTATTTGATGAAGGGTTTATTTTGCTTTGGAGTAATATAACTTTTGAATAAATATGATGTGCAAAAAGATCAGGATTGAACAGTTGTGGTCAAAAGAAAAATACTCAAAATGATATTGACTGCCGTTATAGTCAGTGGAAAATTTTATGTATTAGAGGAAAAAGTTCGAATTCATCACTGTTACCAGAGAATATCCAAGAAATTGAGATTACGAGTAGCTACAATGCGACGGTAGTTGTCTTTACGAGCGATTAAATAACAGTGCAATATACTGACACACATCCGAAAAGTTATTCTTATTACATATGTGCCTTTTTTCTCTAGAGCTGGGGTATGCTCATATGCTCAATGGATCCAAGGTCGACTAAAGAAAAAACGTAAGACTTCAGTTGTGAAGGTCCAATTCTTTTATTGGTCTTAAGAAAATAGTATAAAATAATATTTATTGGTTTGGAACCAATTTCAATGCTTGTGATCGGCGGCTACAACGCTGGCAAGTTCACAGTCAAACGCTGGCAAGTCTGTCGTCAAGTATAGGCTCTTAAGTAGCATTATCGGTGGGAAATCAACAGTCAAATACTGGCATCAAAAGCTCAATAGCTGTTAAAAGAAAACGCAATAGTCTTTCAGAGGCTAGAGTTAAGATTTATGTCTCGTACTTCAAGGGGACTTGGCTACAAATTGGGAATCTCTCAACAAGCTACTAGCTGCGTACTCTTGGGGGGTTAATGCAACTAGCCACAGTGGTGGAATGACGATGTCTGTCCATAGGAATTATTTCATCGTTGTGATTGTTTCGTAGTCCATTAGAGTCATTGCATCGATGTATCTCGGGTATCTGTCTTTTTCCTCTTTCTTGATTGAATCATGTACTTCTCTATAGGATGATTCCAGCTTCTTCATAGAGTTTTCTATTGCTGACGGTTACCCTGCGTATTGGATCGTAGCCAAGTTCTGTACAGAGTGCAGAACCTTCCTTACGAATACAGCCAGTTTTTGTATTCCAGTCCAGGATATTGTAAACCAGACGGGAAAGCAGTACGTGATGACAGGCCGTATTAGCTCCTTGTACAGCAGTACTTTTGTTTTCCAGCTACCTAAGTACCTACACTTCTTTTGCGCATTAGCGGATGGACGCGATGGAAGGTATAGTTAGCTTTCCTAACGTGCGGATTGAAACACATCAATTCGTGGAAGTGGATTTTACTTTCCTCTTTGACTTGAGCTGTGTTGCGTCAGGATGATTGATACACATGTTGTGGCAGTTTGTGGTTGATTGCGAACATCTCCGTCCTCGTGTGGGTTTTCGTAGCTCGGACTTTGCTGAGGTAATTTTGATTCCCCTTCGATTGTAATACTCGAAGAGTTTCCCTATGTAGTCTTCAACACTACGAGCGGTCACAGGTAATGGTGAGTGCGCGTAGTATAAGGTATCATCCGCGACAAGAACGTTTGTGGCGTTTTCTGGTTGATATTGGTTCGAGGTTAGAATGTCATACAGGAAAGGTCCTGGTTTCGATCCTAGAGCAACCCCTGCTCCGATGGGCTTTTTTAATGACATAGCCTTGTCTACTTGCACGTAGAATGATCAGGAATGAAGAAAATTAAATAAAATTTGAATACCTGGAAAGTGCAAATCGTTAGTTTATGGATACGTCCGTTTATCATGACACTATCGAATGCCTTCACGCTTCCTTGTGAAGGCTTCACAACGTCCGAAAAACATCCAACTGTAGAACTTACTTAAAACGTCACATTGTAGCTTCAGGAATAGAGGAAAAGTGAAGTGCTTTTCCCGGAATCCAAACTGCATATTCGGAAATCGGAATGATGCTGTTATCGTTGCAGAATGTCTTGCTGAATATTTATAAGGGCCTGTAACCAAACACAACGTTTTGGTGAAACCTTTTGACCTTTGTCTTCTTCCACGCTCAGGAATCTGGTAGTTGTTGAAGGAGTTTCTTTAGGACAAATTTTGACATTTCGTCTGGCCCAGCTGATTTTCTGGGACCCCAACTTTGGATCAATTCCAGTCTGTGTTCCGGATTTGTGAGAATGGTGCCTTCACTCTGATCACATGAAAAGTTTTCATCGTTGAAAATGGTTTCTTCAGATGTGCATCTTTCAATCAGTTGGATGGTTGTGTCCATATCATTTAGGAATACGGGGCCAGAAGGTGGGGTTGACACGAATTTTTCTTCAAAAAAATCGGCAAATCCTTCTGGTTTATCCTCACATGACCATTATTTTCCTCTGTTGGCGGTAATTTTGTCTGGCATATCTGGCATTTTACCGACGATCGTGTTGAAGTTTATGAAGCCATCCGGGGCAGGTTTGAAGTTTTGCAGTCTCTTATGAAATTGGATGTTGTTGGGGTGCTGCACAGCATTCCTGAACATTGTGTTGGTACAAAATTAAGCTCGATCAGGCAGGACTGGTAATCGGGATTGCTCGTGCTCAGCTCACGTTGCCGAGTCCTCTGTAGTCTTTTCTTCAGTCGTTGTCGGTGGTGGTAGAGATTTTGGAAGTAGGCTGTTATAGGTGCTGATATTTGTCTTTGGATGTTTTCGGCTTCTTTTGGACTTCTACAGTGTTTCATTTGGCTGTTTGCAGGATCTCGGTCATCAATTTCTGTGTTCTGCCGGTTTCTGTTGGTGGAAGGGTTATGAAGTCTTCCTCTCTTCTCAAATTTTTCAGGGTGCCTTTTAAAAAGATTTGTGCGTAGTGCGTGTGAGTTCTATCCAGTGAGTCAAAAATATCCTGCAACATCATCAGCATATTATGTACTCGACGACGCCTACAGTAGGATTTGTTACTTCGTTATAAAGTAATCGCTTTTGATGGCTGATTTCTTTATTATTCTGCAGCTGTTCAACTGAACTTAGTTTTTCTTCACATGAAATCAGAATAGTTCCAAGAAACTTACAAAACTCAGGCATCGCAGACAAACTATCGAAGACAATTGGGAAAAAGATTACATCTACAACTTCCGCAGTAAACACGATCCTTCTTCAAAAAAAGCAGGAAAAACCCATTAGAAATTTGTTCGTGCTTTCCCTAACTTACAACATGCTTACTTCCACTACACAAGTACTTAACTCTGTTGCTAAGAAAATCCTCATTGATTCGTAAAGGAACTCAATTTAACAACACTCAACAAAGCAGTTTGCATTCAAATTAATTTCTTAGCTTGGCTGCTTAAGAATCAACAGCAAATTTATTTACTTGTCAAACAGTTTTGTGTGGTGCCCATCCCAACAAAAGAAAAACACAGCAAAAATAGACTTCCCTGAGATCTAATTCCTTAATTAAATTCATTCTTTCACCACTCTAATTCACCACTTAAAATATCAAGAAATTCAGAATTCCATCAAGAAAGTGATGTCCTTGAAAGAAAAATAAGCTGCCATTGCTACTCACTTTACTTTTCTCCTCCTTCCCTTTTTTTACTTGCCCACTTAAAAACAAAAGTTCTTGTTTTAAAATTTACCAAAACCAGCCAAGTAAAACCAGTTCTATACAATGAAACATTACTTCATGGCCAAAGAATCAACTAACTTCCCATTTTTTTTTTCATTTGCAAAAAAGAAGAAAACATCCTTGCAGCAACTATCCCTGCATTTCCTTATATAAACCGACTAATGAAAATAAAATAGAAACTTTCAGTTAGTCTTTTGTAAACTGTTCGTTGAAAGATTTCGGTTATATTTTCAGCCTGCGACGAAAGACGGAAACTCCTTGTTTTAAGACAATTCATGTCCTTGCAGTTAAACAATTAAGATTTACACAGGATTTATACAAAGCAACTTTTCTAATTACACAATCTCTCTCTTCCCGTTCTCCGTTCGCATTGTGTCGGCCGGAGTCGGATGCTCTTTGCCGCTTCATCTTCATATCCTTTTTTTGATGAGAGAAACTAAAAATCAAATTTTTGGATAATTTCAGTGGATGGAGGAAGAATTTCATGTATGCGCGCTTTGCCTCCCTTGGCTAAGCCCAGCGAGTGCTTTGATCATTAAATAGCACGTTCAACGAGTGCTGCATAGCAAATTTACATTGAGCATGCAAAAGCTTCGTTTTCCTTACCCATTACCGCTGCTCGTGGCGCTCGTAACTGTAACCAAGTGGTGTTTTCTGACGTGCATTACAGAAAACATTTATTTCGTATAATTTGTATCTTTTTCGCATTTATTTATATAACAGTCTAAGGGAAGGTTCTGTTTCGGTTTTTTTTGTTTTTTGTCTTTGATGTTAATAGCGAGTAAAAATAAATCCAAGGGCGGTCGTTTTTGGTTAGAATTTCGAAGAAGACGAAGGGAGAATGAAAGAGTTACGAGTTCACGGTTAAGCGCAGTAATTAATGTGAGATTGCGTGCTCCTTGGGTTTTAATTATATCGCGGAACCAAGAAGTGTGGAAAGCTTGTAAAACTGTTTATTTGCGAATTTATTTTGGAAATGACTCTAATTCAAAAAGATGGAGTTGCAATGCAGCAACCAAAAACCAAACATTAATTGCGCATTCTCATGGTCTTGTGAATTTGTTTCGGTACATCCTGCATTCCTCGGGCGACTTTGACCAAAGTCGACAGAGGGAAGAAGAAGTTGGGTATGGTTTAACTTATGGATCCGAGTGTAAGAGAAACAGAAAGTCATCCATAACTTGTGTTTGTCATTTAGAGTACGTATACACCTCCAAGGGCAAAATATTTCAGTCTCGTAAAAAGTAAGAGGAGTGCTTGGGGGTTAATTCTCGTAACAATACACCTCGGTGTTACTTGTTTTTTTCTTCTTTTTTTATTTGTTTTCTTTTTTAGAAGGAAGAAACCAACAAAATTTATTAGTTAATAGCTTCAGAGGGGGCGTATGGAGCAAAGGGTATTGCCGTCTCAAGGGAGCCCAGATTGGGAGTCTTGAATGTGTTATAGTAGCTTGCTATACATTTCTTCCAAGGAAAAATACAAGGTGTATTGCTAAGCATACAGGGAAAAACAAGAACATTTTTTGGGGGAGATATTTTTGCCTCCTTCACAAACTGTGTAAGGATCACTTTGGAATTGATAGACTCTTGATTAATTGCGCTTTGAGTGAAAGTGATGCAAGAATGTGAGTTATTGGATTTTTGTCATATTCTTCTATGACACAATGTGATAACCACAAGACTACAAGATGGTGTGGGTCATGGAACTAGTTTCTCGGTTATTTGGTCGCGACACCATCTTGGGGCGGCCGCTATATTCAATATGTAAAGATGCTTTTATTGAAGGCTGAGTTAGTCTCATCGATATTCACATAAAATTTGGTAAATAATTAGGGTGTACTATGTAGGTCAGGTAGATTCTGGCGAGGTCTCTTCCGGTGAGTAAAGGTTCAATTCTGACGCCTCTTTGGGTTGGTGATGATTCTGGGTTTAATGGCTTGGTTCTAAAGTGATGACAAGACCGTATTTCAAGTATTAAAATTGGGTCTAGAACGGTGGTGATGACAATGATCCTCGGTTCAGTCCGGAAATAGTAAGGATTTCTTTTTTTTTCGCACTTTTTTATCAAAAACAAGATGGTGGTCACTAGGGTAATGGGCATGAGGGAAGCTACCACAGTGGCACGAGGTGCGTATCATGTCTCTGAATATTTTTGAAGTGAAACTTCTTTTGAGTCGTTATGATTTCAAACTCTATGAAACGAAAATGTGTCACGGTAAAGAAACAAACACATATTGGATTCAGTTTTAGAATTGAGAGAAAAAATGTTAACCTTGCCTCAACACGGTCCACAAAATTTACAAACAAACATAACAAGACCAGTCCCTGCATATTGCCTTTTTGAGCCTTTGAAACCTTCCAACCAGTAGCTCCCATAGATCCCTTCACGAAGAAATGGCGATCAAACCCACAATCAGGTCATCACTATATCATAGCGAGACCATTACATTTGGAGGTAAGCCACTAAAGCAAGAAAAGAACAAAACACGCCAGAATTTTCTAAGAACTGCTTGTGACAGATATCACCTTTGGAGACTGACCGGATATTTGAGCGGATTTCGAGGAACCCATGACTAGACATTTCTCAAAAGAAAACTGAATTTATACTCCAGCTAAGCAAGCCTTTCCCATCTCTCCCATCTCTACAAATTGATTTATCACAACTGGTTGTCCACAGAAGTACATCAGTTGTCGTAGGAAACCTATTACGACGATCGATGTTCCGATGGCTTTTACATATCGGGACTTCTCGGACAGTACTTCCTTGGTCAAATACACTTTTTCAACTTAAGTTGAAGGGTGTTCCCCCAAAGCTTTACTTTTACTCGTAACGGGAACAAATTTTTGGTTTCGTCGGTTTGTGTACGGGTTTTTTTCTTTAATAAAACGCTATTTCCAACATCGCAGTGTTGAAGAAAATAGTCAAGAGGCGTTTAATCACATGAACCAGGCCAACTGACTGGCCCACTTCTTAAAATAACACGCTAATCGAATTTATTCTTCAATACATCGACTAAACGTGTGCTATGTGACTTGTGGCTTCCATCTTGTTGAAACCACATGTCGTTCAAGTCAATATCCTCCAATTCGAGCCAAAAACAATCTTAAATGATGGCGCGATATAACGCCTGCAATTCACAGCAATATGACAGTTATTTCTTGTGGATGAAGTGGTGATTCATGAAACACATGTGGATTTTCAACCGACCAATTTTTGAAGAACCCATTGAGCCAAAAACGAGCTTCGCCACTGAAGATAATTTTGCGATCTTTACACAAAATACGACGTAATGTGGTCTGAGCGATTCCCAATTCTTAAATAGAAATTGACTGATTCTGAACGGTAGCGATATTTTCGACACTTTGTCTTACTGACAAAGCAACATCAAACCAAGAATATTAAGACTCAAATTTTGGCACTTAAATAATTGATGTCTGTTTACAGGGCGAGAATAACGATCGAAAATTGGAGTTAAAGCTCTAAAAGTTGTGGTCACCGACACCGAACCTTGGTAGGAAATTTTTATATTTTGCGGACGAGCAACGTTTTGTAATTTACAATAATGAATAATTTGACAAAGACAATTAGATGATTAGTGGAAGGTCCCTGGAAAAATCTAAACTTAACCTGAATGCCAAACTGAGTGTTTTCGAGCCCTGGATTTGCCCTCAACTCGCCCAAAAGTGGCCCTAGTTTTTTGGGGATGAGTTTACGTAAAGAAGAGGGCTGTCATGCTTTGTGGTAATTTCGTGGATTTTTAAGAGTCGAATATCCAGTTATTATTTTTTTTATTTTACAACTGACAGGGTTGTCAGGAAAACCTTTTTTAGCCCTGGATAAAGTTCAACGGACTTATCTAAAGACAGTCCTAGTAAAAAAAATTTTTGAGTAGGTATCAGCTATCAAATTCATTTTGGCAAAAGTCTTCTTTTGTATTGAGTTCAATGTTGGAATCCTGAAGTTCAATGTTTTCATTATAAAACGATCCTGAAATTCCGAGTTTTATAGTAGTAATGTATGATTTATTTCATAGGCAGATCTCTAGATTCTTTTTTATTTAATTTTCAGTCAACCCAAAGGAAAACGCCGTTTTTTACTCACAGAATAAAGTTCAATCAGCGTAAGACCCACAAAAGTAGCTTTCATTTTTTCAAAAACTAGGAAAGATTTTCTCGTTTGGTTTTCTGTGTTAAGTAAGAATTAATAAGAGCATTGATTATTTATAGAAAAAATTATCCTCAGTAAAACAAAATTTTGTAAAAATAATTTATTTGTAGGAAAAAATTTGATTTAATTTTGCCTTAAAATTTTGACTTTCAGTTAATTACTCAAAAAACATTCACTAAATTGACTTGAATTAAAATGTTAAATAAAGAACAAAGTATTAGCTTTACAAAATGATAGTATGTGGTAGTAAATGGCCAATAAAACCAAGTAAGTCAATTTTTTTAAGTTAAATTGCCTCTCCCGCCTGATCGGACCCAACCTATCCATTCTGAGCTTTTGTCGCATGTCATGCAAAACACCCTGCAAAACTTTTGGCAACTTACGAGTATATTATAATGTAAGCTCCAACTGAAAAAAACTTGGAGCATAATTGCTTAACCGCGCCTGCTCATTATAGATTTCGAAAAATTAAAGAGATCTACAATCTCCGGCCATACAGTAAATATAACTGAGGTATTTGCCACCACTTCACGGTATTACGTTGTCTCTTACATTTAAAACAATCAAAATAAAAGTGAAAACCTCGCAATCATGGAGACACATTATGTCGAGGGCCGTGGCACATCCTCCAGACCTTACTGATTTCAATAAAGTACTTGCCAAGTGTCCTATATACCAAAACCGAAATGAAAGAAGTGTCGTCTTTCGCAACCCACCAAAATGAGAATATAAAAGACACAACACCTGCAAAAGAGCGAACATGTAGGTTGGCACTTTGCAATACTTTGAATACAAATATTTTATTTATGTATCATGATAGCACTTCTCATCAAGAATGCTTCACCAGACAGATATTGAAAGTGTCTCCTGCAGAACGAATTTATTGTTTAACTCACGAAACACGTAATAGTACGTTTATTTTATTTGACTCCAGACAGTTGCCAGAATTTTAATTGAAAACCAAAACATTGTGCACGTAGAATGGAAAACAAAAAACAAAAATTCAACACTCTACCGAAATGATTAAATTCTTCTAGAACTAAGACATCCCAATATTCATATCGCCAAGACAAAATTCACACTCATCCATCGAGATTTATCCAATTCAAGTTCAAAAAATGAGAGCAGCTGTTCAAGAACATAACTAAAAACAATAATAATGAAACTTTTATTACCTCAACATCGTCCTGGTTCATGTTTATCATGAAAATACCAAAGATCAACAAAAACAGTACCTAACAACAAAACCAAGTCCTATAAAATGTTCTTCTTTGTCGCTTTTATTAGATTCGCAAGGAGTAAGACAAAACAAAAAAAAAATAATACAAACACCGAGAAACATATCGATAAAACAAGGACTCTATCGAATCGGGTCTCTACAGTCAGGGAATTCGTTTTCGTTTATTTGAGTGGGTTCGATTCGGGTTATGATGATGGTGTTGTGTGTGTTAGTTTAGCTCACACGCAGATTATGGCAAATACATAACTCATTGTGTCATCGTTCAATCGATGAATTTCAGATTTTATGCTTTTTGAAGGACATGGTTTCTGAGAGGTGAAACTTCAGAAAACAATCAAAATCCATCACGTTCCACGAATAATACTTGCGAAAGGGATAAATAGCACCTGTTGTTATTTTTATACAGAAAAGTACTCGACGAAGCACGCCAATGACGACGAGAAATCCATTTCTAGGCGACGAATGCATAAAAGCATTCAGATAGGTGTACGATATGATGTATGATATTGTTGAGCTTAACAATGGAAAAACGGATTACGAAATGTGATTGGAGAATCCATGAAAGATGGAGCTGTGATGTCGATATCAATTAATAAAGTTTATTGATAGGTTACGTTCAGGTGCAACATTTTGAAAAAGGGTTTGTTGGTTTATGATGAATGTCCTTGATGTTTATGAGATACCTACGAGCTTTTCCAATACAAGTAACCCAAAGCCTTACATCTCGTAAAAATAAATCACGTTACGCTGGAATTGGTGAAATGAAAAATGACAATAAATAGCGCGTAGTCATCTTTTTGAAATCCTTTCCTTAGAGCGAAGTAGTATTGTGTTGATCGACATTGCACAGAGGATAAAAATGATCCTTTTCCTCAGTCGAGATCAACAAACGAAAAACAAACTACCCTATCGGAGTAGAGAGAGAGAGAGTGGCCAGCTACTGTGTGGTTTAAATGGGAAGGATATTTGAGTGAGTCATCTGTGATCTACAAAAAGGTTGCGGTGCCTGGTTAGCTCGGTTGTATCGGAATAGTTTTAATTCGTTTTTATAATTGTTTCAATAGTAATCACCTTATGGAAATCCTGTCTTTAGAGGAAAGGGAAAGATGATAAAAAATATCAGCTCTCTAAGAAAATTGAAATGACTCAGGAATCCACACCTAATATTCAAGTCCTTATATGGACGTTGGTCTTTTACCTCTTTTCAATTAGAAATAAAAATACGCAATGGTCTGCACATTTTATGCTTGTCATTCACGACCGAAAATAAAACAAATACATACTTACCTACCTTTCGAAAGGCCTTGCTCTGTTTAGAATTATCTCCCAAAGCAATACATTACAGTTGTCCCAAATCCCAAAATGATGACACTATACCCAATTCCCAGTGACATCATTTCAACGCAGCGAACCAACCGAAATAAAAAGAGTCACGAAACGAAAACCACTTATAAAATGAAACTCGAACAACACACTCTCCACATCCGAAATAATTCCTCACAAAATGAACTACAAACCCATTTTCCAAAAGTCAATTCGTTAAAATTTATGATAACATCCTTTTTAAAATTCACCTCACGACAAAGTAAAGTCGGATGCTGTTTGTTAATAAAAAAAAAAAAAAAAAAAAAGAAAAAAATGTTTAAAAATGAAACTGCTCTGTTCGACTGTGTTGTGTTCAAAGAAGAACGTCATAGATGAAGAAAGTGGATAGGAATACCCAGCCCTCAAATGGTCACGCAGAGAAAATAAATGTCTACAAGACTTTGAAATTGAATATCCATCGAATATTGAATTGTTAAATGACAACAGGCTTCCCTGAGACAACGACAACAAAAACAGCTCCAAGCCAAATACCTTTTTAAGAGCAACGTAGCTTCTTCTCAAATATTAACACATTCAGTTGAATGAACGAATTACATCCAAGTGAATGAAGAGAGGCAGCTAGATGGTAGGAACTGAAACAGAAAGGGAACGAAGGGATAACGGCCTTCATTAGGTCATTTGTCACAGCTGGCTGGCTCCAATACCCCTATGTCTGACAAGCATAGGCAAATGTTCATTACTTGCTGCAGAGAGGATTACTTACCGAAAATAGGGTGAAGGGTTTGTGTTCTCGGTTATTGTTCGCCTTTGTTTGACAGTGTACCGTTGTTAAAGTTAATTGCAATCCTGTGTAAACGTCGCGTTAACTACTGTACGAATGTCATTAACCATATACACCAAAGCTTCTTAAGCCCCAAGGGATTTCAAGGCAACCTCTTTGCATAATCTTCTACTGTTTCAATACGACCGGAGATAAATGAAACAGATGTGCACTGTATAGTAAAAGGAGTGTGTAGCGGACTGAGAATTTCATAAAGTTTTTAGCCAAATTATCAGATACTCTCAGGCACTTAATAAAGGCTTTCTCAAAGTTTGCAAGGAAATTGTTGTTATGATAAACTTTTACTATCAAAGTTGATTTGACTTTACGGTTGATCGGCTCAGTTCAAGGAGGGATAAGATGGTGGTTAACGTTGCTTCTTTTACTTGATTTGTTACCTTTTGATGTCAAAATCCCAGAGGCAGACAAAAACTCTTAATATGAATCTAGTCAAGATACTGAAAGGAGCAACTTCATATTCATAAGGACCCTTGATGGCTATAAGCATTTTTAATTAATTAATTATATACTTCGAGAGTTTGGCAACCCTAGGTAGTAGACCAAAGTGTTTAAAAGTGTTTCTCTATTAAAAAGTTATATTTTAAGTGATAATAAATCCTAAAAAATACAAAAATACATCAAAAGAACCATAAGCATTCATTCTAAACAAATTTATAAAAAAATCAGTAAGTTATTATTCACTTTATGCATAATTTGTGAAAAGAAAAAAAAAATAGAGATTACAACCTTAAACGTCAAACACAACTGATGCACAAAAGAAAATACCAAACAATTTCCCCCACAAAATCGACCCCAAGTAAAAAGCCAGCAATCATCAACAGCGATATGGATAAAGACTTAATAAAATCAATTATGCAGGAAACTCTTCTTGAGTTTAGAACAGATCTAACTGAAATAAAACAAATAATGAAGGAAGTAGTGAAGCGCTCAGATTTGGAAAAACTACACAATGAAATAAGATCTCTACAAAACAGCAACCATATGCTGACAGATAAATTGAAGTTTCTGGAAGATAGATGCGAGTATTTGGAAGAAAAAATGGAGGCAAGCCAAATGCGCGATACGGAAGGAAATCTCATATTTCACCTCAAAAAGGAAAATTCTGTCGATCCAAAAGCCCAAATTCAAACTATCTGTCGCACCCATGGCAAAACTACATCACCCTTATCTGAAAACAACATCACTGCAATGCGATCAAACAACCCAGCGAGCAGTATTTTTCTGGTAAGACTCGGAGAAAAAACACCAGCGATCAACATTCTTCGCGCATCAAAATCGTTGAAGGAAGCTGGGATTGCAATTCATCGAGACTACCCACTGGTTATTCGTCAAAAAAGAACACATTTGCTTGCAGTGCGAAGGGATATAAAAGCAAAAAATCCGAACATCAATGTATTTCTCAGAGATGATCGTCTTCTGGTACAAGGTAGAGTTTTTACATGGAGTTTTAATCGCGGCTTGAAATGCGGCCAATTTGATGGAAATTCAGTGCTAAATGAAATAGTAAACAATACAGATCGATTAAATGTCAGTGGATCAGCTGTGCATCGTGATGTCACCTTCCCGGCATCTGCGACACCTATGTGTGAATCAGGTGCAACCACAAATAGCCAAGTCACAAACCATTCCGAGCAATTAAGGCTCACCCCACATGTGCCATTATTGTAGGAAATTTCCGTCTGCCCTAATGTTTTATGTAAAAATTTAGTCACAGTTAAAAATTATAAAATTTTAAGTTATAATGTAAGTGGTATGCAAAGTAAACTTTTGTATCCCGATTTCTTTAAATATGTTAACAACTTTGATTTTTTTTGTTTATTTGAAACACATCTTTTAAAAGATAAAGAAGCAAATTATGAGCATTATTTTGATAATTATGTATTATGTTGGATATCAGGAATGCGTAATAGTAGCAGAGGTCGTGCTAGTGGAGGTTGCCTTTATGGATACAAGAAAAATATTAAGGACATAAAAATCGAATTCGTGAAATCATTGGACTACAGTTTCTTTCATATGCAAGATAAGATTTCTCCATTAATAAAGTTCTGTATTATTCCGGTATATTTAAATGGATCTCAAGGTACGCAATGGGAATACGATCTGCAAATTCTAAAAGATGCAATCAATAACATGAAGGAACAAAACAATATTCTTATCATTGGGGATTTTAACGCAAGAACTGCATCGAGACAATCTTATTCAGATAGTCAGGAAGTTTTCTTAGAATCACGGTGCTCCAAGGACACGGTTTTGGATAGAAAAGGTCATGAACTGCTTGACTTATGCAGCGAGTATGGTTTAAAGATAATGAATGGATGCTCTAAGTCAGACTCTAAAGGAGAATTTACTTTTGTCGGCACACAAGGATGCTCAGTAATCGACTTGAGCTTGAGCGGGGGAGAATGGAATAAATTAATCCGAGACTTTGAAGTGCAAACACAAAATTACTCTGATCACCTACCAATTGTAACCACCTTTGAGTTTAATATTCAAAATATCAGCAGCTCCGAAACTATACTAAAAACGATCCCTAAAATGAAATGGAGCCATATTCACAAGGAAACTTATCAAACACAATTTAATAGAGAAATAGAAATGATGCACTCCGAAAAGCTGGAAGATATTGAACGAGCAATAAAGAATTCAGCAAAATTACTGCCACAAAAACGGGTGAAAACTCAGAAACAACTATGGTTCGATGAAGAATGTGAGAGAAAACGAAGGAAATCTTTCGCTTTATTAGGTTTTTTTAGAAAATACGACGAGCCCATCTATAAATGTTTGTATCTACAAGCTAAACGTGACTTCAAGCGGAGCTGCCAGGAGAAGAAATCAAAGTTTCAGAACTCATTAGCTGTTGAAATATCGGAATGTAGAGATTCGGCTACTCTTTGGAAACTTCTCAACAGAAAAAACGGAAAAAAGCTTAAAATTGGTATAAACATTGATATCAAAGAGTTAGGAAACCATTTTAAGTCTATTCTAAACCCATCTGACTCTTTAAGCCAAGAAAAGTTCCAGTATGCGGTTCCAGATGTAAAGAGCGAGCTCCTTGATAGACCCATATCTGAGCAGGAAATTAGAAGCTGGCTAAATCTGAGCAAGGATCGAAAAGCACCCGGGACTGACGGCATACCTGTTGAATTTTACAAATATGGAAGTAGTACGCTCGTAACATTGCTTACGAATGAATACAACAGAATTTTTGAAACTGGAGATGTCCCAATAAGCTTCAAACAGAGCATAATTTTTCCTATTTACAAAAAAGGAGACCCCAACCAGTCTGAAAACTATAGAGGGATAGCATTTTTAAATTCATCTCTTAAAATATTGATGGGTGTTTTATCTAGGCGTTTTCAAGAATGGACTTCACAAAATCACCTTTTAAGTGAGTTTCAAGCTGGTTTTAGAGAAAACTACTCAACAACAGATCATATTTTTAGCCTCACCACTGCAGCACAAACTTTTATAAGGTTAAAGAAAAAACTGTATGTTTTCTTCGTTGATCTGAAAGCCGCATTCGATACTGTAGACAGGAGTGCACTTTTTTACAAACTGTATAACAAAGGACTCTCTAGAAAGTTTGGAAATCTTTTAGAAAAGCTGTATGAACAAACATCCTCAGCAGTTTGGGACGGTAAGCAGTTAGGTGATTTCTTTGAAACGTTGACGGGTGTTAAACAAGGCTGCAATTTTAGCCCTCAAGCTTTCATCATGTTTATAGATGATATATCGGAATATATATCGGGAGGGATAAGGATTGATGGGATCCACTTAAAGGTTTTGTTATATGCAGATGATCTAGTCCTGTTTGCTGACTCCCCGGAAAATTTACAAAGAATGATCAATCAGCTGCAAAGGTACTGCCAAGATTGGAAGTTAAATGTTAACATAGCTAAATCGAAAGCAATGGTATTCCGCAAAGGTGGTGGAAGGCTAGCAAGAAACGAAAAATGGTTTTTTGAACGACAGGTACTGGAAACAGTTAAATCCTACAAGTATTTGGGCATTAACATCAGCAGTAATATGAATATGGATCAACATCTTAAAGATAAACTCGTATCGGCTAAAGCAGCCATCAGCGCAGCATGGAAAAACTGTTTGGATGACAAAGAAATCTCATTTAAAACAAAATATCACATTTTTCAGGCTGTTTCAAAGTCAATCATGATGTATGGGGCACAAGTTTGGGGGTATAAGCAATACGAAGTGGTGGAAAAACTTCTTCGATTCTTCCTAAAAAGGATATTTAAACTTCCACAATGTACGTCAAATAATATTCTACTTGTGGAAACTGGTCTTTCGCCATTATTTGTTGAAACACTCAAACTTCACCTCGATTATATTTTAAAAACCATCTCTATGCAAAGCGAAAGATTACCGAATCGGTTGTTAAAGTACGTAATAAGAACCAAAACGCTTTTTGTTGACGAATGGAAAAATCTTGCTGATTTCTGTGGATACAATATTAACTTGGATGTAGTAAACACCTTGCACTGGAAAAAAGAGTTCTACAATTTAATTTCGGCAGTTGATGAGAAGATGCACGCTAATTGTATTGAAAAGGTGGAAAGTTCTGTTCACCGAGAAATTTACGCCAATTTGAATCACAAGCTCTGTGAGAATAATTATTTTAACGAAATATACTCAACTGAAATGATTTCAACGATTTTCAAAACTAGAGCTGAAATATTGAACTTGAACTTCATCCCGCACCGGGAAGATTTACCAATTTGTTGCTCTCTGTGTAATCTTCGAGAAAGAGAGAACATATATCATTTTCTGGGTAGGTGTCCTATTTTGATTGAGCTCAGAATCCAACTGTATGGAAAAAGAATCTTAGAGGAAGCGGAAATGAGAACTATTTTGAATGGATCCGATTGGAAGAAAATGTACTGCTATTGTCAAAAAGCTTTAAAATACAGAAAATCAATCATAGAAGAAACTTTTTAATAACAACGCTATTGTAACTTTGTCAAACTTGGGCAGACGGCATTATAAAGCCATGTCTTAGACTTAAATGTATTAAACATAAAATTGTTATTATAAACAAATTGAAGGAAATAAATAAACTTTATCTATCTTTATCTATCTATATACTTCGATAACCGTTGTTCAGTCTCTCAATCCAAGACCGACCACACTAGATACTTCATAGTCTTGGGTGGATCCGGGGCTCAACCATCAATTGATTCTAGCCAACTCGCAACCAAGAGTCTTCCAAAGAATTTTTCCTTCAAAACGGTTTAAGACTCCTATAGTCATCTTTAAAAAACACCATGTCACTGCGCAACAAAGCAAGACCGGGATGATAAATGTTTTCCTTATAATGGGATGCTTAGGTTGCCCTAGAGAAGCAAATCATCAAATCAATTGAGATCAATGATCAATACTGGTCGAAATGTTGTAGTTCTACTCAGCCAATCGATCGACATATTTATAATTGGACCATGTCGATCACTTGCTTTCGCTGGCATTATATGCTGATCTAGGAAAAGAGCTCACTCTATGTATTACTGGCTGCGCACGCGTTCAAAAATTCATTCAAATACTTGAATTTTTGAATGGTGTCTTTAGTGTGGGCACGAGCACGATCGTTCTGTATTTTTTTATATCAACGATACGGGTGATGAAGCAGCAGGAGTTCTCCACCGCCTGTCTACACAAACGTATAAGCTTTTTAGCAAAACAAAACATTTAACTAGTCTGTAAAAATATAGATATGCGCATTTGACAGATGATTTGGTATTGGTACACACAAAAGATTCCCAACCTAGTCATCCCCTGATGCTAACTCTGCTAGAAGTTTGTGTCCGTCAGCTAAAGTAACTTTTTTAAACTTGAGTCATCATCGCTATGTCCAGTATAGTGCGAGGGAACTCTTGGCCAACGTCTTCTTTTGAAACTTGATTTTATTTTAACTCGTGATTTTTAAAAAGTAGGGTACTCTAGTTGTGATCTCTAAATAAATATCAACAACGGTTATCAAAATATGTCTTTTGCATGGAAGCTCGATGTTTTTCCACGGGTATCGCATTAAGCGATAAAATAAAAGTAGTCCAAATATACATATATAGTAACACTGCCATGAAAAGCACTTTCTGAACAAGCCTTTCGAAATTTCCATAAATGAAATGCGTAAGGCTTGTCAAGTTTTGTTGCGAAAGTCTATTAATTTATTTAAATTTTGCCCGTGGTGTAATGGATAGCATATCTCTCTTCTACGTGATTGGTTTGAATCGCCTTTCGTGAGGACTTGACAAACCATCCTATGGTCATTTTATTGCTATGAAAAGCGCTCTCTCGATTAGCCGCTAGAAATGGGCAAAAAATTATAAGTCGCTTGCATTCCTCACAGTGTGTGGTTAAGAGAAATAAGCAAGAGATCAAGACTCCCCGCTTTGCTTATTTTATTTTTAAGTGATTCCCTCTTGACTATTTTAGTGAAAAGCGTGAAGGGTCGATGATGCGAACAATCCGGAATTCAAGCACTTAAGACTTAAATCATAAAAGCAATGATTTGATTTGGTTTCATAATTAATATGAATATTTGGCCATTCGCACAAAACTTTAATACATGTAAAAATTTAACTCATTCATAGTCAATTCATTGCATTTTCGAGAAGAAACTTGTGTTTAGTCCACCCTTAATGTAGCGCAAGTCGCTTGACAACCGCAACTCCTACGATCGGAACCTAATAAAATTATTAGTTTTCGCAGATTTTGAAAGTTCTATTGAATAATGTCGATAGTGTCTGATGTTCGTAAATCTTTTTTAATTGGACATAATAAATCTTTGTCGAGCGATAATTTAAAAACGACCTAACCAACTGAGTTCAATTTCCTGGCATTCAAAAGTCTCTGTCACAATTTAAGTTGAATAAGATTGTGCTGTTGATCGGTTGAGTGGTTTCAAATATATTAAAACAATAAGTCGTATGATAACATTGAAAGGTATAAACCGATCTAGTTTACATTTTGCGGCGTTCAATGTCATTTTTATGTCAAGTCTGAATACAATTTGAATATTGAAAGTAGAAGACTTTATGTTGCCAACTAGGTTCGATGGCAGTCCAATGATCGAATTGATAATTCTATAATGTACTTCAATAAGTTTTAAGGAACGGTTCAAAAATTAAAAATAAAATAAAAATTCACCCAAAATTTCAGATATATTTTTTTCCTCTTTTGCGAGGTGAGTTAGCTTTAGGTCACAAACTGTAGTTATCTGAAGGGTTTTTTCACGTTTAATCCACATCTGTATTCAGAATGTAGGTTCAAGTCCTAGAGATTTCTCTATTTTCAAGCTTAGGTAAAGCTTCGAAAACACATTGAATATAACACGATGCTGACGGTTTTATTACGCTGAACTAAAATTTACCACCAGAATGACTCAAAAAGTGGTTTGACATGATAGTCTTCAATTTTCAGGCCTTTTTAAAGTTCTGAAAAAAAAAATTTTAATAAGGTAGCATATTTCCGGAGGCCTTTGATTCGTTAAATTCTAGTCCATTCACAGAATCGCGCTATGACATCTTGGGAACATTTCTTAAATCATCTATCTAATACCTTTCACATAGTAAATAGTTATCAAGCATTTGAAACAAAAAAAAATTTAACAGTAAAAATCACAAAATGTATGTCATGCACAATGATGCCCCTGATTCTTGAGACTATAACCCTTGGAAGTAAAAACAACAGATGTTAAATAATTCGAAAACCTGAAGCAGTAGGTCAATTCTGTGGTTGGAGTTGAGTTCACCACATCAAAAACATTTAGAAATGTGTTTTAAAAATTCCTCTTTCCTCCTTCCTCCTTCCTCCTTCCTCCTTCCTCCTTCCTCCTTCCTCCTTCCTCCTTCCTCCTTCCTCCTTCCTCCTTCCTCCTTCCTCCTTCCTCCTTCCTCCTTCCTCCTTCCTCCTTCCTCCTTCCTCCTTCCTCCTTCCTCCTTCCTCCTTCCTCCTTCCTCCTTCCTCCTTCCTCCTTCCTCCTTCCTCCTTCCTCCTTCCTCCTTCCTCCTTCCTCCTTCCTCCTTCCTCCTTCCTCCTTCCTCCTTCCTCCTTCCTCCTTCCTCCTTCCTCCTTCCTCCTTCCTCCTTCCTCCTTCCTCCTTCCTCCTTCCTCCTTCCTCCTTCCTCCTTCCTCCTTCCTCCTTCCTCCTTCCTCCTTCCTCCTTCCTCCTTCCTCCTTCCTCCTTCCTCCTTCCTCCTTCCTCCTTCCTCCTTCCTCCTTCCTCCTTCCTCCTTCCTCCTTCCTCCTTCCTCTATAGTGCCTTCATGTTGTTGCTACATTACCAGTAAGACAGTCCATTAATACAGTCTTTCCTAATTCATATTGTCAGTTTTTGTATGCTCCGTGAATCACAACCACATACCTACTCCGCATTCGATTGACCATCCCATCTTCCTTCAAATCTCCTTTATTTCTTCCCTCCAACTCATCTTAAGTCCTGACTCTTCATAAACATCTCTCATATATAAAACATACACCTCAATTAAAGCCCGTAAAAGAGTCCACACAAATAATTGAACCAAGTCAGCCCAAATTATTCCACATACGCCCGAGTGCTCAGCACTTCTAAGCATCTATACAAAAGTATATCTATAATATCCGGTGCATTTGCTCTAAGACCTAACCCATCTTTGCCATAATTATTCAAAGCTGCTTGATGTTCCCATCTCTTAATTTTAGCATGGTTAAGTAAACTTCCGTCTACTAAGCTCCATTACTGCGGTTATACCCCTCACTTACTTTTCTTAAAAAAAAACCAAAATGATAATAATAATAAGAAATATCTTCCTGTAACTTTGTACCCCTTCTCAGAAATTCTTTCCTTGAACTCTTACCCTCTCAAAGAATTTCCAGTAAAATATATTTTCTACCGCAGAGCGAATTACCCGCAGTGACACCTCTCACCACCATGACACGCCAAGCCAAGTATCCAAAACTCTCAACATTTTCTGTGTTTGCTTTAGTGTGTTTGCTGCTGCTTGCCTGCCTGCCCTTCAAAAAAAAAAACAAAATTAAAACAAAAAAAAAACATAAGAATTCAACTCTGAATGCAGGCAGCAGTCACAATGCCTGCCTCGGCCCGAACAAAAGCAGTCATTCAGTTATGACAAAATATTCTGCATACTTTTCAACCTTCTTCCGTCAAAAAGTTATACTACCGCTGCTGTTGCTGTTATGCCACACCGTTATACCCATCTAACTGGCATGGTGTCATGACCACTGTCAGATACTTTTGGCCAATGGTACCTTTCCCTTAGCCTGGCAATTCAGAGACTGTATTGTGTTTTGGGGATGCGGCAGCAATAGCGCTGAGTTACTACTCGTACTACAGCTCCTTGCCACTTGCTCAGTCTTCTATGGAAATGGTTTTACTGCTAATTTCTGCTGCAACAATACAGATACCGCTATTCTGTCTGCAAGGCAGCAATGCGCTGTCAGTGTTGCGCATTTTTTTGCGGTAGCTCTGTTCGTAGTCTCTAGTAGGTATATATGGCTCATGTGTCCTGCAGTGACTGAATTTCTATTGATAGAAAACTAAAGAAGAAGGGTTGAGTATTCAACGATAAACTTGCACTTTTGTTGTTCTCCTTCCGTTTTATTCTTGTACAGCAGATCTTTGTGTGATATATGAGTGCGGATATTGAAAGTTGTACATTTCATCTAACAAAGTCTTAGATGTTTTCACGAAAGGTGTTGAATTTGTTACGCTAACGTTGGCTGCAACGTAGGGGGTAGAGGTAATTTCCGTTCCATCATGGGAGAAAAAAAAAAGTTTTTCTTTTTGGCTAATGGACTCCCTGCTTGGCTAATGGAAAAAAGTTTGCAAATTAATTTTTCGGAACACACTGAAGGGAAGTCATCGGCCAGGAGGAGTTTTCTACAAAGTTGCAGTTTAACACTTGTTCGTGTTTTTCTTTCTGTTCCTTTTTTTGACAATTTAATGCCGGAAAGCACTTTGTGTGAAAAGAAAGACAAAAAGGAAGGAAAGAAGGTGGTAATGTCTTTTAGATACTCGCCCATTGTTGTTGTTTTAATTGATTTTTACACCACTACACTGTGCAAAGTTTGTTCTTTTATTCTAAGCAAGCACTGAATTGAGCAGGAACACGCCGCCGACGACGACGACGCCGACGGAGGCAATTCAGTGTGAAGAGTTTGATTGATGAGACTTTTAAGTTTAGTTGAAAACATGACACGTGTTCTTGGATATACATAGTAGAAGCGAAATGACTAATCGACAAGTTGTTGGCAATTCAGTTGGTGGCTGAACTAAAAATATTTGCTGACCTCTCAAAGTGGGGTAATAAATTGGTGGAGGAAAATAAATGGCCATCATTTTAAGGACAAACGTTTATTTTGTAAAGATAAGCGAATAATAAGTGGAAAATGTTGTCAGCATAATAAAAGCTTAGTTGAAATTATTTTTATTATTTTCCAATTGATTTTGACGAGGACTTCATGGTAGATGTAAATGAAGTGGAAAATCTTTCCCATTCACTAGATTTATTCATGGAAAATGATGGCTGATTTTTGTAGAGCTAATGAGATGCTGGATAAAACATATTTCGATTCTGTTGAGCAGTGAGTCTCAGATAAATGTAGTTTTACTGTGTTCTTTTTGTTGAAGCCATGTACCGTTTTTAAGTTTTAAGTAAGTTTTAAGTAACAGCATAGACAAATTTTACGGACTCAACCTTTAAAAAATATATATGTAAGACTGAGAATTAGATATAAATAGTTCTCTCGGCATAGTTAATGACAAGGATTATTAAAAGGGCTTGAAACAGGTACACAAGGCATTATTTTCCTGTCGCATGTCAAGCTACAAGTAAATTTATTTCAGAGAGCTGGGACCGAAGCCTAAGAAGAAAAGCTAAAAAGGAATCAAATCAAACACGTAGAAATTGAGTCCAATATACTTAAACCATTGCTAATTGATGGCGTTTCATACATTATAAGTGACGGGTTTGAAAAAGTTATCTCCCAAACACTTGGTCAAAGTTCACCTCAAAGAATAAAGATGAAAGGCTCTCTTTGAAGTGACTCGCATTAAAAAAGAAGCGAAAAGTGGGTTCATCTCAAAGCCAAAAACACGACAGCATGTATGGTACCCGTGGTGTGATGGTTAGCATGTCTGCCTGTTAACCTAACAGAGGCAAAAATGTTTTTTTCACGGGTATCGCTTTTCGCGAGGAATTGGCAAGTCCTCCGTTAGTAAATTCGTTGCCATGAAAAGCGCTTTCTCGATTAGCCGTTCGGAACCGGCAGAAAATTGTAGGTCCCTTCCTTTCTCTCACAAGGCATGGTTGTGAGAAATGTGCTAGGCCCTCGGGCTCCTCGCTCTGTTGCGCCACCCTATTTATTTATTTTTTATGTATCGTAAGCTGAAAAATATATTTGTCCCAGTTGCTGCTACCAAACAAGCTATCCAAGAGCTTCGGCAAAATAACTTGTACATAAAGGGGGAAATCATCTTTAAGAAAAAGTCATTATCGATGCTGAAAGAGAGTGTTTTGGGCAGGACGAAAAGTTCTCCACAGGTGACGATATTGTAGTGACAATCTTTTGAACACACAATTCCCTAAACTGGATTTTTCAACAGTCGAACCTAGTTTTTGAAAAACACCTGACATCATAGTCGAAAAACGATAAAGGGCTTGAGTCATACGAAATACGATAGGAAAACTCAAAAAGGGTCGGAGAAATCAAACTGAAAATGTCTTTATTTTCCATTTACAGGCTCAAAGAGCTGTACGGGTTCGTAAATACAGTATGCTGACTCAATAGCAACCAAACATGTTGTTGAGTCGCAGCATACTGCGTCTACGAATCTATACAAGGACACATGATATCAGTCCGTCCAGGCAATGGAAAGAAAGCTACCATATATTCAAAAGAGGGACTCACAAAGCTGTAATAATTGCCTTAACCTCCAGCTGATGTCCCAAGTTGAAGATTGTTGGGAGGATATTGTGAAGCCAACATCCTAAAACGGTAAGACATTTAGACAGCAGACCAAAATACTCCTGGAAACAAATGAAATGATATCAGCATTCGATTGGAATCATGGAACAATATAAGGCCTGAAGACTTGACGAAGCTTTCTGAGGTCCAAACGACGCAATACACATGCGGTGAAGCAGACAAGTCGGAAATTTGTGGTCCCTTCGAGACTCACAATACTCAAACCACCATTCATCGTCGCCGTCGTTACTATGAGCAACCAAAGGCACAATGATCTAGCTTCAACTTATTTTCAATGCAAAATATTATTACTTAAAGAGGCACATCACTTAATACCTAAATAAGTTCAAGAATTTAATTGCTCTTTAAGAGTCATAGCAAAGTGAATCGATATGAGAAAAGAGATCTGTAATAAGTTTCAAATATACTTGTTCAACTTAATGTTTTCATGCTTCCACACAAGATTAGATTAAATTAGATTAGATTATATGGTGAGTTGAGCTTGCTTAGCTCATGTGTTAACCCATGTGAAGTTTCAGAGCAGTTCCACTCCTGATTTGAACCAGAAGTTAACAATCTTCTGTGGGTGGATGAGTTTGAGTTTTTATAAGGGGATGACCTTATAGTCAAATATTTACTTTCTAAGCATTTGCAGAGACGTTACTTTATTTTCGAGGCATAGCCTGCAGATAGGGTCCGCTACTAACCTTATTTGGTGAAGACGTTTCTTCAAAGAACAGTGGCTATAGTTTAGTAGGAATTTTGATGTTTTTTCAGAATATTCTGGCAAAAGAAGTTTTGAACAGGTTTGACCAGATGAGTTACGTCAGGTTTTATTTAAATCTCAAGCTACGCTATCAAGCATTAGCTTGACGGAATTTGAATTTTTTAATAATTTTTACTGGCTAAAAATTGGACTTCTGAAGTTGAATGTGTTGCAATATTTCACAACAGGCAACGAGAAAACTGCAAGCTGCAAGAAATACTTTAAACCCGTGAAACACTTTTAGCGTTGGCAACAACGGGGTCAACCTGATGGTTCAAAAATTTCCGTTTTGAAGACGCAAACGCAGATTCAAGGCAAAAATTGAAAGTAGTTATTAAAGAAGATATTTTTTGGTCAGCGCAAAGAGCTTCCGTTAGTATATCTGCTTGTAACGTGGGACGTTCGTGGCTCGTATCCCAAAAGAAAACAAAAAATGTTTTTCCTCCGTAAGTAAATTTATTCCCATGAAAAGCGTTTCTCGATTAGACGTTCGAAACCGGAAGAAGATTGTAGGTCCCCTCCAAACCCAGTTGTGAGAAATACGCTAGGCCTCAAGGCTTAAAGCTCTTTTGCCTCACTTTATGTATGTTTGTATGTATTTATGCAAACAGTTCCCCATTGGAAGAACCGTGGTCGTGTATGTTTAGCATAAGCCGAAGGAGTGTCAACTTATTTGGCAAAGCCAGTCTGCGCTTGAAAAGCCAACCCATCAGAGGATTGGGTGTACTAAATCTTATATTCTTAGCGTTATATCAGCAGGCGAGGAATTGGCAATTTCTCCGATAGTAATTTAATGCTATGAAAAGTGCTTTTACAATTAGCCGTTCGGAATCGGCAAAAAGATGTTTTTTTTAATATTTTTTTTTTAATTAGCACACACATCAAGGGGTTATGACTACCCTTATAATGTTATAGAACACAGTGCGAGCATTTAGGAAAATAGGAGAGGATTTAATAGGAGACACCTATGCATTGCTTTTGAACCTTTGCGAATCGTAATGCAGGGGAAATACAGACAATGCCAGGTAAAGCATTCCACATTCGGGTGGTGCGACTAAAATACGAATCTCTATACTTGACTGTACGCCCGAAGTTGGGCTCAAGGTAGAACTGATTAGCATTCCTAGCGAGGCGAGTGTTGCGGCTAAATTGTTTCAGGGGAGGAATGCAACTGGCTATTTCACTAGAGAACTGTTTGTGAAAAAAGCGATAAAAGAGAGAGAGAGACAGGCGACTTTTCGACGATGTCCAAAAGAATCAATCGATTCTACGATTGAGCTATCACCTATCAATTTAAACGCTCTATTTTGTAGGTGCAAAAATGTTTGAGGAGCACCTGACCAGATATGGGAGTTATACTCCAGTTTTGGGCGAATGAAGGCCTTATAAATTGTAGCCAGATCAGAAGGGGTGAAGAAATTCTTGCATCGTCTCAAGAAGCCTAAGCACTTAGCAGCGTTTTTGGCGACTTCAAATATGTGGTCATTCAAACGAAGATCATCGTTTACACACATACCAAGTACTGACAGCTTTTCGGTTTCTTCGATGCAGGTACCATTCATAGATAATGGCAATGGGGGAATTTTAAGCTTCAACGACAAGAGACAGCATTGAGTTTTCGAAGCATTAAATTCTAGTCGGTTTTTATGACCCCATGTAACAATGCTGTCAAGGTCAGAATTCAATGAGCTTAACATACGCAACCGTTCCAGTTCCACATCCAAAGAGCAGGGACGTGAATTTGGAAACGAATATGAAAAGCTGAGGGTTGAGTCGTCAGCAAAACAGTTAAGCGGATTAGAAGTTTCAGACAAGAGATCAATTATAAAAATGAGGAAGAGAGTCGGAGACAAAACGGAGCCCTTGGGCACACTAGCATTTATGAAATGGGTATCAGACCTGAAGCCATTCAATACAACTTGTATTTATATCGTGTTATCGCGTTTGATAGCAGATCAGCAAAAAGCTGTAAGTTGCTTCCATTCCCCCATAAGGTATGGTTTAGAAAAATGCGCCAGGCCCCGAAGATCCCCCCTCTGTTGCGACACCCTATTTATTTATTCTTTTATCAACAATCCCGCATATATTCTAACGTAGTAGGTATAGGTTCCTTCTCAAAGGCTGTTTCCAAAACCAGCAAGAAGCAATCGCTGATCATTTCAGACATAGTCTCCGCCACAAATCGGGAAGATGATTTCCAAAAAAAGTTAGTTGTTATTTAAAACTCACCAGCTTATCACTTGCCAAAATGAAAAATAAAACGACCACAAAATTCAGTCTCAAGAGCATCACGTATGTATTTGTTTTCGGTCCAACTCGGTGTTTTTAGGTATGATTATGTTTCCTTCATCCCAGGCACAGCATATATAGCATAACTGTTAGAAAATTTCACAAAAGATTTAAGCTAGCGATAAGCGAAATCGTTTTAGAACACCAACTGCTCACGGAACAAAAACCGCTTCCTCTCATTTACCTCTACGATGAAATCTTGAGACACTTCCCGGATAACGAGAAAAGACAAAAAAGATTAAGTAAAACAGCATCCACTGCAAACACAATCTGGCATGTAACAATGCACCATGCTTTTCCTAAAATCCTCTAAATTTTTTTCTTTTTATTTTTTATCTTCCTCCGTGCGCAATTTTCATCATGGTGCGCTACAAAATGCAATTTAGTCCATCGACCGAATTAATGGTAAAGGGTGGCATATAAAAATATGCACTTATACAGTACTTCGTCGTATACGTGCTGCAGAGTTTCTAGCCTTTTATTTTTAATACTTCTTATATGTATTCAAAGCCTGTTTGAAGCTTTTGTTACCTCTCATTCCTGGGCGCATGCAATGTATTTTAATAGTTAAAATAAAAATTCACGGACAACGACAGCGCCATTTAAAGTGCTGCAATCATGCGATTTTTCTACTTGTCATCCCATTGTTCTTTCAAAATCCATTAACTCGAGAATGCAGAGCTCGCAAAACAAAATAAACAAAGCGCAGTAATTAATGCAATAAAAATAACCCTAATTGTTGTCCTGTAAGCTGTAATGCATCGTTAGATTTTGTTGCATATATTGTGGCGTACGTAGTATACCAAGTACATTGTTGCTAGGCATGTACTTATATGTACAACCAAACTACAACAGGACATCCGTTTGGTATATATTTTTAAACAGTAAAGCGTCATTGGTAGGCAAATAGTATCGCTTGCCGTTCTTCACAATCGGTCACAGTTGGTGTAGCACTGCACATGCACACGTAGCTGGGATAATTATTTATTTTATATTCACATTTAAGACTAGCCTTTGTTCTTTTTATTTATTGTACTACATATTTCCAAAGGACCATTGTTAGCGTGTGTTTATAAGGAGCCGCGAGTTTATCCTTTTACGATGATGGATAGCTGGTATGTTCTGACATTTTTGCTTTCTGGAAATAAATGCAATTTAGATTGTACGCAGGCATGACATTAATCTTTTGTGCGTGTTCACTAACAATAGTCCCGTCTAGTTAGATTATAAAGCAAATGATTGTGATTAATAGCACGCTGCGTGTGGGTGCAGTATGCCTCTATGCAGTTTGTATTTTTACAAAGAACCGATTGGAATAGCGCGTGCTTGAGAAAATGTTCATAAAATACAAAGTAGGGAGAAGTATGCATCATAGAGAGCGCGCTAGACTTGGATATTAAAACTCATATCTTAGATCAAAGTACATATCAATACCTTTCATATAGCACAAACACGAAAAAATTTTACAGATGCGCCGGGATTGGTCCACATCTCTGAGTCATCCCTACAAATTCTCTAAACTGCTCTATAGGATTGTTATGGCCCGAATATGGATTTAGTGAGATTTCAAAGCTGTTAGTATTTGGTATGTGTGTAAACGATGATCTTCGTTAGAAAGACCACAAATTAGCAGTCACCAAAAATTCTGCTAAAAGCTTAGATTTCTTAAGACGATGCAGGAAATTCTTCACTCCTTCTGATCTAGCTACAATTTACAAAGCCAACATCCGCCCAAAACTGGCGTACAATTCCTGATAAGGTGCTCCTCAAACATCTTTGCGCCTACTTGATAGGGTACAAAACAGAGCGTTTAAATTGATAGGTGATAGTTCAATCGTAGAATCGATTGATTCTTTTGAACATCGTCAAAACGTTACCTGTCTCACTCTCTTTTATCGCTTTTTTCACAAATAGTGCTCCAGTGAAATAACCAGTTGCATGCCTCCCCTGAAACAATATAATCGCAACAACCGCCTCGCTGGGAATGCCCATCAGTTTTACCTTGAGCCCAACTTCGGACGTACAGTCAAGTATAGAGATTCATATTTTAGTTTTACCACCCGAATGTGGAATGCTCTACCTGACTCAGTTTTTCTCTTACATTACGATTCACACAAATTCAAAAACAACTTCTTTCCTTTTAAATCCTCTCCTATTTCCTTAAATGTTCGCACTGTGTTCTATAACATTATAAGGGTAGTAATAACCACTCAATGTGCGCGTTAATTATGAAAATAAGAAAAATGCACTGGCGACCATTTGTTTACAGATTTGTTTACATCGTCGTTTCTTATTTCACAATTTACACAACCAGATTTATTGAAAAAAGTAGTAATTGGATTAATTGAATGGACCCTGTAATTTGTAACTCTTATAAAGAGTTCATGGTCATACCTCTTTTCTTTGTTCTTCATTTCTCTCTAAATTTTTTCTATGGCATTCTTATGACTTCCTCATTAAAGTGACAACACCAGTTGAAGTTGAATAATTGAGTTGATATATGCTTTCTCGGTAAGCCGGCATAAAATTGTATGTCCCCTCCATTACCCGACAAGGCATGATTGTGCTAGGCCCTGGGGTTAAGGGTAACACCACTGTAACAGCCTATGAAAAAACGTGTTTTTTGTCATTTTTTTTTTTTGTGGAAGGAAAGGTAATAAAGTCATAATATTGGAGGAAGTTATTTAGCGTATTATTGAAGTAACAAAATAGAAAATTATTATACAAAAATTTTCAAAAATGACGGCACAGCCATTTTCGCGAGACACGTAGAATTTGAAGAGCTCTGCGGCACGCAGTGTAGCTCCCGCAAATTTAAACTTTATAAATATAAAAAAAACTCTTATTGATGTTTATAACTAGAGAAATACGTGAGGGATTTTCAAAATATTGATTTTTGTGTAATTGGCGAGCAATTGAAGTGAAACGTTAAGTTTTCAAGAGAAAAAAGGATAATCATTTGCTAATAAATAATGATTAAATTAACTTATCAAAAATCCCCTAAGTTTTTCTCTTCAAAATGTTATTTTCAAGATATTGTCAAAAATTCGAATTAAAAGAACGAAAACTGTTCCAGTTATGCTGCGGGCCGTTTCGAGAAAAACGAATTTAAAGTTTAAAATGCATTTTGTTGACACGTGTTGACATGTACTACACTAACGTAATATTGATTAAAAATGCTTCTACCTGAACAAAAATGCTCTATTATGACATCTGTTAGTGTATTTGAGAAGATAGAAATCAAAATGTAGGACATCTGACGCAAGTGTAATTTCGGAGCCCTCCGACGCGCTTGGGGAAGAGCTTAAAATTACAAGAAAAAAATACTTTGAGCTATGAAATATTTTTCCCCGTATTCTGAAAGGTTCAAAGTATTTTTTTAGCCCAAAAAAACAAAAATGGATTTTTTTTTAAATTTACAGTGGTGTTACCCCTTAATCGCTCTGTTGCGCCGGTGGCGATGGCGGTGCCGTAAAATAAGGTCGAATCAGCCTTATTTACCAAAAGTTGGGAAATAAGGTTCGACCTTATTACCAATTTTGGGAAATAAGGTCGAATGTTGTTGAATGTAAGTAAGTAAGCGTTCGACTTTATTTCTCAGTTGAAATCGACTTTATTCCTTTATTTAATATTTTGCGATTATTGTTTATAAAGGCTTTTGAAAGAAACTTTTGGTAGAAACATAAATGCTCTGAGGGACATTGGATTAAAGGAGTTCAACTTTTTTGTCCGCGGGGGAAGGGCGCACCGGGCGCAGCATTTTCAACAAATTTTCTACATATTATATGCATATTGTGGGTATAAATTTAATGAATTCTTTGAGTTAGTTGACAAACTTTCATAGCAACATAAAATTTTTCATAATTTAGATGAATAGTATCTCCAGTATACTTAAAAAAAAAAACAATGCGCAGCCAAAATAGTTAATTCAATTTTGTTTCAATTACGAAAATATCATTTTTAGTCAAACGGTTTAAGAAATCACCGATAGAATTCTTTCTGTTATAGAAATCTTTCACACTATGATTTATAAAAGTGCGACGATCACGAATGCCTTATGTTTTGTGGCTCAAAAACTTGGCCACATCCATCCAAAGATTTGATGATATCAATACTCTACTTGCAGAATCTTGCTCAAGGAGCACTTCCAGAAACTTAAAAAAATTCACCTTTTCGTTAGCTTCGAGGACAGAATGCTAATGAATCCTTCCAAAGAATTAAATTCGACTTTATACTCATCGAATTCCGACTTCATTTTTCAACTTTTGGCATTCTTGCTTTTGCTAAATATTTTCGTTTTCTCTCTTCGACATTATTATCTTTTCAATAGGAAATAAGGTAGAAAAATATTTTTGTTGTTGTTTTCGACCTTTTTCGACATTTGCCCAAAATGGGTAAAAAGGACTTATTCGGCCTTATTGCCATCGACCTTATTTCACGACACCTGTTGCGCCACCCTATTTATTTATTTGGTAAGAAGACCAAACTTGGCAGGCGTATTCAAGGAGAGGGCGAACAAAGGCAATGAACAAAGATCGGACTTGATGGGTAAGATCTAAATCAATTACTGTAATGACGGTTTTCCAAATAATATTAAATCCATTGTAATAAGATGGGTCCGAAACCGAGGGAAGAAAGTTTGAAGAGAATTAGTCTCTGGGATACTTTATCAAAGGCTTTCCCAAAATCTACTAAAATAACATCGACTTCTTATCCTTATTCTGAGACAGAAAGGAGTAAATGAGACGAATTAAACCACTAAGTTACCTACCTGTATTTGAGAAAGCCATGTTGTCTAGTTGAAATGAGAGATCTGCAATGAAAGCTCAAGATTTTATAGAAAATACTTTTTAAGGTTTTAGGTATATGCGAAGGATTGTAATTTTTAACCTCATATTTTTGACCTTTTTTTCGTAAATAGAGGTTATGAGTACCGTAAGATTGTTTAAAAAAAGCACGCGAAAAAGTTGGCAATAGACTGTGGATCAGTTTGTGTTACGTTATCGAAAGATAAAGAGGACGGGTACCCATCAAATATCTTTTGATGTTGACAAATTTATAATAAAGGTCTTAGGGTCGTTCCATAAGTTCAACTGCATTTTGATTTGATAGCGTTTGTAAAGGGTGTTGTAAAGTTTACAAAAGATTAGGTAGGTACCAAGGTAATCCGAACAGTCGGTGGGAGAGCGAGAGCGATTTAAACGGCCAGCAATTTATTTCTCTTGTTTCTCAAAGTGAGAAGACAAAAAATTTATACCAAGGAGGGAATGTAGGAAAAGTCTTGAGAATAAATAGATGAACATAAGGACGTACAAACTTAAACAGTTCCTTATAAAACAAAGTAGTAACATATTTTATATCTTCAGTTAACTTTTAAACACTAGATTTCAAATGATATGGTAAATAACGACGGTGTTACTTACAAAACCAAAACATTCAAATAACAGAAAAAAAACTGACCAAATGGCAAACGACCTAATATGCACAAATGTCTTTAGAGAAGCTTATTATGTACATTACATTCTTCAGTGGCGACTGTAATTGTTTACAGTTAAATGGTCTCATTAAATCATTCAACACCATAATTTGATCCACACTCTACTTTCTAAAGCTAATTACTCTCCTCAACTTAAGCAATTCCTCACTTGTAATTGTTGTGAAACGGAACTGACTATGACTAGTTGACTGCATATCATTTCACAATTATGTGAAAACAAAAACAAAACCACCAAATCAAGTAAGAAGAAAAAATTGCTTTTTCTCGCTCCATCGTAAATTTTTAATGCAATTATTGCTCAGCCGGAGACGCATAGAAATGACGCATTGCAATAGATACAGTCGCATTAAAGTCATTCTGGCTCTATGACTCTATGACGTGTTGCTCGTTTTATGCTGTCGTCCTTTCTATCAAACAAAACGGACTATGAGTGCGGCTGAGTAAGTGTGCGAGTGTGTTGGTGCTATTGGTGTTATGCGGCATAAATGCGTTATTAGTAAGAATCTTTTTTTCCTGCACTCTTCGCGTCGTGTTCAAGCCCGTTCCAAAGGATTTCGCCATTGTATTGATTTTTTTTTTATAAAAATGTCTCGCCATGCGGATATTCTTTCTCTGCGAGTGCACACACAGCCAGCGGTAACGACAATATCATGGAATAAAACATTGCATACAGCGAATATAGGAAACCGCTGTGGGTTCTGCTAAGTACACATAGCATATGTCTTGAGAAGAGTGCCAAGCAGCAGAAATAGAAATGAGAATTAATGCAATCAGTACAATTTTATTATCTCAGAGTTGTCTACGGTCTACATAATATAATAAAATATCCTGCAAGTCACAAATAAAAATTGTCTTGGTGAGAACTGCATGGCAGTCGTCTATCAGAAAAGAAAGAACTTAATTACGACTTATTATTGTTTTCTGTTTTGTGCTCAGTCGTTTAATGGCCTTCTGAAGGAGATTATCCTTGACACACTAATATGATTGAAAATAATTTGGTTTTTCTTTGGGGTGAGGGTGGTGCAAATCGTATTAATTCAAATGTGTGTTTTTAGGGGACACAAAAATATCCCTTCTCTATTTATTAACCAAAAGAATTGCTGGCCACTTAAAATTGCCAAATCCTATGATGACCCGGTTTCCATTAAGTTGGACAGAAAAAAAGGAAACGATAAATCATATTAGATCATTCAACGACTTGTGCTAAGAGAAAGTAAGCGCAATTTTGTATTGAACGATTGTTTAAGCACAGAAGATTAACTTAAGAAGACTCATGACGAGTGTACGGAAGTCTCATGTTTTAATTTTTTGTACATACTTTTTTAGTTATCCTGTACGTCTAAAGATAGCCAGAATTTAAACTGATTCGCCAGATTTATATTTACTCTTAAGATGGCCCCTGTCTCATCCATTTGAACTCTTCAATTTAAATTTAAAGATCGACAACCACATTAAATACCGTTTCCCTTGTTTCTATTTTCAATTAACGGAAGTCAAGTAAGTATTCTAAAATGCATCAAATATGTGGTTGCATAAAATCACAAACCTCTCTACGTGTCTTTCTGTAAAGTCACGTAATTTAATTGCTCTCACCCAAAGTCAATTTATTTCGAATGGCAGACTCTAATGACTAGGAAGAAACTTCCAAATTAGAATATATAAGCTTGCGACCGTCCAGTGGCGCCACAACAAAATGCGGGATATTATTTTAACACAATGGTATATTAGGTTGTTAAATGATTGCATAGTGTTGGAAGTAATTATAAGCAAATTAGAACCTTCAACTTCGTGGTATTGCGATTCCCAAAAGACAATGACGTGCTTTGACTGCTATATATCCAGAGTAAGAATATTGCGACTCCTACACTTAAGCCCCCCGCTGTTGTGTATTTATTTATAGCTAAAAGCAGCTCATGGTTGTTGGTTACTGGTTTCTTTAGTGAACTTAATTTGATTTCTGTTTTGTTTTCTTTCAGGAATGGGATCTAGACGTGTATAATTTGGGATACCAAGTTGTGCTCAACGAAAGTTTTAAAGAGTTGTACTCAGTAATTTTTTTGTTTGTTTTTGTTTTGGTAAACTGTTTGAGTTAGTTAACTACTTAAAAGTAAGTTTCTTTTCGAACTGAGATTCAGGTGACAAGGTCTTCTGAACAATTGTCACGAAAGAGTGAAGTGTATTTTTTTTTAGCCAGAGGTGCGGGAGGCCAAATTGCTGCATATTTGTTCATTATCTCCTAGTTTTGGAAGAAAATTGAGCTTTTTTCTCTAGAGCTAAGGTGTGCACATCGGGTATAGTCTCTTCAAACACACATACAAAACTTCGGCCGTGAAGGTACATTTCAATATTCTGTTTATGGCTTTTATATAACCTTTTCCTTTTGACTTCGAGCTGGCGATCGGAAAAATGGCAGCTCCAACGATAGTAAATTCATCATCAAACGCTCTCAAGACATAAGCTAACTGCAGGCTTCAACAGCTTAATCGCTGGCAAACCAACGGCTCAATTACTGTCAATCCCTGAAACGCTGACAAATCAGCAATCAAAAATGCTTTCATCAACAGCTAAACCGCTGGCGCTGTAAAACAACAGTCATCACGACTCAACCGCTGGCAAGACTAGCAAGAAAATACCCAACATTCTGTAAGAGGCCAGTGGTAGAATTTATGTTTCGTACTCCAGGGAGAAGAAGCTTAAAAGTGAGAATTTCTGGGTACACACCGTACCCCTGGTGTTTAATGACTCATTCGACCCTATAATTCAAACTTTGCTCACAACACTGTTTAAGTTACATCTGGTGAAAGTTCATTTTCAAAGTAAAAAATTAAAATCAACCCAAAAAGACTTGCTGTAAATTTTTTCTGTCTTAACGGTAAACGACGCTACCGCCAATGTTAGTTCTCAGATCGGTGTCAACCCATTGCTTCACACAAGTACTAAGCCCTAATCCTGTCAAATTAGAAAAAAAATCATCCAGTTCTTGTTTGTTCTTTTAAGACGACCTTTTATTAACGAAAATAAAACATTTCGTGCGGTTCGTGTTCGTTCGTTTAAAACGAAACCACTCAGTCAGTTATGGTGAAAAAGGTAACTGGGTTTCTTATTGGTTAATTAAGGTCGAATTATTGCTGTCATTTGAGTTGGAAGCAAAATAATGTAGCTGGTAATGGTTTTTGTGAGACAAAATCACTCTCAGTTATTTCTGATGAAAAAGGTTTCCTGAAGTTTGAGTTGAAAATGTCATGATGGCCAGTTGTTCGCGTAAATTTTAAAATGTTGAATTTTAAGATGTTAATAGTATTGTCAAAGTTAAATAATGGCTTCAAATTCGAGTGCGAAATCTTTTCATTAAAAATGACTGAGTGATTTTGTTTTACAGGAACCAACACGTGTCACAATACATATTTCCCCCCCTCCAAATTGACACGACCCACATCGTGGATGTATATTTTTATACCACTAGTTGTAAGTACTCGCATAGAAATCGATAATCTAGCGCTTTTAAAACTTGATTGAAGGCAATTTGTTCAATTCAGTTCAAGACATGTTTGATTTGGTTTTTCAATAAGCTAATAATGATTTTTTTTTAATTTCTTTTTTACTTTTTGACATACTTTATAAGTTGCTATGATAGATGTTAGCCACAACTTTCAAAATACTAGTAACAACTCAGTCATGAAGGGAGTTTTTCTTAGACGTGTAGTTTTCAATCTAGCAATACTTTTTCGGAGTTGTTTTTTCTGACAGCTGTCACTTGATTTCGGCTCAGTTCTTTTTGCCATTTTGCCTTGGTAAAATTGATGTCACACGACTGGGCTACGTTTGGTACATTGTCTTGAAGCGAAATCGCTGGTGACGACGACTTTATACCGACTACGAACGGCTCATAAAAGCCAATAAGCGTGTAGGAACAGATTTGAACCTTGAACTCCTACGTAGCAGGCAGACACGTTAACCATTACGTCACGACTCAATAAGCTCTTTAAAGACAGGGTTTGGATATTGCTTATTATTATTATTATTATTTTTTTTTTTTTTTCAAAAAAGTGGCCGCCCCTTATCTCCATTTTACTGTAAAAACTCCTATCTCAATTACATGACAACTGTAAAATAAATGGGTCGAAATTTAAGTGTCGGATTAGGGCAGAGGTCGATCCAGGATTCCAGAACGTGTAAACCAAAAACCGAATACCTACATCAAAATCATTTTAAATTTAACTTAAAGGGAATTCCGCCCAAAGTCATTCACCTGACAAGTTCAGCTGGATTTTTTTCCAACAACGACAAGGAATAATTGTATTGAAGAAATGTCTTTCCTTCTCACACATTGCCAAGAACATTTTTAAACCAATATCCGAAAGCAGTTAAGGACAAAACCAACAAACTAAAATAACATAAACTGTAGTACGACCAGAGCCTCATTGAGGACGATGAAACCCATCAACGAATTGGATCACCATTCCTGACTGCCAACAAATTTTCAGGATCGATAAAGTTACTCTCTGTGTGTGTTTGTGTGTATGGTAGAATTGTTTCCTCTTTTTTTTTAATCTCCTTACAAGCCAAAGACACTCAAAATATTTCCTTAAAATCCATGGCCCATGGCTCAACGACATAAATCACAAACACCAGCAGCAGTAGTAGAATCAAAAGCATTGCACCCAACAAAAGTCTGCCCAGGCCTTTTACCCAATTCATTGCTTCCTTCCACATAAGCATAATGCACAGAGGCCACCCTTTCGTCCGTCCGTCCGTTCCTGTCCCTGCTTAAAGGGAGGAGGATTCATGCTAAATGCATGTGCAAGCAAGCTCTGCTCACAAAATGTCAAATGGCAAACGTTGCCAAAATGAATTGGGCCTTCCAAGTTTATTTTTGTATTCTTCTTGTTTTTCTTTGAACTATTTAAGGCATTTAACGTTATATTTTCCAGTAAAGAAACGTGCCAAAAATTAACTGACGATGAGAGACAAAAACAAATACAAAAACGAAACGAAAAAAAAAAAAATAACAACTGGTGTGTTTGTATTTTTAAATGGAAAACATGGAAAATATAGCCAAAAACTTAGAACAAAGTAAGAAGGATATGTACTCTGTCATGTGGTTTCCTTTGGGGGTGCCTTAGCTTCGAATGGATGTTGGGCCAAGAAAGTTTTATGAGGCTATGTGCCTTTTGGTGATGGACTCACTAGGGTGGCTTAGTTAAGGGTACAGAGTTGGGTTTTGTTCAAAGAAAAATAAAACAGCTAAAGACTTAAGTTCAAAATGAAATCGTCGACATTGTTGAAATGGTCAAGGTTGAATAATGAATGTATCTGAACTTTGGAAAAGGTAAAACGGAATTGGGTGGGAATACCCGCAAGCAACCAACGTTGAGGGATGAAAAAAAAAAATTTGATTTCTAAAATGAATGAAATTTGTTCTTATAGTTTTACCTAATTGTTTACTTTCCTTTTTTTGACCAGGAAACTGAGAAGTAAGAGGGTAGGTAATCATCTGTGGACGAAAGTTCTATTCAAAGATGATATAGGAATGAAAAGATACCGGATTAAATTTTAAGAAAAGGATGTACTGATGTGAAAGTGTCCATCAAACCATGTCTAAAGGTAGAACTACGACATCGTGCGGTCATTTTTCTGCCAGAATGAAAAACTTGGGCACAGAAACGGGTTGATTTGAATTATTCTTTAATCTAAAACCAAAAACCGCTGCAAAATATTTAACCAACTTCGTAGGTTGTTCACTCAAGTTAAAAGAGATCTCATGAAACCAACAAATCAATGCTGATAAACAATTGAAAGTTTGTTTTCAACTACGTTTATATGTAGCTCGATGAAGAAAAAATTCACTCGGCAATTAGGCAGTAAACACTATCTGAGAAAACTTTTTTCGTCTTGTAAAGATGAGAAAAATAATTTGTATCTAAGCTTAATTGCGCGTAGTCAAACATCAAATGTCAGTTTTCTCAGCTTAAAAACCCTTCAGAAAAAGCTGCCAGTAAATGGTAGAGCGACTTAATGCACGTGTACACGTATATAGCTACCTGTTACACACGTGTAAATTAACTATCCGTGTATGAGTACTGACTTGTAATTAGTATTAACCATGAATTATGTACTACACATTCATTTCGTATTACACGTTTAATTTGTACTACACGTGTATTATACGTGTAATTATTTTAGAAATCTAGATTTGAACAACAAATGAAAACTGATCTTATAAAAACAGAGAAGAAATGCTTAACCCTATAGACCCGTGTACTATAAAATTTCTACATATCGTGCACTTGGGGACTGTGTGTAGTTTTTATACAAAATGTGAGGCAGGTGTGCTGAAAAGGGCGATTTTAGTTAAAAAAACAACAAATTATTTGATGAAGTTTATTGAAAAAGTAATTTAATTATATAAAACATATGGAATGAATAATGAATAAGCAGGGAAATTAAGTTTTTACAAATTATGTGATAAATTTTTATTGAAAAATGAGATAAATCTATATATATAAAATAGGATGTATGTATGTATGTGTATGTATGTCCGGTGTAGACTCCTAAACTACCCAACGGATTTTTATGAACTTTTCAGGGTAGACAAAGTTCAAGGTTTGATCCCCATATTCCCACAGGAACGTGGTTGGGAACGGAAAATTAGAAACTACTCCACAGATTTCAAAAATTCTTTCAGCACTAAGGCTGCTACACTATCTCCTTTCATCAGTAACTTAGACTATATTTCATCCCTACAATCCCACAGGAACAGAAACGGGAACGAGAATGGAAACCATAAAGTTACTTGACCGATTTCAAAAATTCTTTCAAATCTAGGATGTTACATTATCCCTCAGTCTCAATGAGATAGACTTACATTTCATTCACATATTTCCATGGGAACGGAAGATTCCCACAGGAACGGGGTTGAAAACGGAAACTCAGAAACTACTGGACAGATTTCAAAAATTCTTTCAGCACTGGGATGCCACATAATCCCTCAGTAATTGTCCGTCGTTATGTTGTTACATTTATTTAGATAGATGATGCTAGTCGCATCACGAGTTTATGAGATATACCCTCAGTTCGATTTTCATCCGGTTGCTGACCGACATATACTTCACTTTGAAGGGGTAGTGGGTTTTAGCATCCACAATCCAAAATATTTTTACTCCGTATTTGCCAGGCTTATTGGGCATGTACATTTTGAATGGGCATCTTCCCCTTGTACCAATGAGTTGCTAATCGCTGGTAAGCTCATTCGAAGGATGATGGAAACCAACCAGGTTGCTTTGAAATAAGTTCCACACATGCCTAAACGCAGCTAGCTTATCAGAAATGCTCGGATTCTTCCGTCATCAAATCGAATAAATCTGCTTATTTGCTCAAACCTCTCTAATGACACAACTGCCCGGTAAAAGGCCATGTTGCTCTGATAGAAAAGATCTTTCCATCAAAACCAGCCTGCTAAGCGCGTAAGTCAAGGCAAGCTTCGTTTGGCTCGTAGTTCGGATCATCAACATTTGAGAAATCTGCAGCAGCATCACTGTCGTCGTCTTCAGAGTTATTTTCATGGACTCTTTCTCCTTCATCAACTACTTCATCCATAACGCGACCATAATTTTCGTCAAAAAATGCCTGCTCTGCATTAGTCAAACCCCGACTTGATGATGCATTTAGCAGGAATAGTATGCGACTCATATCATCGATATTCTAAAAAAAATCCATGACTAACAAAAAGTAACTAACCTTACACAAGTTTTTTTAATTACTTCAAAATAAAGTATTATGGGCACTGAGTGCCCACATACACGATATCAGCTTTTATCTTTCGCGACCATGGCCTACCCCGAATATCAACAAAATCAATTCAATTAGTTCATTTTCGTGTACGTACACTGTATGCTTGTGGGAAAAATACCTTTAGGCGCGTAACATAGCAATTTATATTTTTTTTTTATATTTTAAAATTTTAATGGGCACTCAGTGCCCAGTACACGGGTCTAGGGTTAAGGAGAACTTCAAGAGAAGAATTGGGAGGCGGTGGTGGTTTAAGAACTTTCAAAATAAAAACTGAATTGTCTTGTTCGAGATACAAGGCTTGTCCGAGTTTTTCAATGGACTAATGATGTTTGATCAGAAATCACTTTTTGCAACGAAACTTGTATTTTTATTTACACGCAATCTTTTTTAAATAACCTATGACTTCTCATCCAAATCTTGAAGGCCAATTTCAAGAAAGTCAGTTTTGAAAAAAAGGTACAATGGAGTTAAGAGATTTATCATAAACTCTTTTACATTACAAAAAAAACAACTAAAAGTATAGTTAGTCCCTCACACAAAGTTTGATCGAAATCTTTAGATTCGTTTTGGAGGTAACGCCATTTCTGGCTGACCATAACTGCTATTTTTGAAGAAATGTCCCCTCCATTCCCTCACAAGGATTGGCTGTGAGGAATGCGCTCGGTCCGCGCATACACCGAAACATTTTAGTTTCCGAATCTAAATGTTCTTAAAATATTTTTAATTTTTTCTTTACTTCAATATATTATGTACGTACATACTTCGACATTGAGCAGATTTTCTGCCCCGATAATCTGAAATTTTGAAAAAATTAAAGAAATAAGATTTTTATCCATTATCGTGGCATAATCTTCAATCGCGGCGTACCCCACAGGCGGATCACTAGTGTGAAGCAGAAAAGTGGGAGAGTTGTGATCGCTTCAAGATCACTACTCGTAACGCCGGAAATGAAAAGAAGAAGAAGAATGTCAAAACCATAATTCTGAAAAAATTTTGATCAAAAGATCTGAAAACTAGAGTCTTGGAGCATTAAAATGCTTTTATTTTAATATTATTAATATTATAATAATATTAATATTATATTTTTTGCAATACGACCATTTTTCGCTGAAATACAGCCTATCAAAAATTCGAGAAAAATCTGAATTTTTTTTTAATCCCTTAATTTTTCTGAGTAGTGTATAAAACTAACACACTTTAAAAATTTGCAGTTGGTTAAGTGAGTAAGATTTATTATAACTGAAAGTTTTTTAAAAACGTGCTCTTAATTGAGAAAAAAACGGTTTAATTTTGAAATTTTCGTCAGAATGTTTGCAACCACACTTAAGCATTTTTCAACCAAATATTATGATGGAAAAGCAATGAGAATTTTTTTTCAGCAATGTCTCTTCAATATATATCGAGTTTCAATGATGCGCTGCAACAATAACTTCTGATAGACTTCTTTCAACTTTTACTTAAGTTCTTCGTCAGTTTTGAGACTGATCGACTCTTCTTGCATAATCACATTGGCTTCTTCCATAGGTGTCATACTGCGTCCCCTTGAAGGATTTCTGATGATTTTGACAAATGTAGAAACTGTAAGTATTCTTTCCCGCTTAAATTTTGTTTATAAAGAATAAATTTTCCCATAAACGCCGATATAATTAATTTTGTTTTGATCAAGTTCAGATCATCACCTTGCAGCTGCAAGTTGACTTTGTTGAACATGCCAAAGACATTTACTAAATGACTGATAGTAAACATTGGTCTTTCAATTCTTCAGATTTTCTTCCTAAATCCTCCCTCTATTCAGTTTTCAGTTCGATGAAGAATGCAGGCAGGCAAATGCAGCCAAACAAAGAGCACGATAAATGCTTATGCAAACACGAAAAAGGGCTGCTTACGATCAGTATAACGAGATTTACAAGGAGAGAAGAAGGGAAGAACACCGACTTCTCAAAAAGAAAAAGAAGCAGCATGAGAAGCGCTCGTTTGAGGAAATAGAGAGGTGCCGTGACAGGAACGAGATTCGGAAGTTTTACCAAAAGGTAAAAAGATCCTGCCAGGGTGGCAAACCCCGAACTCAAGCCTGTAAAGACCAGCAGGGAAACATAGTTATAGAGTCACAGTCGCTACTGAGGATCTGGAAAGATCATTTCTGCAGACTGCTTAACGGCGATGAAGACACTAATTCCGCTGTCAGGCAGATTGCCCCATTCAGCTTGGACGATGATCAATAATGCCGTCCTCCCGACCTAGAAGAGGTTAAGCTTGCCATATGCAAACTTAAATCAAATAAGACTGCAGGTGCAGATGGCCTTGATGCCGAACTTTTCAAGGCAGCTGGAGATCAGTTGGAAAGGAGCATGCACCAGCTGATCTGCATGATTTGGTCGGTAGAAAGCATGCCCGATGAATGGAACCTCAGTATCGTATGCCCGATCCTAAAGAAGGGAGACCCTCACAATTGCGCCAATTACAGAGGGATAAGCCTCCTTAACGTCGCTTATAAGATCTTGTCTGCTGTAATATGTGAACGTCTGAAACCCCACGTCAACAACTTGATAGGTCCTTATCAATGTGGTTTTAGACCAGAGAAGAACAATAGACCAAATTTTCACATTACGGCAGATCTTGGAAAAAACCCGAGAACATAATATCGATATTCACCACCTCTTTATCGATTTCAAGGCCGCGTATGACAGTATTTACAGAGACGAGCTGTACAGAGCCATGTCTAGTTTCGGCATCCCTGCAAAACTCGTACGACTATGCAGGATGACTTTGGAGATTTCACGCTGCTCCGTCAAGGTCGGTAAAGAACTCACCGAGACCTTTGATGTCGAAAAAGGCTTTAGGCAAGGCGACAAACTGTCACGCGATTTCTTCAACATCATACTTGAACAGATTGTAAGAAACTCAAACGTCAACACCAGAGGAACAATCTTTCAAAAGTCTGTACAATTACTCGCCTATGCAGACGATATTGACGTAATGGGAAGAAAAAAGCGTGATGTCATAGGTGCTTTTGCGAGTATTGAAACAGAAGCGGCAAAAATGGGTTTGATGGTTAATGAGGGCAAAACGAAGTATATGCTGTCATCAAACAAGGACTCAGAACATCGACGAATTGGACAAAACGTCACAATAGACAGACATAACTTCGAGGTAGTACAGGACTTCGTCTACCTAGGATCCGCTGTAGGCACGGACAACAACATCAGTGCGGAGATCAAACGGAGAATAACTCTTGCCAACCGTTGCTTCTTTGGATTAAGAAGGCAATTGAGAAACAAAACCCTTTCTAGAAAAACCAAGGTGACCTTGTATAAGACCTTGATCATCCCAGTCCTGCTGTACGGCGCGGAAGCATGGACCTTATCGAAAGCGGATGAGGAAACTCTTGGTCGTTTCGAAAAAAAAATTCTCCGAATGATCTTTGGTCCCGTATGCGAAGACAATGTGTGGAGAAGAAGATACAACAACGAGCTGTATGAGCTGTACCGCGACATGGGCATAGCCAAAAGAGTACGCATCGCGAGGCTACGATGGTTGGGCCATGTAGATCGGATGGACCCAAACGCTCCGGCTCGTTGGGTGTTCGAAAGCACATTGCAGGGAAATCGCGGAAGGGGAAGACCTCGTCTTAGGTGGCGCAATCAAGTGGATGAAGACCTCAACCGACTTGGAGTGCGAAACTGGAGAGAGCTCGCCCGAGATCGAAATCGTTATAGAAGGATGTTGGTTGAGGCCCAGGTTCACCCCGAAATGTAATGCCCACCTAAGTAAGTAAGTAATTCAGTTTTCAGTGCATCCTCGGCAATTCCAAACAGTACTTTGTTATAAAAATCCTATGGGCATCTTTTTGAACAGTAAAGAACTTCATGAGTTTCTTGACATCAGCCAGCTTTTTAAGGGACACTTTGTTTTAGGATGTAGCTTCGTCAAGTAAGCAATTTTCATAAATAGTTGAAAACTTCTTTTCAAAATGGCTTAAAACCATAGTGGGGAGGCCGCTGAAGGTTTTCTTCGCAGATTTGGTAATTTTTCGGTCTTGTTTTTCGTATCTTATTACCCATGTCTGACTTATGTTGAAGCTTTGACTTAATGAGCTTTTTGGCGTCTTTTTAGATTGGTCCTTTCCGAAAATGACTGTGCCATGATTCTTAAGAACAGTGCTGTATTCTTCTGGTGAAGTGATGATTTCATTCTCCTTATATACAGGGTGTCCCGTAATTCGTGTTACATACTCTGGTATATGATTCTTGGTCATATTCTAAGAAATAAATCGTACTGGAGGGAGAATCCATCTCCCTCTATTTAGGCAGGAGGGACAATTTAATAAAAATTTACATAAATTGAAAAAAAAAATAGCTGACTATTATCGAGGCAACCTCCTGGGCTATCAGTATAATCTTTTGGTTTGTTTATTGAGCCAGAATTGAACTTCGAATAAAAAAATCTTTTATATTTGGACAAACTGCATGTGGGGTTTTCTGCTATCTTTTGGGCTTCTTCAAAAGTGCCGAACACTATCAAATATTCTCATTCGACTCCACTCATTTGTACCGCCTTCGACGGACCTGCAGCATATTAAGTCTTCTGGAAAGTATCGATAAATTGTACCTGAATTATGCAAAAACGTATGCGTGTACTTTTTAACTGGTCATAAGTACATATTCCGTGAATAGTAGCATACGTATACAGATAAAAAGGGCTAGGATTAGAAAATCGAATCAGGCGCGGATCCAGGGGGGGGGGCAATGGGGGCAATTGCACCCCCCCTCTCTCTCTCTCTCTCTGTCAATAAAAATGTTAAGTCTGAATCAAACTGTACGTATTCGCCACAAAAAAAAAGTTTTTGATCAAATTTTGAGTAACGTTCGGGGTTCACAATATTATTCAATACTTTTTGATGAAACAACTGATACATCTCACCTCTCCCAACTGAGTATTATAATACGCTACGTTAACAATGGTAGCATTCGTGACGATTTTATCTCTTTCGTGGATGCATTTGATGAATACGAATCTGATGAGGAAAGCTGGACGGAAACTAGAAAAAAAACTAGCTGCCCGAGAGAAATTGGAAGGAATTTCTAAATCTAAGGAGTTATCTCTAACTGGCAAAGCCATCGGCCAAATTGTATTGTTGCAACTGAAGAAAAAGCTCAAACTTCCTCTTGAATGCTGTGTGGGAATAGGGACAGACGGATGTGCTGTTATGCTTTCAGAAGTTCGAGGTGCTGTCATGGAAATTCAGAGAGACACGAAAAATGCTGTTAGGACTCCTTGCTACAGTCATAAGCTAAATAACTCCATTTCACAAAGTTCAAAAGTACCTGCCATTCGAGACGCTGTTGCAATAATGAATGAGGTTATTTTCTTCTTCAAATCGCATCCGAAACGAAAAACTGTCCTCATGAACACCTTGGGGTGTGCCCTCACATCACTTTGCGAAAGAAGGTGGGTAGAACGACATGAAGGTGTATTTCAATTTTCTATGGACCTCATCAAAATTGTGGAAGCATACGAAACGATATCGCAGTGGCGTGACCCAAGCACGGCTGGCAAGGCTTCCTTACTTATAACATCTTTATGCAATTCACAGTTTATTGTATCAGTTTTGTGTTTGAGTGATGTGTTGTCTTTAACACAGTCCTTGACCCGAAAAACGAACCAGCGCAATGCTGGTGAAGAACACGATTTCGGAGAACATAGATACCAGTTTCCACAACATCTGGCAGCATGCAAAGAATTTATGCGATCAGTTGAATGTTGAGTTGAGAATTCCTCGTATTCCACGTCATGGTGGACGCCAAATTCACCGAGCTAATTTTGACACTAATTCAGCTGAGGTATACTACAGAATCTCGTTATATGCACCTCTAATTGACTTTGTCCTGACCGATTTGCATGAAAGATTTCGACCGGAAACCTTAGATGTATTTAAACGTACAATTTTCATTCCGCAAATGCAATTCGATATAATACTGATGAGTTGGATACCACCGTTAAGTCGCTAATAAATCGCTTTGGTCAACTCTTAGAGTGCTCAAAGATGAGCTGCTGTTGTGGCGGGAAAAATGATTAACGGAAAAGGAGCAGAACAACCATCTTCCCGTTACTGTGCTCTTCAGTTGATGGATAAATGCAATAAGGATGTGTTTGGCATTATACACAGTTTTCCTTTAATCCTTGCAACGCTTCCGGATACGAATTCTTCGGCAGAGCGGTATTTTTCTTCATTGCGGCCGGCGCCTTAAAACCTATTTAAGGTTCACAATGAGTGAAAATCACCTTTGCGGTCTTGCACTTATGCACACCCACAGACAAATCCCGATCGATGTTGAAAAGTAATAACAAGGTTTTCAAAAACCGGCTCCAACAAAAAGTTGGATTTAGCATTTAATTAACTGTTTTAAACTAATTTAACTTATTTTTTTTTAATTTTTTAAACAATTTTTCTAATACTTTTAAATAAAAAATGTATTCTTATATTTGATTGAGTTAATATTCAATAACTGCAAATCATTGAAAAGGAAGGAAAACTGCCCCCCCCCCCCCCCCCCCCCTTATCAAAATCCTGGATCCGCGCCTGAATCGAATACATCTCAATAAAAATGTAATTACATCAACTACCTATTCGTCGAAACAGTTTAGGTACGAAAAGAAATTTGTTGAGTTTTTTTTTTTAAGTGCAACAATACTACTTATCGTTCTTATAATAAAATTGCAAAAGTAACGAAACACTATTTTTAAAGTTTTGACTAAGAACATATCTAAAGTGACCCCCTTTTGCAGAACTTGTCAACCCCCAAAGCAGATTTCGTTATTGCCGACCCCTTGGAAACTGATATCGACCACTTTGGGCATCACTGATCTACCTGATTTCGTATCGAGCGGATACCATTGACGTTTCTAAAAAAATGTTGTACTTTTGCCTGCACATTTTTCACCTGCATTACCTCAGTTATTTTCAAATTCAAGTATTGGACATTTCAAGCCATTGAGCTAGTGCTTCTTCTTTATTCATATACGAGTGCATGAAAATTGATATTGCTCAGAACATACCTAAAAGCGGTTCGTAATGAAAAGAAGTTGTCATCAAACGCACATCTTTAAACAATTGTGAAGGCACAATCTAAATATGTATTGTTATGAAAATCAAATTTTTTCATAAGAGAACTGCCTCTTTTTACTCATAATTAGAAGCGTTTCATTTTTTAAAATGCCTGTTCAAAACTCATTTTTAATTTTTGACAGAACAAGAAAAATGCTAGCTTAAGGTTTCCACATGAAACAGAGGTCGAACAAAAACTTAAATGAACATGGTTTCGACTTTATGGCTGTGTCCATTTTTCTTCGTAAGGCTAATGTATTCTTTTCTCCATTGTTAGTCATAATTTGAATAAGCTTATTCAAATCTGAATTGTTGTCACAGCGTTGCTTAGATAACCTTACTATTCAATTTCCCATAGCGATGACTCTACTTAAAGTGAGGATTATTTATTGTTTGTCACATCCTCGTCCACCCTATCTAGACACTTCTTTGGGGAACTATCTGAACTCATGTTGGATTACAATTAAAACTTTGCATACTAATCCATGCAAATTGGCTCGAAAATAGGAAAACTTCCATCACCCTATGTGAACGAACCCTCTCGCTCCACTTTTTCGTTTCGTACATGAATGTGAAATAGTCCTCCTTTTAATGATAATAAAAGACTATCTTATAATTTCAACATCAACGCCTGGGTCCTTCGTCGCCGCCATTGGACTCAACTCCATTTTATCATGTAAAAGAAAAAAAAATACAGAGAGAGCGAGAGAGAGAGAGAAAGAGAAGGGGAACTTAGAACATTGTAGCGGAAATCAATTTGCATATTTTGATAGTTTTTCTTTTTCCGTCCATGTTAGAGGGATGATTTGCTAAATTTATGTGCGAAGCTTTTCTTCCTTTAAGCGAAAAAGAAAACAAAAATACAGCCTTGAGGCATAACTTCATTTTGTGAGGCCTTAAAATAGTGTATATACGAGCCTAACTGGAAAAATAGCAATCCACATGAATTCCGTTGCATGAAAACGAGATTTATATAAAATTTCGTGAAGCCTGAACTCAAATCGAAATAAGCAGCCCGTGATGGTGAAAAGAAAAGGTCAAACGGATGACTGAATAAGTATCACAAAAGATATGACCATTCAAATGTAAATTCAGCCTCATAAATCAAAGAAATTCCCACAATTGTCATGGAAGCAGGCATAATCTTTATTATTGTTTGGGTTCTTTTAAGAAGCGTTAATAAAATAAACTGCGGCAAAAATCGAATTATATTTATAGCTGTTGCGTAGAAGAAAACCGCATGTTTTCTTTCTATGATTATCATAAACATAAACCATCTTTACGGCCACAAAATACGATTCAATCATGGTGAATGTTTATGATAGCAATTTGGTTATGGAATCAAATAAAAAACAAACTTGACATGCTCCTACTGTAATAGGATAAGATTGAGATTTCTAAGCATTAAAGACTTAAGGGCTTTCATACAAAGTCTTTTGATTGATTTGCCTGACCTATGACTTTTCTCCTGGTAGTAGTTTGGTTTAACATTTGTGGGTTTTGATGTACCTATCATAATATTTGGTTGAGTAAATATTCTTTGACGTGCTTTAGCATTGTTGGAACTTTTTGAGTTTTTATTATGGGTCGGTGCGTATCGAATTCCATTTTAAATGAAATGCACAGTTTGCTCCTTCCCTTTTTGCTTAGAGATAAATACAAATTAGTGGGAGAATGTTCTTATAGACTGGTATTTTGAGTATCCTTTGGTGGTATATACTTACTTACTTAGATGGGCATTACAGTTCGGGGTGAACCTGGGCCTCAACCAACATCCTTCTATAACGATTTCGATCTCGGGCGAGCTCTCTCCAGTTTCGCACTCCAAGTCGGTTGAGGTCTTCATCCACTTGATTGCGCCACCTAAGACGAGGTCTTCCCCTTCCGCGATTTCCCTGCAATGTGCTTTCGAACACCCAACGAGCCGGAGCGTTTGGGTCCATCCGATCTACATGGCCCAACCATCGTAGCCTCGCGATGCGTACTCTTTTGGCTATGCCCATGTCGCGGTACAGCTCATACAGCTCGTTGTTGTATCTTCTTCTCCACACATTGTCTTCGCATACGGGACCAAAGATCATTCGGAGAATTTTTTTTTCGAAACGACCAAGAGTTTCCTCATCCGCTTTCGATAAGGTCCATGCTTCCGCGCCGTACAGCAGGACTGGGATGATCAAGGTCTTATACAAGGTCACCTTGGTTTTTCTAGAAAGGGTTTTGTTTCTCAATTGCCTTCTTAATCCAAAGAAGCAACGGTTGGCAAGAGTTATTCTCCGTTTGATCTCCGCACTGATGTTGTTGTCCGTGTCTACAGCGGATCCTAGGTAGACGAAGTCCTGTACTACCTCGAAGTTATGTCTGTCTATTGTGACGTTTTGTCCAATTCGTCGATGTTCTGTGTCCTTGTTTGATGACAGCATATACTTCGTTTTGCCCTCATTAACCATCAAACCAATTTTTGCCGCTTCTGTTTCAATACTCGCAAAAGCACCTATGACATCACGCTATTTTCTTCCCATTACGTCAATATCGTGTGCATAGGCGAGTAATTGTACAGACTTTTGAAAGATTGTTCCTCTGGTGTTGACGTTTGAGTTTCTTACAATCTGTTCAAGTATGATGTTGAAGAAATCGCATGACAGTTTGTCGCCTTGCCTAAAGCCTTTTTCGACATCAAAGGTGGTATATATGGTTGCCAAATATTTAAAAATATCTTAAGAAACTAAGAAGATGTGAGATTCGTTTGAATTTTTCAATAAATTCAATGATCTAAATGATTTTCACTTCTAGATGTCATCATTTTAGTAACAGTACGTGAAGCAAAGTCAGTTGAAACCTTTTAACTCGTTTCAAACTCAACATTTCGTCGCCCTAATATTGTGTTGCCGTATACGCAATTTTTAAGTTTTTGGGAAATTGGATTTAAAGGTTTGGCAGCCAACTACTCGAAAACCAACCGCTGGCGCTGGAGTTTTTTGATTTTTTTACACAATATGTATATGGAAATTTTCTTTCAAAAAACAAAAAGATGGGATGAAATACTTTTAGTTTTTAAAATATTTACAATTTACTAAAAAAAAGTAGGTTTGGCGTATACGCCACAAAATCAAAAAGATTTTGCAAACTCATACACGTACGTCAAAATATGTGCATACGGCATTCTAATAATAATAAGAAACTGAACAAAATCTATTAGCTATCTTAAGTCAGAAAAACATAACGTGTTTTTCAATATTCGAAATGAAAAGAAGTTATTGAGAAGAAAGTAGATAAATAAAAATGTGGTGAAAAATCTTTTTTAAGCTCGGTGACTTGTGCAGAAAAGTATTAAGGGCTGTAGACACGATTTTATTTTTGTTATGGGGGACACAAGAATCACTCCATAATGTTAGTGTTTCCACTAGAGGATGTTCTGTCATGACTTGCTCTAGTATTTTCATCAGAGCACTGGCTATATTATTACCAGAACTATAGCATTGCACTTCACTCAATAGAGCACAGTCTGTTATATTTGGTTTTTAGTCAGCGGAGCAAAGTGGTGCCGTCAGTTTGAAAACACTTAGTTTTAGTTTGTTAGTAAAAAGAAGAAGCGTTTCCCTTCGGAAGCGAAAAAACGCTTTGAAGATCATAGCAAATTATTAAATTTTTTGACTCCAAGTTATTTCGATCTTAGTCCCTTTCGACCTTCATAAATAGTTTTTTAACAACTCTGTAGTTTCTTTACTAGTAGGATTTTCTTTAGCCTTAAATGCCACCACGCCAGACACCGATCACATTGGTCTTTTTTTGGCTTGTAAAAAGACAAGTTGAATGAATTGTTGAACTCTTTACGGTAGATGCACTCTTTGGCAGGTTCATTCGTCGTCTCCTGATAAAAAGTGTACATCTTTGAGATATTTAAGTTATAAATAAAATAAATAAATTAAATAGGGTGGCGCAACAGAGCGAGGAGTCCCTGAGCCTAGCGCATTTCTCACAACCATGCCTTGTGCGGGAATGGAGGGGACCTACAATTTTCTGCCGGTTCCGAACGGTTAACCGAGAAAGCGCTTTTCAAGACAATGAATTTACTAACGGTGGACTTGTTAATTCCTCGCGAAAGGCGATACCCGTGTAAAAACATTTGTGCTATGCTGGGATTCGAACCTCGAAACTCGATATTTAAGTTAGATTCCAAATATTTTCGAGCGGAACTTACAGTAATGAGACTCTACTGTGCGGAAACTTTTATGTGTTTATGAATTTCCTGTATTTTTTCGGGTGGGGTAACTTATTTTAATATTTTTTTTTCTATTGAAGGAATTATGGATGCCAGTTTTGTTAAGATTTTTAAAATAATAGTTTATTGAGAGAGTATTTAAGAAAAATTTATTTTTCTTATTTATTATACTTTCTTATTTATACTTTTCTACGCTTAGAGTAAAATTGTATGCACGTTCGCCAAAACCAAAAAAAATGTTTTTTTATTGACGTATATGCATTAGACTGCTTTTTTTTTTTGGACTAATTTTTTTTTTTCACTCCCATCCCGAAATTTTGTGGAAAATACCTAAAAAAAAATTCACAAAAAGTTTGAGCCCTTGATATTAACATTTAGTACTCGACCAAGGCATGCAAAGATTTCCCATATAAAATACACGTAAACTTAAACTTTTTTTCTTAAAAACTCTACAGTTCAGAGGCATTTTATGGTATAGTCTAGGGCGTTAGTGGGTTTTCTTTAGAATTAAATGTTCTACAAAAGCTATTATTGCGGTGAAAGCGTAACTCACACCGGCGAGGTAGTACGGGTCACCAAACCCATTTTTTCCATTAAATTCTTGTTCTTTTGCCCCTATCTCGTAAATGACAATAGCCACAAAAAAAATGTTGTTGACAAACTTGTAGGAAATTTAATTTTCTAAAAAAAATGTCAAAAATCAACATGCTTACACAGATATTTATAGTGATATTGAGGTTTTAAGTTAAGAAAGTATGGAATTTTAATTAATTATTATGATTATTATTATTAATTAAAATTCCATACTTCCTCAACTTAAAAGCTCAATATCTCAATAAATATCGATGTTAGCATACTGATTCTCGAAACTTTTTTGTAGAAAATTAAATTTTCTACAAGTTTGTAAAAAACATTTCTTTTGTAGCTATTGTCCTTTACGAGATAGGGGCAAAAAAAATATTTTACGGAAAAATTGGGTTTGGTGGCCGGTACTAACTCGCCGGTGTGAGTTACGACTTCACCGTAATGAGCCTTTTTGTAGAGCACACAATTCTAAAGAAAACCTACTTATGACCTAGACTATACCATAAAATGCCTCTGAACTGTAGAGTTTTTAAGAAAAAAAGTTTAAGTTTACGTGTATTTTATATGGGAAATCTTTGCATGCCTTGGTCGAGTACTAAATGTTAATATCAAGGGCTCAAATTTTTTGTGATTTTTTTTTTAGGTATTTTCCACAAAATTTCGGGATGGGAGTGAAAAAAAAAAATTTGTCCAAAAAAAAAAAGCAGTCTAATATGCATACAATTTATAGTCCTAATTTTCACTTTGTATGAACATAGGTCAAAACAATACTAAACATACTTTTAATATTTTATGGTGTACGTTGTAGGGCAATAGAACATACGTCAAGACAATTCTTGCAATAAAATTTTGGAAAATTGTATGGAAATTTTGACGTATATGCCAAAATTTGGCGTTTACGTCAAAATAATACCTGAATTTAATGATTTCGGTGCATATACGTCAAAATCATTCCGAATATCTCCGCAATGGAAAGAGATAGAGCAAAGAGGATGAACAATTTGAAAAAAGCACCCTCGAAAACATAAGACTGCATATCAAACTCAAAAAACGAGTTTTGGCGTTTACGGCAAACCAATTTTAGGGCGACGATTTTTAGATGAAAGTTCAACTGTTGGAGAGTTATTGTGATAAGGAAGTGCACAACATGATCATTAACACCGCCATCAATGCAGTAAATAGAAGTATTTTACTCAAACAAATATTTGAATGACGCCATTTTTGTTTACCGTCAATCGAATGATCAATTTGGCTTTCAAAATATGGCTCTTCAAAATAAAATCACTTCAAATTTAAAAATCCCTAAGCACTAACTCAATTTCGTTTAACAAACTTTCTCATTCGAAATGTGAAGTATTTTGTACAATATCCTGTCAATCATGATCACTTTCGTCAAAAGCCAAGTTGAAGTTGCAACATTAAGCTAATGGCCTAGCACTAACTCACTATCTGTTTATATATGCTCCTACTTTTTTGTCAATGGTCAATATGATGGAAGTTGACATCGACTTCCTGGGAATTAATTATAGTTTTATGGCTTGACATTTTTCTCAGAAGATATAAATCTATTATTAGATAACCAATAAACGCTTTTCGTCACCAAACTCCAAATCCCTTAGAAATTGTCATTTATAAATGATTCCATGAGGATTCAAGCAATCATTTCGGTTCAAATTAATTTATTCCTTTTCCATTCTTCGAGCCTTCGGGGAGGACAATGCCAAAAAAATAAAACTACAACAATAGATATTACACATCCAAAACGTTGGCCATTGAAACTAGATGAAACTAAAAATAAAACTTTTTCCATTTTGTCAAGCGATGTGGCGCCCAGTGGAATTCTTGGACTCAAACGATGATACTTGACTGGGCAACAGGAGCAGGCAATGTATCACGTAGTGTTCTTTAAGAAGTTAATACCAGCTGACAGCAACGTTCTGCTTTTTTTTTTATTTATTTTGTAGCGAAGGCTCGTATTTCAATACGTTGACGTTGTTTAGGCCATCCCTAAGGCAACGGACGCCACCGTTATGAGAAGAGGTTATTGTTTTTCATGGCACCAGAACACGAGACTATGTTTGACGTGTATTGGATGAACGTGTCATTGATAATATGTAATTTTTCCACATTTAAAAGACATGTGGCTGTGAACTAAGGATTCAATGATGGCTGGCGGATGTATTCTAGACGCCACTGAAGGAAATACATGTTTAACAGTTTCTAATATCCTGTCAAACATTTATTTATCTATTTTGCAAGATGAAGAATTTTGCTTTTTTTATTCTAAAACATTTTCTTTCTCCACAATCGAGATGTTTTGTTCTGAATAAAATGAATTTGAGCTCACTAAGAGACACTTAATTAGATTCAGCAAATTTCTACAAAACGTTGTGATTATTTTGAAATACCATTTTTTTAACTTTTCGATTAAATTTACTGAATATAAAATCCTTCGAAACTGTGAACACGCCTCGATTGATTGATGAGTCTAATAGAACCGATGCAAGTTGTCTTTTTGCTGGGCCTACATTTTAAAAAACTTTTACGACAGAAGATTCTTATAAAGAAAAAACAATTAGAGAAAATATAAAGGGGCTAAAATTGGGTTTCACTACTTCAAAAAATGATTAAATTCAAAAATATCTCTAGAACAGTGTTCTAAACTTTCAAGTCCATCCGTAATAGTAATAGTTAAAAAAATAGTTTTCGAGATACAGCCTTGAGAAGTCACGCACTCGAGGTCAGTTAGCATTAACGCTCAAAACATTAAACACGATTTTCTCAAAACTACTACATTCAAAATGAGTGAACAAGATTTATCGAGAACTACTTAACCGATCTTGATGATAATTGACAAAGGTCTTTAAAATATAGTCCACAAGGGCCTGAATGGAAGAATTTTTATTTTTTCGATTACAACTATATTTGACCGAAAAAATGTTTACAAAATTCTAGTTTTTTGTAAAAATCTCTGGAAGAATCCAATTTTCATTTCTTTTGTTTTTCTTTCGGTCAGATTCTAGTTTGTGATCTTAACTAAAACAAGTTTTTTTCTATTAGTTAGATGATCCTTGAAAAAGGTATGCTGTCCACGAGGACGCACCTTTTTTCCAAAGATCGCCGGAAATATCGTCGTGAAGGCGGAGTTTGAAATATTTTTTAACCCTGGAAGGACATGCATATTTTACGCGCACTAAGGTCATCCTTCGTCGAATCGACGAAGCTCATCTTTAAACCTATCTTATCCGCATTCAGTTTATCTTGATATTAAAAATTTTAAATGAAACTCTTAAGAATGTTTTTAAGTAACAAATGCAATTTATTGATATGCAGTATCGTTATGTTTTTGGCCTTTAAAAATAAAATTAAAATTATCAGTCCATTTTGTTACACATACTGCCATTGTCTTAAAATAAAATCAACAAAAAATAGTAAAATAAAATTGTTTATGGAAATAATTCCAAAAACTTAAAGTTTTAGTTCATATCTTCTTCTTTTCATTTCCGGCGTTACGAGTAGTGATCTTGAAGCGATCACAACTCTCCCACTTTTCTGCTTCACACTAGTGATCCGCCTGTGGGGTACGCTGCAAAAAAAAAAAGTTTTAGTTCATATCAACTACTGGAACTACAAAAAGCATTAAAAAAAAAAATTATATGCAAGAGGCACAAGCTTCAATTTTGTCCTCGCCACAGATGCTTTTCTTGCATTTCTAACATGAAGATTTTGCCATTCCCTTATTGGAGTATGGACAAAATCCACAAATTTTTCTTTTTTTCCGCTAACTGATTTTGAATATTGTCTTGACCAATTCCTTGGTCATCGGCCAAAACATTTTTGATTCTCCTCATAGTTGTAGTAGTAAGAGTTTGTGTGTCCAGTCTTCGTGACATTTTATGCTCCTTGATAAGATCAAAATGTAACTCTTTCATATAGTCTCAACGGCATAGCGGTTTCTTTTTGTTACTAAACATATTATGTGTTTGTTGCTTATTAGGTATGTTTTTTTTCTCAAGCCTATACGGCTTAGAAAAATTCACGTGCTAAATGCAACAAAAATTTAGCTATCTGGACTTCCCTTAGCCTCATAATTTATTCGGTCTTATTTCCTTAGCCCGATAACAAAAAATGTGTTACCAAACTATTTTTTGGAAATGTTATCGAAAATGGCAAAAGCTGTCGTTGGGTGTGTTCGGTGTAGCTACAAACTAGTACAAATGCTAACAATTATTAACAAATTCATGTTACTTGACAAAATTTTAGTTAACAAAAATGTGCAATTTGTGAACACACCGAACACACCCAATGTACCAAATGACATTTCTCATTTCTTATTTCTCAATTTATTGCGTGCTTTTTCAATTTCTGCCCTCAACATGAGGGAACCACAAAATTTATTGGATTCCTTGAAAAAATAAAATACAATGACGCAGTCGAAAGTATTCATCTGGAACTGTTGCGGCAACGTGTCTCAGAGAAGCTAGAACAAGAAAATATACCACCAAACCAAACAACAAACGACGCTAAAAATGAATCTCTGGATTTTACTAAAAAGTCTAGAAACCTGAAAAATAAGGATCCACCATCAAATCAGTGCTAAAGTTTTTTGAAATTGTTAAGGACAGACAAACACATCAAGAACTCTTTGGAAAACATGGATGGTATTGAAATTGTCCTCAATGGACATGAGCACTATCGGATAAGCGTTAAAAATAATGGCCTGATGAATCCGGAATCAAGGCAAAAGATTAGATAAACGATGTAGCAACGAGTGTAGTTGCTGCAATGCAGCTACTAGCAATGGTGAATCTAAAGAATTTACAACTAATTACGAGGCTGTTTGTGAAACAAGTGAGTTTTCCATAATTATGTATACATGTGATTGTTTAAAACTTAAATTGTTGTATATTTCAGACATTTCCACCCAACAACTGCAACAACCTCAACAACAACAGCAGCAACAGCCTTAACAAGGTTCACAAATGAACCCAGTGGCTGCAATGACCCAACAACAGATGCAGCAACAATAATTAAAAATGCAACAACAGCAACAGCACTTTCAAGTACAGCAACAACATTTGAAAATTAAAGTCGACCCTTGGGCAAGCGCTAAGGAACGTGAAGATGTTGTGATTGCAGACATTGTACGTTGACTTCTCAAAAGTGGAACAAGAACAAAACATCTGATAATGTCCAGAACAACTCGGAGAACTTTAAAACTTCAATTAATGTAAACTACATAGGTACTTCATTAAAGAAGAAACAAAAAAACAAGAAAAACATTCGTATTTGAAATTTTTTTTAATAAATGAACAGATAAGAAGTTGAATCTAGAGTTTTATTTATTTACCGAAGATAAATATGATTCACCACTATTTCTTGAACCGGAACCACTAGCAAGCAGGCTTATTACACTGTGCATGTGTGCATATCTCTGTTAGAGCTGGGATTTGGAGTTTCCACCAATATCTGAAACAAACATCTTTAGCAAAGTTTAAATTATAATTTGAACTTAACTTTTTAAATTTTTTGAAGAGCAAGTTTCTCAATTTCGAAATATGACTGATTTTAATTTTCAATTATTTATTTTGAAGCTGCCTGTCAGAACCCATATGCCAAAAACATAGTGCTGCCAAATTGCTGAATCGTGTTTTTTTTCTCTATTTGATCAAGCCTTTATAGGCTTGAGAAAAAAAGCCCAAACAAAAAAAAAGTCACACAAAGGTTGTGCTTCGTCGTTTCGACGAACAAACCTGTAAACAATACGTATTTTTATAATTCACAGGATACCATACGTCCGCCCACAGTTAGATTACCACACCAACTGGTGTTGTACGAAGATACAATTAAGGGGGATGAATAGTTGAAGAGAAATCATAAAAAATAAGTGAGAGGTGTTTGTCGATTCGACGAAGGATGTCCCTGTAACTACTGTAAAAAGATTGAATAAAATATTTAACTTCTTATATCAAAGAAAAATTATTGAAAATAGGAGGTTTTCCCTCAGCTAACTCTTAACAGCTCTTTTAATTGCACTTAAAAAAATAGTTGAGCGCAACAAACACCTCGCGATGGGTCAAGGTATTTGGGATCTTACCTTACTGATATTCGCACTCCAACCTCTTACGTAAGATCACTAAATCAATGGTACCAGAATACAAATCAACCGCAATTAAGGAAAGTAAGGAAGCAAAAGCGATTATATGTATACCATATACCTACTAACTTAAAAATGTCAATTTTTATCCGTATAAGATCTTGTGTCTCGAGTTGGAATAACTTGCTTTTATATCAACGAAATCTCTATAAGGTCATTGTATTTTCTATCTTATACTTATGTAACTTCATAATACCTAACTGATATGAGCATTGCTATTACAAAGAATATTCAACAAAGTGCGGAGAACAAAGTGGGGCTTTGAACGACCAAGCCAGAAAGCGCATTTCATGGCAGTGTAACTACTCTGGGAGGAACTGAAGGATGATCATACATCACAATCATAAAATAGCAAAGGCTGCATAATTTTAAGCAGCTTTGTGAACAATGTCCAACTCCAAATAACCAGCAAATTGTGTCAATTTGTGAATAGTTAAAAAAGAAAATTAAACAGATTTTGATGTTATCCGACCAAACTTCATTCAATTAGTACCATTTCTTAAAGATTGTTTCTGTAAGTTCTGTTCATGCATACTAATGCTAACAGTGCTTCCGAGCTGTTCTGTTCTCTCCCTTGTGTTGCTAAAAACTACCATTTTACTATTGGGACCTTATTCGCGTTGCATCGTGGGTATGAGAATTACACTGTATGAACTGCTTCGGCATATTTTAAAGGAAATTTACTTGGGTTGTTTGCTTTGATTTACTGAGTTAATATTTTAATTATCCCCCCACCAATGTTAAGATCTTAAGGCTTCGTCCTCAACACTTTCTGGAGTTTGTGATTTGTGGACGCATTTCTCATACGACGGCGACGTTCACAACGTAAATTTTTTAATGTAACAGAATGTATTGAACTTTCAACGTAAATTACACGACATAAAGCTTAAGCCGAATACCTTTCTCATTTCATTATTGGAAATTAATTTAGCAGAGTTACAATTTAAAGACTCTAAAATACAATACTTTTTGATTTTTGAATTTTTATCAGATACACTCATTTTCCGACTTTGCAAAAAATAAATGTATTCAAAAGCAAGATCTGAAATTTCTAAAACAAAATTAAGTCTGAACATCGACAGATTCTAACAATTTTGAATCTAAGAGCTCAAAAAGAGAAATGTGTTTGACTCAATTACGACAGTGGAAACTAATGAAAAAAACACAGGATAATGTTGTGAAATGTTTTTGTATGCATATTCAATTCATACACATTTATACCTACTTTCTTAAAAAAAAAAAGAAGTAATTATTACATAACTCACAAGACGAATAGCTTTTTATTTAATTTTTGACAGTTAAATTTGAAATAACCTTGTCTCTTGACCATTAGTGCAATACAATTGTATCAGTCGATTGCTTGAAAATGCTTTAAAACCACATCATGTCTTTGAAATTTATAGCTGACAATATCTCCAAACAATCTTTTTTCCGGATTTAATTCAAGAGTTGAAAAAAATGATACGTATACGCCACAGTGGACGGAAAATATATTGTCAACAACAAAACTTCAACTTCAACCTCAACTCTACTGTTTTATAAGAGGTATTAGCCTCCTAATATAGATTGATGTTTCATTATAAATGATATAAATAATTGGACGCACTTACTTGTGAACCATATCGAGAAACCATAGAAATTCTACATTTCAGTTTACTCGTAAACTTGCTCGTGAAGCCGAGTGAAGAATATAAAGGAGGGTTTTCTTTCACAAGCAGTGGACTAACAAGGTCAATCTGCGACTGTTTGATTACAAAAGTTAAAAGTGTATTTGAAGTAGCAGAGTGTTTGGTAATTTTTTTTTTTGTGATAATTTCTAACACTTAAAATATAAAAATTGTGGGGATGTTTTTTTAAAACTAGCGCGCACATCAAGGGATTATGAATAACCTTATAATGTTATAGAACACAGTCAAGTGAAAATCAAACGTTCACAACTCAGTCACAAGTGTGTGCAGGCAGAAATGTCAAAAATTCACTTTTTCCGCTATCACCTCAAGATTAGTAGCTTACTAGGCCTTATTCATTTAAGGTATATTTTATCATTTTTGTTTGTTCTATTCTACTTTACGGTAAAAAGTGTTGAGACCGAAGGTAAAGATAATTTATTGCTTTTCCAAAAAATGCATAGCATAATTTTCACTAACTTTCACTAAGTAAAGGTGAATCTTAAGATATTGTTGAAAAAAAAAGTTGCAAAGCAATTTAAAATATGGTTAGTGGATTCTCTCCATTTTCTTGGTAAGGAAAACTTAAAACTTATTCTGATCAAGAGGTATTTCAGGTGATTTAAGTGTGAATTTGTGGTACCCGTAGCGTAATGGTTAGCATGACCACCTGCTAACCCAGAGGTTCGAGGTTCGAATCCCAGCAGAGGCAAAAATGTTTTTACACGGGTATCGCCTTTCGCGAGGAATTGGCAAGTCCTCCGTTAATAAATTCATTGCCATGAAAAGCGCTTTCTCAATTAGCCGGTCGGAACCGGCAGAAAATTGTAGGTCCCCTCCATTCCCTCACAAGGGATGGTTGTGAGAAATGCGCTAGGCCCAAGGGCTCCTGGCTCTGTTGCGCCACCCTATTTATTATTTATTTTTAAGTGTGAATTTCAGGTGATTTAAGTGAGTGCATTAAAAAAGCAGTTAATATTCTTGTTAAACAATTTTTTAATAATTATAAATTCACATCAAAAGAATACAGAAAAAAAGTTAAAAAGTTATAAATTTCAAAAAAATTTGGCATATTTTCGACCATAGAAGAATAGAAAAAAGACTCTCAAAAAATTTCAGGTAATAATCGTTCCAATAGACCTCGAGAAATCGTGGCCAAAGTTTGGAAAAAAAAGTACCGAGAAAAACGTGTGTCAAGTTTTGAGACAGTTTTCTGTGACTTTCGGTTGTTCTAACGGGTCAAACTTGGAAATATTCGCGTCCCAAAAACCGTTCCGTTGAGGAGTCCAAACGCATAGGAACTCACATTTCTCCAAGTTCCAACACAACCTTCTAACATCTGTCACGAAAATAACTAACGAATGGCTGTTTTCAATGCTTCAGTCGATATCGTTGCGTAATACAAATTTGCAAATAAGAAATAAGCAAATCCAATGGCCCTTAAAAAATTTACGTTAAATAATCAATTCGAATACCATCCATCGATTCGCAACACAACAAATCCAAACTGCCATTTGGTATTACCAAAACGTGCACAATTACGCGAAATTACCCAATTTCGATCGTTTCCACATCGATACATCAACTTACCTAAATACCACCATCAGAACTAATCATTTGACGCCGTGTTGTGATACCTACTGTCACCACTCAACCGCAGTCAATATCAATAAAAATTCAAACGTCAATGTGGCGCACTTGTCTCCTTACCCCCAACATTCCTTTTTCGTTTTTTTTTTCTTTGTAAACAATTTTAGATTGATTGGCAATTTGTGAACTGCGCCAGCTTTCGCACATCCCTACTCTCACCAGACAAATAACTTGAAAAAAAAAAATGCGATAAATCGAAAAGAAGGCACGAACGCATATACCTACATTCGCACCTCTCCAAACGCCAACAAGTTAAGTTAATGGAAATAGGAAAAAAAAACAAGTGTGCAGGTAGTATAAGAGCTACCCTCGAAAGTGTGTTAGTACATGGCAGGCAAAGCAGATAAACATAAAATAGAAGAAGAATTCGATGAACCAACTTTGCATAATTCAATCTGGATTTTTGTTTCTATATACCGCAATAGAATGACAGTAGATGGAGACAGAGATAGAGCGCTTTTTGACAAGAGCGAAAACCCGAAATCCTTCTGCAGTCTACTTTCGTGCTATTTTCTTCTCTCGTTGTACAATTTATGTTTGTCGCATGGGTGCCCCCTCTGCATGATGGGTACGCTATAACGGAATTTAGGGCCGCAGTTAGGGACACTGAGAAAGAATGATGAGTGCGACGACAACGTGGCGTATACGTACTTTTACTTTTCTTTTTGTTCTTCTCCCCTTTTTTCTCGTTCTCCCTCTATTCTCTCTGTTAGTATAGAGTAGAGACATTATGCGATTTTTTTCGCCCGCTTTGAGCAGATAGTTGATTCTCTTGTTGCCCTTATTTCATCAAACCCATCCCCAGGTTTTTTCATCCTTCTTGTATGCTTATCCTACGACGAAATCCAGCAACAAGTAAAACCCAGTCGTAGAGTATGCGTATGGTAGCTGCATTATGCTTCGGCAATAGCGCAAAAGAATTCAACGAAAATTGAAAACCCAACGAACGTTTAGTGGCTGATTTTCTCCACCTTAAGGATTTACCGCAGAGCGTGATTCCCAATGACAATATGTGTACGACGAGTACGTACGAACTACGAACCAGAGAGATAACAATGTGTGAGAACCTTCATCACAAAAACTAACGAAAAAACGGTTCGCTCGAATTCGGACAAACTTACGAGGACAACGATGAAAGCGGACAAATTAAATTATTGAACTCGTTCTTTCTGCAGAGCGCAATTCAACGGATGTATAGTCAAGTCAGCCCCACATTGTTTCTATGTGTGCGAAGATGGTGATGTCGACGATGATGATGATGATGATGCTCTGCTCTGTGATGTGTCCTTCTGTCAGGCTTTCTCTTTTATCCATGCTTTTCTTGTGCAGAAAAAAGGCTCGTTTTTGTGCTTCCATCATGAACAAATTTTCAAAGAGCTTTCAATGTAATAGTTGCAGACATTTCGGCTCGACGTGGGGATTTCTTTTGTTCACCTCGACATATGCATGTACATATTTAAGTTCTTCCAGCTTCCACTATCTATGCATGTATAATTGTATACAGCTACTAAGAGTGTATATCTATAAACAAGTAGACTGGGATGTGTTGCTTTTCACGTCTTTTTTCGGCTCGGCGCCAGGAGCTGAAGCTAGACTTGGTAATGTTCACATCGCACGATCTCACCTCACCTCTCCACAACTCGCTCTTTTCATCTCACACTTGCTCTCGGGCTGGTTTCTTTTCTGTAGTCACAGCTCACAGGGGCTAAAGGCTGAGATACACAAAACCCTCCAAACAGTTGACCTACTAATGATTTTTAAAAGAAAAATATCCTTGCACACAGGACCGTATTTTATATGGCAGGGTAGCATTATTGCTCATAATGAGAAAATCTTGTTTTTTATCCACAAAAATCATTTATGTCTTGCATTTTATTATTATCTTTGTTTTTTCTGGAGCTCGCCATGTTTTCTTTTGTTATTGTCCTTCTTCATGTTATATGACGCGAAACGTGTACTGCACAACGGTTATTGTTATTTTTATCCATGTTTGTTAATGGTGTGCTTGATGAAAATCGTAGTATACTCGGTTATTTGTAGAACGAGGTGGTTCCAACCAGCTATTCTATAACATAAGCAATGGGTTGCCTCTGCATTATGCTGTTTGGGTGAGACAAGGATTTCGATAAAACGGTGATTTGTTTTGGCTTCTCCTTTTGTTTTGTTATGAAAGCTGCTGTTTGACTTTGTCATGGTGCGGTGTCGCGACTGTGGTGTGATATTTCTGAGATGCTGTTTGAAGACGTTGCTGGCGACACTCATTGTTAGACATTTTTATGAAAGACGTTATGCCGTTATGATGGGCTATAAAATTTTTTTTGTTTTGCTTTGCTCAGGGTTGTCATATAGAAACATGCAATGGAGGAAGAAGTCTTTAATGGTGTCTGATAAGTAACTACATCTTATGACGCCCTTGCTAATCCTTATGTTAGAAGTAGTAACGACATTTTTCAATGGGAACTGTGGAGGGTACAAAGAGGCACTCTAACTTCCCTCTTGAGTGTTAGACATAAATATAGTTGGCCTGACAGTTAGTTTCTGAATTTGAATTCTTTGAAAGTTTCTTTTTCAACTAGAACAAGTTCATAGTTTTACAACTATCGTGGTCGGATATAAGCGAAAACTTTTAAGCCTTTCCTATTTTTCAATGTATATCCATACGCTGCATAAAAGAAGCTTTTCTTGGAGTTGGGCGGACTTCTTCTTGTCCGCCCAATTCCAAGCAAAGAGCACGGAGGGCATGTTGGAAGAGGTTTCTGCACCGGGCTGCTGATGCAAACCAAACTTGAAAAAATACGACAAAATAACTTGAAAAAAAGAAACAACAATCTTCAAAACAGCCGCTGAAAGAAGGTGAAATGCTCATGAGAATCGTTCCATCAAGTTTATTAACGATGCTGAAAGACAGCTTCTTGTGGATGATCATAAAATTCCGTACAGATGGCAACAGCAGTGTGCTGGCCTTTTGAACGAACAGTTTCCTCGAGAGCACTTTTCAAAAGCTGAACCTAACTTAAAAGAAATACGCGGCACCATTGTCCAAGAAGTTAGTGAAGCAGTTAAAACTGTGTAGCCAAAAGTGTTGAGCCAGAAAAGATACCAGGGTTTTTCTACAGGAACGCTACAAAAGTAGAGCGACAGGGACAGCAAACGACGCCATATTTCGTGCCGCTCTTTTATTTCTCTTCAGTAAAGTCTGCCATTTCATGATGGCAAGATATAAAATTTACTACCGAAATTCGGAGTCAGCGAACGATAAGAGCGGGTTGGGGTCAAAATTCTGCCGGGGTCAAAATTCTTTTTTCAAAATTCTGCTTTCACAATTCTGCTTTCCAAAATTCTGCTTTTCAAAATTCTGTTTTTCAAAATTCTGGTTATCAAAATTCTGCCAATTATAAGGAAAAAGAAGGTTTGGAAAATGTTAAAAAGCGCGCGCTTTTTAACATTTTCCAATTTTCTTTATAATTGGCAGAATATTGATAATACATAATTGCAAACTCTTGCTTTCTAAAGAATTTCAAAGTAGGGAAGTAGTTTTTTTGATTTCCTCATTGTCACTCTCCTACTCAAAAGAATTACATAATTCAGTTAATTTATGATAAAACTGAAATAAGACTAGAGATGCATTCCCAAGAACGCAAAACAATGCAGCGGCTTGGAATCGTCTGCTTAAAGTAATAGTTGCCCTTGCCTGTAGCCACGCAGGTGTCTATAAATTTATTGGAGACCTACGAAAGGAGCTTATCAGTGCCAAAACAGAAATTTAGCCCACGAAGCATGGGGAGAGGATAAAGGAAAAAAGAAAGAGTATAAAGCGCGAGCTTAACATTTTCTAAACCGTCTTTTTCTTTATAATTGGCAGAATATTGATAATAATTGCAAGCTCTTATTTTCTCGTCGCTCTCCTACTTTGTTTTTGTTCTTCTGCAAATAAAAAAGAATATGAAAAAAAGCAGAATTTTTCTAAGAAAGCCAGAATTTTGAAAAGCAGAATTTTGGAAAGCAGAATTTTGTCAGCCAGAATGAAAAAAATACAGAATTTTGAAAAACAGAATTTTCGTTTTAAAAGCAGAATTTTGAAAAGCAGAATTTTGAAGCCAGAATTTTGACCCGCTCCCGATAAGAGCGCTAAGTCAAATTTATGGTCGTCATAATCGTCCTAGCAGATCAACAAATTGAGCGTCTAGTGGAAAAATTTGAATCCACAGGCGTAGTAAAAAATGTTCCCGTGCCAGTGAGACAAAGAAGTGCCCGTAGTGTCGAGAATATTGCTGCCGCTGGACTTCAGTTGCAGAAAGTTTTAATGTGGCTCTCACACGTTGTTCTCAAGCGCTGGGCATCTCTGTGACGTCATTGTGGCGAATTTTGCGAAAAGATCTTTGCCTACTCCAAAAAAGATTAAATTGACGCAAGAACTGAAGCCGCTTGACCACCAGAAGCGACGTATGTATGTTCGTGAATTGGGCTGAGAAACAACTTGAAAATGATTCGGATTTTCATCGAAAAATCATTTTTGGCAATGAGGCTCGTTTCTGGCTGAATATGGCTTCGTCAATAAACGAAATATGCGGTATTGGTCAGACAGCAATTCACACGTACTCCATGAGTCATTATTGCATCCCGAAAAAAATACGGTTTAGTGTGATTTATGGGCCGGCCGGCGGCGTCATCGGGGCGTACTTCTTCTTGAATGGGGATCGCTACCGTTCAATGATAACCGAATATTTTTGACCCCAATTGGATGATATGGACTTGGAGGACAAGTGGTTCCAACAGTACGGCGCCACAAGCCACACAGCGAATGTTACAATCAATTTACTGGAAACCAAGTTTGGAGAACGTGTTATCTCACAAAATGGTCCAGTCGCTTGGCCGCCTCGGTCGTGCGATTTGACGTCGTTAGACTATTTCCTGTGGGGCTACATCAAGTCTATGGTCTATGCCAACAAGCCAGCGACGATTGATGATCTTCGTACGAATATCGAACGTGAAATTGCAGCAGTATCGGCCGATTTATGCTTGAAAACCGTCGAAAATTGGGTTCAGGGTTTGAACTTCTGCAAGTGTGCCCGTGGTGGCCATGCAAAAGAAATCGAGTTCCATACATAATGGCATCGAACGAACTTTCACAGGAATAAAGAATTACATTACATACAAATTACAAAAAAACTTTTGTAGCGCTCTTAAACCCGAAATATGATTTTTGAACAAAAAAATGAGAGAAATCTCAAACAGAAGGAACAGTGACGAAGGTTATATGTCCAGCTAGAGTAACCGAAGAAGAATTTCAAACCACAATAGATGTACACCCAAGGATGTGTCTTGCAGGAAGATAAAGTGCAGAACACCAAAGTGCATCAACTATTCTTTGCTGACGATGAAGCCACCATAAGTGAGTTTGCTACATTCCTGACAGAATGCGCTTAAAGTTTGGGTAAAACTCTTATAAGGTAGTGAACACTGCATTAGTTTAAAACAGACTGAGCACTTGTGTTGCCCATTATTTGAACGGAAATGTGTTTCTCAAGTCAAAAAAAGTTTCTCAAGTGTAAAAAGCTTAAAGATCTGAGATCAATAATCAAATGAAGCAACTTGTTATGACGACATCAATCATCGGATTGCGCGGGGTGGTTGAAGTAGCGAAAAAACCCTGCCATCGATAGCGAAAAAAAAGAAAGGCAGACGAAAACACTCCTGGTACAGACAAAAGAAACGAAATCTCCATTTGGTTGGCGTCGGACATGGAAAAATCACAAACCGGGAAGTTTGCAGACGCATTGTGGTCAGCGCAATGTAACTCAAGAACGAGAGAGCTGTGAGTCTGTTGTGAACAAAACAAGAGTTTACGAGTGGCATAACCGTTTCCAAAGCGTGGTATAAGCCGTGAAGACGTTGAATATGATACAAACACCAAAGAAAACGAAAATCGCCAAGCTCATAAGAACACGTTTACGCTTAGCGGCCAAGGAAAAGTATATAATGAATGCAGCTGAAAATTCTATCATACTTCAGGGGCATGTCCTTTCAAAAATGTCCAGTGAATAAATTTTCTTGTGTTTTTGTTAATGTCCAAACAAAAACAATAAAATGATATTGTAATGTTTTTCATATAAAATGAGTGCATAAATCAAAACATAAAAATAAACTTGCAGCATATTTTTAGGCAGCAGATGAGAATAAATTCTCAACGAGCCTCTAAAATTATACGAAACTAAATTGGAAATAACAAACCAAACACTTGTTGGTAGGTTTTGTGGTCCAAAACTTTCCCCATTGCTATCCTCATTGCTGAATATACCAACTGTAAGCAATAGGTGTACTTATTAAAATATTCAAACCGTTTCTAGCATTTCGCATTTAAAATATTAACACAAGCCACCTGTCGACAAAAAGAGAACCTTTTGCTACTTCCTTTATGTGTTCACTCTTCAACTGCCTGCCTATAATTGCCGCATGCAATCGAACACCTCTGTCAATCCAAAACTTACTTACAGTTAAATAGCCAATAAAGCAACCATCGTCAACGACTACAAACACTCAAGACTCAACAGTCACAAGAAAAAAAATATCTGCAGATAAAGAGCACAGCAACAACAATAGCGAAAACTGAACTGAACTTAACGGTTTTTCATAGTTTAGCCTCTGCAGTATGTTGTTTTGTTCATCTTCTCTTGGTTTTTTCTTTCACCTGCGGCAAAAATGTTCACACACACACACACAGACACACGTCTCACCTTCCTTTTATACCAAATTGATTTGCAAACTTATAGGGACATAATTACTTGTGTCCCATGCAGACGGGTATCGTCAGCACAAAAAAAAAACAAGAAGAAGCATGGGCTTATCATTCACTCGTCAGGTTGACAAGCAACGACGACCGAACAATGGTCGTAATAGTAGGTAGGTATTCTACAACTGCATTGCAACGCAGCGACGAAGCAGAAGCTCACAAAGCATCCAACGACAAACGGGTGCAGTAGAGTAGCCGCATCACCCCTTAAAAATAAATAAACAAATTACCCATACACACATCACTCTCAGCCTCATCGTTTCTTTGGTATACTCGATTGCACCACAAGTGGTTTATGTGGGGTATGGTTAAGAGCTTCTGTTTGGACCTGGCTATGCGTCAGAATCTGATGGTGCATATCCCCATGAAGTCCATGAAGATGAAGACCCAAACTGAAAATGAGAACAAGGTGAGCACTCAAAGTGGTCCTCGTTACCACCCTTGCATTGCATATACCTCTCCGTTTTTCATTCACTTCACATATAGTGGGAGATGGGAGCTCACGCTACAGTTTTCCATGTTGCAGTTGTCCTCACAGAACGCTACATACAATCGTTTCCACACCCGCTCTCTGTCTCTTTCTCTCTGTCCGTTCAGCCATCTCATAATCTAGCAAGCTAGTACCAGTACCAGTACCAGCAATCGTCCAGGACAACTTCATTTTGCAGAGCGACATCATTATATTGTTGCATGCTCTGTCGATGATGGTGAAAATTGTGTACCTGTTGTGTGTACCCTTGAAATTGAGTCCTTTTTTCACTCTCATTGTTGTTGTTATTGAATAAGCCATTCAAGAGGACATGTGTACTCTCATCCAGGTGTGGTGTTGTTATATAGTAGATACTCCCAAGAAGAAGAGTGATACAAAAGCTTCAGTGAAGAGGTTTCTAAGAGCTTTCAGCTGAAAACAATTTATCAGTGTGGCACTCGCGCCAGACAAGTGCGCTGAGGAGAAAACTCGGTACACCGTACACTCATACTTCTACTTTTCAGCTCTTGTGTGATGCAAGGTTTCTTTATTTTGTATCGCATTGAAAGCAACTGATAAGTGGGTGCTTAGGTTATGCTTACTAATATGGTTCTCATTGTCATTGTTTGAAAAATGCGGCGAAGAGCTTTTATATGGCTTTATAACTTCATACATGCAAAAGCGCTTCATCGATGGAATTAATAATGATATCATTGGACATTGGACAAGTTTACGGCATTGACACTCAGTTTGATTGTTTAGGTAATCGTGACCAATTAAAGACTGTAAAATATTAGTAGGTGGGCGATGGGCAATGCTGACAGGTTAAGCTTTTTAATTATGAACAAACATTTGGTAAAACTCGTATCCATAGGCGGATCCACGGGGGGGTTTAGGGTCCGGACCCCCCCCCCCCCCCCCCCCCCCAATCGGGAAAATAAAAGATGTTATTTGTAACATTTATCGTCTCCTAATGTTCAAATTTCGTTACGGGACGGAAAAATATAGCATGAGTCAGACAAAAAGTAAAGGAGAAGTAATATTATTATTTTAAAAATTCAAGAACTTTATTGATTATAAAAATATAATCGACATTCTTGAACGACTTGCTATTGATAAACCTGAAAAATATCGTCAGATTGATGTTTGCATATATGTGACTCGATCCGATAAAAGGGACTTACTAGGCAAAAAATCGGTTGTTGGATCATGATTGATTACACAAGTTCTTTTACTGAATATTCATGAAGCGCAATCAGAAATTGTAACATCGCTATTATTTCATAAATTATAAATTCAGAGAAACGATTTTTTACATGGGTTTGAATGGTATATCAGCGCTTTTCGTGCTGTTTAAGCTTTCACTTTTGCCTAAAAGGTGCCTTTTCTCGGATCGTGTCACATATAAACTTTTTTACATGTAAATTTTTGATCGAAAGATATTAACCAGTAAAGCATCAAGCGCATTTTGGATGTTCTGGCCGTGGATTCGTTGTCTCCACATCTTGACTTCTGATAGAAAATTTTCTTTCGAACAATCCGTTATATCTTCTTATAATGTGTAGAGGTCAGCGCTTTTCTTTTCGTTAAATTCTTGTTTAAGAAACATTTGCCCGAAACTTTGGAAAATGGATCTGAAAATTCAGAGAACCGACTTTTAGTTGAGAAATGAACGTATCAAGAAACGGAATATAGAATGAAGTTCTGTAGTAGTCTTCAATACTTTGTGCTTGAACGTTGCAACGATTTTTTTGTTGATTGCAACGGCGGCGTGGCAATTTCATTGTGATTTCGTATTCAGAACAAATTCTAGTAACATGTTGATAAATAACGTGGAAAGTAGAATCTGCGTTTTCGCGTTTGTAAGTAAATTCATTCAAAGCGTCATCTGCCAGCTTAGTAGCCTCACCCAGATCTTGGTTTTTAGATTGCAATTCCCGACTCAAAGGCAAAACAATCGAATTAACTGATTTCATAATGTGATAGGCGGTTTTTGGAATTCAACCGTCGAAATCGCTGTCAAAAGATGCAATGCCTTTTGCGAACTATATCGATCTTTCCACGATTTGATTTCTTCCAAAGATTCAATAACAGCCGGTTGCAATTCAACGTACGTTCCAACTGCTTCATGAGACTGAGCCCACCTAGCAGGACAAAAAGACTTCAACTTTTGTTTTTTTTTTTCACTTTTGTTTGTCATTTTTGAAATTTCTTGGTGTAGAACGTTTTGTCTTTTTGGCCAGTGAAAAAATGCTCAATCGCTCCGATAGTTCCTAACGCATTTTTGATTCCTGACACTTCGCATGCTGCATTACTGCCAAACTAAAGCTATGTGCAGCGCAATGTACATAAATTGCCAGGGGGAAATAGGATCTCAGATGAGCCTGTGCACCAATAAATTGGACATTCATTGCCGGAGCTCCGTCGAATCCTTAGCCATACATATATGAGCAATCGACGCCAACATCATGTAAATAATTTCTGATTGAATCTGCTAAACCTCGTATATATAAATAAAATTTTGAGTAATGGACCCCCCCTCCCCATGCCCAAATCCTGGATCCGCCACTGCTCGTATCATTGCTCATGAATGAATTTTAGGGGGCCCGAAGTAATTTTATGTCTCAGTTGGTATATGAAAGTTTAAAGGGCAAGGAGAATTAGGCATATTCTCAACCAGAAATCTTTGTCGTAAGAACTGACACGATCAAATCAGTTGCTCTTTTATGGCACTATACTCAGTTAAAACGCTTCTGCGATAAAAAATTTACTTCGAAAACGTTCTCAACTGGACACCGGGTGTCAGCCACCTGACTTATTTGAGACGGTAACTGAGGAAGCGATGTCTTAGCTTCGTCATACACTCTCGTAATTTTTTTATGAAGTGATATTTCTTCAAGTTTGTTGTGATACGAAACTCGATGAAACGAAAGTCCGTCTGTCCGTCACGATAAAGAAATAAACTTCAGTATTGTCTCCGATACTTAATCCTATACATTTATGTGGAATATAATTAAGTCAGCAAGAGAATGATATAGAATACCATAAACATTTCTTTTTACTAACGGTCTCCTCTTTGTGCAATGCTTCGTAGCGTCTGAACTGTCGTCTACTACGCATTGTGTAGTGGAATAGTGGGTATACCTATATGTACAGCAACATTTGAACATTATTATAAGACTAGTTTCTCTCTCAAATCAAAGCTTGTCTTATAAAAAGATATCAAAGAGTCAAAGAGTCTGTGCCTAATACATGTTCTAACGCCTGCAAATTACAAAGCTTTAATACAAAGCAAGCGTGTACTTGTACTTTCGAAACCTAAGGCTTTACACTTTTCCAGAACCTACAAATTTATACCAAATCCGATCGGCTAGATTAGAAAGCATTTTTCATTGTTGGACCTGGGAATTCTTCATGAAAAATGAGGAAACGAAAAAGCGACACAAAAAACAAAAGTAGTCATCTCATAAGTAGGATTCAATCTGCGAGAGAATGAGGTAGAATACAAGAACTTCCTACAATCTTCGTCTCCTCTTTGTTCGAGCTTTCGTAACCCCCTTTTCTTTTCTGCCGTGTTTGATTCCCGCACACAGGGGCGAACGCAGGGGGGGGTTTTGGGGGTTGAAACCCCCCCCCGAAATTTGTGAAATAAAAAAATAACCACTAGTTTTTTAAAACAAAAACCAAAATATAAAACATGGAAACATAAAATTCATCTGAAAATTTCATTCTGTCAACGAAAAAATCCCTCCAAATGCGGAAGCCATTTCTTTTCTATCGATAAGTAAATTTTCAAGTATTTCACACGTTTTGGAATGACTTTTTGGTTTTGGTATGTTTTTAGCATGATCACCCTTTTCAAGTGTAGTAAATTTGATATGTTGATGTGGAGGTAGTATTGGGTCGTATACAACGGGACCTGCGATAGAAATATATGAAAATTCACTTTCCTACTTACTTCCAAACACATCGCATTTGTCGCTTCAAAACTAACGGCAGTTGCGATCGAAACACATCGTATCGGTCACTCCAAAGCTTACGGCAGTCGCTACCGAAATCTACGAAAATTAAAATTTTCATTACACATACTAAAAGCCAGTCGCTCTGACTCTGTATAAGAATGCGATCGACAACGGCAACTAGGAAAGGGTATACTTATGTATGAATAAGCATATGCATACCCATGAACATTGCTTGAGTATGCCAAACGATAAACTGCCCAACAACTTTATAAACACCTTAAATGTTTGCGATTCGTCCCTATATAAAACAGTTCATTGTTTAATGCAGATCGGTGCACCACTTCCGGTATCCGTGGCTTCAAGCAAGCGATCTTTTTCATGTCTGCGCTGATTAAAAACCTATCTGCGAGGAAGAACCAGCGAGGAGCGACTGAACGGTTTGATGTTGCTGAACATCTATAGGAGTATTGAGGTTGATTATGAGGACGTTATAAATATAATGGCAAAAGTTCCAAGGCGCATTGATTTTATTTTATAAAATACTAGCTGTGCCCGCGACTTCCTCCGCGTGGAATAGTGGCTTTCGGCAGCATTTTTAATTTTTCAGTAACTTCTTCTTTTCATTTCGGGCGTTACGAGTAGTGATCTTGAAGCGATCACAACTCTCCCACTTTTCTGCTTCACACTAGTGATCCGCCTGTGGGGTACGCCGCGTTGACCTCACAAAGCGTCGGCAAGCCTCCCGGTTTTGGATTGTTCCATGTCTGAGGCCAACCAAATGCTGCTGTTTTTGCATTTGCTTGTACCAGGAGTGTTTTGGCCTGCCTTTTCTTTTTCGTCGCGAATTTGTTGAAACGTTGTACGATATTGCCTTTTGGACGGGGTTCTGCGGATCTCTCCTTTGAACATGACAATACCAACTGAGCCGGTCGTGCTGAATTTTGTCCAAGATGGTACTTTTGACATGAAAGCTTCCACGGATCTTAGTACTTCTAATCAAGCTTTGTTACTCCTGCTGTCATCCGAAGCATCTTCATTTCGGCTGCCGTCAATTTGCTCTCATACTTTTTGTACATTGTCCAACATTGTGAACCGTATGTCAGAGCTGGACGGACAACTGCTGTGTAGAGTCTTCCCTTCAGCTTAGGGGGCATTTTTCGATCACAGAAGATAGCGGAGTTTTCTCGCCACTTCATCCACCCTACGCTTACTCGATGATTGATGTCGTCATCACAAGTTGCTTCACTATTGATCATAGATCCCAGATATTTAAACTTTTCACACTTGGGAAGCACATTTCCATTCAAATAAATGCCTGGAATAGGCTTGTCTGGATCAGAAAAAGGGCAGCACAGGTATTCAGTCTTTTTAGCGTTAATACGGTACCCATTTCCTTCCAGAACATCAATCCAAACGTCAGTTGCAGGGATGTAGGATCCTCGTTTATGATGGCTCCATCGTCAGCAAAGAATAATTGTTTTACTTTATTGTCTGTTACTTTTCCTTCGAGCAAATAATCCAGAACAGCAATAAAGAGCAGTGGACTCAAGACACTTCCCTGATGTACACCTACTGTTATTTGGAATTCTTCGGTGACTCCAGCTGGGCATCTCACTTTTGTAACTGCTCCCTCGTACATGTCCATAATTATTCGCACATAGGCTTCAGGAACTCCTCGGTGTCTGAGGGCCACCCATATCAGATCTCGCGGTTGTCGATCGAATGCTTTTTCGAAGTCAACCAACACAGTATGCAAATCCTCTAAGACATCTCGGTGTTTTTCCATAATGATCCTTATACTTTGGATTGCGTCTGTAGTTGACTTACCCGCGACAAACCCGCATTGGTCATCAGACAGCCTTATTATTATCCGCAGTCGGCTATCCAAAACCCGCTCAACGATCTTCATAGTGTGGGACATCAACTTGATCGAACGATAGTTGTCACAGCTTCTGGTATCTCCCTTTCCCTTGTACATTGGAAGAAGAAAACTTTCCCTTCATTGATTAGGCAAACTGTCACCTCTTATAAGTTTGGAGATGAGAATCGTGAGCCATCTCAACCCGATGTCTCCCATATTTTTCCAAAACTCATATGGTACCTCGTCTGGCCCAATCGCTTTGCCTTTTTTGGAGTTCTTAACTGCCTTCCTAACTTCTTCGACTGTGACGTCGGATACTTCCGTAAAGTTAGGTGCAGCTGTTGGAAAGTGGCGCCGAGGAAAGTGTTCATTCAAAAGATCATCACAATACTGTCGCCACCTGTGAAGAATTTTGTCGTCATCCACAAGTAGCAGTCCTTGAGCATCATTTATGAACTTCGGCGAACGAATCTCCTGCGCATTTCTCCTTCTCTGAGCGGCTATTTTGAAAATGGTTGCTCCCTTTTTCAAGTTGCTTTGTCTTAGCTCTTGGATTTGCTTCAGCAGCTGGGGAAGAAATCTCTTCCAGCTCTCGATACAGGCCCTCCGTGCTTTTTGCTTGAAGTTGGGCGCACTTTTTCTTCGCTTCTTTTCTGCAGCTCTTGTATTCCATTTTGAGACGCGCTTTTTCATTTGTATTTCTTGAGGGGCACTTCGACCAAACTTGGAAAGCTGCTTTCTTCTTTCTAATCGCTGCTTTCTTCTTTCTAATTTTTCAGTAACTTATTGTTATATTATTTTACTTAAGTACATACACTTTTGCACACGATGTTCTTACTTTTTTCATCTTTTGCCAAATAAAATTGTTTTGCCGTAAGTACTTCCGTTCCCATGACAATAATGGAAAAAAGAAAGCAAAAACAGACAGATTTAATTTTGAAATATTAGGAACGACTCCCGTTCCCGTGGGAATATGGTGATCGTTCTCATAGGAATATGGGAATGAGTTAAAGTTTATGTTACTCGCTCGGGGATAGTGTAGCATTCTAACGGTGGAAGAATTTTTGAAATCGGTGCAGTAGTTTCTAAGTTCTCGATTACGTTCCCGTTCGTTTTAAGAATTGGGATAAAACATAAAGTCTATGTCTTTTCTCAAGTCTTAGACTACCTCTGTACAAAATTTCTTTTGAATTGGTTCAGTTGTTTGGGCGGGAGATGGTAACATAGAAAGACGAACAGACAGAGCTACTTTTGCATTTAAACCTAGTATAAGTTAGGATTGTTCCTAGCAAATCAATACAGAGTATAAAAAAAAGCATAAAAATATTAAGAACAAATTGTTCGTGAATATTTAATATATTTTTTCAAAACCCCCCCCGAAAAATTTTTCTGCGTTCGCCCCTGCCGCACACATACTTTTTCTTATCCAAAAAGCTTACACAGATAGCTGACAAAAAGTGGAATTTTACTTAGCCTACAGAGGATAGATTTATTTAGCCTAGATGTAAACTGAGATAAACGAAAGGTGAAATGCAGAACAAGGCATCTTCCAAATCTGGAAAGGTGAAGTAGAACTCATTTATATTCATGGTATCACGGATACATCTAACAAAGTCAAATCAAAATGGTTGTGTCATGGGAGCTTCCAAAGAAAATGAACTCTGTCACAATAATTGTAATCATAAAAAGGGAGATAATCTCTGTTCTGTGCTTAGTGTCATTACATAAATAACATAAAACTATGTACACACTATCTTTGAAATATATAAACAATAAAAACAAAATATCTTATCATCACATCGTGTTCACGGTCACAGACAGGTTCCCCTCGTTTATCGATTGCTTTAGAGATAACATGAATTCCTTTTATGCTTTACCCTCCCTCACTCTCATGCCATTTGGGATTTCTCTTTCCGATAGAATTAATTTTTTCAATTTATGGTAATGAGTGGAAAGTAGGCTTCATTTTTATTGAAATTACGTAAGCAGATTAAATAGTCCTAAAAAGCTAACATTGGGCCTATAATAACGAATTGGCGAATTGGTTACAGAGATTTAATCACTAAGACTTATCGATGTTATTAATCGACACTAATTAGAAGTAATTGTCTTGTGGACACTTGCGTGAAACTTATTGGTTTCTTTCTAAAGAAATTATAGGAAAATTTTGATACAGATATTTGAGACAGAGCAGCACAGCCATTGATAAGATTACGGAGGTTTCGATATTTTAACGTTGATGTTTACATACCTTTATTTGAAGAACCGATGACACTCTGTTAGCAGATTCTTGATAGCTATCTCATCCAGTCAGTTAAGGGCTGATATTTTAAAGCCATTATAAAGGCTCTTCCGAACCAAAGCGATTTTGTAGTTGCAGAAGATTAGTTATTGGCTCCAAGCAGTGGTTCCTAAAACAAAGGAAATAGTAATAAATAAGAGTTTAGTGAGAAATAAAGTACAAAATACATGTAAAGGGTCATTCCACGCTCCACGGTAACACCCGAAACGAACACTTTTCGACTCATAAAATTGTAATCCTTATGCTGATATTTTTGCGTTATAATTTTTTTTTTTTTATTTTCTACGTATTTAGTTGCTTTATCTCAATTGTAAGATTTGAAGATTTTAGCAAAAGGATAAACAGTTTTATGATAAAGAATTTTATGAGTCGAAAAGTGTTCGTTTTGGGTGTTACCGTGCAATGACCCTTAGTTAGTTAGTTATAGTTTTGTAGTTAAGAGGTAAATAAATAGATAGGGTGGCGCTACAGAGCAAGGAGCCCCTGGGCCTAGTGCGTTTCTCACAACCATGCCTTGTGCGGGAATGGAGGGGACCTAAAATTTGTTGCCGGTTCCGAACGGCTAATCGAGAAAGCGCTTTTCATGGCAATGAATACTAACGGAGGACTTGCCAATTCCTCGCGAAAGGCGATACCCGTGGAAAAACATTTTTGCCTCTGTTGGGATTCGAACCACGAACCTCTGGATTAACAGGTGAACATGCTATCCATCACACCACGGGTACCACCGTAATAATTTTTATTTTGCAATCTTTTAGGTTAAATAATAAGCTAAGTTTAATAATAAAAGTTAGGATTGAACCTGAACAACGTCTTAAAATATTTAGATAATTTGATTTATTAAACATGCTTTCATAGACGAAGCATTATCTATTCATAGTCGGTGCTTATGAGAACTGATTTCTTAAAATAGGTACAAAAAATATAGAATTCCAGCAAAAGTCTAACGGTCAGCATAGGCTATTTTCCCATAGTATGAACATGGACCAATGGGCTGATACAAGTTAATGCAAAAACTTCCACCAGACTTTCAGTATCTTTCTCTTAATATCTTTATGCTTTCAAATTTTGAAGATTTTGTTTGTATGCAATGAATTATAATTTATTGATCGAGTGACTAACTATCAATAGCAAAGTAATCATACTAGCTCTCAACGATCGTAGGTTCCTTACTACGAGGGAGTCAGTGCCACTCGTGATCGAATGAACGAGTAACAACTTTGGGTTGATGGCATCCGTTGTCTAACTTCTCGAGTAGTTTTTCGAATTTGTACTAGTAACATAGAATATTCAATGACATATTTCGAGTTTCTATTGACTCACAGATGGCGCAGCGTAGTGATGCCTCTTCTGACTGACTGATTTTATTTCTTTTTTTGTAATTCATTAATGCACTCGGTTGGTGTTGTTAAAAGAAGTCTTGTTGATTTTTACCTAGACGGTTGTGATTGTCTTCCGATGCATTTGTACATGGGCAGTGCCGTAACTAGGGCGTTGCCAGCGGTGCCCAGGCACAGGGCGCATCCCCTGGAGGGGCGCAGAAATGACCAGACTAGTATCTAAAGGGTCCGCCAAATTTTTTTTTTTTTTGTTAAAATGCTAAAAAATAAAACTGCTGAATGTTTTCTCAAATTTCTTTTTTTATTTGAAAGTACAATCCTTCCGGTTGATAACAGAAAATAATTTCATTCAAATGGCTGCCTCGGCTGGCCATGCAATAGCCTACACGATCGGTCCAATTTTTAAGCACATTATCGATTGTGTGCAGCTGTATTTTACCAATGGCTTCACGAATATTGTCCTTTAAAGCGTCAATTGTCTCTAGCTTGTCGGCGTAACACTTACATTTAACGGCACCCCACAAATAATAGTCCAACGGTGTCAAATCGCAGCTCCGAGGTGGCCAAACGACATCAGCTCTGTGGCTGATAATGCGATCTTCAAAAACAGGGCGCAAAACATCGAGTGTAGCCTCGGCTGTGTGGCACGTAGCGCCGTCCTGTTGAAACGAAATGTTGCCAATATCCCCCTCTTCAATTTTTGTGAACAAAAATTCGTTCAACATGGCCCGATAACGATCGCCATTGACTGTAACGGCCACTCCTTGCTCATTTTCCAAGAAAAATGGCCCAATTATGCCTCTGGACCAAAATCCGAACCAAACAGTGACTCGTTTTGGGTGTATCGGCTTTTCACTGTAAGCGTGCGGATTTTGTGTGGCCCAGATGCAACAATTTTGCTTGTTTACATACGCTGACGGTGCTTCTCTTTTTCCAAAATCCGTACGCAATTTTCGCACACATTCTGCAGCATTACCATGATTTTCAAAGTAATGTCGCAATATTTCCCAGCGTTGTTCAAGCGTATACACAATAATTTGTTTTATCCTTCGTTCAGCGGATGGATAAAACAAATTATCCGCCAAATCAGACATGAACTAAGTGTTACCATTCACAAAATAAGCACTAGTTGAAAAAAAAAAAAAACGTTAGATGGCGGACCCTTTACAGGCTGCCTCCACCTGCAATAATTTTTGTTATGTCGACTCGACATGGAGGCGGGTCATTTGATGTTATGTCGTGTGTTATGTTTTTTAGGTTATAATATGAGCTACCGATACGAACCGACACTGATAAGAGACGAAAAATTATGAGAAAAAATGACATTTTCCACTAACACGCACAAAAAACAAGGTATCTTTCAAAAGTTGATGTTAAGCTATCTTTTACGTTACATCCCTTTCGGTTTAGATTTCAACAGCCACACATCTAGCATCTACTAAATACATCCTCATCAGTGTTATTTACACATTTCTCACACACACTACGTCCTACTAAAAGGGAATTTCCTTAAAAAAAAAATTATACTCTTCTCTCAGATATTTCAGTTTAACAGATGTGTTCTTCATCAGAGTATTGCACTGTGAAGTATTCGTTGCCTTATGAAATATTCGTTTCACTGTAGATGATTCGTTGCCTTAGACACTATCAGTCGTATTTATAAAATTTGCTTAGAACATCCTTAGACAACTGTCCAACTAGACGGTGTCTAAAGAGTTGGACAACCCTTAGCCAATTCCGTATTTATAAATGCATTCCAACAGTTGTCTAAACAACCCTTCAAACTGTCAACTTCGAATGAAAAACTAACTGGTGGCGTTCATGATGTATCCGTGTAGTACCATTTTTTGTGTTTTGATATACGAGTGCAACAACTAAATGGCTCTGAAAGATTGTGGCGTAGCACTTGAACCAGACCAAAAAAGCAGCTGATTTGACTTTGAGTTACAGCTTTTCCAAGTCTCATAAAACGATGAAATTTGTGCAATTTATAAATTAAATTGTTGAAAGTAGTATTTTTGCACCTCAAACTACTTATTTTTTCGATCTTAGAGCTCTCAACAGTGTTTTATAACATGTTCAACAAAATTGTTTTTTGCTGTAGCAAATGCCACTTTAGCCATAGTTTAGACAACCAATTTCGGTGTCTAATGTTAGACGTTCCTTAGACAGCGATGAAAGTGTTTATAAATACGATTTGGAGTTGGACACTGTTCTAAGAGCTGTCCAAAGTTAGACATACTTTGGAATGGGATTATAAATACGACTGTATGTGCACAAGTTCATACGCATACACATATTGTCATTGGAAGCGTTCGAGAATCGTATCCGGGTAGCTTGTTGTTGTTGTTTACGTGTTAAACTTTTAGCAGAGTCACACACCTATTTCAACTAAAAAGCTATCTAAAGGTATCCGAGTATTTTTGGTATACCTTTCTATTCAAGTGATCAGCTGATAGAAAATTTATTTTTATTTCTTTTCATGTTGATTTTTTGTTTTGGTGTGCATTTATTTCAGCATAAGAGTCTTTTAAAACGCATGGGAAATCGAAAAAAATAAGTAATAATCGTCTAGCAATGATATTTTGAATGCTTTTCTATTTTCAAAAGTCGAATTTTAATATTTCACAGCTGTTGCCTGCAGCAATCTGGAAAAAGATATCTGGATCGTTCAAAAAGGTATCCAAGATACGGCTATCCGAGATAGGCTATCCGATAAGTTCTCAAGGACAAGGCTTCTGAACTTATCAAGGGACTGACAAGCCAGATACAAAGTATTCGCGAGACTGTAGACATTGTTTTCGAAAAGGCAAAAAGAATTTGCGAACAATGTGACATTGAAGACAATTTTCCTAAAAAGCGACGAAAGCGAGTAAAAAGACAAGATTTAAGTGAAAGTTCAGACACCGGCTACGACATTACTCAGCAACTAAGTTTCTAAATTCAGATAAATGAAGCAATAGACAGAATTATTTCTGAATTAAAATGGCGATTCGAAAAACTACGCGATATACAAAACTCTTTCGGTTTTTTGACCTTACAACACATTAATACATATTCGGTTGAAGAACTAAAAAAACATGCAGCTGATCTGAGTATCAAATATTCTGCAGATATAAATGCCACAGAATTTTGGTCCGAAATAGAAACTTTGAAGAGTCAAGTTGAAGCGACTACATTATTTGATAAATGTGAATGTCAGTCAAGTATGGGTCTTCTCAAAGCTGTAGTGGACTTAAAAGAAATGTTTCCCAATCTAGTAGTCGCTATAAAGATATTTTTAACGATTCCAGTGACTGTTGCTTCTTGCGAGAGATCGTTCAGTAAGCTCAAATTAATAAAAACTTACCTCCGCTCGACAATGGGTCAAGAAAGATTGTATGGCCTAGCGATTTTGTCGATAGAACGCGACATAGCACGGCTCCTGTCATATGAAAATGTAATCAAGGACTTCTGAATGAGAAAAGCGCGGAAAGTAAATCTTTAAGTAATCTAAAAGTAAGGACAGCCTTGGGTTACTATCGAGTACTTCGTTTCATTTTGAGCAAAAAATTTTGAATGAACAGTTATCTTAAACAAATATACTAAGTAGCTACTTATATACTCGTTAAACAATAAAAAGATAGATTTATTTGTACGCACATTTTTCCATTTTATTCTCAGAGCCTGGTTAGAACATTTTTCAGGGGCGCAGTTTTGAAAGCTCGCACCGGGCGTATAAGAGGCTAGTTACGGCACTGTACATGGGCAACGAAAAAGATCGGTTTGGACGGATAGGAACTTGCTTTTCGATTTGGTTGTTTATCTATTTATATTGAGTATGCACTTTGCCACTTTCCTGATAACGAATTTGCTTTGACTGGGATGAAGTAATTCGTAATAGGGAAGGGAAGAAACTTTCCTTTCAGGAATAATCAGTGGGCACGAAATGCGTCGAATGGAATTTCGCTCAGTTACTGGATGAGAGAATGCCAAATTTTAGTTCTAGATTTCTCGATAAAATGGGCGGTCCAAACTCCAATAATTTCGTCAGGAATCATTTGATAACGTATGAAAACAAAATATGAAAGAAAAAACAGCTTGGGAAAAACTAAGGCAAATTTACGTAAGCCTTGGCTCAACCTTCCGAAAAACGTCCAAGTAGGTATATTGCAGTGATTTGTCGAGTTCAAAAATTAGGTTAACTGGTAGCAGAATGACATTAAAAAATCTGCGATACAAACATGGTTTCATTTGAGCAGGTATTTTTCAAATCATCCTATAGACTTTAAGTATTCAGATTTACGTACCAACTACAGATTAAAACTAACTTCACGTTGGTTCCACTTATGGCTACCATCAGTGCCCCTGTAACTATCGCTTCGATAGCATCGATCGAGAAACAGTATAAGAACCGGAACGAAATCCTACTAAATTTATAGAATTTCGTCTATTTTCCACCGTTTATGGCCGGCTTTTATCGAGGCGATAGTTACAGAACAGAAGCACAGCGCTCTTCTTTCAAATGGTAATTGCATAAGAATAGTGAGAAAACGTAATACATACACAAACAGCAAAAACTAACTTTTTTCTGCACCTTTTCTGCAGTGCTTTAGCCTTAACCATTTTATTTTTAACATTTTTTCAAGGTTTGCATAAAAATTTGCTGTACCTGTATTTTCGCTAGCTTCACGAACTCATGTAGCCCCATAGAAAAAAGTCGAAAATGTGACAGTTCCGGTCGAAAAAATCATTGATGATTCGATATCGCAATCCAGTGAGGTATAATCACAATTAAAACACGACTTTGTTGAAGCTTAATTTCTTAAAGTCATTTTGCAAAACTCCAAACATCAAATAAAAATTGGCAAAACTGAGCTTTCCTAAACACTATGGCCTACAACAAAAATATTCTAAGCTGTTCTTTAACGTTCTGAGCGAGTACGATACGATACATCACTAACTTGTTCGAATAGCTCAAATTTGTTCACTATTTATTATCTTGTAAAAAATAACACGCTTCAGTGTTACGAAAACTACAAAAACCGTGTTTTATTGGGAATCTATACTCACTTTTGCAAAATATCGCAAAACATCGCACACAGGAAAACAACAACGATTATAGTGAACAAAAATAAATCAGTGTTCAGAAGTGAACAACAGGGATGGCTGGTAAATGGAGTTTATGGAATAAAGTTGCATTAGTGAGCACAGCGTTTTATTGAGGGTATTAGTGAAGATGACTATAACATTAGCCGAGTTTTATTGGGAATTTTTATATTCATTTCACTTAGACGCTCAATAAAACGCTGTACTAACTTACACAACTTTATTTCAAAAACACCATTTACCAGCCATCCCTGTTGTTCACTTCTACAAGTGAGTTATTTTTGTCCATACTTACGTTGTTCACTTTAGACTTGTTGTTTTTCCATGAGCGATGTTTTGCTGAAGTGAATATAAATTCTCACTGAAACACGGCTGTTCGCAATAAAACACGGCTAAAATATATTTTTTGTTACAGAACAAACAGTTGGCAACCTAGCCGGCATTTGAGAGAGAACTACGCAATCGATAACGTTCACTACGGCAACCATGTGAGACTTTTAAAGTGGAGATAGGTTATAGAAATCCATAATAGTAAGGGTGGAATAAATGCTTGAGTGTTCCCTTCCAGAGCGTCAATCGAAGCTGTCGCTTGTCGCTGTGGACATGAGCTTAACATAGCGTCACAAAAATAGTCTGGAGGCGTTAAACCGCATGATCTAGGCGGCCTATTGCCGGCTCCAAACGTGAAATAAACTGTTTACCGATCTCGACTCGCAATTGGTTCCTTGTTAAGCCTGTTGCGTGCCTAGTGGCAATATTTTGTTAAGGCACATGTCCTGTAAGCCAAGCTTTTTCATTTTGCAATGTAAATTTGTTGCGAAATTTAGTCACAATACCGCGAATAGCCGCTAAAGAATGTCGATTAAAATGACCATCAAATTAATGTAAGAAGCTCTTGAAGAACTGTCTCAGGGAAGGGACAACTGTTTTGACGACTGTTTTTTTTTTTACTTCTTTTCTTTAGAAAATCGAAAGCATTTATTAAAATTAAGAAAAGTTCATCTTTTGTTGCTGTCACAAGCTATCAATACAAGTTATTCTTTAAGAAAGAAAAAAACAAAATGGCGTCTCTGCAGCCCATCATGTATCTACATACATATATGTTTGTGCTTTGCATGAACGATGAACCTAACTTTAGAGAAAAAAAAAACGAAAAGTAAAACCTAGAGACGAAAAAACGTAAAAAAAATATTATTTTGGCATAAACAAACCGTTGAAAACAATCTTAATGAAAAGCCAAATGAATTGAAAAATATTTGTGGAAGGTTTCAAGTAAATCGCTTCATTAGTAAGAGTTTTGTTGCACGAAGCGGAAAAAACACGTTCAAAGTTTCCGTTCGTGAAAATTACAGTTTAAAGAAGTGTATGCTTACTTGGGCTCACAAGCCACATATTCGTCGGGCTGTCCTGTTACCAATTAAATGAACTAGAAAAATGGTTGGACTCAAGACTTACAAACGTAAACGACGCGCACGAATTTTTTGCAGTAGATTTGAAGCCTATCAGTTTCAGCACTACATAGGGTGTCCCGTAGCTCATGTGCCATGCTTTGGAAGTTTTTTGACCTACATAAAGTGGTACCCGTGGCGTGATAGTTAGCATGCCCACCTGCTAACCCAGAGGTTCGAGGTTCGAATCCCAGTAGAGGCAAAAATGTTTTTCCACGGGTATCGCCTTTCGCGAGGAATTGGCAAGTCCTCCGTTAGTAAATTCATTGCCATGAAAAGCGCTTTCTCAATTAGCCGTTCGGAACCGGCAGAATTGTTGTTCCCAGAATTGTTGTTCCACTCCATTCCCTCACAGCTCACAAGGCATGGTGGTGAGAAATGCGCTAGCCCCAGGGGCTCCTCGCTCTGTTGCGCTACCCTATTTACTTTTATTTTTTAACTTGGTACCCAAGATCTCAACTCTATAACCAACCGGGGCAGTGTGTTTCCGCTTCCGTTATAAAAACAAGTTTTTACTTCTATTTAAATACCAATCATTTTTTTAATGAGTAAGTAGGTAGTTATAGTTAGTTGTAACTGGGTCACTCACCTATGGTCCTTGCAATGAAAGATTCTGGACATATAACCAAACAGAAAGAACACCTACCAACAAGGACATCCAAACCACACAAAAAATCCACCCCACTCAATAGCTCCTACCATTACGCGGAAAAAGCCAATTAGATGCTTCATCTTCATTTTCCTTTTTTATTTTATTGCATGCTTCAGAACATAAAAACTGAATCTTGAATTGGAATATTCATGACTATATACGTAGGTACATTTCTGCAGGCTAACCTACCTACCTGTTCGTGTATTCAATTTGTGTACCTGCCTAAAACAAAACAAAACAACCACCACCCGAAAAAAATAGGAAACCAATTTAGATAAACGGTGTGCGAAAAAAGCAGGGGGTTTCAAAGCTCGTAGAAAATGAAAAGGAGGCGCCAAGAAAACAAAAAAAAGTAGGAGAAGAAACAAAAGTGCAAAAATGCTCATACATAATCGTTATTCTCGATGTTATTGTTATTATTGTAAATTATTTTCCTGTAACTTTCTTAGAGTACAGTAGCTGTATATATTTTCCTCTAGGTATTTTTGTTACAAGCAAAAATTATTGAAAAAAAAAAATACACAGAAGAGACAAGACACTTCTAAAGCGCAGGCAGGTCATACAAGAAGAGAGACAAATCCAATATGAACGAGAGAATGCTGTGCACGAAGAACGACGAACACGAAGAACAAAAAATCCCCAACAGCAGACAGCACCGAAAAAGTTGACGCATTGCAGGTGCGTACCGTGGAATCGATAAAGCGCAAACTCCCCTCTATTGGCAATCGTTGTTTTTTTCCTCTTCGGATTCGGCTCTTCTCATTGTGTTTTTCCATTACATACATTTTGGAGCTGAAAAGTTCATACATACATGTGGCAGTGGCAGCTCATAACGAAACGATGCGGTGGTAGCTGGTCAGAGAATGTGTGTAGATTATGAATTTTATCACTTTTACACTTTATCGCCGAGCGCAACAACGAAAGCGACGGCGGTAGCGACGAAGACGACAACGAAAACGATACGTACGAAACTTTATCATATCGGTAGGAAAGCGAGTAGCAAAGCAAAACAAGTCAAATATATACGAGTAAACAAAAAACCGCACCCATACCCAGACCCACCTCACTCATGCCCTTCCCCTGTCGTAAGATTGGTGTAGTAATCTTTTCAACGTTCTTTTATTTTGTATATTTTTAATGCTTTTGCAATAGTAGTCGCTAGTCGATTCGATGCGATTTTGTTGCGGGCAAAGCCAATGACAAGGCTGTGCCAACTTTGTGCAGATTCAATGTGCAGCAATTTGGGGCTAAATGAGGCTTGCAAAACCGTAATGAGGTTGTTTGAAGAAAGTATTATGCAAAACTCGCAACCCACCCACACGTATTCATATTTTTAAATATTTGTCAACCCCTAACATTGATCCTCCACTCGTACAATTACGGTGAAAAAAAAACTTTATGAAACAAGAATAGAAACAAACGGATTTGCAAGTCTATTTGCATGTTAATAACCTCTTGTTGGCATACAAAAGACGGAGCCGCACAAACTAGCTAAAGGACTTACCATACTTCTCAGTTCTCAGGTTCTCACTCATAGAACTTGAGGGGTTGGAAAAGCTTTGGCACATTCAAGAGAGGAAGGATATTTAACTGATTTCCTATTCATTTCTTAACCAAATGTGGTAGCGATAGGTATAGGTTTAGTTGCGACTGATAGAACAAACAAAAAAAAAACATACAGTAAAGCTTAATGTTTTCGTAAACATCCTGCCGATGCCGATCACTTTCAAGAATGGTGTGTTTGAAAACTTTCAGTGCATGTTAGGTAGGTACCTACGAACTTGTCTATACTATAATAACTACATAGGTATATACTTTGTTTGATTTTTGGTGTAGGTACCGCTCGCTTTTCTGTGGGAGTGGTTTCGTGAAAAGGAAAGGCAGTAAGTAACAGGAATGTCATAATGTCGCGTTCTTGTTAAAAACTTATAGGTCTAAGGTGCGTCCAGCGTCCACTTTATGCCGCGCGGCAGTCGGATCTCGGATTTATGTGATTCGTTTGGAATCCGCGTCACCTTTCAGTAGGAAGGTCGACCAGAACGTCCACACTAATTGTAATTGAAAAAAGTCAAATTAAATTAAAAACGCCAATTTTTAGCACTTTTTAATATCTACATATAAATACTGAAATTTTTCAAGCTAAGGCCCCAGTTATAGCAATAAGGACAACGAATCAGGGAAAATCTTCTATAAAAACTAGTTTTTCTTTCGAATTGAAATACAAATGCTTCATCAATCGATTGCAAATCACTCAAAGAATTTTTTGCGCCCAGAAAATGTAAAATTGAACAAATATTTTCTATTAAAATGACATTTTTCTAGTTTCCTGTTGCAATAGCCCTGTTCACACTGTACAATTAGTTGGACAAACCTAGGTTGGACAAACCAATGCTTGATAGTGTGAACTCTTCATACGACCGCTTGTCCAATTTGTTGGATGGTTTTCAAAAAATTTTGAAAATCTAGAAGTTGGATGGAGTGGAAGGGTATGTGACATAAAGTTGGACGACAAGCTTGATAGGTGTGAACGAAAACTACATCAGACCATCCAACTTCCATCAAACGAAGTCTGTCCAACTAATTGTACAGTGTGAACTGGGCTAATTTCATTTTTCGTGTCAGCTGATTGAAATTTTAGCCAAAATGGAACAAATCGCTCCAATTATTTGGATTCCATTTTCCATGATTAGACTTACAGAAGTTTTTTTTTTTTGTTGCTGGTGTGTAACTGCTATATTTCTATATTCTATTTATTGTAACTGATATATTTTTCCTGTTCGCTATAAACGCTCATCAGGAAAAAATTCATGTTTCCATTTGTCTCAACTTTTCCTGATGGTTTTTCCTTATCGCTATAATTGTCCCCTAACCAAACGTATTCAATAACACTGGGTGACAGGACAGATGACACCGAAAACAAACTGGAATCAAAACGAAATGGATAGAAAGTCAATAGCTAAGTTCACACTGTACAAATAGTAGGACAGACTTTGTCTTGCGAATGTTGGATGGTCGAATGCAGTTTGCGTTCAGACTTTTCAGACTTGTCGTTCAGCATTATGACATATGTACATATATTCCTTCGCTCCGTCCAACTTCAAAATTTCCAAAAATATTTGAAAACTATCCAACAAGTTGAACAAACCGTCGTCTGAGGGTTCACATTACCCAACATTGGTCGTTCAAATCAAAGTTTGTCTAACTAATTGTACAGTGTGAACTCCGCTATTGTAAGGTTTCTCTGACCAACTTCAAAATTTTCAAAAATATTTGAAAGCCAGCCAACAAGTGGACAAGCGATCGTTTGAGAAATGACATTATCCAAAATTGGTCGTTCAAATCAAAGTGTATGTCCAACTACTTATTGGGCTTTCTTTGGTAGATAAGGACTTCTGAAAAATAATAAATTTTTTTCGTTGCTAATGGAACACTATATCTAGAAATATTCTTTTTGTCATTTGTGTGAGTGACAGATTATTCTGATGGTTTTGGTAAATCATTCTGGGATCTGTAAAACAGCTGATCCAAAATTGAAAAAAAAAATTAATTATTTGTTGCCAATGGATCGCAAATAGTGTCAAAATTACCACTTTGACTTTGACAAATTTGGATCTAAAAAAGATTGATTTTTTTCCAATGGGGTTATGACCATAACAACTTGTGACCTTTTAAGCATTGGAATCTGCAAAACTGATCCAAAAATCAATTATAGCGTCAAAATTACAGATTTGGATCAGAAAAAAAAAGGATTCTTTTCGCCAATGGAAAACCACATGAGTGCATTTATGTGGTCTTCCATTGGCGAAAAGAATCCATCTTTTTCTGATCCAATTTCATAATTTTGACGCTATAATTGATTCTTGGATCAGTTTTGCAGATCCTAAAAAGCCAACACACAATCACGCGTCGTCGGCGCGTCGACCTCATTTGACAGAAAAATCAAAAGTTCAACCATAGGAAATGTGTAGAGTCTCACACAATCACGCTTTGTCCTCAAACGCGTCGTTTGACAGACGTAAGCAAACGTAACAAAGCGACCAACCTTCAAAAAAGGTTCAGCTATGTTGAACTTTTGCTCGCTTTCTGACATATCCCTCCTTTTCAGTTTTACAATAGGGGTTTTTCTTTTTTAGTTCCGAACAGATAAGTGAAACGTCAAAAACGTAAGAGTATTTCTTTTTCAGTTCAGCAATATCTGAACGCTCAAAATGTTTTTCTTTTTTCTTCGGAACACTACGCGAGCGCACTCTACGTGCTCGAAATAAAATGACGGGGCATCTAGAGCAAGAGTCTGAGCGCAGCTCACTGAACACGCTCAGTTCAGAACACGTTCACGCTGTTCGTTCTCAGTTCTGTTCACTGTTCGGAACTAAAAAAGAAAAACCCCTAATAGCGAAGAGTAATATAATCGATGTTAGCAAAACATCGATTTACGAAATTATTGATATGTCGGTATCGATGTTGAAATGTGTTTCAGGTGAAATTTATCGATGTAAATACTAAACAAATATTTAAGCTCTCGTTGTTACACCTGTTTTTAACTTGACTTTTGTTAGATTATTCAACGTAGGTTCTGTTGAAGCATTTAAACTACTATGAATTTGCAATAATGTATTGAAAAATCGACTTATACTTTATGTAATATTTTTCATATCGTAGATTTCGATCAATTTTCGATATTTGTGTTAGTATAAAGTCGATTATAGAATTTGGAGACTAATTATTCAATGAAATGTTGCTGCATGAATAAGTGGAAAGCAAAAAATTTTATCGAATGAATTTGAATGCAAATCATGTAAGGATGATAGAAATCCGCTTCAGTATGTTCGATAAGGTATTTCATTTTAAACAGCAAATGTTATCAAAAGCTAGATTGCATACGATAACACAGTATGGAATTGCAACTACGCACATTATTCTAAGCTCAATTGATAACATTACACATTTTACTAAGCTCCTCATTCATCTCTTTATCAGATGTAATTAACAGATTAGAAATCGGTATATTTTTCCATGCACTTAATACAGAAGAAGAATTATTTAAAAATCGATTTTTACTACGGATAGTTACTGATAACGAGGATGGTCGTTCGATATTTCAATCGATATATTTCCTTTATTTCGCACAAGCTTAGACGAATGAATGACAGTAGGGCGCTTTGAGGATTTTTCATGTAACGTGAGGTCCACGTGAGGTCGACGCGACGCGACGCGCTTATGTGTTTTGCTTAAAATGCTTAATGCTTAAAAGGGTCTACTTCTTAATGCACCGACACCAACGCACTTATCTGTCAGTTTGATGGACACTACTTTCACCGACGGGAAAAAAACACTTAACATTAGGTTTGTTCGTTGAAGCCCTAGGGTCGCCCTGGGGTCGCCATAAAGCGTTTTTTGAGAAACCCAAAGTCGCCCTGAATGTCAAATTGAGTGTTTTTTGAGTCCTATAGGGTTGACCTAGGTTTTCCATAAACTCGCCCTAGCTTTTCGCTGTGGCGAGTTGAGAGCTGTCAAATGGCATGTATTTTTTTTTAATGACAGGGATGAGTGGTGATTTGTAGTTTAACTTTTTTTGAGGACTGGAAAACCCAGGTTTTTTTGACAACTCATAGGGTTGTCAAGAAAACCTGGGTCAACCCTGTGCCCCTGTTCTGTAAGTATCGCCTCGATAAAAGCAGGCGATAAGTGGTGGAAAATGGAACGAAATCCTACTAAATTCATAGAATTTCGTTCCATTTTCAACCGTTTATCGCCGAGGCGATAGTTACAGAACAGGGGCACTGGGGAAAGTTCAACGAACAGACCTATTATGACAAAAAGAAATTTTCTCGTTTTCGTAATTCATTGTCAACGAAAAAAAAATAGTTCTTTTACCGAAATCCTAATTTTAAATTAACCAATGGAAAGCCCTATTAGATGTGTAAAAATATTTACATACATGTGTACCTATAGGTATGTAAATTTGAATATACATATGTAGGTCCTGACCTTATTTTGGGACTGCGAGAAACATTTGATTGAAGAATGATTGTACAAAGATTTCAAAAGTATGTAATTTAACTTTAGTTTTCTGACACATGTCAATTATAATGAAATTTCTTATACAACCACGAAATTTTAAATTTCTCTAGGTGTTTATCTTTTTCTCCACATATTAAATTTTTTGATTGTTTTTATGAACACCGTTACAATTTTCAAAAACGGAAGTTCTTTTTTAAAAAAAGTAAACAATAGAATTGCGCCAAAACTAGCCAAACGTAAGCTTTTCAATTTAACACTCTTTTTGTTTGTAGGTATTAGCCCCGTTTACACTGTACAATTAGTTGGACAAACTTAGGTTTGACAAACCAATGCTTGATAGTGTGAACTCTTCATACGACCGCTTGTCCAATTTGTTGGATGGTTTTCAAAATTTTTTGAAAATCTAGAAGTTGGACGAAGTGGAAGGGTATGTGACATAAAGTTGGATGACAAGCTTGATAGGTCTGAACGAAAACTACATCAGACCATCCAACTTCCATCAAACGAAGTCTGTCCAACTAATTGTACAGTGCGAACTGGGCTATTCATAAGAAAATATCGAAAATCGTCTGACATTAATTAAAATCAAACTCAAAGCAAGCTCGATTTTGAAAATATGAAAACACTCTAGAGTAGTTATTTTTAAGAGCACATGAAGATATGTTTTGTAAGTGAAAGTGATTTTATTTTAAGTTAAGTCAACACAAGGATCCATAAGAATGTTCGACAATTTCTTTCTAAATTTATGAGTTGTATATGTAGTTGAGATTATCCATGTGTTTTTTTTTTCTTTTTTGTTTAATAAAGGAAAATTTTACTAATCTTTTATTTAATTTATTTCTAATATTTCGTTGAAGCCCTGGAGTTGCCCTGTGGTCACCACAAAGCAGTTTTTGAAAAACCTAAGCTGGCCCTGAATGTCAAACGGAGTGTTTTTTAAACTCAGGCTTTGCCCTCAACTCGTTCTAGGTTTTTGCTGGGGGGGGGGGGGGGGGGGGGGGGGAGTTTAAGTAATGAATAGAGCTGCCAAATGGCATGTGTTTTTGATCAAATGACAGGGATAGGTGGTGATTTTGCCATTTTGGTCTTTAGCGTATTTCGAGGACTGGAAAACTCTGGTTTTTCGATAACTCAATGAAACCTGGGTTGTCAATGAAACCTGGGTCAACCCTGTGAAAAGTTCAACAAACAAACCTAATATCAGTCGGCATCCACATAAAAACATTCCTGTAATTTTACGTCTTCAATACAAGTACGCAATTTCGATAGTGCTATTGTTTTTAGTTGAGAGCACCAGCCAGAAGAAGTTTATGAGCTCCTAGGTGTCGCGTTCACTCAATTCAAGAATCTTTCAAACGCCTTCGGCCAGAAGTGTGGTTTCAAAAGTGTGTGTGATCACCATGCCTATCTCATTTTATCACTTCATATTTAGCATTCGTCACACCTTATAAAAATCATGAATGATATTGTAAGCTATTTACCCTACAAACATCTTAACGTTTACCCTATGGCGAAAAGTTGTGAATTCCAAGTAATTACCCTCTAACGAAGGCCAACAAACAACATCACCCACCCGCTACCCCCATGTAGGTAGGAACATGCCTAACCATATTACATTCACAATATGCAATCTTATCTACGACAACCCAACCCCATAGCAGAACAACAACATTCTAAGCACAGTTAATGGTTTACTTCAAATCTAAATAAAAAAAAAATATTTTCGTCTCACACATATTCAAAACATAGTTGGATACTAGATAGCCCTTTACGACTACACCACCCTATTGTTGTATCTATGCTGTGCTTTTGCATCCCCTTTCGCTAAAATTTCAACGAAAGAGCGACCCCTTCGTTAAAATTCTCACGAAAGAAAACTAAAAGAAAACTTCACCCATCGACAGCAACAAATTCAAATTTATACGCATTCAAAATTCGAATTGGGGAAAAACGGTTCTGCTCTGCACATTAGAAAATAAAGAAAATAAAAAAAAATAAACTAAACGAAAACGTTAAATTTAAAAGAAAAACTTTTGCGCCAGATAGAGACATCGAAGTTATTTCCGAGACAAATCAGTTGCAATCTTGCTACGGAGCGTAACGGGCTTAAATACTAAACATACTTAAGAATAGCTGTGCGGGAATCTTCAAATAAGAAAAATAAATTTTATCGCAAAAACTTGGAAACAGCAAAAATTTGAAGAAAAAAAATTCATACACACACGCGAACGGTTCATAAGACAAACAGAAACAACTTCAAAGATATACAATTTTCGCTTAGCGAATAGAACGGTTTAAGTGGGTTTCTTTGCGGAAAAGAAACACTTGCCATCTGTTTTCACAGAGTCCAACACGGTCTCAACTTTATTCAGTGATTTTGTCGTCGTTGTTGCAGATAGCAGCAAGTGCTGAAAGAATCATCGATATTCGATTTTGTCAATAAAGAGGATTATTTTTTAATTCAAAAAAACCCCTAAACAAACCAATTTTTATATAAAATGGTAAATATACACGAAATATTTTTTTCTTCAATTTTTCCTTATTAGTTCTTTGAAAAAAAAATACAAATACCTAGATGATGAAAAAATCATGGTTTTCTCTTTCTAATTTAAATACCTGCGAATCTGCGATGAATGAACTTTAAAAGACTATCTGTGAGATTCTTTCTCTGAATTTGTGTGTGCCTGTGCCTGGTGGTATAAAAGGAGATTAAATTTTAATATTTTGCATTGTGAATTGTGCTAAATATGGAATTTCCGTCAAATAAAGTGTATGCGTGTCCCGAAAAAATCCCAGTTTCTCTTTCCCTCATCCGGGAGCACTTGGTTCGAAAGAAAGAAAATAGCATATTTCTCCCGAAAATTATTCTACAAAGATGGCGTTTATCGAGACAGAGCCAGAACCAGAGTACAGCAGGAAACAGTACACGGCAAAAACCACAAAATTCTTATCTAATTTCCCCTTTGTTATTTTATCACCTATATTTCTTTCGAATCGGTTCGAAATGTCCCCTTCTGAAAATGTGTCGTGTTGTTTCATATCGCTGTTTCGTTCTTACCAATACTCCAGTGGTTTGGTTGTATACTCGTTTCACTTGTGACACGATTCGACCCGATGACTTTGCCGCATTGCGGTTATTTTCCGATTATGTTTACCTCATTTTCGTTCTCTCTCTCTGTGAGTGGGAATAAGAGAAACAAAAAGATAAAAACTTGAAACTGTCAGAATCTTAGGAGAATGGCAATTAGCGAAATTCATAACACGAATGTGAAAATTATATGAAATTTTTCCTAATTCTCACCTTCTTTTCGAAAGAATCTTACACCGGTTTGAAGGTAACAGTAACTTTGTTTAATTAAATTAAGGAAATATTACTTATTCATCAGCTAATCGGTTAAAAAGTTCTCCAAAAAGAACAGTAAAAGAAAATCCCATCTCAGCGAGAGAGAGGATTTTGTGCTCTTGTTCTTTGATGCAGATATTCGTTCGTTGATTTCCCCTGATTTTATGTTTGCCGTTTGTCGGATTTTTTAGCTTCATTGGTTTTTTGCAATTTTGTTTGAGTAGTTTTTTCGCCGCCGTCGCCGTTAACAGCCACAGTCCGCAGCAAGTAGAACAAGAACACTGCTCTTCATTTGTTTGGAAGAAAATAAAATTACAATTATTCAAAAAAGAAACAATTTTCTTTTCTTTTTTAAATAAAATAATTTTCGTCCATTCCGTTCGTTGGTTTGTTGTTGCGTATTGTGAATAACGTCGTGTGTTGTCTCGTCGTTGTTTATTTTGCAGTATTTTTTTCGGAATATACACCGCTTTTGTGTAAATTCTTTCTTTCGTGTGTAATTTGGGAAGGGTGACATCACACACTACCAGCTAAACAAAAATGGTGATTCGAACTTTTATATTTTATTCTTCTTAAAGAAAAAAACACATTTATTTGACTAATTGTTTAAGTATTTCAGTGAAAATCTTTTGATTTTGTTTTAAAGATAAGATACCCAGTTGAATTGAAATCGAATCGAAGTGTTTGTAGGATTTTGAAATATCTGATTGTTGCGAACCACACCTTTATGATTGGGAAGTTCAATTTTGCTCTAGTGGTCACATTTTTTTTTTTTCTTTTCTTATCGATGTTAGCGCGCATGGGAAACTGTCTGGGACGAAAAAAAAAGCTGAACAAATATGAACTATAATCTCTGGAATTTCCGATTTTTTAAAGTGGTTATTTTGTTGAGGTTTAAAGGGAGTGTACCTATGCTTGAAAAACTTATTGGGTTGAAGTACCCACTAGGTACATATGCACTTTCGTAATTCTCTTTGAATAATTCACCTTGAACATCTGCCGGTGGAAAATTTAAATTCCGTTTCCACTGTAACGGTCAGTTCTTTGAATTTATAGTTCCAGTTTTTGGTATCATTGTACTCAGACTCACATGGGTTGGCTTTAAATGGTGCTGCAAGAGCGAGTTTTTTTTTTAAATTTTTTTTTCCTTGCTGTAAATTTTTTAAGAAAATGTTGGTGGCAAGAAACGGAACAGAAAAGAAGAAACACGTGTCTGTTAGCTTACATTGAAAAGCTGGAACGATTTAGGTCGGTACGAATGAACGTACATATTTTTTGATTTGTTCATGAAGCGTGTTGAAAAAACAAAAAGATTTTAAATGAAAAGTTTTTCAAAATTTTGAGCGGGCTGAAGACTGTAAACGATAAAAACTTTGATAACATGAAACAATTTTTATTCAATCCAAAGACCAACTTGTTTTACACTACTTAAATGAGCCCCATATACACTTTCAAGTGCACCTGCAATGGTTAAGCAAATCCAGTCAGAGTCAGGAGGAATGTAGCTGCAAACTCCTTTCTTTTCATCCGTTCAAACACTTGACGAGTTTTATATTTTTCTAATTTATATGTAAATAAGATAAACCTATTTAAGAAGAACCTGCGATTAATAAAATCTCTTAAATCTAAATTAAAAAATGGTATAGGTAGGGCCAACCCTTTTAGGGTTACATATATGTACATACCTATCAACCTTCTTATTGGTGATATGGGTATGTAGGTACCATTACTTGTAACTACCATTTTAGATCACAGAAGAGGTTTCATACAGTTAAATTATTCTTTGAAGACAATAAACAGTTAATACAGAGTACCACTACCTATCCTACTTTAACAATACTTTTCCACTTACCTATATTAAATAGTAGATATACCTACCTTTCCCAATATTATTTAATTTCAATTTAATCTAATTTAACTTTAATGTTCTTAAATCTTCACTACCATCTTTGCTGTTGTTGTTGGCTTCAGACTTGAAAGAATTGAAAGTTAGAAAGTTTGTCTGAAGTTACCCTAGGTGCACCAGTCTCACGGCTGGATGGTTGATGTTGTGCAGACAAGTGAGAGAATTCTGGGGCCTACTATGTAACTTGATTCTACAAAAGAACTTTTCGACTGCATAGAATTCCTTCCTGTTATTCTTAAGGACGAAGGAATAAATGGGAGACTTTAACGAAACTTGGGAGTTTTTGTCGAAAGAAGTTGAAAGAATTCCAATTAGATTCCACTTTTATTCTAATTGGCATTCAAATGTGGAATAACAGGCCGGATTCTATAACGTTTTAGTCGACTATCGTATGAATTTTAGGCAGTAAAAAAACTTGCTTAAGACCCATAAAAAGATGTCAAAATTTGTAAGACCATAGTAGAATTGCTTTCAACCAACCATTAAAAGCAAGATTATATGAAACAATATTTTGACGATGCAATCTACGATAGACGATTAAACGATAATCGTCTGAAAAGTTACGGAATCTAGGCCCCGATAAATAAATAATAATAATCTGTAATAAAATTACAGAGTTGGAGCTTTCTGATCTCATCGAGATCACAAAACCTACGTAAGTACCTGATCTTGTAACTTGTCAAGTGTGAAGAAATTAATCACCCTTATTACAATAGGCTTTTGATTTAAACGTCTGAAATGACAGCTACAGACGCAACAATAGGTTTGTTCGTTGAACTTTCCCCAGGGTTGACAGCCCTACACGTTGTCAAAAAAATAAACCTAGGTTTTCCAGTCCTCAAAAAACGCTAGACCACAAAATCACCACACATCTCTTGCGTTTCAACAAAAATATGTACACACATGTCATTTGAAAACTGGCTTTGAACTCTGAATATGAAGTCTTGTAGTAGTGATATCAGGACCTGGTTCCCGAAACTTATTTTTAGACAACTATCGTCCAATCGCCTTTCGTCCATTGTATCGTCAAAAGCTTGTTTTATGGAATTTCGCTTCGATTGCTATTTTACTATCGTCTTATAAATGTTGGTCAATTTTGTGTTTAGTTGTTTAGTGCCTAGATTTTAGACGCCAAAAGTTACGGAAGCTAATTGTAGCTTCTGAATACCGTTGTGTAGCATAAGCACTACACATGGCTATTTAAAAAAAAAAAATTGTGGCTCAACAAAAGATCGGGAATAACCTCGCCCAAAACAAAAGAATATTATCACATCTAATCACTGACTTTTGAAAAATCTAATTGTTTTCGCTAAGAATTGCTTAAGAATTAAGTGAAACACAGATGGCTTATTTATAATCGGAATAACAACTCAACTTGGACCTTAACCAACATCTTTCGCCAGAAGCTCGGATTCAAACTAGCTCTCTTCAAGTTTTGCACTCTTAGTCGATTGACGTCTTTTTTCTATTTACTTTATTCCGCCACCTAAGTCGAGGTCTTTCCTTTAAGCATTTTCACTGGAGCGTTGGTGTCCGTTCATAAACTTTTCATGTACCAGCCATCGTAGTCTCGCAATGCGTAATCTTTTAGTTTATTTTTCGGTACAGCTCGTACAGTTCGTTGTTAAAACTTCTTTTCCACGCATTGCCTTCCCATAAGGAACCAAAAATGATACGGAGTATTTTTTTCGACACTACAAAGAACTTTCTGATCCGCTTTTTATAAGGTCAATGCTTCCGCGTCATACCTACAGAAGGACTTCAATAATCAATGCCTTATAGAGGGTTACCTTAGTTTTTCTTTATAGGGTTTTATTTTCTGCTTAACCCAAAGAAGCAGCGAATGGCAAGAGTTATTCTACGTTTGATCTAGGCACAGCTGTTATTTTCTGTGTCTAAAGCGGATCTTAGGTAGACGATTTCTTGTACTACTTCAAAGTTAAGATTGTCTATTGCCATATTTTGTCCAATTTGTCGATGTCATTTGTCTATGTTTAGCATATACTTTGATAATGGAAAGATGCTTTGGCATCTTTGACCATTGCACAAGTTTTTGTCGCTTCTTTTTCAATGCAAACAAAATTTTCACAGTACCTAAATTTTAAGAATTTCAAAAAACTAGAAATTTAGAATATCGGTCTATTTTTTTTAAAATGCTTGATTCAGAATTAAAATCAATAAAAAATAAACAAAAATTTCAAAAAGTAGAATAAATTACAAACGTCAGAGAAGTCAAAGCGAAGTTTTAAGATTTAAAAATGGTGTTAGCTTTTCCTTTTATATAAATATTTATGATATCTTTAACAAAATAATATGTAAATTTATCTATAAAATATTTGAATAAATAAACAAATAAATAAATGGTTTTAAATTTATAGCGTTACTTATAAAGTGTAGAGTTGAAATCAACGTTCAATGATTCAAGAGGCATTTTAAGCTATTGTGCTTTAGAGCACAATTTATTATTAACGTGAAAGCACTGAAACCCTTTTATTTTCTAAAATGGATCAAATAACCTCCGATCAGTACTTCAATACAAAGTACGAGGTATGATTTAGAATACATAATTACAAACTAGTTAAGATTTAAAAAAGTGTTTCAGTTTTAGTCATTTAGGGGCATAACTGCAATCCAACACAATCTTAGGCAAAACCTTTTTAGAATTCTATTCTACAAAACTTACCGTTTGCTGCACTCGTTTGTTAACAGTTTAAGTTATTATAACAGTGTTTAGCTTCCTTCGTGTTGCTCACATCGTACTGGTTAGCATGTCTACCTGTAACGTGGGAGGTTGGTGCTTCGAATCCCAGAAACATAAAAAAAAAGAATTGGCCAGTAAAATCCGAGGATCAAATATACTGTCATGAAAAGCTCTTTTTTACTTAGCCGTTCGGAATCGATATGAAATTATAGGTCCTGAATATGCGTTAGGAGGGACCCCATTTATTTATTTATTTACTTTTTATTTTCCTTCGTTGAGCTTTACACAGTTTTTGACAGAAGGCTCGTTCTTGGAACTTTGTCTAGCGCTATCCCAGGTTTTCTTTGTCAAAAAAAACTGAGTTTTCAGTACTCAAAAAAATCTAAACCACAATATCACCCCACATCTGTGTCATTTGAAGAAGAATACAATCATGCCATATAACAACCATGTCCATTAACTAAACTGGGTCCAGCAAAAACCTAGGACCACTTCAGGGCTAGTTGAGAGCAAACCTATTACTCAAAAGACAATCAGTTTGTTTTTTGGGTGACTTCAGGTTTAAATATGAAATAAAACTGGGTTTTTTTGTTGACATGAAACGCTCAAGCACGAAAACAACGCATATACTTGTCGTCACTTAAAGATATTCAAACAATTTCGTTGCCTGAACTCCATACAGCAAAAACTTGGTGCTATTTTGGAACGCTTTTTGGCGAATACAGGGCAAACTTAGGAATACGACGAAGAACCCTTTTTTAAAATAAATTTTTTTTTCCATTTTTAGCCCAAATCAATTCTTTTCAATGGTAGCTACTAATTGACTTTTGTTGTATCGATCCACACAAACACAAACTCTTCACCATGATTCCATTCATTCAAACTTATTTTTTCTTAGCACAGTGAAGCAAATCAAATATAATTAAATTAGAATACTCATAAAAAAAATTATCATTCCAACGTTAATCAAAATATGTATTTCATACTCAATTCAATACTAAAAGGTTCATTAAAAATAATATCTCTATCCATCCAGCACGTATTCTTCTTCTATTCTATAGCATAAGTTTTTTTTTAAGAGGTGATTTGTTTTTTCATTCCAATTTTTCTTTTTCAAGAAATAAAATATCGCATAAACACTCGTATTTTATTCTTTCAATATCTTTGAAAATGTCCGAAAAATACACATAGTATATTCTAAAGAAGAAAATCGAAATATCCACCCTTCAATCGAACTCGTAAATTTCATTCGAATTATTATTGAGAGTGTTGTAAATTTTATTGGAGTATTATTCAGTGTTCTTTGGCACACAATCTGCCAATCTTTAAAGCACCCGATAACAATATATTATTTATGTGTGAATTTAAATGGGTTATGATATTTTTCCTTACATAATGTTATTGCTCTTCAGAAGAAATACGATAGCACATTTACTTGCCTTATGCCGATGACACATTTTAGTATGATTTCCATTTTAGGAAATGATTAAGAACCATTCCAAAACAAGTCTTTTGGGAGAGATTTTTTAAGCATGCTTCTTTTTTTAATTAAATGTAAAAAAAAATTCAAATTCAAATAGTTAAAGACGCCTTTCCTTGGGGAATTGCTGTCATCATCTGTGTTCTTGTTTTTTGAAATGATGAATTTCTTTCACCTTCCCCTATGTTTTGACGAAGGATAGAAATTAATTATCCAAAGTGCTCCTTGTAGTCTAAAATGATCACAAAATTGTATGCAATTTAGTTCAGTTTATTTATTGTTTTATTTTGTTTGTCGTCCCTACAATGTAATTGGTTGTCTTTTTTAAATTAATTGCTTTCCTTTTATTTGTGTATTTTAATTAAAAAAAAAAATGCAGAATTTTTACGCCTTTAGCAGATTAATTTATTTAAATTCGCATGTTCAATAGGGCTCAGTGGCATTAATTAACTTCGGCTGTAATTTCCATTAAACTATGCCCATCTGGGCGGTTTTAGTTTTTGTTTTTTACTCGAATCCAAATATGGAATTTTGTAATAGAAATATGTAATTTCATTTTATTGTCATGGGAAAGTAATTGAACGCCTCTCCTACTTTATTATCTGATTGACGTAATTGCACCCGAGCGGAAATATGTTTTGTTTTTTCTTTTTGTTATTACTACCTAACTAGCTATCTGTTTTTTTATTTATTTTTCTTGTTAGTTTTACAAAATTGCTTTTTCAAGATGGTTTTGTGTACCTATGTACATATTTTGCTATGTAAAAATAGAACACGTTTGGGTGAGATGTGAAAAGGTCGGTAACATTCTGCAACTCAGTTTCATTTTTACATTTGTATTGTGTATGTGTTGGTAAGATATAGAACTGTGTGATTGAGCGTAAAGCTTGAAATCAGCTTGTCTTACACATTCAATTTCTTTGCATTTCAAATGAAGAGCTATTTGGACTGAGACACTAGGTTTTGAATTGCGTAAAAGATATCTCCTTCTCTATTATCTAATACATATTTGATAAAAATTTGGTAATTTTAAAGTATTATGGGACACATGCCTTGTATCTAGATAAATTATTAAATTTTATCTCACAGTCAACAAATTTTTGAATCCAAGTTCAGTAACGACAAAGATCTCCTGTATTCATCAAAGACGTACAAACAAATTCTTATGACATTTTTTTTAGAGATGAGTTCGAGTATTGTGTTTGATAATCGTGTTTAGAGACATTGTTCTCAGAACAGCATACTAGTGACTGAGAAAACAACTTACCTTGCAAATGCATTGACTAGAAGTAGTTTAGCTACTTCTCAATAAATCCGAGTAATTAAACAAAAGGGCGGCAGTGGCGCAGTGGTAGAGTGTTCAGTAGGTAGGCCGGATGCGTGGGCTCGGATCCCGCTCTGGGCATCGACGTTTCTTCCAGTCTCCCAGTTTCATCTGGACACCTTCCTTGAGGTTAAATACGAAATTACATCCACTTTATTTCAATCTACTGCGAAACATAAAATGAAAGGCTGCTACCCTTGTAGAACAATGGACTGGCAATTTGGTCTAAGTGCTCCAAGTCCAAATTAGCATAAGTTCTTTTATTAAAAAGTTAACTTGCTTCACCCAGCTTTTTTGGAAACCTATTGGTTTTTTTTCGTCAAAGGGTAAAAATATCTGACAATATTCTGGAACTGTATCTACGCTGATACAAGTTGATTGATGTTACAAATTATGGAAAACAATGTTTTAAAGCTGAGGAGCAAGGATCGTATGTTTTCCACAGGTATCGCCTTTCGCGATGGTTTCTTATGAACCGAATTAAGTCTGCTCTGAAAAATATAATTCGATACCGACTTTATCACACCGGAATAGTTATTATTCATTCACGAACCGTTTCAGTGAAGCCGATGGCGTCAACCTTTCCTTTCGCGAGGAATTGGCAAGTCCTCCGATAGTAATTTCATGCCATGAAAAGCGCTTTCTCGTTTTGGGTACATCCCATTCCCTCAAAAGGTACGATTGAGAGAAATGCGCTAGACCACAGGACTCTCGACTCTACGAACTCCTTATTTGTTTTGTGCCAAACAGAGCTTACCTTTAAAAATACAGAGGTCAATGCAATGCAATGCGTATAATACAATCACGTTTTGGCTTCGGAATCGTTATGTTTATTGGCTTTTAGAACGCTTTGTGATTTTTCTCAATTCTTTGCATGTGTCACTGTAGACAAATATTACTTCGAGGTAGAACAGGACCTCGTCTACCTAAGAGCTACTACAGACACGGAAATTAACATTAGTGCGAAGATCAAATGGATAATTACTCCTTCTGATTGCTGCTTTTTTGGATTAGGAAAGCAATCAAGCTATCTAGAAAAACCAAGATAACCCTTAATAAGACCTTGACCACTCTAGTTCTGCTAAACGGCGTGGAAGCGTAGACCTTATCGAAAGCGGATGAGAAATCCCTTTTGTTTTTTCGAAAGAAAACCGAATGATCTTTGGTCGAAGACAATGTGTGGATAAGAAGATACAACAACGAACTACATATATGAACAGTACTGCGACATGGGCAAAGCTAGAAGAGTACGCATCGCGAGACCATTGGGCCATGTAGAGCGGATGGACATTAACGCTCCGTCGTCTGGACGTGTTTTTCGAAAGCACATCGCAGGAAAATCGCGGAAGGGGAAGATTTCGTCATAGGTGGCGCAATTAAGTGGAAAAAGACCTAAGCTGACTAAGAATGCAAACCTGTAGAGAGCTCTTTCGAATTCGAACTTGTTGGCAAAAGGTGTTGGTTAAGGCCAGGTTCACCCTAAACTGTAATGCTCACCTAAATAAGCAAGAATCATGTGCGAGTTGCGAAGGGAACAAAATTTTAGCTTTGAGTTGAAGTCAACATATGTCATCTTGTTCTTGAATCAACGCAACGTAATGTCATAGCAAAAGCTACATTTTTTACAACGTATTGTTTTTCTGTGGCTGAATTGGTAATTTTAAAGCCAAACCAAACTTCAAGTTTTATTTAAAGCAAAGAATAAATATACCATAGAAATTGTTGGTCCCTTTATTCCTCAGATTTAAAAACGGTTGAGAGAACATGCTGGGGATGTTGTGGCAAAATATGTGTTTTTTTTTTTGTTTTGATACAATCGTTTATTGGCACTGAGTTGATGTCAAGTCTAGATTAAACGACAACTCACATTAAACATCAAACTGGATTTGTGAAATTCCTTTGAAGGTAATAAATTATTGTGATTCTTAGAAAATCCTTTGGATGATAAATTGAAAAGATTCTTAACTGGTCTCAATGCACTTCAATAAACACAGTTCAAATTAAGAAAAAAATATCCTTCATTCTTAAGACTTGTTCTCCTTACTTCTTTTTCTTTTTCAGATTATCTGAGGCATGATTTTTACTAAGGAATTGGCTTTACTCAAGTGAACGCACTTGATTACCACACATTGATCAATCTTCACTTTGATTCTATTTACAGCTCACATATTTCATGAATTTTTATTCTTTTTCTTTGAAAGTAAAAAACAAATGAAAATCCGCTACTGTCAACCATTCAGTCGACTTAACCAAGTGAACAAATCAATGAGGTGGACAAAACTTGTAGAAGCTTTGGGGTTTCTCTAGGCAAACATAATACAAAAAGTGAATTTTCTACAAATCTACTAACTGTTGGCCATTTTTCTGTTAAAATAGAATAGAACTCTTTTCTACATTAGAAAAGAGTTCAAAAGACAGATTTGTAAACACTTGATACGAAAATCGTATTCACACAGTCAGACGATAGTGCTTTGTTACTGAGGTGTTAATAGTCCTTTGGGAAAAGCAAATGGGGACCTCATTAAATAGAAGTGTGGAAAAAAAAAAGAGAAGTATACTTCCAGTCTTTTTCCTCATTAGTCAGATATAAGACAGCGAAATATTCCTGAGCAAACAACTTTAATCAACTGCATACCTCTAATTCTATGTTAGAACTCGGAACTACGCCGAAAGTCGTCGCTCATCGTCTAAAAATAAGTTTCGGCGTAATTACTCGCTCTGTTTACTTTCAAAACGACGGCTGTTATTATTTTGTTTCTAGTCGCAGACTCCAAATCCAGCCATCTTCCAATTGGTGACGAAATTCCTCTTATCCCATAAATACTACCTAACTCAAAAGTAAAAAAATTGAGGCGTGTGTAATACTGTGATAGTGCGATGCTTGGTATCATTTACGTCTTGAATCAAGTAGAGCATCATCATAGATATAGTATATAGATTAGGAGGCACACAACACACTAAACAATTAATATATTTCCATAGTAGGAAGATAGATAGGTGGTAGGTACTCTGTGCTCTGTTTTTAATGCTATAAAACTTTTTCCATCACAGTCGGAGTCGGAAGCCACCATACGTGTCGGCGTCGTTGGCCGCCAGCATAAATGTGTTTGTCTACTTCACTTTTTCCTCTCAACCACCTCAGAAAAAGGCTGAAGGCAGTTAATACCCCGACGTTACGTTGCCAACACGATCCGGGATTCCATGTGCGAAAGCAGTCTATAGCGTAGTATGTAGGTTGGTGCCTATACCTTATTAAATTTATAAAACAACGCCATGGCAAAAATGATCTACCGGGAAAGGAATGGGGCACAGATTCCTACATAGTGTTTCAAACTTTAACCTTTTGTGTACTGGCTTCATCTTTCCATCTTTGGTGCAAGTAGTTTTGACTCCACCGTTCCATTTTACTATAGATATGGATATAGGACTATAGAAGTGGAAGAAGATCGTTTTTAATTTCCATTTCAATTTCATTCGTTTCTATCTCATTTTGGAACCGCACATGCACATCAGTGCTGCCGTTCGATGAATTGACAAAAACAGGAGATTTCCTGTTCAACGAGTTGAAAAAACAGGAGATTTAATTTTTTTCGATTAGAACGTCCAACTGGACTCGAATGTGTTAGTGAACCTCGCTTACGTCAGTATTTATCAATAACGTACTGGCATCACCTTAAGTCAAATCAAGATTTAGCAAATTTTCTTCTAAATTGTATTAGAATGCTATGCAGAGAGTTGAAAACTCGATACATCAACCTTACAAAATGAAAAAAATTCTAAGCATTCTGTTTGGTCTCACCAAACTAAACTGGAAATTAATTTATTTATTTTTTATTAATTTTTTCAAAACAAAACTTAATTATTATTCAAAGCAAACAAAACAAAAAACTTATAAAATTATCCAAAAACTAAACAAAAAAATTTCATGTTCACAATTACATACATATTTTTAAATGTATGGCTTGCTAATCAAAAAAGAATTAAAAACTAAAATAAAATAGGACAATATATCAGTCTTTTAGTTGAAATTATTATTTAAAATATAATCACATATTTTCTTTTTGATTTTCCATTAAATTCAAATGTGTTTTCTTAATTTGGAATGCCGTACAATTCAAATCATCTTCTTTTATGTGCGATCTTATGACAGCAATTGCATTGAGAGTCTTATTCCCTAAACAGTTTGTTTTTTTTTTTGTTTTTGCATCGGTAACAATGCTGAAAATTCGCTCACATTCTGCATTTGAGTGTGGCAAACTTAAAACAATCTCAGCCAATTCAAAGATATTTTTAAAAATAGTTCATCGTTGTAATCTTTGATACCTGCAACCAAAATTCTTCAATAACTGCGTCTTTTACTTTTTGTCTTTCTTCTTCTTTAAAGTACGTAGGCAAACTATGCCACTCGTTTAAAAGATCAACTGTATTTATCAATTTTGAAAAATGATTACAAAGTATTTGCAAAGAATTCAAGTTTTGTGCTCTGCTTAAATTAAGAGCTATACAAGGATCTACAAATTGAAACTGTTGAAAAAGTAAACTATCTATTGGAAAACGATTTTTTATTTCACTGCATCCTTTAATGTAGAAATTTAAAGCATTTTCCCGAATATTTTCAACATCTTCAATCAAAAAAACTGATTTTCTTAAAAATTCCTCACATTCGGCCCCCAAATAAATCTGAGACAAGTTTTTATAATTATCAGCATCTGAAATACCAACAGAACTCGAGGTAGAACTTGTACAGGTATGTTCTTTTATAATATCTTTTCTTGAAGATGAAGAATATTGTGGTACGAGGATAAAAAAAATTCTTATGAACTTATGATAAATATTTGTAAAAAGTAATAAAATGTTTGACTACTGAGTTACTCAATGTAATAGTTAGAAAAGTCAGAAAAACAGTAGAATTTTGAAAAAAATGACTTGGAAACAGGAGACAGGAGATTGGACTTTTTTAGAGTGAAAAAACAGTAGTCTACTGTCATGACAGTAGAAACGGCAGCACTGATGCACATGGCTTTTATTTCAACCACACAGACACTCGATGAATGTAATAAAATGAGGGAATACTGGCAAAGATTCAAATATACTAGTAAATGTTGTTTGCCGGCCGGCGAAAAAGCCCTACCTCCCTGTCTTCCGAACCGAGCGATCTCTCCCGTCACATCATACATTTTGTTGCGTTGCGTTAATTTTTTTTTTTTTCTTCAAAGCCAACCGTTTCAAAGAAATATGAAGAAACCGGTTCCGGTTGGTGCTAGTGAGACATTCAACAAATAATTTAAAAAAAATATGCATATGTATTCACTTTTTTTCTAATTGGAATATTTCTAATGTTTGTTTTAAATATTCTGTGTTCTTCCAACTCAAGCAATTGGGTTGGTATTTCGTTGAGTCGAAAGTCAACTTGCAACTGACTGTACCTTTTTTTGTGAGTCATCAATAATTCATGTTGTTGTTTTGTAAGACGTAATGTTGACGTAATCATTTCTGCTTATTTAAGGAGCCTCAAGCAATTGTTTTAATCGCAAATGCTCACGGGTGGCTTAAGCATACAAATGATTCATTGTTGAAAAGAGCCTAAAATGCGCGCCGGAAGCGATCTATAATTTGAATAATTGCGTATGATTTTAAGACAAGTTTGGCATACCTAAAGCATACTAATGAAAACATTTACATACATTCACCAATTGTAGTAGGCAATAGAGTTGAAATATCTTTTTGGTATGTTACCGAAATATAAAGAGGTACCTAGTTTGTAAACTCGATTAACTTTGTTTTGATTCGACAGCGATTCGTTAAAAATTGTTTATGGACTGAATTATTTTAGTAGCTCATGCGGAAAGATATTTTGAGGTTCCTGCAAACTTCGCAGTAACGAATGTGAGAAGAGAAAAGGTTTTTAACGTTGAATTGCGTTTTAAATTCATTTAGGAGTTTAGGTGGGTCAAGAATCGTTTGAAGGAAGAACTTGAAGAAGAGCGCTACAAAAGTAGCGTTTAGGCGTAGGTTTGGATATCAATGAAATTCTTTATTCCTGTGAAAATACGTTCGATGCCAATTTGTATGGAACTCGATTTCTTTTGCATGGCCACTATGGGCACACTTGCAGAAGTCCAAACCCTGAACCCAATTTTCGACGGCTTTCAAGCATAAGTCGGCCGATACTGCTGCAATTTCACGTTCGATATTCGTACGAAGTTCATCAATCGGTTTTGTTGGCATAGACCATAGACTTGATGTAGCCCCACAGGAAATAGTCTAACGGCGTCAAATCGCACGACCGAGGCGGCCAAGCGACTGCACCATTTCGTGAGATAACACTTTCTTCAAACTTGGTTTCCAATGAATTGATTGTGACATTCGCTGAAATTCGATGAAATTAAGGCTCATGGAGTACGTGTGGATTGCTGCCTGACCAATACCCTATATTTTGTTAATTGACGAAGCTATTCAATTAGAAATGAGCCTCATCGCTGAAGATGATTTTTCGATGAAAATCCAAATCATTTTCAAGTTGTTGCTCAGCCCAATTCACGAACATACGACGCTTCTGGTGGTCAAGCGGCTTCAGTTCTTGCGTCAATTTAATCTTGTAAGGATGTCGGCCAACATCTTTTCTCGCAAAATTCGCCACAACGACGCGACGTCACAGAGATGCCCAGCGCTTAAGAACGACGTGTGAGAGACACCTTTGGGCTTTCTGCAACTGAAGCCTCAGCGTTTGCAATATTCTCGACACTACAGGCACTTCTTTGTCTCACTGGCACGGGAATATTTTGTACTGTGCCTGTATATTCAAATTTTTCCACTAGACGCTCAATTTTTGATCTAAATTTTAATAATTTCGACTTGTTGTTGGCTCGTATATCTTTCCATCATGAAATGGCAAGAGAAATGTTAAAAGAGCGGCAAGAAATATGGCGTCGTTTGCTGTCCCGCTCTACTTTTGTAGCGTCCCTGTTGAAAAACCCTTTACAACAAAAATGTTTAGATTCCCATATTGCTTTGTAAATTTTTACCTTTTTTGGACGTAAAGAGTTCCTAAATAGGTATTGCGCAGGTTTTTGTCGAAAATAGTTACCATTTAGTATTTGCATTCAATTCTAATTTCTATCGCTGTTTTAAAGTCGGAAGGACCAACAGTTTGTGATTTCAAAATAGATAGACATGTATAGGTATCTGCTCTTTAAAAAAAGCTAGCATCGCAGACCCTATTTACTTAGTTTGGTGCTTTCAGTTCCGTCGTACTTCTAGTCATTCCAACAAGAATTGGTGAACGCATTTATTTGAAGATCGCAGGAATCGTTGTTTAATTTATTATTTAACTTTTATGGCTGAAACAAGATGGTTTGTGTATTTGTAAATCGCTTCCTTTCTCGACTGTCTTTGATGTTTGCATTCCTCAAGATTCCTTTATGGTGATCTTTTTATAAAGAAAGGGTTAAGGTTTGAGTTAAGGGAGTCAATATGTAGGTACATATTTTGAAGTAAGACTGTAAATTACCTTTGCCCTACAACTTCCCTTTCCATTTCAAAATATTCTCTAAACTTTCTAAACTTTGACTCCTTTTCAAGCTTCTCATAAAGTGCCTAACCAAAGCAAGGAAAGGCAAAATTTAAAAATTTTATTTATTTCGCATCTAATAAATTCTTTCTGCTTTAACTCATTTCAGGCCGATCAACTAACAGAAGAACAAATCGCCGAATTCAAAGAGGCATTCTCGCTATTCGACAAAGATGGCGATGGCACCATCACAACAAAGGAATTGGGAACAGTTATGCGATCGCTAGGACAAAATCCAACAGAGGCTGAACTTCAAGACATGATAAATGAAGTCGACGCCGATGGTAAGTTCAATAAACTCTTATATTTTTTTCTTCCGTTTCTATGAATAAAACTTGAAGAGATGATGAAAGAAATGCATTAGATGGTTGATGGCTGCTACAACAACCACTGCCTCTCTCTCCCTTTCTCTCTTTCTCTTCTATCTCTTCATTCATTCATAAAAATTATTAATTATAAATATGAAAGAAAAAAACATGCACTATTCTATGATTCTCATCTCATCTCATCTTTATCGTCATCATCAGCAGCAGCCTACAAGGGAGATGAGCAAAGTATCTTTGTGTATTTTTTCTCATCTGTGTGTACAGTTAAAAGATGTAGATGGAAACAAACATATTTGGTTAACTTGGCTCGAAGCCAGGGAAGAAAGATGAGAGAAGCAATGCAATAATGAAAAACGAAAAGTAGCAAAAAAAGAAAACCAAAGAAAAAAAAACAACAAACAAATTTTCCACAAGGAAATGCAAACATTTTTGGACACTTTTGCATAGTTTTTCCGAAAATACCATTGAAATATGAAAAAGTGGATAAATTCCACAGGCAAAGGAAAGGTTGTGGAGCAGAAGGACCTGGAGATAGAATGGTGGCAAAGGCTTTTAGCGTACCTATGTACCTAGTCGTTATTTTATTTTAGATTTAATTTTGTTCGATAGAGAGGGAGAAAAAGTATTTAAAAATAGCAAATGCTTTCATTATATTTTCGCTTTTTGTATTGCGGCCGGCCGGCGGCGGCGGCGGCGGCGGCGACAGCAGCGGTGCACGGTGTTGACTCGTTTTTACGGTACGGTAGTCTTGAACACTTAAAGGGTAGCTGGGGAGGGACACGAAATAAACGCATGGTTTGCTTGTCTTTAGATACTCGAGAGAGAGAGAGAGAAGAAGGAGGTGGAAGAGTTTTTGAAATACTCATTAAGAAAGAATGCGTACAGTGCATCACTAGTCACGACGAGACAGGAGGAATGGTGTTTTAGTTCTTTTTTGTTCTTCATGTCATTGCCTCTGATTTGTGTCATCTTAGGTTGAATGAAATATGAATGCAGTTTTGCTTCTTAACGAGACAGGGTGGAGGAAAAATGATTTAGGCTTTTTTGTAGGAAATTGATTGCAACTGTTTGTGGCATTTTATAATAATAAATGTGAAATACACAGTCTCACAAGTAGTAGGTATCCAAGAGACAATAACTCAAAAGACTGGACGACTACGATTTATATGTTTTTAAGATGTTTTGACGGGCTTTAGGAGTCAAAACTATGAGGTTATAGTTGCAGTGGTCAAAATCTAGCTGATTATTCGATTTTAGTGTGTTTCTATAAGAGCTCCCTACTAGGACAGAACACGAAAGATTACCTTTTACATTCCCACGCTCAAATTCTAAAGGTTCACGGATAACTCCCTCATGCCAGGCTTTACAGAGCTCTTAGTTTAAGCTTAAGAAGCATCTCATTGTTTTTTCGACGGTAATAAGCTTTTGCGAATAATTGGCAAGCAATGTAAATACATTGTCATGAACAGTGTTTTCTTACTTAGCTGTTTGGAATTAGAAATAAACTGTAGGTCTCTTTATTTCTCACAATAAGTTCTTTTGGAGGTGGAACTCATTTATTTATATGGCGGTTAAATACTTCCAAAACGTCCTTAACATCCATTCTTTACATTGATTAGCGAAGATCCTACAGAACTGTAGAACCGTACACCAATAAACAAACGGGTGTTTTTTTAGAGATTTGGTTTTTCGAATAGGGATAAAACTGACATCTTGTGGTTAAATCGGCCAACTCTTATGTCATTTATGTTCAGTTTGGTTTGCCATTTCATCATGAATAGATTGACAAAAGAACAACGCTTGCAAATCGTAATAATGGTTCAGTTCGCGAAGTTTACCGCAAGCTCCGTCCATTTTATGGTCGACATAGTCGTCCATCAGAGCAATTAATTCGGTTAACCATGGATCGTTTTCGCACTACGTTTACTTTATGTGATAATACGCATCCGCAGAGACGTCGAACAGTGCGCACCGAAAAAAAATTGCCGCTGTATAGCAAAGTGTTGAAGACGACCCGAATAAATCAATTCGCCACCGTGCACAGCAATTGGAGCTTTGTCCATTAACTTTATGGAAGATTTTCCGCAAGGATCTTGTCTTACGAGAGTACAAGATGCAGCTTGTGCAAGAATTAGAGCCGCGAGACCATGCAATGCTACTGGTGTATGGGCCGAAATGAGATTGATCTCGATGCTGATTTTCATCATTTTGTTTAGTGATGAGGCTCATTTTTGGTTGAATGGTTACATCAACAAGCAAAATTGCCGCATTTGAAGAGAATCCACATGAGTACCTTGAGATGCCATTACATCCACAAAAACTGACTGTTTGGTGTGCTCATTGGTGGAGTCATTGGCCCATACTTCTTCCCAAATAATGCTGGCGATCCAGTAACCGTTAATGGAGACCGGTATAGAGCCATGATAACCGAATATTTTGCTCCCGAATTGGATGGCATGAATGTGGATGAGAGGTGGTTCCAACAAGACGACGCTACATGCCACACAGCGCACGTCACAATATAATAAAATAATTTCGCTGAATGGATCTGTCAATTGGCCACCAAGATCGTGTGACCATTGGTTTATTTTCTTTGGGGATATGTGAAGTCGCTCGTCTACGTCAACAAACCAAAAACGTTATGGAGCTTGGAAGCCAACATTCGATGCGTTGTTGCCGACATACGGCCTCAAATGCTCGAAAAGGTGGTTGAAAATTGGACTTCTAGACTTGGTTTTATTCGAGTCACATGGCCGAAATCATATTTAAACATTAATTATGCCATTAATTATTTTTTATTTTTTTTTAATTATTAATCCTTTCAATAAAGACAAATTGTTGATAATAAAAAATAAAACAAAAATATTCCTCTAAATAACACCCTTTACAAATCTACATTTTATTCGGTGCATGAATTTGGCAGGACTACTCCGTTTGGTTCGGTTATCGCTTAATTTTGGTTACGTTATGTAAAGTACGTTTGCTTTCACAGCTTTCGGTCGTAAGAGAGCGAACGCAACGCCATTTTTGAAGATCTTACCTCACTCCCTCCAGGATGAACCGGATCGTAACGTTTTTAGTTACCGCACCTCTCCCTCCTTTAATGTTACGTAACATCATATGATAAAGGATTTTCCGTAACGAAACTTAACGTTTTTCTTCAAATCACCTACCCCTCCTTAAGTGTTATGACGCATCTAAGCGAATAATTTTGAATAACGTACAATACAATCGGAGGTTTCCAGTAACGCACCGTAACGTTTTTTTTTCAGACCACCATTACGTAAATGGAGAGTTTTCCCGTCAAAACGAAAATGGTTCCCAACTGAAGGGAATTCAATTCTCTAGTTTTTAATTAAAATAAGAAAATGTTACAAAACGGTTTGTTCAATACTCACTCCCCCTGTAACTTACCGTAGCGTAAATAAATAAGCGCACGGGTTCTAATGCATTTCACTAATTTCCGATTGCTTTCGTCTATCAAAATTGGGTCTAAATTCAGACGGGCTTTTTGATGGTAAACCAGGTGAAATTTAATCAGAATAATTCAACTTTTGAGATTATACTTACCTACTACTTACATATATACATTGTATGTGTGTATAGTAGCAATTCAATTTATGTTAATTTTCATTAATGTCGATTTCCTTTGCAAAAACAAAAGCACTCTAAAAAAGTGCTTTTTTTTCGTGCTCACTGGAACAGAAAAGACAAAATTCTTTTTTTATCATTGTATGTGTGCTATTTTTGACAACCAACTCTTCCCGTTTGTTTTGTTCTGCAATTTATATAGAAAGAATGTTTTCGAAACTTTATTAATAAATGCACTAGGAAGAAACCTCCTCATCCGAATAATTGTACACAACACTTTGAACAAAATTATTCACAGAATGACTTTCGTTTTGTGTAAGGAATTTCAGAATTTCAAACACTTCTTCGTTAGAATCAGAACTAGATGACGACTCATATATATTTTGATAATTTCAGCAATAATTGAGCGATCCATTTTCACAAAATAGTTTATTGTTTATTTTTATTATCTCTCTTTCACAGTCTTTTAACCAAAAATGCAAAATAATCAAACTGCAAACTGGTAAACGTCAAATGTTTTGTGTTGGTGTACGTGAATGTGCGTGTAAATCTTGCCTCTGAATCGAGATTCGTAAAAGTGCTTTTTCGGGGCAAAAAAAAAGTGATCTAGTGCCTCAATGTAACATATTTCGAGCGAAAAAGCACTTTTAAAAGTGCTTTTGTGTACCACTGGAAATCGACATAAGTTTGAGGGATTTTTATTCCTAATATCACCTGATGACCTAATTACAAGCAACTGCGCCTACACATAGAGTAAGCAATGAGAGTAAACAACCCTCGAAATTTATGTTACTCAAACACACACATACATGCTTGCATCACTCATTATTATTTCGACATTTCAAACTCCTTTGTTTTGAGTTAGAATTGATTTTTTTTTTGTGCTTCACCAAAATATTGTATTTGCAGCGTTTCGTTGGATAGATACACAAAAAAGTTAGAAGAACAAAGTACTTGTGTATTTAAAGGGAAAACATGCAGCTACTATCATCTACACATAGTGCAATTGGCCTCTCCTTGTTTTATGAAAATTTTAAATTAGAACGAAACCCTCCAACCTTCATACTACCAATCCATTGAAACTACGTCAATATAAAGAGAGAGCGAGTGAGAGAGCTGCTCTGGTGATAATGACAAAGTTTACTTTCGCTGGTAAATAAATCAGGAAAGAACCAAATTAAGGTTCAGTGTTTTCTAATTACAAAAACATAACAACACGAAACCGGATATTGCTACTTTCTTTGTCCTTAGGGTTGGCTGTGGATTGTGTGTTTGGTATAAGAAGGACGAAACTTTTTAACTAGCAATTTTCCATCAGCATAAAGTACAAAAAAGACAAGAGGGAAATATAGACACAAGACCATCAGGCGACGACCATCTGATGATGGTTTTCTCTGCAAAAATATTCTATTTTCACAGACAAAACATACAAAAAAAAAATGAAAACTTTTTTAATGAAGAACTCTGCGGGAAAATAAAATTGCTTTTGAGCAGAAATTTAGAATTCTAAAGGTTTGGCCATGGAAGTTTTTATACTCGCTCTCGTCGTTTGCGATGGAACTGAATTTTACAAAGTTAAACAAAAGAGTTTACAGAATAACAATTAATTGCTAATAAGTTGGGTTTCTTTTTTGTTTTGATCCTTTTTGAATAATCTCTTGGCCAAAGAGAAAGTTAGGTTTTATATTTATCAAGGATGGCGGATTTAAAAAACTAAGAATTGATTGATCTGCCTTAGAGTTAGCAAAAAAATATTTTATATTGAAAGCTAATGGTCGCGATAATTAGAGCGATCTACGTCCTTGGAAGCTTCACTATTTATGAAACCACACGTTAGTCAACTGGAACTTTCAGTCTACATTTTCTTCATAAAACTTTCGCTATGATGGACACTTGTGGCTTCGCTTAAAAAGTTACCGTCAAAGTAAAATTGAAGTTGAAAAGAGCTAAAAGAAGAATTTGCAACTCGTTCAAAATTCGTGCGATGTTAGGCTATATGTCTACCAGTTGTTTTGAGCTGCAAGTTACTATCGGAACTTTTTTTTAATCGGGAGGTAGGATAAAAGAGCAGGTGTTTGGGTGTAAACGGAGCTTGGTACGTCTTATTACACCGTGAAACGGAAGCAAAAGCAGTGATTTTCCTATTGATTGCTCTGGTGGAGCCAGTTTTCAAAATATTCACTTTTCTGATTCACCAATACAAATTTAACTATACATAGTTGTAACTTACAAGTAACACATTTGTTGAATTGTAAATATTTTTTGAATTACCATTTCACAAAAGAAAATAGATTTACAAAATTTGTTCAGTTTGTAGGAATATTCTACAGGTGAACGTTAACGTGTGATTTTCTTTCTATGTAGCTTGTTTCTCCTTCACTTTGATAAAAAAAATTATTTGTGTGTCAGCGCAACGATGCACAATATTGTAAAAGACCAGTTGTAAATTACAAGTTATTCTTTATATCTGGATTGTTGGTGACACAAGAAACTAAATTGCAGATTTTAAATACTTAATTACAAGTAAATGGGGGGTTTTTAGGCGTGTGGTATATGGCCGAGAATTTATAATTTTATTAGTAAGATAGGGTACCATTGTTTTTGAAATGATAACGGGCTGGTGGCCGCCTCGGCTGGCTCGTATAGATTCCAGACGATAGGGCCAATTTTCGAACACTTTTTGGAGCATTTATGACCTTATGTCAGCAATAAAGCTCCGAATATTCTCTTCCAAGGCGTCAATTGTCTCGGGCTTATCTGCATAGACAAACGATTTCATATAACCCCACAAAAAATATTCCAGCGGTGTTAAATCGCCCCATCTAGGAGGTAACTCATATGTTTAAAATTCGAAATTATGTAAAAATTGACGAAAGACGAAGGGAAGTGAAAGCAAGGATTAGATTCAAGCGTATAGCTTCTGCAGAAGTCGGGTCATGTTGCGTCCAACCCCTGGTGGGACATTGAACAGATTTTCTACAAGTACTACTACTACTCTTTCTACTGTTTATTATCGAAGTTGTAGTCAAATGTATCAAATCTTTGTCTCGCTGCATATACATATAAATTATACAGTGAAGCACTGGTAATAAGCTCCTGTCTAAACCAGCCGTTAATCCGATCTGCCAGTTGGGCAGTTCTCTATAGTCCGAAAAATTCGATTGCCTGACACTGTGGTACCCGTGGCGTGATGATTAGCATATCTGCTGTTAACCCAGAGGAATTGGTAAAGTCCCCCGTTAACAAATAAATTGCCATGAAAAGCGCTCTCTCCAATAGCCGTTTGGAACCGGCAGAAAATTGTAGGTCCCCTCCATTCCCTTACAAGGCAATGGTTGTGAGAAATGCGCTAAGCCCGGGGCTCCTCGCTCTGTTGAGCCACTTTTTTTATTTTTATTTATTTATTTTGAGACTGCCTGCAAAACGTTTGTCGGATTACCTTTGGTTCACAGTATAATAATAAAGTACCTATTCGACTTTTATGTTTTGGTACACCAACCTAATTTCATAAAGAATTCCAACTATCGTTCTATTAGAGCGACTGCTTTGCGCAAATGTTTTTATTTCAAAAGATGGTAATCTCGAAATTCCATTGAATTCTTTTCGCCAATAACTTCTAAAGGCAGCATTTTATGAATAAGTTCCTTAGAACCTTTTTTGTACAGCCTTAAATTTTCTTCAAGAAACATTTTTGTAATTTTTCACATTTTGATTTGTTTGGTAGTTAAGAAACTTCAAAGTAAAAAAGTGAAATCAAAAAAGCAAATCAGTTTTTTAGTTTGATTACTTGGAAACGGTTAGTCTGACGAAAATTTTCAATTACCCCTTTTTTGAATGAAATTGAATTTCCTACAAAAAATATTCCTCGTTAAATTGTTTTGGCCTGAGAAGGTTCAACAGTTTTGACGCTAACACGATTAATAGACCTCTCCTTTTTTTTAAAGCTTAAATTTTTGTGGTATTTTTTTCTGCCAAGGATATTTTTAATATAGGTAGGTATTTTTCATTGAAAAAAATATCCATTGGGGTTGGCTCAGTTTAATGTACATACCCGAATCTTGTTCGTTCAGTTGCATGCACACCTCATTATGCCCCAAAACGCCTCATTATTTCCAATGAAGTTAAAAGTAATGACCCAAGAAAACTTCAAAGTTTTGCCCTTATTAAATTGTACCTTAAATTGGAAAGACTGTGTCGGTGTATCTCTTCTTATAGAAGCAACTAACATTCATTTTCTTGCTTCTCCCTAAACGATGATAGGGTATGCCGGTATGGCAACAATTTTACCCATTTTCATGTAAAAACTCAAAAGAGCTCTTGCTTCCACTGAGTATAAAATTAAATTAATTAGGTGTCCCCACCTTGTACATAAGCAACAATTATTCACTATTCCGTGGCTGAAACTTTCACATCCTTATACATAATGTGCTGTTTTCGATATAAAAAGATTGAAAATCATGAGTCATTCAATATTACAAAAAAAGCCCATCGTTGCTTCTTTCACATCCATGTTCTTTCTTCTTTCATCTGCATTTACAACGAAAATGTGACTGTCAGGAGATATGAGGAAAGTTATGTACAAGTTAGTGCGCAGTTTCTGGAATTATCAGAAATCCTGGGAATTTTTCATCCACAACCCTGGATAAAACCTCTGGCACCTTTTTTGAGCAACAACTAGCAACACTTTGTATGTACATAGACGTGTTCCAACTTGTATTTTGTTTCGTTAAGTTTTTTTTATGTGATAAATGTTGCATTTTTCCCCTAACTCTATGTATCCTATATTTCAACTTTTACCCAGGAAAATTGGGAAGTTCTCTCGCAGATGCGCAGTACGAAACAAAAGAAGAAGCAGTTGTAGGACTTGAAACCAAATGAAGTTATATATTTTCCCTTCATCTTATTTTTTTTTTATTATTATTTTCGTGAAAAGAAAACTCACCTTTTTGTTTTTGAAAATATGTAAAAGGCATAATACGCTTACGGTGTAAGACTTAGTTTTGAAAGCTTCAATTGATTAAATTAGTTTTCATATATTCTTATTTATTCAGCACATGAACCAGTTTCCATCGTTCATCTTTGAAGGATTGCAAAAACAAATGTTTTCTTTCAAAGGATTAAATATTAAAACAAATATTTTCCTTAACATATTTATTTAGCCCTCTTTTTAAGTATATGGTATAGGAACCCACTCACATCTCTTATGGGGAGGATTATATGTAGAACTAGAACAGGCAAATATTTGTGTGCTTACTTTTTTTTTTGTAGCAAAAAAGTTGGCAGAAAGGAGATTAGGAACCAGATCTGAATATTAAGGAAAAGGATTATAGGGAGAGATTCTCCAATGGCATCATCTACTTCTTTTTTTTCTGGTCAGTTTGCTGGCACGATAGTCGTAAAATGTGTCTTGAATGGGACAAGGATTTCGTTACATATATATTTTTTTTTAATTCAAACACAAGAGTTGTTTGCTGCATGTAGAGGATTTGCAATGTTCTTTAAATAACTTTCTTCCCAAGTTGTTAGGATTAATAAATGAAATGTTTGTGGAGTCAAGAGACTTGGCCAACGCACACGCATGGGTGTATTAGCCAAAACAAAGAAAAAAGATGTTACAATCCTAGTTTCTTGAAGAACGTAAATAAAAAAAAAAAAAATGGAGAAATATGCTGGCTCCATAATGTCTTTAGACCCAATCAAATACCATATGTGATATGGTTCAATAAAAAGGGGATCTAATTAGGAATTTAAAAAAGAGAAAAAGAGATCTCTTTTTGTCATTTCTATAAATATTTCTATTCTATTAAAGCAGAGGATTTTGGTTTGCATAAAAAAACTAGTTATTGTCAAAGCGTTTTGTCAGGTGAATGCGTGTGTTTTTTTTTTTTTTTTTTTTTTTTCAACCTCAGTAACAAATCAGTAAAGGTTGAAAGCTATCAAATTCTCTTTTTCATTTGATCAAAAATAAAAGTGTCTTCTATTTACTAGAAATAAGATTTTTCACAAAACCTGTAAAAATTATTGGAAGCAGAGACCTTAGAAAAGATGGTCGAGGTGAACTGCCAAATTTTTTCCAGAGTTTGCCATGCTTCTTTTGAAGCGAAATATGGTTTGTGGTTTGACATAAAATAAACGAAGTGGCGCAACAGAGCGGGGAGCTCGTTGCCTATCGCATTTCCCACAATCACACCTTGGGAGGAATGGAGGAGACCTACATTTTTTTTACTGATTCCGAACGGCTAGTCGAGAAAGCTCTTTACATGGCAATGAAACTACTATCAGATAAATTTCCAATTCCTCGCGAAAGGAATACCCGCGGACAAGGTTTTTTGTTGAGGTTTTAACTTCTACGTACCAGCCAGATATACAAACCGGTTGTAAAATCCCAGTGAATGGAAATAAGTATAAGAAGTATTGAATTCTTTGTCAGTGTTATAAGAAAACGAAACCAATGTTGAAGCTTATGTTACAGTCATTTATTGAATCAAAATTTTATTCTAAAACTAAGCTGAGTTAAATCAAAGACTATGGTCCGAAATACAACTCACGCTATCGAGTGAGTGAGCAGCATTAGTGATCGAGTGAGTTAGTAACCATTTTGGGATTACTGCATACGTGATCGCACGCATCGTATCGATATTTAAAATTGTACTATACTAACATTCAATATTCACTAGCATATTTTGTGCCTCTATTAATTCACAGATGTCGCTGATGTTTATTTAGATTTATTCAAGTTGTTTTTGTAAGCAAAATTCATTCCATTGTAAAAAAGCCAACTTGTAGTGAGAATTTCAGAATGTTAAAACACTAAATACACTCAGGTGGTGTTGCTAAAAGAAATTTTGTTAATTGATATCTAGACGGTTGCGATTGTTTTTCGGTGGATGTGTACATTGGCAACGAATGTGAACGGTTTGAACAGATGGAATTTCTTTTTTGGATACATTTAGTTACTAGTGTATTGACTTGGGCACTTTCTTACGAACAAAGTAAAAAACTTAAAGTTCAAACGAGTTCCATATTCATTAATTTAAAGTGGCGCAACAGAGCAGGTCCTGCGCATTTCTCACAACAATGCCTAGTGAGGGAATGAGGAAACCTACAATTTTCAGCCGATTCCGAACAGAAAATTGAGAAAGTGGTTTTCATGACACTGAAATTATCACATGGTCAATTTCTCGCGAAAGACTATACCAGCAGAAAAACATTTTTCATTTCGGTTTAGATTCGAACCACGAACCTTCCGCGTAATAGGCATACATGCTTAACATAACCCAGACATGCTAAAAAATAAAAATAAATAGGGTGGCGCTACAGAGCGAGCCGGATCCGAACGGCTTTTTGAGAAAGCGCTTTTCATGGCATGAATTTACTAACGGAGGACTTGCCAATTCCTCGCGAAAGGCGATACCCGGAAAAACATTTTTTGTGCCTCTGCTGGGATTCGAACCTCGAACCTCTGGGTTAGCAGGTGGACATGCTAACCATCGCACCACGGGTACCACAGACATGCTAACCATTACGCCAAGAAGTTACATAAAGGAGATTAAATCTTCTCATGAAAAGTTTGCCTGCACTAGTAACTGTCATTGCTTGCAATATTTGAACTCTGAATGAAAGTAATGTATACTTTCTTGGATTCAAAATTGCTTTGAAAACTAGACAGGATGTAAAGAATTCAAATAATTGCGTTCAAAAGCTATAGAAGCGTCGATGAAACCTATAAAGCAAGTCCTGCTTAAAGAACTCTTCGTTATTCTAAAAGAATATCTAGAGAACAGACTTTTCCGATTTAGCAAATATTTAGGCTGTAGTCTAACGAAGTCGTTCATTTTACAGTCAACATAATCGGCTTAGTGAACGAGCAATTCGTGCAGCTATTTATCATTTTCGCTCTAACTTTACTCTCCTCCATTCAAAACCATCAATAAGACAAGAAATGTGCGTTGGCGATATCATCGGTCTTTACTTCTTTCGAAATGAGGAAGGAGCTGCCTTTATGATGAATGTCAAGCGCTATTGAGTCATCCTGTCTGATTTTTTTGTTTCCAAAAATCAAGCAGCTAAAAATCGACGACATTTGGTTACTAGCTCCAACAGGACTGCGCGGTGCAACTTGCCATTACAGCAATCTTAACCATCATTTTAAATTTGGTGGCAACTTCATTTCCAGAAGTTTAATGTTAAATTGGTTTCTCCTGACAAACCAGCATCTCTTGCAGGATTGGCAGCCAATATTCAAACCCCCAATTACGCCATACAGTTAGTTAGATTTATTGTAAAAATAGTGATAATGCTGGAATGGACTAGCCTAGGCGCGGCCCCCCTATGCCGCAAATCGTACTAAAAAATAAATTACATAGAACTATCTACCAGATTATTGGATTATAGTAAATTATTCCAACAATATTTCTGTCTTGTATTATTTAAAGCTCTCAAGCTCAAAATTGTGTGGTGACTCTTAATCAACCCTAGGGCACCCCCTGATTGTTTGATTCTTTGGGAGAGTGCTTTTCATTCATTCATTTATGTTCATCGATAAGTTGTCTACTTCTTATCTAGTGTTGTTTTCTGAGGCCAAACTGTCGCGTCAGTGACTTAAAATAACTTCCAAAGATAAATTTTTGAGATACTAAATTCTGACGATCTTGTTGAGCATAAAACTAAATTTCGAAGGACGAAACGACCAAGTAGAACTTTTCAAATAATTTCGCGTTCTTCGCGACCATAACAATTGATCCATTGTTCATTTAGACAAGTACACAAATGGGTGATTTTTTTGTATTTGATCACCTCCTTTGACGTTAAAATCGTCAATCAAAACACATTTTTCGCATTCCAAGGACATATCATACGTATTATGGTAGCTCTTTGTGGAAGCAATTCAAATCGTTTTCCAACAATGACAGGCAATAAACCTTTCCAACCCATCGAAAGTATATCCATAATCTAATTGGTATTAAAACCGAGTATAGCTTTTCGTGATGTAACTAGGAAATAGGGTGCGCTATTATCTACGAGGTAATTAATTGTTAGGAAAAATTAAAAGAAAAGGGAAAAAGAAAAAAAAACACGAACGAAATAGGAGTGAACAACTCGTTAAGCATGTCATCACTCAAAGCTAAGCAGCTTAGATCCACAAAACCATCTCACAATCAGTTTTTCTATTTTCAATGAGCAACAACGTAGTTACCGATGTTCTGAACGACAGAATTATTTATGAGGCTATAAGTTGATGGATTAGTATTCATTTGTATTCAAACGTTCACACTTTTTTTTCTTCTTAATAACAACAAAAACTGTAATGTCTTCAAGTAGAAAAATTTCAAAAACTCATTTCGTCGTCTCGCACATTCCTAAACAAAACAGTAGCCAAATGCTATTTCAGAAATGAAGAAAAATCAAATTTCAAAAAAAAAGCATTCTTTTGGTCGCTGGAGAAGAACAACCATGAAGAAACCGATGTAACTCCATGAACAACTACTGAATGCAAAAATCGAGTCCTTTTAGCCCAACTTGTGTCATAAATGTATGGGTCTTGTTGTTTTGTCTTCATCCATTCCAAAGCCGCAGAAATAATTAAAAGAATTTTCTAAAAATATTTTTCACACATGAGCAAACTGTGTGTATGCATGGAGCGAAGTACGAAAATACGCTTGGAAAAGAAGCATGCAATTTAAAAATGTTCCACATACATCGCCCCGTGTTGTATCTATTTTCGAGATAAACTTATCAAAACAAAAAAAATCACATTATTACCTTCATATAATATATTGTCATAGTCAGGAGAAAAAATAAAAATTAAAAAGGAATATCCCAAGTCGTTAATTCTGCCCGAAACCACTTAACGTTTTTGTTAAGAAAAAAAAAATTGTATTCTTCTCTGAATTTGAATAAGAAAGAAAAAAGCCAACACATTATTTTCCTAATTTATTGGGGCGCAATTATTTTACTATTCTGTTCGACTAAATAAAGCACACATGACTTATTCGAAGATTGCCTCCTTAAGACACAAATTATATTCAAGCGTTTGTCTGTTTTGTTAGTTTCGCCGGCTCATGTTCATATAATGTGATATGAGACGATCACCATGCCGAAATAGAGCGCAAAAATTTTCAAATTTCTTTCTCTAGTTTTTTTTTCCTTGCTAGGTTTCACTCAAAATCAAAATTTGTCGACAAAATTACTCTCGCCGCGTCGCGTCTTGGGTGTTGGATCATTTCGTTTTGTGTTGTCTAGTGATAAATGCGATTCATTTTATTTTTACATTTTCCCTCATTTGTAGTTTCGTTGTTGTCTGTGCGATTTTTTTCAATCTTCTTAGTTAGTATTGGCGGGGGAGATGATCATGGGGTTTTCTTTTTGAAAAATTCTAGGGAAATCCTAGGTTTCTACGTGCCTTGAGTGCCGGTGGAAATTTGTTGGCAAATGCTCATTATTGATATTGTAATGGATTTTTGATTCGTCTCGTGTATGTTTGCAGAGGAAGAGAGGAATGCAGCTTTTCAGGTATACCCGTAGAGTGAAAATTTGTGACATGGAATTTGAAAACAATTTCGATTTAAAAACCAATCGTCACTGTTGCAAGAAAAAATTTAACCAAAATTTGCTTGGTTGTAATGCAAATCGTTCTGCTTGACCATTTAAAGCTGAATTGTTCAAAAGTTTCTTCCTAAAGGATATTCAATCATGGAAGAAGCCTGTTTAATATGGGATTTTAGGGCTGAATAGATCGTGGGCTGTCATACAACGCAATATGTTAAACTGGCTGTCGCAACCTGGCTATCCTAGTGCGCGAGTAGTCTTAAATTCAGATCCACTAGTGATTTTATGCATCTCTAATCAAAACTCATCATTTAATATTGAAGTTGTATTGGATGGTTTCGAATCTTAGCAGAGACTGATATCATTCACTATTTTTCGAGAGAGTAAGAAACTTGCTCTAGACATTTTAAATCATTTGATAGATATAGGCATCAATTTCCCTTATTTAACATGCGTGTTTTTGGCATTTCTCGATACATACCTCAATAACTTCCATTTATATCTTTCAATTCAAGTTTTTCTGGACGGATCCAGGTCTTTTACTCAAATTAAAATGTGAGTCGCGTGATTATGGTATTCCTTGCATAAGGAAGCCTTCTTTTCTTTTCAGCTCCTGGTTTCATCTGGCTTAAAAATTATAAAAAAAAATCAGTAAATTCGCAATGAGCTGCGCTAGCAAGAACATTATTTTTAATATTCCTGCTTACAAATCAAGCCATCAATCTTCATGTTCAAGAGAGCACATAAATGCTACGATATGTGTCACTACAAGACTCCTTTTTATTTGCTTTATCTCAAGACGTATGATGATGAACTTAGGCTCCCATTTCTTTACTAACCCTTGTGATCTTACTCATATCGATGGCCTACGTCTCTACCGCTTCATTGAAATGCTCATCGGTTTTACCTTGGGCCCAACTTCGGGTCAAGTGTAGAGGTTCATATTTTACCAGCTCAACTCGATTATGGATTGCTTAACCTGACTGTTTTCCCCTCGCATTATGATCTACAAGGATTTGAATTGAAAGTTGATCGGTGTCTCTTTTATCCTCCCTTATTTTCCTAGCACTCGCACTGTCTTTCATATCATTATAAGATTGCTGGTGTGCGCGTAAATTATAAAAAAGGAATATCCAAAAGTTAGAGGATAAACAAGATCCCTGTTGTATCACAATTTCCCCACAACGGCTTCTGTAAGTCTCCGAAATGCGTAAACCTCAGATTGCCATCTTACTACTAGAGTCCTGCAAAGCAGCTTCATAGTCATAGTGCTCTGAAGAAGACACAAGCAAACGATATTATGATTTGCAAACAGATGGCAAAGTCAATTCAGGAACAAACCAAACCTTTCGTTTTAAAAAAGTTATCAATTAGAAGTGGTCCAGTGGTAAGTACTCGATTAGAGTATATGTCATGTCATCATCCGGATGCTTTTGTTGTGATAAGATAATTCTCTTGAGAGATGAAAAAGTTATTCTTATCTTAGATAACTTTATTAAATATTAAGATGAATTGTTATACAACATTCACATATAAGACTTGTTTTGCCTGGAAAAAGACCTTATACGTAGACACCTGTCATGTATACCTTCACTTACGAGTTCCTACATCCGAAATGACTTTTAAATCTCGTCTTGCATTATATATTAGGTGTATTACCCAATATTTTGCCATAATAAGTCCTCAGATATTCAGGAAAACCCTTCCTCTTCTGTCATATCAACGTCACTTGTCATTGTCAAAAGCATGATGTCTATTTATGCTGTGGAAATAATTTCCTGTCTGTCGGTGATGGTCTTTACCTTCCAGAAAAAAACGTGAAGTGAATGTTTCAAAGGTTTTTTTTTTGCTTTTCTGTTTTAAAAACATCTTTTTTTTTTGCATCATTTTCGCGACATAAAATGCACACGCAACACACCTCTCAAGCTACTGATCCACAGGCTACAAAAGGAAAAAAAAATATGAAAGAAAGAACTCAAAAGGAAGCAATTACTGTCCTTCATCCTTGTTACGGTAAAATGTTTTATGCTTAGGCTTAAACTAGCTCAACTGTATACATCTTATTGCTTTTGTTACCGCAACAACACTAGAAAGAAAAAACCCAAGTAGAGCTCGTAGTGTAAGAAGAAAGAACTACACGAGCAAGGTAAATAAAAATGAAGTAAATTTTCACTCAAAAAGACAAATGGCGAATAAGACACACATAAACAATAACAATAAAAAAAATAGTAGAAAGAAGCAGAAGAATAAAATGACTGCCCACTGCACACAAAATGGCTGCGTGGGTGGTTCTGGCGGCGGTGGTGGTGGTGGAAGTGGTTTTCTATTTTTTTTTTGCCATTTAATGATGCTTGATGAAGCTTTGTTCTGGGCGTTTAAATAAACAATTACGAGAATATAAAATAAACGAAATAAAAAGAATATTCATTCGAGCTTAATTGCTAAGAAAATAAATAAAACAAAATTATGCTGTGAATTTACATTTTTATAGTGAAAAAAAAGTTATGGTCTGATATACCTTTCACTGATGGAACAAGATAAAAAAAGAAGCAAAACTTCTGTTTATGTTTCAAAAGTACTTTGGAAAATTTATATTTTCATCTAAAGAATCTAATGGAAGGAGACCGTGGTCTAAAGGTGAGGCAAACAAATTTAGCTGTTCTCATGAAGGTCGTTAGAAAAGATGTTCTTCATTTTTCTTACTCGATTTAATAGTTATCTACTGTGGAAGTATTTTCACACATTTATTTTCTTTTGCCTTAGTGCCTTAAGCCTCTCCTCACCGTACCGTGGTCGTTTACATATCAGAAACGTGGTTGTTCTTCTTGCTAAGGTCAACATTCTAGTGATGTAGTCTGGTCCAATGAAATGTACTGTACAAAAATATTTCGTATTTTCGTTGTAGAATTGACGCCTGCAAATTTCGCTGGTTGTAAAAATTTAGTTTCATATAATTTTTTAGGTCTGTTTTCTCCGTGATACCAGTGGCGTAGTAGTTAGCATGTCTGCCTGAGTTAGAGGTTGGAATACCAGAACGATAAATTTTACGGGCTTCGTCTTTAGACAGGAAATGCCATCATTTGAGAGTAATATTCTGCCATAAAAGGGCTTTTTAACTTATCCGTGCGGAATCGGCATAAAATTGGAGGTCCTTGAAAAGTATTAAGCCGCTCTGGTTCCTCGAACTTGCGCCACCCTATTTATTTATTTATTCAATGTCTTATTTGTAGAGGGAACTGTCAATAAAAAGCAACAGAGCGGGCAGCCCGGGGCCTAGTGCATTTCTCTCAACCATACCCCGAAGGGAATTGAAGGGAACTGCAATTTTTTTGTCCAAACAGCGAGAAAACGCAGACATGAAATGACTATTAAAGAAATTATTAATTCCTCCCGATAGAAAATACCCCTGGAAAAACATTTTTCCTCGATATTTTCAGTGATTTGAACCTCAATCCTTCAACGTGCCAGGCAGACATGGTTACCGTTACGCATCGGCCACCAGTTTAAGTAACAAGATTGATGTAATTACATATAATCATAAAATTACTGAATTTGAAAACGAAGATTTGATAACTTAAAAATGGTGTTCGATTTTTGGCAAATAAATTTGAGAGAGCGAAAATTTATGGAGCGCGTATGTTTAAAAATGTTCATGACGGCAGGCTGTGGCGTTAATAAAGTCTCATACCATTTTCGAACCTAAATGGTACAAAAAGAAACGAAGACTTGAGATTTATAAATATTCTACCTTGTGAATTAGTTCAGAATTGTTCCAATGACAAAAATCTAATATTTTAAGTATCCAAAATGCATCCGAGATGGAGGTAAACAGAATCATAGAATGGTGTATTGTCTTATTTCTTACATTTTCTGTTCCAAAATTAAAAGTAACAAAACTAACTAACAAATTGCATTTTTCTCCTTCTAGGTAATGGAACGATCGATTTCCCTGAATTCTTAACAATGATGGCACGTAAAATGAAGGACACCGATAGTGAAGAAGAAATTAGAGAAGCATTCAGAGTATTCGATAAGGATGGTAATGGCTTCATTTCGGCGGCCGAATTACGCCATGTGATGACAAATCTTGGTGAAAAACTCACAGATGAAGAGGTAGACGAAATGATCCGAGAAGCTGATATCGATGGTGATGGTCAGGTCAATTACGAAGGTATGTAATTCTTTTCAATTAATACAAAACTGGATTTGACACTCGAAAACAACACAAAGAAACTGTTATGTTCTATTTTAGTTCCTTCCTTCAAAACAACTGCTGCAAATGGCTTAAAATGATTGAATTGTTTTTGTATGCAAAAGAGTGTCGGTTCTGTAGCAGAGAGGCGTGGGCAAAAGAATATCTATAGTATATGCATTCTTTTCCAGGTTGACAGCTTTGACAGTTTGCCCAACCTAATTGGATTTCGTTGTTCTTTCATTTCTGTTTAAACCAACCAACCACGACGTCTAATTAATTTAGTGATTTTTCTTTTTCTTTTCTCCTTCTGTGGTGCAATGGTTTCCGTTGTGAGTACTGGAATCGTTTCATTTTTAGAGTTTAGAACGGCAAACTCAATGTAAATTTAAAGCTCCAAGCTAATTAGAGAAGTAGCAATGCAATAAGTACAAACTATTGTCAGTAATTCAAGTATGTATTTAGTTTTCGCAACTAAGTATGTCAACTTATCTGATTTCATTTACACACACGCTGTGTTTTTCGAATTCCTGGTTGTCACTTATTCAAGAGATGTATTTTGTTACCCATGGTAGAATTTATTACAAATGGAACGATTTGTACAGCAAAAAGTACTAACTCTAAAAAGCAGTTCAATATTCATACATACTCGTATCACATCATTGTCACACACTCAGAAAACACATTGGCGAAATATTTTCACCACAGAAACGCAAGTCGCTGTTGTATAAATAAAAATATAATGAAAATCCTATAAGCGATACAATTACTTGACTTCACCTTCATTAGTTCATCTTATATGAATCACAATCGGTTGGCATCATTTTCGTTTTCATATCGTGTGTACACAACACACAGTCATAGAAAACTCTGATCTAATGTGAGAACTTTTGCGTTGCCTCTTCGATCGAATGAATAAGAATGTGTGATGTGTGGTTGCGTTGATAGTTGTTGGTGACTTGTGAGAGTGAATCACAAGTGATACATAGAAACACGTAATTCGATTTTGTGTCTTGAATTCCTTTCATGTTATGGACATTTCTAAAACCAAACCAGCAAATGCACAATAAATTATACGGCCAACAGTTTTTATTTTATTGCTCATTCGTCAAATGCTAGTTTATTGGTTTGAATGTTGATGTTGATTTTTAAGCCTCAGTTTTGTGTCTCATGACTTAAATTCAATACCAGGTGTTTTTGTGTATCAGATTGGGTTTGTTAATTGAATTAATTACTGATATTCAATCAAACGAAAAATTCATGTTGATGTTATAACACAAAGTCGAGGGCACAAAACAAGATTTGTTAGTCTTTTGACTACAGCTACTACAGTTCAAAATGTGGAATTGATAAAATACAGACAATGCCTTGGATTGTGAATAAAAGTTAACGACTTATTCTGCACTCATTTGATTAACACTGTACGAGAATACGCAAAATGAAGTCTTGATTTCATGCTGCATCCAGTTGAATTTGTTACCTTAATTATTCCAATCCGAACGTCAAAAGTTGTAGTTGCCTTTTGGTGTATTTTCTTACCACGAGAGTATGATCACTTGAATGTTCTTAAATTGTGAAAAAAAAAAACGCTCGTCTGCTTCTTATGAACATGGATACTATACTTAAACTCTCAACAGTTTTAAACAGTTAAACCAAAGTGACGCACTTTCATGCAGCTGTTTCAATATTATACTTAAAAGTAAAGTACGCAACACCAATGTCAATACATCAGGTGCTATCTTTAAAAATTTAACGTGCATAGAAACTTGGGTTAAATGACGACATCGGTGTGATAGAAAGAACGATATGTGGAATTACCGACGCCAGGACTGACATGAAAGCGGAAGCAAACAGAATGGAAATGGTTATCAACGAAGACAGTTTCTATTATTAAAAAACTACTGCTATTGATTAACAGAGCCCAATCGCGGAAATCAAACATAGAATAGCACTCCTAAATGGTGTTCTCTAGGTCTTCTATGGTAGATCTTCTTTTCTATGCTTTCTTCCATATGAAATTTGAGACAGTGAGATAGCGATAACGCCATACAAGAAATTATATTAAAAGAAGATCAGCATCACTATGTGTTTTATCGCAAACGAAAATGTTGTTGGTGCTTAAAACAAAGCAGCAAGTCAAATCTAGTAGATTCCAGTAATTCGACGAACGTTTTGCAGGAAAGCGTTGGACAATCGATTTTGTCAGATTATAGAGTACTACCTAAGTCTGAAGTTATGATCGATTCACTAAAAAATGAAATAAAGATGTCCCAAAATTATGTTTGAGTACCTACATTTAGCAGTGTTAGGCTTGTCGAATTACAGGGAGCGTCGCTGCGTACCGATTGCCAGGGTTCCACTGTATAGCGATACCACCATTGCTTAGTGAAGGCCTTTAAGCTGTCGACACTCCGTCCGTTTTATTGTATTTTCTGTTAAATTGCCCTACATATGCTAAGGTACCCAACTATATACCTGTATTCTACTTTGAATCGTTGGAAAGTTATTTTTGATACAATTTTTAAATTCCAATAAGAATAGAAGAAGAATCGAATTTAAATTCAACTTACTGCTTTCGACAAAAACTTCCGAATTATGTTCAAGTTTCCCATTTGCTCTTAGGTCCTTAAAACTTACGGAGAACGAATTTCGGGCATTTCCTCAGATTATGTTCCTATTTTATTTCGTATCACTTTACGGAAGAAAGATTGAACCGATCCAGTTTTCTTGGTAGTGATTCCTTTGTATGAAAACTAACAACTACTTGCGCCAGCAACTTTGTTTGCCACCTCTACACAAAGCCGCAACCTTTAGTTGCTATTTTTACCAAATGAGATCAATCTTGATTACTTTGTAAAAATCTGTGCTTGTCGAAAGTGTGCATTAATTAGTTTAATGCGAACACATAACGCTGCCAACCTTTACATCTTTCAATTGAATAATACCAGACTGACTTTACCTGCTAACAACAAACCTATTACATCGTTGTTTGTATGAAACATTAACCTGGCGGTGGTCTTATGAACAACAAACCGCAATTGATTTACTTTTAATAAATAAACAAAGTATTTGGCAGGCGTTGTAAATATATTCAGAAGCAGATTATAACGCGCTTGTCTGTTGTTGTGTATGTTCACAAAACATGCTTGTTTCCTCTCACATCTACGCTTTGAAGTAATTTCTTTTCTTCTTTTACATAATTTTTTTTTTCTTGAGCCTTTAGACTTTTTGAAGTTTTCATTTTGCAATGCAAATTTGACGCCATTGACGTATGTGCTTTGAATTTAACATGCAAATACACATATTCCCTGCTCGCGCTGCCGCCAACAATCCCCATTTGAAAAGCAATAACTCGTTAAGCCATAAATTTTAATGAAACCTGTACATGTCCATCGGAAGATCATTAAAGTCCAGTACAGAATTTTTTTCTTTTTTGTTCCAAGTCAATCCAATAAGACACACCGCTTTCGAGGAAAATCATATTAAAAAAGAACGGTTTTCAGTATAATCTTTCGAAGCATTTCAAAGAAAATCATGGTAGGCGAAAATGTACGTAGTGTAAATAAATAAATAAAACAATAAAAATGTTGGCACTCACTCAACCGAAGGGAGAGGGTAATACATGAAGTCTTTGCCAGTCTTAATGGCCGAGTGCAAGATGATCGACGCTTTATCACTAAATAAAATTTAACAAAAGAAGAAGACAAAAATGTGGGGGTTGGTGTAAAAATTCACTACGTCGTCGCTGAGGAATTCCTTCAGTGTTGTCGCTGAAAATAGATTTTTCATACAGGAAATAATTTTCTTGTGTTACGGTGATTCCGTGTAGATTGAAAGCACAATTTGTCTTTTGCTCAGTTTGGGAAATCATGAAATTGTGAAGGTCGGTCGAGTGTTTTTTTATTTACACAAGTGGGCTCGTCATATGAAATATGGATTTTTATTTTTGACTAGAAAGAGTTTCGAAGTATTCCAAAACTAAAATTTTGAATGATGATATATTGCGAACTACATTTTTCTGTTAGTATTTTTCTTGAGCTCAACAAAAAACATTCAGGTCTACACAATTTTGAAAATGCCTAATGAATGAATACGCGGATATATTTCTGAATTCTTTTTTTCTATTTACTAGGCTAATGGGTGTGTATTGGTTCTCGCTTAGAAGTGAAAATTGCGTTGGAGTTGGCGTTTCGAACGCCAATAAAAGATTCCGAATAGTTTTGCTCTGCAATCGCCTCTCGCTACCAATTTGCACATGTCTGAGTGTAATACCGCCGTTCGGAACCGAAAGAAAATTGCACAAAGCCCTTGTCTATCATGAGCTAGTTACTTACTTACTTAGGCCGAGGCCACGCAGTCAGCGATAAGCGAGCGAGCGAGCGACTGAACGACATGAAAAAATTAAAACAAATGAAATTACATTGAACTGGCCATGCATTGAGCGAGCGATGAGCGATTTTTTTAAGCGACTGAACGACGTCGCTCTGTCACCAAACTTGTTCTAATTTTTAGTTTATCGCTTAGCGTCAAGAGCAACAGATAGAGAAGATACAACAAATATAAACGTAGGGCTCTTGACAACGGCATTTTAACAACTAATCGCTAAAGAAATGTCGCTCACGAAACGAGTGGCCCGTCGCTCGACTTTGTCGCTTAATCGCTGATCGTTCAATCGCTCGCTCGCTTATCGCTGACTGCGTGGCCTTAGCCTTAGGTGGGCATTACAGTTCGGGGTGAACCTGGACCTCAACTAACATCCTTCTGTAACGACTTCGATTTCGGGCGAGCTCTCTCCAGTTTTGCACTCTAAGTCGGTTTTGCACTCATCCACTTGATTGCGCCACCTATGACGAGGTCTTCCTCTTCCGCGATTTCCCTGCAATGTGCTTTCAAAAACCCGTCGAACCGGAGTGTTTGGATCCATCATGGCCCTACCATCGTAGCCTCGCGATGCGTACTCTTCTGGCTATGCCCATGTCGCGGTACAGCTCATACAGCTCGTTGTTGTATCTTCTTCTCCACACATTGTGTTTGCATACGGGATCAAAGATCATTCGGAGAATTTTTCTTTCGAAACGATCAAGGGTTTCCTCATCCGATCATTGACTTTCGTCAATACAAGGCACTGGTCTTGAAATATCTGTTCTCACAATACCAAATTTCACTTGTTTTATGATTGAACTGATGTCTTAACATAAAAGAAAGAATCTCGCAAGAGATTTGCAATTACTACGAGAGTTGTAAATTCATACCTCTTATAAAGTTAAAATGTTGAGGAGGCTTCCAAGTATGCTCTGAATTTCTTCTACTGAGCAATAATGTCTATTTGGATGGCAATTATTCTCAGCCTTAAACACTAGATTTTTTTTTATAGGAGGATTAAAGGGAAGAATTGCTACCAAACAAACAACCAACCCAACCAAAAGAGATGTTAGGCAATTTAATAACACTTCTTTGGCTACAGTAGCGTCTTTCTGACCTGTTAGTAACCAAATGTGTTAAACTGATTACAATATTGGTCTGAGACTCAAGGGTTCTTTGTGCTGAATTTAACTATCCTTTTCACCATTGACAAAAAGCATCAACCCAAGAGAACCTATCTGAATTGTAAATACAAAAATCAATAATTTTTGCTTACATGTTTACCTAAATATGACTGTTATCCTGGACTTTTGTTTCAAAAATAACAAAATTACAGCCCTAAACATAATTAACTGTTTTACTGCAAGTGTCAAAAACGCCATCAAAAAGACATTGGCCTTTGTTCGATCTGACTGTCATGCTCTATGCTTAAAGAAATTCCTCACATTTCATCGTTAACTTGCGTTGTTATGGTTTCGCTACTTCTACTACAAGTTTTATTGCAAACGGTAAATAAGTTAAAATCTTTTGACATTGTAATGAAATATAGAGCTACAAAATTTACACCAGTCACCAAGTATTGCATACACGTTAAAGCGTTTCATTCATTGCGCTGATACCATTTTTAACTAGTGACAAACATCTTCTTGAACTCGTATAACATTAATCCAAAGCACAAGATCAATTATACGGTTATAGTCTTTAAAGAATATCATTTAATATCTTTATTTCTTTCTTCGAATAATTTGTAATGAACAGCACTTTTTTTTGTTTACAATTTGCAATTCACAGCGTGAAGAAAAGTGTTTGTTCGCAAATAAAACGTTCTTCGAACTATAAAAATAACAACTTTAATGATTTCGTTCAATACACGACTTCTTCGAGTCTCTTTTCTAAAAACAAAAAAAAAAAAACACACTCTATCCATCCCCAGAATAACTCAATCTGCCAAAAAGGATACTGTGCGCCACTAGTGAGGTCAAAAGGGGCGTGTTTCATAGTTGGGTGTACTGATATTTTTTTCTTTTTAATTCCTTCATTTGTTTGTTTTGTGCTTGTTGTGTGTCTTAATTGGCACGTGATTTACATTAATCAGGTGGTTGATGAAGCATTTTAAAAATATCAAAGCAAGGAACCTACTTAGGTTTTGTATTGTGCTATTTTGTGATTTGTCACAATGCTAAATTTATTTTTAAAACCACAACGCCGAAGCGCAAAGTACAACCGTTATTAATATTTTTTTTCTCTCTTTCTTGTAGCATACCTTACTGACAAAATAATGTCTAGAGGTATTTTTAAACGATTTTGTTTTTATTTGATAACCTCCAGATCTGGAACAGACGTCGCTAAAGGCAGATAGACAGGTCTTTAATTATTGTTGTTTGCAATTGAAATACGTGTTGAATGACATACGAACTGGTTGAATGTTTGAACACTTGATCATCCTATTGATCATTTTTATTGTTTTGTGGGATTAATTGTTTTTGGGGTGACCTCAAGAGAGAGTATTATATTTTGAAATTGGCTTATTTTTGTACACACTTTGTGCTGACGTCGAAGAAGGTTTGAGTGATGTTTTATGAGTTTCTACACTTCTAAACTGTCCTCGTCTTTATCTCAAATGTGTACACGTGTCTATACTACCTGCATTGCAGCAGCATGGGTCTTCGCGTTGTAATCTAGAGCAGTTAATGCAAACAATTGAGAGAGAACGACAGGGTTGTTTTCGTTTGAAATTTCCATTCATTGTAACTATTTCATTTTACGAAAGACTTCAATTTAACGATTGTTTTCTACTTTCAGAATTCGTGACTATGATGACATCGAAGTGAGCTGCTAATTTACTTCTTTTTAAGCCTTTCTATTTGTTTAAGATGTTGATGAAGACTGTAGCTGTGCGCAAGAACACCGCGCGACGCTGTTGCTATGGATAACATCATTAAAATTAAAAAAAAAAAACAAATTATTAATTAAATTTAAATAAAAAGAAACATTTAAAATAAAAAATACAAAAAGTCTATATAAATGAAAAACCCAACAACAACAAAAAAAATCTTACTGTATAATTCAATTTTAAACTTAATGATAAACAAACTTAATAAAAATAAAGAAAAAAAAACTTTCGATATAATTGAATTAAAACAAAAAACAAAACAGACGTAAAAGATAATTAAATAAAAACCTGTAACACAATTTTAATTAAGTAAATAACAAAAGAAAAAATTATTATAATTATTAAAAAAAAAGAAACAAAAAATTTGAAAAATGGAATGAAGAAAATACAAAACTTAATATTTTTAACCGCTAAAACACGGATATACACACAGAAACACACATACGCAACACATTTAAAAAAAAGCGACAGCAGTAACTTTAAAAAGGAATTCCTTATTTCAATGAAAGAAAAAAAATATAAATAAACATTTAATAGTTGGAAAATAAAAATAACAGCAACAAAAAATATTGTCTTCTATATAAAAAGAAAAAAAAAACATAATTAGATTTGTATATTCTCAACAACTTCCTTCTTTAATTCCAATTTTCAAATTCTCTATACTATATTTCATTCCTGGAATAACCTTTTTTTACATTATTCTTTCTTAAACTCTCCAATGGTTCACGCCCCTCACTTAGTAGAAAACACTTTTATTTATATTTTTGCAATTTGAGTTTGGAATATTTTTCAACCACTAAAATCTGAATACCTACTGAATTGTTTTTTGTTTTATTTCTTTTATTTATTGATGTTTCATTCTTGTTTTTCACTCCCCTGAAAGTTCTCTTACCCTCATCAAGATAAAAAAAAGTTAAGAGCTTCGTCTACTTGTTCAAATATGGCAACGATGGGAAGGAATTTCATTCTCCCCCTACCACCAAATTGATATGATAAAAAATAAAGAAAAAAACACACACACTTACCTTACTACCAACAACACAAAACAAAATTTTTAATTAGATAACTTTAATAAAGAAATGAAAAAAAAAAAAAACAAAATATAACAAAACCTACAACCACCACCTGATAAACAAAAGAAAATATTAAAAAATATAAAAATTATTCGTGTATTTCATTTCTACTTTAAAAATATTGATAGACTTCGTCTCTAAAACAAACGCATATGATTTAATTTTTTTGTATTTTCAAGGATAACTTAGAAATTTTTCATATCGTTTTTGAAAAGTTCTTAGCTATCCAATTTCTCTTAGTAAAAATTAACAACAACCTTGTTTCAATTTTAAAATATGATTTGTCTTTCAAAACTAGTTAAAAATTCATAAGGTCACATTATCAACAACAGAACAACAACAAAAAGTATATATATAAATGAAAACTATATATATATATTTGTTTCTTCCTTTTTCTGTCTATGAAAATATGTATATTTTATATATTTACTAAAAACATATACTGAGAACAATCTCTCTCGTAAACAAAAATATATATATAACAAAAGAAACATTTAACAACAAATGAAAGAAATGGAAAAAAAAAATTTGAATATAACATGAGAAAAAAATATTTAAGCAACATTTTGGGCCTTTATATAGCTAAACTATATGACTATTACTCACTACTTAAATGTTTTTAGTGTAGAAAGAAAGAAATAATAAAACAAAAAAAGATATATAAAAAAAAAAAAAATAAAAAAACAAATTAACCATTTGACAAAAAGACAAAAGTACATTTTGAATTTTTGCTATAACAAAACAAAAAAAAACCCAAAATTTATTTAAATTATAACTTATCAATTGCAACAGAAAACAATTTATAATTTTCTTTTCTATATATTTATAATTATCTTATTCAAATTAATTTAAATAAAAAACAAACAAAACTATATATATAAAATTAAAACAAAAACAACAACAAAAATGAATAAAACGATATCTCTTACCTACTACTGGAATAACACAGGGGTGTGAAACAAATGTGGAGAGAGACTTTCAATGAGAAAAATAAAAAAAGCTCAGAGCGTTTGATTATGTTTGGAAAAAATTTTGGAAATAGAAAAATGAAAGAAGGGGTTCTTGTTATGGTTGGTTGGAAGTAAATTCTCATAAGGCGGCTTAGATTTTATCAGTTTCTTTTGGTAATGGTAAGTATAAAGTGTAAACCATTCAAGCAACGGCAATACTTGAAAACGGTGCAACGGAAACCATCATTGAAACGTAGAGATAATTGTTTGTACATCAGTATTCAAAACAAGAAAATGAAAAAAAAACCCATAGCAAACAATCGTCTTTTCAATGATTGAAAAAATGGTGTTAACTCAATTCGAAGCAGGACCTTTGTAAATGAAATCCGTAGTAACCTCATATTAGTCAAATGTTAAATGCTAGTAGGGCGCCAAGCAACTTAGCCCTATTCCAGCGTAGCAGTTTTGGACTTCTGTATAGATACACACATACTATATACATATACATACTCATACATAGATGTATATAGATACATGCAATACATATATGTATAAAGATACATACACATACATACATAAATATGTAAATTGATCTGAGTGTAAAAAATTGTTCTGTTTGCACTCTATCAAAGTCTCTTTTTTTTGCAGCATGTGAGTTAACATAGGCCCTTATTGCGAGTGTCGTTTGGCTGTCGATAAACGACGGTTGTCGATAGTCGAACGTCGAAAATGAAATTCGGTTTTGCGTATTCTTATTGTTCGATACTTTCAATTTTGAATTCGGCCGTAATCGTCTGTATTTTTGCGTTCGACTATCACTGAAACTAACTCAAATGACAAACAATGACTACTTTCATTTTCCACAGTAACAGAAATCCTTGTCGAGATAGATACGCAATACCAAAAGGAAAATTTATCGAAGCTTTCGACCCTTGTCGCATCGAATGTTAGGCGACACTCGCAATAAGGGCCATAATCATGGCTGTTCTGATTTTCGTACGGATTCAAAACGAAAACCGAAATTGAATCCGTACGGATTTAAAAAGTGTGTTCTTATTTCCGAACGGATTCACTACTGGTTTTTTGTCACAAAAACGTGTTGGAAATTAAATTTTTGTGTTCATTGCAACTGTTTACAGCTTTAGTGCGTGTTAGTGCTAATATAGTTTATTACTTTTCATTTCTAGCAATAAATAATGTTCTACAGAATTCATTAAACGGATTCAATTCCGCTAACAAAATGATAAGCGAATTGAAAACGAACGAATTCGGATTTGGGAACCGCAAAAATTCTAAAACGGGAGGATATGGTATCCGAACGAAAATCAGAACAGGGGTCAATATCGCTGCAAATATTTTAGCGATTTAGCTTTGCACAAGCGCAAATTACATCCAATGAAAAACTATTGACGTTTTCGAAAAGGACCGCAGTTACGTTTCACCTTTTGAAAAATTACAGAGCTCCAGAAGGGACTTTTTGAGTTTTAATACAAATTCAAGTGAAGCATTTTCGATGCTCTTCATTACGAAAAATATTTTACTTAACTGTCAATTTTGTTCGAAAGTTAACTCAAATCTGTAGGGCTATTCCAGAAAGCGCGGCTGATCGCTTTTGGTGGCGGAAATGAATTTTCGTATTCTCAAAAGTGAATCGCTTTTAATTTTTTTTCCTGTGGAAAGCGAAAGCGCTTTCCAAACGTCATTCTTTTTTTTCGTAGAAACTACCTTTTTGACATAATTCATTTCGTTTTCAAAAGCGATATGTGTTGTAGTGTCGAATTGCAAGCGGATTGATAGAAAAATGTAAATATAATGAAAAATTTAATTATCATCAATTGAATTGAGAGTAATTTTCCTTTTTTTTATTAAAGGAGTCAAAAACACACCACGACACAACGATTTTTGATGCTTGTTGAATTTATGCAACAACACGAAGGGATAGCAATTTCCTACAGCTATTAATGATTTGAAACAAACTTTATGCAACGTGTCACACACGTTAGTAATATAGGCTCCTTTTTCCGGCTGGTAATACAGCTGTCTTGAGTGCAATAGGCATCAGAACCCTCCTTTGATAATTCCAAAACATCTCTGTAAGTACTTCGACATTTTAAACAAGAGCTGCTCTATATGGTGTAATTAACCACGATTCAAGAGTATAACCAGCATCACCTTCAAATGTATAAAACAATAGCATAGAAAATATAACTGCATTTAAAAATTTGTTTGATTACCAAAAATTTTATCTCTGTTCTTGAAAATATTTTCTGCGGATACCTAGGGAAACTTGGAATTTTCATTGGAAACATTTGGAAATAGATGACATTTGAGTGGATGGATAAGACTTCCAAATGGAAATATTGGAAGTTTAATTTCCAACCATGTTCGCCTTTCAGAATAACCTAAAGCGAAGCGCTTCGCAATTGAGTGATCGCTTTAAATACGATCCGCCGCGCTTTCTGGAATAGCCCTACGCCAAAAAATATATCAGTAGAATTTTAAATTCGCCATCAAATTCGATAACCAGAACAATTATACCAAATATCAGTTTCACCCACAGAAACTTCTCGAATTTAATAATCGGGCCTTTGGAAAGAATCATAAGTGCAAGATTTTTAAAGCAAAACTGATGCTTAGATGCTTATTTCCGAAAGGATTCACTGCTGGTCTTACAAGGTCTGTTCGTTGAACTTTCCCCAGGGTTGACCCAGGTGTTCTTGACAACCCTATGAGTTGAGCATATTAACCACAAAATCACATGCCATTTGACAGCCCTCAAATCGCCACAACGAAAACCTGTGGCGAGTTGAGGGAAAACCCAGGTCAACCCTAGGGCTCAAAAAACACTCAATTTGACATTCAGAGCAACCTTAGGTTTCTCAAAAAACGCTTTGTGGCGACCACAGGGCGTAGGGCGACCCTAGGGCTTCAACGAACAAACCTACATTATTAAATTTTTCATAATTCATCAACCAAATTCAATTCCGTTAACAGAGTGATAATCGAATTGAAAACGTACGCAATCGGAATTGAGAACTGCAAAAATTGTAAAACGGGAGCATATGGTATCCGAACGAAAATCAAAACAGGGACCATATAATCAGTAGTGAATCGGTTCGCAAATAAGAACACACTTTTTAAATCCGTACGGATTAAAATTAGCTTTTCGTTTTAAATCCGGTCGAAAATCAGAGCATCCATGAATGTTGATATAAGTCTACCATATCCCATGTATGTACATATAAGCAATAAATAGTGTTCTACATTAATAAATCAACCAAATTAAATTAAATTCCGCTAGAATTGAAAACTGCAATTCTGAAACATCTAAAACAGCGTTAGGCATTCGATTAGAATTTTTTAGAAGATTGTGTATTCGATATTCGAAATCAAATTTTGTTGATTTGTTTCAGTTGGAAAATTATGTACAAGTTGAATTATTACCGTAAAACCGCAAATACATAGGATTGAAAATCCAAAGCACACGATGTTTTCAATTTAAAAAAAAATATTTCCTGGTACCGAGTTGTGAAATGTGTGTAATTATAAGGAGAATAAGGACATAAAAAAGACGTGCTGAGATGAAACTAATGGAGTAGGAAGTAAACAATTATTGTAGAATAATCAGATGCTTTGTTCTTTAAGAACCATGGGTTTAAACTTATGTTGACGAAATAAAATGTTGTTTTTATAACCTCTACTCGGATGAAAAACTGAATATTTGTTTATCCCTGGATTTGCTCAAAACTCCGCCTAAAGTAGGAGTAGGATTTTGATGGCCTCAGTTCAGGTAAGTTGTGAAACGGCATGTAAATGGGTACGTTAGTTTTCGTCCTTTGGTGTACGCAAAATGTAGGTATCTACGTGGTTTGATTTACAGCTTAAAAAACACTCCACGGGGGCGTTCAATAAACGCATTCCTATAGCCTTTGCAGCCGTTTAGAAAAGTGTTAAGCATTTAGCTGAGGTACAAACCTTTTTCTACCAAAAAGCTGTGTAAAAGTATCCGAACATTTTTGGAACACCTTTCTAGCCAAGTTTTCATCCGATAATACTTTGGTTTTTACTTTACTTTTGGCTTTTTGGGAAGAACTCATTTTGAAAACCAATGGAACATTTAAAATTGTTTCTGTTCAGTTAACGTAATTGCCTTTGTGTAAGTGGCACACCTATGACTCTTAACCCTTAGTAGCATGGTGGTACGTTGCCACGTTACCACTTTGATTTAGTTGAATGTTTCTAATTTATTTACGTTTGAACTTATTCAGATACGGTATTTTGCACTTTTCAGTTACTTGATGGATGTAAGAACGTAACAATGGAGTTGGCCATATTGGATCCGCCATCTTGAATCTGACTAGTAATCACTAATCAGAGACCCCAAAAACCCCTGAGTACAAATTTTTGTCAATATTATCGTAGAGTTACGTTTCGGTGTCGGCCATATTGGATCTGATTGAATCCCATCTTGAATTTCGAAAATCTGACTTCAGATTCGTAATCAGCGACCCCGCAAACCCCCGTGTAAGAATTTTCATGATGATAGGATCGTTCAAAAAATAAATGCTTCTAAGGGTTAAAAGATATTCCTTGAAGAAAATTTTAGTTTTGACATTTGAGTAACATGTGCTAGTGCTTCTTGAGTGGATTCTCACTTCAAATCGAAAAGTGGCTGTCACCTCTCAGAATCATGAGAAGCGATCTTTTTGCACGACTGAAATGGTTTGAGAATTCTCCTGGACACTCCTGGACGATTCTTTTCCTCCAATGGAAAGCGACACCAGATTCCTGACCCTGACATCGTATCCAATATGCTCTTGTACGCCTCCAAAGTATACAAGTGAAATTACAGTTCCTCACCAAAAGTGAAAAGAAAAAAGCTTCTGACTCTTAAAAGCAAAACGAAAAAAAAAAGAAATAAACAATAAAATTTAACTTTGAGGTCGATAATTCAGCTCGGGGAAGCTTAAACGCACAGCAATTTACCCTGAAACAAAAAGTATGGTGGTTTCTCAGAGAGTTCCTGTCCTGAGTCCCATCCCTGTTATTTGAACAAAAATACATTCAGGGCACTACAGGAACAGACCTAAAAGTTGACTGAAAAACTAAATTTAGTTTCTTGAGCTGTCATATCAGAGAAAATAGTCTACATGACAATCGCACTTTACTTGGCATTTTTAGTTTAGTTTAGTTTAGTTTATTTATTTCATTGAAGTCTTATACAATGTAAGACATGTTGTCTTATAAATTATTGCTAAGTTTAGTTTGGTTCAATATGAGAGCTTAAGGCGAATATTATAAGAAAAAAAAAAAAAAATTTATATTATTACATTTATTTCAAATGTAAGTAAAAGTTAATTATTAAATGTATTACAACTTCATGATATAGAGAGTACAAAATCTATTTTGTATTTACATAGATAAAAGTTTATTTAGTTCTTTTTTGAACTGTGCATTGTGCAACGTTTTCAATTCTTTTTATCCAACGGGGCAAAGTATTCCAAAGTCGAATAGAGTTTTGAAAAAATTGTTTTTTTTTCGGTTAGTAATTTGTGGGACCGTTTATTAGCGAGCTGTGGCATTAAAATTGACTCTTATTTATTTGTCGGCAATTTGTCGTACAAGTACCTAAAGGTTATCAATAAAAAATCTGACAAAGGAAATATTATGTTAGGAAAATTGTTAGTCAAAATTCTTTCTAAATTTATTCTAATTTTGATTTTTCATCTATTCCTAAACACAAATATTGAAAAATGATACGTTATTCTGTAGTTAGTAAATTTTGAACCAACTACAAGAAATTATTAAATTCTCATCAACTTTTTAACTAGATCTCCCCGAATTGAATTGAAAAAATACCATTTTAATCTGATGTTAAATTAATATGACCATTTCACGCAGAACTGAATAAGTTTATGATACAATCCAACTTTTTATGAATGCGCTCATTCTCTCTTTGTCTTATAAAAAGACAAAAAAAAATGTATAGGTGACACTTGACTTGCAGTTGCTATATATATTGCAAAATTTAAAGTTGTAGGGACAGACATGTTTTCGTAGCGACTGTTAACAAAAAATGTTTAGATGCCATCTATTAGTGAGAAAATGTTTCAAAATAGAATTGAATGAGAGCGGGCGTATTCTACAGCTCCGTTTCCGTTTTCGTTATAATTTAAAACGTTTTTCAGATTGACAATTTAAGTAAAACCCGTTCCGTATGAAAGAATTTTTTGAAGTCAAAACTGACTGAAATATAAATTTAATCAAAGTGAACCTCAGTTTGTATGAAAACATAGCGGATTCTAATCCCATTTCTAAATCAAAGTATTTAAGGCTACGAATGGGAGAAATACTTATTAATTTAAATTTATCTAGGTATAACGTTAGCATTAACTTTTTGAAAGTGGAAATGAAAATTATCTTATAATTATTATGTATTATCTTATCAGTGACAAAAAATAAATTGCTATCAGTTGTTGTCAAAATTTGCATTTAATGTGCATTGCAAAAGTTTTGCAACGTGAAATAATTCATGTCTGTTGGATTTTGCTTTCTCTAAAAAATGCTTCGAAAGCCAAATAGTGCTTTGTTTTTTCTGATTTCTTGCTAATTTACAATTTTTTTTGATCGCAGGCTTTGAATTTGAGCTGAAAACATTTTTTTAGGGAATTAAAAAATGGAAGCATCTTTCAATGTACGAATTTTAATAGATTTTAAGCATTTAAAGGAAATAGAACTTCGTATTAGGCCGCACCAAATAATAGATGACACAATATAGCAATTGTGTGTACTCAAGTCGGCTGAGAAGAAGCCGTTCACTTGAAGGACTGTTGCATCGAGCTGTATCTTGAAAAATCAATAAAAACATGCAAATGGTCTTAGCCATTTTTTTTAAATGAGTCCATAATATAATATGAACATGATCTATCCGTAGTGTTAAACTTTATCAGCAACTTAAGTCAGGGAGATATGAATGTTGAAGGTGGATCAATTGGCGTTGAAGTATGACGAAGTATGCTTCATTTTTAACAGAAATAAAAATTCTATTTAGACTAGCCAGATGGTCTTTACTGCTATAATTTCTACTTTCTGATGCATATCTGAAAATGTCGTTGGGCTTCCTTATATGTAAATTATACGAAGGAGTAAGGCAATGCAATAACATGAAAATTATGATGAATGCTTTCGAATTGGACTAGAACCAGAGGTATGGATCAATTGAATTGTTCAAAATAATACAAAAAATAAAACATTAAAAGAAAACAAGAAAGACTTCAAAACAAAAACTTGTTGTCATTGACCAAAGAATATGCCAAGACAAACGATGATAAAAGCAGAGCTCTTATCACGAATTAATAAATGTGAGGCAATCGAGGCTAAACAATGATAGCCATGACAAAAACCGATTAAGAATTACAAAAATGGATCTATGAAAATATCAGGACGATTACGAAGCGATCGCCAAAAGTAGTCGTATATGACAGCAAGATGCGTGAAACGTAATCGCAACGTATCGGCGATAACGAGGACATTTTTACGTGCTAAAAAACGAAACCCAAAATAACGACAGCCATTAAATAGACCGATCATGAATCCCTAGGATGGATCCATGAAAATGTCAGAACGATAACAAAGCGACCCCCAAAAGCACTCGTAAGTGACAACGAATATCGTGAAGCCTAACCGCATACAGACGATAACGAGGGGTTTTTTGCAAGCATCATAGTTCGATATACGGACCCAGGGTTTATTTTAATGCCAGTATAGCTAGTGCAGAATGCCATCAATGATGCAGTCTTCCAGTTAAAAAAACCTGCTCTATTTCAGAGCCCGAATTATAGCTCACGTTATCGAGTGATACAGCGTACAGCTATTTAAAATTGTAAAAAAAATAATTGATTTTTTTCAATTTTGGATCAGTTTTACAGATCCCGATTTTAAGAAGGATCTACCTCTTAAGGCATCAACGCCAAAACAATCAATTTATCAGCTTGATAGGCACTACTTTTTAAAGGGAAAAAATCAGTTACACAATGACAAACAGACGATTTTTCGCTATCGTGTTCCATTGGAAACGAAAAAAAATTTATTCTTTTTATAAGTCCTTATTTACCAAAGGAAAACCACACATAAAACTTTGTTGAAAAATGATGATTTCATTTAGGAACGATTGAATGTTACACTCTGCTGGTCTGTCGAAAATAAGGATAAAATATTTCTTAAAAGACTAGCCCAACTAAAGGAAACTCCTTTTTGATGAGATAAAATTTTTTCTAAAATGAATGAGATCAGCAGATGTCACATTGCATAACATCAAAATAAAAAAAGAACGGACTTTGCGTTGTTCAAAGAAATCTTTCTGGTTGCTTCCTAGATGGCACTGATTGTCTTCCGGTGCATGCATGGGCGTAAATGGGCAACGAAAGTGATCGTTTTGAGCGGATAGGTACTTCTTTTTCGATTTGGTTGGTTACTTATTTATATTGGTTTGGCACTTTCTTATTAACAAATTTACTTTGACTTGGAAAATGTAATCAGAAAAATTCCAATATTTTCATTTCAGGAATAATAATAATCGACGAGCTCTTTATGCGTCGAATGAGATTCTCCGTTCGATAACTGATGAGAATTGTGGTACTAGATTGCTCGATAACGTAAGCGGCAATAACAAATAGATAGATATTTATTTTTTTCGTATTCACATTTACGATACTGCGGCAATAACAAATTCATTTAATTCCGAAACGGGTTATTTGATAACGTATAACGTAATTTGGCCTTGTGTTTTCATTAATTTTCATACAACAAGCTTTTTATCCACTGTAGAACTATCCCTGGGTACAACTATGAAGTTTTCGACATCGAAATAAGTTGTTGTTGGTCAAAAAGATATTTTTTGATGTACTATCTACTAACTTGAAAAAAAAAACACGGCTATTTTTATCAGCTTCCAAACACAACGATTTACCATCCCAGTGTCGTGTAGCATTCCTGCGTTTATTTACTACGAAAAGCTTCAAAATTGAAAAACAAACTATTTTCAGCACTGAAAATTCCCATACAAAACAAATCAACAACCTAACGTAAGAAAATGCGCACTGTCCTGTGCCAGCACGTGCCGCATTTGCTTGAATGTCAACAAAAGAAACTTTTTACAGACCACAACTGAGCGAAAAGCCTGCGCAAAGCTCATTATTGTTTTTCGCCAAGTTCGATGCGGTTCTGGTTCTGCTTGTGCTACTGATGCTGTCGCATGCACTTTCGCAATTTAGTCGCAAACAGGACATCGACTGAGGATTTTTGAAGAACTCTGTTCAAATCGCGCGGGCAAATTTATTACAGTTATTAAAATGTTATGTGTGTGTTTGTGAGCGGTCTGCATTGTATAAAAAAGTGATTGTGTTTCAAAATTTGTATCCGGGTTCCCTTTTTCGCTGTTGTTTTTGTATTCTATTTTAGCTCGTCCCATATCCTGTCTTCTCGGTTGATTATTTCGATTTAACTGGGTCGCCCAATGCACCCTTGTTTTGTTAAGGCTTTTGTACCAATGTTGCTTTTATAATACTGTGCCGCGCGCCGTAGTCTTGTCACCGTGTCGTTGTTGTGTCGACTCGAGGTGCAATGTTAAGTGGCTGCTTTTTGAAAGAAGTCTCTTTTTGAGATCTCCATTCGTATCTTTTGATATCCTTTTGTCTCTCGCCGTGTGAGAAGCTCTTGCTGTATTGGTGCGAAATTCTTCTTTTTTTTTTTGTCATATTCTAAACGAAAGTTCGTAATGCGGAACTAAAAAGCAGAAAGCGAAAAAAAATTGCTGCATTTATGTGTCGCAATGATTTATGCATAAAAGATGAAATCGCATGAATGCCAAGGAAATATTTAATAATTTGTGTTGTCTCAAAGGAGCTGTGAAAGGTCCTTCCTGTTTCCGTTTTAGCACGATATGTGTTAAGAGCAAAGTGAATAGAAAAAATGTGTGATTGAGTGGAAAAAAGAAGTGGAAAGTTCACCACTAAGGGAAGGAAGAAGAAGGGTGAGAGACCTTGTTCGCTCTGAGTTGATGAGTGCAAGGTCCAGAGGATACAACACACAAAAGGAAATGCTGCCACATTAGATGTGTTGCTGAATAATTGTTTCTTTTGTTTTGACTTGCGTTCGTTGGGATCATGAGCGAACGCGCTGTTAATGGACGACACTCACGTGTCAGTCCTTCGCCTGGACGTGGAAGTAAAATTGCTTATACACCATGCCCTCGATCGGATCCCCAAGAGATCGAAATGGCCGGAAATTGCCTGGCCATACCCATGTCGGCAATACAGACCAACGGAAATTCAAAAGGTGAGTTTGGCTTTGATTTAAAGGATTTTTAATTTTTTTCTTTCATCTTTATCCTGCATGTTTTCGATTAGAAGTGTTATTTTGAATACGATCTAGGGCTTTAGTTTTCTTCCTTCGATTCAAAACAAATTGACATTTTGTGGCAAGTAAAAATCTAAATCTACACATCCAATTTTTCGACTTCCCAAACTTATGAACAATTCGCTGTTAACCAAACAGTCTCGAGCACATAGAAAACAACAATTGCGATAAGTACTGTGTACATATATAGATGTCTGATTCGACAGCATGTCAAAAAAATGAAACAGTTTTGTACATACAAAATTAGCATTATTATCGTTGTTTTGCTGTTTCGCGAGGAATTGGCAAGTCCTCCGATTGTGAACTCATAAAGCGCTTTATCGATTCGGAAACGGTAGCAAATTATTGGTCCCCACCATTCCCTCACAAAATAATGGTTGTGAGAAGTGCGCTAGGCCCCCGGGACTCCTCGCTCTGTTGCGCCTCCCTACTTATTTTTATTTATTTATCATTGTTTTGCCATATAAGACATTATTTAGTATCAGGACAAAAAAGTCCCACAATTCATGTTGAATTGTATTTTGCTTCCAAAGGATACTATTCCACATATTGCTTTAAAAAAACCCCAAAAAAAAAACAAGAGTTCCTTAATTTCCATTCCATTAGACTCACCTTAAAAAATTACATAACATACTACGATTAAAAAAGGACTCATTCAAATTGATAAAAACACAGTGATGTCTTTTATTGTGTTATTTAAGTTGTCATTGTGTACAGGGCACAGCCATTACGAAAAAGCAATTGTCTTTGTTTTTATTCAATTGTGGAACAATAAATTTTGATTACAATGAAGACGTCTTATGTTTTGAAATCTAAAGACATTTGATCTTAACTGTCTGAATTTTTTTTCACAAAATAAAAACAAATTATGCTAACGTGCTGTTTTTTCAAGGCCTTTCATCTCATTAGAGACATCTTCCCTTTTTGTAAAAACAACCACACACCTGCTGTTTGCTCTTCAAAAAATGAATTACAAAAAAAAAAGAAAAAAACACTAACAAAGATATTGCGTGCTCCATCCGTCACCACTCTATGAACTTTCTTAATAGCATTGAGTTGAAATATATTTTTGGTCTCGAAACTACTCTACAAAAACATCTTTTCAAAACAAAAATAGAAGTTCTTCGAATAAAAATAGAAAAACAAGCTAATATATATTCAAAGGTATGTATGTATGTTAACTTAACCCATCTGTGCATAGTTTATAGATACATACAACATACATACATCTCGTACATCCGGGAAAGAGGACTCAAACAAACACAAAAAGGCAAACTTTCTTCCACATTTTTCTTCAGTCGAAACAGGTGCCCATTTCATTTCATTACCAAATGAGGTTTTTGTTGTTTTGTTTGTGTTGCTCTGTGTCTATAGGCGCATCAAACGAGCTCGAAAAAGGAACTTCTCTCATGAATACATTACGTAGACTGCAACTATACTCTTTTCTAGAGCTGCACTTTTCAAGGATGACAATTGTTTCATCGAGCATTAAGCACTAACAAAATGTGAGGCCTTGTATTGCTTTCATTCGGGTTCAGTATTGGTCGTACAAGTGATTTAAGAAACGTCATTATTCATCAATATTCACATTCACCACAATTTTATCTCTGGCCCCTTTGACGTTCATTCGACTCAAGTCTGTAGCTTGGGTACACATAAAGTTGAATTTGTCACACACCACATTTTATAAAATTTTGATAAATAAATACTTTTCGATTAGAGTATGTGTTTGGGGGTGTAATCGCAGACCGCAACACCTCACTCGGATCTCAAAGAATACATTGTACTCCCCGGGATAACAGAAGATGAGGAAGTGGGGAAAAGAGTAGGATATGACGAATAGAGTATGATAAAGAATCCTCACTGAACCATTTGGAGCCTAGAATCAACTTTAAGATGCTGTTAAGCGGAAGGTTAGAGATGTCACCGAGTTTATCGAAAAAGTATTCTCCCAGGGCTTTTTCTTTAGAGTGAGCCAAGGTTGGGAGTGGAATGATCATTTTCTCTCTGCCTTTTCGTCTTCGGGTGCGCTGATGCCCATTCTCATCATGTGGGTACCCGACGAGTCGAGAGGTTAGACCCTGTTTTAACCTGGAGTAGAAATTTTGCTTTTTTTTCGAAATATCTGACCACAGGTTCCTAGAAACCAGACAAGTTTCTAAAGATGACGAAATATCATTGGGGGTTCTTAGAAAGTTTCATAGCATTCCGTTTTTTTCTGGCAAATCGATGTACAAGTGCAGGAATCTGATTTCTGTGTGTCTTGATTGAGATATTTAGTTATCAGACGAAATCAAACCTAAAATTTACTACTTCCATCTTTGAAGGTGAGAGACGGATCACTTGTGTTAAGCCGATAAATGGAAAATCCCATTGAGATCACGATGCTCATGAAAAAGGAAAACGAAAAACTAGTGCTAATTTTTTTTGCATCTCAGAGATATCAGAGACTCACGCGGTACTGAGCTTGGAGCAAGCCTAATCTTGGAAGACACGCTGCAATGCTAGAAGTCGTCTCAAACGATTTTTGCTGAAGTTGTATGGATGAGTTGGAGGAGGAAACTATTTCCCACCTTCTCTGTTCATGTCCAGCCTTAGCTCACAAACGTAGGATACACCTAGGTTCGTATTTCTTTGACGACCCTAGTGATCTTACTCACATTACACATAGCACCCTGTGTCTCTCCCGCTTCATTGTAAGCTCGAAATGCTTCCATTAGGATAAGGATATATTAGATCCATTGTGGTATCATAATGAGCCAAGCTAACAGCCACTTTAACCTAACTTAACCCAACCTAGCTATTTCAAAAGTATTTGGGGTACTGAAAGCGCTTCCATAACCACCAAACCATTTTTTCAAACTTTATAAATAAATTTCGATGACAAAATTTTGTGTTACTTCTACTCAAACTTCACCTACACCCCAACACATTGATATCCTTGGCATTGAAAAGTGATATCCTCCTCAAAAAGTCAATAGTAGTGGTGTGACATTATTTTTCAAGTTGATTGCATGTTGATACACTCTCAACCTATTTGAATGTAGAAATGCATTAGTCCATAGTTCGAAGATGTAGAAACATAGCTTGGATTGAACCGAAGAAAATACACAGCAGTTATTTGCACTCACCATATTTCTGTCACTGTATGAGTTTATTAAAAATAAAATATTTAACCATAACCTGAGTAAAACCATGGAACCTTGGCAAACACTTAGCTTCCTGCACATTTCTTGAGGCAGAATAAGGCTCTACTATATCCACATTTAGCTTATACAATGGTTGCTTTGTACATTTCTAGATACGCTTTCAACTCCTTCATTGTTTTGCTGCACTTTCGAAAGCACCCTAAGCATAAAAATGTCTTATACTGTTAAATTCGTTGAAATTCTCTGCAAGATACCTACGAAACAAACCAAAGGCAAGTAGTCAGGCAGAAAGTGCACTTTCTTAAAAGGAGGAATAAGAATCCACCAAATGAGATTTACCGAGGATAAGAGCTAAAGTGAATTGAAACTTTTTACCAAAGTGTCCATTACTTACAGCAAAACGTGTGACATATTTGACACATAAAAGTATAAATCCAAAACCACTGGGTTTGCTGTGCAGAGATGTCTTTGGAAGGCTGAAATACTTGACTGCTATCCGCAAAGGTTTTGAAAGATTAATTGTGATCTCTTGCATTGGTAGAGATAAAGTATTTTTTTTCCTATCATGTTTCATTTCGATTCCTCGAAAGTGCAATAAGTCAAATGGATTCGGAGAGGGATTTTGAAATTCATTGATGTCGTGATTAGAGTCATGGGTCTCTAAGGAGAGAGTTGTTAAACTTTTATGAGATTCTTATTGGAAGTCGTTAATCCTGAAGACATATTGGTTTTTCTATCTTGAAAAGTCTTACGGATTTACTTATGCCTGAGTAACCACACTCAAATTTGAATCGGCAGCAGATAAGATTGAGTTTTTATTTTTTACTCAAATATTTTACCGTAAGGTTTGAGAAATTAAAATCAGACTTGCTTCTAAAGCCTCTGGTTTATGGAAATGTCGTAAAAGTTTTATGGAATATTCTTATCAAAATTTGAATATAAGGCGCAGGATTGATTCCTGGTTCCACCAAGAAGGTACATTTGTGTACTTTGTTAATACCATCCTGCACATGAAAACAAATAAATAATTTATGAAAACACTTACCATTTGAAATCCATTTCAAAGTTGCCATTCATTGCTTTTGTGAGGAAACAATCGAAGTAAGATTTTGCAATTTTAGATTTAAAACATAAACATTTAAAAACTTAACGACGATTAACACATCTATCACTGCACAGGTGCACAAACACGTATGTTGACAAATAAATAGAAAAACTACAGAATTGATCAGTTAAATCGATCAAAAACCCTTGAAAACTGGCAAAATGGCTTAGGAAATATAAAATATTCATTAAAAACTCAATCAATGATCGTATTTGGAACGTTTTCAGAGCCAGAAACTGCAAAGTTAAGCTTTTAACCAAAATATATCGAAGTACATCTCGACACATGCAAGAACAGCAAAAATTGGATTTCAACGAGTTTCACTTGAAAAATAATATGAGCCAATCTATTTCGTTCTCAGCTTTGTTATCAAATTAAAAGAAATTACTCTTTTTAGTTGTAATTATTACTAATTTAGTTTATTTATTTCATTATTTTTGCCGAAGCATTACATTTCACGACACCACCTCGAAGCTCGAACGACCTTTTCCTCGTAGTCTCGACTCTGCAGTGTGGTAGATATTTAAATTTTCTCCTCAAATTTCGTTGAAGTGAATAAAGATTTTGGAGATGATCACAGAGTAGAATGTAGAACTAGACAGTGGGTTGAATGTGTCTCATCTCAATAGGGATACTCCAGTCATATACATTGGTTAGGGAATATAAAGGGTGTTTTTTTAGAGATACAAATTTAATCCTTACTAATATTATAAATGTGAAAGTCACTCTGTCTGTCCGACTTTCTATGTTACCGTCTCCCGCCCAAACTACTAAACTGATTGATATGAAATTTTGTACAGACACAGTCTCGAGCCTGAGGAAGGACATAAGCTATATATTTTATCCCTAAATTCCCAAGGGAACGGGAACGTATACGGGAACTTAGAAGTTACAGCACCGATTTCGAAAATTCTTCCACCATTAGAATGCTACATTATCCCCGAGTAACTTAAAAATTAATTCATCCCCATATTCCTACGGGAACCGGAGTCCTTACTAATATAATAAGTCCGAAAGAAGCTCTGTCTGTTTTTCTTTCTATGTTACCATCTATCGCCCAAGCTACAGAACCGATTTAAATGAAATTTGATACACAGATGATCTAGAAGCTGAAGAAGGACATAGGCTACATTTCATTCGAATATTCCTACGGGAACCAGTCTTCACTAATATTATAAATGCAAAAGTAGCTCTGTCTGTTCGCCTTTCTATGTTACCATCTCCCGCTCAAACTACTAAACTGATCAAAATTAAATTTTGTACAGAGTTGGTCTCGAGTCTGAGGAAGGACATAGGCTATATATTTTATCCCTAAATTTCCACAGGAGCGGGAACGTATACGGGAACTAAGAAGTTACAACACTGATTTCGAAAATTCTTCCACCATTAGAAAATACTGAACTGATTTCATGAATTATTTCCCCGTTAGAATGCTACACTATCTCAGTGTGAAAGGAGCCTGTCTGTCAGTCGTTCTATGTTACCATCTCCCGCCCAAACTAATAAACCGATTTAAATGAAAATTTAAACAAAGATTGTTCAGAACCTGAGGAAAGACATAGACTATATATTTTTTCCCTATATTCCCACGGGAGCAGGAACGTATACGGGAACTTTTACACTACAGCATCGATTTCAAAAATTCTTCCACCGTTGGAATGCTCCATAATCCCGGAGTAACATTAACTTTAACTTATCCACATATTCCCACGAAAACGGTCACGGGAACGGGAGTCTTTACTAATATTGAAAATGCGAATGTAGCTATGTCGGTATGTTTTTCGTATGTCTCCCGTTCAAACTGCTAAACAGATTTTATTAAATTAGCTGTACATATATCTATCCTTATATTCCCACGGGAACGGAAATGGGAATTCAAAAACTACGGTCTCAAAAGTATTTTTAACAGGGCTACAAGGTGTTGAAATAGGGGTTGAATGTTTTTTTTTGGAAATACCGCCATTTTTAAGGCTAGAAGTTTTATTACCTAAAAATGTTAAAAATGCTGCTGAAAGTTATTATTCCACGCGGACGAAGTCGCGGGCACAGCTAGTATGAAATATAACACGTAAATGTACGTTTGATTATCGTAATATTGATTTGAAATAAAAGATGTTTTTATGCCATCAGTTGCTACTTAATAAAGACTTAGGGTATGTGGGCCAAAGCTGGTTCGCACATATTTGGCGAAATTTAAAAAACTTTTGACTTTGATTGACGTTTTTGAATGAAATGCATTTGCTCTAGTGTTTTCATGTAATTTTTGACAGTTTTTCAGTAAAAAAAGCTGTTTTTTTTGCAATCTGAAGTAGGAAATACGAAAAGATTTAGATTTAGATTAGATTAACAAATTCTTTATTTTTCACTAGGTCTTACAAAGATTATATGTATATATAATAATAAACTAACATTTTTAGAGCATGGCGTCTGCCGCCTACTCTACTACTCAAGGCGAAATATGAAAAATCTACTCTTAAGGCGAAAGATTTACTTCCATTTGGTTAGGAGATCTGTTCTGAATGTCTGAATTCACTCACTCTCGTGAGAACATTTGGAAAACAGTTTGTTTATTGTGAAAGCGGTATTTTAGAATTATCGATGTAAAAATATCAAAGAAACAGGTAAATCAATATTTAGATAAGAATGAATTTACTTCTTGTTGAAGACAACAAATTGCAAAATATTAAGGACATCAGCGAAACCATCAACCAATCCTGGAAAAACTTGGAATCGCGTTTCATTCCTGTACCGCATTCGCATCTTCTAATAGCTGAAACTAAATTGAGTGGTGAACATATATCTGCGATCACACTGGCATTGTGTCATTCTTCCGGGAAAGAACTTGCAAGTTTCTGTGAGATCGCTGCGTCGCTGTTCTTTTAGCATATTGTTGAGCACACTAGCGTGATTTTGACGAGCGGGCTTAGGGTTGGTTTAGCAAGTGTAACTTTTCGCAATAAATTTGATCTTTTTGCCATTGTCTGCGACATAACTTCCAAAAAACACTTACACTAGTTCTTTCTGTCTCTGAAAAGAATGTATTTTCTGGGAATTGAACTCGGAAATGGAAGTATTAATCCAAATAACACCTAGAAAATAGATAAACTGGCTATTCTTGTATTTTTGGTATACCCGTGGCGTGATGGCTACCATGTCTGCCTGTTAACTCAGAGGTTCGTGGTTCGAATCCCAACAGGGGCAAAAATGTTTTACCACGGGTATCGCCTTTCGCGAGGAATTGGCAAGTCCTCCGATAGTGAATTCATTGCCATGAAAAGAGCTTTCTCGATTAACTGTTCGGAACCGGTAGAAAATTTGTAGGTCCCCTCCATTGCCTCACAAGTTACAAGGCATGGTTGTGAAGGCCTGGGACTCCTCGTTCTATTGAGCTAACCAACATTTTTATTTATTTTTTATTGTTGTCTTTTTCAATTTTACTGTTATTTCTATTGTTTAATACACCATTCACTCTGACTGAAAATTAATCCGAATGTAAGACGATTAAACTCGAATGCACATTTCTTAAGTAAATCTGGTCAGGAGCATAAAGTAAAGCAGCACGACAACTGGGCAAACTGTCAATTGTCTCGAAACAAAACAAAATCGCTGTTGGCCCCGATTTTCACATAACTTCGAGTTTAAAACCTTGTGAGTTAACTCTCGACAATTTTTTGTGGAACTATGGGAAGTCTCGGATAAACCCGAGTCGATTGATGTCTTGGAAGAGAATTGAAAACCAAACCTTTAAAAACTTTATACTTTTAACTTTTACTCTACAACTAGACGTAAGAATAAATCGGGATTCAAAAGCGTTAATAATATCGCTGTAAGGCTTTTGAAAGAATGTGCAATCCACGCTTACTCCTTTACCGACTGTCATGCTGTTTCATTTACTCCCAAGTATAATGAAATAGACGTACCTTTGTTACCCAAGAAACCATTTTTGAAATATTTCCGAATCCTAAGTAGCATAATACTTCTTTTTTCGAGGAAGATGGAGATCAATAGTTCCTTGAAGGTAGAGCAGTTTGAGCTACCTTAGAAAGTCTTAGGTTTTGGATTATAAAATCAACAAAAACAAACCGGATCGTCATCCAGTTCTTCTAGGCTCTCAAGCATACGAATCATAAGTTTCAAATTCAAATTCAAATTTTATTTTTATTTTTGGATATGTAACATTGGCAAATAATTATTTTGTATAGAGATAAGAAAATAAAGATTCTTAGGAACTAAGGATTTTTTGTAAAGATAGTTTTATGACTTCTTTGCAGGCTGATCTAACAAACCTCTTCACCTAGAATCAATTTATTTAGCCGCTTGAATTTTGACAGCTTACGTTTGTTCAGATTGCTTTCCACTTGCTCACATCATGTGAATTGATGAGTCTGCTCAATATTTTGTGATCCTATAGGAATGTATACTTAAAGCAAGGTCGTAGCCAGACAATTATTTCGGGAAGGGGGGTTTATTTATTCAATACACCAATCAGTGTGTACCTTTCTGAATGGTAGATGTAATAAATAAAATTGATACAGTCCATTTTAGCCGAAAATCGATCAAACACGAATTGTGGTAGGTACTATACTACGATGTAGAGAAGTAGAAATAAAGGGTTGGAAAATTCTTTTTGTCCCTCTGCCTATTTGCAAATCTGCTGCCCAAGTGGATGGGTCGATTTACAAACTTGGTTCATAAGGTTTATCGAGTATTCTCGCACTAGAATTTAGCTCTAAAACAATGGTATCTATATGATAAAAAACGGATTGTTAAAACCTAATTTTCAAAAAACGGCCTTGACTATTTAGATAAAACAGTCTATCTTTTGGTAAGAATGGATTTTGCAAGATCTATCTTAAATCAGTACCTCCTACAGAACCGCTTTTTAACATCAGAGTTTCTCGCTAACGACAAAACTGATTTCAATGAGAAATCAGCTTCAAACCTCTGTGATCCCTCCTGGCTACGGCTTTGACTCAAAGATACTACGCACAATCTAAGATCGATACATACGAAGTAAATATAATAATTCTTTGGTTTTGTAGGCTTAAACTAATCAAAAAGTACATATTGATCTTATGATATATATGCAGAACGACGATAAGTGCGTTGTATGTCTGTCGCCTCCTTGGCTGAACTTTATTTATCAAACTTCCGATTTTTCCAAGTAAATCACTTCACAACAGTTAAGTCTTCATAGCATGCCACATTTCCTGGCTAATGTTTCTTCTCCTCTTTAAAGTAATCTACTCATTTAGCAGATCCGTAAAATGTTTTAGGATTTAATCGTATTGCCCGACTCTTGACATAAGTACTACGCAGAAATTGCTATTTGATATGTGTGACTCCATGGATTACTGTAATTGCACGCTCTGTTTTGTCTCTGGCTGTCATAGCATACAAATCCCATAAGCTCTTATTCCAATGATTCTGTCACTTTCAGTTGTATAAAACTTCGCTAAGCCCCCTATGACTGTACTGTAGAAACACCATAAACATTTAAAATTATATAACAGGTTAATCTATAGCGAATGCTTGTTGTTTCAATGGCAAAATTTATACATAAAGTCAACAATTCAAGTCACAAGCAAACTATGAAATATTCACTTTCTGTGTGGACAACATTGCAGCGACGTACACTATGAATAAACTCATTTCTAAATCCATTTTCATGCAACAGCTAACAAAGTCAAGGACATTTATAGTCTATCGGTGTGTGGAATGCAGCAAACACTGTCACACTCCATGATTCTCCAGTAAAAACAAAAAATAAGTTTTTTTTTGTTGAAACATTTATTGCTGCAGAGTATAAAAGAAACAAAACCTTTCTGCTTGTTATTGATGTAGACTGCGTATTGACTAAAAGTTTTCTTCTTATGTGTCCTGCATCAAGGATAAAAAACAAAAACAGGCGGGACGAGCTGTATCATGAATTATTTCTTTGAACTATAATGCAGGTAGTTTCTTTGTTGTTGTTAGTACCTACATATTCATTTCGTTGGCACTTTGCTCAAGTTCACATGACACGTGTTTGTTCCTCTGAACTGTTCTTAGAAGAATAAAAAAAAAATAATAAAAATTCAAGGATATCTCCACAAGTACTCACATGTCATAAATCAGTCTAAAGTCGACACGTTCATGCGGACGTGCCAACTTCATCTCTCAATTATTTTCTTCATTTTATCTTTGTATTTACGTTTCCGATTGGAAGTTCTATTTATTTATTGAGTCTTACATTGGGTAGCACTCACCAAAACCACATTAATTGGCTTCGAAGGTTTGTAATGATTTAGCGTAATATGATTTATTGTTAAAACGCGAAAAAGGAAATGGGCAATATATTTTCTAACACAACTTGATGCTGATGAATTAAAGCATCAGGAAGGAGTTAAAAACGAGAAAGAATGATTGTAGATTTTACGTTACAAATGAAGGTTACATCTAGCTATTAGTTTCCCACTCGTGGTTTCAAGTGATTGGTACATTACCAATTCTTTGAAGCTAAAAAGTTCTTGGACTGAATGCAATAAGGTAAGGAGTATGGTGCTTTTAATAACAAATGAATCAATTTTGAATCCATGAGAAAACAATGAAAGATATTGCATACCTTATTGTCAGCTCTACATTAGGAAGCTTAATCGAAACTTTAACGAAGTTTATCAGAATTTTATTGATTTTCGTAATAACTTTTGGTTTGGTGTTGTGAAAAGTGTTGCCTGTTAACGTTATCAAGATCCAGCTTCAAGTCTAACGTAACCTCAAGTAATTACAACGAGTTGTTCCTAAACAATAAAATAACACAACACATTATTAGACAGAGAAATACAGATGTAGGACTGCATACCAAAATATTTTACGAATTCTCAGATTTCGTTAAAGAACCTTACACAAGCTTTTCTGAAACCACAGCACAGGTTTTCCTGTTGATCCTGAAGCAGAAGTTTTGCAGGAAGAGAAAGAAGTAGTCGCACTACCCGTATATGGAATGCTCTACCAGTCTCTGTATTTCCCGCCTGGATTACGATTCACAAAAGTTGCAAGGCAAAATGCATCATTGTCTCCTATTAAATCCTGTCCTATTTTCCTAAATTCTCGCACTGTCTTCTATAACATTATGAGGGTATTCATAACCCATTGATGTGAGCGTTTATTTATAAAATAAGTACACACGTCTAGAAGTTCTTCAAATTCCTTGTGGAGCTTACAATAAAGCTTTATATAATGCAGACTCTTTAGAATTTCACGTTATTTATTTAGCATTCATCAACATGCCTTGCAAACCTGTGTGTCCCTGCACAGGTTTCTCTTTGGTTTAATTTTTGCCAACTTCTGTGCCTACACTCTACACCTTAAAAAAAATTAAGGAAATTTGAGCGTTATCTTTGGGACAAGGCAAAAAATACATTTCTTTGTCATCATTTGCGTTGTGAAAGAAAACCCCCTTAGCTCTGTTTCACAGTCCAAACATAATGTGAAATTGACAACTGCTTCGACTTCATTGAATTCTAACAAAAACCCGACACGTCCTTATCTTTCTCATTTGCATGAGCACGGAATGGCATTTATTTCTTTACCAACAGTTTTCACCGCAAAGTTTACCTTTTTATTTTTCCGTTCCTAATGGCATTTCACTTAATGCTATCTCCAAATTTAAAATCATTCTCATTCTATTAAAATTTTAAAGACATCCTTGAACATGACGGCCCGTGTGCCAAATAACTATAAATCTCATTCCTAACGTCACCCCAGTGGCAGTTCAACACTCGTGCTACACTTTAAAAATGCAGCCAACACTGCATATGCAAGATAAATCATTTTTTATCGAGCATCTTGAACGATTCAACAACTCAAGATACGCATAAGGATTATACCTTCTCTTAACATAATCTCATAAAGTGAAAAGGAATCTTTAATGTTCCAAGCAGGAATATCTGCTCCCAGCTAAACACAAGTATATTTTTCCATTCACGAAAAAGATTATCCATAAGACAATGTTTTGTTCAGGGGGTTGTTTTCGTGTATAAACTTAACAAGAAAAGTGCTTCCTTAATTGCATCTAAAATATATGAAGAGGATGTTTTTGTATTCTATAAATAAAAGAGTGTAATTTGTATTCTTGCCTAGGAGAACACGACTATAAGCAGTGTCTGTTTTTTCATGGCTTTAATCTGTCGTTGTACTTAACACTCATAGTCATTTCAAGACAGCACAAATTGTGTGGCGAATTGCTTAAAGAAATTTTGTGTCTCTCTATTGTCCTAGAAAAGCAAACTAAAAACACAAAAAAAAGTTCAAATCTGAGATTTTTGTATTCAAAGAGGTAGGTACTTATAAATGTCTCTTTTATTTATTTCATTTAAATTTTTAATTGGGTCTTTGTTGTGAATCTGATGGTCGACAATTCAAATGTTTTATTAACAAAGCAATCAGCAGCAAAAATATGTATGAATGTACTATTTCGAACAAAACTTTAAAATAAAAAAGACAAACAGCTGCTTGGACAGCAACACAAAACAGCAGTCGAAATAACAAAGAAAATAAATTCAAATGTTGCGATGCAGTCGTGTTTTAATAAATTGACAACCAACTGTATAGCTAATGAAATAATATGTTTGTTGTTTTCATTTCTCGATAGCAGTTGACAAATTGCTTTAAAAAAAAATTTATTTTTTCATCTTTAGCACTAACAGAATGCCAAAAATTGTTTGTATATTGGCTAATTTAATTTTGAGAATTTTTTTTCAATGAATGTTCTGTTGTTTATTAATTGTTATTAAGCCTGTGGCCTGTCCTACAAATTCAACAAAATAGAATTCTTCTGAAACTCAAAAGCAAAATCAGACAAATGATAAAAGTGTAAATCAAACTTATGTGTATTGTTTTTCTGTCATAAAAAACAATTTTTCAAAACAAAATACCACGACTGTAGGTCATTATGCTATCCGAACAACAGAACCACCTTTGGAAAAACATTTGGCATTCAGTGGAAAACACTAGAGTTTCCTAAATTTTATTGCCGACTATGACCTCCAACTGATGTTCAAAACTTTTGTCTGATCGTTAAAAAAAAGAAGAATTTTAAAGTAAATGGAAAGTATAACAACTTCAAAAACTAAAAAAGTTATATCACTGTTAAGCGTGCAGGTAAATGGTAATTTAATTTAGCCCTATACTTTTTTGCCAAGGAATATCTGTACTAATTGAACACTTTTATGGAGACTCTTCCTTGATTCAGCTGTGTAATGTGTTGTTTTTCTTAGAGCTGGTGTTGTCCAAAGAAAACTCGCAAGACTTAAGTCGTGAGGGTTCAAAAATTTTATTAGTTTTAAAAGGTTAGATAAGCTTCAAGGAGAAAAGCGTCTTATTTTCAACATTTTTTTTTCATATAAGAAATAACATTTTAGCCTTAATAAATAAATAAATAAATAAATAAATAAATAAATAAATAAATAAATAAATAAATAAATAAATAAATAAGTAAATAAATTTTGTATTCAATCTTCAAGTCTTAAAGGTAAACATTTGATAAAGTTTCTGAAATTTTATTAAGAAAATATTTAAAACTCTGCCATTGTGACGTCATTTCCGGGGACTGAAAAGGTGCGTTTGCGTTGACATTATAACTTTTTGTAAGATCAATTGAAAAGAAAAAAATAGGTATATATAGTCTTGTATAAGACCATGATCTAGAACTTGGACGAAGGAAATAGAAAAAAATAAATTTTTGACAGACTTTACAATAACTGCGAAAAAATAAATTTCTCTCAATATTTACTTTCAAAAAGCTAGAATAGTAATTGAAAAAAATCCTTCGACCAAGTCCTTGTGAATTGTATTTCGAAGACCTGTGTTGAGTTTCATCAAGATCGGCTGAATAGTTCCTAAGAAATCTTGAAATCCCATTTTAAACAAGTAAATACCCAAAAGAATTCAGGAGGCTAGTGGGAGGATTTATTTTTCGTAGCCACGGTGGTGGGTTGACGCTGCCTCAGCGTACAATGTCATACTCCATCGTTGGTGATCAAATCATCTTCCATCACTGCATCGATGTACTTCGGGTCAGGGTGTCTGTGTTCCTCTGATGTCTTCTAGATTGCACCATGTATTTCTCTATATGGATGATCCTAGCTTCTTCAATTTTCGGTTGTTGACGGTTTTACTGCTTATCGGACTGTAGCTAAGCTCTGCGTTTCTGGCAGGATCTTCGTCTTTAACAAAGCCTTTTTTGCATTCTAAGCTTGGATTTAGTGAAACAGGCAGGAATACAGTACGTCATATAAGCTGCTTGTACACCAGTAATTTTGTTATTTGGCTAGGTTCAATTCATTTGCGCATCAGTGGTCGGATGTGATGGAAAGTGAAGCTAGCTTTCCTAACAACTTCAGTGGCGTGAGGGTTGTAGCGCATCACTTCATTGAAGTGTACTCCTAGATACTTTGACCTTCTTCTTTGGCGTGAGCTGTGTCCGTTGGGAGATTGATTAAGACTTAGTCCTTGAGTAGATGTTGGTATGGACTTGGCTGAGTAATTTTTGTAACCCCATCTTTGATAGTACTTGAAGAGCTTAAATATGTGGTCTTCTACCCAACGAGCTGCAATCACTGGTGGCAATGAGTGCTCGTATGTCTGAAAGTCATCTGCAAAGATGTTTGTGGCGTTCTCTGGTTGCGGTTGATCCGATGTGAAGATGCTATAAATGATAGGTCCTAGCTTCGAACCTTGAGCAATCCTTGCTATGTTGAGTCCAGTGACATACTATTTTCTAAGAAAATCCAACACAATTTTAGATAACGTACCTTGAAATCGATTCAAACCGCTCCTATTTTCCAATCTTCACAAACTTTTAGTGCGTGTGAGTTTTATGGCCCAGTAAATGAAAAATACCCTTTTACAGCGTATTCCACAGCGATTTCAGCACACAATTTTGTCTTTTTATTTATTTATTTATTTATTAGAATGTAACTTATAAAATAAATTTAAATTAGTCGATTGTGATCCGAAGATGACTGCATAGTCGAAACGCGTCATTAAAATAAACTAATTTAACAAGACTATAAGGTGTTTCTTTTGACTTATAACAATTGAATTGGAGTCTTGTTGGCTGAACTTCTTTAACTTATTAAATTTAGAAATTATATGTATTTAAAGCATCAGGGCTACAGGACCATAGATGCCTCTTTTATAATGATAGTTAGCTCGGCTAACACACTTAGTCTTTTTATAATGACTTATCATTCAATATGGAGTTGGTTAATGTAACAATGAAAATTTGTTTTACCAAGGGGGAGAGACAACTGGTGAACGAATATGAATCAGAGGTCTGAGTTTGACTTTTGTTTCTTGTCGGGAATAACTTTGTTTTTGTAACTTTGAATTTGAAGTTTTTTGCATAGAAATGCAAGGAAAATGATTTTCTTAACTTAAGGTTAGGTTAGGTGGAAGTGGCTGTCAGCCAATGAGTACATTGCCTGACACACTTAGGCCGCAAGGGCCCATTGTGATACCACAGAGATCAGCAAGTTAATCACCTACTGATCTCAGAAACCCGACGTAAAATTAACGAGCTGATCACCAATTTATCTTCCATTACGGGACTAGTCGGTTAATTACCCGCTAGTTGAACCACGCGGAACTATTAATGTATTTCGAAAGACTTTTAGGGTCTATGTTAGCTAAGTCGCCAAGTCAAAGAAGAATTCACCGAGATGAGTTTTCCTCCTGTGAAGTAGTGCAGGGCATGAGCAAAGAAGGTGTTGAACGGTTTCTTCCTCCTCGTCGTCCATGCAGCTTCTGCAGAAATCATTGGAAAACACACCAAGTCTTTGGCGTGTCTCCCTATTAGACAGTGTCCTTCCTGTAAGAACACCTATGGTAGAACCTAGATACAGGCGGTTCAGGGCTACCAAACTCTTCGAGCGTTTTGAGTTTACACACGGCCAAACTTTTTATGTTGCAAGGCAGTTGTTACTCTCAGTCCATCTAGTGTTTGTTATCCTCGAAGCGTCTTGTCTAAGTAGGAGTTTACTTGTAGCGATAGGTACACCTATGTTGTTCCATTCTGCGCGTAGGGAAGTGGTCGTGCCCTTTTCGGCTAGCTCGTCTGCCATACAGTTGCCTGGTATGTCCCTGTGCCCTCTGGCACCCATGAAAGGTGAATGTTAAACTGATTTGACATCTCCCTCAGATACATCTGACAATTTTGGACCGTGATGGATTTTGTAGAGACAGAGGCAGTAGATTTAAGGGCAGCTTGGCTGTCTGAGAAGCAAATTTAAAAAAAATTTTGAAATTTTTTTTTTAACCTATTTTTGCGATTTTATAGAATTTAAACCCTTTTGGGGCTAGATTGCGCAAGAGTGAGTATACAAAACTCACACACACGACCCTCTGAAAACTCGAAAAACCTTGAGTAGTTTTGATGGATAGTGGTGTACACATTTTCTGTCAAAAAAACTCACCTTCACCCTTGCGGAATATAAATAAGAGAGTGTAAAAAATTTTTCATGTACTCAATAAAAATTCACTCATTTCGAATCTAGGGCCCGCGTACGAATAGGACTTTACATATATGTTTGGATTTGTAACTTCGTTAGAACTGCTGTAATTTTTTACATTTACAGTACATAATGTCAAATCTTCCATCTTATCTTTTCCCTAATATAGTTTAAAATAAAGTTCCTGAAGTTATTCTGAGAATAGAACTGAAAATGAATAAACGAAACGTGCAAGTGTGAAGAAAAAGAATTTTTGCCTTAAAACAAATATGCTCAATTAAAACTTTGAGTGGATTTTATCCAAGCACTTAACCACAACTAGACTCTGATTCAAAGCACAGTGAAACAAATAAATTTGTCTAGACGTTAGTGGCTCTTTTTTGTTGTTTTGTTGCTATGCAATGGTCTTAACCTCTAACACAGTGCCTTTATTGTTGTTATAAATTCTAATTTTATTTTGCAAAGATGATGCCGTGTCATGCTTTAATATCTTTTATATTAAATCTGCACAAAGACATCAAATTTCATAATACGCAAAGTTGAACAAAGGAATAAAAGTCAAACTTATTAACCAAAAGAATAGCTGTCTTCTTCTACAAAGACAGCAAACAAACAAAAAAAAAACGAACAAAATTATCTCTCAAGAACTGAGACTAAAAAAATGTTTTCCCAGTGACTATTAAAAAAAAGTACATAATATCACCTGTGGTCGTTTATGGAAGGAAAAGGTGGCGGAAATATTGAAATGTCGCACTGCGGATATTTTTTTTTTGTTCAATTTACGTGCTGTTCATTACCCCGGTGTTTACATCCCACAATGGATCTGCCGAAGGCATCAACGCAGGCCTCTTTTATCCCCTAAAGCCGTTAGTTAGCGTTGTAAAGCAATTCAAGCATGTTTGTTTGCATAAATGGGATGGCTGAGTGAGGCGAGTATGCGGGACGCATAATGAAATCCTTGAGCATTCTAACAAAATGTCTAGGCCATCCAAAGGTGCTTGCTTCAAGGATGTTTACTTGTCTGTTTTGTTTGTTGGATGAGCTATTGACATTTTAGAAAGATAATTGCATTTGACAGTTGGAACCAATGATACCGTCTGTTGAGTAATTAAGGTGTCCTAGGGTGCCTTTTTTACCTTGAATAACAGAGATTAATGGGTTGTAGTTTTGTGCAAAAATGTTTATTGTTTTAAAATAAAAAGTAAACGCTTAGGCGTTGCACACCTCAAATAAGGTTGATTGATTGAATTCAATAAAGGGTGTGATGTTGAGAAAAAGAATTACTCTGGCCCTTAGATAGAGTCATCAATCTTAGCGATAAGCAAATGAATCTATCCAAAATCAACTAACCAATTAATCCAAAGAAAGTTCAAAAATCGATGGAAAAGTGTTCACAGAGTTGCGTATAATGGCGGCAATATGTACATATTTTGATAAAATTAGCTAGCAAATAAATCTGCAGAGTTTTTTCATACAGAAAAAGTTTACGTGCAACCATAATTATGTCGCTTTACATACTGGTGCCTATGAAATTGTTTGCTTAGAGATAAAAAAAAAATTTGAGATTTGAGGTTTGAGTTGTACTTTAATAACTGGGCTGCGAAACTGCGTTTATTTCAATGAAGTCATTTACATAATAAGATTTTTACCAGCCTACTAGAGTTATTGTGAAAGAACAGTCTAAACATTGTTGAACGAAGTTGATGAGATAATCGATTTTTTGAATTTTTATTTGGGTATTCTTGTCTGCCTATAACGTCGGAGGCTTCAGATTCAAATCTCAGATGTTAATTTCATTTCAATGAAAAACTTTTTATTGATTAGCAGTTCGGAATAGGGAAAAAAATTTTAGGTCACCTTTATTCCTCACAAGTTATGGTTGTGAGAAATGCGCAAGGCCCAGTCCGGACTGTTAATTATTTATTTTAATTTAAGAATGATTCTATGAAAATTAGCGTTTCACTAAATAAATAAAAAATTGAGTGGCGCAACAGAGTGAGGAGCCCCAGGGCCTTCTGCATTTCTCACAACCATTGCCTTTCTGAGGGAATTGTAAGGACCTACAATTTTCTGCCGGTTCCGAACTGTTATTCGAGAAAGCGCTTTTAATGGCGATTCCTCGCGAAAGGCGATACCCGTGGAAAACGTTTTTGCATGTGATGAGATTCGAACCACGAACCTCTGGGTTAACAGCAGACATCCAAACTATCACGCCACGGGTACCATTTAACTGTCCTCATTTAAATTGTTTTGAAACTGGAAAAAGGACAGATTTGCATTCAACCCAAGAATGCAGAGGTTAGGGTAAGTTCAGGTGGCTGTCGGGAAAACAAACGATGCACTTGAGTCAATAATAGTTGCATTGAGATACCATATAGAATTTTGAAGAAATGAGGACTATGAATGTCTTTGTGCCTAAGATCACTTGGATCGTCGAAAAGAGTTTTCCCGAATGTCTTTGAGAGAGGGCAGGGCATGTGCAAAAAAGATGTGAAACGGTTTCCTCCTGTTCTTCTTCGTCCATGTATCTTCCACAGAAGTCTTTGAGCCTTGTGGCATGTCTATAAATAAGGCAGTGTCCGCGGTTATAACACCAATCACTAACCTAAAGTGCATTGCGCATACGTATAACAAGCGTGTGGTACGATTAAGAACAAGGTTTGGCCAAATTTGTTTAGTTGCCACACAGGTGATGGTGTTTGTCCATCCAGTGTTTGTTGTCTTTAAAGCATCTTGTTCTAGCATAAGTTTGCATGTAGGGATAAAAGCGCCAATTTTTATTCTGTTGCGTGACATTGTTATGGAAATTGTTTTCCTATCGAATTCATCGAGCTTGTATTGATTAGTTGCCCGAAATGTTTCTGTGCCCTCTCAGCCAAAAATGGTGAATGTTAAACTGATCTGTCAGCGCAATAAGTGCTCTTAAGACTTAAGGTATTAAACTTTTTGAAAAAATATTAGAAAATGATTTGCCTTAAAAAGGTATAGAATTTAGTTTATTTTTAGAAAAGTACAGGCCAATAAAATTTCACTTTTTTAATGTTGCGAATTTTTCAAAGAGCAAACTTTGTTTTTCTTTAAATTTTGAGCCTTTTCTATCTCAAAAACTAACTTCAGTACTTACTTAGGTGGGCATTACAGTTCATGGTGAATCTGCGCCTGAACTCTTCATCAGCTCTACTCTTGCGGATCGGAATGATCAGTGTGTTATAAAGGGCTACGCAAGTTTATCCAAAGAAGGTTTTATATCTTCTGAACCGAAAGTAGCAGGGATTGCAAGAGAAATTCTCCGTTTGATCTTTGCATCCAAGATCAATTATGCATTATGTCTGTGTATTGTGTCAGCGGAATTAATGTCATCATCGCCGTTAAGCAGTCCACAGAAGGGTTCCTTCCAGATCCTCAGTAGCAACAATGATCTTATCACGTTTCCCTGCTGGTCTTTAAAGGCCACTCTTGCCTGATCTTTTTCCATTTCGAATCTTATTCCTATCATTGCATCTCTCACATTCTCTTCCTCACATGATATTCGAAATCCAAACTGGCTCTTTAGTCTCCATACAACATACAAAACACTTTAAAACACATTTCACACATTTTATTTATGAGTTTTCTTAACCATCTGACATTATTGCGACAGAAACAATCTGTCAAAGCACATTTCACCCATCAAACTAGACTTGAACAAAAGAATGACATATTTCCTCACTATCACATAAAGTATAGTGTGGATGCCTGATGGCCTAGTGTGGTGGTGTTGCTCATACAAACTAGAAAGTGCGTTAAATCGCCTGAAAAAATAGCAAAAGTACTTCATTCATGGTTATAACAAAAATGCAAAGTCCTCACCACCCTTGATGATTCTTTCGGAATGCAATTTGTCATCGATTCATTGCGCATGGTAGGGCAGTAGGTACAGGCAAAACATAAATCTACGAGTGTTTATATGATGTGGGGATTGTGAAACCATAGTCAAATCTATAAACAAACTTATAAAGGTTTCAAGTACTTTAGATGAATGAGTTTTCATAGAAAATTTAAGTTAAAAGTATTGCTTTGTTTTTCATTTCAAAAAGACATTTGCACCAAGATGAGAAAATCAGACTTTTGAAAAGGATTTTCTTTTAAACTAATTTTAGCTAAAAAAATAATAGTAAAACTATTTGGGCTTACCACAAAAAAATTTATTTTTACTTACACTCGGGCGTATGAGTACTTTTTTTTATTTAGTTCAGGATGATATAAACTTCTTCAGCTTTTCGGTTCATTGTTTAAGTAAAATGGGAAGAATAGTGTGCAAATCATTCATCTCTGATAAACTAATTAAGAGATTCTGCAACTAAAAAGATTTATTGCAAAATAGTTTCCGAAGGTACTGTGGCGTATGAGTGCTATTTTTTTTTAAATATTTTATCACATCATTGTTTTTATGGACTAGCTAATTTTATTTTATGTTTTATTATTACATTTTGAGCAAAGTAAAATAGAGCAAAAAGAAAACTATACCACGTTTACATATATCGCATGAGTGTAAGACCAAAGTTATACCACTCTTCTAAACATCATCAAAACCTTTTTATAATCTTAAATCCGTCTATCAATATATCATTTTTCATTTATTTACCATTAATTTCTATAGGAAATCTGTTATGATATTTTTCATACGATATTTGGTTAAATTATTTAGTTTTTGCAAAAGAACAGACTGCGTTCAATCCAAATGTTAATTCCTTGGTGTAATAAACACACAAAATTACATATTGATCGTAATAAATGGCGAAATAATTCAACCGTATCGAATATGAGGCACAAATACTGCAAATTTGGTTTTATGAATAATATGGAAATGAAATTATTTATCACGGTAGAGTTTTTGCCTTTGGCAAATTTATGTTTAATGTTGAAAAAATGTGTGAAGAGAAACATTGGAAAATTATTTACCTTTTAGCCACATTGGCGTCTAGGCTTGCTGTGGAAATAAAGAAATAAAAAAAAAATTGTTGGTGCAACACAGCCTTCATTTTGCTCGCACCAACCAAATATTTAATTTCTCAGCAAGTGTAGTACAGTAGTACTGGGTCCTATGGCTAAGACTAAACTCAATAGCTCTCGTTCAATCACGGATAGTAAAACTACATGAAACAATCTCTTCGCGCTATTGTCGACGGAAGAACATTGGCTCATAATTGTCTTTAAAATAGGCGATGTGGCGTTGGCTTACAGAAGTGCTCCTGACGACGTGACGTTCTCAAACGTCATGGAAGTAAAGACGTTTTCTTGGTTTTCATGACGAGTCATAAGGTAACAGCAGCTTAAATATAGTGTCAGTAGTATGTGAATAGAAAGGGTGATTTTTTTACACATTCAAAATGAAATAAAACTCGCAAAATTAAGTTTCACCCACGTTTTTGGTCTTAAATAAAATTTATTCTTACGCCTTAGAGCTGGAAAATATTTTGGTCGCTTGAATTCGAAATCGTAAAACAAATTTACCACAAATATGCTACCAATAGTCAAATAGACAATCACAAGAAACAGTTTCGCCAATTTGATACCTAAACTTAAATAGCTAAAGTGAAGATCAAGGAAGACAGAAACACGGAGTGTCTTTTATGGAGAGGAGAGTGGTTTTTGTAAGACTGTTACGGTTGGTTTTAATGGCTCTCAGGAAAACAGCTGACAAACTTAGATCAATATAATGTCCGTTATGATACCAGAGCAAAATATGGGAGGGAGTTCTTCGCTGACTAAACCACTTCGAAGTTTATATAAATCGATGAAGGCATTGAATATCTGCGTTAGCCAGATGCCTCGCTGAACTTTTGATTGAACGATGGAGACTTAAGATCGCTTAAATCGAAGATCGAAGAAGCAATTTCTCAAATGAAGTTTTCGTTTAAGGGAGAGGGGTGGACATGAACAGAGGAGGTGTAGGATTGTCTCCTCTTCCTCTTCGTGTGCATAGCTTCTGCCAAAGTCGTTTGATAGAAAGCTAAGGCTTGTGGCGTGTCTACCTAGGAAGCAATGTCCAGCTATGATACCGATTATTAGTATAATGGTTCCATTTCTGGCGAGTTTATCCACTTGCAGTTTCTCAGCATCTAAAAAAGGTGAATGTTGAACTCTTCTGCCGTCTCCATGGGAGATATTCAACAGCTGTGGTCGGTTACTGAGTTCGTGGAAACAGCGCCGAGTGATTTGAGGGTTACTTTTACTTTTTTTTCAAAAGAGGCGGTTTAAGCTAATCTGGAGCACTTAGACCTAATAAGCGGTCCATTGTACTACGAGGGTTGCATCCTTCCCTTTTTTCGGTGCAGTAGATTAAAATAAGTTGGTTGTAATTTCGTATACAGGGTGTTCCGTACTTCGTGTATTATCCTTTGGGGTGTGATTCTTGGTCATATTCTGAGAAAAGAAATTGTTTTACAGTAAATCTTGTTTCTCAACTTTGACATCACTTTTTGACACTGTGACCACCCTGACCTGTGTTAAATTCGATATCTCTGTCAATACTGATGATAGAGACCTAATCTTAGTTTAATTACTAATTTTATGTAGAAATAACAACCTTTAAAACTGTATTGAGTTTCCATTGGTTTAGGGTTTAAGTGGTGTTCAAATTTTTCTTCCCGAAACAAAGTTTTAACTTTGAGGTCATTTTTTTGCAGAAAATGCCTGATAAGCATAGAGTTTCTTAATTTTTACAGATGATAAAAAAAAATAATAAAAAAAAAATTTACGAATAAGTGCACTCAAAAACCCATTCATTTTATGATACCTGAAAAAATACAAAACGGGTAAAATTTAAAAAAAATAGAAAATTTTTTAGCTTTGAGGTTTGTTTGAATAAAACAATAATATTGGCACTTTTAGTAGTTTTCTTATGTATTTTATACAAATACAATTAAAACAAGTGCTCAAAGTGATGTCCTCCCTTGTTGTCCTTAATTTGTATTTATGCTCAAGAGAGGCCGTTGAGGGATAGAAATCTTCTTTTTCAATCAAGGCACAAAACTAACTATGGCATGAGTAAACCAATTTCAAGATAAATTAGAGAGTTCAATGAGATTTGTGATCATATTGATCTATCCTTCTCCAGAGATAAATTCCGAAATGAATTGTTTTACTTACTTTTAAGAAATTGAAACCTCGCTATTATTTCATTTAAAATTGAATTCTTTTCTTTTTTTTCGTTGTAATATGTAATCTGTTGAGCTGATTGCTCGTAGGAGAAATAAATAAATAAATAAGAATGCACGCCAGAGCTTTAAGTTTGGGGTATTAATGTTAATAGGTAAATAAATCGTTTAACAGAATAAGAAAACAAATTTGTTCATCAGTTTATCAAAATAAGTCACGATTGCAGTTTGATCAGAGAGCTTTTTGAAATGCCTTCATTTATGAAAGAAGAATATGCAGACTTTTTTTCTTATATGAGTTTTGCAATGGAATTTTCTCCTTAATTGCAAGTTGTTTACGATACAATTTGATACATGTTTCAAGAATATCATATTTGAAAAAAAAATCCAGCGATTTTGGTTCTATTTTCAGCTTTTATATATGTATTTTCGCTAAAAACCTTTGAAATATTTTATGAGATTTTATTTAATTTTAAAACTGATGTGTAGTTGGCAGCCCTGTCCCACCAAATACTTTATGAAAAACAAATACTAAAACCTTGTACTCAGTCTTAAGATGTTAAAATTGTACTTAACACACAATCGCAAGTTCGTGCGAACCAGTCGTGTCCACTTTTTTTTTTCTTGCACTTAAGATGCACTTCATACTTCCAATGCTTTCTAAAATCACCCAGAAGTCGATCTCGTGCTGGAATTTCATAAAATTCTACCTGCAATTGAATGTCCTCATGTTACTATTTCCGATGATTCATCTGAAACCTTAAAATTTGCCACCTTACATTTTTACCCATGGAGCTCAATTTAGTTTGTTGCACATTTTGGTAACTTTTTTAATGCTTTCTCCAAACATCAAAAATTGACTAAATATTCATTTTACTTCAAGCTAAAAGTATCAAAAAGAATCAATTTCTAAGAATATTTTCAACAATATTTTCGTTGTAAGGAACTATGTCCTCAATATTTTGTATATTGAAATAAACTTTATCTCACATTTAAAAACTTCAGAATAAATTGGGAGTATGTCCTTGATACTGTGTAGGATTTGTCTTTTCACACCTCATATTTATAGTAAGGTATCCGAAAACTTCTTTAGCGAATCCAATTTTCTGAATAAATGATTGAATCTTATTATTTCACAGCGGAATGACATTATTATCTCATTCAACTTGTGTATCCTTGTGGAAAATTAAATATTTATAGACTACCGCAAACAAGTTTAGCACAAGTTTATAAAAGGCCTAATGAAAAGTTATGGAACCGTTAAAAAACGCTTATAGCCTACAAACAGCGAGGCTAATTACCACCGAAAATCTCTTGATATCACTCTTGTGGGTGTTGTCTTAATTCAAAGACCCTCAAGGGAAACCAAAGTTGAAGAAAATAAGTTCTAAATAACATCTCATTAATGTTCACTCTCGATTAATTTAGTATAAAATAGTACGGGATCAAGTTGCAGGTTCTTCTTCTTCTCTCACTCAACGTTTCGTCTTCACTTTGTGTTTCAAACAAGTACACTAACTCGTGCCATCATTTATGGCAACCACACAATAGATATGTAAAATAGCAAAATTACCTCAAACGGAAGAATAGAATTACTCTTCAACCCACTGTTTTCCTTTCCCATTTGCAAACGACAACGACCACATAAACAGTATCCATTACGGACACGTAATAAATAACACGCTTTTGTGTATGCACCTAGCACGAAAAGGATATCAGCGGGTGTAGTTAGGTGTTCAATACAAGTTACCTTACGGTTACAACAACAAAAGCAAAAAAAAAGTTTGCAAAAGACTCATAAATCAATTTTTGCCAACCCCAACTACTGGTGTGGTATCATGTATTCTTTTATCAGGAACGTTCATCGAACATCATCGAACAAGCCAGCCAGCCCTCTTGATGTTTAAAGTATGAGCAAACACACGTGAGAAATTCACATTGACATTGGCCTAGTACAAGGACCTTTATTGTGGTTGTTGATGTTGAAGGTATACAAACTCAGATGGGAATAGCCTTTATTAGAGATATAGTTGACAGGTGGAATTCGATGGTTCGTAATTATCCACTTCTGAATTTCAAGTGTCATTACTTTTTTTCTTCCATCGTTTTTATTATTCTCGTTAGGATTCACTGTGGGGATGAATGAAGATTTTTTTTTACATTTTTTTTTAAAGGCACGAGAAATGAGGGCCAACATGGGGTTAAATCGTTTAGCTTGTTGAGTTCATTTTAATGGATTTGACCTTATTTCGCTTGAACCAAACTCTATATCCTTCTTGTTTTGTAGTCGTCCTTTTCGTCGTTGAACTTGATCGTTGACAATTTTGTGCAAAGAGGATGGCTGGCTTTGGCTTAGTAGTTGTGCCAGTTTTTTTCTCATGGCAACTGAATCAGCAGCAGGTAATTATAACAAAATATATAAAATTTGTTTGGCTCGTTGGATTTTTGTTGACTTTAGTGAGGCAACAATATTGCTCTTGGGAGCTACAATACTTTCAATGAAAAGCTTTTATTCTTCAACTTGAGTTATTGCCAACAGACGAAACATTGCAATTCTGTAAATTCTGTATCAAGGATTTGTTGAATTGAATTTTGGTTCAGAAAACCCGTGGGTAATTGAGTTTAATTATATTTGTATCTGACTTTATTTGCTTTAAAAATGACATGCAAATATACTATGCTTTCTTTTTTCTTCCTTCGGTATCAGAGTAGAGTTTGCATGACATGCGACACATGATTGAATAATGATTGTGTTTGCTTGGCACGAAATATAAAAACGTTTCGTTGTTTGAAGTCATTATGCGGATAATAAAGGTAAATAAGGAGAATAATTTAGGACTGCAGAGTATTTAAAAAAACAAGAAGCCAATATCGGAAGTGTCTTGTTCTTCTAAGGCTACATGTTACAATCACAAAGAATTTAAGTCCTCCGTATTTGCAAAACTCAAGTAGATTATGTTTGAAGTGCACGCAAGGATCTTTGATTGTGATTCATTTAATTAAGTTGGTAACGTTTAGCGAATTCGCTTGATTTCCGTCTTTTGGGAATTTGTCGTGCAAAGAAACTTGTAGAATTTAAGAAAAATTTCATTTTTATATGTACATACTTATATACTCGTATGATAGCGTATCACTTCGGGACAAAAACGAGGTCTAAGTAAAATTTCCCACAGGCCACAGCAAGATTCGTCATACATTTTTCTTAAGCCACATGTTTTCATGAACAAAATGTTTTCGAATCGTTTATAGTAAAACAGAGAGGAAAACGAGTGGCGGTTTTATAGGAAATAAGTTATTTTGTAAGCCGAGCTCGTAAAAATGCTAATAAAATTGAGTTTTCTCAAAAAATATGTATGGAAAAGTGGTCGAGATGTCAAAAAACTGTTAACATTTTGTCTGAATGGCTGAACATGTTTACTTAAACGAATCCCATTTTCGAGCCAGTGTGGGTATCATAAATGATTTACTGAAATGCTAATGTGGTGAAAAAACTGCAGTCTTGAAAGAATATTAGGCTACTTTGGAAGACGAAATATGATAATATGACACAAATATGATGCCACTGTTGATTGTTCATCTTCAAAACTCCGCCAGCTCTGTTCAATGTTTTCAAGACTTTGTAGAAGCCATATGAATTTAGTCACTCAATACGGTGCAGATATAAAACTTATTTTTACCACCTCACTCTTGAGCGTTCAGCTTTTTCTCAACTCTTGCAATGTTTAAGAGTTTTTTCAATAGCAAAGTGAAGTAACAGTCTTCTTCTCCTGATTTATAACTGGTTACGTCAAAGGCATTTGAGAAAATAATTATAGAGTACACATCGAAGCATTATTTGAATAAAAACATTTTTTCTTTGCTTAAATACGAGTATAAATCATGCAAGTGGAACACTGGTTGTTACTTTTTCTTTTAAAATATTTTTGCTGATATTTAAATCGGAACTAAAAGGGTAGAAGTTAAACAATCTATTCATACCAGCTCTTGCATGGCATAACTAGTTCTTATAGTAAAATTCTTAAATACCTATTTGGTGAGTACCTCATATCCTAAAATATGAAAGAAAGTTCAAGTCGGGAGCATCTATTGAACCTGTTGTTAATTGATGAATAAAAAACAAATCATTGATTTGTCTCTGTGAAAAGGTTTGAAAGTCGAATACCATTTTCTTAAGGGGGTAAATTGAAAGGATCTTACCAAGAAAGATATTTGAGAACAAAACGTATGAATTAGTGCTCTTAAATTTACCCGAGTAATACCCATCACAACAATTTATTACCACACGGTAGCACGGGTTTTACCCAAGTTGGTGGTCCCCGGGTAACACGGGTAAATTGTCGGGTACCCGGTTACCCGACAAAATAAGCTATAACTGACAGTGTTATGTTATGGGTAGCGGAGATTGAAAATTCTCTAATGCACATTGAAACATGTATCGAGTATCGACATCAAATGATTTAAATATTAGCAGGTATGAGTTCTTTAAAAACATCAACCAAGGAAATTAATAAAGGGTGTTTTGTTACATGAGCACCGCAGACTCAAATTATAATTGATATTTTTATTTTTATATTAAGATTCAATTGTTAAATTTTATTTCAGTTTTTCGAGCTAATCACAACGGCACAACATGCAACGCAAACACTCTTCTGCGTGAACACATTGAACTGCAAACGCAGCCGCAGCAGGAGCCGCAAGAGTTTAAATCAAGTTAACTTGTGCGGCTCCGTCTTGCGTTGTTGTTGTATTCACTTATATTTAATGTTTTGACATTTGTTAAGGCTGCGGCTCTGCAGCCATTGTGTTCAAGCAGTTAAGCTTATTCACGTTTGCCAAGCCTATCATCAGATTCCTTTGTTTTTATGTGTTTTTACTCCCCATCCATATTATTTTTACGGCTAAGCGGGTACCCGGAACTTTGGTACTCGGGTAATACCCGATATTGCGGGTACCCATGTACCCGGGCGGGTACCTGGGTATTGCGGGTATTGAGAGCTCTAATATAAACCTTTCACTTGGATCACTCGATTTTTAAAAATAAACTGCATCAAAATCCTTTGAGTAGTTTAAAAGATCTAAGCATACAGACAGACAGCGGAAAGTGGCTTTGTTTTATACTATGTAATGAAGTGTAAAAAAGGGGTAGTTGAATTTCATTGTAGATTGCTTGATGAACTCTATCATTGAATCTGCTTTGATAGTAATGAAGTTGATGTTCTCAACAAATTCAAGGTAAATATAAAAAACACCAAGTTCACGGAATCTGAAAACTTGAGATAGTGTTCGTTGCGATATTGAATACTAATAAATAAATATAAAGGGTCCTTTTGCGGGAGAAGATCATAGTTTGGCACTTCGAAGCGTTCAAACTACGACCCTTTTTATAATATCACATTTGCTCTATGATTATAAAACTTTACGATAAAAATATTTTTAGACGGTGTACAAATTTTCACACAAACAACTTCAATACTCATATCAAATGGAAATTTTATGCGAAACGACACGTTGGTGTTCCGAAATCAAAAAACCACCTCCAACATCATCTGACCGATCTTTACGTTTAACCAAAAATTTAGGGCTCCAGAGTTCGGCGTACAAGAGACTTGAGTTTATACGAATACGTCACATTTGAAAATATGAGAGTTTACAATGCAAATCAGCAGTTTCACTGTGAAGACCTCTTACGTCTGATAAAAGATCGAAAATCTACAAAGTTTTTTGGAGCAGTACTCGTAGGTTGTTACTGAGTTACTGTCAGAAATAAAATTGAAAAATGGGCACGACTGGGTCGCAAAATCTTGCGATTGCTTGCTAAGAACAATATCAAAGTCTTGAGGCTGAGCACAAGGTTTCATGCTCTTCAAAATATATTTGGTGGTACAGGGTTGCCAGCTACACGTTAATTTTGTAAATTGAATAAAATCGCAAAAAGAAAATTTAACTAAAAATCTGCTAAAATCACCACTTTTTAGCAGTTTTTAATATAAGCACTGAAAATTCAATGAAAATCATCAAATAAAAATTGTTTTCTTATACCTAAACCGTTTTTTTATTTTTCACTTTTAAAAAAATATAGTTTCTTAAAAATCAAGTGTGCAAGTCTTAAGACTTTACCAGGAGATGTTTCGACAAAAAAATTGTAAAAAAAATCAAGGACACAATTTTAAAAATATTCAAAAAAAAAATTTTTTTTTAAACTAGTAAAAATTTCACAAATAAAAATTTTTCAAACGTTTATTCGCAATCTTTTTAAACCATCTAAGACTTCTTTAATAAAGCCTTTCAGAATCATGTAAGCCATTAACGACAAAGTCGGTTTTAAAAAAAATTTTTGCGTCATAAGAAATAATAAAAAAGAAATAATAAAAAAAAAAAAAAAAAAATGAATAGGGTGGCGCAACAGAGCGAAGAGCCACAGGACCTAGCGCATTTCTCACAACCACGACTTGTGAGGGAATGGAGGGGACTAATCAAGAAAGCGCTTTCATGGCAATGAATTTATTAACGGAGGACATGCTTATTCGTCGTGAAAGACGATACCCGTGGAAAACGACTTTTCCTCTGTGGGGATACGAACCACGAACCTATGGGTTATCGAGAAAAATAGGTATTATCGTATAGGTTGTGTGGTAGGTACCGTTATTTCAAGACCTAAAGACTCAATTGTAAAAAAAATCCTCTGAAGGCTGCTACACAAACCCTAACTGCAAATTTTGAAGAAAATCGGTCCAGCGGTTCAAGCAAACATGCAGACAGATATAGACAGAATTGCAGGACCTACTTTTTTCGTTTTCTCTATCATTGTAATGTCATATTCAAGTCAATTGCTCTCCAGGAGGGCTGAGGTTTTCTTTTACCACTGTGTCTTTGCGGTCTCTTAAAGCCCACCTACTTTCAAATTCGTTTCAATAGACATTAAAGTCATTTTATTTAAATTCTTCCTCAACTTTTCAAATTGAAAGTGACTTCTTGTTTGTTCATTTTGTTTTATTTACTTCCGAGTGACAAGATTAATTTAACAGAAAGACATTAAAGTAAGTAGAGAAAATAAAAATCTCATTAACTAATTACCTCCTACTCTGTTTACCTTAAAAGACAACAAACTCCTTCAACTTCTATAGCACACAGCAATTTCATTATTTTTCCACGTCACTACCTTGAAAACGTCGTTCTTTTCTTGTTATAAGACCTGCGCCATGACCGACCGTGAATCGTGGCAGTGATTGTCATTGCTAAATAAGCCCGATACAAATTGCAACACGATGAACACAAAAAAATTACCCGCAATGCCCGTAGAGCACTGTCCTTTGTAAACATAAATTGCTTATTGCTAAACTGCATCGTTATTTTATTATTTTCACCAGGCTTTTGAATGGTGTGAGTGGAATGTCCTATTTTGTGCACAAACCTGCACGCGATGTCATTATTGTTGAATAATTGGAATGACGGCGAAGTGGAATGGAGGCAGGTGGATTTAAAATAAATTATTTATCCATGCACAGGTCCTTTTCACATGAGTTTATCAATTCAAATTTTTATTATGCCACTGAGAGTCTAAGGACATCTATGTACAGACACTATCGATTTCTTGTGCTGCCTTTTCAAACCGAGATCATTTTTTAGGTCAGATTTCGGTGTGTTTCTTTTATAGCGTTGTGGTGAGATGAGTCAATTCGTTTTGTAAATAGCTCCGAGCCACAGCAAAGGATGCAGCAAATGCACACAAAATAAGGAAACCGAAAATAAATGGCCCGTACGGTCTGTGAATAGATTTTCCACAGTTGTAATCTTGAAATGTATTCCTAAACACAAGTGAAACGTAACAATATTGTACCAACACAAAGAGTAGAAGAGCTTCCTAGCAAACTACATTTTTTCAAGCGATTTCACTGAAAAGGAAGCACTTAATGCAGTTTCATACCCACGAGTGTGGGAATGTAGGAAGCAGGTGCTTGAGCGAAAAAATGTCTCTTAATTGGATAACCAATTTACGGTGGTGAAATAAGTGTTCCTGTCGTAGTTATAAATGCTGGATGTGAAACAATTTCGAGTAGTTAAAGTGTTTAAAGAGAATCATGAAATATATTTTTGTCTAAAAAAAGGATGAAGAGGAAGTAATTGAGAAAATCTTTTGTTTGTTCTTATCACGTAATCCAAAGAAGTCAACAGATTTGAAAAACAGTCGACTCTTGAATAAGGCCATTATTACACTTTATTTTAGACTCGAAACTTTTTTTTTACTAAATTCGCCGCATGGGATAATACTGAACAGGCCTGTTTTTTTATATTTTAAGACAAAAGCGTATACGAAACATTATAAAGGGTTTTTCAACATCAACAGGGACGCTACAAAAGTAGAGCAACAGGTGCAGCAAACGACGCCATATTTCTTGTCGTTCTTTTAACTTTCCATTTTATAATGGAAAGATATACGAGCCAACAACGAATCGAAATTTATGATCGTCATAATCGTTCTAGCAGATCAACAATTGAGCGTCTAGTGGAAATATTTAAATCCACAGGCACAGTACAAAATGCTCCCGTGTCAGTGAGACAAAGAAGTGCCCGTAATGTTGAGAACATTGCTGCCGCAGAGGCTTCAGTTGCAAAAAGCCCAAATGTGTCTCTCACACGTCGTTCTCCAGCGTTGGGCATCTCTGCGACGTCGTTGTGGCGAATTTCGCGAAAAGATCTTGGACTACATTCTTTCAAGATTAAATTGACGCAAGAACTGAAGCCGCTTGACTGAAGCGTCATATGTTCGTGAATTGGGCTGAGCAACAACTTGAAAATGATTCGGATTTTCATCGAAAAATTATCTTCAGCGATGAGGCTCATTTCTGGTTGAATGGCTTCGTCAATAAACAAAATATGCGGTATTGGTCAGGCATCCCGAAAAATTTACGGTTTGGTGTGGTTTATGGGCCGGCGGCGTCAGTGGGCCGTACTTCTTCCGTGATGATCAAGACTGGCAAGTGAAATTGCAGCAGTATCGGCCGATTTATGATCGAAACCCGTCGAAAATTGGGTTCAGCGTGCCCGTGGTGACCATGCAAAAGAAATCGAATTTCATTCATAATGGCATCAAACGTACTTTCACAGAAATAAAGAATTTCATTAATATTCAAAACCGTTTTTGTTTTATTTAAAAACCCGATACTATCGAATCAGGGTAAAAACCAAATCGGTATCATCTTTGGGGAAGAACTTCTTTGCAGCGTGTTGACCATTTCCAAGTCAAGTGATCGTATGATGCCTCTCAAATTGCTGATGCAAGAGAAGGTGTTGAGTATTGTCAGTCCATATGCTCGATAAATTGGATGTGAATAAGAGGAAAAGATTCATTTTGGGTAGATTTTCAGAATCTATACTTAAAGAGCAAGAGAAGAGATGTTTGTTGGTCGAGATTGGAACGAACATATCGGAAATACAAACGAAGATTAAGAGGAATGCCATGGAGCTACGAGACACAGTTCCAGGAACATTCCTGGTGAAGATATCGTAAGGATGTGTAAGCCACATATTCTTATCGTATTGAATACCACATTCATCAAACAAGACCCGCCCTTGTCACTTGGAAATGAGACCCAAATTGACTACCTTTTTGTAATTAAATTTATGAAGTCCAGAGTCAAAATCTGCAAAGTGAAACTGGGTGAAGCCATCTATCAGCAACACCGTCTTCTGCCCACAGATTTTTTTTATGAAAACACTACGAACGAGCCAACGAAACATGGTGATGGAATAATGATGCCAAAGGAATGAAAATTTAAAAAAAAAACATGAATTTTAATGGATTTGATCGGTTTCTCTCAAATAATTGAAATAAAAATGCTATGTAGCCTCGGAAAAGGATTCAGAATCTGCAAGGTCAAAGCTAAGAAAAAGTACGCCGAATTCTAAGGCAACAGCTGCTGATGCAAACCAAGCTATTCAAGAAATCAGACAAAACAACTTGAATAAGTATACAATCGTTTTTGAAATAACCGATCAAAAAGGAAAAATGCTCAAGAAACTCGTTGCCGAAGTTAATTAAGAAAGAAGAAGCTTAATAACAGCTTCTTGTCGATGACATGTACTGTGTTGGCCTACTGAGCGAACAATTTCTTAAAAAGCTCAACCGAACTGAAAGGATATATCTGACACCACAGTCGAAGATTCCAAGCAGAAGTCTATGCAATACGTAAATGCGCGGAAGTAACCATTGACGCGGAGTAACTTTCCGGCCAACTTTGACTCGAACCACTACCTTGTTGTAGCCAAGGTACGAATGAGGATATCTTGTTCACGACCAGCACGAACTAATGCTGTGAAGAGATATGACGTCGGAAAGCTACAATCGCAAGAGATTGCCAATGCCTTTTCCAATCGAGTGTCCCTTCAATTATCCTTGAATCCCATGCCGCCAGCATTAAGCATTGAAGACCAGTGGCAGCAATGCCAAGAAGCCATCAGAACCGCTGCCTCTGAGGTTCTGGGTTTCACTCGGCCACCAAAACGAAACCCATGGTTCGATGAAGAATGCAGGCAGGCAAAAGCATCCAAACAAAAAGCACGACAAATGCTGATGCAAAAACGAACAAGGGCTGCTTACGGTCAATATAACGAGGTCTACAAGGAGAAAAGAAGGTAAGAACACCGACTTCTCAAAAAGAAAAAGAAGCAACATGAGAAGCGCTCGTTTGAGGAAATAGAGAGGTGCCATGACAGGAACGAGATTCGGAAGTTTTACCAAAAGGTAAAAAGATCCTGCCAGGGTGGTAAGCCCCGAACTCAAGCCTGTAAAGACCAGCAGGGAAGGTTATAGAGTCACAGTTGCTACTGAGGATCTGGAAAGATCATTTCTGCAGACTGCTTAACGGCGATGGGGACACAAATTCCGCTGTCAGGCAGATTGCCCCATTCAGCTTGGACGAAGATCAAGAATGCCGTCCTCCCGACCTAGAGGAAGTTAAGCTTGCCATATGCAAACTAAAATCAAATAAGACTGCAGGTGCAGACGGCCTTGATGCCGAACTCTTCAAGGCAGCTGGAGACCAGTTGGAAAGGAGCATGCACCAGCTGATCTGCATGATATGGTCGGAAGAATGGAACCTCAGTATCGTATGCTCGATCCTAAAGAACGGAGACCCTCACAATTGCGCCAATTACAGAGGGATAAACCTCCTTAACGTCGCTTATAAGATCTTGTCTGCTGTAATATGTGAACGTCTGAAACCCCACGTCAACAACTTGATAGGTCCTTATCAATGTGGTTTTAGACCAGAGAAGTCCACAATAGACCAAATTTTCACATTACGGCAGATCTTGGAAAAAACCCGAGAACATAATATCGATATTCACCACCTCTTTATCGATTTCAAGGCCGCGTATGACAGTATTTACAGAGACGAGCTGTACAGAGCCATGTCTAGTTTCGGCATCCCTGCAAAACTCGTACGACTATGCAGGATGACTTTGGAGAATTCACGCTGCTCCGTCAAGGTCGGTAAAGAACTCACCGAGACCTTTGATGTCGAAAAAGGATTTAGGCAAGGCGGCAAACTGTCATGCGATTTCTTCAACATCATTCTTGAAAAGATTGTAAGAAACTCTAACGTCAACACCAGAGGAGCAATCTTTCAAAAGTCTGTACAATTACTCGCCTACGCAGACGATATTGATGTAATGGGAAGAAAAAAGCGGGATGTCATAGGTGCTTTTGCGAGTATTGAAACAGAAGCGGCAAAAATGGGTTTGATGGTTAATGAGGGCAAAACGAAGTATATGCTGTCTTCAAACAAGGACACAGAACATCGACGAGTTGGACAAAACGTCACAATAGACAGACATAACTTCGAGGTAGTGCAGGACTTCGTCTACCTAGGATCCGCTATAGACACGGAAAACGACATCAGTGCGGAAATCAAACGGAGAATAACTCTTGCCAACCGTTGTTTCTTTGGGTTAAGAAGGCAATTTAGAAACAAAACCCTCTCTAGAAAAACCAAGGTGACCTTGTATAAGACCTTGATCATCCCAGTCCTGCTGTACGGCGCGGAAGCATGGACTTTATCGAAAGCGGATGAGCAAACCCTTGGTCGTTTCGAAAGAAAAATTCTCCGAATGATCTTTGGTCCCGTATGCGAAAACAATGTGTGGAGAAGAAGATACAACAACGAGCTGTATGAGCTGTACCAAACGCTCCGGTTCGTCGGGTGTTCGAAAGCACATTGCAGGGAAATCGCGGAAGGGGAAGGCCTCGTCTTAGGTGGCGCAATCAAGTGGATGAAGACCTCAACCGACTTGGAGTGCGAAACTGGAGAGAGCTCGCCCGAGATCGAAATCGTTATAGAAGGATGTTGGTTGAGGCCCAGGTTCACCCCGAACTGTAATGCCCACCTAAGTAAGTAAGTAAGTAGCCATTGACAGGAAATATAAAAACAAACATATTGCAATAATGACGGACAGTCAAGCTGCAATTAAGGCCCTACGATCCTACACAATCTCCTCAAATCTTGTCAGGGAATGCATTGACAAATTAAACAAACTGGGCAGTAATAACAAGGTTAGATACAATCTACTGGGTACCAGGACATGTAGGAATCATAGGCAATGAACAGGCAGACGAACTGCCGAAGACAGAAGTCGGATCACCACTCATAGGGCCGGAACCTTTTTGTGGAATAACAGAAAGCCACATTAAGAAAGAAATCAAAAAGTCGGAGGAAGACAACAGAGCTAAACACTGGAATGACCTCCACAAAATGCGCCAAGCCAAACTTTTACTTGGCACTTTTAACACAAAACAAAACAAAACTAAATAAAACTTAATAGAAACAATGTAAGAATGCTAGCCGGGCTCTTTACCGGACTCTGCAGACTAAGAAAGCACCTAAAAGAACTAGGCATTGAGACCAATGCAGATATTGCAACGAACAGGAAGAGTCTCCTGACCACCTCTTATGTGACTGCGAAGCTCTAATACACCAAAGGAAGAAGTAAAACTCCTAAGCGTAACCCAGATACTAAGTTTCATCAGAGGAACTAATCTGGATGAAGTACTTTCAATTAAGGAATACCATTTAAGAAGTAGGAGGTATAATAGATCTAAACAGGTCGAGGTACAATACAAAACCCTAATTATTCATTCATTCATTCATTCATTCATTCATTCACAGTCGAAGAAGCCAGTGGAGCTGTTTAAAAAGCCAAAAAAAAAGTAAAGGTGATGGGTCAGATGATATGATATATTTCGAAATCCAAAGTATAAGGATCCTAATGGAAAAAGATTGTGATAGCAAAGAGGATTTGCATGTTGCGTTGGTCGACTTCGAAAAAACATTCGATCGAGATGGGTGGATGGCTAACATGGGTGGCCCTCAAACAGCAAGTAAGAAGCCTATGAGGATATAATTTAAGATATTCGTAAAAGAGTAACGAAGGAAAGATGTCCAGCTGGAGTCATTGATGCATTCCAAGTTGTAGTAGGTGCACCCCAAGCAAGCGTCTTGAATTCTCTGCTCTTTATTATAGTCCTTGACTATTTGCAGAAAGATAGAGTATAGAAATCCAAAGTACATAAACTGTTCTTTGCTAACGATGGAGCCATCGTTTTTGAGGATCCTACATCTCTGCAAGAAGCACTCGACGTATGGGTATGGGTATGTCTTTTGAAAGGTAGTGGATACCGTTTTAGTTTAAAAAAAAGACTGAGTACTTGTGTTGCCCGTTTTTTGATCCAGACTTATTCCGGAAGTTTATATGAATGGAAATATGGTTCCCGAGTGTGAATAGTTTAAGAATCTGAAAGCTATGAAAAACAGTCAAGGAACTTGTGATGACTACACCAATCATCAAGTGAATGCAATTAGAATGAGTCAGCGAGAAAACTCCACCATCTTCTGTGATAAAAAAAAATGTCTCCTAAGCTAGGGGAAGATTTTACACCGCGGCGGGCAGTTGTGCACTCAGTAGTCATAAGATTCACAATGTTCGAATCCTTCGACAATTAACAAAAGGTATGAAAGTAAGTTGATTGCAGCTGAGATAAAGATGATTTGTAAAACAGCAGGAGTAGCAAAACTTTAAGAAATACCAAGATCCGTGGAAGCCCTCTCGTCAAAAATATCACCTTGCAAACCAATAAACACGACTGGCTAGGCTAAGTTGATATTGTCAAAAGAAGGGAACCAAAGAACAATATCATACCAAGTTCAGGAACAATCGGAAAGAAAAAGGGAAAAAGTAGACCAAAACACTACTTGTATAAACAAATATAAGGACATCTGCATTTGGTTGGCCCCAGACATTGAAAAAATCAAAAACAAGAGACAAAGAATTTTTGTAAGCCAACTAATTTGTAAATTAAATTATTTGAAGACCACAAAAACAGACTTTTTAGTTTGTTTGCTTGTATTAAATGGGCTCCAAAACTACTGAGCCGATTGGAATGAAATTTGGAGCAGATATTGTCTGGGACCTCAAAAATGACACAGGGTATATTTCCTCCCATTGTGTCGGGAGCGGAAACGGGAACGTAATAAGTTCTGAATAGGTTTTCCGATGAATGTAACGAATGAACTAATCTTACTTCCAAGATTGGAAAATTTTGAAAAAGGCCAAATGGTAGGAAATCCAACCATGCAACGCTGAATGTCAAAATCAGCGCTTGACATATTTAAATCTGTTCCTAGGACGAACGCTGCGCTGGTTCTTTACTTTTTCAAGACTTCATTAACGTTTTTCAGGTCAATTACAAAGGGCATCACATCACACCATGCAGTCGTACCAGATTGCAAACTCATCTGTTAGCCACAACTTTGAATAAAGAAATTCATCTCTCATCTTATCACTGCCAGAATAGCCAACATCGCCAATATTTGGGTCACTTCTTAATTTAAAATCAAATTGAATGAAATTCTCAATGAAACTCACAAACACAGCATAGTTCCATTCACAGCTGCGTTGTCGTTGAACCAGTTCCAAGAGGCTCCCTCCGGGTGAACTTCCATCAACGACAATAAAAAGAAAAGGAAAAACAAAAATCACGTTTCAGCAGTGGAGTAGGTGGAAGGCTGGCCCATCGGGTGACAGTTTTGTCACCCATATGACAAGAGCCATGGTTGCAATGCAGTCGAAACATACAAAGCAAATTTTCGCTTTTTCTTAAAAACAAAACAAAAACACTTTCCCTGAAAAAAAAAAATGTACAGAGTTCGTGTCTAGACTTTTTATGGGTGTTTATTCCTCAGCACAACTACTTGCTTTGCTTTCTCTTATTTTCTTGCACTGTGCAGACTCCTTTGTATTAAATATTTAAACAAAAACCGCATGCTGCTTGTGTAACTGGCAGTGTTTTGGATGTCATTTTTGGCAGAGGGCAGTAGTGTTATAAAGGAGAAGCAAAAACATGAAAACGAAATGCTCCGTGGTGTTCAAAATCTTCTCCAGAGATCTGCAATTGAAACCTTGGCCATGTTCCAAAATCGTGTGATAGCGGAACTACCTATTTTATTGCCAGGAAGAAGTTGATTTAAATTTGGTAAAAGTGGTGTTTGCGGTGTTTATTGTGGTTGACGATTGAGGTTTTAGTTGGAAAACTAGTGGAGTGGAATAAAGTAAAGGAGATTAGCAGGAATTAGTATGATGTAGGGATTTGATTGTTGATATTTCAAATAAGCTTTGAAGATATTCCCATCACCGCTTCTTAATTAAAGGTCTTTGGGTAAGAAAATGAAAAGGAACAGCGAGTTGTCCCTTAGGGTATTATGAGGTCACAGTTTAATCTTGAGTTTTATTAGTGGTCCTGGCATCAGGAACGGGAAGGGTGGCTGAGAATTTTTCTGGCAGTAAAAAAAATGCATTCAGTGGTGCCCTTGGCGTCGTAATGCTTAGAATATCAACGTCCTTGTCACTTGAAAGCATCGGTTCTCTTTAGAAAACCGCAATGAAGTTTAGTTGAGCGCTTTAAGTGGTTAGATGGGGGACCGTCTGTACGCACAACCGCGTTCTGTTGTCATTTGTTAATTTATCGTTCTGTTGTGTATCTTGTGTGTGTATCAGCCCTGCTGCAGTATGTAATGTTAATTCGTTTCGCTTCGTAGTTTTTGACGTGGGAGGTTCAAGATTCGAATCCCAGGAACATCAAAGAAAAAAATGTTTTTCACGGTTAAAGCTTTTCAGGAGCAATTGGCAAGTCCCCGAGAGTAGTTATACACTGCTATGAAAAACATTTTCCAACGTAGCCTTTCAAGATCAACGTAGGATTGTACGTCTTGGAAATGCTTTAGGCTCCAAGGTTTCAATTCACTTCCTGTCTAAGAGGAGCAAGTTAGACTTTTGTGTTCCTAAAAGGACAAACATAAGTAACCGAAACTGCCTTCCTTAAACTAAATATTTAATACTTTTCATTAAAAAACAACACACCAAACCTTGTTTCACCTACAATTCAACTGCATCGAATATTCTTCACTTTAGTGCCTCTGTGGCAATTAATTGATTAAGACTTTTTGGCAGAAACTACTAAAGAAAAACGTTGAAAAATGTTTTCATATTTTCGGTTTTTGTTGACCTGCGGGTGGTTTTCCAAGCAGTTGTTGTATTGGTGTTTGCAAGATAAACACGATTCCATGCCTCGAAGGGGAGTAAGAAAGTTAAATTAGGAAAGTTGTGCGCATTGCATTGAAATTATTATGCAATCAACCCCACTGTGGCAAGAGGTGGAGCAAAAATTAAAGAATCTTAAACAATTTATTTAAGATAATAGGTAAGGGGGTTGTTGTTGAATTACCGAGGAATGAATGCGGAGTACAATGAGATATGCAGATTAAATCGATGAGTGATTTTCTCTTGTGAAGTATTTTGTAAGCTCGCATTCAAATCTTGAAAAAAGCCACATTCTTACGTACTTACATACAGACTAAGTTAGGCACAAAAAATATACATACATACATCAAAATCAAAGAAAATACATAAATGCACGTGACATTTTTTTCAAACAAAACAAATACTAGTTTTCCTCCGTTGTTGGGGGGACTCATCACTTTCAGCGCTTGTTTTTCTTTTCTATTTACATACCAATCGATCAATAAGTCATGTCACGACCAGATTTCCAACCTGACAACATAAATCTTTACGCACCAGCTTCCATCACTTATGAACCTGTCAATGCAGATTTCACTTAAAATGGCCTCGATTTTCATTAGTGCTTCACAACCATATCGCCTCTTTTTGCTAGAAGGCAAAATAAAAACCAAACAAAACCCAACTAAATAAATCAGAATAATTTTCCTGTTTGCAAACAAAAATGAAGTGCCAAAAAGCAATATATCATTTCCCTCTTGCAGTGATATCACTCCGAATGGTTAAACACAAAGAAGTTGTATTTTTTCAGGGTTGTTAGAGTCCTTCTATTGAGTAATAATAAATTTTGGTAAGGAGATGTCAATAGCAACTAAATATAAAACACACAAGTAACCCAATTGCGTGCATATTCAAATTTAGAGTCACTTAGAACTGGCTTTTTTGTACTCAAAAATATAAACACTTTTTTGAAAACGAATTTAAAAATCTATCAGACGGACTCCGATTTTGTGTCTCTGCTTATTTACAAAAATAAACTCGAAAAGCATGCGACTACAAAGGCACTCGTCGCAGTTTTTTTGAGTTACAAGCACTCGTGACTAAAAATATGTTCATTGTACTCAGGTGTCTTAAAATAAACCAAAAGTGCGACATGAGTTTATGTTTTGGTGATTGTTTGAAAAAAAATTTGCTCTTTGAATATACAATTTTTCTTAGGAAGAAAATGAAGACGTGAAAAATCTGTATTCGTAATTAAAGTGAAAATGCACAAGATGAATAATAATAGAGCACCAAAAAGACAGCTCCAGTATGTTAAGACGAAACAAGAAAAAAATTTTAAGTTAAGAGCCCCTATTCCCTTTTCTAGGCAGAAGGGGCAAAATGAATTAAAATTTAAGGGCACTGTCGCACCTGGATCCTGGAGTGTCGAAAAAATCGATTTTTAAAAAAAAAATGCAGGGTCATCCGTACTTCTTATATTACCCTTTGGGGTGTGATTCTTGGTCATATTTTAAGAAAAAAATTGTTATACAGTAAAGCTCGTTTCTCAACTTTGACATCACTTTTTGACAATTTAAAAAAGGCTAACTTTGGTGTACCCTGACCTGTGTTAAATTCGATATTTCTGTCAATACTGATTTTTTTTTTTTTGCATCTCAGAGACATAAGTCGCACTGGGCTAAGAGCAAGCCCATTTGTACGTACTTATTTACGCTCTTCAACTAACTAACTAAATTACTGATGATAGAGACCTAATCTTTGACTTAATTTTTTGTAGAAATAACAACCTTTAAGACTGTATTTAAGTTGAGCTTCCATAGATTTAGAGTTGGCAGATTTTCAATTTTAAGTGGTGTGGTGATGAATAATCAGATCGACTTGAAAATTTCGAGTTACGGCCGTTTAAATTTGGCTCCTCACGTTCGAGTCAGTGCCACTTGGTGAGTGAACACTGAACACGGTACTACAATGCTTACTACATACCGACAACTTTTAGCAAGCAGCTGTAGGCAGCATACTGTGTACAGCAGCTACGCTAAACGATAGTACATTCACGTAGCCGTGCTTACAGCGTGTTAAGACTTTTAGTGCGATTATCTCAAAACCACTTTATTGAAGTCGTTGACCGCGATAACTCAAAAACGGTTCAACAGAATATCCCCAAATTTTTCACGCTTATTGTTAATACTTAATAGTGGGGTTCTTGTTTTTTCTCAATAGAACCGATTTCAACAGCCGAATCGTACTGTTTTTTTTTTTTTTAAATAGTCACCAAAAATTCAAAAATTGATGTTTTTGGAATCTCAGCGATTAAGTACCAGAAAAAGATGTTATCTATCGAAACATTTTTGTATTTTTTGTTTAAGATAATTTTTGAAGGCGGAATCGCGGTCACCGCAAACAAATATTTTTCTTACTTACCCTGACTTCTTTACATGTAAGTTCTGTTGAATATTTTGCGGCGATAAAATATTTTTCAAACATGTATTAATATGTGTATTAAATTTCATTTAAATCCACTTCATACCTTTCCCTTAAAAAAATCACGAAAAATTGATCGACAGTGCCCTTAAGAACATGTTTATAATTAGCAGCACATAACTTGATGTTTCGTACCTCGTTTCGAAGCTCAGACAATATTCTTTCTATTCTTATGTGCCTAATTGAAGTTGATTTAAGAACATAATGTATGTGAACAGTTTTTGAAAAATTAAATTTCTAAGGTAAGATTAAAAAAAAGAAAAATTAATTTGTTTTCGAAACAAATATCATTTGAAACTTCGCATGCAAAAACTTTTGTTAGGATCATTTTACTAACCTTTAAGAAACTATGTAATCAAAACTAGTTTAAAGTTTTCAAGAAATATGAATCCTGAAAAGCACTCTTTTTAATTTCTTTTTGATTGATTCATTTGGTTTATCAATTATATTTATATAACTATAACAATTTATATCTGTTACAAAAATTTATATAAAACGTTTTGATTTAATTTTTATTTTAAATGTTTAAATAAGTTTTTTGAATCTGTTTAAAATAAACACTCAGACTCAAGATCAAAAATGAAAAACATAAAGTTCAAATGTAGCAGAATGTAGCGTTTCGAGCATCGACACACTCTTTATCAGGCCTTTGTTGGAGTGTAAAATATATAATATAATTAACTTCACGCGTACTAACTTAAGCACATATAAATATTAACATTTACAGAGTCAATGAAGCTTTTTCCTCAGAAACTGCTCCAATTTCAATAATTTTTTTATTAATTTTTTTTTTTTCAAAAGGGAAATAATTATTTATATTGTTAAAACAATATATTTGTTTATTAAACTGGTTGTCCCGTAATTCTAGTACCTACCATACTTTAGGATGTGATTCTTACTCATATTCTAAAAAAAAAATCGCGGAGAGGAACCCTATCTCCCTCCACTTAGGCGGAAGGGGCAATTTTATAGAAGATTACATAGTTAAAAAAAAAAAATTTAAAATAAATAAAACCACTTACTTCCACAAACTTTAGTGTTTTTGAAAATTAATGCTTTGCTCTTCAAGTAACATTTAAGTTCAAGTAAATTAAGTGTATAAATAATCAAGCTTCGAAGTCAAATTCTTTAACAAAAATAATTTTTTTTTGTTTTTTAATAAACTATTTACAATATTTTGCCTCATTAATGGTTTTAATAATAAATGCTCTTATGAGTTTTGAGTCAGACACAGAAAGCCAAATGCGAAAATATTTCTTAGTTCATGACAAATTGAACTGCTTTCGAAAATTTAATAATAATTGATTCTCCACGATCTTTGAATAAAGTGTCACAGCGCACTCTTGTCAGTCAATTCAATTTAATTTTATTTTTATTGAGTCATTAGATATCAATACATTTGTTTTGTTTACTTATGTACACTGCCGGTCAAAAAAACTTGACCGATGATGAAAAAACCAATTTTCCGATTTCTTACTACCATTGTTGTACATACAATGTAATGTAAGTAATGGTTTTTTATATTCATTCAAGGTGAATAATAAGAGAATAGATATTTTCAAATTTGAATTGATCGATATTCAGCTATTATCGACTGACAAATAAAATAGAATGATATACAAAATGATATATAAAAAAAAATTATAAAAAATCAAACCGATCTCCGGAACTGTCTTCAGTCAGCCTGGAATAATATCAAACTTGAGACATTACAAAAACTTATAGAAAGACTGCCGAAATTGCGTGCGGTTGTCATTAAAGCAAAAGGTGGTAACATTGATAAAAAATGCGTTTAAGTGTATATTACAGATTATTTTTATTTCTTTCATCATCTTCATCAAATGATAATTTTGAAATGTAAATTCTTTCAGAAATTGTCGAAATAAAACATTTACAATACATGAAACATGAGTAAAAAGTGGAAAAATAGGTTTTTTTTTATCATCGGGCAAGTTTTTTTGACCGGCAGTGTATATATGTAAAAAGTGGCCGGTTTCTTCACAGGTATGTCTGGCTTAACACGAATATTATTTAATAATTATTTATAATTATAATATGTGCAGAGAATTTGAAAATAAAGCAGAAATATCTTATACTGTACGCTTGCTCCCGGCATACATAATCAATTTAGCTTCTAAAATTGATCACTAAATACTAATTTTTGTACCTTAACCTATGAAACTTAATAACTAAAGCGAAATATTTCAAATTTTTGTGAGTTTTGAGAACTTAAACTTATTGTTAAAAATATCTTTCTCTTTACTACTTGTATTATTGAGTTGTATTGGAATTTATTCACATCGAAAATAGTACATAACGTTGTCTTGTCATATAAACAATAAAAAAAGGATAAAAGTCGGTCTACGTACTTGGGTCAGTCAACAACTGAATTCTAACTAATCACACAAGTACACCAATTAGCTGTCAATGGAACAGAAATCATGTTTTTGCTAATTCATCTCTATCGGGAAGAGACTTTGTTTTTGTATCTGAGATTCGATCTTGGAACCTCCTACGTAACAGACAGACATCCTATCCCACGGGTACAATTATTTCTTTTTTTACTCGAAAAAAGTGAGATCAAGATCCACAAAACTCCTTTAAATGTTGTAATTTTTGCATAATAGTGGCTGAAAAAAATCATAATAAATAATTTAATTGTTTAAAGTATTATAAGTGCTAAAATTTATGTAAGTTAAACTTTGCCGAAAAAACATAATTGTTGTAAGCGATATCGAATGAGCCGAACTTGTTTCGCCCGTTGAATATAAACTTAACAGTGAAAACCTATAGAAACTTCTTACAAATACAAAAAAAAAATGTACGCTCTCAAAGATGAGTTCATTTACTTAAAATACAAAATTAAAACACTTTTCATTTTAGCATCACACCACTAGCGTTGCATTTCTTAGGGCCAAGTTTCATTGAACTTGAGCTAGAGTTTTGATTTGAAGTTTAACTGGTTTGGTTTCACCGTGTATAATGAACTTCAGTTCAAATAAATGATATTGAATTACATTTAATGAATGCAAGTCATTATTGACAATTTTCGTTCTATGTGTTTGCCCATTGTACTTATTTTTTCATTGCATGCATTCAGTTGCCTTTTTGATTTTGGACAGAATCTTCTGCAAAATGATGCAAGCTAAAAAAATTCTTCGCAGTATTGAACTCAGAAAAATTAAAATTAGAGATAAACGTGATTCCGTTGCTATTCCACCATTGCTATAAATGATCGATAACAGATTGGAGTTGAATGTGATTTGGATTGTTTTGGTATGAAAGCTATATCACCGCTTTTGCTTATCTCAGAGGATTAATCACTTATAAAAAACTGAAATAGGAGTGGTCCTAAATTTCAGTCCTAAGGCTCACCAGAATTAACATATTTTGCGCATTATACATGTAACTTCAACTACAACATATCGTGTTCGAAATAATAGGCAACAATATTTTAAAAATTATTATCCATGAGACCAGATTCGGGGACCAATCGAAATTCAAAAGTTTTCTTCCAGCCAAACATTTGAGAACCTTCCCTGCGGCCATTTCCAGTTCGAAATGAAATTTTCGAAAGATTAATAGTTAAACTAGTAAGGATATCAATCAATGAAGAGCTTGGCTGAAAGTTTAGCATGTAAGAAATAGGATTGATTCTCACGAAAGAATGAATGATTTAACTACCTCATAAACATAAACTACTGTTTTTAGGGCTTCCCTATTTCTCTTTTGAGTTGCTTAACCCTTCTACTAATTTCAACACAGCATTTGAATTAAATATTTCTGAAGCTTGAATATGATTTGCCAAAGACTTTTTTCAGGAAATATCTTTTCTATTCCGTTCAACAGAATATGAAAACAGGCGACTTCGACTCCACTTTGAGTAAAGTTTGTAAGATCCCCAATTTGTACTGTGATACTTTCCATTCCAATGACGTCAAAGTTCTCAAAAAGAAATTGAAAAAAAGATACGAAGAGAAATACTCGTATTCGTATCTCATGCACAGCTCTTTGATTTCGGTCTAGCAACGCAAACAAGTCATCATCACGCAAATCTATGTGACACTTCCACAACCACTTATTTCGAAATAAACGTATTTTTTCTTCATCCTCACTACTAAAATGTTTAAATATATAAATAAATACAAAGTGACAGAAAAAAGCTTGCCTTTCTCTGATACATTGGCCTGCAAATTTCGATTTTGAGAAAATTAGCTAAAAACTTCAGTCTTTCGCGATTTTTTCAGCTGACCGTTGATTTAGCGTGCGTGAGCTAAAATTATTTGTTTATTTAAAAATACATAAAAAAAAACCATTCGAGTGTCAAGAAAAGAAAGAAAATTAAGTTGGTGTTTTGAATTTAGAAAGTCAAGGTATATTGTCAAGTTGTCAAATAAACAAACAAAACGTTAACATCGATTTTCTAAGTGAAATTACTATGTTGTTTAAAAACTTGTAGAATTTGAAGTGTCATTGGTATTGACAAACATGCAGACGTCACTGCCTCGCCCTGTAACCTTGATCAGATTATAGAAATTTATTTTTAATTTCCACAATGTGTTGGTGTTTTTTTGTCGGTGCAAGAAATTCATAAACTACTTTAAGAGGTTGTTTCTTTTTTTAAGAGACTCACTTAAATTTAATTTCTCTTAAAAATTCTATGGCTGGTATATTTGGGGCAGTGGATGACACATTTATTTTGGCGGAACACAATATCAACTCGTCTAAATAGAAAACACAAATTAATCATGGACACGACTGTGCTGACTGTAAAAGAGGATTGTCCTGGTTGTCCTTCTGCGGTGGTTCTGTTGATAATACCTCGCTTTATACTGCCACCTCGAGTGACCCAATTTTATTTTCATTTCATTCTCAGATTGTGCCCTCATGTCCAACCTCCCATATGTGTCCTCCTTCTTTTTTTCCTTTTCTTTTTTTTTTGCTGCTGTTGCACGGCATCAGTTTGGTATCTATTGTGTGGTGCATGCTCAACAATATTAGATTTGGATTTATAGTTTTCGGTCGTTGAAACAATACGATTAAATGAGGAGCTCCGAATACCAGTGGAGCTTGGAGGGATTTAAGAGTTGTTGTGGAAAGCAAACGGTTGTGATAATATGTGACCTATGCTACGGTAAAGATTAAATAGTGAAAGCGATATATTGTCTTGTTATTTCAAATAACTGGTTAAGTTAATTTTACTACACGCAAGGGAGGAGATGACTTAAACAAAATTTCTTGGCTTAATATGCTGAAGATTTTAGTGAAAATGAATTCTGTTTTGAAAAAAGTCAAACTACAGCGTAATTTTTCTGATTTCTTCCTTTTATCAAGTAAATGTTCAGCTGGTTTTTCCTCTATTGGAAAAGCCTCTTTTCATTCCAAACTCCACTCAAATGACGTGTCGACCATTGAATACAAAAATTTTGTCAATTTACGGCCTTTATACAAAGTAATGCAGTTTTCAAAAAGATCCTCAATCTTCGGTTCTCGATTTAAGGCCAAGGTGATTGCTGATCTGTCAAACCACAAATTTGAACTTTAACTGCAAAAGGACACAATATTTTAAGCCGAAGTTGAAGGCAAGCGATCTTACAAGTGGCAGAGTAGGCAGTGAAATAGCTTTTCTCTCAGCCATACCTTGTGAGGAATGGAAAGGGCCTTACATTTTTTGCCGATTCTGATTGGCTAATTGAAAAGCTCCTTTCATGGCATGGAATTACTTTCGGAGAGATTGCCAATTCCTCACGAAAGGCGATATCCGTGGAAAACATTTTTTTTTTTGATGATCCTGGGTTTCGTACTTCGAACTCCCAGTTCCCACATGACAGGTAGGCGAGCTACTAGGTACGGACACGTGGAAGTGCAAGTTAAAGTGCTAATTGAAGAGTATTTAGTATTTAGTATTTAGTATTTATTAATTCAATCTACGATCTCTCAATCAACAGATTTTTACAAAGTAATATTCATTACAAAAATTCAATTATAACTTAACTTAGAAATGATTGTTTTCCATTAGAATACTTTTAAATTGTTCTCTGGGCATGCAAACATCAACATCTTCATAGACTAAATTGAACAGCCTGACACAACGAGAGAGAGGCTCACGTTGTCCATACAAAGTTTCATGACGAACATCATATAAAAGTGGCCTTGTTCTTAAAGACCTCGAAGGAGCATAAAAATAAATAAGAGAAAGCAAACTTTCACTTTTTATAGAAAAACACAAGATATCGCGTATAAACATTACGCTATAAACCTTTCTTCGCCTTTCTTAGAGTAAGTGGAAACATCAATTGAAGCGCAAGTGGATGGGCAAGTCGAAGCCTAAAAAAAGTCACAAGTAAAACTGTATATGAAAGAGAAACCACAAGTTGAAGTAAAAGCGCAGTTCGAAACACTAGTTGAACAAAAGAGCAAGGACAAGTTCAAATTAGGGAAAGCGCAAAAGAAAGTCGAACCAATACTATTATATTATCTGCTTTTAAAATATCATCGCTTCTCATCCCATTTGTAAAAAAGTGCCAGCAGTATTAAGGCACCACCTAGCTGGAACCTAACACTTTTGTCTTCTTCCATAAACAAGACGACTTGAAAGTTGAAACAGCATACCTACTCTTAAATGGCACGTACATTGACATACATCTTTGCGGCCTTTCAACACCAACAGTTAATTCTTAAGTCCCATTTAGATTTAAACCAAAGAAAAATGTCTGACAGCAAATTAACCTTTTACTTCTCTTTCAATTATAATTTGAACCCACAACTTCTACACTCTGTTCAACAAAAATTGTGCAGTACAGGCCCTATTGGGGAGCTTTCAAAAGAACACACAATTTTCTTATAAGAACCCCTCTGTAAAAAAAGGCTTGAAAGCAACTGCGTTGCCATTATATCATTCCACAACCAACGTATGGTCATTACAATCTTCTATGCACACAATTGACTGTGCACTGATTGCCTCTTCTGCTTTGATCCTCTGCTTCGATCCTCATTTAATTTGCAAAAGCGCTGACTTTGTCAGTCTGCCAATGTTTGTTTTGCTACTTTCAATCTATTTTTGTGTCACTGAGCTTTCTTTGTAACCTTAAAAGCGAAGTCAACATCCGTTTCTTCCCTGTACTGCACATTTTTGTTGTTATGAAGAACACCGGAAAGAGTGTTTTCATCCTTGACATTGAATACCTAGATCACGGGAATTCAATCGTTGAATTGTCTTAAGTCTCAATAAAAAACTTGGGTGCTTTCTACTTTCTTTTGAATAGGTACGTTCTAGGTAAGTTTCCTCCTCCTCTGAGGACATTTTACTACAGTTTCCAAAAACCACTTACCAGCTTATCACTTTCGATTTTTTGTTAAATTAATTTATGTTTATCTCTGCGAAATTTCACTCCTCAATAGGGCCCTTCTTTCGACTGAACTTTACTTTAATTTTCCCTTGAGCCTAATTTTGTTAATTGCCTTGGCGTGTTTCCTTAGATAGCTTCATAGGCAATTATCGACTAAGATATAAATTTCAAATAGCTTCCCTCCTAAACAAACCCTTATTTTAATGTCAAAAGTTCCTTTAAGAATCAACTCTTTTCTAAGTAAGCGAGTAATTCGACAATTTTACCCCACAAAGAACAAACAAATGCTAATGCATTATGCGTGCACGACAACTTCAACTACTTACTTGTCGATTGTTCGAATCGATTAATGGTTTTCACACGCATTTGTTAGTTTCACAGTTTAGTGCTTCCTTCCGGTTGGATTATTGTGTTTTGTTTACTTCTTAGAACAAAAAACTATCTTCATACATTACCCAGAGAAAAGGAAGAATTATAACAACACAACAATGTTCTTTACGTCTTGGAAGCACGCAAGGCCCGTTCCGGCCGTGTCGCAGCCCTCATCCCTTTCCTCTTCAATTACCTCCAATTTGTATGCTTTTGTGTAAATTTTGGTTGAAATTAATTTTATGCGCAATCAGCAGACATTCAAATTGAATTTACTCGTCGTCCTCCTCAAGGACATTTATGTTTTCTATGAATATTTACAAATGGTGACTGGTAGATGGGTGTATATGCACCGTTTTAATGGCAATTTTAGGAGCATTTCCATTGTAAATAATCATATGGGACCGAGTAACGTACCAGCAGCGCCAGCGGCTTTTGTTACCCTCATACATTTACTTTGCTTTACCAAGGGAATTTCAATTGGAGGGTTCTTTGCAATCTAAATATTTATTTTCCCAACAAAAATGGCGACTATGTTTTTGTCATAATTAACTTTAACAGTTGGTTGGATAACAACTTGAAGTTACTCACCATTCAGGTGAGTGAATGCCGGAATTTTATGGTATAATCGTGATGGAACTCACATTTACACCTATGCAAGCGTATGTTGTGATTTATGGCGGCTATTCAAACTGTTTGATAACCCTTTTGAATTAGATTGGTCGGAATAGATTGTTTGAACAGTTCTGTTGATTCTTTGTCTGAAAATGACAATTTCAACCAAGAAAATTTATGCACTTTTGAATGGCGTTTTTAACGAGATATATGCGAAAAGTCTCGTTAGATTGCTATAAGGGTATTCTATGAGCCCTGTAACATTCACTTTCAGAATGAACGAAGTGTATCGAAAGATCTTCTTCTTCTTTGTCTCCTTCTTGAGTTAAAGCCCACTACCGATCCGAGGTTCAGTGTCTTTATTTGAAAAGTAGTTTGTGTCGATTTTATAATGCTTAACTTACGTCTAGACATCTTCTCTAACTTCGCATTGAGACAAACTCTTAGTAGGTATTGCAAGCAACTCTCCGATAGTTATAAAATGCTATTTCGAGAGTAACAAGTCGAAAAGGCCCACTATCGAGAGTCTAGACGAGGTTCGAGAGTATAACATCAAATCTCAAAGGGAAACTATTTGTTGTTTTCTCTCAGAAACACAATAAAGTAGTTAGTGGCAGTGGTTTTACTTAAGTAGGAAAAATATTTCTCTACCTTTGAATGTAAGAGAACATTTTGCATTCGCGATTTCCGATTGGAACAGTTATGGGTGAACTCTAAATAAATTTTTATCTGGTTTAAATTTGAACAAAAACTTGACATAGCGAAATTGCAGGGATGTTACTCTAAAATTTGCAACATTCTGGGAGTAGTCCTCGTGTGTTTTCTGTTCGGAGAGTTCTAAAAAGGACAGACACTTTTACGTCCTATGGAAATAGTGATTGCTGATTAAAAATTGGAACAACGGATCGAACCAGTGGATCTTCCGTTTTTAAATGCAACATGTAGCTTGACGTATTCGTTGGAACATCTTTTTAATGAAGTATCTTAGAAGTTTTTCGATTTCTTCGAAGTGTCAAAAAAAGAACACACTTTGGTAGCATAGCAGAGGATAGATCTCATATCCGCCTAATAAAGTTTGGACTTTACGCTGGGTGCAACATGTTTTTTGCTGAAAACACCTTTCCAGTTCTAGTAAGTGACCTTTATGGCTTCTATTAGCTTCTGCTTCAAGTGTTTTTAAAAGGTGGCCAAGACGTTAACATTAGTACTCCTTGACTATCTCAATTTACACATCCATACAGTTCCATTTCTTTTGTCTTGTGTAACGTAATGTGCCTTTCCGAAATATCATTATTTTTGATTTGTTAGCGTTTACAGTAAGACTCCACAGTTGCCACGTACGTTCCACAGTTGCCACGTACGTTCTTCTTAACATTGCCACAATATCATCTGCATATAAAAGCACTTTTTATATTTAGACCAGCAAAGTAAATGTCACCGGGAAGGAAGTTTACGAAGTCATCCAGGAAAAGTGGAAAGAAGAGTGGATTCTAGACTCTAGAGGCAGTCTTGTTTTAAGTCTGATGTCGATTTGAACCTATCAGATACTTCTTCTCCGTCTCAAACTGGCATTAAATTAGTTTCATACAGTGCCTATACCATTGACTTTATTTTCGTTGATATACCTATGGAGCTTAGTGTCTACAGTAGAGTTTTACAAATGAGCCGCAGTTAAGAAAACGCATAATCTTTGAAGTCAAACTTCTTTTCGTTGTGATTTGAAACTCGATGAAACGAAAATGCGCCACAATCAAGAAGCAAACATAAGCAAATAGAATTAAATAGGGTAGTGCAACAAAGCGGTGAGCCCCGGGGCGTAAAGCATTTCTCACAACCAAGTGGGGGAATGGAGGGGACCTACAATCTTCTGCCGATTCTGAATGGCGAATTGAGAAAGCGCTTTTCATGGCAATGAATTCACTATTGGAGGACTTGCCAATGCCCGCGAAAAGCGATACCTTTTTAAAAATATTTTCGGCTTCTGTTTCTGGATTCGAAACACGAACCTCTGGGTTAACAGACAGGCGTGCTAACCATCACGCCATGGGTATAAGAAAACATAAATGAAATTCATGAAGTTTCGTAGCGTTCTCACTGTCGTCTGCAAGGCGTTGTCCATATGTATACGCCTTGTATAGTGGGGTAGCACAATTCGCACTGTAGCTTTGACCAACTCGCAATCAGTATTTCTACACCGTGACTCACGTTTGATGGATATGTCGTCTGATACAATGAGGTGCGTCAAAAATACACGGTCAACTTTCTGTCTGTTCAGCACTGGTTCACTCTAGAATATGAACCAGGAAAGGATTGCTATCGTATCTTAACGGATTGCTCCAAAACCGATGATGAACCTGTTGCTGGTGCCTTTGTGGAGAGCGATGACATACGAATGCACGCCTCATTAGGCGCAGATGCTTCCGTCTTTGGTCTTTCACGCCGAGACGTACGCAACAGTTTTGCTATCTCGTAGAAGGAAAGCACTGGGCAAGCATTCAAACGTGCAAGGCTTAAGTGATACCACACTATGTGAAATTATGAATCCTGTGGAGAAGATGATGACACCGCGGAACACTTCCTCTATAAATGCTTTGCATTTTCTCATATATGGTTACAGGCACGCTTTGCAGACACGGCGACAGCTGATAACCTATAGTCTCCTTATCATGGCAGCGTGTTATGGCTTTTCTCCGAACATCAGGGAAGTCATAACAAAAGAAGGTTGCTATCTGGTAGTACAACAGTTAGTATTTCAAAAATCTCCGACAGAAATAAAAATGAGGTAGTCTAGTTCGATAACCCTTAGTTTCTCTTTCAAACTGTTGCACGGCGGGTCACACACGGCTCGGCTGGTTGCCAGCTGCGAGTCGAGTAGCCGCTACTGCCACCTGCTGATCAGTCTTTTTGGACCACGAAATTCAACACACTCGCTGCCAGCCTTTACCAGTTGCTGGCAAAATTGAACATGTTCAGCTTTTAGCGCGGCTACTAAAATATAAAAATATTGCTTAAGCCTAAGCCAGGCTTAAAAACGATAGCAAATATTCCTTGCTTAGAACACGTTTTTGAGCCTGAATATTACAAAGCTTGAATACAAAGCAAGCATGTTGTAAATTGAAAATGAAACTTCTCTAGCACCGTATGATTTAAAAATATGTGAAACGAAAAAGCGACACAAAAAATAAAATATTCATATAAGGGATTCAGTCTGCGAGATAATCAGGTAGGCTATAAGTATTTCCTATAATCTTCATCTTCTCTTTGTTCAGACTTGCACTGTCGCCCTGCCTGATTACTTTCTGAAGTTTCACTTTCGTCGTATTTGAATTGCACGAACACACTCCTTGGTAAGCTAAGAATGAAAGTTAAGGTAAAAATTTGATCTGCTGTTTAGTATCCCTTTCAAAAACCGGTCAAAAGAAATCACTGCTCAAAATTTTAACTCTCCACCATTTGTGCTGCAAGTAACCACAAAAAAAAAACAGTTAGAAGGTTGTCAATTTAAGATTACAACAAACATCACCCAAAAGCAGAGTTTTTCATTGTTCAAAAATATTTCAAATACATTTTAATTTGATCGCTGAATTATACGACGTTCCTGATACAGACTTATATCAGCTTTTTTTAAAAATACTTCGAGGTTATCACTTAGGTTGGTAATATTTGGACAGTCAACCACAAACTGGAAAAACAGCACCGGCTTTTCTTTGATTTGCAATGGTTTTTGGTAAGCACTGGGCTGGGATTGTAAAAGGATATCGAAGCTCAGGATTTGATCTGACACTTTCCTCATTAGATATTGCTCGTTTTGACAATCCCTCGATATCCATGACTTATTCCGGTAGAAAAGCCACATAGTTGACTCCGTTGGTTTATGCACTAAAAGGAGTAGATTTTTTTTTTTGTAGAATTCCATTGCTATTGCTTTGTTCATTCAATTTCAAAATGACACTTTATCCGTACTAGATAATAAATCAGGCATTGTCATAGAATTCCTTCATGTCCAAAGGCAATAAATATTGACAGAAGGGTGAAACCACATCGATAGTACACCTGTTCATGTTTTGTTTTCAAAAACAATTTAAGAATTCCAGCCCCAACTTAAAATTTAATTGAAGTCCATACCAAGACACCGACACCGACACTGACACTGACACTGGTCACTTATAAATAAATTAAAACCTCTCAAAAACACACCCTTTACAAAGTTCCGTTGAACTTTAAATAAATTACTCAGTGCATCGCATGAACGCGAAAAACTCCACGAGGAATCTGATAAGACTTTGATTACCGTCAAAGCGGATATGAGGTATTTCCCGGGCGCAATTTTAACACCTTTGTTGTATTTTTTTGTTTTGTTTTTGTGTTTTTATACTTCCAACCACCACGTCGTATAGCGACACGTAAATAATAGGTGGATATGAAAGTCTAAGTAGTCGTGATTTCAGACTAACCCATAGTTGTATTATTACAATCTAGCCACTAGAGTCAACAGTTCATATTGTGATCGCCTGACAGAAGGACACCCACGCGCTAGCTACTCCTAAGCTCTATAGGACATAGGTACACATTTTACTTTGTTTCTTTGAAAGTGAAATTACAATGTTGACTGTGAACGATAAATGCCAACTTTGTCGTGTGTAGTGGTGGGCTGGTTAATAATTTAAAAAATTCCATCGATTTCCGTTGATGGAAATGAAAAAACTTCACAATTTTTGTTCGCATTGGTGACATTCACTGCATACATTTCATAGTGTCTATAGTGTTTAGTAAGGTCGAGGACTTAGTTTTGTTCATTAAAAAAAAAACCAACAAAGAAAATTACATATAAAGTTTCACTGAGAAAATCGAGATTGACACAATCTTTCTTAAAACACACTTCATAATCCCAACAAGAATTCATTTAGAGTAAACATCGCATCAAGATGAATTTAATGTTCAGAAAAAATTTCCGCGAGGGTGGCGCTTCGAAATCTGGTGGAGGTGGTGGCAAGCTCACTGCCAAGGCGAATCGCACCAAACGCTCCCGTGACATGGGCAACATGGGCATATCCAACTCAGAGGATATACACTATCGAACACATTTGTTCTTTCAACCCAACCGTGCGGGTGTTGATTTCAATGAAGGTACATTTTTAGGAAAATACTTTTGTTTTGTTTTTCTTCTTTTTTTTTTTTTTAATTTTGTTACCACAACGAAAAAAGAAAAAGGAAAGTTTTTATGAACACGAAATAAGAAGGCGATTTTCCAGAATAAAGATTCAGCTAAAGCACAAATACTAACCTTCATCGCCCCCATACATAAAACAAAAGCTACACAAACACATACCTACACAGACACCACACTCTCGAAAGAAAAATGGACACTCTAACCTTAATTCCTTTTGTGATTTCATTTTTTTTATGTTTTGGTCTCAAGGGTAATTTTTTACTTCTTTTTTTTTGAAAACTAGGTGCATTTTAATCTTAGTTTCCAGTTGGCTTAACACGGGAACATGTGTAAGTTAGAAGTTTTTGTCGTGAATAATTTATGATATTTGTATCTCATCATCAATGCCTGCTCGTGCGTTCGTTGTGTCTTAAAGGAGACCTCTGCGAAGAAAAATATGTGTAAACGCCTGCTGACTTTGCGAGGATATGTGTAAAAATTGTGTAAAATTAATTATTTGAATGGTATTGTTTTGTTGTTTTTAACATGATTGAGTTTAACAAAGCTTTAATAATAGATTTTAAGTGTCTTTAGTCAATAGGAGTTCAGTAATAACGTGCACTGCTATATTAATACAGTTTTCAAACATCAGCATGGAATGCCTATTACTAAGCTTTTTTAGTGCCTAAATTTAGCTTGTGTCCTAACTCTCCCTTGGAAGATAAATAGAACTAGAGCGTACTTTTGAATTGTGAATTTAACAAGTCATTTAAGCTATAGAGTTCCTTTCCTACCGCACTCTGTGTTCCGCTACTTGGTCATACCTCACTCCTTTTATATTGCCCTGCCATAAATTTCTATTGGAATATTAAATTAGAATCGATGACAACAACACACAGCGACGTTGTGTATGTATTCTATTTTCATGTTATGTATTTCAACGTTGCTCATTAAGAACAAGTAAAACACATTAATATCTTGGAGAGTTACTAAATCAACACTGGTCAACATTTTCCTTGTAATTTACAGTGCTCGTGTTAGTTTTGTTTAGAGCCTATAAAAATTTTAATCACATGGAGAAAGGAGATATATAATATAAATTTCAAATGTCTGTTTACACAAGAAATAATGTTTTTCACACACTTCTATGAAATGCGCAAAACTATGATAGAGGCCATAAGAAATCATTTTTTATGATAACATAAAATAATTCGTAACATACAAAGGAGGTAAAGTTAAAACTCAAACATTGACTCACATTAAAAATCAACAACATTTTTTTTGGATGTCGAAAACGGTAACTCCACAACTCATATATGTATACAAGTTTGAGTATATACTTATGTATGTTTAAAAGTCGTGATATCGAGATCAGCCGTCTAGCAGAGTTAATTCATTGCAAAGGCTGAAGGTGAGAGGAGACATTTTGATATGCCGCCATGATCCTGGTGCAAGGAAATAAAGGAAGTTAAGACCAGGAAAACTATACTGACAACAAATATAGGAATTAGGTTATGAAAAAGGTTGGGTAGGGAGTGAAGCCACAGCAGTAAAACCTCTTACTCGGATCACAAAAGATCCATTATGCGATAACAGAGAAGAAGGGGTATGGACATGTGAAGTAGTGACCGTTCGACTGTCTGCTAGTCGTGGCATTCACTACAAACATCATATATACTAAAGCCCATTCTCGTCTATTGGGTACCCAATAGGTTCAATGAATTGTTACCAGTGAAAATGCCAATCAATAAAGAAATCCGAAGCCTGTTAATGTGAAGAAAAATTCTTGGTAAAGGTGTTTATGTTTATAATGAACCCACCCCCGGAGGGGGTTTTGCACTATGAGACTATTGTAAAGGACATCCCCTACCTTCTCCTACCTTTCTCCACGCCGAAAGAACTCCTGTAAATTTTATAAAATTCTTCAAATTCATCAAATACAATTTCATGAAAAGGGGGGAGGGGGTAACTTTTTTTTTGGGGGGGGGGGGGGGGGGTGGCCGTCACCTGTTTCCACTTTTAGGTTGTTGTGGGGGCACCCCCTACCACCCCCAACTTTATCTACACCTTTACCAAATTCTTTTCCATACCTTCCAAAGCCCGCCAGGTTTCTTAAGATGGCCACATGTCATTTGGAGTTTTATAAGAAGGTTTCATTGGATAATGTTTTTTTCTTTCCTCCGATGCCGATGGCTTCACTTATCAGCAATTTCATTCTCATTCATTGGCTCTAGAGCTCAAATTAAATCAGGAGGAATTTTAAATTACTTCGACAACTTTCCACCAATTTGGATTTTGTGACCACAGATGACGTTGATCTTATGGCCGACTGACAAGTGCTTCTGCTTGGAAAACGCTGATCTTGATCTTTTTATGGAAGGATATTCTAAGAAGATGTCTAGCCCTACGCCTTCGTCTATTTTGGAACAATCTATACAGACAGAGACATGACTTGCTTTTATAACTTCCTTGACGGAATGTCGGTAAGACCATTGGGCCAGACGTATTGATCACAGCAAATATTCAGTTTTCACTAAAAACATATTGAAACTTCTAACTAATAACAGCATAACAGCTCAAGATAAACTAAAGCAAATCGCATTTCTTTCTATCATGGGGGGAACCTACGATTATTTCCCGGTTTTTGAAAAAGCACTTTTCTTAGCAGTATGAAAGAAGGACTTGAAATTTCTTTCAATCTGTGAGAGATGTTTCTTTAAAAAGAACGGAATTACGACGGTTAGAGTAACAATAAACCGGGAATCCATTTAACTGTCAGTTCATTGACCAAATCAAAAAAAGCAGATTCTTCATGTGTAGTTTATTCTTGGCAGCTATAATTATCACCGACATTTTGTGAGCAAAATGTCATCGTCTAAAGTCTGAAACATTAAATTGACCATTGTTGATTTTTTGTATTCCATTCCACTTATTTAGACTCATTCCAAATCTTTCTTCATCAAATCATCCACCACATTTTAAAAACTAACTACTCTTCCACCTTATTAAGTTCTTTCACAAACTCCCAATCTGTTGCATTATTTACGGATCAAAATTAATTTGGATTTAAAACTGGGATTGAAATCCGAAAGTTGTATACAAAAATTTCCGGTAGTATGACATTTCCTTTCAATGTTTATCACCTCCTATACGCTTGGAGATGAAAATCATGAGCAACTTTAGCCCGATGTCTTCCATCTTTTTGCAAAACTCATAAGGTAGCTCGTATGGCCCAGCACCTTTGCTTTTTTGGAGTTCTAAACTGCCTCACTGATTTCTTCGACTATGATGTCGGGTATATCCGTTAAGTTAGGTTTAGCTTCCGGAAAGTGCTTTCGAGGAAAGTGCTAGTTCAAAACGCCATTACAATATACTGTCGCCAACTGTGCAGAATTTTGACGTCATGGACAAGAAGTTGCAATTGAGCATCGTCATTGAGCTTCGACGAACGAGTCTCCTGAGTATTTCTGATTGTTGAGCGGCTATTTTGGGGACTGTTGGCCTTTTATACAAGTTGCTTTTTCGTATTTCTGGTGCGGAAACCTTTTCCAGCTCCCGGTATATACTCTTAGTAATCTTTTCTTGGAATTGGGCGCACATCATTTTCGCTTCTTTCCTGCAGCTTCTGTATTCCTTTTTGATTCGAGAATTTCTTCTTTCTTCATTATTTGTGGGACACTGGTCAAATTCTTTGAAAACCGCTTTCTTCTTACTTATCAGTGCTTTAGCTTCATCATTTTTACCAAAATGTTGTTTTGGTATTTTCCCTTTGAACCCCCTAGCAATGATTTGGCTATTTTTAAACGGGTTCGGGCAATCTTTGTGCTGTGCTCTTTGCATTTCGGACTATTTTGGTCGTACCACACAGATATCTTTGCTTATTAACAATGAATTGCTCAGCTCATCCATTTTACAAATTATACCATTAGATTTTCAAAGTAGCCCTTGTTTGTTTGATTGACAAGACGGTGTTGCTGAACTAAAGCTTCTTCCATGCAGTTTTACATTATAGGCTTCATAAGTTTGACTACCAAATGGTAGCCACTTTGGGTTTCACTTCATAACTTCATCGGGAAGATTCCTGGTAGCGTATCTCATAACACCGTGGCAGTCCTCATAGTCCTCATACCTCATTTGTCTTCCCAAAATTTCCGTTCAAATCTCCACAAAAAAACAAAGACTCCTCTCATAGAATAAATATCCTTTTCATTTTTTCGGCACATTGAACATGCTCCATTCTTTAATGTTAATTGTCTGGATATGTATTCTCCTTTAGTCGCCTCTTACGGCCAGCGGGAAGACTCTGCTGTGATTTTCTGAGCCGTCATTGAACACCAATATATTTAACAAAAAAATGAGAGCATAGTTTTGATGTCAAACAAACACAAAATATTATCAAACAAAAGTTCAATTTTTAATTTTTACATTCCAAAAAAAAACACCCATTTGCATTTCCTTGGATTTGCCCTCCAAATTTCTCATCGAGATTTTGGTACTGATTCTCTTAACACAACTACTTGTGGGTTCAAAGGTGTGTAGTGTGTTATGATAAAATCACAAGAGAATTCTTTCAATCTTTTCATACACCACACTCCATACACAGACATATTCTGGAAAAGCAATTTATTTGTCAATATATCGCTTCAACCTTATTGCAATATTGAAAATTAATTTCCCATCGGACTCAATGGCGAACCGAGTTTTTATTTTAAAATTTAAATGGAACTCTTTTATTAAATCACATAACTTATCTTCCCAAAGGATATGATGCTCCAATCTCATATGTGCGTATGTATCGTATATATATCTTTGTTTTGTCTATACACGTTAAAAGCAATTTTGTGTCGTTTGCATCGACTCCAAAATACGAAACCGTTGCTTTCGATTAAACTACCACAAAATGTCAAAAGGATGCACTATCGCATCCACAAAAAAATGCCTTCGAAATAATAAATTAATATTTTCATTTATGTGTTTGCTTTGGTTTTAATATTTCAATTCAGAGTTTGGAATATTTATTTTACCTCTAACATGCATGCTAGTTTTGTTTGTTTTATGACTTTTTCTTTAATAAATCAAATAACCACAATAATTATTCAAAAATGGCCAAACCCTAAGCTACTAAACATTTTCTTAACTCAAATAATAAATAAAATGTGTCTAGTTTTCTGTAAAGTTATTACATCGTATGTGATGCCTTAAAAAACACAAAAATAAACATAAATACACAAACATAAATAAAAGAAGAAAAATATTTTAAATTTAAATTAAAGAAAAAACATTAATAAAATTAGAAAAAGAAACAAATACGAAAAACAAGAAAAAATCCAAAAAAGAAACACATTTACAGAACGTTGCGGTCCTTTACTGTCGGGTGCTACCAACACCCCTCCAATATCACCTTTGTCCTATGATGTGGATGCACCTCAACCCTTAGTAGATCGTAAGCCATCTGTGTCATTATTAAAATGGAACTCTGGCAAAAGGAATGACGCTCCCACACCTACTGCTGCCAGGCAAGGTTTGAGTTGCAAATTAGTTACATTTTTTTCTTTTTCATTTTATACTTTCACTTAAAAACCAAATCTTATTAGTTTAATTTTATTTTCGTTGTATTGATGTTACTAATCCACTTAGATATAAAACGTAATACCCAGTTGTTGTTGTTTCTCTAATCATCCTTCACATGCAACAAATACTGAAAGCTAGACATATTTTTGACCGCAATATATACATACAAATATGTGGATTTATTATTATTTTCTCTTTTTAATTTACTGTATATACTCGTATGTTTGAATTGTTTGAATTCATACAATTTATTATGCTTAGAGGCAATGTTTTTTTTAAGTACAGTGTTTTTAGAGCTTTACCATTTTTTAGCAGCGATAGGAAGACTTCAAAGTTTTCAGTATTTTTTTGTGTGAAGTTTGAGTTGAGTGGTTTGGTTTTTATTAACATTGTAGTAAACTTAAAAGTATTTTCTGATCTAGCAAATAAGATCATCTGATTGTTCTTGTTGTAATGTAGTTTTAAATATAATTAGTTGAATGTAAGTTGAACTTAATAATTATTAGTGCTTCATCGTAGTTTTGGAAATTGAACATGTGCCAGTTTGTTTCAGTCTCAACCAACAGCTTATGCTATAGAAGAAAAGTATAAAACGAGCTTTTTGATAGAGAAAATAGTTCAACGAATTACACTTATGGATAGTAATACGAATACCATAATTATGTTTTTTGTGTACAATATTCACACAAGAATAATGAGAGTGAACAATTTTAAGAAGTGATCTTCTTCAAATTGTTCACCTTTGGTTTCCTCTGTTGTGCACAGGGTACAGAGTCTTGATGACGTGTTTTTGGTTTCGTAATAGAAACCTGGGCATTTGAGTGATCTCACTTATTACAGCTAATATGAATTTAAAAATGGTCGAAGAAAGGCTTTTGACAGATGTAGATCACTTTTTCCTGCGAATTGTGTAAGGCGGCAGCCATACATACTACCCAGGGTTCGTACTACAAATTACAGAATGTGAGGCAAAAAAACGAAACCCAAAACGATTTTGAATGACGAGAATCTATATATATATATATACTAGGGTGGGTCAAAAAAACCAAAAAATTTTTTTTTTTGATCCGACACACGAAAACTTGTTCTTTGGTACCTCTAGAAAGTACGTACAAAATTTGAGCTCTTAATATTAACGGGAAGATGATGCTCATCGTAGTTTTCCATTTTCAGTTTAGTATCATATTAAAATGGTCATATCTTTTTAAAAATAGATTGTTCAACCAGTCGCAAAAACAGTATTTATAGGAAATTGAACGGCCTACAAAAATGGTCTCTTATACTTTTTTCATTAATCTAACCATTTAAAAGATATTCAAGGTCAAAAATTTAAGTATTTTAAAGAAAATAACTTTTTTGTTTTGAATTTTGTAACTCACTAAAAAATAGTTATTATCAAATGAACATCAATTATTTCAATAGAAAATTGAACGTTCTACAAAAAAGGTCTTTTGTTGTGAATCGATTATTCTAACCATTTAAAAGATATTCGCAGTAGAACTGCAATTCCTACGAATTCTAATAATTTCTTTATAAATATTTCCAATTTATCTACTCAATTTATGAATTTTGATAATATTCATGTGAACTTGAGTTTATTCCAAAAAATTGACAGTTTGCAAGTTATGTCGTATCTTTTGTTTGAGAATATACAGGGTGTCCCGTACTTCGTGTACCATCCTTTGGGGTGTGATTCTTGGTCATATTCTAAGAAAAAAAATGTATGACAGTAAAGCTCAATTCTCAACTTTGACATCACTTTTTGACAATTTAAGAAAAGGCTAACTTTGGTGTACCCTGACCTATGTTAAATTCAATATCTCTGTCAATACTGGTGATAGAGACCTGATCTTAGACTTAATTTTTTGTAAAAATAACAGCCTTTAAGACTGTATTTAAGTTTAGCTTCCAAAGGTTAAGGGTTGCCAGATTTTCAATTTTAAGTGCTGTTCAAATTTTCTTCCCGAAACAAAGTTTTGACTTTGAGGTCATTTTTTTGGAGAAAAGGCCTGATAAACATAGAGTTTCTTTATTTTTTGCAGATGAACAAAACAATAATAAAGAAAAAACTCAGCATTAAGTTTGTTCAAAAACCCATACATTTTATGATACTTGGAAAAATACAAAATGGGAAAAATTTAAAAAAAAATAAAAAAAAGTTTTTGCTTTGAGGTTTGTTTGAATAAAACAATAATATGATCACTTTTAGTAGTTTTTTTATGTATTTAATACAAATACAATTATAACAAGTGCTCAAAGCGCCCTCCTTCGTTTTGAATCCATACCAGAGCCCGTTTTTGGATTTCATTGTGGATGTTTGCTTTAAATTTGGGGTATGAATGTTCAATAGGTAAATAAGTCGTATAAAAGAATAAGAAAACAAATTTGTTCATTAGTTTGTCAAATTAAGTCACGATTGCAGTTTGATCAGAGAGTTTTTTGAAATGCTTTCATTTACGAGAGAAGAATACGTAGATATTTTTTTTCTTATATGAGTTTTTAAATGGAAATTGAAGAAAAGCACAACAAAGGATACCAGGAACTTTATACTAACTGAAAATCTGGCAACCCTTAGCCTATAGGAGTCAAATTTAAATACAGTTTCAAAGATTGCAAGACTACAAGTAAGACAAGAGTTATCGACAGCAAACACCCACAATGAAATCCAAAAACGGGCTCTGGCATGGATTCAAAACGAAGAAGGGCGCTTTGAGCACTTGTTATAATTGTATTTGTATTAAATACATAAAAAAACTACTAAAAGTGATCATATTATTGTTTTATTCAAACAAACCTCAAAGCAAAAACTTTTTTTTATTTTTTTTTAAATTTTTCCCATTTTGTATTTTTCGAAGTATCATAAAATGTATGGGTTTTTGAACAAACTTAATGCTGAGTTTTTTCTTTATTATTGTTTTGTTCATCTGCAAAAAATAAAGAAACTCTATGTTTATCAGGCCTTTTCTCCAAAAAAATGACCTCAAAGTCAAAACTTTGTTTTGGGAAGAAAATTTGAACACCACTTAAAATTGAAAATCTGGCAACCCTAAACCTATGGAAGCCTAATTTAAATACAGTCTTAAAGGTTGTTATTTCTACAAAAAATTGAGTCCAAGATTAGGTCTCTATCATCAGTATTGACAGAGATATCGAATTTAACACAGGTCAGGGTACACCAAAGTTAGCCTTTTTTTAAATTGTCAAAAAGTGATGTCAAAGTTGAGAATTGAGCTTTACTGTCATACATTTTTTTTCTTAGAATATGACCAAGAATCACACCCCAAAGGATGGTACACGAAGTACGGGACACCCTGTATTTCATTGCACTCAATTTTTTAACGATATTTTCTGCATTTTCTTTGTAGATCATAAATTACCTTAAAATTTATAAATTAAACAGATAAACTTGAAATATTAATTAAAAAACTATTGAAATTAGTGGGAGTTGCAATTCTGCTGCGAATATCTTTAAAAAAAATTTTTAATAGATGTATTGGAAATATTTATTAAGAAATTATTAAAATTAGTAGGCATTAAAATTCTACTGCGAATATCTTTTAAATGGTTAGAGTAATCGATTAACAACAAAAGACCTTTTTTGTAGAACGTTAAATTTTCTATTAAAATAATTGATGTTCATTTTATAATAACTATTTTTTAGTGAGTTACAAAATTCAAAACAAAAAAGTTATTTTCTTTAAAATACTTAAATTTTTGACCTTGAATATCTTTTAAATGGTTAGATTAATGAAAAAAGTATAAGAGACCATTTTTGTAGGCCGTTCAATTTCCTATAAATACTGTTTTTGCGACTGGTTGAACAATCTATTTTTAAAAAGATATGACCATTTTAATATGATACTAAACTGAAAATGGAAAACTACGATGAGCATCATCTTCCCGTTAATATTAAGAGCTCAAATTTTGTAAGTACTTTCTAGAGGTACCAAAGAACAAGTTTTCGTGTGTCGGATCAAAAAAAATTTTTTTTTTATTTTTTTGACCCACCCTAATATATACACATATAAAAATGAATTGCTGTTCGTTGGTCTGGCTAAAACTCAAGAACGGCTGAACGGATTTATCTTATCTTGGTCTTGAAATGTTCGTGGAGGTCTAGGGAAGGTTTAAAAGGTATGTTTATATGAAAAAAAGGAATTGAAATAAAGTAAAAGTAAGAATTTCTTTAATCTTAACTGTAATGAATAAAAAATTAAATTAAAACAAAGCTTTTGTTTTTTGTTTTGACAATGAGAAATCAAACAAAAAACAAATAGTAATACGATTATTGGATTGTTTAAGAATTTAATTAATTTTAATTTTTTTTATTTAAAGTGTTACTTTTACTATAATCCAGGCAATTTTTCATATATTCCCTGGACTTCCACAAGTAATTCAAAATCTCACTAGCTGACCCGCCTGGCGTAGCTTTATATGTAGATAGAAAATCAAATGTGCGAAGAGAAGCGAGCGACATATAACGACAAAATAGTCGTATAAGTATGTCACAAATACGTTCTATAATGAGTAAAAATGGAGTGGATAGGTAAAAAATGCAACGAGTTCGTGCCCATCAGACACAACAAATGCGAGAACGACAAAATTAAGTTGAGCGTAGTGCTTCTGTGATTCTGGAACTAGCAACATTCCACTTTGATCTGAAAATAAATTATTGCAATTTTTTTTTTGACAATAAATCGCTAACTATATTATTTACTCCTATTTCATTGCGCGATATACATAACCTCAAAAGTACTCGGAAACGGGAATAGAAACGTTAACGAGAGCTAGGTGTTTGTATTGAAGAGCCACTAAAACTATTAATCCAATTTGAATGAAATTCGGAACACAAAAATGGCATAGAACCTGAGAAATAACATCTTAGGCTAGATTTCCTTTTCATATTTTCTCGGGAATGGAAACATAACCGGGAACTTGAAAAATACTAGACTGATTTCAAAACTTCTTTCGCTGCTGGATTGCTGCATTGCCCCTGAGTACCATGGACTATATTTCATCCCTAAATTCCCACAAGAACGGGATTGGGCGGGAATTAAAAAAGCACTGGAACGATGTCACATTTTTGTCCCTATTACAATACGACGTTATCCCCATATACATAGCTTCAACAATATTTTATCCCCATATTCCCACGAGGACGGGACAGGAAAAGAAAACATGCGGGAACTTGGAGAGTTCTGGACCGATTACAAAGACTCTTTCACTGAGTGCTTCATTGTCCCTGAGTAATATAGACTTTAGTTCATTGCCATTTTCTCACAGGAACGGGAACAGTAACGGGAATTCAAAAACAACTGTTCTGATTTCAATACGGTTTTCACTATAAAATACGGTGTTATTCTCAGGTTACATAGACTATATTTCATCCCCATACGAGAAAGGAATGGGGCCTGGAACAAATCAGGGAACTTGGAAAACACTGGACAGATTCCAAAAGTTTTTTCATCGTTAGAGTGCTCAAATGCGCCTGAGTAACATAGACTATATTTCATCTCCACTCTGTGACTAGAATGGAAACTTGGCTACGCCGGGCGGGTCAGCTAGTTGATTCATAAACATTTCACAACGATAACAAGATGGCCGCCAAAAGCAGTCGTAAATGACAGCGAGTGACTAACGGAACGTACTCACAAAGAAACGATAAGGAAGGATTTTTGCGAGTGTCGTTATTTGAAATACGTGCCCAGTTATAGGCCTCTATTGTGAACAGTGAATCGAAAGTTCGACAAAAGTTTTTTTCAAGCTTCTTTAAAGTTCGCATTTGAAGAGAAAGAGAGGAGACTAATAATGCTTTAAAAGAGGTTCGATTGCAGTCGAACGTACGTTTCGGATGATGAGGAAACTTCATTTAATTATTGCCTAAATAAATTATTTATAAAAGCCAGCTTCTATAGTATAAAGTAAGAAGAATTATAATTCAATACACTTTCAGGGGGTCTGACGAAGGGCAGAAAAGCTTTCCGTCCTTATGACCTGGCCGTTGTTTACAAAAAATGCGTTCGTCCTAAGATGGAGTATTACTCCCATATATGAGTGCCCCTACAACTTACTTGAATCTTTTATCTTTTTTCTAAAGACAGTGTTCTAGTTAGATAGACATAGTCAGTTACATTCCTCAGCTCAAACAAGTCAACCAAGCTGTTCTAGACCGCGTTGTCTAGAAATGTCAATCGGCTTAGCCTTGAGTCCTATTTCGAATGTACTGTCAAATAAAGAAATTGATTTTTCAGCCGTAGTATATGAATGTGGAATGCCCCGGCGAATACATTTGCCAAACATTCATTTCGTGTTGACTCTCCACAGCGTAAGCATGTGAATATTTCTATAAAATCATGGCTGACTGTTGCCATTTTACTTAACCCGCGATATGCACACCACAACGTTCACAGCAAAAAATCGGTTTGCTAGCGAGCATGACCCAACATGGCGAACATCGAATCCAACGGCTTGCGAGCTGCTCGCGAGCCAGCCCCTACACGACAAAAATTTGGCGAGCACGAGTATGTTCATCGTTTAGGGCTAGCTTAAGGAATATAAAAAAAACCCCTTTTACGCCATAACAACACAACCATTGCGTCATTTTCATTTTAAATTAGCTGACCCGCCCTGCGGAGCTCAGGCTCCACGTTTATCAAATTGAAAGTTAAGTAAAGTAGCTTCAAAGTTTCCATTTTTTTTTTTAATTTACGTGTATTTTATATGGACAAAAGTGACATTCAGGAAAAATGCCATAACTCGGGAACGGGTCGACCAGTTTTTTTTTTATAAAAGCTATCTACCAACATCCGCTAAGCTAAAATTTGGTTTCATTCTATGGAGCTGTTCTCAAGTGATGCAATCACAACCAACCGTACACTTGTTTTTATCTTGTTAAAATCAGCCCCACTTACCCACTGCGGTTTCTAAAGAATTAAAATTTAAAATAAATGAATAAACATTACATTACATACTGCAGCACTGGTTACAAAGGCCAACGGCTGGTTCAATTTCTTACAGTAACAAAACAGCAAAACGAGGCTTGAAAAAATGTACATAAGTTATTGGACTATAACAAACTGGCTAAAGCTTCAAAAAATTGGTCGTTTAGGTACAACATTATGAAAACCATCCTAGGCCTTTTCATAATTGTATATATGTTTCAACATCAATGATGGCACATTCATGTTTAACTCACTGCTTTTGAGTGTTTATATCTAGAACTTACGTTTTTTTTTATTGTAAAAAAGTCAAAAACACCAAAATCTTATAAAGAGATAAGGACAAACTTTTTACATGTTAAATTTTTTATCGTTCTGTATGTAGTCTAAAACTCTGTTTATCTTTGTTATAGATTGCTATCTCGTAACAAACAAGAGAAAAATATCTAAATTCATAAAATCATTCTCACTGAAATAAACTTAATTTTAAATATTCTTACAGTTAGCTTTGGCGGTGGTTCGGCACGAACAGAGCCAATTTCTTTGTCAACTTTGGACCGTGATTGTTTCATTATTCCGGTTCAGAGTGTAGATAGGTTTCTACCCGCAGGTATACCGGTAAATTATATTTCTTGCTTTGTGCACAGCTTGTAATTTGTAACACTAAATACTCTTTTTTGTACGTTTTTCTTTTATTGTATAGCTACCACCTCCGTCTGCAGATGGGTCTAAACCGACAAGTCCTTTAAGCGTCCTGGAGGTATCCGATCCGAAGCTATGTATTCTGGTACATTTGATGAGTCCTTTGGAGCCCATAGATCCTGTAATGGAATCTCCGCTGTCACATCCATTACTTAAGCAAAGGTCGGTTGCGGCAGAACTTTTAAATGAAGTGCAACAGGCCAACACAGCCGTTGGTGGTATGCTGTTGGCGAACATGGAAAAAAGCGGTTAGTCTGTGGTTTATTTTATTCTTTGCCTTTTTTTTGTCCTGGGAAAACTATGATTGATGATGGCTCAAATTGTTTTCATTTTAGCGGAATTTCCTTTCATAGCATACTATTTGATAAACACCACACAAACGGATCCTTCGAACTTTTACTCGGGTATGCGAACCTCGTCGCTTTCGAAATTCGAACCGAAAAACTTAAAGTGAGTATTGCATTTGAATAATTAACATTGATTTGAAAGCATAGTCGTTGGACAATAGAAAATGTTTAGTCAAATAAGTCAGTCAGTGACATTGAATTGTTAAATTGAATCCTGTTGCCAAGAGATATGATACTTGCCTTGTGCTTGTATAAATGCAACACGTCATCAGTGATTGAACCCGTTATTAAAAGCGAGCCCGAGGCGTTGACCGCTTCTCTCATTAATGTTAACACTACTCATTGCCTTCGATTATATTATTTGTATTTATTCAGTTCGTGTTAAGTCATTACCGACTCAATTTGCGCTCGCCAAGGACTGATTTCGGATCAATGATAATAATTAAACCTTCTGTGCCAATTAATAAAATGATTACCAGCATAATTTTTCAATAAGCTTTCGTAAAGAGAACATTATTAATATAAATTGCAGATACACTGCCGCCCATACTTTAGATTTATACAGTGAGGTAGCAGCGATATGTCGTCCTCCACTAGTCTTGACGCCCAACGAGAGTGGCGGCTTTAAGAAAACTCAAACTCCTTCAACCGGATACATAATAAGCGTTTACAAGGTGAGTTCTCCTAACCCTTTTTTTGGTTTCATTAAAATACGTGTACATATTACTTTCGTCTCGTCCAGGTATTTGAAGGCGATGATGGAGAACGTTTCGAAAAGAATTGGCTCTACTGGACTGGAGCACGAATGCTCTACAGGTAGAATACCAATCCATACAATGCACAGGAAATGAATTTAATCTCATTTTTCTTTTCGTCCTTCTAAGGTATCTGCCACGTGCCGCTGGCTTGAGGAGAATTGCTTTGCACAAGAGTACGTCGCAGAGGGGTGATAAAATGTATCTTTTAATATGTGAGTGTGCGGATTTATTGAAGGACATCACATCGGCTGCGGTTTTGATACCAGCTCTGCGTGCACGTCTCTGCGGATACACCGGACTCTACCGACCAATACAAGCGTTCTAGTGATGTAAACAATAATTTTGTTTCTAAACTCGTTTCTCTAATTTCCTTTTTGTTCGAAGTGACTTTACGACGTCATCAAGTCAAATCGATAAATATGATGTAAATATTTTAGAAGTGTCTTATTCTTTTAGACAACTTGTGTGGAATATTTTTGTTGAACCGTTAATGTTTATTGTTGTGAAAAATGTATTTATATGTATAAATATTTGAGAAGATGGAAAACAAATCAACCTACGACAAACAACACTTAAACTGCCATTTCGTTAAGCTGTTGTTTTTATTTTTGTATAAGTTTATGTTTTAAATTAGAATCATTTAAATAAAACAAATGTTTGAATTGTATAAACTTTATTTGGTGAGAACCAGTTGAGTTATAGACGCGTTATTGGATCAGTTTAGTGTGTAAATAAGTTTTACCAACTATTTCTTTTAGGACATAGCCATTTATTCAATTGAGCGGCGCGATGGAAACAATTTAGTAAATGCGTTAAGTTTTATAGGTTCTATAAAGAAAATATTGAGTTTTAAATAAATAATAATAAATAATAAAATTACAATCAAACACTACAACCATGTAAGAAAAATTTAAATGATTTAATTGATTTGTTCGTATGTGAACATGAACATACTTTACATGTGCGAAAATGTTCTTCAAATTTAATCTGTAGGTTGTATGGTTTAGGAAAAATGAATTTTGTTTTGAATTTGATTTTTAACACAAACTTAGAAACAAGAAGACCATAAAAGTGGGCTAAATTTCAAGGTCAAGAAGAATCATTTCTAGTGGGCATTTCATTCTGAGTAGCAAATCAAAAAGAAATACATAAGTATGACAGCATAACAAGTTTACCCGATGGAAACAACTACTACTTCCAGAGTCCTAGTCAAAGAAAGACTATTTTGGCGAGACATCACCGTCGCCGTCGAGCTTCAAATTGAATTGGGTTTCTTTATCATCTTTTGGGGCATATACAAATCGGATCCTATACTTCTCTTTTTAAAATACGTAGCTTCAAATGTATGAAGGAATATTTCATAACTCTAAGAACAATTCTGGGCCCGCAGCTTGGGTTTTTATAATACCTTAACGCAGCAATTCGTAATTCCGGGTTTCCTAGAAGTTGTTTGTGAGTTTGAAAGTGTCAGGATGAGAATTTATTGAAACTACATATATGAAGTGTTGAAATATAAAGATTACTTAACTGAAGCATTCGATACAGTTTCAATTATAAGAAAATTGTATTCCTGAAAATTAAGTTCAAATAGTTTCAAATGATGATAGTGTTCAAAAACTTGAAACATAATCATCAATTCCAATTTTTTTTTTTTTTCATCTAAAGCCGAAAACGCACGACGAACGTCATAAGCTCACTTTCTTTATCCTTGGTGGACCAAAAATAAATAAATAAACTAATAAAGAATGGAGGGGACCTACAATTTTCTGTCGATTCCGTACGTCAAGAAAACGTTTTTCATGGCAATTTACTATCGGAGGACTTGCAGATTCCTTGCGAAAGGCGGTGGACCATATTGCTCATTGAAATATGTATATACATTACCACAACAGCAATATTTAATTCCTGAGTGCATGCGCAAAATTTGTCAGTTGGTTTGAAATTATTTAAAAAATGTCTTTTTGATATTTTTATGCTTGTAACAGCGGAAAATGTTGAAAACTTCATTCGAAACTGCTACAGTAAACATTATTTGCCATCAAAGTGAAAAAGCGGAAGGAATGAAACTGAATTTTTACCCCGATAAAAGCGTTAGTTCAAATAAGACGTTTTTCCAATTTCAAATCAGAAAAAATTGAGGGTGTCTTTGGCGAGGGGGCACAAGTTAGTTTTTTTGAATTCAATCCTCAGTGCTGCTGGCTTAAACAAAAGCATTTGTTGTAGTTGCCATGTTGGTATTGATACAGTGGTAGTGTATAGGCCGGAAGAATGGTTTCTGCCATCTGGACGCCATTCTTGAGGTTATATACATGAAACTACAGTCTTCTTATTTCCATTCCCCAGAAAATGCTGCCCTTTTACCATATGGGTCAACATTATGGTCTAAGTGCTCCAGCTTGGTATTAATAAAAATATATTCTCATTTTAAATTCCGTTTTTATTCGTAAATTGATACAAAAAAAAAGCGAAGATGTAAAATAACCTGGAAATTTGTGTTTCACTTAGGGAAAACTAGGAGCAAATTTTGTTTGAAAGTAAGATAATGAGCGCTTTAATGATAAGTGATTAAGGTCCTTGTTGCGAGTGTATGTCGTTTGGCTGTCTATACACGATGGTTGTCGATAATCGAACATCGAAAATGAAATTTAGTATTGCGTATTCTTATTGTTCAATACTTTCAATTTTGAATTCGGTCGTTATCGTCTCTATTTTTGTGTTCGACTATCACAGAAAAAAAACTCAAATGTCAAATCATAGGATTTATTCACAATGACTACTTTCATTATTCACAGTAACAAGAAATCCTTGTCGATAGAGATACGCAATACCAAAAGGAAAATTTATCGAAGCTTTCGACCCCCTTGTCGCATCGAATGTTTGGCGACACTCGTAATAAGGTCCTAAAACTTGAGTATATTCACTTAACAATAAGGGCACTTCTTTATATGTGACCCAGATTTTTAGTGCAAGTTTTGTTTAATCAAATTTAGATTTCAAGTCTCAATTCCAGACAGATTTTTGATTTTTGATTTGAGTTTTTCGAGCTGATCACAAATCACAAAGGCACAACATACAACACTTACTATTCTATCATAAACTGTTCCAATCGGCAGACGGCATAGCCAAGCCTAAAGATTTTGTAAATGAAAAATGTAAATTACTTATGAATTGTCTAATAAAATCTTACTAACTTACTTACTTACAACACTTAATGGATGGATTTATAGCTACTTCAAGCCTATCATCAGACTACTTGGCATGGCAACCGTGGAATAGCAATAATTCTAGCCATTAAGAGTTTGTTGTAAGCTGTCTAGTAAAGAGTTGCCATATCAATGAAAATAAAAGCGATTGATTTGATTGTGACCATTGCATATGGAATTTATAGTAATATCATGAACAGTTGTAGTGGTGCCAGATAGAAAACTAATTTTAGTCAGCCATGCTTACAGAAAATTGTTCTATAAAAAAACCATTTTGTTTAGAAGTTTTGTTTTTGTCGCATCTCAGCCAACCTTTTCTGTAGTAAATTTTGTACAGTTCCAGAACAACTGCCAGCAAAAAGTGATATTTTAGGCCACCAACAATAATGAATAGTTTTTTTGAAAGAAGTTAAAATTGTAATTAGCATATTAGGCTCTATCGTGAACGAAGTTTCAATGGAAAAATTAATCACGGCAATGATATTCGAAAGGTCCTTGCGGAATGTTAAGCGACTGTAATTGAATCTAACGTAGCAAATTTTGAAGGGAAATAAAATTAAACAGAGAAATTTAAGCACAAAAGCATCTATGTATGTTTCTTTTTATTTTGATAATTTTATGAGTTCCCTGGGAAATTCATTTCGACTTAGGTTCACGAACGCGAGTAATGTTTCATGGAAACAAAATATCTTGGGAGATCACCGATAAAGCCCATTAAATTTTTATCCTTCACTTCATAAGGTTAAAAATATTTTCTTAGATGAGCAGAGGTATTCAGTTGGCTGACCTTCTGAAGCTAGTTCACAGAGTAGAACCAGATAGTCAACTTCTTAACTGTGAAAAAGAATCATTTTGTCCTTAAACAATGCGGAAATCCCCTACCGGGGACCCTTAGGTGCCATTTTTTTGCAACTTTGTTTAAATTCAATTACAAAAAGTGAGGGTTTTTTCAAATTTGGGTTTGTCACAGCGAAACTTCATTCAAAGCTGCCGTGATAAACATTATTTTCATTAAAATGAAAAGAACTATTAAAAAGTAGATATTAATGAAACCTTATTTCAGACAGATGGAAACGTTAATTCAAAAAAGACACTGTCTGTGTCTTTGATTTCACCTCAGAATAAATTTGAAAATGTTTTTACGCAAAGAAGGTACGAGTTGACTGTCTGAATTGCCTACTCTGTGGATATGTTCCAAATTATTGGAAATTAATGCGTTCAGCTTTTTATAAGTATAGCTAATGTTACTTTAAAAGAGATAAATGATATTTTTTTTTTGTTTTACATTTTATTTTAATTTAGCAGAATTAAAGAGTAAGATATTTAAAACTTGGGTGAAATGGAAAGGTGGCAAAAGTTCACGATTTTCGATTATACATTATAGTCAGCACACATATATAAGTCGATTGAATCCTAAGCAAGCAAGATTTAAAAAAAATTGGTTCACAGATTGCAGTTCGCATTTCATGGGACTTTTGACAATCAATAAAAAAGTTCACGCAACACCAAACTACCTTCTTTTTGTTCCTGGATGCTCATGAGTCATGACACTCCTAAAGATTTTGATTGGTTTTCACGGTGTGTATAAAAGGATGCCCAAAAAAAAAAATTGGATTATTATTTTAGTTTCTTTTCAATGTTTTGAATTTTAGTACATAAATGTCCAGAATGGCTCAGATATGGACCAAAGGGAAACTAAAAAATATATAAATTTAAAAAAAGTAAAAATAAACCATTTTTTTTCTACTAAAACGCCAGTAATACGAAAGCTCTCCATGTGAGTCAGTTGATTATTGAGAAAAACATAGAAGCATGTTCATGACTTCAGTAAAGGGTGTGTTTAAAGTTACTTTCATTTCTTAATTCAAAGTGCAATCCACTAAAAATATCTTTGACGAATGATCCCCGATTACGAATGTGTCCCAGTTTACCATACCTTTTGAATGACAGAACACTAAACAATCCCTGTGGTCGCTACTTTTAATTTGAAGAATCATTTTTTTTTTTAAAAGCACAGAAAACAGAAAATTTAAAGTTAGAGAACTTTTTTTGCTATAGGTTGGTAATAGGCTAACTATATGATGCTACAAGCTAAATTGATATTTAGTTTGGATTCAACTGAGAAAGAAAGTTCATTTTGGATTTGAAAACTATAGAAAGAAAAAAGAATGCTTTAAGCGCAGGATCACCTTTGGTAGGTTTTAAAAGAATCTTTTCATTAAGACGCCCAATTTTGCCGGATCGATTCTTATTATTTTTCACCTCAAAATAAATATTCAACAATTAAAAACGAAAATCAACTCCTTAGAACGAAAAGTTTTCAAAAATATATAGATTTGCTTTCTGCACCCCTTAAAATTACAAGAAGATCCACGTATTGCCAAAGATGATCAACGTTCCAACGTTCTCTTTCACTTTGTGTAAAAAAAAGACAAATACTAACCCAATTTTTACAACTCTTCTTAGATAAATTTATTAAAGAAATATTATTAGTGACAATAGATCCAGGTAAATCATATCGCAAGGTTAGGCAAACTTTCAAAATCTACATAGAATATTTAAGACCATAGATATATATACTTATATAAAAATCAAAAACAAAATATAACAAACTCAACTCGTAGATCGTTTGACTTAAATTTATCAACATAAATAGTAACTTTATAGGACCATATTTTTATAAAAAAAAATAAAAATCGATGGAACAATTGTAAAATAATAACATATACATACATAAATGAAACAATGATATATTTACATTCATCAATCGAAAACTAACAATAAATGAAAGAACTATATGTATACGTAAAAGTTGTAAACGTTCCTCTGTTCTCTGATATTCTTTGCAACATACATTTTTGTTAGCCAATAGTGAAGTCTGTGAACGAAGAAATGGGAGACTTTAGACGGAAATCTTTTTAACAACTTAATTTGGTTTTTTTGTTTTCAAGGCTTTTTAGTCATATGCTTTAGCTAAAAACTATTTTAACGTTTTTGGGAGGACTTTTCTTTCCATAAGTTTCATAGCTTTTAATTAACTTCAAAGAACTATTTTCACTCATTTCGAAGAACTATAGTGGAGAATACGAGAAAATAGGGTGAAGGATTAAGTCATGAAATCAAAGTCAACGCCAAAAAAGTAAAGTGAGTTGAAAACTATCTTCATACATTTCTGTCTTTGTCCTTTCCCTATCTGTAATGAGTAAATCACTAACTAATTTTCAAAAATATATAAAAATACCTAAGGAAATTTTTCAATACTGTACCTTAGAGAACACATGTATCAATAATTCGAAGACATTTTCAGTGCACTTGTGCCAATTCATCTACGTTGAAAATTATTAAACAATAAAATAATTGCATAAGTCGTAGAGGCCTCTCTTCATAGGTTACCTTTAAAAAAAACTATAGATAGAAACCATAACACCAAAGAAAATTCTATCACGTACAAATAAAAATACTATCGGTCATTTGTTCATAGGAAAATAATTTTCATAGACACCTCATCTTGACACACTAGACAAAAATTAAATTTTCGAAATACAAACAATCATTTATTTTTAATATTAAAGGCTAACTAAAATACAAACTCAAATAATTTAATGAGTAATTTCTAAAACTTTGCTTTAACATGCTTAGATTCAAAAATAAAATTACAAAAAAAAAAAAAACAAAAATATAAAGAAAAACCCTGTATATTTGCACAATAAATTAAAATTGTCTAAAGCAAAATAAATATAAAGTGCTGTGATAAATAAATTAATCTTAATTACATTTATCCGATTTGAAGTAATTTAAAACATTTGAACCTAGTTTGAACATTTTAAAAGGCAAAGTAGAAAAATTTAAAAGAGAATAAAAAATGAAACAACACAAAAAACACCGCAATAAATTTGTCCAACAAAATGATTTTCTATTTACCACTTTGATTAAATTTTGAATATAATATTTATTTTCTTATTGCTTTGCAAAAAAATTTATGATATACAATTTGTTCCGTAATAATTAATTAAAAAAAAGGAAAACAAATGAAACAAAAAATCAATGATCAATAAAAGAGAAAATGTTTTCGCTGAATTGAGAAAATTTGTTTTATTTTGGTCGCAGAACGAAGGTTTTCTCTTTATTTTTTTTTTTTATGAATTTTTTTAAGACAGCAATTGACAAAATGTTCACACGGTTTTAGTATCAACCAGGCAGCATTTATTTTTTGTTGGAATTCGTTTTCACACTTGATATAATACAATTTTTACAGTTTTTTAAGTCCAAAAGTTCTCTCAAAACAAAGCGATTTTGCAGTTATGGCAGAAACGCTGTTGACAGGATTTCTTTCGTCGCGATAGCTACAAATGTACAAAAACGCGGTGTCTTTCTTGGCGCGTCAGCGTGTGTACTCTCATATACCGCTATGAAAACAAAATTGGACCTTTTGATTTGGGTGAGCATTCCATCGCCAATAAAGGAAAAGAATTTTTACGTTTTAACGAAAGAGAAAGCCGAGCCCAACCAGAACTGAAGTCATCTGGATTTAAAATTTTTTGATTCAACTTCTTTACGTAAAAACAATAGACAAATTAATACAGCACAACAAACAGACAAAAATGAACACTCGCCGCTTAACCACATAAAAACTTACCGGCTACTACGTCCCAATGACCAAAATTATTTGGCCATTGAAAAGCTCTGTTGCGAAAAATGATTATTTCAAAGGTTCGGTTAAAACGTTGCTTTAAAATACCATGAAAAGCAATCACCCAGCAGCGCTGAAAAGCGTTGTCGTAGTCGTAGTCGTAGTCGTAGTCGTAGTCGTAGTCGTAGTCGTAGTCGTAGTCGTAGTCGTAGTCTTAGTCGTAGTCGTAGTCGTAGTCGTAGTCGTAGTCGTAGTCGTAGTCGTAGTCGTAGTCATAGTCGTAGTCGTAGTCGTGGTCGTAGTCGTAGTCGTAGTCGTAGTCGTAGTCGTAGTCGTAGTCGTAGTCGTAGTCATAGTCGTAGTCGTAGTCGTAGTCGTAGTCGTAGTCGTAGTCGTAGTCGTAGTCGTAGTCGTAGTCGTAGTCGTAGTCGTAGTCGTAGTCGTAGTCGAAGTCGTAGTCGTAGTCGTAGTCGTAGTCGTAGTCTTAGTCGTAGTCGTAGTCGTAGTCGTAGTCGTAGTCGTAGTCGTAGTCGTAGTCGTAGTCGTAGTCGTAGTCGTAGTCGTAGTCGTAGTCGTACTCGTAGTCGTAGTCGTAGTCGTAGTCGTAGTCGTAGTCGTAGTCGTAGTCGTAGTCGTAGTCGTAGTCGTAGTCGTAGTCGTAGTCGTAGTCGTAGTCGTAGTCGTAGTCGTAGTCGTAGTCGTAGTCGTAGTCGTAGTCGTAGTCGTAGTCGTAGTCGTAGTCGTAGTCGTAGTCGTAGTCGTAGTCGTAGTCGTAGTCGTAGTCGTAGTCGTAGTCGTAGTCGTAGTCGTAGTCGTAGTCGTGGTCGTAGTCGAAGTCGTAGTCGTAGTCGTAGTCGTAGTCGTAGTCGTAGTCGTAGTCGTAGTCGTAGTCGTAGTCGTAGTTGTAGTCGTAGTCGTAGTAGTAGTCTTAGTCTTAGTCTTAGTCGTAGTCGTAGTCGTAGTCGTAGTCGTAGTCGTAGTCGTAGTCGTAGTCGTAGTCGTAGTCGTAGTCGTAGTCGTAGTCGTAGTCGTAGTCGTAGTCGTAGTCGTAGTCGTAGTCGTAGTCGTAGTCGTAGTCGTAGTCGTAGTCGTAGTCGTAGTCGTAGTCGTAGTCGTAGTCGTAGTCGTAGTCGTAGTCGCAGTCGTAGTCGTAGTCGTAGTCGTAGTCGTAGTCGTAGTCGTAGTCGTAGTCGTAGTCGTAGTCGTAGTCGTAGTCGTAGTCATAGTCGTAGTCGTAGTCGTAGTCGTAGTCGTAGTCGTAGTCGTAGTCGTAGTCGTAGTCGTAGTCGTAGTCGTAGTCGTAGTTGTAGTCGTCGGCGTAGTCGTAGTCGTAGTCGTAATCGTAGTCGGTAGTCGGTAGTCGGTAGTCGGTAGTCGGTAGTCGGTAGTCGGTAGTCGGTAGTCGGTAGTCGGTAGTCGGTAGTCGGTAGTCGGTAGTCGGTAGTCGGTAGTCGGTAGTCGGTATTCGGTAATCGGTAGTCGGTAGTCGGTAGTCGGTAGTCGGTAGTCGGTAGTCGGTAATCGGTAGTCGGTAGTCGGTAGTCGGTAGTCGGTAGTCGGTAGTCGGTAGTCGGTAGTCGGTAGTCGGTAGTAGTAGTAAAAGAATGAAAAAGATGACTGTGGGTATCGTAAAAAACGTAATCGCAACGTAAAGATAAGGAAAGTTTGTTTGCGAGAATCGTTATTTGTAATAACGCCCGTATTACAAATACCAAACTTAACTTAACGCGAAACAATGAAAGCCACGATACACAACATACACTGGTTTTTGAGTAATGAGAATGGATTTATAGTCTTTAATGTCAGATCATATATTAGGAATTATGAAATGCGAAGAAAGAAACCACGCAAAGTAAATGGAAATCGCAGCGCAGCGATAACAAGGAGTTTTTAGCGATTATAGCTACTTGTAGCACGGACCCATAGCCTTTTTAACGAGCTACGCAAAAGGAGGCAAAATTAGAAGAAAAAAAAACCATTGCAAACGACATAGACCAACTATGATATACGGGAATGGATACCTACATGAAAATATTTATTCTAATCCTATTAACTGTTTTGCTGACGACTCTACCCTCAGCTTCTCATATTCGTTTCCAAATTCACATCCCTGCTCTTCGAATGTGGAACTGGAACGGTTGCATATGATAAGCTCAATGAATTCTGATTTGACAACATTGTTACATGGGGTCATAAAAACCAAGTAGAATTTAATGTTTCAAAAACTCAATGTTGTCTCTTGTCGTTAAAGCTAAACATTCCCCACTACCACTATCCATGAATGGTACCTACATCCAAGAAACCGAAAAGCTGTCAGAGTACTCGGTATGTGTGTAAACCACGATCTTCGTTGGAATGACCACATATTTGAGGTTGCCAAAAACGCTTTGGTTTCCTAAAACGATACAGACAATTTTTCACCCCCTCTGATCTGAATAAAAATTTCCTAATTTCCTAACACACGCAAGGGGTGCGAAAATTTAAAAAAAAAATAGAACCGTAATCGGTTCCTTTTTATTATTGTAAGCAATAATAAAGAGGTGTTTTTGCGAGTATCGTTTTTTGTAACTTGGGGCCAGTACATTGCATATCCTAATTTCACTCAAAAGACTAAGTTGTATTGTAACTGCGGGAGAACCCCATCTTCAAAGCTTCATTTAAAGAAAAAGAAATCGTTTTACTCATTGAATTCGCTCAGGACGTCAGGTCAAAACTCAAAATAAACATATACTTCAGTTTTTAGTTCAAAAAAGGAATGTTATACTTCATGTTTCTTAATCCATAAATATAATCTTAATCGAACAAACAATATAGATTCTTATACAATAAATTTTAATTTCTAACAATATGGGCCCCGACAATTTTCATTTATTAAACAGGGCATCACAATGCATCTCTCTATCCGTACTCTATCTCTACACTTATAACTCAGCTCAGTATTGAGAAGCACTCTTGTCTGCTGCCTCACTGAATGACTGCCACATGTCGCGGTGCAGGGTGACCAAACTGACCAATCCGAATACCGACACTCGTTCTCTGGTGGTTTTGTGTATTGTATACGCTGCCGGTTGATCAAGTCTTCTGGGCAACGCTTATAGCACTTCTCCCAACGAACAAGCTTCTTTGGACAAGGCTTGCCACCGTTCTTTGGAATACGTAAGACCCTTCGAGTTTTTATTTCCACACCTTCGCCACAAGTGGCGTTACATGTGTGAGCCACCCATTCCGAAACTACGCAATCGATTCTCTCCAGACGGAGATCTTCAATAGATAACCCATTTGTGGAATCCCGTTGTTTGCAGGTTTCTTCACACTTTTCTTTGGAATTGAATTTGTTTTCATTCTGGTCACAACTGCTAGAGAAAAACAGAGCGCAATTGTCACTCTTATAGTCGTAATACCAGAATGTCTTCAAATCACTATCACGACAATAACCAGTCACTGGTTCTTCCATGCAAAAATCTGGAACGGTTGAATCACAATTGCTAATGGTGCAATTGACAATGTCCTGTTTCTTCACATTCCGGCAAGGGTCATTGCCATAGTTTGAATTTCTCAATCCATAAATCACATCGTTGTTCCACACTTGGCGTTCGCGAGTCTTAAAACCATCACCACAAGTCTCACTGCATGGTGAAAAGTCGGACCACTGTGAGACTTGGCATTCGGGTGGAATAACTTCTTCTTCATCGGAAGGCTGGTTCAGAGATTTGTAATTCCTGCGATCCCATCTATTCCGAGTTTGAACGTTTTCTTCATTATCAGCCCCCTCGGAAGGATTTTCTTCTTCATTTCTACCGTCCCCTCCAATGTCACCCCCGCAATCAAAACCTTCACACTCTTCTGTTCGTTCTAAAAGTTGTCGACTGACACTCTGCAAAGACAATTATACATCACCGGTCACAACTAATGCTAATGAGTCTGAATTAAAAAAACTCCTACCTGACACTTTTTCTTCGCTCTTCTATTTAGATATCGTCTCGACTGGGTTTTAACCCCCTTACCGCAAGTAGCACTACAGCTCGACCAATCTGACCAATCAGACAAAGCGCATTCTGGGTTCTCAGGACTCTGACTGAGTCCACCATCACCACCTCCGCCAGCGTCTTCATCAAAACCGCCACATTTTGTGCCCTGGCAGTTTTGTTCCTCACGTAATGAGTTACGACACTTCGCACGTCGAGCAACACCTGGGTTTTTGAATTCTCTCGTCCGGTATTGTTCACCAGGACCGCACTTGGTACTGCATTCGCTCCATCGACCCCAGGGATGTGTGTTGCATTCAATTGGGTCATTTTCAGCTAAAAAATCCTTCTGATTAGAATACCCCAAACAAAAATTTTTGTACTAAAAGAAAGAAACTTACATTCTATGTTTTCACAATTTTTTTCATAAAGCCTTCGGCGAGATATATGCAAACGGGCCAGAGGCTTCATAGGGTTTCCAGACTCATCATAAAATGGTGATCGTGGATCATTGGGGAAGTTTGACTTAATTCTTCGAATTACATCGGGGGGAACTTGTGGCTGATCAGCCGACATATACGAAGGACCGCTATCAGTACCTGCATCCCAGGGATATAGGTTGTGGACCTTGTGCTCAACCCATGAGCAGTTTGGTAGGCAGAGCTCTAGACCAGAAACCCCTACAATCCAATCGGGTGACGGATCGATCATGGAAACCAGCGAAATAAGATGGTTCTTCGAATCAACTCGGAATACAGCAAACGTCTTGCCTGTGACATTTGGATACGCAATCCCCCGGGCCTTAATAATCGTCCGAATTTGATCACTCTTACCGAAGAAAAATATGTTAGAGCATTGTGTGAAATAAAGTCAATAAGGCAAACCTGCTCTTTTAGTTCGCTCTCCAAGGTCCTGGTTGAACCATGTTCAGCCACTTCACGCAGGCCATCACTAGCTGGCTCTCCATACTTCCAAAATCTATAATCAATCGTATGAGATGCTCCGATGATGTCACTAAATCGCGTACGCCAACTATTCGCCGGGAAGTCCTTTGGGTGGGTATGACGAGACCACTTTCCTTCAAACGTAAGCTACATGAGATTTCAATAATCAATAAACGGGCTTTAAAGAACATTTGGGAACTCTTGCCTCATATTTAGCCTCGTCACAGGCACAACACGGATCCATGACTGTAGGCTGATTATCAATGTCATCTTGCTGTTCTTCACAGAATTGTTTGGTAAGGAAACCATCGTCCATGTACCACACCTCTCGGTGTTCAATTACCGTGGCTCTAATGAGAACACATCCGCTGCCAGGTGGAGGAGCAGTCCAAACAACGTTAATGCGAGACTTTGGTAGCATGTTAGTTTGCATAACTAGATTGTTGCATTTGTCACTGAATTTCGTCTCAGAAAAGTCTACTATTTCAAAGTATCCCAGCTGCTTTGGATCGATTAAACTATTACCATTGTTGGGATCTATTTCAACAGTCAACATAAAACCAATGAATGAGTAGCCTTGAAGTGCTGATAAGGATACTGCAAGGATACAATTTTTTTATGTATAATTAGGAACTATTATGTACATGTTTTCAACATACTGTTATATTTCAGTCCTGGTTCGAAATTCTGAGGATTGCCACCAATTGTTACCACATACCGATCGTCGGCTGGAGACTTGCCTGCATTTGTTCCAACTGGAATTCGATTACAAGCAAACGCCAGGTTTATTGTAGCCGATATTGAAATTATTCTTATAATCCAATTCATTCTGGTGACACAAAAACAAATCTTTTTATCTAAAAACACAGAAAACAAAAAACATTGAACGAAAGAAAAACAATTATATTAGTGTGATGAAAGACAGGAAGTAGCATTGAAGAGCGAACTTGGTTAATTAAAATTATTACATGAATGTCATATATCGAATGTCAATGCCACAATGAGTTTTTATAATGCAATCCCAGACTCGGCCTTGTTGGGTAGTTTATTAATGAAGAATACTACTACTACTCATGTGACTTCCGAGAAAGGCGTTTTGTTTTGATTAAAAGTTAAATAGTTTTTGTCAATGGTTCAGGGTGTATTTTTATTCATTAGGAAATACTGCTTTAATTCAGAAGGTGAGAAGATTCTGTGAATGTATGGAACATCTGTTGATGGGTGTTTGTTTTGTAATTTTTGATTCTCAGCGAATTGTGTGGACGAAATGTTTACTTGGACCATAAGTGAAGCCTTGCTTTGATGTTTAAAATAAAGATACTGCCAAAAAAAATTTTGAAATCAAGTTCTTACTACTGCAAGATAGCTCAGTGATGCCCAATGTCAATTGTGCTTAAAAGACATTCGCAGAAGAAGTTCAACTTTCTTTAAGTATGCTTCGGCTTCTACCTCAAAAGAAGAGCACTTCACTTCAAAAAATTCTTCAATATTCATAAAGCCAAAAAAGTATCATCAATTTCTATCAGAACTATTTTCTTGTTAAAAATTATGCCTTGACTTTGACAATCTTTGAAAATCAGCACGGTAGCTGTAGGTTCGTAAAATAACAACAGATGTTGGTAAAAATTTTAAATACAAGCATTCATTTAGTTAGCAATTGAACATATCTGCATATGACTAACCGCAAGATCTTTTCAAAAAAGAAAAACAAATGTTTGAGAGCGATGACACGATGACAACACTTTAACAAAAGAATATTACTTTTTTTGAAACGTAAGAGAATTTTTTATTGTTATATTGTTATTTTAACTGAAAATTAAAAATAAAAAAGGAAAAATCATTTTTTAAAGTTCTGAGGCTGTTTACTAAAAAGATACCTACTATTTTATGGTCTGCAACGAAATTGCTAGGCCTAAACCCGCGCTCTATGTTATAAGCAAGCACTGCAAATGAGGTGTAGATCTTTGTTCAGAGATTTGCTTTCGGGAATCTGCTTTATCTAATGTTTCGATCAGCAAGAGAAATATTGATTGACCGATAAGTTTTTAAAGTCTAACCATATAGTGAAAGAAAACTGTTTGGAATCACTTGAATCATCCAAAGATGACAGTAAAAATTACCAGATATAGCCTAACACCATCAAAATAGCGGTTGATTTTGATGAAGAATGCAGGCAGGTAAATGCAACCAAACAAAATGCAAGACAAATTGATGCAAAAGAGAACGAGTCCTGCCTGTGAACAATACAAGGAGATCTACAAGGAGAAAAAAAGGGAAGAACTCTGAACTGTCAGAAAAAAGAAGCTGCTCGAGAAGCACACGTTTGTGGAAATTTAGAGATGCCATAAGAGACCCGAAAGTCTTACCAAAAGGTAGACAGATAATGCAAGAATGGCAAACCTTGAAGTCATAGAAACATAGATGGAATCGCAGTCGCTACTGAGGATCTGAACAGAATTAACTACGTATAAAAATTCCTATGCCAGACAGAACACCTTTTTCAACTTGAAGTATGATCAACAATGTCGGAGAAGAAGTTAGTATGCCATTAGCAAACGTAAATAACAAAAAACTGAAGATGCAGATTTCCAAGGCAGCTGGAGATTTATCGGAAAAGAGCTGATCTGCATGATAAGTTAAGAAGAAAGCATCCCGATGAATGGAGCCTTATACACCGTATGTCCGGTCCAAAAAAATTATTTGTTATTGATCCAATCTTTAACGTCACTTATATTACGATATTGCAGTACTAATTGAAGAATGAAACTATGTAGATATCTACAATTTCGAAGGGGTTTATCATTATCAGTGCATATTTAGACCAGGAAGGTTCCACAATCGACCAAATTTTCTCATTACAGATCGGGAATACAGGAGTATTATATCGGTCGGTATACACCATCTTCGCACCGATTTTAAAGTTGCATATACGAAAAGTACAGAGCAATGTCTATTTTTGGCATACTTGCAAAATTTGTACGTCTGTGAAGGATGTCCTTGGAGAATCCTCGCTGCCCTGTCATCGTTTTTTTTTACAGACAGTGCTCTTATGAGATTGCCAGATGCATTCCTCCCCTTAAACAATTCAACCGTAATACTCGCGCTTCCAGGAATGCCCATCAGTTTACCCTTGAGTCCAATTTCGGACGTACTGTTAAATACAGAGATTCTTTCTTCAGCCATACTACGTGAATGTGGAATGTATTGCTCAGCTCTATTTTTCCCTCTCATTACAATCTTCAGAAATTTAAAACTAATGTGAATCGGTACCTCCTTTTAAACTCTCTCCCTTTTTCCTAACGCTCGTACTGTGTTACTTAACATGTTAAGGGTAGTCAAAAAAAAAAAAAAAAATATGTCGGTAAAGAGCTCACAGAGGATTTTGATGCCGAAAATGGCTTCTAACAAGCCGACTGTCATGCGATTTCCTTAACGTCATACTTGTAAAAATTGTGCAAAACTCAATCGGCAACAATTACTCAATTACGCAGACAATATTGACATAATAATAAGAGGCAAGCGGGATATCATAGGTGCTTGTGCAAACATTGAAACGGAAGCAGTAAATATGGGTTTAGTGTTCATTGAGTGCAAAACAAAGAAATACATTCAGTTGTTTTTGCGCATTTAGTGATCATGCGGCGTACCCCACAGGCGGATCACTAGTGTGAAGCAGAAAAGTGGGAGAGTTGTGATCGCTTCAAGATCACTACTCGTAATGCCGGAAATGGAAAGAAGAAGAAGTGATCATGCATAATCCAGTTTTAAATTAAACCAATAAGGTTTGTTCATTTATCTTTACCCAATTTTGTCAAAACACCAGGGTTTGAAAAAACGCTCAACCACAAATACCTACAATTTATAAAACCAAATGCTATTTGGTATCCCTGTTTGTTACATCAACTCACAGAAACTTAGTGCCATTTCAATAAGAGTTAAAGAGAAACGTAGAATTCAAAAAACACTCAGTTGAGCGAGTTGATGTTAATAAAAAAAAAAAGTTTATGGCGACCCCCGGACAACCTATCAATCTACTTTCTACATTAAAGTGGTGTCCAAGGCGTAATTTTTAAAATATCTACTTGTTAAGTGTGACGTTCGAAGTACCACTGGTAGCGCTTCTCGTGAGGAATAAGCAAGCTCTCCTAAAGTAATTTTATTGCCATGAAAAGTGCTTTCCCGATTAGCCGTTCGGAATCGACAAAAAAAATTGTAGGCCCCTTAACTTCCCACACAAGGTATGGTTGAGAGAAGTGCGCTAGACCCCGAGGCTGCCCACTCGGTTGCGCCACACTCATCATTAATTTTTTGACAAAAATTAATGCTATCCTAAGCACACCATTTTTAAAAACATACAAAAAAAGTCAAATCCAGTTTTACTATTTCTCATTTCGTAGAAAAAGTAACAAAATGAAATAAAAAAAATGGGCACGACTGAGTCGCGCGAACTTGCGATTCTGTACCAAATATCAAAAACCTTAAGCTGAGTACAAGATTTAAGTATTCACATTTCATAATATTCTTGGTTGTACAGGGTTGCCAAATACGCATTAGTTATGAAAATTGAATTAAATCACACAAAATATTGAAAAAGATTAAATTGAATATTCCAAGGATTTTAAGCCAAAATATAAACAACGCTACTCTTTTGCAGTTGCTTACATATAAACGCTGAAAATTTAATCAAAAACGTTGGGCCAGTTAAAAAAAACCGTTTTTTATTTTCCATTTTTTTTAAGAAAGAAGTTTTTCAAAATCCAAGTTTAAGATCTTTTCGAATATATGGTTTTGAAGTTATTTCATAAAATCAAAATTTTTCAATAAAATTTTATTCTTTTCAAACCAGCTAAGACTTCTTAGGTAGAAAATTTCGTCAAAATCGTGTTAGCCATTAACGAGAAAGCCGGTTTTTAAAAAAAGCGATACTATGGGAGGTACCGTTCTTAAACTTTTATGAAAATGTTTTTTACATCATAAGAAGAAAAACAACCTAAAACTAATCTTTCACAAAAAAAATTTATCGAAATCGTTTTAGCCGTTTTTGAGATAAATAAGTATTATCATATCGGTTGTATGGCAGGTGCCGTTATTTCAAGATCTGGATACTTAATTATAAAAATCCCTCTGTAGGCTTGCCCACAGAGCCTAGCTGCAAATTTTGAAGAAAATCGCTCGAGCGGTTCAGGCTGTAGATCAGTATACGGCGAACAGACAGACAGAATAGCAGGACCAACTTTTTCGTAATCTCTGTCATCGTACTATCGTAATTAATTGTTAACTCAACTTTTTGTTTTTTCTACGCTATTGCAAAACTTCCCTTATTGTACATTTAATTACAAGTAATAAAGTTAAAAACTCTATATAGAGCTGCAAGGACGACGAAACGTAGTTTTACTGCAAGCCCTTGCGTTTCTTTAAAACAACCTTGTAGCACATACGTTTTCAGGTTGTTCCTTGTTCAAAAATGTTCCAAAAAAGCTGCTGATCGACCATGCCTAAAGAAATACTACTATTGCCTCATCGAAAGTTAAAAACAAAAATAAAAACAGAGATTGGACATTGGACATTTAAAGTTGCGTCTATACTATGCTCGGCGGCAATCGGATCCATTTCATGAAGTTGGGAATCTGCGTGGACTTTTGGTGAGTAGGAAAGCCAATCGTAATGTTCTCATACGCAATGCAGTTTTAGCGATCTTCGCGTCGTGTGTCGAGTTCGGCAAAGTGTGGATGGAATGCGTTTCTCATTTGGAAACGATATATCATATTTTTTAACTGAAACTTAAAATAATCACGTCAAAAGATGCACATTCAAACAATTGCTTCAAACATTTTACACTCCTTGATGAAGAAAAATGAAATTACAAAGACGACAAAAATTATTCACTCCTATCACAACACAACAGACATTACGAAATTGTTAATTTATTAATAATTACTAATTTTATGACAAAAAATTCACTTTTGCTGAATTTCAAGTCTAGGCAGTAGAGAAAAAACAACCTGCGTATAAGACTCAGAGTAAATGCAATCGTATTCCAAATTAATCGCAATAATATTTTGAACAAAAACAAGTCTTAGGCAACGATCATACACACATTTTTTTTTGGGTTGCTTTTTAGGCTCTTTAATAATTCTTATCAATAAAAGTCAAAAACATCAATTATCAACCGCATGTGAGGGCTTCACTTCAGCGGTTTTTGAACTGAATGCGATGTCGTCGTAATTTTTAAGATTGTCCCAAGTTTGTAGTTTTGAAGCAGTAATCTTAACCAAAGAAGATTTAAGACATTTATTTTAACCAAAACTTGGCCACGCACAAAATAACAGACATTGTTAAGCCCACAAAATTACTCTATGTATATTTATGCGGGTTTGAAGGTTCGCTTTTCACTCACATTCTAAAACAATAGAATTATTTACTAATAAGTTATCGGTGGTGAATTTTCAAAACACAAACACAAGATCCAGTTTCAGTTTTCTGCCAAATTGAGAGATGAATTTGAGTAAAATATTATTTAATCCACTTGATGAACACAGTTTTTTTTTAGTTTTTGTTTTACAATTCCAGCTTAAGAACTTCCTAGAAAGCAGCAAACTGTACCGTTTGCTTACTTAATAATTTTTGATTTTAAATAATACACTGGTGAGGGCACGTCGTGAGTTCTTTCTTATCAGGAAAACGAATGAAAACAACATACACTCCCTGGCTAAGGTCAAGCTTTGAATTACTGTCTTGGCAACATTACGTTCATGGATTTTTTACACAATAAACCACAAAAGTCTTCTTTATAAAACAAAACACAACACAAAACAAAATGCCTAACTGGCATTTTTCCTTCAATTTCACTTTTAAGGCTTCAAGAATGTGGATGAGAGTTGTTTCATTGGATTGACAACAAAAATGAGATTGCAATAAGAAAAATTAAATGCCCATTCACCCTTAAATCCAATGAAAGTGTGTAATATATGTAGTAGGGTACTTCCACTTGGTTACTAGATTGTTTTGTTTCAATAGACAACACAACGACTAAACTAGCTGATTGTTACTGCGGAACTAAAGACTATCCGCGTTCAGTTGTTGCGATTAATGACATTCATATCTGCTGGTTGGCCACTGGAATAGGTGACGACAAAGCCTACACACTCGTTCTAGCTCTTTAAAAGCATACACTACACACTTCTATGGATGAGATGCAGTTAATTGAGATCAATTAAGTCGCTGGTATTCAAACGAATTTGAATTGATTATTTTCACACCATTGGAGTGAGGGGATGTTTTATAGAGGGGCACTAGTACAACGCATGGGGATCACTGAATCTCGGATTTGTTAGCTTTATAATTTGGCGCAGCTGATTGATAAAAATTGGAGCTTTGAGATAAGAATTGTGGGGTAGTATCAAGTTGTCATCGCCAACTATCCTTGTTTTGATTAATTTGAATTTTTATAAATCGACCTTAGCAATGAGTCATGAGTCAACTGAAACAAATAAATGAGTTGCAGTATTTTCATTGAGAATTGTGAAAAGATTACATTTCAAATGTGCAATTAAGCGTTGGCAATAAATCGAGGATTCAAGTTCAAGTCTTTTTTTGTTTTTTTTTTTACTTCAAGCCGGAAGTTGGTGGATTCATTACAATTTTAGGAATAACAATTCTCATCAGATCTTGACGTATACTTATACATATATGTATGTACGTATGCATTTTGACAAACGTAAAAAATAAATGTGGTGACACAAGAGAGCAGTGGTAGCCCCAGTGCAAAACACGTTTCTCTTAACCATACATTGGTAAAGAATTAAAAACAATGTTGATTCGGAACTACTAAGTGAGAAAGGGCTCCTCATGGCACTTTTGATTACTCTAAGCGGACTAGCTAGCTACTCGAGAAAGATTGTATTCGTGGAGAAACAATTGAATGTTTCTGGGATTGGAACTTCGAACTCCCACATAAAAGCAGTAAAGTAAATTTTTGTGCTTCGAAATCCTTAGAACGGATCAACCGATTGAAGACAGTCACGAATTAAATCCCTTAAGTGGCTTATAAGATATACACAAAACCAACTGAGACGGTCGTGATCTATTTTATCCAAGATGCTATTTTTGAAGTGAAGGCATCCACAAATATTGGCATTTCTAATACGATCAAGCTTTGTTGCTCCTGCTTTCAACTTACTCTCATACTTCTTATACCGTGGTGTAGAGTCTTACCTTCAGCTTAGGGGCATTTTTCTATCACAGAAAGTGGCGCTCCCTACGCCTGCTCGATGACTGATATCGTTATCGCAAGTTACTTTACTTTGGATCACTGATCCCAGATACTTAAACTTTTCACACTTGGTTAATACATTTCCATTCTAATAATGTCCGGAATAGGCATCTAAGCTTCGTCACCGCTCTCTCATACATATTCTCAATCATCCGCACATAGGCCTCTGGAACTCGAAAGCAACCTGAAAGCTTTGTTAATATTTAAACCCAATACTTGCATTCGAACCTTTAAATAGCTCTGAAACTTGAATTCATCGTTTGACCAACAGAATACACTCAATTTTTTTTTTTTTTTTGTGCAAATTATGTTAATGAGACATTCAAGCTTCATAGAGAAGAATATGGCGAATCAATCTTGTGATACGGTTAAATGGTTTTTGCTAGACTCCCTCTCTCATCGCTATCTATCCTTGTTTTGATTAGTTTGTTTTTGTTAATTAACCTTAAGAATGAGTCGAATTGAAGCATGCAAATGAGTCGCTGTATTTTTATTGAAACGTGAAAGAAGATTACATTTCAATGTGCAATCAAGCGCTCGTCACAAATTGGGGATTCAAATTTCAAGTCTTTTGAGTACTTTTACTATAATTCCCGCCGGAATTTAGTAGTTCAGGTACAATTTTTTCCAATTCCGTTGACATTTTGGGGATCTAAGAAGAAGAGACTAACTGAGTCCTTTCTCGGCGTAAAATTCTAGGTCCCTTCCATTCTCTTACAAGGTATGGTTGAGAGAAATGCGCTTGGACAAGGGACTCACCACTTTGTTACGCCACCCTACATATTTATTTAGATATAGAGTATTAGGTATAGATTTATATAGAACTACACCTGGGCTGAGTCTCAACTCACGTTATCGACTGATTGAATGGCTTCAGTGATCGAGTGACTAAGTAACAATTTGCAGTATACGTGCTCTCACATTTCGACATTTAAAATTGTACTACTAACATCTAATATTCCCCAGTATACTTCGAGTCTCTATTCACAGATGTTGCTGATACCTCTTTAGATTAACTTATTTTTTTTTTGTAATCAAAATTCATTCCATTGTAAAAAAAAAAATGATAACTTTTAGTGAGAATTTCAGAAAATTGAAACATAAAATGCACTCGGGTAGTGTTGTTAAAATAAATCCTGTTAATTGATACCTAGGCTGTATTGTCTCCTGGGTCCTGGTGCATAAAAGGTCTGTATCTTTACTCACCCGAGGGATCCCGTGCGATCCCGCGGGATCCCAAAACGTGTAACTTTACTTTTTTTGACGTAGAAGTGGCAGAGCTTTTGCTATTTTGGCACTTCCCTCCAGTAAGAATTTACCCGAACAATTTGCTCGTACACTTTCTTGCTTGTCAAATCGGTTGTTTGTGAAATCAGCTGAAAAATGGAAAACATAATCTCTCATAATAGGTTTGAAAATTCAAAATAATGTTAAATATGTAATGTAACATTGCTATGAGCTTATTTTAACACGTTTCTGAAACAAAATTGTTTGTATGTTTTTTAGTATTTCTACTGAGAGTGCATGATAAATGTCATTCAGCAAGAAACATCCCAAAGGCGTATCTTTACTTTTCATTTTCGGATGAAGATTACAAAAACAATATTAAAAAGCTCGAGCCCAAACTTTTTCCCGGGCTTTTTCCCAAACTTTACCCAGAAAGTAAAGAAAAAGACCTAATATGTACAAGGACAACGAAAGTGGTCGGTTTAAGTGGATGGGGATACCTTTTAGGATTCAGTTGGTTACTTGGGCAATTTCTTACTAACAAATTTGGGACAAAGAAATATACCTTCGTGATAAATACATTAATAATGTACCAAAAATTTCTAATATTTTCATTTCATGAATAATCAGTGAGCAATTTAACAGCTAGTAATAGTTTTTATTTCTTTTCCTCATTGAAACAGATCAGTGGAATTTTCTTTACAAGTTGGTTATAGCCTAGCATTGAAAATCATCTGTCATTGGAAACATCTGTCATTACATGTAAATGAGAGCATTGTGTATGGATGTTCGGTTTTTTGTTGATTTTCAAACACTTTTGTTAGTTTTGGCTCAATTATTCTATACAAATATACGATTAAAATCCAAATTCACAGCGCAAATTGAAAGAAAAAAATAGCCAATCTACAAACATTTGATGCTAAAGTTATTAATTGAAAGCAACACTGACGAATGGAAACACAAAGAAAATGGAATACATTCATTGGAACGATTTTGTTTCATATTAAAAATCAAGAATCAGCTGTTCATTGAAAACGATTACAACACTGAAAAAGTAAAAATGAAATTAAAGAAAAGTTCTGAGTTAAATAAAGAATATTTTTTATGTAAATAATATTCAACAGCTCTTAAGCTTTATTTTCATACCAATCACAATAAATTTAGCTTTCTAAATGGGTTTTAAATCTGAAAATTAAGTTTTCAGTGATGAAAACAAATGATTACTATAACTGGCTCCTTATTCGTAGAATCAAATTCCGTTCCAAAATTACTCGGTAACGTGAGTGGCTATACCTTAATTACTTACTTAGGTGGGCATTACAGTTCGGGGTGAACCTGGGCCTCAACCAACATCCTTCTGTAACGACTTCGATTTCGGGCGAGCTCTCTCCAGTTTTGCACTCTAAGTCGGTTGAGGTCTTCATCCACTTGATTGCGCCACCTAAGACGAGGTCTTCCCTTTCCGCGATTTCCCTGCAATGTGCTTTCGAAAACCCGACGAGCCGGAGCGTTTGGGTCCATCCGCTCTACATGGCCCAACCATCGTAGCCTCGCGATGTGTACTATTCTGGCTATGCCTATGTCGCGGTACAACTCATACAGCTCGTTGTTGTATCTTCTCTTCCACACATTGTCTTCGCATACGGGACCAAATATCATTCGGAGAATTTTTCTTTTGAAATGACCAAGGGTTTCCTCATCCACTTTCGATAAGGTCCATGCTTCCGCGCCGCCGCCTGGATGATCAAGGTCTTATACAATAATACAATACAAGGTTACCCTGGTTTTTCTGGAGAAGGTTTTGTTTCTCAATTGCCTTCTTAACCCAAAGAAGCAACGCAACGGTTGGCAAGAGTTATTCTCCGTTTGATTTCCGCACTGATGTCGTTTTCCGTGTCTATAGCGGATCCTAGGTAGACGAAGTCCTGCACTACCTCGAAGTTATGTCTGTCTATTGTGACGTTTTGTCCAACTCGTCGATGTTCTGTGTCCTTGTTTGAAGACAGCATATACTTCGTTTTGCCCTCATTAACCATCAAACCCATTTTTGCCGCTTCTGTTTCAATACTCGCAAAAGCACCTATGACATCCCGCTTTTTTCTTCCCATTACATCAATATCGTCTGCGTAGGCGAGTAATTGTACAGACTTTTGAAAGATTGCTCCTCTGGTGTTGACGTTAGAGTTTCTTACAATCTTTTCAAGAATGATGTTGAAGAAATCGCATGACAGTTTGCCGCCTTGCCTAAATCCTTTTTCGACATCAAAGGTCTCGGTGAGTTCTTTACCGACCTTGACGGAGCAGCGTGAATTCTCCAAAGTCATCCTGCATAGTCGTACGAGTTTTGCAGGGATGCCGAAACTAGACATGGCTCTGTACAGCTCGTCTCTGTAAATACTGTCATACGCGGCCTTGAAATCGATAAAGAGATGCGGTGAATATCGATATTATGTTCTCGGGCTTTTTCCAAGATCTGCCGTAATGTGAAAATTTGGTCTATTGTGGACTTCTCTGGTCTAAAACCACATTGATAAGGACCTATCAAGTTGTTGACGTGGGGTTTCAGACGTTACGTTCACATATTACAGCAGACAAGATCTTATAAGCGAGGTTGAAGAGGCTTATCCCTCTATAATTGGCGCAATTGTGAGGGTCTCCCTTCTTCAGGATCGGGCATACGATACCGAGGTTCCATTCATCGGGCATGCTTTCTTCCGACCATATCATGCAGATCAACTGGTGCATGCTCCTTTTCAACTGGTCTCCAGCTGCCTTGAAAAGTTCGGCATCAAGACCATCTGCACCTGCAGTCTTATTTGATTTAAGTTTGCATTTGGCAAGCTTAACTTCTAGGTTGCTGGTCTTTACAGGTTTGAGTTCGGGGCTTGCCACTCTGGCAGGATCTTTTTACCTTTTCGTAAAACTTTCGAATCTCGTTCCTGTCATGGCACCTCTCAATTTCCTCAAACGAGCGCTTCTCATCCTGCTTCTTTTTCTTTTTGAGAGTTCGGTGTTCTTCCCTTCTTTTCTCCTTGTAGATCTCGTTATACGTTAGCAGCCCTCGTTTGTTTTTGGCTCAGCACTTGTCGTGCTTTTTGTTTGGCTGCATTTGCCTGCCTGCATTCTTCATCGAACCATGGGTTTCGTTTTGGTGACCGAGTGAAACCCAGAAACCTCAGAGGCAGCGGTTCTGATGAATCCTTGGCATTGCTGCCACTGTTCTTCAATGCTTAATGCTGATGGCATAGGATTCAAGGATAATTGAAGGGACACTCGATTGGAAAATGCATTGGCAATCTCTTGCGATTGTAGCTTTCGGACGTCATATGTCTTCACAGCGTTAGTTCGTGCAGGTCGTGAACAAGATATCCTCATTCGAACCTTGGCTACAAAAAGTTAGTGGTCCGAGTCAAAGTTGGCCACTCTGAAAGTTCGGACATCTAACACACTGGAAGAGTGCCTTGTGTCGATCGCCACATGGTCAATTTGGTGACGGCGGCTATACCAAACCAAAATTCCGCCACTAGCTATTCGATCTACACAATCAGATGGCATTGCGCTATACAAGCCAAGTTAAGATCATCAAACTGTAGAATACTGTCAGAACTGGAGCTTTACTAAAAATCTGTAGGAACCGAAAAATCGATATCAAAAACTTTTCACAAATCACCAAGAAATGCTTTGACTGGCCTTCAGCCACATAGCCAACTCTACTTAGGCAATGGGAAAAACTTATTTCAACGCACAAATTTTATTTTTATTTACTTTTCATACTTTTTAACATTAATATCAATATGTCGTTTCTTTCGTCGCTCTTCTATATAAAAGTCTAGACTGTCTGCGAAGTCACTATCGTGATCATGCCCTGCTTCATTCAAAGCAAGAGCTTTCCTCAAATTGTGATTACTTGGCAGCACAACATCCTGATAAATTGATCTGAATAAAAGAGTCAAATAATAGAACTACTCTTGCATTTTTAATCTATTGACTTCTTACATCGATTGCTTTAATTGTGATATTTCACTCTCTAGTCGAGCGATTTTGGCCTCTTGTTTCACACGCAAAGTCTGAGCACGCTCATTACTTTCTTGCAAAAGCTTAATCATATGTTCTTGTCGCGTTAGCTCCAATTGCTTTGTACTCAAAGTAGAAAAAAGATTTTGAAACTCTTCCGTCTTTGTCAATATTTCAGATTTGATCTGAAAGAAGGAATTCTTAAATTTGTATTGCAGATCGGTCAAAATTGAAACAAAAACAAGAAATATCCGCACCATGTGAAGATCGTTATTCTTTTCACCAACTTTGACAAATAGGTCCTCCAGGCGGATCTTCTGGGAGTGTTCCTTCTTCTCTAAGGATTCAATTAGATTTGAGCGTACTTTGAGGAGTTTTGCATCCATCGCAATCTTTTCTTCGAGTTTTTTTATATGAAATTGAGCTTTAGTTAGCTCCATCTCCAGTTTTTTGATTTTTTCATTGTTAGAGGTGTCGGCTTTTTGGAGCTTGTTCAGCTGTAAAATGAAATAGGCAAATAAGCAAGAAACAAGATGCTTAACAATTGCAAAAAAGAAAACCTGTTCTTGGATATCTCTAGAAACACTAGCCTGGCTTTGAATTGTGTTAAGTTTCATCTCCAGTTCCCTTTAAGATATTGACTTTGAGACAAAAAGTATCAAAAAGTACAAACACTCTTGTCTTACCTAATAGTTTCGTGTAAGGTTTTGTTTTCCATGGTTGCTTGCTCAAGATCTTGTTGGAGACCTAACAACTGAACTTTGCTTTCTTTTACATTTTTCAGTTCCTGGAAATGGAATATATAGACATAAAGAATTGAAAAGAAAACAAATTTTAAAAACATTTTTCAAGTTTTGAACTTCGATCTCTAGTTTCTCTTTTTCATTCTTGACATTGGCAGAGTCTTGCTTGAGAGCATTGATTTCAAGAGCATGCTTTAAAGTTTGATCTGCAGTTGGATTCAAATCTCAAACAATTTGTATTGAAAGTTAGAAAATTGGACTCACCACCAATCATATCTTCATTGTTGATTAGCTTTTTCTTCTCTTCCAAAACAATATCCAATTCAGTCTTTACTTCTTTGAGTGAAAGCTCTAAGCTCTTGTTTTTTTCTTCTTGAGCAACATTTTTTTGGGCACAAGTTTTGAGTCTAAATAGAAGCAAATGTTTAAAAAAAACATTTCTTATTAAAAAAAATTACAGAGAAAATACTTATTGTTCAATTCTTCCCACTCAATTGATTTCGTTTTTAGTTTTTCTTCAGACTCTATTGATTTTGTTTTTAGTTTGTTGAGGGCCTCTTTTTGGATTGAGCTGTTTTTTTCGAGCGATTCATACTTCTTTTTCAACTATTTTTAAAATTACAAAAAATTGTTCAATTTTCGGAATCTCAAACTGTAACTGACCTCGTCAAACTCCAAAACCTTATGCTCTAAGTTTTTATTATTCTTTTCAAGCTCTCTTTGGAGACGACTTACTTTATCATCATAACTTTTTTTAAGCTTAACCAACTCCGCTTGGCTTGTCTGAATAGTTTCTCTGTAACTCTGGATACGGAAAGCATGAAGGTCTATATTCTAGCAATAGTTTTTTTCAAATAACATATTCTTACATCAACCTCCTTTTCGAGACCAATAACCTTCGTTTCAAGCTTAGCAGTACAAGAAGATGCTTCCTTCGTCTTTTCGATTTCAATTTGTTTTAAGAAATCTTTTAAAATTGTTTGCTTTAAATTTAAGAAAAAAGAATAAAACTACTTTTGCGTATATAAAAAGATTAAAAGATTTTACAATGTAATTTTCACGCTTTGTCTTAGTTTCTTCAGTTTGTTTGAATAGCTCTGAGTCCTTCATTACAGAATCACCAATCTAACAAAAGTGTGTTCAAGTGGTAATACAATTTCATTTTTTTATTCACATTAAACACAAATACCTCTCTTTCTGGCGTCTTTAAATGCTCAAGTGAATCCAATTCGCTAAAGGTCTTCTGGAAAAGGTTTTCTAATTTTCTTTTCAATTCTTCTGAGGTTGTATCTGTAAAATTAGAATTCAAACTTAAAAGATATATTTGAATAATTTAAAAATAAGTTCGCATTTTCAAGCAGATTCAAACTGAGTTCATATCTCTAAATGTGTTCAATTCTTTTAGCGCCGCGACGCTTTTCGAGTTCCATTGAATGCTTAAGTTCAAAACTGAACAGGATGATATGCTATACCTTTATTATTGATATTTTGATTAATAGCCCTAGGTTCCACACTGCTCCACTACCGTTCCGCATGACAACAGAAGAAGCAAAGTTTGATCAAAATTGAACGACAGGACGACAGTCCTACAAATATCTGGGTGGGATTATTACCAGTAATCTCAACATGGAAACTTATCTTAAGGATAAGCTAGTGAAGGCTAAGATTGCAATGGATGCCACATGGAACAAATCTTTTTTAAATAAAGCTACCAGCCGCACTGTGAAATACAAGGTCTTTGTCTAAGTAGCAGAATCTATAACGTTGCATGCAGCTCAAGCCTGGGGTTTCGTAAAATACGAAGCAGTCGAAACAATATAGCGGTATTTAATCAATAGATGTTTCAACAAAACTCAACTACATGGTTCCAATTGAAACAGGATTGCCAGCAATTTTCATAAAAGCATTAACTTCTCGTGCCAAATATACTTCGTAAGAGTTGCAGTCTTTGTAATCTGAACGAACGGGAGGATGTCTTACACTTCATAGTAAAATGTCCTATTCTATGCGAAGTCAGACGAGATGTCTTTAACAACAACTACATACCAGAACAAGAAGTTTTATCCATTCTAAACTGCGAAAGAAATAACAACCAATTTTTCAAAACAGCAATCTTATATATAAACCAATTAATTGATGAAGCCTTTCAATTCTAAAATTGAATAAACTACAAAAGCAAAAAAAAAAGAAAAAACACCCAAACGCCTAAACGGGCTCTCAACCTGTTCAAACTTCACAGAGTCGAGGTAATATCAAACGTCAAACCACAACTAATAAACAGTTCGTTCGTTGAACTTTACCCAGGGTTGACACAGGTTTCCTTGACAACCCCAAGAGTTGTCAAAAAAAAAATTGGCCTTTCGATTCTCAAAAATCGTTAAACCACGAAATCACCATACAACCTTGCCATTTGAAGGAAAATACTTGACATTCGAAGCGAGTTTAGGCTTTTCAAAAAAAGCTTTGCTGTGGCCACAGGGCAAACCCAGGGCTTCAACGACAAACTTAAAACTTTTTCATAAAATTTGAAAAATTTCTAAATTACATATCAAACACAGTAATACGATATTGTTATCTAATTGGTCAGATTTCCGTCATTCCCGACGAACTTGATATTTCATAGGTATACTATTTGCTGAACGCAAGTGACTCCATATACAACGATTGCTCAACGCTTAGTTTTGAAAGTGCCTAAAAGTATATTGTGTTCTGGAATTCCGTGTAACTAACCTAGAGCAGAAACGATGAACAACCTGAATAATTATAATTATTTCAGAGGCTCTTTATTACTTAAACCTCTGTGTGCTCTGTAGGGAAAAAACATTAGAAGACAGCTTTGAAAAAAACTCTATACACTACCTACTATCAAATAGGGACATACTGTACATAATGCGCTCGATTATAACCTCATTTAGCATCGGCCAAAGCCCAACCTCTTAAAAAGGGTTTTATAGCATCGACTTTTTGAAAGAAAAAAAAACAATTCAATAATTTTAATTCAATCGTGCACTTCGCTCGATATGTCATTTGTTGGGTTAATTTGCCAAAAAACATCAAATCAAACCAATGCTACTCCAAAGTAAAATATTTGAACAACACTCTGTGAAAATTTTATTTGACAAAATATTCTTAAAACATTGTGATTGCAAAGTAACATGAAGCATCGTTAATCCTTTAGACAGTAACCCTTTAAAAATTTTGTTGAACAAGACACTGGTTTTAACAAATTTCAAATATAAAAATTTTGAGGTTGAAAAATCACTCCTACCATACGATGCATGTTTAAGAAACATGCTTTTCTTAGACATAAGCCACGACACCTGTGTAAGGTTTTAAATGAATGCAAGGACACTCACTGACTACAGATGCAATAATTCAACAAAAAGTGTCATAATTCGCAATTCGAGGATTTCCGTTTCAACTCTTTAAGTGCTAACTCGGTTTTGCGTTAAGCCTAGTAAACCGCGCTTTCTGCTGAAACGAAAATAATTCTTTCGTGGGTCACCACCAGTAGCGGTTTTAGGGTAGGGTGGGGTTGGGCGATGGTCCAAGGCGCCAGACAAAAGCTCATGTTCATAGTTCGAGGTCTACTTATTCGTAAATTCCCTAAATAAAGCGGTTTTTTATGTTGGCAACATTTGAATGGAACACAGAATTTAATCTGTTCGATCAGAGTTCATTTTACCGCGAATTTATACCAGTCAATGAGTCAACTGGTGAAAGACTGACTGAAGTTATTATTAATATTTTAAATAAATACGGACTGGAATTGAACGATTGTAGGGGTCAGGGTTATGACAACGGGGCGAATATGAAAGGAAAAAATATTGGGGTTCAAAGGAGAATTCTCGACATAAACCCCTTAGCTGTTTATGTACCGCGTGGCTGTCGTCCGTAGTATCAGTCACTTTGTTTGGGGTACTTCAGAGGTTGTTCACATTGTTTTCAGCTTTGTTCATCGATGGAAATTTCTAACCGATCACTTGGGACTATATACTATAAAAAAGCTCAGTGACACACGTCGGGAAGCAAGAACAAGCAGTGTTAAAGCAGTCCGTTATTAAATTAGTGCTATCCACGATGCTTTATTTACTTTGGCTATTGAAACTCAGAAAACTGATGTTCAAGTGTCTTATGAGGCTGCTACTCTAGCCGAACAGCTAAAAGATTTCAGCTTCATAGTTTCATTGGTTGTTTGGTATGACATACTTTTTCAAATAAATATTGTAAGTAAATCTCTACAGTCAAAAGACATGGATCTTGGTAAATGTACAAAAATGATGAAAAAATGCTGCAATTTTTTGGAAGACTACAGAAATACAGGCTTTAAAAGCGCTATTTTAACTGCAAAGGAGTTGGCCGAAGAACTAGAAATTGAACCATTGTTGACGTGTTAAGCGTCAAGCTGGTGAAATTGCACGCGATGACCCTATAACTTCTATAGAAAAAAAATTTGAGGCAGAATTTTTCAACTGTCTTTGACTTTTACTACATTAATTTCAGACAATGAAAGGTTCGAACACTTAAAAGCCCTGTTCACACTGTACAATTAGTTGGATAGACTTAGGCTTGAACGACCAATGCTTGATAGTGTGAACCCTTCAGACGACCGCTTGTCCAACTTGTTGGATGGTTTTCAAATATTTTTGAAAACTTAGAAGTTGGACGGAGTAGAAGTAGAAGGGTACGTGACATAAAGTTGGACGACAAGCTTGATAAGTGTGTATGCAAAATACATCCGACCATCCAACTTCAATCAAACGAAGTCTGTCCAACTAATTGTACAGTGCGAACAGGGCTAAATGAGTACTCGGAATCCTGGTCTTTTTTGTACAATATTAAACAGATTCCAGTAAAACCCGACCTTGTCAAGCTCTGTAGTGATCTCCAATCAAAATTAACTGTAGACTCTAACATAGATGGTTGTATGTTGTGTGATGAACTTATAAGTCAGATATCCTATTTGACTGATCAAAAAAAAATTCGCGCGAATTTTTATTTTTACACCACACATCCATATTCCCTTGAGAAAATTTTTTCTGCTTCGCTTTTAGCTTCATTATTCTATCCGTGAGTAAAAAGCAAAGCGAACAAAATTTGCCTACGTGTAATACGTGTCTGCGGTTGAACTTAAGAAATACGCGCGAATTGACCGCATTAAACACATAGTATGATTCATAGTTCCATAGATATTAATATGTACGTGTGTTCCTCTTTGGTATGTCATAACCCACAATCAGAGCAGGGACTTATGTCTAGTGGAGTTACGTCCCTGTGCAAGTTTATTCACATTGAAAATAAGTTTAAGTGCAAACGGTGAGACTTCTTTCCATTACGAAATGGTATTTAAGTTCGCAGAAAAAGGAACTAAGGCCCGCGGCTGTTACTGCCATTTCATCATGGAAATAACCCCCGTGGGCCTTACTTCCAAAACAAAGAGGAAATAAGACCCGCGGGTCTTATTGCCGCGGGCCTTATTGCACTGCACCGATATTTCACTATTATGTTTTTTCTTTTTTGTATGGGTTTGAATTGCAGTTGGAGGCGCCGTAGAAATCTCGCCCAGGGCGCTGGTAGTGCTAAAACCGGCACTGGTCACCACATTCACATTATGAACGAAAAGACAGCGGCTATTGTCTGTCTATAGTTTATCAACTGTTTAAAAAGGTGATGATTTATTGGAAGCTACTCAAACAATCATAGTGAAAATTCATACAGGTCTTTGAGATACAATTTACAAGTGCTTTAGTAAAGGATTTTTTATTTTCAATTACAACTTTTGAGAAATGTTTAACGAAATTCTAATTTTTTTTGTGAAAACGCTAGCCAAAGACTAAATTTAAATTTTTTTCCCGCCTTTCAGGTTACAAGACAAAATGAAATTAAAAAAAATTAAAAAAATTAAAATTTATTTTTAAGAAAAATTAAGATCGGGTCTAAGATGGTCAAAATCCGTACTCATCGCCACGAAAAAATGTGAACTTTCAGACTACCGAACTGAAAACGATCCAGGTGAGCAAGATTTGATATCTTAATCTTCAAAAAACGAAGTGTGAATTTCAATAGGAGAATTAACAATTGATCATTTAATAACTACGCCAAAATTGCAAAAAGAACAAAACAAGCCCCAGATGTAGAAATTTTTGTCTTGGGGCAAGTTAGTTGAAGTATTGAAAAATAATTTTAGAACGTCATGACCGATAATTAGAAACTTACCACAGTTGAAATTAATTTTGGGCGGTTGCTTCCGCAAGACTAGTTCCCTTTCATTGTTCTTATTCAGGGCTACGAGTTTATACTCGCCTTCAGATTCTGGAAGATCATTTCGTACTGTTTCATATTTTTTCATGAACTTGTCCTACAAATCCAGAATTAATATTGAAAACACACACACTGCGAAATTGTGGTACTTTACCTGAAAATTTCGAAGTTCTTTCTTCATTGACTCAAAAGCCAGTATGTTTTTATTTAATGCTACCTTTTCCGCAGCAGTTTTAGGCCTTGCCGAACATATTTCAGAAATTGCTGAACGTGGAGTCGGATCTCGACTTATTCCTGAAAAAAAAAATTGATGTCTACCTTCCTTTTTTTATTTTTTATTCCCACAAGTATTACCAAAACGTTTGGTGTTATTGCTTCTGCTTGCTGCTTGTGAACTAGTTCTGTTATTTATAGGGATACTCAAGTTCGTTGCAGACACTGAAGTTTTTTTAGTGGCAGGTGGCTTCGTAAATTTGTTGTTAAGACCTTTGAGGCAATCCTTCGATGTTGTCGACTTTGTTAATATAGTTTAATGACAAAGTTGATTCATAGTTGTTAGAAGAGGCATTAAGATTGTTTCTCATCGGCTTTTTTAGTCGCAATGATGTAAATGAAGAAGACGGCAGCCACCATCGAATCGTTGGGAAATTGAAATGAAACAGATTTCTTCTCATTTACATTATTGCCGATGAGAAACAATCTCAATTGTTCTCCTTACAACAATATTAAAATACTTAATAAGGAAACACATGTATGTGGATGAAAAAGAATCTTACATCTAGTTTTGGAATTTTGGATTGTGCAAGTTCAGACTTAAAGAAAAGAAGAAGATTTGAAATATAAAATGATTTTTCAAGAGTTGTGAACTTTGTACTTACATTGACTTTAAAGGTCCTCATCTCCGTGGCACAAGAGGGTTTCGGTGCCGATGGAATTCTAGTTTTTGAAATAGCATCTAAAACAGTTACATATGTTTGTATGGATAAGTTTGACTATGCAGGCTTATTTCTTTTTCAATGAAATTTTAGATATGCATACCGATTTTTTCTGGAAATTTTTTTGGAGAGTCCATTCCAAACCAACTGACGAAAAGATAAATTTTTATTTTTTGTAAAAAGATTTAAAAATAAAACGAAATAGTTCAAACAAGAAGAAAGAACCCGTTACAAACGAACAAATATAAAATGTGAAATTTTTTATTCAAAATGACGTACTTTTCAAATAAAAAAAGAAAACACAAAAAATATTGAAACAAACTTGTTGAAAAACAAAATTAGGTAGCACAACCGCAGCCAGTTTCTTTTTTGGTTATTGGTGTGATGGATGAAAAAAAGCGACCTTTCCTCATGCAGCATTTTCCTTAAAATGGTTTCAAGAAAAGAAAAAAATATCTCTACCGATATCAAGTACAAAAAGCAGTTGTATAGCCTAGAGCTATTGATCTGAGATAAGCGAATTTCGTCACCAAATTATCTAAAAATATTTAAGGGAGTTTTTACTTTCGGTGTCGCCATTGAAAGTTACGAATGATGAACATTCAAACGAATAGACGAACCGATGCAAAAAAGTCGACATAGTAGGGGTCTGTTGAGGTGTTGACTCTGCCGTCTGCCAACACTCGGCTAGGGATGGAGTTCGATGAAAAGGCACGCTGATAAACACCTTTTTTTAGATTTTGATTAAATTATTCATCTCGTGAAAAACAACCGCTTGAAATTTACATTTAAGATAACAGAAACAGATTTAACTTCACTCCCGGGTAGAAGAAACTAGACTAACGAATAGTAAAATAAATAAATAGGGGGCGCAACGGAGCGAAGAGCCCCAGGGAATAGCTTATTACTCACAAGCATGCCTTGAGAGGGCATGGAAGGAGCCTACAATTTTCTGCCGGTTCCGAACTGCTAGTCAAGAAAGCGCTTTTTACAGTAATTAATTTACTAACGGAGGTTTTGGCAATTCCTCGCGAAAGGCGATACCCGTGGAAAAACATTTTTGTCTCTGTTAGGATTCGAACCACGAACCTCTGGGTTAACAGGCAGAGATGCTAACCATTAAGCCACGGGTACCACACAGAACGAAGAGTATCACCCGTAAAAAGAATTCGTGGTTACAGCTCCAATGAGGTGATTGAGGATAGGGAAGTTCGTTTTTTTAAGACGTTCCAACAGCAGAAACCCGAAATTTGCCAGGAATACCTGTTTCTGTAACACTCATATTCATAAGTTGGTAGCGGAGTGTACTCAAAAGAACTAAATATAAGTCTCTAATTCCGTCTCTCGAAGCCCTGTATCATTATCCAAGCAAAAATTCTAGCGATCAAAAAAGTCCATCATGGTTCAGAAAAAACGTTATATCCTCGTCAAATATCCGCAAGTTCGTCAAATTCTCGGTTAACCAGCAGCCTTTCAATCACTCGGCAATATTTCCATGAAATCTGTAACCACCCGCAACTGTCGATCTTCTTAACATTCACTTCTTTTGGGTGCTTAGGCACAGAGACGGGTAACTGCAAAAACCGGTGAACTCGCCACAAAACGAAACTCCATAACTGCATTGGTATGCCTGTTGCTCCCAGCAAACTTACTTTTAAGCAAGATGTTATGAAGACGACGCGACGCGCGACGGGTGGGTAAACATCATCGACTGTCCCGTTACCAAAGAGATTTAAGCTTAGCCTGTTCTGTAACTATCGCCTGGATAAAAGCTGGTGATAAATGGAAAGAAATTCTATGAATTTAGTAGTATTTCGTTCTGGTTCTCACTGTTTGTCGAATACATTTGGGAAAGCTCTTTTCAACGATCCAAGCGATTTTAAGAACATAAACGTCCATACTCATCACCCCTTTATAGAAAGCTCAAAATGGTTTCAATAGTGAGAAAGTGTGGTATCAAAATACTCTTTTCATTGGTTTAAGGGTCTCGGTCGTTTTTTCGACAGCCACCTTAGCCTAATTTGAACATATTCATAAGTCCAACAAATAGTAAGAAAAACCACTGTTGTGGCCAAAAGGGAGCCATCATTTTTGTATAAAAAAAATATATAAAGGGTCCGCCATCTAACGTTTTTTTTTTTTCAACTAGTGTTTATTTCGAGAATGGTAGCACTTAGCTCATGTCTGATTCAACAGATAATTAGTTTTATCCTTCCGCTAAAAAAAATATGGTTGTTGAAACCTGTTGAAACGAAATGTTGCCAATATCCCCCTCTTCAATTTTTGTGAACAAAAATTCGTTCAACATGGCCCGATAACGATCGCCATTGACTGTAACGGCCACTCCTTGCTCATTTTCGAAGAAAAATGGCCCAATTATGCCTCTGGGCCAAAATCCGCACCAAACAGTGACTCGTTTTGGGTGTATCGGCTTTTCAATATATGCGTGCATGTTTTCTGTGCCCCAAATGCGACAATTCTGCTTGTTTTCGCACACATTCTGCTACATTACCATGATTTTCAAAGTAATGTCGCAATATTTCCCAACGTTGTTCAAGCGTATTCGTTCAGCGAAAGGATAAAACTAATTATCTGTCAAATCAGATATGCGCTAAGTGTTACCATTCACTAAATAAACACTAGTTGAAAAAAACGTTAGATGGCGGACCCTTTAAAACAAAAAAGATTTGTTTTTGTTTTTAGCCAGAGTTGTATACGCTTGGTTGCTAGAGTCCTCAACGATCTCAATATTCATAAATCCGTCCAGATAGTATCTCGTAAAATTAGTACGTAATCTTTTCTATCTTTTGCCAGTTAAAGTGCAGGACCTCGTTAGTATTTTAAGCATGTTTTGCAGAAATCTCAAAAAAGGAAACACGCAGCACCTGGTATGGATGTAAAATATTTTAGACTTTTTTCTTTTCTATGTAATTTTTAGAACCACATAAGTACACTGAAAAGCCAAATGTGGTTCTGATTTTTCTTATTTTTATGAATAAATAATATTTTTGTTGAATTTTTTGACTAAAACGAAGTCCTGCATTTTAACTGACACTGTCCTGTTCATCTGGGGTGTTCCCGTGCAGATAGAAAACTGCATTCCAGCCGTTCCTTAAAAAAAAAAAGCGAAATCTCTCACACCTGCCAATTACAGTCTGATTACACTAACGATCCGTATTTCCAAAGTTATGAAAAAATTGATTAGCCGTCAACTTCTGACAGTACGGCTTTCGTATTTTTACCGTACCTTTGATTTGATGACATATCTCATCAAAAAGCCGAACCAATTCTTACACTGCTTTGGAGAAAGTAAATTTATTGCGCTTGATAGTTCTACTCCATTTAATAGAGTTTGGCATCAAGCTTTCTCATTGAAAAGCTTGTTTATGGTATCGACGAGTCTCTCCTTAGTTGGATAGTAGTAGTAGTAGTAGTAGTAAGATTTATTACAAAAGCTTTTGGTTTACAAATTCAGATTACAAATCTTTTACGACATGGCAAAAGCCGTCTGCCAGAATGACAAGTTTAAAATGAAACAAATTAGAAAAAAAAGGTGCACAAAGTTACATATTTATATAAATTAAAACGCTTCATTTAATATTTGGTTTCGATATCGTAGCGCAGTTTTCACAAAATTGATTAGAGCAGTCTCGACCATTCAGTATTTGAACTTCATCCGTTTCGATTTTCCCAAGTGTAGCTTTCTTAGTTCTGATAGTATGGGGCAGACTCCAATAAAATGCTTTATATCTTCACGATCCTTCAAATTACACAAGCTGCAGATTATGGGAAGATCGGACCGGTGGGGTATGTAATTTAATGGCAACAACTCTCCTCTAGCTTTAAATATTGTTGAGATTTTGTCTGCATCCATATTATCTTCGAAGTAATTTAACGTGCTAAGGTCATGCTCCAGTTTTGAGTAATATATTCTGTATATTGATGATTTTGCCTGTTCAATGAATGCTTTATGCATTTTTTCATCAAGAGCCTGCAGTAACATTGTAAAGCTCTTCTTTGGTTTGTCTTAGACTAACTCCCGTAAGGTTAAGAGGACATCCTATACCCTCCACTAGTTCCTTCCATTTTTCGAAGCATGCTGTTTTTTTGCCGCTAGCATGCGTTGCTACTAATTTAGGTAAGCGAGCTTCTTCCATGCTAAACACTTTAAGGACGTAATCAAAATGGAGCTTCAGCGTAGAGATGAACATTAATGGCAGTCTTGTTTCGAAGTGCAACATATAAGTGGGCGTGGTCAAGGGAAGGAGCAATACTCTCTTCAGAAAGAATCTGAGCAGCTGCCTCACACTCTCATTTTGAGGGTATCCCCAAACTTGGGCTGCGTACAGCATAACCGACCTCGCTGAGTCCTATATTTTTATTCTTCATACATGTTGACCAGGTTGTGTTTATGGCAATTTTCGCAGTTTTTAATCTTTCTGCTAAGTGAAGTTTCATGTTTTTTTGTGGAGTTAGTATAGATATTTATAATTATCGACTACTTCCACAACTTCCCTCTCCCGTTTGCAGATGTAGTTCCCAGTCCTCTGTCTCTTTCCTCTACCAAAAATCATTGTTTGGGACTTACTTTGGTTTATCGTAAGGTTCCACATATTGCAAAACTCATCTAGCTTATTTATCATCATCTGAAGTTTTATAGAAGTATCAGCTAACAGAACAGTCATCAGCGTACATCAAAACTTTGATTTTAGTTCCACTTATTCCGATCTTTCCATTAAGATAGGATACTACATCATTTATGTAAATGGAGAAAAGGAGAGTACTTAAGAGAAGACGCATCCTTGCCTCAATCCTGGGCCCTATTTCATAAAAATTGACAATAGCGACAGGTGACAGGCGACAATTTGTAAATGACAACTGGAAAATTGTTTATATTCTGTACCATAGAAAAATTGACAATTTTGTAGAATTGTCGGGAAATCTGCGACAATTGTCGTAATTTCGTTTCATAAAAAAATTGTCATGACAATGAATTGTCAGGGAATTTTTTAAAATTGTCATAAATTCCCCGACAAATTTGTAGTGACAATTTTTTTATGGAACAGAAAAAGTTATACAAATTACAATTTTGTCAGTATGTAATTGACAATTGTGACAGGCAACTGAGTTTCGGTCGAAAAGTGACAAGTTAAATTAAAAATGTCGAATATTATTTTTTCAAGTGAAAGCGATAATGAGTCTGAGATACAAGTTCGCGAAATACGTCGTCTTCGAATTTTTAAGGACAGAATTAACAATGATTTTGGTGCATTAAATGATTTTCAATTTAATGAAAAATTTCGCGTCGGCAAAAGTACTGCGGAATATATTTTGAATAAAATCGGTCTACACCTCCAGCATCCTCATCATCATCTGAAAGCACTGGAATTCACAATATTATATTATATTTCTCTGGATCGACTTGTAAGCGAGGTAAAAAATTTAATGAAAGAGAAAAACAGTTACTACACATAGATACATGAATACATATTATGTACGCATATATTTTCTCATAGGAGTTTTATCTGTATTAATCAACACCAAGGTTGGTAGTCAAAGATAAATAATATTGTAGCTAAGTACAGTCTCTTGTATACATTGCAAGAAATTTGTCAAAATATATGACAGTGACAAAATTGTCAAGACAAATTTGTCAGACAGTGACAAAAATGACACGACAATTATATCATTATTTGACAGTGACAAAATTGTCATGACAAATTGATCACTGTCTGACAGCGACAAATTTGTGACTACAAAATTGTCATATACGACCTGTCAATACGATATGAAATGGAAATTTGTCAGATAACTGCGACAAATTTGTAGAATTGTCACCTGTCAATGTTTTTTGAAATAGGGCCCTGATGTGGTTGCGAAGCTTTCTGACATTTTGACGACATTCCAGACCTTTGCAGTACAGTTATGGTATATTTTTTTCAATGCTTTCAGCATTTTAAAAGGAAGTCCTATTGCAGGCAGTTTATAAGACATCAAATCACGATCAACGCTATCAAATGCGAATTTGATTTAGTTGGATAAGAACACTCAATCCAGGCGTTCAATACAAGCACTTTTAGATGGTCTCAAGTCTGATATTAACTTAATAAATGCTGGTTAGTCCCAAAGCTTCGTTTTCCGACTCTCTTCAATATTTTTATAAATGAAACTTATAATCCTCTTAACTGTTTCGCTGAAGACTCAGCTTTTCATGTTTGTTTCCAATTTCTCATCCCTGCTCTTCGCATGTGGAATAGAAACGGTTGCTGATGATAAACTAATTCAATTCTGACCTTGACAGCATTGTAACATGGCGTTCGAGTTGAAGTCGACAAAATCGAAGTGTTTTAGAGCGATGCAGTAAATGTTGCACCACTTTTGATTTGGCTACAATTTATAAAGCCTACATTCACATAAAGCAAGAGTATAATTAAAATATTTTGTCAAATGATATCGGACTAAAAATAAGAACTTTCAAACCGATAGGTGATCAATTGTAGAATCAATTGATTCTTTTGAACATCGCCGAAACTTTACCTGTCTCAATCTCTTTTAAGGGGCTCGGCTAGTTTCTCAATTTCAAAAAATCGATTTTTTTTTTGTTAGATAAACATCTCAAAAATGATGTCCTAAAATATTGGAATGATATCTTATATATTTTTGAAAAGGCAGAGTGTAGAAGAGAAGCATCTCGGGCGCTTGAACTCCTACTCTGAAAACTTTAAACGCGTTTTTCTCAAAACTGCATTTTCCAAATTTGCCGCTGCTGTAACTCACTCAAATATTAACGAATCGTCTTGAAATTTTAACTGCATGCTCTCCATATGTTTTTACATACAGCCATCAACAACTTTTACGATCGTATGAAAATTGTAATTTTGGTAGCCATCAAAAGACAATTTTTTTTGGCGAAATTTGGACTTTTTTTTAAATTGCTGCCATTTTGTCAATTTTCAATTTTTCACTATAATTATAGATGGCTGTATGGGAAAAAGGGTCTACTTTAACGCCATGTTTTTATTTTCTTGTTACAGATACCAGAAAAATTCAAAAAAAAAAAACGGCAAATTGACGTCTTCTAATTGCAAGGAGTTCAAAAAATGGTCCATATCTCTCTTGGATTTCAATATTTTAACTCGTGACAATTTACATGAATTTATCTATAATAAACTCCTAAAATTACAGAACATTTAAAGCTACAGTTTTTTTACACGCCTTCAAAAAATCACCTCTATTTGAGCTCGAGAAACTAGCCGAGCCTCTTAAAGCTTTTTTCACAAACAGTGCTCTAGTAAAATAGTCGTTGCAACACTTGCCTTCCAGGAATAGTCATTACATTTACCTTGAGTCTAGCTTCGAGAGTACAGTTTATTGTAGAGATTCACATTTCAGGCGCTCAAACCGAATGTGGAATGTTGTACCTCTGTTTTCTTTGATCCATAATATTATATAGAAATTCGCAAACCAACCTCTTGATGTGGGCGGTAAAAAAAATAACAGTAATTTTAAGCGTATTTCTCACTACTAGTGATCAGAATAAATTTTTTTAGAACATGCTTTTTTCCTTGTTGTTTGTGGAACCGTGAATCAAAAGTTTAAAAAAATTTGATTCATAAGCAAATGGCCTTTTTTTATTTTTTTATTTAAGGTGGTTCAACCATTGCCATTTTAACACTAATTACTATATGAATTGCAGCATCAACAGAAAGAACATTTCTTGGTACTATCTGTTTTGCTTAGACTACCCAACCCTACCCAACCCTTAACTGATTTCCATGGCAGAATGAATTGATTAAAATTAAGCTGTCTGTTAAACTATAAAATGAATACATTAATGCTTCTCGCACAAAATTTAAAACAAACACCTAGCAGTACATAGAATTACTTAATAAGTTTATGGTTGTATAACCAAATGAAAGTGCTTTTCTGTTTAAAGTTTATAGATTTCACCATGTTGTTTAATACATTTACTATACGGAAGAAAAAGAACGAACAATTTTGGAATTCCCAGTACAATCCACCGCTTTATCAAGCCATTAATCATACCGGAAGTAAATCGGTCTTGTTGCTCATACTTATTGAGAATTCGGTTAATCTCTACCAAAGCTTCCCGTAGTACATTTGTCTATGTTGGGAAATAGAAGAACATAATATAATCAATGTCACAGCGAAGCTGCGCTCTATCTGAATTCTATTCTAATGCTAGTCGCATTAACAAACTTAAAGAGTGCAGCAACAGTTCTCAGTGAAATAAATTTCGTCTTCACATAAACTTTACCGTACACATACTTTTATAGAAAGTTAAAGCGGTTGGTCACAATTCTTTTCATTTTCAAAATTGGTCTATTGTTTTATATTAAAAATCATGAAAAGCAAAGAAGATAAATTTTTGGGACCCTTTCCTGCGAGTGTACCATTGTCGTTTGGTGTTGCCGTTATTAACTAACTTTCCTTAGAATCGGTATAAATATAATAAGTTCAAAACTAAATCTAAAGTCTATAGATAAGAGTAAGATTACGAACTATCGCCCGATAAGTAAACTGGCAATTATTACCAAGCTTTCAGACAAAATAGTGAAAAAGAATTTAGTTAATTTGATCCAAACCCTTATCACTAGCTCTCAGCATGGATTTTTTCTGGCCGTTCAACTTCCACAAACTTGGCTTGTTTTTCGAACCAATGCTTTCAAGCGTTAGAAAAACTATGTCAAATGGATGTGGTCTACACGGATTTCAGGAAAGCTTTCAGTAGAGTTAATTACCAAATTTTAATTGAAAAATTAAAAGCTTACGGTTTGGATGGTATTCTACTTAAAAGGTTTTGGTCATATTTGGTTGGAAGAAAGCAAATTGTAAGAATATGTGATTTGGAATCGCATCCAATAACTGTGTTTTCAGGTGTTCCTGAAGGAAGTCACTTGGGTCCTCCGCTTTTTAATTTGTTTATCAATGGTTTCCCTGCAAACTATCAGTATGTGATAGTTTGATTTATGCGGATGATATAAAGATGTTTAAAATCATTGCATTTCTTTTCAACAAGATTTAAATAGTTTTCAAAATTGGTGTGATAGAAATGATCTGTTTTTGAACCTTGCCAAATGTTCGATCTTAACATATAGTCGTCTGTCTAATCCGGCTATTTGAGAATATTTTCTTAAAGGAAATCAACTGAACAGAGTTATTTTTGATGAAAAGCTCACTTTTGAATCTCATGTGTCTTATATTGTTTCCAAAGCCAATTCAATGTTAGGGTTTGTTAAGCGAAATTCTACTGACTTTAAATTTCCGTATACTCTCAAATCTTTGTTTCGTTCCATTGTTCGTCCACTGCTTGAGTATTGTTCTTCTATATGGAACCCAGATACCAAAAAAAACAAATAGACAGAATAGAAAGGGTTCAAAAAAACTTTTTGAGGTTTGCCTTAAGACAGTTCTCAAGAAATGAAAACTTTCTGAACTACAATGTTCAAGATGTTTGTTGCTAGGTATGCAAACTCTTGAGGCTTGGCGTAGGATGTATAGTGTTTTGTTTGTTCGCGATATTCTTTGTTATAATATAAATTGTTCTGATTTGCTTGCTCTTATTAATATTCATGCTCCTTGTAGACCATTGAAAATGAGGCAGTTTATTTTTTAAATTCCCCATGTGACTAACTATGGGCAGCGTGAACCAATTTCTCATTGTTGTAAATTCTTTAATATGTCTTGATCTCTCGATGTCCAGATTTCAACTAAAAAAAACTATCTTATAATGCGTTTTCGCGTGATCGCGAGGGTAGAAATGTCTTTAAAAGTTCTAACGCACCCAGCCTTTGGTTCTTAAATTTGTGACAAGAACGCTTGAAAGGAATGTACCAGGCTCTTTAAGTTTTTAAGTTCAAAAAGTAGTACTTCCATCGCAAAGGCACGGAAAAGTTTCGAGTTAGGTTAGGTTAGGTAGAATGGGCTGACGGTTGATCTTATTACCGTCACACTTAGATCAATGTAGATCCATTGTGATACCCTGGAGTATTGTAACGTCCTAGAAACCTATGAGTTTATGTCTGGTCAGTTTTTAACCATTTTGTGGCCTTAGTGAAGCTTAACAGGCTGCTTTTTGAAGTGTCTGATATAATTCTTCTAGTTCATTGAAAAAGTAATTGCCTAGAAACTTTTTCCTAATGTGGCAGATTGCTGGGCATTGACAAAGGAAGTGAGTTGTATCCTCGTGCTCATCTTCGTCATTGCATCCTCTGCACAGGTCATCGGTACAAAGACCCATTTTCTTTTTGTGGTAACCTAGTAGGTTATGTCCAGTTATGATACTGATAAGCATTCGTAATGAAGGTCTATTCAATGATAGCAGCTTTTCAGATCCGTTCTTATCGTATTTCGGCCATAGTTTCCTGGAAGTAACACAGGAGTCTAGGCATTCCCATCTTTATTTATTTATTTTGTAAAGTTTCGAGTTAAAATACAATTCGAATTGGTACTTGTCTTGCAAGGTAAGTATTTGATTCGTATATAAAAAAAATCTTGTTTCCTATGTAGGATTACGAAACTAGACTAGACTTCTGGACTAGAAAGGTCCAGCGCTGTTCGTCATACCGAGAGGAGGTGTACCAGGCTTAAACAAACGGACCTCTTCAAACGCCATTATTTATTGATTCCTTAAAGGAGAAACTACTTCCCTTATACCGTGGCCTGAAAATTGGCAAAACAAAATTTTACGACTACAAACGATTGAATTTATTTAAAGCATTGTTCACACAAAATTCCCAAAATACCAAAATTCGTTAGAAACACCCGCTGCGCTGGGTTAAGCTGAAGATTACCTGAAATGTTTTAGTTTCTCGGTTCCGGAATGTTGGGAGGAAATGTAGTACATATTACTACAGGATTATGCATCCATATCTTGAAAGAATCTTAGAAATTGGTCCAATAGTATAAAATAAATATAAAAATAAGAACAGCTTTTCTCGAGTTGCAAGTGTAATAAAGGTGGTATGATTTTTATATGGCTAGTTCATTATATTCATGCTTGCCATACTTTATATGGCACAGGTTGTCATATAAGTGTGATAGCGATACTTTTAATTGTCATATAATTATTGGTTGCCATACAAATTATTCATACATATATATGTATATGGCATAGTGTAATATCACTTGCAATATTTACAGAAAGTGTGCCATACATTATATGACAACTTTGTTCATATATATATGATAGTGTAATACCGCCTTAACAAACTCGACTTGCTCTTGAATAATAAGTTTAGAATATTAGATCGAGTTTGTCGCACAGATTTCAAAACAAGCTGATTAGTGGCCCAATTTAAGAAGCATTTTATATATTTACTGTTACAAGTCACAATTCTAACAAAGGCCTTATAAGGGTCTGGACAACTGTTGAAATTGTCATTATTAAGCATATGCATAAATGAAAACTTCTCTTTTATTCCCAATCCAAAATAGTATTATCTGGTTCAATCTCGAAGGCGTTCTGAAACTAGAGTGTTCAATAAAATAAATAAATCCAACGGTGACTTATTCCCTGTTGAGAAGAAATCAAATTGCATTCTATCAACAATTGCAGGTTCCAATTGCAATCAAAAAAGTAGATAAATGGAACAGTAAATCAATGTGAATTAAGAGCTGCTCTTAATTAAAAGTGTTCAAGGATCAATCGAATCAGTTGTGGCAGATTCAATCAAAGCGAAAGTGGGTGTTCAGCATTGATTTAGCTTGAATTGTTTGCTTCTTCAAAGATTTAAATTAAATAACTCGTGAGCGTAATTAGCCTTGAAGTATATTCCATTAGTAGTAGTGGCAAACGCATTGTCTTTTTAGCAAAAAACAATTTCCGCTGACTATATTATGCCTTATACGATTCACTTCGTGCGAGGAAAAATGTAAATGAGAGAATACTCAGAAATAACTTGTGTTCAGATTGCTCAGTTTTCGATGATTTCCAACCAATCTAAGCCAAAAACTTGTCGAATTCTTTGCATGAAGAGGTCGAACATGAACACTTTCGTTGGTATTCGACAGCGATTGAACAGCACCCCAATGGTGGCGTTTGTCAATCCTCGAAAGCAATTTGCTGAGCGCTTGAATAAGTGCGTTTACGAGAGTGGGGTTGAAGCCAGACAAAGAGCTAGTCTTGAAGTCGTAAACACTTCAAGCACAACCTCAAGGTGTTTTGAAAATGTTGGCATCGTTCGAAAGGTGAATAATTCAAATCGAGTTTTGTTGAGAGTGATACTAGTATTAATGAAGACAATAGCAAGCGTGCTAAACATCATGCAACGTTTCCATCAGCATTGGATATGTGGGGATAGGACATTTAAGGTTGAACCTTAGATACCTTGTTCTTTTGTCTACGAAGCATCTGAACGGTCCCTCTGCTTTAACTTCTTCCAGGTCTAGAGTATGGACTTGGGTCATCACGGCCGTTAAAAATTATATTAAAGATCACTTCAAATATTCCAGTAGTAACTGTGTGCTGTAGGTGTGTTTCATTATTTGCCATCGCAAAGTTGCTTAATTTCGAAATTTGCCACCCTAGCATGAATTTTTCTCATTTTGGTAAAAAATGTCGAGTCTGATTTATTCTCCCCCTCAATAATCTAAAACAGTCGGTGGAACCAATGCTACTTCTCTTTCAATTTAAATGTTTACAACAGGAAAGACAGGATATTTACCTTTCACTCTTTGTTTTGCGGATTGCAAAAAGTTATATCCATTTGAAAGCTCTCATTTGGATGCAGTAGTGAGCATTAACAATTCGCATAATCCTTTCTCAAATGTGGTCTGGGTTCCAAAATGTTTATTGTGATTGCACGAACAAAAAAGTATCAAAATAATTGAAATGAAGAAAAATGTTACACCATACGTAATTAATACGCCATAAAGTAATTCATTACAAAAAAATTGGCACGACTGTGTCGCACGAACTTTGTGACTGTGTGCTTCATAATATAATTGGTGGTACAGGGTTGCCAACTACTTATTGATTATGAAAAGGCGTGGGCAATTTGGTGTTCATCGATGGGATAATGAATGAAGACAATTATTTGATGATCTTAAGGACAACCTTAAGCAGAGTGCAGAACAGTTGGGTATTTTGCGGTCCTTCAAGTTTTATCAGAACTATGATCCGAAACACAAAGCCCATATTGTTCCCGAATGGCTTTTGTATCACTGCCCAAAAGTTATTGCAACCCCTGCACAATAACCAGACCTCAACCCAATTGAAAACCCGTGGGATGAACTACATGTGCGGGAGAATCCCGTTATGTCCGTCAGTGATTTGAAGGGAAGGCTCAAACAAGAATGGCTAAAAATAACACCCAAACACCTAAACAAAATTATTTTAAAAATGCCAAGGCCTTTGTCTGGAGTAGTAGGTAAAAATAAGGGATGTGCTGAAATATTAACGTTATTATGCATTAACAAATTTAATAAATATTAAAAAAAAAAAACGAATATTGGTTAAGTGTTAATTTCCTGACTGATTACATTATTTGCATATATTTTAAAATGCCTAGTCTTGCGATGTCTTTTGGCTGTGTTTTTCAACGTTTGGTAATACAATCTGTATAGAAACCATACTTGAAATAATGGTCCATATATTAGTTCATAGCCTTTACTAAAAATGTCACATAGAAAACCGAATATTATTGGCTGTCACTGTATTGTAACGTGCGCTTAGTTCGAAATAATAAAACATTTCCTTTCACTTTAATTATACTACTTTTATTCGATATCTACTTTTATTCGATATACAACTCGAATTAACTCAATCTTTACACCATCACTTTATAATCAAAACTGACTCTCTTGTTGCATCAGCGGCCTCTTTATATAGAATAACATATTACATCTAGAGCTTTCTAGCAATTTCCAACATCGAGAGCCTTCCAGTATTTTGCTGTAAAGCATTTCTCCCCCTGGTATATTTCTACACACACACACACACACTGACTCACAAGCAACCCCTTCTATTAGATGTACATTATAGTGTTGCCGCCTTGTGATTTCGGTTGAACGTTTTCGTTTAGGAAATTAGTATTAAATGTTGGGTGTTCATTACAGTATGTATAAAGACTTGAAAATGGAACGATTTTTTAATAATCCATGATTTCTTAACCAAGCAGTAAAAAAGGTTAACAAACAGGCTTTGGCTATCACAGATTCTTAATCATGACTTAAGAAGAATCCTCGATAATCAAATTGCTGGTAGTAGGTAGTAAGAGAGTATAACAACCAAAAATATATTTTATATGTTATCATTATTCTGTACTTCGCACCGCCTATTTGTGGTGTTCCGCATCTTTTCAACAAACTCAATGGGTTTGAGTTGTATCACATACATTTAATTTGACATACAAAAATATAAAACAAGGATTCTGATAACCTTAAATTCAATTCAATTCCAATGAACTGATTGTGCCCATCAAAGACATTAAATCAGCCAATGCCAAATAAGTCCAGTAGTTGAATCATCCACTGAGTTAATCTAAATGGCTGGCAATTAAGCTTGAAATTGCACTTAAGTTCTTATACTGATTTAATAGTGTTATTTTATTTTCAAGACTACATATGTATTTTTAAACCTGTTATCTCAGTCGTTATTCCATCAGAACATGTGTAGGAAAAATTAAGATTCACGAGTGTATACATACGTACATGTATGGTAACAGCTCCGCACATGATTTGATTACGTTTAGAAGCCAAACGTCTTTTTGCTTGCCTTACACGGCGGCGTTGGAAATCTTCTGCAACATCTTTCCACTGGCTTTCCAACAATCTGTGGGTGTGATTCTGTGGAAAGAAACAACAATGATTTAAATTAGTGAAAAAGGAAACTTTTTGAAATGTGAAGGGGCTGAAATTAAATTCTTGTGACATTTCGAAAAAAAAGTTTAAATAATAGGTTCGTTCGTTGAACTTTACCCAGGGTTGACCCAGGTTTTCTAGACAACCTTATGAGTTGTCAAAAAACCTGGGTTTTCAAGATTTTAGAAAACACGTAGCCACAAAATCACCACACATCCCTGTCATTTGAATAAAAATACTTGCCATCGGACAGCCCTCAACTCGTCACAGCAAAAACCTAGGACGACTTGAGGGAAAACCCAGGTGAACTCCAGGGCTCAAAAAACACTCGATTTTGGCATTCAGGGCGACTTTAGGTTTCTCGTAAAACGCTTTGTGGCGACCCCAGGGCTTCAACGAACAAACCTAATAATTAAAACTTTTCCGGTGAATCCATTCCTGTCGTCAAAATTTTGCGATTTTCAATTCAATTCAATTCAATTCAATTTTTTTTTATTCAATTTAAATGTAGGTACAGAAATTTTTAACAAACAAAAGACGGCTGTTAAGCCGTCTGCCGTTTCTCAAAGTTTTATTTTCTGAGATTACAAAGTTTAAATAACGCATTAAATTTATTTAAAAATTAGGTTTATTTCAACATTCTAAAACAAAAAAGTTAAAATAATTTTTAAAAAGAAAAAACTAACACAAATATCAATCAGATGAAAATTAATAGAGACAAGATCATTTTAAGCTTGATGTGTATGTGTAAGCAAAAAAAAGTGCAAAGTCTTCAATAAATAGGGCTTTTAGTTTAGCTAAAATAAAATTAAATATGGTGTGTTTTACTCATGACAGATTCAAATATGTGTTTCTATAAGAGTTCGCGTGAGAAACATATCGTACTAGCAACTTCCATCCTCACTGTCCATTCAGAACACTGACAAATTCATCATAATGTAAGATAACTTTTATTAAAATACAGTCTGTGAATTTCTTGCGGAATGGGACACACCGCTAGGAAATTAAAAATATCCTCGTTCTGATTTAAGTTGCATATGCTACAAATAGAGTTGATATCTCTTCGATATGGTCTAAAATTCAATTCAAAAATTTCCGTTCTTACTTTAAATATAAGGCTTATATCGTAGGCAGAAAGCAAAACAACTACTTTAGAAAGAGTAATTGTTTTCACCTAGGTAAAGATTAAGAGTTTTATAAATATCCCTTGAGGTATACTCCCTAGCCCTGTCAATATGCATTAGATAACTACGTTCATCAACTTTCGCGATGCAATTGTAGAAAATATTTTGCCATTCTGCTACATTGTTTCTATTTAAATTTAAAGAGTTACCATGTTCAAAAGCGAGTTCTTGCCAGTTCTTAAAAGGAGAATACCCACACCGGAGAGAAACAATCATCATTCTTTTGTGTAAATTGTTATCGGGTCTCTTTATAATTTTGGTTAAATAATCTGCACTAGCCTTCATGTTTCGAATGAATATTTCAGCTAAACCGGACTCAACATAAATAGAATAGTTAGGACTATTCGACGGTAGTTTGAATATTCTTTTGAAAAAATATAGTTGAAGTTTTTCAATATCATCCATCCTTAGGTAATCGTAGATTTCATTGCCATAGCAGAAACAACTATTAACTGTTGCATTGAAAACTTTAAATTTTGACGCGTCGTCTACAAGTGACTTCGAAAAAAATTGTGACCACATTGAATTAATTGCTGACTTGGCTAAAGATTGTTTTTCTTTTATATGAGCACTGAAACTCAAGTTATTTGAGATTACGAAACCAAGATATTTAAGCTTTTTAACGACTTCGATGATAGTACCATCTAATGCCCAGGGTCTTATGTTTCTTTCAGAACGAGCATGATTCTTAAATATCATTGTTTTTGATTTTGTTGAGTTTATTTTTAACTCCCAAAAATACCAAAATACTTTAAGTTTATTTATTTGGAGTTGAAAATAGATAGATAGATAGATACAATATGTTTATTTCTCATAAAATTCAGATAGAAGAATTACAAAATTTATACAACTTAAAAATTATGTAGAAATATTGATGACATTTAGTATTATTTAATACCTAAGTATAGTAATAGTGTCAAATGCCACTGCAAGTAGTTACTATTAAAAAAAAATAAAAGCAAATAGAATTAGGGTGGGGTGACCCTTGAAGCGTCGCTGGGTTGTCAGCAAACATGACGAGGTCATCAGCATATAACAAAAGTCTTACAAAGATATCACCGAAAGAGATTCCCCCTGGTAAATGGTTCTCAATGTCGTTTATGTACAAGGCAAACATTAATGGACTTAAAACACAACCCTGCGGGATGCCAGTCTCTAAGCTAAATGTATTTGACTCATTCTTTCCATTACATACCACTGCACACATGTTCAATAATAGCTGTTCGTACACCCTAATAAACTTAGTTGAGACCCCAATTAGTGATAATTTATATAGCAATGATCTTCTGTTTCTATCGTAGTGTCAAAAGCTGCCTTAAAATCATAAACACTGTATAAAGAGGTTTTTTCTTGTCTAAAAAACGCCTAGCCGCTGTGGTGAAAGCGAAAATTTGATCCATCGTCGAAAGGTTAGGTTGGAAACCTGTTTGAAAACAGCTGATTATGTTATTGCTCTGAACCCAACTAGATAGCCGAAGATATAAAATTTGCGTAAAAAGTTTTTTCAACAAACACAAAACAGAAATAACCCTAACCCTATAGTTATCCCGGTGATTGGGATTGCCTTTTTTGAAAATAGTAGTTATCCTTGCCAGCCGAAAACAGTTCGGAAAAGTCTCATTAAACATATGTATTATTCATTAAATCGAGTATATAGGTAGTGCAAAAATTCGGGAGGCGAATTTTTGTAAAACTCAATTGGAATACCATCTGACCCTGCAGCTTTGTTATTTCTCATTGTTTTTAAAGATGTTAATAGCTCATGCATTGTAAAATTGGAGTCTAATTCTGGAATACTAATATTTGGGATTGCAAATCTTATTGAAACTTGATTCGGATCTGACAGTAAAAGTTTCTTGAAATAACAAGCAAGCTCATCAACACTAATACATTAAGAAAGTGATTTAGTTCTCCCTCCTAGAATACGGACATTGTTCCAGAAGGATTTTGAGTCCTTACAGTTAATGAGATTGCAAGCCGCATTCCTAAGGTAAAGTAGTTTATTTTTCTGACATAGATCTTTATATACTTTATTTTGCTGCAGATAAAGATTATTAAAAGCATCATTATTTGATTCTCTAAATAGTTTTAGGAACTTAAAAGATTTCAAATTCAAATTCAAATTTTATTTTTTTTTTGGATATGTATCATTGGCAGATAATTATTTTGTATAGAGATGAATATAAAGATTCTTAGCAACTAAGAATTTTTTGTAAAGAGATAATTCGAATGGAAGTGTAAGTTGTTATGAGAAAAGTTTAAAAAAACTCAATAGATACAAAAAAAAAAAAAATTATACAAATATGTGTGTGTATTATAGTAAAACCTAAATATGAACTAAGCAACTTCTGATATAAGATACTTTATTATAAAACTCTCATGCATTGAACATCTATATTCAAAATTGTCAGTAAGAAAACTTATGTTGGCCTTAATGGTTTTAATATTAGATATATCATGCAATGCTAAGGTAGAAAAATGCCAAGGAAGGCTTAAGATCATTTTTAATTTATTTTGTTTTATTTTGACAAATTTGGAGTTTTTGAACATGACATTCTGCACATTTGCTCCAGCAAGGAGAAGCATATAAAAGTCTTGGAAGTATGACAACTTTATAAAGAAGAATTTTGTTTTCCTTGCTTAGATGTGAATTTTTGTGTAAGAGTGGATAAAGAATCTTAACTATTTACTTTTTTTATACTGTCTGTTATATGATTTGCAAATGTTAGTGTTTTATCTAAGGTAACACCCAAATACTTTGTGGTTGTTGACCATTCTATTGGTGCGTTGCAGATCGATAGGTTATGTTGCGGTAGATTAGAAGATTTTCTTTTCCTAGAGAAAAACAAGGCTTGCATTTTGGTTGGGTTTATTTTAATTTTCCATCGATGAAAATATTTCTCGATGTGGTTTAAGGCATTTTGTAATTTAAAAAGTATCGTCTGACAATCAGAAGACGCACAGTATATGGCTGTGTCGTCTGCAAAGAAAGCGTTTTCGCAGTCTAAGTTTACTGGGAAGTCGGCCGTATATAAGTTATATAACAGTGGAGATAAGGTTGATCCTTGGGGGACGCCCGCTTTTATAGGAAATAGGGGAGATGAATCAAAGTGAAGCTTAACATAAAAAAGTCTTTCTGAAAGAAAACTTTGGATTATTTTAACTATATACATTGGGAAGTTGTTTGTGAATAGCTTGTGAAGCAGGCCGTTATGCCAAACACTGTCGAAAGCTTTTTGTATATCAAAAGAAACCACACCTATTGATTGTTTGTTTGTTAGTGATTCTTTTACTTTTTTCGTTATTCTTTTTAGCTGATGAGTAGATGAATGGTTTCTTTTGAATCCAAACTGTTCTGATGGGACTAGATTTCGATTTTCAACAAACTCGTTCATTAGATTAAATATAATTTTTTCGAAAAGCTTACCCAAACAACTTAGTAAGCTAATCGGTCGATAACTTGAGATTTCCATAGCTGGCTGAGATGGTTTCAGTATCGGGATTATCCTAGCCATTTTCCTAATTTTTGGAAAATAACCTTCTTTGAGACAACTTTCAAACAACGAAGTCAAATATTGGTGAGTTTTTTTTGGCAAGTTTTTGATAACCCTGTTGGTGATATTGTCAGTACCTGCTGCTTTTTTTGTACGCATGGAAGTGATTATATCTTTTACACAGGATACTGATATCGATGGAATATTGGTTTCGATTGAAGATGAATTTATGATGGCAATACTGTTTTGAACTGATTGATTGGTTTGAAGGTCATTGGAGTTATCTGATATTGCATGGTTGGAAAGAAAGAAGTTTCTAAATTCAATCGCTTTCTCCTCGTTTGTATGGAGTGTTCTTCCGTTACTTTTAAGATATGGGATTGTTTTGTTTTTGTTCTTAAATATCTTAGAAAGCTTCCATATTTTTTTGTCGTATTTATCAATTTGTGATAACATTCTGTTCTATTCTTTGTTTCGAATGTCTTGAATTTTTTTGATTACTAATTTGTTAAGCAAATTTTGCTGAAATCTTAAAAACGTATCTCTTGATCTTTGATAGCGCCTTCGAATTATATTTTTATAGTTTATAGTTCTTTTTACATCATCGGTAAGTAATAAGAATAACCTATTATTGCATTGAAGATGAGATGTATGCAATAAGGGTACAGATGCTCTTATTCCTTCTTCGATTGAATTTTCAAATGCTCTGATTTTGTCGTCAATTTCTTCTAGTCTGAAAGTAGAGGGTTGAGAAAAATCAGAGAGTGAGTTTTTGATGCAACATTTGAATTTTTTCCAATCAGCTCGATTATAGTTGAAACGGTCAATCGAGGTTTGGATGATACTTGTTTCGTTAAGATAGAAAACTACCGGTTTGTGATCAGATGAAAGATCATTAATGACATTTAAGCGAGATATACTATCAAGTTTATTTGTTAGTACAGAATCTAAGGTTGATGGGAGACCTCTGCCATTAGAAGGAATATATGTAGGTTCCGAAGGAAAAGCAATGTCAAAATTTTCGAAAACCTTTAGATCAGACAGAATATTTCCCCAGGGATTAGCTCGAGCACAACCCCATGAAGAATGTCTAGAATTGAAATCAGCACACAAGAGGTAATTTTCATTAGTTCTTATGAGCTTAAGAGTATCAGCTTTGAATTTTCGTTTTTTTTTTTCGATATTTACTCTACCCCCTGGAAAGTGAGCTGCTGTAATTCTAAATTTGTTTGATGGGCTGCAATCAACTTCTATTGATAAAGTTTCTATTAGAAAAGTTTTTGTACTTGTAATATGTTTATGCTTTACCGACTTGTTTACGAAAATGCAGACTCCTCCTCCTCTCTCTCTAATAACCTATCTGATCTGTACAAACTGTAATTAACTATATGAATATTGATCCTTGGCTTTAGCCAAGTTTCAGTAACGATTGCAATATCAATATTGTTTACAGTAAGAAAATTGACAAATTCTTGTTCTTTAATCTTTAAGCTTTTAGCATTCCATACCATAATTTTCAATTTATTGGCCATGGTTAGTATACAAATATTTGAAGCTTAATTCAGCTATAACGTTAAATTGATCTTGTTTACATTTACATACAGATAATTTAGATAACATTTAATTTTTGAGAGACATAAGTTCATCAAAACTAAATAAATTGTTGTTCTTGTTGCCGAGTGATCGTGGAGCTGTTGGCATCTGGGTGCTGGCGCTGGTGTTCACAGGCAAAGAGTTAATTGTTTTTGGAGCATTGTAGCAGCTGTTGTTGGTTGGCATTGAGTTGGTGACGAGATGAGAGTTTTTGTTTGTAGTTGAGCTTTGGATCATTGTAGAGTTTCGTTTTACTTGGGATAGGTTCGGGAAGTCAGCAGTATTTAAGTTAAATGCTGTGGACTTTCTCAACGGTGAGTCTTGAAAACCGTTCTCGGATCTTAAGCGGTTTCTTTTAATTCGAGACTTAAGCCTATTTTGAATTTCGATGTATTCTAACCTTTTTTTACACGTGGCGTCGTTGGCTGTGTGTTGCTCATTACAATTGACACATTTTATTTTTGTTGCAGCATTCGCTTCAGAGCAGTGAGAGCATGCTATTTTTACATTGCAAAATGAGGAACCATGGCCAAACATTAAGCATTGATGACATTGCTGTACGAAGTGGGGATGTTTTCTGTAGAAATCCCAATAAACTGACACGTTCCCGACAGGCCTAGTTTGTTTTTTTAAATCGTTCATTTTTATACTTTTGTTTTTAAGATAAACTAAGAAGTTACACTGGTCTTTGAATTTAGGGTTTTTTATATTCATAAGAGATATATGTTGAACTTCGAGTTTAAGATTGGAACATAATTCGGTTTTGAGATCAGTAAGATTCATTTTATGTAAGCCGTATAACACTACTTTAAATGGTATCTGATCTTTAATATTGTGAGAGAAAAACTGTACTTTTTTTCGCAAAGGGCAATTGCAATTTTTTTGCTATCGATTTCATTAAAGAGTTTAATGCGGCAACAAATTGAAATGTTTTTGGTCTCGAATTTGGTTATATCACATTCTTTCATGCACTCAAACACGAACGAACTATTGTTTCCTATCACATTGATAGGAGGGATTTCTTCGGCTTTAGGCAGATTCTCACGTGGTGATGATTCCGACATAGGTTCTTCGTTATCAGAAAGATCCGAAAGGTCACTGAAGCGATTATATGATGATAATTTACTGTAGAAACTTCCCGGTTTCTTAGTAAATTTTTAAGATTGATTCATTTTTGCAGCTAGGGAATTCTCATCAGACGATGATGAGTCCCGTAGCCGTTTACGATTTTGCGGAACTATTAAGTGCACTGTTAGAATTTGTAAAAGAGAGAAAAGAGCATTAGCTAGAGTAGCGAACGATGTGCACGGCTTGACTCACTTACACAGAAAGATTTCACTCTACACTTTCTGCACTCTTCATCGTACCATTTTGATTTCGGCCAGGGTGAAATAAACCGTGTTCTATTTGCAGTTGTTGATCGCCGTATGCAACATTAACACCTTCCTCAACAAAAAGGGGATTTGAATATAAGCAGAAAACATTTGGTTTCTTAGATTACGTTTATACAACATGGCCTTGTGCTCTACCCATTTAAGTTTGTTACTTATTAGAGAAATTTTGAAATTTGTCGATTTTACCTCCGTTTGTTCGTCACGCACAGTCATTCATAAACTGCCAGTACTAGTGGGGGTGTCTGTCCGTGCTTACTGGTTTGTGCATAAAATATAAATAATCTCACAAAATCGAAATTTTGTTAGGTTCCTTTGTATTTACTTATTCACTATAATGTGAACTAGGAGATTCCGGTGACATTTTGAAGAGGCATTTAAATCAAATTAATTCTGTTTTTTACCAAGGCGAAATGTCGGATATCGCACCGCATATGATAGGATACTACTGTAAGGCACATGGTGAATCATGTCCGAGAGAAATAAAATTAAAAAAGAGACGATGCCTAAATCACTACGCTCTATACATATATTTGAAGAAGTTCCTACTTTGACAAAGACAATATAATGTTTTTCTCTAAAAAAGTATTTTCTTGAATTTTCATAATTTTGTAGTTAGTACTGAATTTTTCTAAGCAAGCTTATTTCACTAAAAATATCATTTTTGTATTTCAAGTTTCATTTAAAATTCCGCCTTCTTTCCACAAACTTTTCTTCTTAAATCCTTGAATTGAACCAGCAATAAATTTAACGCAACGAAAATTGCACTTCAACACTCATTTAATAATAATCAATCAATTTATTCCAAAGAACAAAACTATGCTCTTAGCTTTCCATGCATGCATTCTTGGTTGATAAAACATTTGCTATCTATATGCCACTTTGATTTCACGCATCGCTCAAATCAATGCCTAGACTATCAATAAAAGTTTCCAACAAATTCATCCCCAACTTCCAACCGCCCCCGCAATTAAATTCTGATGTTCCGCATAAAAATTACAATCACTTAAATGTAGTGTCTCCTATACGGAATCGTGAAAAATCAAATTTCAATTGTTTCTATATCTGCAAGGGATTCAACTGATATTGTCTATCAATTTGAATTCAGATTTGAATAGAAACAATAAACTCACTCAAACCCACCCCCATATAAAACTCACTCGCCACATAGATTCGTTTGAGTGATGTAATCAATCGCTGCATCTAGAGACAAGCATCGCTTGATATTTTTTTGATAATCTGAACGCATTTAGAGCGTTTTCTTGAGATCTTCAGTCTTTAAGAACAGTCACAACACAAGATTAAATTTCAGTGTCGGCGGATATTCGAGATCAGTTGTTGTTGAATACGGTAACAGTCCGGTAATTTACATTCGGGAAAGTGCTTGAAATAAATTTTAGTTGAACGGTTTTTGCGTGCACAAAACATATTTAAAGGTGCGAAGAGCTAGGTGATATATACAAACCTATGTAAGTTGGTTCAAAACCGAAGGATATTTTAGTAGGATCCAAGAGAACTAAAGGATACTTCTGTAATGGCAGCCATGGAAGGGGGTAAATCGATGCATGGTTTAGTATACGATATACGAAGCACTTGCATGATTTGAATGACTTGCAATTCAAGTTCTATACCAATAATTTAGCCACAAGTATAGACCCTTCAATTGATATCGAAAGAACTGTTATATTCTAGTAGTTTATGATTTTTCACCCTTTTCCCTGAAACGCGCAGTCTTTGTAAAAGTGTTTTTTAAAAAAATATTGAAAAAAATTATGCCAAAAGTGTTTAATTAAAAAAACAATTCTTACCTCGAAGTGTAAGCTTAAGAAGATAATAGATTGACTTTTGAGTTGAAAATGTTCAATGATTGGTGAATTTTTATGTCGGTCATCATTTTGAACAACTTTGTGTGCAACTGAGCATTCGAACCACAATCAGTATCGTTCGTTTTACAATAGGTATTGTGATTCTTTTCTATTTGACTTCACTCGCACTAACTTAACATTCAGTGATTACGGTGGCGGTGAAAGAAAAGTAAAAAAAAAATCAGATTAAATAAGCTATTCACTTGTGTTCTCCAATTTAACTCGGAAAAACGGCCAAACTTTAGATTACTGGAAGTAAATATTAAAGCACGACTTGTTGGAAGAGTAAAAGAATACATAAGGACTTAAATTGCAAAGTAAAAAATTCTTTTTTTTAACTAAATCTTGTAGTTAGTTAGTTGACTCTGGTTGACTTCACATTAAGTGGCACGACAGATAGGGGATATCTTGTTGGATTTATCACTTATTTGGAATTGTAAGTTTTATGCATAATGATTTGCATAAGAAGCAACAAAAGCCCAGGACGAATAGGTTGTGTCGAAATAAGAAAAAATCGTATCGGCGGGGGGTCTATGTCCCTCCGTCGAGCCTCCGTCGAGGCGCGAGAAACTTTGAATTATAAAAAAAATTCACTAACTACCAGGTGCAAAACTAACACTTTGTTCTTGAATTGACATTTTAGTTCAAGTCAATTTAGGGAATGGGTTTTGACTAATCAAGTCTCAAAGATGATTTTTACAAAATTTTGCGGTTTTAAGCGTCATTTTTATACAAATGATTAATGATTTTATTAATTCTGAAACAAACACAGAAAATCGAGCCTGAAAGTTTTTCTTAGTTTTTGAGAAACAAAAAAAGCTGAAGCAGATCCTTTTTTTGGGGTTTTATTTTAAAATAAAGAAACCAAACCGATTTCACTAAGAAAATCAAAGTTTTGGGAGATGGAAATTTTCTTTTTTTGTATAGCTATCGATGGATGAACTGAACTTTTTTTCAAACTTAGCTTTGAATAGCTTTGGTTCATTGTCATTTTCTTAAATCTTGTTCAAGTCTTTGGGCATTGTAAAATTAGAAAAATTATCATTAAAAAATAAAACATAAATTGATGCGGTTTCATCAAATTCACTTTGCGCTTCACTCGAATAGAAACAAACATTTTCTTAAAAGAAGAGCGTCTTGGTCTCTATTGAAAATATATATACAAACAAACAAACATGAGAACTGGATCTTTATAAGATATTTTTTTCAAACAAAAAAAATGAAAATTTCGCTTTAAGGATTTCTACAGTTTTTTAATTAAATATAGTTTAGTATCTCGAAGAACTGTTTTAAATTTTATCAAAATCAGTTGAGTAGTTCTCAATAAATTTTGAGAACCGATTTTAAAAACGTTCCGACAAAAATGTGTTTAAGGTTTTGATCGAGTAAGCCTAGTTGACCTCTTGTGTGTGACTTCTCAGGGTTGTATCTCCAAAACTATTGCTTGAAAACTTGAAAATTTACGATAGAGATATTTTAGGATCTAATAGGACAATAAAGTTGAGGTTTTGAATTAGCTTCTAAAGGTGGGTCTAAGACGAAAGAGACTTTTTTGAATCATTGCCTAGAAACTGCTTTGAGTTTCAAGTAACCTTAAAAAAAAATCACAAGCAACAAAGTTGTTTTCAAATTGAAAAACTAGGCTACGTCGAATGAAATACTTATGGTTTTTAATTTAATAAATGTTTACAAGAAATATTAAAAAAAAAATTCGTTCGATCTGTGTCCGATTTTACCAACTTACAAGAGTTTTCACAAAGTTGAAATTTTTTAATTTATGTTGTTTCACCAAACGTTGCTAGTTACAATTTTGTAGTTGTATTTTACAAAGCAGAATTTGTGGAAAAATTTTCCGTATAACCAACACAAAATTAAAGTTGTAATTCGAAAGCAAAAAACTTACTGTAACAAAACAAATTGGTGATTTTTCATCAAAGAAAATAGAGCAACAAAACTTGTGCAACTTGTAAAAATATTCTACAGGTGGTCATTTTGGTGTATTACTTTTTTTATTCTTTTTCACTTGTATAACAAAAATGTTTTTGAAACAAAGGCACAGCAGCGATGGCAGTCCAAGAGACAATACCTTGACAACGTTTTACTTATTTATACTGATGATTTCAGCACAACGTTCAACAATATTGTTAAAAAACGGTTGTAAATTACAAGTTGCTCATAACTATGATGCAACAGGAATTTTGGACACTTGTGATACTTATACAATATTTTTACTTGTACCATAAAGCAAGTTTTTCAATTGCGCAGGAAAAAATTTTTAAGGTAACACCAAAACACGACTTTACGATAATAGAGAATATTTCAAAAGTGTGTCCTGCAATTCGATCTACAGCCTGAACCCCTTGACCGATTTTCTTCAAATTTACATTTAGGGTCTGTAGAGTTGCTTACAGAGAGATTATATGGTAATACTTATTTTTACCAAAAACGGCTTTAACGCTTTCGATTGAATTTTATGTGAGGTATTATTTCTAAATTGTCTTTCGTGTGATGTAACACGGTTGCCGTTTTGGTAGGATCCTACCAAAATTGGTAGGTTTTTTCAGCTTTGGTAGGTTGGTAGGTTTCAATACAATTTGGTAGGTAATTTTTACTTAAACATCCTCAACAACTCTTTTACAAAAAATAAAATAATCTTTAATTAATTTCTCAAAAGAAGTCCACAAATGTAACCAGTGGCCGATTCTGTAACGTTTTAGACGACTATAGTCTGAATTTAAGACAGTAACACGTTTTTAAGACCCTGAAAAAACTGCCAAAACTGGTAAGACGACAGTAAAGTAGCTTTCCACCAACCACTGAAAGCAAGATTATATGAAACAATCGTTTGACGAAGCAATCTACGATAGACGATTGAACGATAATCGGTTTCGATTCTACATAGTTAGTAAAGTAAACAGATTTTCCCAGTTTGAAATTCAGGAATTCGATTTCCAAGTATTTTTGTAAAGTAATATTCGTGTAATATTCGTTTTACTCAATTTTTTTGAAAAAAAAATTAAAGTCATATGCCCTCAAAAATATATTTTCGCTGCTGATAAATTCACTTTCAATGTTATACACATCAATAATAATCAATTTCAATTCAACATGTAAGCGAAAACTAGTAAAACAAAAAACTAACCCAAGAATACCGAGTAAGGTCCGATTGTGATATAGGTTATTTTCCTTGTTTTGACAACTAAATCTTATCTTAAGAATTTTCAGACTGTTTTTTCCGTCTGAAAATCTATTGTCGTTTTCCATTGGTAATCCGGAAAAACTCTCCGATCCGGAGTGCCAAAGTAACACTTTTATTTGTTTTGATGTTTCGTTGTTTGTGTTGTGTATCGGTGTGAAACGTCGAGCGCTATTTTTTAATTCACTTTTTTCATTTTTTTCATAATTCACTTAAAACCACAGGAATATGTCTTAAAATGTTTTTAGACCTCATCTCACAAAATTAATAAATTAATAATTGTTCTCAGGTCACTTTTTTTCAATTTTAAGAGGTGTCAAATGATATTTGTCAATTTTGACGTCAACAGTGTTTCAGTGTGTGAGTGCTTCTGGCTTCGCTTCCTTCTTCAAATCAAGAATCAAATTTCTCTTTTTTCGAGGAGAGGAACTGTCATTCGATGCCAATGAAACGGTTTGAGAAGCGTTCAGAAGGCTTCCGAACGACCAATGGAAAAAGACATTACTGTCAGCTATGTAAATGTCAACTGAAACTTCTGACACTTTTGACCAATCAGAGTGACGAAAACTGACAGTAGTTTTCGAATTTTGTCGAAGCCTTAAGTTATTTGTTGGCACTTCGAAACATAAAGATTTAACAAATTTCGTTTTTAATTTACTGACCCTACCTCACACAGCAGTAGAAAGGAAATTTTTTGATATGTCCCAAATAAAAAGCAAACTAAGAAAGAAATTGAGATTTAATGTAATAAACAGTATAATGTTAGCAAAAGACTTAGCCTCTGAAAACTGTGCCTTAAACTTAAACTAGTGTGCGTTATGAAAAATAATTATGAATTACTGCGAAAACAAGTTTTTTTATGTTGTTTATATATTTTTTTCGAAAAATAAACTCAAATGAAGATTTGGTAGGTTTTTCATTGAGTTGGTAGGTTTTTTTTCTTGACAACGGCAACCGTGGATGTAAACATGTTTTTGGAAAAAGTATAAGAACCGTACCCCCCGTAGAACCGTTCTTTTTTGGAAACCGACTTTGTCGTTGATGGCTGACATGATCTTACACAAAATTTAATATTTTAAAAGTTCTAACTAAGGTATACGAACTATTGTGTATTAACATTTGATAAATTTAAATATTTATTGATTTTGTAAAAAAATGTTGATTTTTTGAATATTTTCAAAATGGTAAATTTTGATTTAAAAATTTTTTTTTCAAAATATTTTCTGACAAAGTCTTACAAATTGCATTACTTGAAACTTGTTTTAAAAAAGTGAAAAATAGAAAACTGGTTCAGCGATTTTGATTAAATTTTCAGCGTTTATTTGTTATACCAACAGCAAAATAATGGCGGTTTTATTTTTTGGTTAAAAACTTTTGGAATATTTGATTTAATTTCTTTTTAATATATTATGTGATTTTATTCAATTTTGAAAATTAATTTGCAGTTGGCAACCCTATACCACCAAATATAACCAAATATATTATGAAGATAGAATACTTAAACCCTGTACTCAGCCTTTAGATTTCAATACTGAACTCAGCACACATCAAGATTTTGCTGCCGTAACTGTTTTGCTGTAATTCTTATATCATGAACTGTGTTCAATTTAACAAACGTGATATTCTTTTCGTATTTAGCATACTGATGTAACACAAAATTGACTGAAGACTACGATTACGAAAAATTACTTTTATATTCAAATGTGCTTAAGTGAAAAGAACTACTAATCGATCATATTGTCTTGCCCGTTACCACAGATTCGTGTGCATTGAATAAGTGACTATGAATTGTGAATTATGCACTAGTAGTATTTATTTGAAGTTGACAATTTGCCTTTATTCGACTTACTACAGTGTTTGAATGTGTGAAGCTTCTGGGTTTGCTTTTTAGTCCAAAGTGATTATAAAAAAAATGTGTGTTAACAATAAATTCCAACAAAATTACAAAAACACTCCTATAATGGGAACATATCTCTACCGACAAACTCAAAAGTTATTTTTAATCAATTTTGTAATGAACTCGATTCTGTTGAAAAGTCACAACCATAAGTCCCTCAAAACGTTGTGACCAACTGAAAAACACAACAATTCGGGTATGAGTGAAAAGTTGTGGTTTAATTGAAACGTTGCGACTTGTGAGGTATCACTACTGTCTGACAGTATAGGAGTATAAGCAAGTGCGTTGTATTGAAGTGATAAAGGATACTAAAGTTATTGATGATGCAAAACAAAAACAAAACCGTCGTTTGCGGCGCCGAGTATGTTAACCAAAGAAAACCTGCAGTCGGTGAACTTTCTGATCGCTCGTGCTACCATCAATCGTTTCTTGAGCCTATAAATCGTCTATCTTTAAATGGAAATGAATGTTGTCCACCTAATTTTTGCAGCGCTGTTGGTTCATTGATGAAAAAAAATCTACTGGCGTTTAATGAAAGAAGATCAAATTTTGATTCCAATGGAACCGATTTCGAAATTTTAGCCATCAGTTCGTTTTCGGCTGTGAATAAGTTTCAAATCAAAGTTGTGTTTAGACATAATTGTATTATTTGTTCGCTATCCCACCTTCCATTAGACAAAATGTTTTCAAATGAGCTACTTATGAGACGTTTAACAACCTTTAGCATGGCATACGTAGTCAAAAGACCTTGGCATGGAAAGAAAGTGTCTAACGCTGACTCCTTTAAAAAAACAAACAAATGCTTTACTATTCTACTAAAAAAATGTGCTTGTGATTATGGTACTCAAAAGACTTTCTTGTTCTTTTTTCGGTGTTACGGGCGATGTGATCTTATAAAGGTATCCCTGCTCTCCCACTTACTTGGTTCACCTATGTAATCCACCCTTGATGTAGGCCGTAATCAGCAGATCTATTTAACAATAAAAATAAAAGAAAAAAATGCCTACTTACCTTTTGCGGGGGGTGTGCAGTGTGCACTCTTCGCAAGTGAGTCTTCACTTACCTCACCTTACCTTACAACTCAAGAATGAAATTTCAAGCTCAGATCGTTTTTTTTTTTTCTTTGATTCTTCAGTTGGAACATTTTTCCATCTTGCACACATAGACTTACATACACTCTGAATTTGCTTAAGGACGCTGTAAGGACCTCTTATATTGGAAAACCATTCACCATAAACCATTTAATAGAAATATTACATTTTATTTATTTATTTATGGCTTTACTAGCATTAGGGCGGCCGTGGTGCAGTGGTAGAGTGTTTGGTAGAGAGGCCGGATGCGTGGGTTCGAATCCCGCTCTGGGCATCTACTTTTCTTTCAGCCTCCCAGTTTCATATGGACGCCGCCCCTGAGGTTATATATGTGAAATTACTAACAACTTATTTCCAACTACTGCAACACAAAAAAAAAGGGAAGGCTGCTACTCTGGTAGTACAATGAACTGGATATTAGGTCTGAGTTCTCCAGATTAGCATATAAGCCTCCTCTTTTTTAAATGAAAAAAAAAAAAAAAAAAAGCATGTAATCAATTACAATATCAATATAATTCGAAAAACCACTAGCTACCAGAGCCTTGAGCTCGAATAAACAGATATATGTTGTAAAAATTTTTGGAATTTATTCAATAAATACGAGTTTTTTTTACGATTTCGCCAATAAGGCCAAAAGATATAACGCCTCTTTTATGTTACTTGCTACAGACAAAACAAATCTACCCGGTATATATTGGAAAGGTAATAAAATTACAAAGACTGAAAGTAATTTTAGGGCTCATTTTGAAATTTTTATGTTTTCAAGAAATGAGATTGTCTCTTGTTACGTAAAAATTCATAAAGTGTTTCTATGAAAATCACTGTGGACAATTTCAGAAGAGGATTGTTCCATGGTTTCGATTATCTCGTTCGCGTAGTTTTATTACCCTCCTTCTTCGCAGGCTTACCTTGAAAACAATGCCAACACATTTTCCACGATGTGCAGGTTGAGAGAAGGTGTTGGTCATGGAAATTGTTCTATACCTTTTTCAACTAAGATTTTGTTGTTTTAGTTGAGGTATATTAGGGTGTTATTATGCTGAAAAAATGTCTATTATTGAAAAATTCAATACATGTTGTAACAGCCGTGGTCTCTGTACGGACTGATTCCATACAAAAGAAAAAAACAAAAATTGCATGGATCGCGATTTTCTGATTAATCGATTCGAAACTGATGACTTTTGACGTATCCAATTTGTTGAAAGCAATCGCCATTTATATAATCTCTAGTGACACCGGTTTCAAAATGTAACAATGGCAGCTACTCGTGAGAGTGTTTCATTTTAGGAACTGAACATTTTCAATGTTTAGTGCTAGTTGACAGAGAAAAATAAAATAAATTTGTAAAATTAAGAAATAAAGAGAATGTACACTGCCGCTCATCTGAATAGGTTCACTGTTTATCGTACCTTACTGTAAAACTCTTTACATACATATGGCAATGACAGGTCTGTGCTATGTATGTAATGAAAGAGCATTATTATGCGCTTACTTTGGGAAAAAAATACTTACCGTTGCTCTCACACGCCTACTAAACTTAATTTATTAAAAAAAAATCAAGGGTTTTTTGGCTCATCTGTATGTATTCAATTGAATTTGGAAGATCAAAACAAATTAGCTTCCAATGCTTAACATTTTCCTCATTCTTCAGACCTTAAAGACATTCAGTTTCGTAAAAAATTGGGAAAAGCTAATGCCGCTAAGAACAAAAGAATTTTGTGTTACTTTTTTATAAAAATAATACTTTTAAAGCCTTGTACTCATTTGTGATTTATGTCGTGAACCCATACAAATTTGATATTTTCGTTTACTCCTAAACTTGCTCGTGACGCCGCCGCCGCGCCGTGTGGCGATCAAAGTTTAGAGTTTTCCTTCATCGGATGTGATCCTCATTCACTTGCGGACGAGAATTTTCCATACGACACCGACGTGAAGCTCTGGCAGTTTGATTTGACTTTTTGAATAAAACAAACTTTTTGCGGCAAATAAACATTTTATTTTTCTACATAGTCACCTTTTAGCTCGATATATTTAGTCCAGCGCTTTTAAAATTTTTTTATTCCCTCCAAATAAAAGGTTGTTTCAAGGCTCTCAAAATACGCGTTTGTTTCGGTAATGACTTCTTCATTCGACTCAAATCTCTTACCACCCAGCCATTTCTTTAGGTTTGGACACAGATAATAGTCGCAGGGGGCTAAATCTGAAGAATATGCTGGATGGGGTAGAAGTTCGTATCTCAATTCGTGGATTTTGGCCATTTTTTTGGATTGCGCTTATGGTCGAGTGTGAGCAATCGCGGCACCCATCTTGCGGAGAGTTTTCTCATGTCCAAATATTCGTGTAAAATATGATGTACCCGTTCAGTTGAGATACCTACAGCATGAGCCAACTCACGCACTTTCATTCTCCGATCATCCAATGTCATTTCATGGCGTCACTAGTGCTGGTACGACCACAGCGGAACTCTGTAAACTACTTCTTTACCATTGAAACTGATAGGCCGAGTCCCCGTAGTATTTATCAAGCCCTTCCTTAGTTTCAGTGATGGACTTTTTACGTAAAAAGTAATGTTTAATGTGCACACGAAATTCCCTTTTTTCCTTGGTAAAAATTCACGAAGTTGTCTGCTCTGGCTATCAAACAACAACTGCATGACGTATATTTTACAACACCTCAACGTTACGTATGTTATGTTATTTTTTGCTATTTTATTTATGTGACGTTAAGGTGTTGTAAAACATACGTTTTTTTATCTAACTATTATAATTATTTGAGACACAAAAACGTTGAAAAAAAATACAGACTGGCGCTCAGATTTGTTTTTCATCATTTCAAGTTATTATTAGTAAACTGAAACTTAAGTCCAATCACAAAGCATGAAAAAAGTCGCCCGTCGTAGAAATAAACAATCATAATACACTCAAAAGTGGCTCAAGCTAATCAAGCTAAAAAATAATGTATAAGTTAAAAAAAGATTGACGTGCTGAGAAAATAGTCGTTCTAATCTAACGTATAAAAGGAAACTTATTCACCTATGTCATCAATAAAGCATATCATTACCGTTTTATTGAAACAAATCAATCGTTTAAAATTAATTCTTTTTTATATTAGTTTAATGCTTTATCATTGTACCCTTCAACTAAACGTCTTCCCCTCGTTAATTAAGAAACTGCGGTTGAAAAACTTCATAAAAATAAATAAATATTGAAACACAATCGCGTTTCTTGAACCATTCCTTTGAAGAACTTTCAAGTTTCTGAATGTTTGAACGTCTAGGCGGAAAAGCACTATATGTTGCAATTTTATACCCGGACTTTCTGTCACTTCCTTGCGAGGACCGAAATTACCAAAAAAAAAAAAATATTGGAACTTATCACCATTATTTTTAATCTAAACCTTGCATTAAAAATTCTTGTTCTTTCTTGTTTTTCGAAGCTATTTAAACGCTTTAGTACAGACTATTTTTTGAGAGTGGCGTTTGGGCAAGGGCAACGGCCGAAGTGTTTTATTTCGTTGCTTAAAAATTGTAAGTGGTTTTTGAAGCTTTTCTTAATCACATCACTTCTTGTAGTGCTTCTCCAGAATTTGAAACTAATAAATTTTGTGTTTTATGTCAAAAGTGTAATTGAAAGTTATCATTACCTTCATGTAGTGAAGGGATATGGGTAAGTGATCTTACTCCTCGCATTGGTATCAAAATACACCAATTATTGGTCTAAGTGCGTCAGTCATTCTCGTGGCAGCCACCTTCAACTTTACCTTAACCTAACCTAGGATATGGGTATGGTAAAAAATCTAAAGTTTTCCGAATCAGTTTTACAATTTTAAACCTTAATGTGATTTACTCTGCCCAAAAAATTTCAAGTAAATATTTTTAATAATCAAGCCTATTCAGTCTCAATTAATTTTGTTGAGAACCTCGGTCAAATCAAACAAAATTGTTAAGTCACACATAATTAGTTTAACTTTCCCATTGATGATAACTAAATTTCGATTTACTTTGCCTAGGTCAACATTGTACTTCAAGGCAAATTCTCCAAATTATTGAGTCATTTGACAAGGTACTTACAGCTTTTATCACTAGAACATTGAAATTGAAAATTATAATTTTTTTCATTATACCGAACCAATGATAATTAAACATTGAAGCACAACTAAGACAGATGCCGCTTTTAGATTACTGAGCTATTCCTTATACTGTCATGTTATGTTATGTTGATTTTATTTATGTTTTACACTTTCTGCTATCGCAGAGATGAGGAAATGGAAAACTTTTACAAAACTTGAACATCAGCATTAACAAAACGTTGAACTGTTATGCTTTTACTCATTTCTTACGTCTGATCTGGTCTTATCAGGAATCATGATTTTATAGTTCTTTGATGTAGACAAAAATGCATCACATGCTAGTAAATTTTGATGTTACTTATTTTGGGATGACTGTTTATTTAGATTTGTATGTTTGCTTCAAGATCAAAAGCAAAAGTAAGTAAAATATAAAGATAGGGATGAGAACGTTACACTTCAATCTAAAGCTTACACTTTTATATTATTATTTTACATACCATAGTTCATAAGAGACAACATCTCCGTTGATAATAAAGTGTGCGTGTGTGCAATTCAAACACGGCAGAAGTGAAACTTCGGAAAAATGGAGGCAACTACGAAAGCCCGAACAAAGACGGGAAGAATTACATGGGCAATATTTGTATTCTACCTCATTCTCTCGCAGAATCCTATTTTTTTCATCGAACTTTCCATTCAAATGAAGGGGTAAACATACAATAATACGTTTACTTAATACTTAAGATTTGCAAAATGAAGGCACAATCACATATACAGTGCTCCTCACTTGATTAGACGCACAAATTTATTCTTTTTACATAAGCCAAATTTTTTGTAAACATGGAGTTCGCAGTCGTTCACAAGTTCACATGACCTGTGATTCCAACTTTGGAAGTGAGCTAAATTGGCGAAATGTGTTTTTCTCAGACGAAAAAAAAATCAAGGAAATAGTGGTTATATCCATCAGAACCATATAGGCTAAATTTTTTTAGTCTGGAAAAACCACATTTCGACAATTTAGCGCACTTCCCAAGTTGGTATCCCAGGTCATGTGAACGCGTACGAACTCCAACCGCTTTTTTTTTGTTTTTTAAATTGAAGATGGTCTGCACTTAAAATAGCTCGACGAACAGTTAATGTGCTGGTTATTAGTTGTTACCCCGCTATTTCTTTTATTTTGCTGGTGGAAAGAGCTGAATTTGGCGCACTTCTTAAAATTTTTCTCTTATCCTGGAGGAGTTAAAGCCGTTTTTGTCCTTCCTTTGCAGTTTTTATCGTATGAATTACTGTTTTTAATAAAATTCCTCACAACATGATCACTTCGGCCTAGTTTTTTAGCAATACATCTCATTGAAAACTCTTCGGATTGCAACATGTCAATTTTCCCTTTTTCTTCTGCAGTTAAAACTTTTTTTTCCCCCATTTTAGACTGAAATCTGTGGCAAACACTTTTTTATTATTAAACTTTTCAGCTAACTCTAATCCACGTTACGGATCGCGACCAACTAACTAATTTTACAGGTGCGTCTAATCATGTGAACAAAAAAGATGTATCTACTTTTTCTTATGGAGCATAGACAAAAGAGAGAGAAAATATCCGTTAACTTCCACTCACCTTCGACTTGTTAGTGTTATTTTGTTGAGAATTTAATAAGCTTTCAAATAAATTCAATTGTTTGATAATTGCTACCCACACTTACAAAATTAGGTTTATGTAAAAAAAATTTGTGCGTCTAATCAAGTGAAGAGCACTGTATTAAGCACAGACTATTAGCTAGATTTTTTTATAAACCAGGCGTGTTATGATAGTTTCAGATATAAACTAATAGTACATTTATACGGTCAACGATCACATAGAACGTTACGAAACAAAGAGGAGACTTGAGAATATTGAATAGTCTGTAATGTATTCTGTCTCATTCCGACTTAATCCTAAACAATTTTGTGCTTCATTCTATTTCGTGACAACGTGTACTACGGTTTTGAAAGAAAACTTTTATCTAGAAAAAAATAAACCTGGATCAGTCTTTTAGTGACTCAACGACTCCACCAAAGTTTTAATTTTATAATGCTGTTAAAAGTCCATGAAAGCATTACCAGATAAAATATTGTGCATCTAGGCATAACAGCCAGCCTTAAAATAGCACAATTGAGTTTCATTTTTAACACAACAAATATGATGCACAGCATATTTCTCGTTTTTATATTAACTTTTTTCAACAAACTTTATCTTCTTACCCACAGAAGATTCCATTAGCAGTATGAAACCTGAGTACGATGCTCTATCGCAAAAGGATAAAAACATTTTTATAGCAACAGAGAAGGAGATCTTACACCAAACAACATACACCAAAGAAAATGACTTGGTAAGGCGTTATTTTTTATGAAAGTGTTCTTTTTGAAAACTTTATTTAAATAACGTTTCCATTCAGGAATCGGTGACATGTACAACGAGCTCGGATAGCAGTCGTGAGAAATGGGGCAAAGAAATTGAATTTCTTCTCTCATGCATTGCCCTGTCGGTTGGTTTAGGTAACGTATGGCGATTTCCGTTCATTGCCTTGGAGAATGGTGGCGGAGCCTTCGTAATACCATACATCATTGTTTTGTTGTTAATTGGAAGACCTGTGTACTATATGGAGGTGATAATTGGACAGTTCTCTAGTCGAGGATGTATTGAGGCATTCGATATGGCACCTATTATGAGAGGTGAATTATGAGAGAAAACAGGGACTTCTTTTCGAGCTATTTTTCTTTTAGGAATAGCATACGGACAAGTTTACGCCACTGCCTTAGCTACTACCTACTATGCCTGTGTTATGGCCATTACAATTAAGTACTTGGTTGCATCATTTTCTGACATCCTACCATGGACACACTGCCGCCCTGAATGGGGCCCAACTTGTATTGATTCAACAGAAATTGGTAATAGCAATCAGACCGCGTTCGTCAAGAGAACTTCATCTGCTGAGTATTATTTTACGTAAGGAAATGCGTATTCCCAAATGTAAGCCATGTATACTAAAATTTTTCTCTTAGTAAAGCCATCCTTCGTGAAAAACATGACATTAATGATGGAATCGGTACTCCAAACTGGGATTTGGTACTTTGCTTAGCAGCAGCTTGGCTTATAATCGGCACGACTTTAGTAAAAGGTGAGTGTGTTTCGTTCAATGATATAGAAAAAGTTAATTCTACTTATTAAAGGTATACGCAGCTCTGGAAAGGCATCCTATTTTCTTGCCATTTTTCCGTATTTCGTCATGATCATTCTGCTCTGTCGAGCAGTTTCACTGCCAGGATCAATCGATGGAATAATATACTTTTTGAAACCTCAATGGAATCAATTGTTGAACGCAAAGGTAAGAGGATGAGTAGTAAGTTGGTCGGAGAATATGGCTTATCTAATTCGATGTCTGTTCGTGGAGGCCCTGGGTTTGCCCTGTGGTCGCCACAAAATGTTTTTTGAAAACCTCAACTCGCCCTGAGTGTTTTTTTGAGCCAATATCGTATCGTCAAAAGATTATTTCATGTAACTTCGTCTTTTTTTACTTTATAATTAGAGCCGTTCACACTGTACAATTAGTTGGACAGACTTTGGCTTGAACAACCAATGCTTGACAGTGTGAACAGTCAGACGACCGCTTGACCAACTTGTGGGAAAATTTTCAAATATTTTTGAAAATTTTGAAATTGGATGGAGCGGAGGAACATATGACATAAAGTTGTACGTCAAGCTTGGTAGTCTGAACGCAAACTACATTCGACCATCCAACATCTGTCAAACGAAGTCTGTCCAACTAATTGTACAGTGTGAACACGGCTATTATAAATTTTGGGAACTTTTTAGGGTTTTTAAACACGTTTTCTAGTTCCTAGAATATAGACGACAGTCGTTTTAGACTGGTCCAGGTCCTGGCTTCCCCTATAACTCGCTCCAAAGTAGCACTTGGATTTTGATTTGTCGAGTTCAGGTAACGTGCAGGGTTGCCAAATTGCTTTTTTTCGTCAAGTTACAGGGATGTGCGGTGATTTCGTAATTTAACGTTCATTGGGAACCAAAAACACAGGCTTTTGTGACTACTCATAGGATTGTCAATGAAACCTGGCAAACCCCTGGATACAGTTAAACGAACGAATGTAGTAAACGTGGAAAATAAAATTTAATTTTCGAACCCACTCGAACGTTACAAAACGAAGTTTCAGAAAACTCCATAGAGATTTTTTCAAATAAATAAGTTCATAGATAGACAGTGCTACTTGAAGGCGACTTCAGGGTTAACTTACATAGGTTACGATTAGCAAACTGTAGAAAAATTAATTTTAAGATACTCAAATGCCTTACCGATTCAAAGATTCAACACAAGTTGATAAACATTAAATTTCTTGTTTTTAGGTTTGGTATGCAGCCATTACTCAAATGTTTTTCTCGCTGGCTATCTGCTTCGGAACTTTGGTTATGTACGCTTCGTATAATGATTTCAGAAAAAACGTTTACAAGTGAGTAAAAATTACACCATCTTCAAATGCTAAACTATCTAATTTCACTTTTCTTTCAGGGATGTCATCATTATCACCACAGTTGATTCGTTAACCTCAATCCTAGCGGGGTGCATTATTTTTGGAATCTTAGGAAACCTAGCCTATGAAACAAAAGTTGATGATGTGTCCAAAGTTGTACAGGGAGGAGCTGGCCTCGCATTTATATCATACCCAGATGCAATTGCAAAGTTTAAATATCTACCTCAGGTTGGTTCTAGCAAATAAATGGATTTCAACTAAAGACTAACCGACTTATTTTGTTTAGGCATTTGCTGTCCTTTTTTTCTTGATGCTTCTAGTTCTGGGTATTGGAAGTAACATTGGAATGACGTCATGTGTCATAACAGTTATCAAAGATCGTTTCAAGCACCTGCCGCATTGGTTTCTAGCCACAAGCGTTTCGGTTATTGGATTTGGATGTGGGATCGTCTACATGACTCCTGGAGGACAGTTCATATTGAATTTAGTGGACTTTTTTGGTTGCTCATTCATAGCCCTCTTTTTGGCTATAGCTGAACTGATTTCTGTGGCGTGGATTTATGGTGAGCAAGTGTTCTTTGAAAGAGTGTTGATTTATTTACGATTACAAATGTTTCAGGAGTAAAACGCTTTTGCCAAGACATTGAGTTTATGTTCAGCATAAAGACCGGAATTTACTGGCGCTTATGCTGGGGAATTTGCACTCCAGGGCTTATGTTCCTAGTACTTGTTTATACCATAGCAACATACAAGCCATTAGACTATAAGGGGATAACCTATCCCAAGGCAGTGTATCAACTTGCTTGGGTAATTTGGGCCATTGGTGTGGCACAGCTTCCACTCTGGGCTATTTATGCTGTTTACAAGCAACCAGGGAAGTCACTTAAAGAGGTAGGTTCTTGAATTTCTGTTAAAAATTAAAAATAAATAATCTCGAAATATTTTTTGCAGAAAGTGAAGGAAGCAATGAGACCCACAATCAACTGGGGACCATTGGAGCCAAAATCTCGCGAGGAATACAGGCAATTTCGAGCAGAACTTGGCGATGTAAGGCCATTGAGCTTGTGGGAGCAGTTCTATGACAACGTTTTTGGATAATCGAGATTAGATCTTATAAAATTAATATTCCATGCAGTTTTAGAATTAAGTTCAACCATTTTTAATTCAACGGCCCTGCACATTAAGATTGTGCCGCGGGTTTTTCGCGGTGCTGTGTAAGTTGAAAATTTGGAAAGTATTCTGGTGCCAGTGTCAAGGCACAAATAATTTAATACGATGAGCCTTACCTCCTAGTGAGACCCTAAAGTAGATTTAGGTAAATAAATAGTTTAGAATGGCTGAGCTTTGTTTTTTTTTTTTTTTTAATCACAAGGAATTAAGGATCAAATGTTTGTTACAGGAAAATAAAAATAAATGGGATTGTGCAACAGGGGCCTAGCGCTTTTCTCACAATCATGCCTTGTGAGAGATTGGTGGCAACCTACAATGTTCTGCCGGTTCCGAACGGCTAATCAAGAAAGCGCTTTTCATGGCAATGAATTTACTAACGGAGGACTTGCCAATTCTTCTTGACGATACCAGTAGTATACCCCTCAAATTGAATGCATTGTGGCGTTCCAATTCATGGTAAGATAGATCAAATCGTCACCAGTAAATACTTAGATCTGACACCAATGGAACCCTTAAAATTGTCTTTGTGTGAGTGAAATACCTATAGCACATAAAAAAAATTCCCTGAGTTAACTTTTCTTTTTGACATTTGGGTAACATCTAAGTGCTTCTTTAGTGGATTCTCACTTCAAATCGAGAAGTTACTGTCACTTCTCAGAATCATGAGAAGCGATCTTTTTGGGCCAATGGAACGGATTGAGGATGCTCCTTGACGCTCCAGGACGGTTCTTTTCGCCCAATGGAAAGCGATATAAGACTCTCTCCTAAGAAAAAATGTTTTGTCATGGGGCCAGTTATACCGATAAATTAACAAAAATCAGGAAAATTTCAAACGGAATAAAAACTAGTTTTTCTTTCGATTTGAAATACAAATGTTAGATCAATCGATTGCAAATCACTCAAAGAATTTTACGCGCCCAGAAAATGTATAATTCTACAAATATTTTCTTTTAAAACTTTCTAGTTAAATTTTTCGTGTCAGTTTATTTAGCCAAAATGGAACAAATCGCTTCAATTATTTGGATTCCTTTTTCCACGTATTCCACTGATAGACTCACCGGATTTTTTTTTTTTTTTGCACTGCATAAGGGAAACCGGTTGCCGATGTGTGGCTGCAAAGGGTTGAGAGCCTGGCAACTGACATATTTTTCCTGTTCGCTATAAACGCTCATCAGGAAAAAATTCATGTTTCCATATGTCTCAACTTTTCCTGATAGTTTGTCCTTATCGCTATATTTTTACCCCTTAAAGCGATCAGGAAAAATAATTTTTCAAAATTATTTTGAAATGGAATGATTACTATACTTTCCTTAGAATTGAATAACAAATGTTATACCAATCGATGGCAAATAACCCAGAGCATTTTTTTTTTGTCAAGTTCTCTTTATTTGTTACCCCAAAAAAAGCTAACCTTTAACATTTTTTGCGAAAAATTTCAAAATTTGTCAACTTTTAATAATGAATTGAGTTGAAGGAAGGCTGATACTCCCTTCAATCCAATTCAATATAAAAAGTTTCAGAACAATTCACAATAATCAAAAACGTAGTTTACAAACGCTCCCTTTGTGGAACTGTCACACATCACATCAGCTGTTTTCTTGTTTATATTTTCTCGCCAAATCTGAACTCTAAAAACAAACAAACAAAATTCAACGAAATGGCAGGTAAAAACTAACCTTTCCTACCTATTACAGACTTGAGTAACTCTTTGATTTCAGATAAATCCAAAGGACCACTATTCCCAATCGAACCCGGCAAAAAGAAACCGGACTATGGCACCAACGATACCCTCACCCTACTCGAACACATTCCCAGTCAAATTGTTGAACTTAAGTTAGATGATGTCCTCACAGCCGTTAAGGAAGTAGATAACTTATGTGACTACGAGCGCTGCAAAGCAAAAACAAGCTTGATGGGACAGGATTGTGAACATTGCAAGAAGAGGTATTGCTTTAAGCACGGCCTGCCAGAAGTTCATGGTTGTGGCGAACTTGTGAAAAAAGAAGAAAGAAAGAATTTCTTGAAACCAAAGCCACTCAAAACTATTCGACAAGAACAGGACTTGGCAAAGGCTAAGGTAAAGTTGAATTCTAAGCTTAAAGACATGCAAGTTGGACGAATGCCCAAACCAAGTGGTAGTGGCTCGTCTTCTACAAATTCTGGAGGTGGGAAGAAAAAGAAAGCAAAGTAATAAGCTATTACCCAACAGATAGCGCATACATCGAGAAAAATAACACCATTGTGACGTAGCCTCATCTGTCTTCTGTCATCATAAATCAAATGTGAAGAATTTGAGAAAAACAAAAATAAATTTCTCTTCTCAACAAAAAACGCAATTGTTTGTAAAAAATCTATTGAATAAAACAAAAATCTATTTTAAATGAGATGAGTCGCATATTTCATTATTTATTTCGAAGTTCGATAACTCGGGCAATGCGATATGATTGCACCCATACTGCTCCATGTATTGCCCACTTGCGGATCCTAGGTGTTTCAGAGAAATTTTGCACAAAGCCTCAGGAAGGAGGTCAAAAACCGAAAAAGAAAGAAACCAAGATCATACCCAAAATCACACTTTTCCAACAAAATGATATGACCATTACTACACTTGAAGAGGCCACCAAATTAGCACGACGCAGAGATCTGCAGTTGATCAAAGTTCAAGATATCGACCCAAAATCACAAAGAGCTGTTTATAAGTGAGACATTTTTACTTTCCTTTGATGATTTAGTGCATATCAATTTCTCATCAGACTAGCTACAGCGGCTGAACTCCTCGCAGATGATTTTGAAGACTCCAACTCAACAAAAACGTAAGTATCGCTGTGTGTTCTTTGCTAGTGTATGTTAGCTTAATTGTATATTTACAGATCCTCTTTAGCAAAAAAATCAACCTCATTCAAATCGCTTACAATCGGCAGTAGAATAGGGGACAATGACCTAAACTCAAGACTGAAGAATGTCGCCAAATGGCTAAGCAAAGCAAATGAAGTTAGAGTTCTTATTCAAGGAGCCAATACCGATGGCAAAGATTCGGAGAAAATATTTCAAAAAATCGAAGCTTATATCAAGGAACCTGAATTGATGGGGAAAATAAATCAAAAGCGATCGAAAAATGGCTTCATCAAGTTTAATATCTACCCTGTTGCTTTGGCAAATAGTGAAGCCCCATCAGAGAAGCACAAAGCATGACTAGCGGAAGCTAATGCGAACAAAGTGTTGGCTGCCTTGGTCCTATTCCTAGTTTTTAAATATTTAATTTGGAGTCAAATAATGCTGCAAACAATATGTGAGTCAGTGTTGGAGGCCTTTTTTAAAACTGGAACGCGTTAAACGCACTTGTTGATAGATTGTCATCGTGTTATTATATTTTTTATTTGAAAGCTTCAACTAACAAGCAAAATATACATACTTAACAACTTACGAATATCTTTTTTCACTTCTGTGGAAGGAGCACCAATTAAAGTTTTAGAACGTTTGGGGTACTGTATCGGTTCAATAAAGACTGAATACTTGTGCTGCCCGTTTTCTGATCGAGGCATACTTATTCCGGCTATTTTTTTTTTTTTTTTTTTTGAATAGAAATGTACTCTCCAAGTGAGAAAAGCTTAAATATCTGGGATCTATGATCATTAGTAGAAAAACTTGTGATGACGACACTAATTATGGGATAAGCGTAGGATAAATGGATTTGCTGGAGAACTCGCATCATATTCTGTGAAAGAAAAATGTCCACGAAGCTAAAAGGAATACTTTACACCGCACTCACGACCGATAATGTACAAAACGAGAGGCAGTCCACGTATTAATATCATCAGATTCGTGGAAGTATTGACGTCAAAAATACCATCTTGGAAAGAGTAGGGCTCGTCATAGTTGGAATTGTGATGTTCAAAAGGAAGAGATAGGCGTTTCAATAAAACAGCTCTATGTGCCACAAATGGCGTTTAGATAAAATATTCTGAGGTAAACGCGCCGCACCTCAGATCACTAATGTGAATCAAATAAATGGCAAAGCTATGATACCTTCGAGATCAAGATTCTTGTAACGTTGAATGAGGAAGAAGAGAAGGAATTTGAAGACGTATCAAACGCCGATTTTGTGAGAAACTTTTTCGCTACGTTTCATCTGATCACTGAGTTCGAGCGTGTTGCTTTGTTAACCAGAGTGAAATGGTCTCTATTTAAATTATTGGTTTATCATTTTTCCTTTGTCAAGATTATATATTAGATTGATCTTTTCTTTAGACCTGTCATCATAGTAAATAGATGCTAATATAATCTATTGAAGAAATCAAACAAACATGAACATTTTTCAGCTAACTAAAACCATAGACTTTGTTCAGAAGCTATGGTTTAAGTGTATCCACCTATGAGAGCACTTCCTCAAGGCTAATACCAAATAGAATTCAATCTGTAACACAATCCACTCAGAATATCTTTAAATGTTGGGTTCTTTGAGGTTTATTAGTAGGCATTACGTTTAAATTACATTCAGCTACATTGAAAATTTATTAAGTAAAGAATAATTAATCATTTAATTAAGTTCATATAGACCCTATATTGCCAAAAAAACCGAAACGAAGCACGAAACTTTCAAGTTGCAGTCTTTAAGAGAACCATGTCAAAGAACAATATCATACAACAATTAGACCCGACCACAAAGACACAAAAAAAAATAACACTGAAAAAGCTGATCTTCGAAGATACATCTGAAGAAGAACTTTTTTTTTGTTTTTTCTGCTCAAGTAAATTTTCGAGCTGGTGGAGGTAAAAAAACGCAATATTGTAAAAAGAAACCCTGTTCCTTCTACGTAATACATCAAATTAATTTATGCAACAGCTTGAGAGTTGTTCGTTCTGCTCAGATAATCTTTGTCAGGCAACATTTGAAGACTTTGATAACGTTAAAGAAATGGTGTCACTTCCAATTTCTCCATAGTTTTTATCATATGGAGTATTTGTTTTTTATACTCAGAAAAGAGTTTTTGTATGTCTGCTTCACATTGCTTACAAAATGTCTGATCTAAAAGAAGGGCGCAAATTTTATAGTGCCGCTTCCAAGATGTGTAATTTGTAGCTCTGTGCAATTCTAGATTTCAACTTATTGGAAGGTACTTCTGATAATTCTAGGGAATTTAGTATGATGTGACTGACTCAGTGTCCATAACATTGTCTACTGATAGATCCTCGACATCATCCCCTCAGGTCAACTGTGTTATCGCGAATTTAACAGAAATCCCCTCACGGTAAAAAGAACCTTTGAAATCGGTCCAGTAGTTTCTAGGTTCCCGTTTACGTTGCCGTTCCCGTAGGAATATAGGGATAGGATAACATATACAGCCCATGTTCTTCCTCAAGTACTAGACTATCTCTGAACAAAAATTCATTTAAATCGGATCATTGGTTTGGGCGGGAGCTGGTAACAAAGAAAAATAGACGGACAGAGGTAATTTCAAATTTATAGTATGTATTAATAAAGCACCCGTTTCCGTGGGAATATGGTTACCGTTCCCGTAGAAATATGGGGATGAGCTAAAATTTACTCAGGGATAGTGAAGCATTCTAACGGTGGAAGAATTTTTGAAATCGGTGCTGTAGTTTCTAAGTTCCCGTTTGCTCTCCCAATCCCGTAGGAATATAGGATAAAAATATATAGCCTATGTCCTTCCTCTGATTCTTAACTATACAAAATTTCGCTTAAATCGGTTCAGTATTTTGGGCGGGAGACGGTAAAATAGAAAGACGAACAGACAGAGCTGCTTTTGCATTTATAGTATTAGTAAGCACTCCCTGTGGCGCTAACCATGCATGTCCACCTGCTAACCCAGAGGTTCGAGGTTCGAAATTCGAATCCCAGCAGAGGCAAAAATGTTTTTCCACGGGTATCGCCTTTCGCGAGGAATTGGCAAGTCCTCCGTCAGTAAATTCATTGCCATGAAAAGCGCTTTCTCAATTAGCCGTTCGGAACCGGCAGAAAATTGTAGGTCCCCTCCATTTTCTCACAAGGCATGGTTGTGAGAAATGTGCTAGGCCCAGGGGCTCCTCACTCTGTTGCGCCACCCTATTTATTTATTTATAAGCACTCCCCTTCCCGTAGGAATATAGGGATGAATCAAAGTATATTTTACTCAGGGACAGTTTAGCATTCTAACGGCGGCGGTGGAACAATTTTTGAAATCGGTGAAGTAGTTTCTAAGTTCTGGTTTACGTTCCCGTTGGGAACATAGGGATATAATACTCCGTCCTCAGGTTCTAGACTATATCTATATAAAATTTCATTTAAATCGGGTCAATAGTTTGGGCGGGGGACGGTAACATAAAAAGACGGACATTCAGAGTTACTTTCACATTTATAATATTAGCTATGATTAGGATGGTTTACAGATGCATTCTAATAAATTTTTATTTTAAAAGAGAACATACAAAACCAAAGTTACTGTGATCACTCAAGCTTATTTCGATACTTTCCGTTTATATATTCCAAGGAACACTTTAAAGATAATTTTTTGTTTCTAAATACATATCTTCATCTAACGCATGGGTGTTGTTCACATTTTTTATTAATTTTAAATTTTGATTTGCTTAAATTATGATTATTTTCTAGCATATGTTCTGCAGCACTTGACTACTCTGCTGCATTATATTTGAAATGTGCAAAATGTCCCTAAAATCTTTTAAGAATGGGTCTCCTAGTATGTCCTCTACAGGCATTGCATCCAACAGAAAAAATTTCTGATTATTGAAGTTGTTCAATTTTGTCTTTAGAACTTCAAACCAGGGGGCTTTAATTACCGCATCAGTGATCAATTTTCTTTCAAAATTCGCTTTAAATTGCACATTATCAGTCTGCTGTCCAATTATTGATTTCAATTAGTTCAAATGCAGATGAAAGAATGTCAAATTGTGGTACTAAAAGGCTCGTTAACGTGAAAAGTAATGCCAAACTCAAATAATTCAGCCACGTATTACCCGACGACGTGGGTGGTGATTCCGCCATAGATTTTCTATTTTCCTAAATTGATGTCTTCACTTACTTAGCTTAGTATAAGATGGCCTCTGATTCTTAAATACAGACAATCATTTTACTGCTTCAAAGTACATAATTCCTTCCATCCATAAACTGAAAATTTTATTCTTTAAGAAAGTGTACCTTAACATAAGATTCATCATTGTGTATCAATAACAAAATACGTACGTAAACAGTGTAACTGAGCAGAGATAACAATGAAATATACAAAATATTTGTTATTTTTAATCTTTGCTTGACCACTCGACCCTTATGCGAATGTTAAGTGTAGATTTCAATTCAGTTGAATTTGTTTTGCCACACCTCCTGACGCAACTGTTAGAAATCTTATTATTATTATTTTTTTTTTTCACTTGTTAAAATAATTAACAGAAAAAATTATTTAGCCGAAAAGGAATATTTGGTTAGAAAACAATAAACAGATGTTTAAATATGCATTCATACTTGTACAGTGTTTGTTTGAGAAATTTTAAAATAGTCATGCACATATCAAAACGAAACATTGGAGGATGTTGTTAATTTAAACAACTTTATGATCTAATCTAATGAATGAATTTGAGAAAATAAAGAGTTAACAATCATATTCACAAAAGTTAAAGGTTGCTTCTTTATTAATTTAGTATCTACTAACGGTAGACTATTCCACGGGCATCACTTTCATCGGGGAACTGGCATGTTCTCCAAAACTAATTACACAGCAATGAAAACAATTTAAGGTCCCCTCCATTCTACACAAGGAATGGTTGAGAGATTTGCGCTAGACTCCGGATCTGATTTGTTCCACCATTTACAAGTCGTGAACGACTGGGCCGATTTTCATGGATTTTCATTTGTTGTATTTATCTCCGTCCTGAATAGTAGTAGAGTAACTAAAACACTATTGGATTCTCACAGGAACGGAAAAGGGAGCGGAAACAAGCGCAGAAACTTTCAAACTTCTGGACCCATTTCTAAAATTCAGAAACATGTTAATTCAGTAATGTTAATTATATTCTCATAAAACTTGAAACTTTCACGAACTTTTCGTCTTAGCCCTGCGGGTGTTGATGACAGTTTTTGGTTTTTCGAAAATTTTGTGTAAACAATAATTTAGACTAAAGCAACGTGCGTCGCGTTGGTCGAGTCAGCTAGTTTTTAATATGAATGACAGACTACAAAATAAGGGACAAATAAAACCGCCCCCTTTGTTGGCATTGCCGCAATTTTTTAACTGCCCATGGCTTAAAAATTACTACTACCATTTTTTTTTGCAAAAAAGTATGACGTTTTGAGCATTTTCAAAAAGGGGACCGTATTTTATACTTAATACATTGCTTCGATGTCCTTCCTACTTATTTTCCATATCGCGAACATCTTTCTGATTATTTCATTGTAGCTGCTGATATTATGCTGGTTTTACACGATAATGACTTTCGTCTGCACAGGCTTTTGTACAGACTTCGAAGTCTGAGTAAAAAATGTATTCGAACGAAAAATATGCTTAGACTTTTCATTATCTCAGACTTCGCCTCTTGGAATGTCCATGCATGAAAGTCTGACAGACTTTTGTGCAGATTTTCACGCAGACCACAGACTTTTAGATGCTCAGACCTTACACTTCTGTACAAACTTCTCCTGTACATATTCAAATGGGAATTCTGAAGTCTGTGCAAAGATCTCTTAAAGTTAAAGCAGCTTTACTCTGGCGTATGAGTAATTTTTTTTCTCTTCCCGAACCAGTATTTCAAAAAATTTAGAAAAGAGAACATTGGATAGTCATGACAAGATAGAGCAGCTAGCGAAATCGATTTGCTATTCAGAAACCTGGGCAAAACTACAGAAAAGTACGTCATTATCTTCACAGTGATTGGTACTACAGACAGACTTTTGTGTAGACTTTTGTAGAGACTTTGCAAAGTTCCGACTTTTGGATGCTCACACTACACATCTGTGCAGACTCCCCCTACACAAATTTTAGGTGGGAGTTCTGAAGTCTGCGCAAAAGTCTGTGTGGTGTGAAAGCAGCTTTACTCTGGCGTATGAGTAATTTTTTTCTCTTGCCGGCCCAGCACTTAAAAAAATTTAAAGAAGAGAACATTGAAAGTCATGGCAAGATAGAGCAGCTAGCATCATCATCGTCTGTTTTGTTTTCAGGCATACGGTACACTTTCTCATACAGGAAATTGATTTGCTGGGCAAAACTACGGAAAAGTCCGTCACTATCTTCACAGACTTTTGTAGAGACTTTGGTGCAAACTTCCGACTTTTGGATGCTCAGACTTTACATATCTGCGCAGACTCCCCCTTTACATATCTGCGCAGACTCCCTCTGCGCAAAAGTCTGTGCGGTGTAAAAGCAGCTTTACTCTGGCGTATGAGTAATATTTTCATCTTGCCGAATCAGTATTTCAAAAAATTAAGAAAAGAGAACATAGGCAAACGGTATACTTTCTCATTCAGGAAATCGATTTACTCTTCAGAAATATGCGCAAAACTATAGAAAAATCCGTCTCCATCTACCCACGAATCATCGGTGATTCGTATTACGTTCTAAAAAAGATTCACACCCAAAGGGCCTAGCCGTATTTTGTTGTGTCACAAAATTTAACATCCTTATGCCTATTTCTACAAAAATCAATTGCCCCGTTTCAAGAACTACGCTCTTCTCAAAAAAAGTCATTGCCATTGCTAAAAAAAAAGGAAATGAAAGATCTTATTACATTGCTACTAACAACCGCAGAAACTCTTCCTTCCTTTTATTAAGATGAGCTAAAGAAGAACGACTTTATTCATAAAGCACACGCTTTCATAAAACAGATTTTAATATGAACCTAGGTTGCACTATTTGGATATCTCCAGAACATCCCGATCCGGCATCGCGAAGTGTGTCACTTTTATTATTTTTAAGCTTGAACATACATACCATGTTTTACGATTTTAAACTGGACTTTTGAATTCGCAAAGTAAAAGAAACCATACAATTTATCAATTTTTTTAAAAATGGTTTCCAAGATATTTATAATAAAAAATTATACATCCCAACAAATCAAGAGCACCCTACACTAAACAAAAACGTGCATGCGTATTTCTGTATCTCTTTCGCTCTGACAATTTTTGATAACAAGTCAAGATTGTTATGCCGCTTTACCGGCTAAAAACACATGTACAAAAGCTTATCCATGCCACTAGGCCAGGCGCACTCAAAAGCTTATTGCCCTCGCAATCGTTTAATAGTTTCGAACCACAAAATCATCTCTCAACGTCTTTAGTCGGGTGTGAAGCTTTGGTGCGCGCGGGTGCAATTTTATATTGTTAAAAACAAAACGAATAATTTTTTAGCAGAGCGCTAGAATATCGATAGAAATTAGAAAAAAAAAATAAAGCGAAAAAATATTCGCGATAGTGTGTCAAGAGTCTTGTTCAACAGGATCAGAAATTTATATTTGTTCCCCTGTATTTGCATTGTATGAGTGTCATTAGTTTACGCGTGTTTAACTGCACTTCAATCGATTAAAAGGATATTTCCTGTACGTATATCTGGAGTACGGTATCGTAGTCATTTTTATCGGTTTCTTAGATTTCTTGTGTTTCTACCATCACAGAGTGTTTCAAGTGTTTTATGTAACTAAATATTTTTCTTATATTTTAAGAGCTTAACAAAATAGTTCTCCAGAACTGCTGTTTCGAAACTTCGAATAACTGAACAAGTGAGTACCACCAAAAAGTCGCAGTAAAAAATGTATTCATAATGTTTTTTTGCGAGTCATGTAATATCGATTGCATAATTTTAGATTTTTAATTTTTATTCCATTTTTCTATTCGTACTGCACTTTACCGTGGCATTGAATTAAAATGTGCGCCGGGTATTTAAATTTTTTTTTTTTTTTCATCATACTTTGGCATTTTTAACGTGTCATATCTGACCTCAAATGAGGCTGTCTGTTTGTCTATGTCCCTTGGGTTTGAATTATATAATTTGCTTTTTGTATTCAAAGCGTGATACGCGGGTAGTGTTTTATTTTTTTGTAGAAATGAATAGCTATTAAGCACAATACTCTTTCTAGTTTTGCATTAAATTGGCATTGACACATTGTTTTTTATTTATATTCCGACGAGTTTTGTAGTCCCGGAGACCGGTTTTTTAACACGCACTCTTCAAGATAACACTTGTTTTTTGATAGCTCTGCAGATGCAGACTGTTTTGTGTCCCCTCTAACTCTTTTCCACCTACGCGGCGAAAACAGACACATGATTATTTTGAGAAAATAAATTTAATTTTAATTAAAACAAAGTTTGGGTGGCTATAAAGTCCCTTATGATGATCCAAAACACTTTTACCTCATTGCCATGCAGACTTGGGTTTTCCTGTATTTATTATGCTTTCTTTTTAATTTGATTTATATCTTTGGAAGACACTCTGACGTGTGTAGAACTTTTATGAATTATTTATTTGATGTCACATGGGTTACCAGAATTTCGGGGTGCATCGTTTGAGAATTGATCAACGAAAGATCCGGTTTTGTTTGATATTTGAAGATACATAAAATTTTTTTTAAGTTGAAATGTCACTTTATGTTAAATGCAATAAAAAATAATTGCGCAGGTCTCTTTTTTCATCACATAAAACAAACAAATAATGAATGAGAAATGTGTAGAGAGCAAACTTTACTTTTTAGAAGGTCAACATTTATTCGGCTAATGGGTAATGGGTGATTTAGTCGTACAGATATGTGCAAATAATCTTTTTTTGTATGGGCGTGTGCGTCTTTCAGCAGGTGCTACATTATTTTTAGCGGTGCTTCTAAGCAAGAGGATAAGTTTTGATTTATTTTTTGATTGAGTTAATACTTTTGGCAGCTCTTTCTTATTTAGACGGTAGAGTTTTGTTTGATCTGCAACCGTTAATTTTTTGGCAGCGCACACATACAAAAAATTTTGTTTTCTGTTTATATGCAAATAAAAACAAGCTATTCTTTTCTCAATATACTTTGATTTTTTGGCTTTATTTACTTTGATTTTAAAGATATCAATAAACAAATATTATAATAACAATTGTTATATGAAACACAGACTGATAAACTTTTAACGAATAATTGAATTACCCAGTTTTAAGTAAATAATAAGTTCAGTGCGGATTGGTATCTGAGATGTAAAACGCAAAAAGGAAAACAGTTAATAACTTAGTTAGTTTATTTCAATATATCGACAAATATTAAAACTCAAATCACCAATCAATTTTTTTTTTTTTTTCATTTGTAGCTTCTTTAGTCAGATCATTCAACTTTGAAACGGACTTAGTTAAAAACTGTGAACAGTACCTAAGAAGTGAAAAATAACATAAATTTTGCTTGAAAACGAAAATTTGCGATAACAGTTTGGTGTGGATTTTAAATGAAACATTTTACTCGCCACAAGACTACCGTGAAGTGTCATTTTTTTTTTTTTTTTGTAAAAATGAATTACTAGGTGAACACAATTGTGTAACTTCTTCTACATAAGACACAGCTGTCTAATATTTTATACTAGTTTGGGTCCTTCGGTGATAGTGTAAAGTATCGACACACGCTGACATTTATTAGATGCAGAAAGTAAGTGTCTTAGAGGCATTTGTTCTTTCATAGATAAGGTAAAAAATGTAGGATTCTAAAGGTGAAAAAGTTTTTGAGTTTGAGACTTTACTAGTTTCCGCTCCCTTTCCCGTATAGTAATATTGAAATGAAATATAGCTGATGTTACTTTGGTATAACGTAGCTTTCTAACAGAATTGTTAAAATTAGTCCAGTAGTTTTAGATCCCTTACAATACGAACATGAAAACAAAAATATCAACTCTCTTTCTAGTAGATAGTATAAAGATGGAGTGTTGTTCATAAATCAAATACGCGAGGATTTAATATTTTGACATAAATGTCATATACGTAGAAGAAGTTCGAGTTATGAAGCCATTGTGTTCAGCCAGTAAAAGATATCACTCTATCAGAAGATGATATATAATTTTTCTGGCGGGAAATGTCAATTGTGCTTCATCATTTGTGAAGTATACAGATACAAAACACACCTTGACAAGAAATCGGTTGTTTTACTCCTTAATTTTTTCGATTTATTTTCGGATTATTTCCATTGGATAACAACTTTTGAACCGGGCGGCATCTTTGGCGCCACCTTGTACATAAGCAACTAGTTTTTTTTTAATCGGAAATAAACTATGGCCCTAATTTTTGGGTACAGTTAAAATATAACTTAATATAGAAGTAGGTACCTAAAAAAATAAGCTACCATAGATTGCAAGCTACCTGCGTCAACTCTAAAAATATAACCGCTAGTTTACTTCAGGATTCTTCTTTGTTTCCGACTCTGTTTTGTACTTTTAACAATGATCTCTTGATGAATTTTGTAAATGAGATCAGCCAAGTGCTTTTTTATCTAATAAGTAAAAGAAGCTCCTAATTCACAAATTTTTGCTGCCAATATTGTTTCATATACGCATGCGACACGTATTACGCATACATATAGCATCTATATAATGAGATATTTACAAGATTAGGTTGACTACGTAGACTGTGAGGAAAACGACTGACTCACTTAGACAAATACCAGGTTTAGCGTGATGCCATCGAAAATTGCGAGGGAGTTTGTCACTATTTAACCTACTCGTAACTTTTAACAATTCAATGCTAGTGAATGTACACTGTACAGTAGGTTTTCACGTTTGGGTACTTACTTAAAATGGAGTACAACCAACTTTCAATGTACTTCTATACCCCTCTCGTTTGTTTCTTATGCTAATGTTATTCATTCTACTTGTCTTTTTTTTTTACAATATTTTTAAACTTAGCACGATGAACTTAATTTTGTTTAATATGTTTTTCTTGTGTAATGACTGTTTTGAGAGCCACTCGCTGTTGGCGTAAATTTTGTACTGATCGTTGGCTGAGACATGCGCCATACTATTTGCGCCCTTTTATCGCACATGCTTACACTTTGAAGAATCAAAACGCAAATGAACAAATTCGGCGAGCTTGTTTGGCGTTAAGGGTTACCTTAAGGGTGATTGTTATTGTATTTATTTATCTTATTATACATTATTATACTTACTTATTCGACTGTTATTGTTATTTTTAATTTTGTATTTAAAAAAATCTGAAATCGTTTTGAAAATTTCTTTTTTCTGAAAATGATTCAGGTTTTTCTGTGGCTAGTTTTGATAACATATAAAACTGTAGCAATAAATAAAAATTTACTGTAATTCCTCTATTATGGGTTTCCTGAAAACCGAGAAGCCCAGTCTCTTTTTGGAACTTTTGAAAGCGAAAAACTCGGTAGGTTTTGAGCACTGTGCTTGATCTGAGCGAAGAGTAGTCCCTATTTTACAAAACTAATTTTAGGAAACGAATAAAATAAATAGATAAAATAATTATTTGGCCATATTACCTCAAGATGGGCCAGAGCTAAGCGCGCTTCCCTCCACAATTCCTGCGAGGTATCGAAGTGACATATACGACCTACCGGTTCGAAACCGCTGAAAAAGAAAGCATTTTTTATTTTATGGCAGTATTCTTTCGAAGGACGTGCCAATTTATAGCTTTTTTTTTCATAATTAACGCGCACATCAAGGGGTTATGACTACCCTTATAATGTCGTTAAACACAGTGCGAGCATTTAGAAAAATAGGAGAGGATTTGAAAGGAGACATCGATGCACGTTGCTTTTGAACTTTTGTGAATCATAGTGCAGGGGAAAAACAGGGCCAGGTAGAGCATTCCACATTCGGGTGGTGCGACTAAAATATGAATCTCTATACTTGACTGTACGCCCGAGTTGGGCTCAAGGTAGGACTGATGAGCATTCCTAGCGAGGTGGGTGTTGCGGCTAAATTGTTTCAGGGGAGGAATGCAACTGGCTATTTCACTAGAGCACTGTTTATAGAAAAAGCGATAAAAGAGAGTGAGACAGGTAACATTTCGACGATGTTCAAGAGAATCAATCGATTCTACAATTGAACTATCACCTATCAGTTTTAACGCTCTATATTTTGTACCCTATCAAGCAGGTGCAAAGATGTTTGAGCAGCACCTGACCAGATATGGGAGTTATACTCCAGTTTTGTGCGGATGAAGGCCTTATAAATTGTAGCCAGATCAGAAGGGGTGAAGAACTTCCTGCATCGTCTTAAGAAACCTAAGCATTTAGCAGCGTTTTTGGCGACTTCAAATATTTGATCGTTCCAACGAAGATCATCGTTTTCATGACCTTGGAAAGAAGGGACGTTAGTGCAATTGGACGGTAATTGGAAGGGGAGGAAGATTCGTCTTTTTTAGGGACCGGCCGCGGCATTTGTCCAATGCAGTTTTCCATCTGCTCGGAAAAATCCCAGCAGAATAGGAAAGATGGAAAAGTTTACGCAGTGGGTTTGCCAGCGTAGAAGAACACCTTTTCAGAATAACGGCGGGGATACCATCTGGACCAGCGGATTTATGTATGTTAAAATCTTTGAGGACTCTCGCAACCGAGCGAGTTCGAAAAGATATCTGCTTCATCAAAGATGATACCGGCGAAAAACCATTTTGAATATTGCTGGGATACGAACCCCTTACTTTCCATGTTAAAGTCCGACACGATAAAAAAAATACCGCATAAAATTTCAAGAGACACTTATATTGCTCCAGATGATTTTGATGCTTATTTTTTTTTAAGAGCTTAATCGAACGGATTTTTTTAATGAAAAAGCATTTGTTTTAGGTTTGGTCACAAAATCGATTACGAAAATGAGTCCATAAACAAATAAAAAATCATTCCAAATCAGGCAAACATAAAGTATCATTCTCAACCATAATATATTCAAAGTCTCCAAATGTCTCATTAAAAATTCTTGACTCTTTCTCAATCAAATCATTTTATTGATTTAACAATTAACAATTTAACGCCATGCCATTTTATTTTCTATCTGTTGTTTTAGTTTTGAGTTTTACGACACAAAATAATTTATTCATTTAATATAAACAATCCGTTTAAAGAATTCAAACGGCTGTAGCGTCTCCGTCTTTGTTCATCATACTACTCATTCTTAATATTAAATGAAACCTAAACAACCACCACCAAATAAACTAACTACACGTGAAGTGTTTTTTTTATGTTGTCAAAAGAATAAAATAAAAAAAATATATTTCATGACTGCGTGTGGTTGGTGTGCAATGTCCAAAGTTCATCTGTAAAAAAAAAAATCTATATGACGAATGTCATGGCACAACATTGCAAATCAAAACATTTTCAATTGGGAAACCAACTTTGCATTGCGTCATTTGAAGCCAAAAAAAGACCAAATCAAATTAAATACATACTGACGATTTTTTCCTCATGGTGCTCAAAATAGTTTGAAGTGTGTCACTTTATTGTTGAATGGATGAAAAAAATCAAAAAGAAAGAAATTACAACACTAGCCCGTGGCCCTTAATGAGATTCCATTGGGCTTTCAATCGAACTCTGGCAGTGAAAATATTTGATTTCCATGAAAAGTGGTGCTCTAGGAAAGCGCCACATGGCCAAGGGAAGTGTGAATTGATTTATGATGTCTGTTAGTGATATTTTGATATCATGCCAGCAAATAAAAAAACAATTTATAATAAAACATTAATTTCTTTAAAAACTGTGTTCACAAAAATTGCTTGACATTCAAAAATTATAAACATATCCAAAAAAAACGGAAAACGCTTCCGTAAACAGTTTTTTATAAACGATGAACACGTGCTTAAAGGCTGCGAGGTAGATGTTGACGACGAAGAAAATTCATGTTCGTCTAAATATTCTACCCACGTCTTCTGCAATTTAAAAGCTGTAATCTAATGGAGATTGATGACGAATATGTAACAAGTATATAAACAAGAACGAAAAACATAAACTGGCCATTTTGGAAGCATTGTAACTGTTCCAACTTCACGATATTCCTCCATTTTGAATTCTAGACAAGACGCAATGTAGTCAAAGGACCATCTAATTAAACAATTTGAACTAAGACTTCTAGCTCAATTAATTGCAGTCGTCTCAAAGCAAAATGAAAATGTGCTACTGGGTCATATGGAAGAACCCTATTTAATGAAACCAGCGAATTGTATTAAAATTACCAGATCTAAGTTAATAAAAGAATTAAGTTTTACTTGAAATTTACCTTTATTAAAAAAGGCATTATCAAAGTAATTGGGTCTATACATCTTAAATTCTGCTCAAAAGCCAAATTGTTCAGTTTTAAAAAAAGCAATGGACTAAAAACCGAATCTTGCGGTACACCAACAACTGTTAATACAAAAACTCGCTTACGCAATCGTTTAGTTTAGTTTATTATGTGTATCTATCACGTAATAAACTGCCAAGTTATCAATAAAGTAACGCAAATGGTATATTCTATTGCAGCTCCATTAGTAAACGAGAATCAATACAACTGTTCATTGTACTACTGTCGAACTTCTTCAAATCAAAACAAAAAAAAGCAAATGAAATGATTTTTCCGCTATCACTTTCTAGTTACAAATGCTTCATCAAGTTAACAAAAATAATAAACCATGGCAACGAATGGAAAATCAAAATTTTCAAACGCGAAATGAATTATCTTTCAAAACACGTCACATTTATTTGTTGTAGATTTTTTGCGGTAAGCGATACAATTATTTTAAACTTTTGTATCTAATCTACCATGTGGTTTCTGATCAGTGATCCGCACTGTCTATTTTCCATTTCACTCTGAAAGCAAATGTGATAAATGATGACAGAAACCACTTTCCACCAACGTATTGTTCATTATATTGTTCAGTAACCCAATAACAGACTTCATAATTCAGTTAATTGCGTATTATGATAAATCAAAATGCTATAAGTACGCTTTGATTTTAGAAAACATTTTTATATTCAGGTTTAAAACTGTTGAACCATACAAAAATGGTGTAGGTATGTAGACGCCTATCTACAATTTCTACATATTCATTGAAAAAAGCTTCAAATTTATCCGCTGCGTTACTCAGACCTCGTTTCATTCACTTCCCTCACGTCTCTTCATTTCACAATTTTCTTCAACATAACTTTAAGTTGCAATGAATGTTCATCGAAGTATTTCAAGAGCATCAGAAAAATTCTCAAACATTTTTTCAGTTACTATCTACCAAAGATGGAGATTCGAATGAGTTGTTCGAAGTGAATGCCCTGTAATGATGTTGCATGGTCGGTTCGTGTTTTTCTAAGGCAGTAAAAAACCACTAACTTGTTTGATCAAATTCAGTCATGCTCTTGAAAAGAATGAACGATCGATAGTGAAGTGAAAAGACCAAGTTTATTTAACAAACAAACAGAATTTCAAATAAAACTTTGCAACTAATTCAACACTAGATTGCATTCAATTATTTCTCAAACAACTTTCAGACACATTTTAATTGACGGTGTCATTGGTAGAATCCACAGCCTAGTGTAAAGTAGATTTGGATCGCAATAACTGACTTGATTTGTTGTACGTTAATAGACTCGTGAATCGACGATGTGTGTCATATGACTTTGTGAAGAAAATCAAGCTCCAGCCATATACAATTTTTTTTTTGGTGTATTTGTTGCCACAGGTTTAATTGAAATCGCAAGCAGTGATCTCGTGTGGTTTTTCACTTTCAAATGTTCTGTGGTCTCGTGCAGTGCTGATTGCCGGCAACATTAAGTCTGCAAGTCTAGTCTTTGGTGGTGCTTATTGTATTATGGTAATTATACGCGAACAGATTTGTGATTGATTTCATGATTTTTTATTGACTTTTAGCTGATCTCATGAAAATCGTTATTTATTACTAATTTTGCATAATGGGCTCTCTAACATAAAGTGCAAACAGGTTCGTTTTTAAATAAATTTTAAGGTTCGTTTGTTGAACCTTGGGTTTATTCTCAAAAAAAACAGCCCTAGCTCTCCTTCTTAAGTTGAGCTCAGTACTTCTTAAGCTCACTTCGAAGTAGATTCACGTTCTTGCTATGATAATCGTATAAAACTGTTTTTAATGATTTTAAGGTGAGGTACTGCAAGCCTTCGGTGAAATTGATCGGTAATCAGGTTAGATGACACCCTGTTCGAACAAAAAGAAAAGGTAAAAGCTCTTAGGTCCATGTTCAAAAATTATCAGAAAACGAATACTTAACTTTCAATCTCTATTTAAAAACAAAGTTTAGTCAATTTTAAATATAGTCATAACTTTTTTGTTTGTAAAGATAAGTCATTAGGAGTTAATAGTATTTGAGAAAATGAAAAATAGCTAAAAACACTTAAGTCGACTTAAGAGCTTTTACCTTTTCAGCAGATATATGCTTAAGCTTAATAAGGAGATGATAGTAGGTTCGTTCGTTGAACTTTACCTAGGGTTGACCCAGGTTGTCAAAAACACCTGGGTTTTCCAGTCCTCAAAAAACGTTAAACCACAAAATCACCACACATCCCTGTCATTTGAATAAAAATACATGTCGTTTGACAGCCCTGTTCATTACCTAAACTCGCCCGAGTTAAGGCAACCCAAGACTCAAAAAACACTCAGTTCGACATTCACGGCAAGTTTAGGTTTTTCAAAAAACTTCAGAGAATGAACATAATGTGAGCTTCGATGTGATACAACGGAAAGCTTTTGATTAAGTTTCCTGGTAGATTTTTCCTCACTTATGAGCTGATCCCAAATAAAATCCGACACATCTGTTCGGACTCGAACCACAAACCTCCCGCGTAGGCGTGTAACAGGCAGACATATGCTAACCACGTGTAGTGAATACTTTATTTTCCATTTCGTATGTTGAGTTCCCTCACAAGGCATGGTTGTGAGAATTGCGCTAGGCCCAGGGGCTCCTCGCTCAGTTGCGCCACCCTATTTCTTTTATTTATTTATGTTGAGTGGCACCAAAAATTTAAAAAAAAGCGGACTAAATGCTCTTAAAATCTCAAAATAGACCAATTTAATTTGACAACTCACTCAGTGATAAAAAGATACTTGATTTTAAATAACAACTTGCCAACACAACACCTCTCTGGCATTCTTCACACGCCAATTTCAGATTATTCATGTCTCATATTTCTATTCAAATATTTTCAAGTAGAGACCAATTGTTTATTGCTACCCCAAATTGATTAAAAATCTTTTTAAGCGTGTATGCTGTCATAAACGATTACAATCATGATAAATTGTACACAAAAACCCATTCAGAGATAATATTTATCTCACTAGCTATTATGTCTAAACTTTAGTTCAACTTAACGGAAATTGTTCCAAAGATATTCATATAAAGGTCGTAGAAAACCCAGATCCATTCATTTAATTGAAAATTTACGTATCGTTTAAAGTTCAAAAATGTGTAATAATCAATAAAATAATAAAAGATAAATAGGGTGCTTCTGATTCTTTGTTCAATTCTTTAAAAATTGTTGGGGAGATTACGGTATCCGTGGTCCCGCGATATTATATTATTTCCATGCGGAAAGCTGTTGCTTACGGAAAACAATTGCTATTTCCATATTTAGCATGAGCAGCTTAACCCTGCGGAAAAAGGGTTTAAATAATGAGCCCCGCGAAGCGGGCCATGCGGAAAGCTGTTGCATACGGAAATTAATTGCACATAAGCACTTGCGGGACCACGGATACCGTAATCGTGCCAAATTGTTTAATGAACATTCTTTGAAAGGTTTTTTAAAAATATGTCCCAATGATGAGTGATGCATGTAAACATAACTCAATCACACTGATACATAGTGAACTCCAACATCTATCTTTCATTCAAAATTGAGAGAATCCAGGTAGGCCAATACGCAATTAAAGTGTTTTTTATTCAGATATATACGTATTTGGCTAATGCCGAAAAAAAAAATTAATTTATAGCTTATAAAACGATACAATAACACGTTCAATGAAGTCAACAACAACATGTCGGAAGCACCCTTTATGTATTTCATAAAATTTATCACTACGATCTCATTAGCAAAATTAAAAAAAAAAACTTTCAAGGAATTTTTATGACTGATTAGACAAAGCTTAGCAGCGACACCACTTGAACTTTGCCTATGACTAAGTACAAAACAACCATTTATTTTTAACGCATTTGCAATATGCAGTAGTTGAAATCGTACCTCCTTCCCCACACTGACAAAAGTAAACCATTTCGATCGGGACGGAATAGGGCATGAGTTTCGATCGTCATTATCTGTCTACAAGGCAAAGTTTGCTTTTGAGGTTATCTTCAAAGTGAGCTGACTTTTTTATTAATGTAATGTCTATACTTTATTAAAGAAACAAAGTAAACAATCCTCTAGTTTTTGCTTTTGTTCGTCTACCAGTAAAATTTATCTTTTTTGTTCAATAAAATTGAACTTTAAACCAGACAAACATATCGCTTCATGAGCTGATCACCTTATCAAGTCAAAGGTTAGTCCTTATCGATAAGCTAACTCAGTTTGACTTTAAAACATTTGTTTTGAGCAGTCGGTTCTTTACAATACTTTATTACTTTTCTGTTTCAGTTGAGTTAAAGCTTTACATTCGATCACATTCGTTTCGTACTATGTACAGTACATTCATTCAATTTTCATTCAAATGTAAAAGTCAGTCATGGTCTTTAGGCACAATGATCTATTTTTAATGCCTGCTATGAATTCATTAAAATTACATTGTAGATATAACAAATAATTTTATTACTGCACTCCATGTTGAAATGTCTATTACGATACTTGAGCTTGGGTAAAAATTCAACTTATGAATCTACTTAAATCTGCCTAATAGAAATTCAAAAACAAAGCAATCAGCTGCTGGATTTACTTCAAAGCACATGACAAAGAACTACAAACTACAGAACATTGCTTCTTCATACATATCTCCAAATTGTCTAAAAACTTATTTTTTTTTAACTAATAAGCATAAAAAATAAAAGAAATTGTGAACCAACTTGAAAAGCTTTTGCATTATGAGCAAAGCCAAAGTATCGTTCTTCTATTAGTTGAATCTTGAATGCCATTTAAAGTGCAACTAGCACAAGCAAATGCAAAGCCATCAGTAATTGATTAACATCAGATACGGAATAATTCATGGCGAGCTCCACGAGTAGATCATTTGTATGTAGCAGAGAAGTGGGACAGCTTCGATCCCTTAAAGGTGTTTGGCTTGCTTTCCTTCTTTCGAAGACACGATCGTATTGGATCTTTGTATGACATTTCTTATTTATGAGGTTCTTTGAACCTGGTCATGCTCGATTTTCTGCGGGAAGTTATTTTTGACGTTAAGTTAGCTACTCCTATTGCGATACGAAGTATCTCTACCCTAAATGCCAACAACTTACTCAAATACTCTTTGTATGTTTCCCGAGATTTTGAGCCTTATGTGAGAGAACTGTACGTATAGCTGCGATAAAGTCTTTCCTTCAGCTAGAGGAGCATTGCATTGAAGGCATATTCAAAAACTCTTTTATGTTCTTTACCTTGGCTTGTGACTTTCGCGGGTGCCTGTGGTATTGGCCTTTTCAATAAAAAAGTTTCGAATCAATAAATAGGGTGGCGCAACAAACCTATGGAAACTTCTGGGCTAACACATTTCAAGGACTTACAGTTTTTGGCCGTTTTTTATTCCGGAAAGCTAAGTGAGAACGGGCTTTTCACTGCAGCGTTTTACTCTCGCAGGAGTTGCTAATTCCTCGCGAAAGAAGATACACGTGGAAAAACAATTTTATGTTTCTGTAGGGAACCTCAGATTTTGTAAATAGACATAGACATTTTTTAGCTTTATTTTTCTTAATTCTTTTCTATTTCATATAATTTCAAATTCTTAAATTAATTTAAAGGCCTGCAGAATTTTATAAGACTTATGTCCTACTTTGTAAACGATTTTGAAATAAATAAATACAAATACAAAACTTCAATCAAACGTTACTGAAACTCCCGAATCACCTTCATAATAAAATCTTCGATTCTCTCCTATTTCTTAAAAAAACATTTGGATCAAAGTATTTCTATTTGATGTAGTCCAAGAGATCTTCTAAGACATTGTGTTCGTGCTGGGGTCGCTGCGAACAGAATATTTTTCTGAAGATCCTTTATGAATTTAAAAACAATAAATATGTACATAAATGTTACTCAACAACTTCAAAGCCTAATATTTCTTACCAGATATTTTTATAATGTTAAACACAAACTAACAGGAAGCAAAAAAGATTCTTTGAAAAAAGTAATCTTGCAAATTGAAGAAAAGAGAGGATACACTGGTGTGGTGCCTGCTACGTGGGAGCTGGAGGTTCGAGTCCCAAAAACATTTGTTTCTTCATTTTATTTCGCGAGATTTGAGAAATCCTCCAAGAGTAAGTACATTGCCATGAAAATCACTATCTCAATCGGAGTCGGCAAAAATGTGTGGGCTCCCTTCATTTCTCATTAAGATATGATTGGAAAAAATGCGATAGTCCCCGCGACTCCCCGATCTCTGTGGTGCAAAATTTCAAAATAAAAACTTCTAAATGCCTTTCAAATCAAAGAAAACAAAATACACATCGATAAATACAAGACAATGTTTACAAAACAACGATACAAGGAAATCAAAAATTCATCTGCATACATCTTACGAAAAGGTATTTAAAGATTAATCTTGTTCAACTTTCAATAAATTGTCATCGCTTAAACGTTATTTTACTTGTTACTTATTTTTATTACAAAGAATAAAATAAAAACTTTGATTAATCCTCAATTGAAAAACACGACAGAATCTTCAAGTTACTAATTTATTTCTCTTATGACAAGCTCAATTGTTTGAATGAATAAAGTGTCGGAGACTGTGGAGGAGGAAAACAAACAGGTGGCGTATTCATAAATTAGACGCGATCACTTTATGAATCACGATCTTGATTGCACATAAACTGTTTCCTCTACACACCGTCAATTATTTTCTGTCTTTACTCGAAATGTTCAGTTCGAAAATAACAAATTGCATGTTGAAAGCTTATTTGTTAAATAAGTGGGATTCTTATAATGAAATTAACACAGTAGTGAAAAAAAGATAGATCTTTAAAAAGATATATTTTTGATTGAAAAGGTAGTGCGAATTTTCTTGATTTAAAAATTGATTTTTTCTTTACTCACCCTGAACAAGTTGTACTATAAAAAGTATTCTTGCTTAAAGGCTCTCCTAAGTCACCTAGTTAAGGCAGCAACTTACAGGAGATCCAACAGCGTATTTTTTTTTTATATGAAAAACAATAATTGAGATCTGAGATCTGAGGGCTGTGTTGAAATCTTATGGCTAGAAAATTCTTTTCAATTGGAATGCAGTTCTCTATTGTTCAAGAAACAAGGATGGAAGAATTTTGATTTCAATTCTTGGACCAAAAAAATGTATATACGCTGAATTGAAAGTTATGAAATAAGAACAAAGAACTCGTTAAAGATTGAGTAATAGAAAACGCAATAACCATTCGTCTTGAACGAACCGACACAAACAGGAACGTGCCAGACGAACATACACGAACTACAGCATCTTTTTTTCTCAAATCACTCGTGTACATAGACACATCTTTCATATGACTTGAAACGACAACTTTTGGTATAATAACAGACGAATCCAAAGCTGCAACGCAAATGTAAGAGATCATTAAAAATATATTTTTGGGTTTGTCTTTTCCACTTTCTGTAAAAATTTAAATTGAAAAACTATTTTTTTTAGTAAAAATTGAGACAGATCGCCGTTTCATATTAAAACATGTGGTATTAAATCCTTCTTCAAAACTCAAATTTTGAGACATTTGATGTATCGTACTCATAACCACTCTGAAACTGTTTGGTTTTTCGGGTCATAAAAAAATCCACAACAGCAAAATTACACCATATGATTGTAATTTGAATTTTTGTGAACAAAAATTCCAAGTACATGTCATTTGGCAGTATTCGTCGTGTGAACTCCTCCCAGGATAAATCAAGAGACAAACTTTAGTCTTTAGAAGAAGTTCAGGGCAAACCCAGGACTCAGAAAACATAAGGTTCTTATGATCTTTCCAAAACCGTTTAGCGGTGACTTCATAACAAACCGAAACCTCGTTGAGTAGGTAGCTTGACTAACATGACAATAAAAAACTTAACCTCTTTGAGCACCAAGTTGGGCTTCAGCTTATGAGCTAAAGCTTGCGATGGTTACGACAATTTGAAGCCTGTGGCGCAGTATTTGCATATTAAGAATTACAAGGATACAGTAAGATTCAATTCAATCACGTAGAAATTATGAGAGGTATAGCGCTTAGGACTGGTTTAATGACAATTACAACATCAGTGTTACGTATTATACATACGAGTATTATGTCTATACAAAAAAAAATCAATTTACAATGAGACAAAAATCACGAAGAGCAATTATTTTGTTTTGAGTTGTTTCCAAATATAACAAAGCACCTCTCACAGCATTTCATAGAAAATTGGTGTCGTGCAATGTAGTTGTCCAAATCAATTAAATTTCATTTCAGAAGCCAATCAATGCTTGTGCGGCAGCACAAATAAGTTACACTGACACTTTTTTTTATTGTGATTCAATTTTAATTTGAGTGTTTAGGTTAAATGCTTTTGTCAATTGATATACGACATTTTTGAAAAGATAATAAATAATACTCTGCAAATAAAATGTTTTGATTCGTAAACTGATAGTAATTAGGTCTTTCTAATAAAATAAAATGTTTTTTGTTATCACATAAAGAAGAAAAACAAATTAGAAAAACAAATTTAAGTTTGTGAACATTGTAGGATTTCAAACAGATTATTGAAATGCTCCTCTTAACTAACCAGTTCGATAAAGTAACTTTAAAAAATCTGTTTTCTTTTGGTTTTATGAAGCAAGCTTTCTTTAGCTACCCTTATTTGTGATTGATGAAAATCGAACAACTTTTGATTTTGCTTGGCCAATCAATCAAATTGATTTGTGCAAGGTTTTCATATTGTTTTTTCAGTTTTTGCAAGCGTAAAAAAGTTGTACTTTAGTGAATAAAGTCTGATTCGATTTTAAAACGATTTAGGGTAGATGGTAAAGGTCTATTCACTTTCACACGTATTTATAAAAGTTGAAAATAATTTGGAATTAGTTTTTTTTTAATTTACTTACTTACTTAGGTGGCCATTACAGTTGGGGGTGAACCTAGGCCTCAACCAACATCATTCAGTAACGATTTCGATTTCGGGCGAGCTCTCTCCACTTTTGCACTCTAAATCGGTTGAGGTCTTCATCCACTTGATTGCGCCATCTAATATGAGGTCTTCACCTTCCGCGATTTCCCGGTAATGTGCTTTCGAAAACCCTTCAATCCGGATCGTTTAGGTCCATCCGCTCTACATGGCCCAACCATCGTAGCCTCGCGATGCGTACTCTTTTGGCTATGCCCATGTCGCGGTACAGCTCATACAGCTCGTTGTTGTATCTTCTTCTCCACACATTGTCTTCGCAAACGGGACCAAAGATCATTCATCATTATTTTTTTTAATTTAGCTTAGGATACACCTGTGTGGTCGCATCTGCATAGTGATACTTCACTTTCTGTTCTATAAGCTCTTAAATTTAAATTTGTTCAATTGTTGAGGTCTTCACGATTAAAAATGCATTTAATTTAATGCATTTTATTAATAATAATTAATAATAGTTTATGGTGACCCGATTGAAAAAGAAAATCCAAAGCTGTGGTTCTAAACTGTTTTGACTCAACACAGAGTAGAAATTCTAAAACTTTGTAGACTCTTTGGCAACAAAACTACATATTTAAAAAAATTCGAAAATTTGAAAATCAATTTTTTTAGTTTGATTTTTCAGTTCGATAGATTTAAGGATTTGGTAGTCAAGAAGGTCTAACGAGTAATCAATCTTTACAAAATAAAATTAAAAATGCGTGAAACAAAAAGGTAGACCTGAATATTAGATTTTTAAAATGAAGATTATTATGTAATTGACATTTTTGATATTTTCCTTACTCATTTTCACTTTATCTTTAATACGCCACTGACTTTGAGCAAAAGAATATTTCCAATGCCTTGATCGTTTTCAAATGTTTGAACATTGATTACGTCGTCTTAAGACGCATGTTGCGTCACCGCGCCGTCCGTCGGTGAAATCTTATCTTTAAGTTGATATCAAAAGTCCTTAAAGAATTGACACACAAACAATAAACAGTTGAGTCAATAAAATTGCGCCTTCTAATCAATACAGTAAACCACTTAATGTGCTTCACAAAAGTCTACTCACAATCAGAATAAATATCAAATAGGTGTGTATTGTTCTTATATGATAAGAGAAAAAGTACACGAGACTCGCAGATGAAGCGATATATTCCTATTTGTTGGAACATACAAGATGGTTGGCGAAAATGACCAAAAAGCCCAGGTAAAAAAAATGTTTTGGAGAAATAAAAAAAAAATACTCTTTTCATGAGATCGCCAATACATCAATATTTAATATTAAATTTATAGATATAAGATGAAAGTATTTTGAGTAAATAAGAGATAAGATACTTAAGTAAGTCCTTTCGACTTTTAAATTTTGCCTTTTCCAAGATAAATTTCTTGCAATCCAAGGAAGCAATATCTAAACCAACATAACATTTTCGCTTTTCTTTGTAGTTGTTTCTTCTTTTTTGTTGTATAAAGAATTTGTTTAGTGCGACCAATATTAATAGGTGCCTAAACCGTTATACGCACTGAAGTCCGAAATTGTATTGTGGTGAAACACTAGGCTCACATCAAAGAAGTTTTTGGTTTTATCCAAGTTCAAACGAAATCAGAAAGATTAAAGTGATGCCAAATTGTATTTTTTCGTGCTACTCTGAAAGTTATCTATATTCAGTTGATTTTGTAAGGAATTTTCTTGTCAACTCGAGGGTAGTTACTTATACCTTCACTTTTCTTCGGTGTTTTATTTGGTAGAACTTTCTTTTTTTCTTTTCTTCGGTGTATTATTTGGTAGAAAAAAGTAATTTGTGATTAATATGCAAAGTTAACCTTCTTGATTGACAATTCAAATTAAACACTGAAGAAGGTAATGAAGGTATTGGTAACTTCCCTCTAATTCAAAAGAAAATTCCTTACGAAATTAACTAAAAACCGATAATTTTCAAAACAGCACAAAAAAGTATAATTTGGCATCACTTTAATCTTTCAGATATCATTTTTGCTTGGATAAAGCGGAAAACTTTTTTGGTGTAATTCTAGTATTTCTATACATTGCTAATTTGACAACTCGAATGAAGTGGAGTTACACAACATAATACATACGAAACACACTGTGGATGCACATAGGCACTTCTTCCTTTAAGGGTAACTTAAATACAAGTGCATTTGGTGGCGTGATTAGAATATGTCTGCTTATTATGTGGGAGTTCAATGTCTCAAATCCCAATCTCAAAAACATCTTGTTTTTTCAACAAAGCTCGGAGCAAAACCTTCGAAAGTAACTGCGCTGCCATGAAAAACAAGAGCTTAGGGACCCGACGATAGCCGACCTTTATTGTGCCACCCTGTCATTTTTTTTAAGTTCCCATATTCTCATAAAATTGGTTACTACACGTAAGAAAACCACAATTTTTTCTTACTATTTCGAAAAGGAATGTACCGAACTCCGAAACTATTTAACCGATATTTACCAAATTTTAAGTACAAGTTCTGTGGGACTAAAGCTATAGCGCATATCATACAATTTTTGATATTTAGACTATAACTATTTTTTGGCAAAAAGCCACACTAAGTTTTTGGAGAATGGCTGCCATTTTGTCATATTAAAAATCGTTTAATATGCGCTATAGCTATAAACATAAAAACCATGTTGTTAAAATTTGGTAAGGTTCGGATCTATCCATTTCACAGATATTTTATCAACAGCGCATACCCATCTTTTTTTTACCAACCTTCTCTTTCTCTCTTTTCTTTTTCTTGTACCAAAACTGAATAAAATAAATAGAAAAATATTTTTTTGTGTTTCTTGAGTGTATTGTTAAGGTTTAAAACTTTTTATATAGGTACACAATACACATGTATGACTTATACCGGTGAAGAAAATTCGCCAAAATAGCCTTTTTTCTGTCCAAAGAAGGTAAGACCCCTTGACGGATTTTTTATGGAAAGGCAAAAAGCAAGTTACTTTGCTTTAATCGTGCGACAAAGTCTTACATTATATTTTATTTCCAAGCAAAAAATAGAGAAGAAATACACTTTTCCATAAGATTTTTTGTGTCTTGCCTGACACTGTAGAGTGTAGACTTTAGAGCAAACTAGTTCTATCTACAGAAACATTTAATTTTACCTCAAATGAGTTTGAATCGGCCTTTGGTATGTTTCGTATTTGAAAAGCTGGCTAAGTGTGTTAATTAGCTCTATTTGATAGTGTTTAACCTTGTGACTGTCTCACTCAGATGGTCTAATGAAAAATAAGAGAATATTAACATCAAATCATAATAAGAAAAGAACACATGGACAAATAGAAATGAAGTAGGGTTAGCTCAGATAAAAAAAAAATAGCTTTTTGTCATGAAACGTTTGGGTTACACAATGCCAATCACAAAACAAACAAAAAATAGAATGTAAAATTTTTGTTAAAATGTACCTCAAAGCCTTTGCTCCGAGTTTATCGTTTGTTCTAGTATACATTTTCATAAAATTAGTCAATACAAAGCAAAAATGAAAGAAGAGCCTGAAGAACATTCAATGAAATGGTAGATTTTAAGTGAAAACAAACATTTATTCGACTCTACGAATCTGATTTCGAATTTGACGACCTACCCAAACGAAACTGTTCAGTCATAAGTGAACACTAAATCCACATTTATGAGATGATACATTTTACTTTTCTACGCCGCTCTGAATAATATAAAACTCGTTAGCACGGTACCTTGATTTAGAGTTCGATTCCCATAAATGTATAATGCATATATTCCGTTCAATGCAACGTAATAGTTTTTCATGGATAAGATTATACACGTTTATATGAATACCTCAAGTTCACTACAGATAAGGTTTATCAGCAATTTAGTGAACCTTTACAAAACAACCAGATAACAACTTAAACAAGATGTGTGTAAACATACTAAAGTAATGTAGAGTTGATTATTGTGCTGACAACATATTTGAGTTATGACATGTAACACTTTTAGAACCATGAAGTTCTGTCGATAATACATCCTGCATAATGACAAATAAAGCCTAAAGCTAGTGGGTTTAGATAAATATTTTTTTGTTCAAGGCTGACAAATGCAAAATAAGAGAGTTTTGAAGATATGAAAATACTAACAATTTGAAATTTGCTTCGTCAGAATTTGTCGAATGAACTATTTAAGGTCAGAGCATGTAAAGCATATTTTAGGTGAAGGGGGAGAGAAGTGCTTGGATGTTTTAAGGTAAGCGGCCGGCACTTGTGGTGCTATAAAAATTTAAGTATTCCACCAATTCCCTGTGTGCTGTTTGAGTGCATAAGCCTTACCTGAAAAGTGTTATCAAAATACGTCCAGTAGATTTTGTCCGAATTATATACTATTAGAGATTAGAAAAGAGTAAGATTAGAAATTTTCTTATGGTTTATATATATTTTTTTTTCTTTTTACTTTGCAGACAACGCACTCAAAATGTTTATTCCCGTGGCCCAAAGCGCTTTTCAGACCCTCAGAAGATCACCACGCGTCCGCGTTTGGCTTATCAACAAAAATGCATTTTCTAGTCAGGTAAGAAACTAGCATCTTGGTTATTTTACTTAGACGGGTTTCATTGAACACTTTCCCATTTTCAGGTTGAATACAAACCGATACGTTCAGTTTTGGTTGCCAATCGCGGAGAGATCGCAATTCGTGTCTTCCGTGCCTGCACAGAATTGGGCATCAAATCTGTGGCTATCTACTCCGAGCAGGATAAAATGCACATGCACAGACAAAAAGCCGATGAATCATACATAGTCGGCAAGGGTCTTCCTCCAGTAGAAGCTTACCTCAGCATTCCAGAAATCATCCGCGTGTGCAAGGAAAATGACGTTGACGCTGTGCATCCTGGTTACGGCTTCCTTTCAGAACGAAGTGACTTTGCTCAGTCTGTGATTGATGCCGGCCTCCGTTTTATTGGGCCCTCACCCAAGGTGGTCCAACAGATGGGCGATAAGGTTGCAGCTCGTGTTGCTGCCATCGAAGCCGGTGTACCAATTGTACCTGGCACTGATGGCCCAGTGACAACCAAAGAAGAGGCTGTAGACTTCTGCAAGAAACATGGTCTTCCTGTGATTTTCAAGGCTGCCTACGGTGGAGGTGGTCGTGGTATGAGAGTTGTCCGAAAAATGGATGAAGTTGAAGAATTGTTCCATCGTGCGAGTTCGGAAGCAAAGGCTGCTTTTGGCAATGGGGCTATGTTTATAGAGAAGTTCATCGAGCGTCCACGTCACATTGAGGTGCAATTGCTCGGTGACAAGGCCGGAAACGTTGTTCACTTGTATGAACGTGATTGTTCAGTCCAGCGTCGTCATCAGAAGGTTGTTGAGATCGCTCCCGCTCCAAGGCTCCCCATAGAAGTTCGTGATAAAATGACCGAAGCAGCTGTTCGGTTGGCCAAGCATGTCGGCTATGAGAATGCCGGTACAGTGGAATTCTTGTGCGATGAGACTGGAAACTTCTATTTCATTGAAGTCAATGCAAGGTAAGTCTTTTACCATTGTCTTCAATTTGTTGCTAGAAACTTAACCTTCGCATTTAGGTTACAAGTCGAGCACACTGTCACTGAAGAAATCACCGGAATCGACTTGGTTCAGTCCCAAATTCGTGTTGCGGAAGGCATGACTCTTCCTGAGCTGGGTTACACCCAAGAAAACATCAAACCACGTGGATATGCCATCCAGTGTCGTGTGACTACTGAGGATCCCGCCAATGACTTCCAACCCAGCACCGGTCGTCTAGAAGTATTCCGTTCCGGCGAGGGTATGGGCATTCGTTTGGACTCTGCATCAGCCTTCGCTGGTGCCATCATTTCACCCTACTATGACTCTCTGCTTGTAAAAGTTATATCCCATGCGTCAGACCTCCAAAGCTCAGCATCAAAGATGAACCGAGCCCTTCGTGAATTCCGTATTCGTGGTGTCAAAACAAATATCCCTTTCCTACTGAACGTCCTGGAAAACCAAAAGTTCCTTCATGGTGTACTTGATACCTACTTTATTGATGAACATCCAGAGCTCTTCAAGTTCCGAGTGTCACACAATCGTGCTCAAAAGCTACTCAATTATGTAGGCGAAGTTTTGGTAAACGGCCCACAAACCCCATTGGCAACAAGCCTAAAGCCTGCAAACGTCAATCCCCATGTACCAGTAGTGCCTCTTGGTAAGTTTTTCCATTTTCTTTAACAATCGATTGCCATTAATCTTCTCCGCTTTCCTATTGTGTTACAAATTAATTTTCAAAAATAAAAAATTGCTAACACTTGAGTGGGGCTTCCTATGGAAACCGCACTCAGAATTCATTGCATACATTTTTGTTCAAAAAACACACTTGAGTCACACAATAGTATCCTTTAGTTAATTTTGTTCATATCAATACAAAAGAGCATGTCCTTATTGAAACTAACTATCTTCCAATCCCTTCTTCTTACAAATCCTTTTATTGAATATTTTTTATTTCTTTTTTTTCTTTTCTTATTGTTTTTGTTTAATAATTGTTTTTTGACACAAAAATTTATTTTTCACAAAAAAAAAATGAAACATAAAACAAACTTGTTTGTGACTACTACTACATTAAACCGCACACAACAACTGCTATTTCAAAACGCTACCATTCTTTATGAAATAAAATTTTCACGCACAACCTACAGACTTATCGCCAGAAGCACTCGAAAAAGAGGAACGCGGCGAGGGTAAAGGTACGTTCTTTTTTTGTTGTTATTTATTTTAAGTTATTCAATTAAATGTTTTATTTTTGTATGTTTTGGTGAAGTTTTATTGATAATAAGTTTTTTGTTTTGTGTTTAGAATTAAGTTATTTGCTATTGGTGTTGTTTGTTGCTTTTGCTTTTTTTGTTAAGTTGAATCGGTTAAAGAAATTCAAAAAGATGTTTACATTGATTGTTATTATTGATTTAGTTTGTATTTAATTTCTAAATTTTTAAGAATATGTGGATACTTACAGAAAGATTGTTATAGGTGTTCAAATTGCATTAAAATCAGAAAAGCAAAGTTTAATCTTTGAAAACTATTTTCGCTAACAAAACTAAGCGTCAAGTTAAAAGGAATACAACTGGCTATTTCACTAGAACTAAAGGGTCCGCCAAATAACTTTTTTTTTTGAAAATGCTATAAGAAAAAACTACTCAATATTTTCTCTAATTTTATTTGAAAGTACAATCCTTCCGGTTAATAATGGAAAATAATTTCATTCAAATGGCTGCCTCGGCTGACCATGCAGTAGCCTACACTATCGGTCCAATTTGTAAGCACATTATCGATTGTGTGCAGCTGTATTTCACCAATGGCTTCACGAATATTGTCCTTTAAAGCGTCAATTGTCTCTGGCTTGTCGGCGCAACACTTATCTTTAACGGCACCCCACAAATAATAGTCAAACGGTGTCAAATCGCAGCTCCGAGGTTTCCAAACGACATCAACTCTGCGGCTGATAATGCGATCTTCAAAAACAGGGCGCAAAACATCGAGTGTAGCTTCGGCTGTGTGGCACTTAGCGCCGTCCTGTTGAAACCAAATGTTGCCAATATCCTCCTCCTTAATTTTTGTGAACAAAAATTTGTTCAACATGGCCCGATAACGATCGCCATTGACTGTAACGGCCACTCCTTGCTCATTTTCGAAGAAAAATGGCCCAGTTATGCCTTTGCACCAAAATCCGCACCAAACAGTGACTCGTTTTGGGTGTATCGGCTTTTCAATGTATGCGTGCGGGTTTTCTGTGCCCCAAATGCGACATTTTTGATCAAAATGAGCTTCATCTGAAGAGTTGATTTTTTTGGCAAAATCGACATCTTCTCTAAGTCGATCGCAGGCCCACTTAGCGAAGCTTCAACTCCTGAACCATTTGGACTTTGTATTGCGTCATACCAAGGTCTTTATGCAAAATTCGTCTCAATGATGTCTCCGAAATGTTCAATTGTTGAGAACGACGGTGAATTGATGTTGATGGCGCTTCACGCACACTTTCTGCCACAGCAGCAATATTCTCGGGTGTACGCACTGTTTTTGGCTTTTCACGCTTTGATGAGGACGCCAGTTTCTTTCACTTTTTTCACAAGATAACGAACATACGGAGCTGACGGTGCTTCTCTTCTTCCAAAATCGGTACGCAATTTTCGCACACATTCTGCAACACTACCATGATTTTCAAAGTAATGTCGCAATATTTCCCAGCGTTGTTCAATCGTATACACAACCACATTCCTTCAGCGGAAGGATAAAACTAATTATCTGTCAAATCAGACATGAGCTAATGTGACTATTCACGAAATAAGCACTAGTTGAAAAAAAACGTTAGATGGCAGACCCTTTAGAACACTTTTTGTAGAAAACGAGATAAAAGAGAGTGAGACAAGTAACTTTTCGACGACGTTTGAGAGAATCGATTGATACAAGAATAGAACTATCAGACTATCACCGATCGATTAGGCGTAAAGATGTTTGAGGAGCACCTGACCAGATATGAGAACTACACTGCAGTTTGGGACGGATGTAGGTTTTATAAACTATAGTCAGATCAGAAGGGGTGAATAATTTTTTGCGTCGTCCAAGGGGTCTGCCTTGATTAGAATTTTCAAAAAAAAAAAGGTTTCTTTTTTATTGCATTATTCAAAAGTATGCATATTTAAAAGTAAAATTTTATAAAGATCCTAGCAGTCTATCTGTAATTTGGGAGGCATTTAAGTAGCTACCTGAGGCCTATAACGTCACGATTTTTGGTTTTGTTTTCTCGGAAAGACGTTTTTCGGCAGCTTATAATTGACAAAATCTCCGAGACTATTCAACGAACCTTACCAAAATTTGATATGTTCCATATGACTAAAGAAAGCTATAGCATGTATCATACGGGTTTTGAAATTTTGAACGTAACTGTCAAATTATGAAAAAAATGTGCTTTTCGTAGTTTTTGAAAAAAAAAAATAAAAGCAAAAAACATATGATATGCGCTATAGCTATCGTCATAAAGAATATGTGGTAAGATTTTGGTAAAGTCCAGATCATCCATTCCCGATATTTCATCAACAAGGCAACGGTGTGGTACCCGTGGCGTGGTGGTTAGCATGTCCACCTGCTAACCAAGAGATTCGAGGTTCGAATCCCAGCAGAGGCAAAAAGGTTTTTCCACGGGTATCGCCTTTCGTGAGGAATTGGCAAGTCCTCCGTTAGTAAATTCATTGCCATGGAAAGCGCTTTCTCAATTAGCCGTTCGGAACCGGCAGAAAATTGTAGGTCCCCTCCATTCCCTCACAAGGCATGGTTGTGAGAAATGCGCTAGGCCCAGGAGCTCCTCGCTCTGTTGCGCCACCCTATTTATTTTTTTATTAAAGGCACCGGCCCACAGAGGGTAGACCCCTTAAGAAACCTAATTATTTTTGCAGCATTTTTGGCGGTTTCAAATATGTGGTCATTCCGAAGAAGAACATCGTTGACACACATACCAATTACTAGCAGCTTTTCGGTTTCGTTGATGCAGGTAGCATTGGCAAATGGAGGTTGTTAAACTTTGTTAAACGACAGAATTCTACTCGTTTTTTATTACCTCATATTACAATGCTTTCAAGGTCAGAATTCATTTCTCAGGATCTGGACCATTTCTTTCCCAAATTTCATTCAAATTAATTAAAAAGTTTTGGAATGTGAATAGAACAATTAAGATTGATAGTTCTGTGACTGGGAAATAGTGCACTCCAAGTCCAAGCAGTTTCTTATTTTATTTTTGGCACAAACAGGAGCAAATCAATTGACTTTCAAGTTAAAATCTCACAAAAACATAATCGGGAATAACTACACTATGGGTCTTGTAAATGAAAAATAAACTAGCTAGACAGACCTAGCTTTAACCTAGCATCATGTGAATCAAAATGCTCATCAAGGTGAAAATAGTCTCAGCTGTAAAAACTCTAGCTTATGCTTCTTTTTCTAAGTTTTCGTCTTATTTATTCACATGCTTAGACTTAACTAGCCCTATCTAGACTTAACTAATTATGAGTAAGACTTCCAAATAGACCGTTAAAGCATAGCAAGAAGGATTTGTTTTGTCTAATAACCAAAATTAAATACAGTTTATTGTTATTTAGGCATCAAAAACCAAACGAAAACTATGGTAATTTCACTAAGCCAATGACCTTTTCCGATCTGACAAAATTCTTCTACGAAGACTAAATTTATTTGCATTATTGTAGTTGTTGTTCTTGTTGACTGTTTCGGCATTGCTGTAATAAGGGGAGTTTAAAGATAGATTCGTTTTTTATACGCCGATATAATTCTCTTTCATATACTATTTGCCACGTGCTTAAAAGTTTTATACACTGTAGTGCGTTCTACTTCAATATCTTTTCCTACGCCACACTGAAATCCAGGTTAACTCAGATATTTCAAAAATATCTGCATCTTCTGTTCAGAGGTCACTGCACCTGTATACGCAGTGATAAATCAACTAAAAAGTAATTAGAAAGCCTCTAAAGTTTCTTTCGAAAGCCGAAAAACTTGGAATCTCTAATCGTTTTTCTATAATTTTGGTTGAATTATTCGTATAAGCTCGGCCATAAACGCACTATATAAGTGAAAATCATTCTAAAACAAGAACTAGTCAAAGCCGTCTAGCCGTAATGATTAGTTTTACGTGGGAGTTCCATGTTCGAACCCCAACAGAAATCAAAAAACGTTTTTCCACGGGTAATGTCTTTCGCAAGGAATCGGAGAGAGCTCCACGCTCTGTTGCACCACCCGATTTTTTTAAGCCTTTTAGACAGGGGTGAAAGAATCATTATATTTTTGAAACGTTTACTAGAAGAATCCAGCTGAAACCATTTTTTACTCTCCTGAATTTAACTTAAGCTACTAGAAAAACAGGTAAGAGCTAGATGAAACTAGCTATCGCTATTTTCAGAAGATTTATCACAAGAAGACCATTGTTGTTAGGTAACTTAAGCTTTGTATAATTCACCTAGCTTTTGCTTTTCAAATCCGAAAATTTAGCTTTATCAAGCAAAGCTAAAGTACAACTTTCAGAGGGCTTCCATAGCTGGCTTGCACTTCTTGAATAAAATACAAAATAGAACTTTAAGAATGAGAAATGAGTAAAAAAAAACAGCTGTAGGTAGAACAATAGAATACAAAACTAAGAAACCGGTGAAATGTATCAGGGGTCGAATTACCACACACGTGATCGAGTAATACGTGACTGCCACTACTTTTCACGTTACCGAGCACTTAAGTAATTTGAACGAATCCAAGTTGATACCTAAATGAACAGCAGACTGATGCTGTTATATGGAGCGAATGTTGAAAGTAAAATAGAATTCACTCACTCGATCACTGATGCTGTAATTCGGCCCCAGGTCTTTCGAAATTTTATTGCTTTTCATTAAAGTGGCTAGCATTTCTGCCTGTAACGTGGTTCGAGTTCCGAAGTATCAAATCGTCATCGTCGCATCTAACATCTTGCGAGCCTAAAAATAACATGAAGTTTTCTAAAATTTGCACGATTTTTTTGGTTTTTCCTCAAATGTTTTAGCTCGCAATTGTTTTATTTTCAAACAAAACCGACTTTATGGCAGAGGTAAGAGCGACACAGAAGACTTAATCATCACAAGAAACTGAAAAAAATTTACGACAGTATTTAATTCCAATTTTTTTGTCATTTTGAAATTATTTAAAAAGAAAACGTTTGTTCAATTTATTTTGTGTGTGTCCCAATTAAAATCTAAACTAGACTTTATCTTCATACAAATTAATAGATGTTTAGCTAAAATCAAAAATTATTTAATAACAAATATCGTCAAACTTCAATTTTATTAAAATTCTTATCACCCAACAATTTACAGTCACCGAGCCACCAAAAGGCCTTCGCGATATTCTTAAATCTCAAGGTCCCGAAGCTTTTGCCAAGGAAGTACGCTCACGCAAAAATCTACTCCTTATGGACACAACCTTCCGTGATGCTCATCAATCACTCCTGGCAACACGTGTTCGTTCCCATGATCTATTAAAGATATCTCCATATGTTGCACACAAATTCAACAATCTCTATGCCTTGGAAAATTGGGGTGGAGCTACATTCGATGTTGCACTGCGTTTCCTACATGAATGTCCTTGGGAACGATTGGAAGATATGCGCAAACAGATTCCCAACATTCCTTTCCAGATGCTGTTGAGAGGTGCCAATGCTGTTGGCTACACAAATTATCCAGACAATGTTGTCTTCAAGTTCTGTGAACTTGCGGTAAATTCAACCAAACAAAATGGATGACCTGTTGCTTAAATTCCTTTATTTTCAGGTTCAAACTGGTATGGATATCTTCCGTGTGTTCGATTCGCTCAATTACTTGCCAAATTTGATCTTGGGCATGGAAGCTGCTGGTAAGGCTGGTGGTGTTGTTGAAGCTGCTATTTCCTACAGTGGAGATGTCAGTGACCCAACCAAAACCAAGTACGACTTGAAATACTACACCAACCTTGCTGATGAACTCGTTAAGGCTGGAACTCATGTGTTGTCTATCAAGGATATGGCTGGTCTACTCAAGCCAGCTGCCGCAAAGTAACGACTACTTCATGATATCTATTCGTATCCATCATAGACAACATTTTTTATTCAAAGGTTGCTAATCACTGCGATTCGTGATCGCCATCCTGACATCCCAATCCACATCCACACCCATGACACCTCTGGAGCTGGTGTTGCTTCTATGTTGGCCTGTGCACAAGCCGGAGCTGATGTTGTCGATGTCGCAGTAGACTCCATGTCTGGCATGACCTCGCAACCAAGTATGGGAGCTATTGTAGCTTCATTACAGGGTACACCATTGGACACCGGATTAGACCTTCGTGACGTCTCTGAGTACTCGGCGTATTGGGAACAGACTCGTACTCTCTATGCTCCATTTGAATGTACCACAACTATGAAATCAGGCAACGCTGATGTATACTTAAACGAAATCCCTGGTGGACAATACACCAATCTCCAATTCCAAGCGTACTCATTGGGCTTGGGTGACTTTTTCGAAGATGTCAAGAAGGCTTACCGGGAGGCAAATCTTCTGCTAGGCGACATCATTAAAGTCACACCATCGTCGAAGGTTGTTGGTGATTTGGCTCAATTTATGGTTCAAAATAAGCTCACTGCTGACCAGCTTCTCGAAAAGGCTGAGGAGCTTTCATTCCCTAAATCTGTAGTTGAGTTCTTGCAGGGCGCTATTGGAACTCCATACGGTGGCTTTCCAGAGCCACTACGTGGCCGCGTTCTTAAGGACATGCCACGAATTGAGGGACGTCCCGGTGAACAGTTGCCTCCATTAGACTTCAACAAACTGAAATCCGACTTAAAGGAATCTCATCCAATCATCACTGATCGTGACGTCATGTCGGCAGCTCTTTACCCTCAGGTCACAGCTGATTATCTTAACTTTAGAGAAGATTACGGACCTGTTGACAAACTTGACACTAGAGTTTTCTTGACTGGACCTAGGGTAGGTGAGGAGTTTGAAGTCACCATCGAAAAAGGAAAGACACTGAGCGTGAAAACTCTGGCCATGGCTGAGGACCTCACGCCAAATGGCGAACGAGAGGTATTTTTCGAGATGAACGGTCAACTGCGATCAGTTTTCATCCGCGACAAGGAAGCTGTTAAGGTAAGACATTTCTTAAACTTTCTAGCTCAACTGACGGACTTGTTTTTTTTTTCAAGGAACTTCACATTCACCCCAAGGCAACCAAGGGCAACAAAAACGAAATTGGAGCCCCAATGCCCGGTACAGTTATCGATGTTCGCGTAAAGGAAGGCGATAAAGTCGAAAAGGGCCAACCCTTAGTCGTCCTTTCCGCCATGAAAATGGAAATGGTCGTCCAAGCGCCAAAGGCAGGTGTCATTAAGAAGCTTCACATTGACAATGGCATGAAACTCGAAGGCGACGATCTCCTCGTGATCATAGAATAAATTAGACATTTAGACAAAAGATAAAGAAATCAGAAAATTCCTTTCCACTCACCTTGACTGTAGTTCAGTGAGACTAAGCTAAGATACAAATTTGGCTTCTTTTCGATAGATTTATATTAAATATACATTTGTACGAAAAAAAAAGATATACATATTCATAAATATAAATAAATTATAAAACTATAAATTTTTTACGAAAACAAAACTAGGGACATCCAGGGCTTAGAATACAACTGTACATAATGTTATTTGTCTATAAAAAAAAAAAACATGTCTTAAAATTACTCAAACTGTCAGATGCGCACAAAGACTGCCAGACAAAATAATCTAGCAAAACCAATCAGAAAAGGTCTTTCAATCAAAAACGAATGACATTTAATTAAGGCTAGTTATTGACTTTACTGTATTTTTGTCTTTAAAAATTGTTGTTGATTCAAAGTTAGTGATAGAAGTTTTTTTTAATCGATATGTTTAAAGTTAATGTTGTACTTATTTGCCAAATAAAACTTTACTTTAATTAAAAAATCAAAAATACACATATTTTATGTAAATGTTGACTGTTATCAAACAATAAAATATAAATTAAAAACATTCTCAATTACTTGCAAGTGTGTTCTATAGCAACACTAAAAAGTGAATTGTTAATTAAGTTTCTCAAATATGTTAGTGGAATTATTGTGAAGTTGACATGCTTTCTTCATAATTAGAATACCCACTGCGATTGATCTTGAGACTTGAGACTACCTTCTCTAATGTCGCTTTCCATTGGTTTCTCTCAGGGAAGGACTCATTTTAAAAACCAATCGAACACCAAAAATTATTTATGTTCAGTTTTGACAGATTGTCTTTGTGTGAGTGAAACACTTATAGCTGATAAAAAAAATATTTCTAAAGTAAAATTTTCCTTTAGACTTTTGAGTTACATGTACATACATGCTTCTTTAGGATTCTCACTTCTAATTGAGAAGATGCTGTCACTTCTACATATCATGAGAAGCGAGCTTTTTGCACTAATGGAACGGTTCGAGAATGCTCGGAGCCTAATGCATTGCGGGAACCTACAATGTTATGCCGATTCCAAACGGCTATGTAAGAAAGACAGAGATGTTTATTCTCGGAGGACCTACCACAACCTTTTTTGTTTCTGGGATTTGTAAGGTTATATAACCAGAATTTAATAAAACAATACGTCTATCTGATTTGCGCTTAGCACCCAAAACATAAAAAAAACACTTTCACTACGACGAAATAAGAATATTTTTCAGTTTTATGTTTTACCAATTTAAAGACAGGCTCTCGTGCCGCATGTGGTCCGCCGCACCATTTTGGTTGGCCCACCTGTCTTGGATCGAACTGTGATCGTTCTGAATTTGTTTACTAGTTCAAGTTGACTTGTCATCGCTGGCCACGATTTACATCTACTTTTCGGTCCAAGAAAACCAACGGTAGTTCCAAGCGAAAAGTACACAGCCCTTCATCGTCATCACCATCGTCACACTTTTTTTTCACCTTATTATAATAAATAAAATTGAACCTTAAAATTTAAATTTTGTACTACGTTTTTTATTAACACCAAATTTTTTTTTTGATTATGGCCCGCGACACACGCGCTGTCGAACAAAGCGAACTACTGATAGTGAAACCAATGTCTTGAACGAAACGAACGATCGAAATTGCAATCAATCATTTGAACGAAACGAATGACCGAGACTGAAACCAATCACCAAACAGTTAAACAAAACGAACAACTGAGACCCTAGACCAGGGCTTCTTAAACTATGGGTCGCGACCCCAAATAGGGTCGCGTAGGAAAATTCTGGGGTCGCGAGAGATTTTCAAGTTAAATATTTAAGGGGAGGTTTCCCATGCCAAATTATGATATACCTATGCTATGCTAAATAATGTTTACTTTAGCCTCTGCACAATGCATATATGTTTCAGAAAAAATTAATAAGTTTTTTTTTTATATTTCCTTCAACTCGACAAGCAAATATCCAAATATATAAAATACATACATCAAATGCGCTGTCGTGTACCACAACAACAATCAAAGTAATTACAGCTACTTGTATTTTTTTTTTCATAACAGAAGAAGAATGTGTGCATAATGTGTATCCTTTCCTTGCACTTCTCCACAAAAATTTGTTTCCGTTTGGTGTATGTGTATGTATTTGTTGGTTTTTCTACCTACTCATTCATTCATCATCATTCAATCATTTTTTCAAGCGGTCCAATATGATCATATAACTTTTACTCACTGCCTTATTCACAGAGAGGCCCTTGCAGCAAAAAAAATTAGCACCGGAATTGAACGATATGCATCAGGATGCTGTTAAGATTATAAATTTTATTAAGAGCCATGCACTTAACAGCCGCTTATTTTCAAATCTATGTAAGGATATGGATTCCAACTACACAACTTTATTATTACATGCAGAAAGAAGTAAGATGGTTGTCAAGAGGACAAAGTTTGAGAAGATTATAGCTATTAAAAGACGAAATCGAAATATTTTTAACCGGACGAAAATGTGAACTTGCTGCTTTTTTCAAAATGACTTGTGGCTATCCAAGCTGTGTTATTTGTCAGATATCTTCGCGAAATTAAACGATCTCAACTTGTCTCTTCAAGAAAAAAATTGCGATATATTTACCTCGAATGATAAAATTTAAAGTTTTATTAAAAGGATCAACATTTGGAAAAGTAGGGTAGAAAAAAATTCGTTCGAAATGTTTTCCAGTGTCGACAATTTTATAATCGAGAAAAGTCATTGCAAAGCTTTAATTGCAAAAATTATTGTAGATCACTTAAAAGCGCCAGAAACACAGTTCCGTTCATATTTTATATTAAATATTGATTTCAAAAAGGTAGCTTGGATTCAAAAGCCGTTTTGGATTGGCTTAAGCGAGATTGATCACCTGCCACTTAAAGCTCAAGAGGAATTTGCTGAGCTTTCGAGTGACTCAAACTTAAAACTACAATTTGAAAAAAAGCCCTTGACTGAATTTTGGATCGGAACTAGACCTGAATTTCCTACAATCGCTGATATGGCTTTAAATGTTCTCCTGCCATTCAACACCACATATTTATGTGAAGTCACTTTCTCGGGTTTAACACATATTAAATCCGAATATCGTTCATCGCTAAAAAATGTTGAAGAGGTCTTACGTCCAACATTCCACCAAGATTTAATTTGCTATGCAATAAAAAACAGGCACATCCATCTCATTAATTTAATTTAGAATTAATACTTACCACTCAACGACTGCGTTCGAATATTTTCGAGAGAACTAAGACGATCAGAACTCCCTTTTATTTTTTTTTTTTTGAATGTTTCTAAATGAATTCTAAAACTATATCTTTTCATACATATATACATTTAAATTGTTACCTAGTAAATAAATCAACAGAAAATATTTATTTATCTTTCTTTCATATTTATATGGGGTCGCCAGGAAACTCGCAATCATAAATGGGGTCGTGAATGAAAAAAGTTTAAGAAGCCCTGCCCTAGACGATCAACCGAAACTAAAACCAAATAGCCAATCATTTGAAATAAGTTTTATTAAACGAGTGTCATGCAACAGAGGCAGTACTCTGTCTACCTTGGTGTTATCGACTTCGAGGCACAAGAATATTTTGATCGAGAATGGCTTTCACAATTTGGAAGAGAAGTCTCTCCTTAAAATAAGCACTAGAAGCATTCTAAGTTCTAACCGCTCAAATAATTCGAGAAGAGTGCAAATATCTTAAAAATATATCAAGCATCATGATTTTTCAAAAATTAGAATAATTTAAAAAAAAATCATAAACATTACGTCTGTTTCTTTACTTTCTAAAATTGGGCTCGAGCTTTTTAATGTTTTTTTTTTTTTTTTAATCTCCATCCTAAAATGAAAAGTATACGCAATTGGGATGTTTTTTGGCTGAATGACATTTATCATGCACTCTCAATAGAGATAGTAAGCAAACATACAACCAATTTTGTTTCAGAAACATGTATAAATGAGCTCATAGCAATATTACGTTGCATACTTAACATTATTTTGAATTTTCAAAGAGAGATTATAGTCTCCATTTTTTCATTTTATTTCCAATATATGTAAATTTGAATTCAATCAAAATGTTTCGATCAGCTGATTTCACACACAGCCGATTTGACAAGCAAGAAAGTAGGTACACGAGAAAATTGTTCGGGTAAATTCTTGCAGAATGGGAAATCAAAAGCTCTGCAACATTTACGTCAAAAAAATGAAAAGATACACGTTTTGGGATCCCGCATTCAAACGCCCTTAAACTATTTTTACAGACAATGATGCTCTGTTCAGATAATATCTTGAAGAACGAAAGCTTTTTAATGACCGTCAGTACGGCTTTCGTGGCAAACGGTACACTGGTGATTTGATGGCTTATCTCGCCGAAAAGTGGAACCAATCTTTACATTGTTTTGGAGAAAGTAAGATTATTGCGCTTGATATTTCTAAGGCATTCGATAGAGTTTGGCATCCGGCTCTTTCGTTGGATTACTTTCCGACCGTTCAATACAAGTTGCATTGGATGGCTTCAAGTCTGATACCCATTTCATAAATGCTGGTGTGCCCCAGGGCTCCGTTTTGTCTCCGACTCTCTTCCTCATTTTCATCAATGATCTCTTGTCTGAAACTTCTAATCCTCTCAACTGTTTTGCTGCCAACTCGACCCTCTGCTTTTCATATTCGTTTCCAAATTCACGTCCCTGCTCTTCGGATGTGAAACTGGAGCGGTTGCGTATGATAAGCTCGTTGAATTCTGACCTTGATAGCATTGTTACATGGGGTCATAAGAACCGAGTAGAATTCAATGCTTCGAAAACTCAATGCTGTCTCTTGTCGTTGAAGCTCAACATTCCATTCCATGCCATTATCCATGAATGGTACCTGCATCGAAGAAACCGAAAAGCTGTCAGTACTCGGTATGTGTGTTAACGATGATCTTCGTTGGAATGACCACATATTTGAAGTCGCCAAAAACGCTGCTAAATGCTTAGGTTTCTTGAGACGATGCAGGAAGTTCTTCACCCCTTCTGATCTGGATACAATTTATAAGGCCTTCATCCGCCCTCAACTGGAGTATAACTCCCATATCTGGTCAGGTGCTTCTCAAACATCTTTGCACCTACTTGATAGGGTACAAAATAGAGCGTTAAAATTGATAGGTGAGCCCAACTTCGGTCGAGTATAGAGATTAATTTTTTAGTCGTACCACCCTAATGTGGAATGCTCTACCTGACTGTGTTTTTCCCTTGCATTACGATTCACAAAAAAAAAAAAAATATATTCTATATATCTGTCCTGTTTAATACCCAACGGGTGCCCGTGGCGTAATAGTTAGCAAAGGGAGGTTCGTGGTTCGGTTCGAGTCCCAATAGAAAACAAAACTGTTTTAAAGGGTATCGCCTTTGACGAGGGATTGGCGAGGAGGAGGAGTTAAACTAAACCAGTAACAATTAGTCACTTTCCATTAGGTTAGGTTAGGTGGAAGTGGCTGTCAGTCGATGAGTACATTGCCTGACACACTTAGGCCGCAAGGGCCCATTGTGATACCACAGAGATCAGCAAGTTAATCACCTACTGATCTCAGAAACCCGATGTAAGATTAACGAGTTGATCACTTATTAATCTTCCATTACGGGACTAGCCGGTTAATCACCTGCTAGTCGAACCACGTGGAACTTTTAATGTATTTCGAAAGACGTTTAGGGTCTATGTAAGCTAGGTCGCTAGTATCATCGAAGAAGAATTCACCGAGATGAGTTTTCCTCCTATGAAGTAGTGCAGGGCATGAGCAAAGAAGGTGTTGAACGGTTTCTTCCTCCTCCTCGTCCATGCAGCTTCTGCAGAAATCATTGGAAAACACACCAAGTCTTTTGGCGTGTCTCCCTATTAGACAGTGTCCCGTTAGAACACCTATGGTAGAACCTAGATACAGACGGTTCAGGGCCAACAAACTCTTCGAGCGTTTTGAGTCAACACACGGCCAAACTTTTTTGGTTGCAAGGCAGTTGTTACTCTCAGTCCATCTAGTGTTTGTTATCCTTGAAGCATCTTGTCTAAGTAGGAGTTTACATGTAGCGATAGGTACACCTATGTTGTTCCATTCTGAGCGTAGGGAAGTGGTCGTGCCCTTTTTGGCTAGTTCGTCTGCCATACAGTTGCCTGGTATGTCCCTGTGCCCTGGCACCCATGAAAGGTGAATGTTGAACTGATTTGACATCTCCCTCAGAGACATCTGACAATTTTGGACCGTGATGGATTTTGTAGAGACAGAGGCAAGAGATTTAAGGGCAGCTTGGCTGTCTGAGAAGATCCGAATATCCGTGGAGGATATGACGTTTTCTTTGAGCCAAGACAGCACCTCCTTAATCGCCAGAATTTCCGCTTGGAACACACTACAATGATCGGGTAGGCGGAAGAAAAGACTGAGATTCAGTTTTTCTGAGTAGATTCTACTTCCCACACCTTCGCTGTTTTTTGAACCATCGGTGTAGAAGTGTATTGCTTCATTTTCCAAAAGAGCGCCATTTTCCCAAGCTTCTCTTGAAGGTATGGTTACTTGGAAATTATTGTCAAACACCAACTTGGGGGTGGTGTAGTCGGATCGATTCGGTAAGAATCTAAAGTTATCTAGAATGGTAGTGTGGCCGATTTGATTATTGGTCCACTGTGATGTAGCTCTGAGTCGAGTAGCTGAGCTAGCTGCGACTTGTTTGCTGAAAATATCTAGGGGTGTGAGATCTAGTAGTACATTGAGGGCGTCCGATGGGGTTGTCCTCAGTGCGCCACTAATACACAGACTAGCCGTTCTTTGAACTTTGGCCAGCTTGTTGTAGTTAATCATCTTGTCTAGTGCTGTCCACCAGACTATCACCCCGTATGTGAGTATCGGTCTAATTACCGAGGTAAACAGCCAATGGGTGATTTGGGGGGAGAAACCCCATTTCCCGCCAATGGCTTTTTTACAGGAGAAGAGTGCAACGTTGGCTTTATTTACTCTTTCCTCAATATTGGTTTTCCAGGTCAGTTTTTTGTCAAAAATGAGCCCTAGATATTTAGCCTGATTTGACAGTGTGAGAGTTACCCCTTTAATAGTTGGGGGTCTGAAGTCCGGAATTTTGTATTTCCTCGTAAAGAGAACTAATTCCGTTTTGTGTGGATTGATGTTCAGACCACAATCTGCAGCCCAATTGTTAAGCTTGTTAAGTGCTGTTTGTAGCAGCTCAGCTAGGGTTTGTGGGTGCTTGCCTGAAACGGCAATTGCTACATCATCGGCATAGGCTATAGTTATGAAACCTTCGTCCTCTAGGTCGATTAACAATTTGTTAACGACCAGGTTCCACAGTAGGGGAGATAAGACTCCTCCCTGCGGGGTTCCTCTATTGGCCATTCTGCTTGTTTTGTAGTTCCCCATTTCGGAACTAATGATTCTGCTGCTGAGCATTGTTGTTATCATGTTTTTGATGTGTTCCTCTATGAGCAGCCCATCAAGAGCATTAGTGATTGCTGAATTGTTAACATTGTTAAATGCACCCTCTATGTCTAGGAATGCGACGAGAGAGTATTCTTTGTAGTGCAGGGATTTTTCAATGGTGCAAACCAGAGAGTGGAGTGCAGTTTCCACTGATTTACCTTTTGTATAGGCATGTTGCGCCGTTGAGATCAGACTAGGTTTAATTTCTTGTCTTAAATGTATGTCAATCATTCTTTCATGACATGACTAATAGGTCTTAAATCTTTTGGATTTACATGGGAGCTTTTGCCGGCTTTAGGTATAAAGACGACCCTAGCTTCTCTCCAGGCCTTGGGAACATAGGCATAGCTGATGCATCCTTTCATGATCATCTCTAAGTTATAGATGATGATGTCTGAAACCTGCTGCAGCTCCGCAGGGATGATTCCGTCAGGCCCTGGTGATTTATAAGGGTCAAAGCTGTTTATTGCCCGTAACAGTATATCTCTAGAGATAAGACCTTTACCTGATTGGTTTGCGAGTCGAGGCAAGTGCTCCTCGTCTGTTATTGTCAACGAGCTACCAGGGAAATGAGTATCCAGTAGCAAGTTTAATGTTTCTTCATATGAGCTGGTCCAGTTGCCGTTTTCATCTTTTATAGAACTTGGCATGTTTGGACTCGTTGATAGGATTTTCCTAAGTCTAGATGCCTCTGAGGAGTCTTCAATTTTATTGCAGAATTCTTTCCAAGAGGATCTTTTGCTTATTCGTAACCTCTTTTTGTAAATCCTAAGGGATTCCTTATATAGATCCCAGTCTATGGGATTTCTGGAAGATTTGGCTCGATTGAAAAGCTTCGCACAACTTTTCTTGAGCGGTTCTAGCTCTTTGGTCCACCAGTGTGGTTTCTTCTTCCCTCTTACTATGGTAAGAGGACAGGAGTTACACAAGGCATGGTTAAGAGCACTAGTTAGATCGTCGACTTTGCTGTCAAGATCCTTGGGGTTTGAAGGGAAGCTATTGTCATTGTAGTTGTAACAATGTTTGAAGATTTCCCTGTTTTTTATCCAGTCAGTTTTCCTATAATTAGACTACTGTTAGACTAAATTGGATGTATCTGTGATCAGAGAAGGAGTGATCCTTAGATACAGCCCAATTTTTAATCTTGTTATAGATTGATTGAGATACAAAGGTAACATCTAAAACCTCTTGTCTGTTTTTTGTGACAAAGGTTGGTTCGTTACCGATATTGCAGATAAGAAGGTTAGTACTTAGTATAAAATTAAAAAGAGACTCACTATCGCTGGGAGGGATATTCAATATAAAAATTCCGTTTCGTTATCTTCTTTGTTGAAACTTTAATTTTATTTTCTAAGGAATGACAAATGTATTAAAATGAATTTATAATATAATCGTTGGATTACTTACAATTGGTAATCCCTGACTTAATCAACGATATGATAAAACTACGTTTCGATTTGTAATGAAATTGAGACTAATCAACGATATGATAACTACGTTAATTTGTAATGAAATTGAGACTAATCAACGATATGACAACTACGTTAATCGATTTTGTAATAAAATGGAGAATATCACCAAATTAAATTCTCATTAAATCTTAGCTTTTTAAAATCTGACTTCTTTTCCAATGCACGCTTTCTTAATTTATGGTTAAATCCGCTCAAATTCAATAATTTAAAAATCAATTCAACTCTTCTATTAGAAGGAGACAAAGATATGTACTAGAAAATTGGTAAGAGGCTAGAAAGTAGAGACTAAGAGGCGTTCAGAAATTTAATGATAAAGGCAAGTGGTAAGAATGTAAACTTTAAGGGCTAGCGGACATTCCGGGGGCCGTCTGAGTATCTTGCGAAGACGAATAATCAAGCACAGCTAGCCGTCCTACAGATCTCTTTAGCTTTATATTTCCATTTGATAACTGTACGTCACATATCCTTACTACTCCGTCAGGTCCCGGGTAGACTGTAACTACTTTCCCCAACTTCCAAGTTGACCGAATATCATTGGGCTCTACGAGAATGACAATACTGCCTTCAGTCACAGGTCTTGTTTCCTTATGCCACTTAGATCTCCTCGTTATTTCTGGCAAATACTCCGTGTACCATCTTTTGACAAATTCCGCCATTAAGTGTTGTGATCTCCGACTGTACAACTTACTATTTTTGTCGCTTTCGTAGAAAATTCCGGGGGCCGTAACATCTCTATCGTCTTCTCCGAACAACATCGCATTGGGAGTTAGGGGCTTTGGATCATCTGGGTCCACTGGAACATGCGTGAGCGGGCGACGATTGATTTGACCCTGGGCTTCGATAAGGGCGTTTCGAAGAACTTCTTCCCTTGGGACCACTCCTTTTAAGATGAAATTAACTGTGTTTTTGATTGACTGAATCAATCTCTCCCATGCTCCACCCATCCATGGTGAATACGCTGGGATGAAGCGCCACAGGATACCTTCATATTTTGCCGACTGTTCACTTAAAGCTGACTCCATTTCCTTGATGTCTTTTTCCAACAGATTTTTGGTGCCGATAAAATTTAGGCCATTATCGCTATACAAAAATTTAGTGACAACGCGATTTATTAAAAATCGACGTAGCGCCATACTACATTGGTCTAAGGAAAGGTCGTTAAGTATCTCAATCTGAACAGCCCTGAACGTCAAGCAGGTGAAAATCATACCATACCTCTTGACAGTACCTCTTCCCCATTTCACCAACAGCGGCCCAAAACAGTCTACGCCAACATGCGTAAATGGTCTGCATTCGAATGCTACACGAGCGGTTGGAAGTTCTCCCATCAATGGTATTACTGGCTTAGACCTTATAAGCTTACACATAGCACATCGGGTCTTGATTCTCTGCACTGCTACTCTAATATTGATTATCCATGCACGTTCACGGATGTCGGAAATAATCGTAGCAGTTCCACTGTGAAAATTTCTATCATGATGATACTGCACAAGCGTGTCTACCAGCGGGTGCGTTTTTGGCAAAATTGCAGGATTGCGGGATGCGTACGAAATCAGCGCCTTTTGTGCCCTAGAACTCATTCTTATAGTACCATCTTCATCTAGAAACGGAGATAAACAGTAGAGTGAACTGGATTTTTCTACCCCTTTCCCCTTCTTCAACGATTTAATTTCTTCAAAATATGTTTCCAACTGGATTTTTGGAATAACCAATCCTCAGCGCGTTGGTACTCGGACGGTGTAACGTATTTTTCCTTTTGTATATCGTTTTTAAGAAAATAGTCCTTAGCTCGGAGTAGAAAGGCAATAATTCTAACTGATGAGCCCCAATTTGCTCGGTATCTCGCCTTCAATTCATCATAAACTTGGAATGACACCCTTTTTGGCATCATATGGCTAAGATGACCAATATGCGTATCACAAATCATGATCTCCTTGTTTTCTGCTTTTCCTGGACTAACGGGCCAAATATCAAACGGGTCTCTTAAAAACCTTGGTCCTTTAAACCATCTCGAATCATTAATAGCAAACTCTGAATCGCTCCACCTTGTTCCGTCATCAGCCACATTGTCTACGGATTTGACGTAAAACCACTGACGAGTTGTTGTTGTGTCCAATATTTCTCCAATTCTCACGGCAACAAACGAAGGAAATTTGAAATCAGTTGAGTTTATCCACGACAGCACTGTTTTTGAATCCGAGAGAAAGATAACTTCGTTAATTTGAATGGAATGTGAGGCCTTGACAACTGAAGCTAGACGCACACCCAGGACCGCAGCCTGCAACTCCAAGCGAGGTACTGTGAGATTTTTCACGGGTGCTACCTTTGCCTTTGCCATAGCCAGAGAAACTTGTACGACCTCATCCTTCTCGAAGCGAATGTATGAAACTGCAGCGAAAGCCTTTTCAGAAGCATCTACAAAGACTACAAGTTTAACGTTTGCATTATCTGGAGAGAACGTGGTATATAATCTGGGAATTTGCAACTTCTCAATGATTTTCAGTTCTCTTATAAAATCAAGCCATTGAACCTCTAGATGCTTAACAACTGCCTCATCCCAACCAGAGCCCTCTCGCCACACATCTTGTAGGATTATTCGGCCTCGTATAATGAACAATGATATGAGACCTAACGGATCGAAAATTCGCATGATGACTTTAAGCATGTCGCGTTTTGTTATAGTGGTTTCCCTTCTTAACATCTTATCGAACAAACCTCCATCTGAAATCTTGTATGTTAGGACGTCTGAAGACGGCAGCCAATATAAACCCAGAACCTTGGTGATATGATTCTCGGATTCGTTGGGGTCCATGCTTATTAGCTTGGCATTGACGTTATTCTGCGGGATTTGTTTTAGGAACTCATGGTTATTGGACTGAACACCAACTAATTCAAAATTCATATCTTTGCATATACTAATCGCATCCATGGTAACTGTCACTGCTTTCTCAAACGTATCGTGGCTGTTGAAATAATCGTCTACATACGTCCGGTTGACCAAACCATCCACCGCATCCGGAAACTCGTTCTTAAATTTGCTTGCATGAAAATTCTTTATAAACTGTGCACATGTAGGCGAGCACCTTGGGCCGAACATCATGACCTCCATGATGTAAACAGTAGGCTCTCGAATAGCATCGCCATTACGCCAGAGAACTCGCTGGCATTGTTGATCTTCTGCCTTGATTCTTATCCGATGGAACATTTCTCTTACATCCGCATTGACAGCTACTTGACGCTCTCGAAGTTTAAAAATTCCGGCATGAAGCGAAACTAAATTATCAGGACCTTTCAAAAGATGGGTATTAACAGAGATACCGTTCACCTTAGCAGCGAAATCAGCGACATCCCTGGGCTTAGGCGGGATCTTGTTAGGATTTTCAATGATGAAAGTGGGAACATACCACACACGGGTCCAACTAGTTCTGAGATCATCTTCAGTAGCAATCCTTGCGTACCCTTTTTTAATCAGGTTCTCCATATGATTGTTCTTCCACTCTAGAAGTTGTGGCTTCTTCTTTAATGATTTCTCCAGAGTCCGAAGGCGATTTAGAGCCATTGGGTAGCTATCTGGTAGCTTGACATCATCATCACGCCATAACAACCCGATCTCGTAGCAACCATTTTGATATTTCGTCGTAGACTCCATTAAACTAAGAGCCCGGCTTACTTCTTTGCTCACTAAATCTCCTTTCGGTGCCATAACCCCAAACTCCTCCGTAGAAAAGTGACGTTTCACTAATTCATGAAGATCATCTTCGGCTCGGATAGCGTCATGGAATAAAAACTTCATAATTGGTTTTGAGACTTCGTGAGTACAAGTCGGTCTGGTAATCGGAACGCCATTTCCAAAAACTATCCACCCTAGGAGCGTTTTCAATGCGCATGGTTCTTCATCACAGCCGTATCTCTGTCCTTGACCTAGAAGAAATTTGGCCTGGTCTAACCCAATCAATATTTTAGGTTTGGCATTCACTAAGTCCTTAAGTGGAAGCCCACGAAGGTAAGGGTACATCTCCTTCAGCTTGGATACGTTGGTTGTTTGTGTTGGTAGTTCTAGCCCCTTCACTGTGTAGACATTTTTTAACATATGGCGTTTCCGACCTTCAACGCTAGAGATAGATACATTTGTTTTCAGAGATTCTTCACTCCGAGAAACACCTTTTGTCCATTGTAGTGTAAGCGTTTCTTGCTGCCCTGTGAGTCCAAGCTCGTTGTATAGATCCTTTTCCATCATGGTAAGAGACGATCCGTCGTCCAAAAAGGCGAATGTGTCAATGAACTTTTCATTATTCCCATACATTCGAATCGGAACTATTTTGAACAGAATCGGCGTCGTAGCATCTACGTGAGAAGAATTAAAATTTGTACGAGGGTGGTAAGGGGCAGCCGAAACATTTAAATCCTTGATCTGAGGCACAAACGTTTGATGCAACAGCGGATGATGACGACTGATACATCCCTGCATACCACAAGTTTTCCTCACGCAACACGTTCTCCAGTTATGTTCGGTCGGGCTTAAACAACGAAAACATACCCTTTTTTCTTTGGCAAAAGATAACCTCGACTCTGGAGTTAATCGCTTGAATTCACTACAATCATTAAGTGTATGTTGACCTTTACACTTGGCACACACTTCCGCTGGAACCGTTGATGGCATAGGCTGATGAGTCAAAACACGATTTGTCACCTTCTCCTTCTGTGTTCTTTTAAAATCACTCATATCTGTAAACCTAATTAACTCGGGAGGTAAATCAATTATTTTCTTCATGAGAAATTCAGCAAAATCTTCTAATGTAGCATCGGGTTTAGCTAATTGCTTCTTTCTCCAATCTTCATAAAGCCCAGGCCCTAACTTGCACGACAAATCAGTCAAAACGTAACTATTGGAAAGATCTTCAACTCTGTTAATCGACTTCAAATCCGCGACAAACCCATTTACTTTCACAGCCCACATATGAAGGTTAGGATCGGCTTTCGATTTTAACGCAGGGAGCTTGAGGAGATCAGCTGTCAACCCATGAACCAATACATCGGATCGCCCAAATATAGACCGTAAAGAACACATTATTGCCTCGGCATCTGTCGAATATTTAAGTCGATCACTGACTAACTGATAAGCCTCTCCCTTAAGCGCTTTGCGAAGCCGAGCTACATTTTCCTTCGCACTAAACTTTCCTTCCTCGGTTGTGGATCTGTACACTTCTTCGAAGTATGGCCATTCGCGTTTGTTAATACCGGAAAAAATTGGCAGTTCTTGCACATTATTTCTATTTAAAATTGTTAATAAACTCAAAATATCAGAGTTATTAACCAAAGAAGATTCTCGAAAACTATCGCGATGAACAGTACCGTTATGAATTGGAGTAGATTGACGTTCAGAAGAAGTTTTTAAAAGAGACACGTGGTTTGCTTGAATTCTTTTTATTAATTCTAACCTATCTTGCGAGTCTACAGCTAGATCTGAGGTTTTTGTTGAAACCGTTTTAGGAACTTTAGCTTTAGCCAACTTTTTCATTTCTGCCAACTCATGTCGTAGCGTATCTAACTCTACATCTTTTTTTGCCACAGCAGCCTGAGCTACGACCGCAGCCTCTAACAACATATCTACGGTAGCCTCTACTTCTAACCTCTTACCTGGTTCACGTTCTGCTTGCTGATCATTCTCGCCAACACTCGTTCTCGCATTATCTTCCTCTTGAAACACGCAATCCGTCTGGTCACAATGCCATGGGTCCGCAGTAGCATATAAATCCGGGTTGAAATTGATGCAATCATAATGCCACCATCTTTTACATGTCTCGCAAGACACCATTTCATCCGTATCAGGGAGAGTGCAAGACTCCAATGTACAATTATGAGGCTCATTATCCATAATTAATCACCACAATTAAAATAAAATAATATCGCTGGGAGGGATATTCAATATAAAAATTCCGTTTCGTTATCTTCTTTGTTGAAACTTTAATTTTATTTTCTAAGGAATGACAAATGTATTAAAATGAATTTATAATATAATCGTTGGATTACTTACAATTGGTAATCCCTGACTTAATCAACGATATGATAAAACTACGTTTCGATTTGTAATGAAATTGAGACTAATCAACGATATGATAACTACGTTAATTTGTAATGAAATTGAGACTAATCAACGATATGACAACTACGTTAATCGATTTTGTAATAAAATGGAGAATATCACCAAATTAAATTCTCATTAAATCTTAGCTTTTTAAAATCTGACTTCTTTTCCAATGCACGCTTTCTTAATTTATGGTTAAATCCGCTCAAATTCAATAATTTAAAAATCAATTCAACTCTTCTATTAGAAGGAGACAAAGATATGTACTAGAAAATTGGTAAGAGGCTAGAAAGTAGAGACTAAGAGGCGTTCAGAAATTTAATGATAAAGGCAAGTGGTAAGAATGTAAACTTTAAGGGCTAGCGGACACTCACCCCTTTCATTTACGTCCGTACTCCCCCATACTGCGTGATGTGCGTTGACGTCACTTCCTATTATAAGATCCGCTTTGAGCTTTGTTGCGCGCTCGAGCGTCTCTCCTGGTAGCGGCCCCGGTTGGTCATGGCCTAGATAGGCGGACGTGAGCCAGTAAGTCCCACTGTTGGTCTGCAGTTTTACTGTTGTGGTGTCGCAATTGCTGTAATTAGGTAGTAAAAATACGCTAAGTGTTTTCTTTGTCAGTATGCAGGATCTTGGTTCACCTTTATCCGTTACATACAGCAGAGAATAATCTTTCGTCCTGAGTCCTTTTACCACGGATTTATTAATCCATGGTTCCTGGATCAGGACTATATCCTCGCCGGACTTGCTTAGTCGGAGAAAGAGTCCGGCCGAGGCTTTGATGGAGTGTTGGAGATTAATCTGGAGTATCTGCAGCATTGCTACAATCATCCAGCTTAATCTCCAACACTGTAGCATTAAGGTCCTCCATATCTGAGGCGGAGTCTAGCAACTCATCCTCAGAAAGGAGAACCCCAAGCATTTCATCGTCGGAGTCTAAGACTCCACCTTTGTTGTTGTCGTCCTTATCGGACGATTTGATTTCAGTTGCGTCTTGATCAGACACTATTATTGTAGTCTTTTCGACCAGTTTCGAGCAAGACAGCTGTTCCAAAGAATCAGAGCAACTTGCCGCGTCTGTCTCCATGATGGAAGATTCGACGCTCGCAGTGGACTCCTTGGCTTCGGATTCAGCCGCTTGGAAGCTTTGCAGCGTCCTCATCTTTTTTGTATATTTTCAGCACTAGGCTGTCAAAGCCGTACTGAATAACGCCCCCGCGTGCCGCCAGGGGTTCTAATGACTCCTTATTCAGGATGACAAGAGCCGACCGATAACGACCCACCGACTCTTTTTCAATCACCGGAACCGTCCAATCGTGAGTGGGCAGATTCGGGTTGCTGTATTTAATCAACTGGAGAACCATCTCCCGCGATTCATGTAGGGCCGGTACCAAGGCACGAGCTCTCGGTCTGCTTGGGATATCCTCCCTTGCCACAACCTCTAGCTTAGCACCTGGCCAGATCTCACCTAAACCGCTGACAGCAAGTTTATATAGGTGAAGCGATCTCTGGTCTTGGCAGGCGATCAGCTTGACGCGGTTTTGATGCCAGCCAGCGTCGCTAATTCTTGGGAGGGGTCCCGGATTCGCCTCGATAACAGGTATAAACCTGAAAGCGAGGTGAGCCTTGACGTCCGCCCACCTGTCGGCAGAGATGTTTCCATCCATATTGCTCCCGTCGATGACCGCGACAACAATCTGTCCCTTTACCACGTCACCAAAGGATTGCCCCGGCACCAGTGTCGATGGAACGCTAACCCCGACTCTTGGCTTTTTTGGTTGAGGTTTTTCAACCTCAAACGACCTGTTTCGCTTCGACGTTGAGTCTTGGCTGGTCTCTTCTGCAATTTTACTTGCCCACTTCAATTTATCAACCTCACCCGGGGTTCTCTCCACTGCGGGTCTACCACCCACCGTTTCAATTACCCTTCTGGCTTGGCGACGTATCTGAGCGGGCGTTTTTTTTTTATCTGAGTCCCCCCCTTGGCCGAGCTGGAGTTGTAAATCACCTCTCCCGCTCCACCAATTGGAGGATTCATTGTACTCGACGAGGGTAGGCACCGACCCGCAGAGTTAGGGTTGCTAATCGCCTCTCCAACCCTGCCAGTCTGAACGGCCCTCCCCGTGTCCTTTATTTTAAGGGCATTCAAGGTGGAGACGGAGTCGTTGATCACCCCTCCATTTCCCCTCTTTGTAAGTTTCATCTCGTCCTGTCTTGATGATAGCACCAAAGCAGGCGAATTGTTTTCAAAGCTAATATTGGGGACTTCATCCCCTCTATTAGCAGTGGCGGTCCGTTTGCCCTCCGATTCACTGGCTAGAACTAGCTTTGCAGCATGCTCTTGACCAGTTTCCAGCGGGCTGTGCTGCTCGCCAGAGTCGGGATTCTTGGTTCCCACTGCACAGACCTGAACTGGCTTTGCAGCTGGTTCAGAGCCTGTGTGCGAACCTTGTATCCCACTGGTGGAAGGTATGCCCGTTGGCTCACATTCCTGCTTCGACTTTTCAGCCAAATCGGAGAATGTGTACAACTTTCGTTGCCTCCCCCCAGTTTTCTTTTTTGTCTTTTTGTTCGTTTTTTTGTCTGTTTGTTTGTTTGTTTGTTTGTTAGTTTTTAAAAATTCCATAGAAAGTCCCACGAGTAACTACGGAAGGAAAAGGTCAGCCCCGGCAGAGCCGTGTACCGGGGTAAGGCTAGTCTATTCTGGACCCTGCCAAGCATCCAGAAGAGCTCGTTATTGATTGGTTTATCCCCCAACCTTTAATTCTTCGGCACGGATTATAAATGCTCACACCACCACTGAAACTAGGAACCTCGTCTCTATGGTGAGATTGGATTTCTAAGGATTGTGCTATTGAGAAGTCACAACCACCCAGCGATCCAACCTAACCTTGGCTGTCACCGTCTGACATCGTACAGACACTGATAAGTATATGTAGTGAACATTGCCCGCCCGGCACCCACTTGGAGGGTTCGATCGAGGATTTTTGCCAGGCTTTCCATTAAAAGCTAGTGAAATTCAGTGAGTGAGTAATTGTAATTAGCATTCAGATTATTAAGCCAATTATTCGGCAATGACACTATACTCACTCACTGCTTGGAAAGTAGAAAATTAGCTAAAACTCAGAACAAATACATATACAATACAAAAGCGCTGACGGCTACGGACAGATGATCAAATCACCGTTATAAAACTTACGGACGTAAAATTTATAAACGTTGAAATAGCGAATGAATATTCAATAAATGAGTTAATTTGATATGAAACTAGTTTTAAGTCCATCTAGTTCAATAATAGTGGGCAAAATAATCCGACCACTGAAATATTCAAGAAGACCAACCATACCAATTAAGTGTACAATACTGTGACTATGGTTTGCGATAAATAAAGCGATAGATAAACACATACTGTTCCACTCTTGATGCTGACATAAGATTTGATCTTGTTAAGGTCAATTTTAGCAAAGAATGAATTAATTGAATAAGTGATACAGCCCGATTCTCCCCAAAATGTCTCAGATCGCAACGCTCCAGTCAAATTACAACTCAAATTGTGATGTGTTTCTCAGCTCTGCACAAGGTTCTAACTCTTGGCTTTTGTAAATAATTTTAGTTTTGCTGTTTATTGTGTAAAAGTCATTTTAAAAAAATTATTGGTCTGCATACCTTCTCTGATATGTAAACGGATATCAAACAAATTACTGTTGACCATTAGTTTAGTGGTGTAGTTTGTAAAATTATATGCTCAAAAAAGAAACATAAATTCGGATCAATTGTTTGTTACGATTGCTGAATAGAATCACATGCTGTTTTTATTTAAAAGTGTAGTGGTGTGAGCTATTTCTTGTACAATTTTTTTAAAATTAAAGTGATTCATTAACGACATGTCAAGACTAATGGGATTATTAAAGTTCACATTTAAAACGTCCTGAGGTATACGTTCTTAAAAAGTAAAAGTAAGTAAAAACAGGAAGTTTGATAGCTAAGCTATTTCCTCCGATAGTAAACATTAAACTAAGAAAGAGCTTCCGTAAGTGACTACAAATCGAAAATATTGTTTTTTTTTTTGGATTTCAGGAGTAAGATATCCATTATAGCTTTCATAATGTTCAAGTTATACAACGATTGCGATAGATGAAACGATATGAATACATACATCTACAGACCTTTTAATACCTTTCCTATTAACACTAACCGAATTATCAAAACAATCTCCTTGAAAACTACGTTTTTCTCTGTGCCTAGTATTCGCGTGGAGTTTACGACGCTGATAAACTAAACATTCTAGACTGATAAGACTCTATCTGCTGTTGTTTATACATGATTTTCGACAAAAACGATGCCAATATGAAATTAAATCATTGCAAATCCACACTTGCTTAGAAGAAGTCTTGGTTCTGTTTGGTGCTATTTATAATTTGTCCAAGCCTAGTTATGGCGTTTGTTTGCCTTGCCGATTTCGAAAAGAAAGCTCAAACAGTTTTAGAAAAAAGTGCTTTGGACTATTACCGCTCTGGTGCTGGAGATCAATACACATTGAATCGGACAAGGGATGCATTTAGAAGGCAAGTTGAGCTAATTTATTGCGTAGAATACTTAAGATGATATATTTTTTTCAAGTAGATTACGTATCCGCCCGAGATTTCTTCGTGACGTATCGAAGTTAGATACAAGCACAACAGTATTGGGATGCAAAGTAAAGTGGCCCCTTAGTATTGCGCCTTCAGCAATGCAACGAATGGCACACCAAGATGGGGAAATAGGTAATGCCAGGGCAGCTGGCCTCGCAGGAAGTGTTTATATTCTTAGCACTCTATCGACAACATCTATTGAGGAATTAGCAGAAGGTGCACCGAATACTGATAAATGGTTCCAGCTATATGTCTACAAGGACAGGTTAGTTTGAAAAAAAAAATCGAAATTCAATATTAAAATACAGGTTTTTGTAGATCTCTCACAGAGAGCCTGGTTCGCAGAGCTGAAAAGGCCAACTTCAAAGCACTCGTCTTGACTATAGATGCACCGATTTTCGGTCAAAGACGGTCGGATATTCGAAATAAGTTCAGCTTACCTCCACATTTGCAGTAAGTTCGGCCTTTTTAACCAAGTATCTAAGGTTCATAAAACACTTATCTTCTAGCTTAGGAAACTTCTCAGACGCAGACACATGCGATGTAAAGAGTTCAGGTAAAGGCTCCGGTCTGAATGAATACGTCATGAGCCAATTTGATCCACAACTAACATGGAGAGATGTAGAATGGTTGGTTAAGCTCACCAAGCTTCCAGTCGTTGTTAAAGGTGTACTCACTCACGAAGATGCTGTGTTGGCGAAAGAGTTTGGCTGTAAAGGAGTAATTGTATCAAATCACGGCGCACGTCAGTTAGACTCTGTACCAGCTTCGATCGAAGCCCTTCCAGAAATTGCCAGAGCCGTTGGCAAGGATTTGGTTGTAATGATGGATGGAGGCATAATGGAAGGCAATGACATTCTGAAGGCGTTGGCGTTAGGTGCAAAAATGGTATTTATTGGACGTGCTGCTTTGTGGGGACTTGCATGTGGTGGACAGAAAGGTGTTGAAGAACTGTTAGCCATTCTGAAAAAAGACTTTGAAGTCTCTATGTGTCTTTCCGGCTGCGCCAACCTGGAAAGTATTAACTCCAATTTGATTGTTCATGAGTCTTATTACTCTAAGCTTTAGTGAGTAGGAATTTACGATTGAAACCAATAAAGTAGGAGTGATTTTACTTTTAAATGATTTCAAAGTAGTTTACTTTTCAATTAGGTATTTTTATAATATGCTCCGCTCAATACACGTGCCACATACCGTGTGTCTAATGGTATTAATAGTTTGGCATCCACTTACTGTCTCGTATTGAAAGGCTTTTTTCGGTAAAGACATGGCTATGCCACGTAAAAACCCTGTTATACTTCCAGACTGATAATGCCGAGGCATAGCTGTGGTGCATTTCACTACCATGTGGCGGTCTCTTATCTTACACTGAAAAGTTTGGCTACGTCCCTTAATTGTGGTCATAGAAACAGATATTGATATACCGAAAAAGGTCATATACAAAATAAAGAGGCAGTAATCCTGCAATAAAAATTTAATTGATGAAAAAAAAATTGTGGTAGAAGTATAAATGTATAGCACTAGCTTACGTATACTGATATGATTAAGTTTATAACCAGAATGCTGAAGCTTAAGCAACCACAGTCGTTTTTTATCGGTTTTTCGGAAGTCATCAACTATTAGAGACTGCTTGATTGTATCAAAGGAAAATGTCTCTCTCGTAAGAAAGAAAAATGCTGAAGTGATTGTCAAGAAGTTAAGTCAAGCAACCACTGTCATTTTTCACCGATCTTCCGGAAACCATAAGGTGAAGACTATTTTCAGCAGAAGCATTCATTCACTATGGCGAAGAAATGAAAAATTGTTGGGGCATGAGAGAGAAAGTTTGAATGCACCAAAAAATTGCCAATACTCATTTTTAAAGACAAAGCTCTTTTTAAGAATGAACCTTTCGTGTGTTGTTTGAGAAAAATTTGCAATAAGTAGGAATTTAAAACAATGGAGAGTGAGGCCTGCTTCGCTCCCAAGAGTTGGAGAGCTTACTTCAAAGAGTACATCGTACAGGTGGTGTGATCGCTTTGATATAACCATTAACGGTGAGGATACTACATTGATACGCATAGTTTTTTCGCTCAAATTGGATGTTATGCTTGTGATCCTAATGTTGTTTAAGCTGATCACATAATGAACTAAGATCGTGCTGTTCAAGTCGCAGTCGCAGACGACCAATGCCCTCAATGTCAACATACCTACCGAACTCATGCTATCGCTCAAATTTAGCACCAGTCATCGCAAACTGAGCCCCTTTGATGCCTGCCACTTCGCCGCAGTGTTGTCATTAGGATACAGTATACAATCGTCAATTTAATTTATTTATTATTAAACTAAAACGTGTTTTGAATTAATAAAAATATCCAAGAATAAAATGAAAGTCTGAATTCAAATAATGTCCCGTGTAAACAACCCCATCAATCGGAAAAAATTATTGTGTGCAGTGCTCAAGCATTAGGTTCGTTCGTTGAACTTTACCCAGGGTTGACCCAGGTTTCCTTGACATCAAAAAACCTGGGTCTTCCATTCCTCAACCACAAAATCTCCACACATCGCTGTCATTTAAATAAAAATACATGCCGTTTGACAGCCCTCAACTCGCCCCAGTAAAAACCTAGGTCGAGTTGAGGGCAAACCCAGGACAACATCAGGGCTCAAAAAACACTCAGTTTTACATTAAGGGCGGGTTTAGGTTTTTAAAAAAACACTTTGTGTCTACCACACGGCGACCCCAGGGCTTCAACGAACGAACTTATTACTTCATTGCTGAAAGGATCATTTCTGAAGTGATCTCTGAAAATGTTACAAATTTTATGCTGAAATTGAAGACTATTCATCAAATTTCTACTGTCAGGTGCTGGGAGGAAATTTTTAAGGCTGCAATCAGTAAAAAAACGAAAACAGCGAATAGATTAGGTATGGAAACGCAAAAGGAATTTTAACGGAAAATGATTATACGGGAAAGGTTTGGACCATAATTTGAATTCATAACCTATTTCTGTAGGTGTTTTTTTAGTTATGTTTTTCTCAAGGTGGTCCTCTAGTTTTTCAGGTCGAAAAAATCGATCTTTTTTATTTCACAAGTAACAGCCCTGGAACAAAGCAGTTATACTTACAAGCGTGAACTTCCCAAAGCGTTTTTCTCGAAGCACCATTTTTCGAAACTTTGTTTCAGCATTTTTAATAAAGTCATAAGCCAGCAAATTAACTAGGATTATCAGGACTTCTTCGATAGTTTTTTTTTTCTACGAGCGCTACGAGCGAACAATTCAAGCAAACAATAAGTAATTGAATGTGATCTTCAAAAGTGTATGAAGTAATTTAGAATAAACTCTAGTTCAATCGCAAGTATTAAATACGAAGATCAAAATGGCGTTGGGTTTTTCGATTTCAGTTAAGCAGAACAACCGCAATCTTGGCCACCGTCAAGCTCCTCTTGTACTTGATGTCTTTATCGGCAACTATAACTTTTATTCTACTATAAATTTTGAAAAAAAATTTTAAAGCTTGTAAATAAGTTGAGACATTGAGTAAAGACTAAACAAAAAACAATAAGATTGACTACTTCGATGGTTTCCAGGTAAGAAATTATTATTGAAAAGCAGCAAAAACAGCCGAGAAACGAAGGACCACCTTAGAGCAGTAGAAATAAACATACGTAATATGATATAAGAAAATGATATAATTTTTTTTTAAATATTTTCAAAAGGACTGTTTTTTTTAATCAAATGGACTTATAAACTATGTTGGTTGCGGAACACTGCTCAGCAGGCTTGGCCGGCAGCCATTGAGCGACATCATTCATTACACGAAATGTTTACTTCTTTTTCATTTTTCGCACGTTGTTGACTCTTGCTATCATTTTTGTTGATTTTTTTTATTTATGTTGATAGGAACCGGCCTATCTAATTTTGTGTACCAAATCAAAAAAGAAGATCACTGTGAAGCATTATATTTACTAGACTAAAAGAAGATAACACACACCAGCAAATGATGTATTATATGAATGATGCTGTAAAAGAAAAAAACACTCCAGATTAATGATTGCTGATAAAACCACAAAAGTTAAACTTTTTAAAACAGTTAGTGTACCGCTTTGGTAAAGAGGAAACATATCAGTCTATTTTATTCAAATCTTTTCAATGGCATTGATTTGTCTTTCCGATTTTGAGAAGAAAGCCCAGACTCTTCTTCCAAAAAGTGTTTTAGATTTTTACCGCTCTGGTGCCGGTGATGAACAAACACTTGGTCTCAACAAAAATGCTTTTGCGGAGTTGGTTCACGTGAATATTAGATATTGAGTTTGATAACTGGGTTTTTGTTTTTTAATAAAATAGATTACGTATACGCCCGAGATTCCTACGTGATGTTTCCAAGCTAGATACAAGTACAACTATTTTAGGATGCGAAGTTAAGTGGCCCTTGGGTATAGCACCAACAGGATTACAAGGTATGGCACACCCTGACGGGGAAATAGGAGCTGCTCGAGCAGCTGGAATAGCGGGAAGTATTTATATTCTGAGTACAGGATCAACTACATCAATAGAAAAAGTGGCTAGAGGAGCCCCAAACACAAACAAATGGTTTCAGCTCTATGTTTACAAGAATAGGTAAGATTGGCGTTTGTATGTGCAGTTCTAACGTGGCTTTCTTTAAAACAGATCAATTACTGAAAACCTAGTTCGCAGAGCGGAAAAAAATGGTTTCAAAGTATTAGTCTTGACAATTGACGCTCCAATCTTAGGACAGAGACGTTCAGATATTCGAAATAAATTCAGCATGCCCCCACACATAAAGTTCGTCCACCATGGCATTTATCTAAATTCTTTCTTATTTTAATTTGTTGTTTTGAATACTTTTTAGGTTCGGTAACTTTGCAGACAATAAAACTTCCAGCTTCAAGAGCTCAGGCTCTGATTCTGGTCTGAATGAATATGTCAAAAGTCAATATGATACTACACTCAATTGGAAAGATGTTGAATGGTTGATAAAGCTAACAAAGCTGCCTGTCATTGTCAAAGGTGTACTCACGCGTGAAGATGCTTTATTGGCTAAGGAATTTGGGTGCAAGGGCATCATTGTATCCAATCATGGGGGAAGGCAATTGGACTCGGTACCAGCAGCCATTGAAGCTCTTCCAGAAATTGTCAGAGCTGTTGGCAATGATTTGGTTGTAATGATGGATGGAGGTATAACGGACGGCAATGATATTCTGAAGGCTTTGGCACTAGGTGCGAAAATGGTGTTCATTGGCCGTGCTGCTTTGTGGGGCCTTGCATGCGGCGGACAAAAAGGCGTTGAAGACCTACTAGGCATTCTCAAAAAGGACTTTGAAGTTTCTATGACTTTGTCAGGATGCAAGAATCTAGAGAGTATCGGTTCGAATTTGATTGCTCATAAATCTTACTACGCTAAATTGTAAAATGTTGACGGAATATTCTGGGCCTTTTCGAGTTCATTAACAGAGTTGACCAACTATAAAAACATCTTACGTGACTAAAGAGAAGCAGGATAGTCTTCATTACTTCGTTAAGTACTGAAGTAAAAAAAAAAAAACACATAAGCTGAAGACGAAAATTTGGAAAAATTATAAAAATGAAATTACATGTTAACCTTTACTTCTATTTGGATCCAAATACGAAAATTGTATTTACTTATCTCTGAGCAAAATAAAAATTTAAACAAAGAGTACAGAACTCAATAATTTGAACATTTGGCTTTTTTGTATTGTCAAAAGATTATTTCATGTAACTTCGCTTTCAGTCATTGAACGATAGCTGTAACTATTGTCTTATAAATTTTTGTAACTTTTTTAGGTTTTCAAATATGTTTTTCTAGTACCTAGAATTTAGACGATAGTCGTCTTAAAAACTACTCTACAGTCGAAAACCGAAGTTTGTTCAAAAGGGCCAGAAATATTTTTTCGAACTCGCTCGCGAAAATCCTCAAAGATCTTAATATACATAAATCCGCTATTCTATCTATTCAATTCTTCTGGGCTCTTTCCAAGTAGATGGAAATCAGTTAATGTCCAGCACGTCCAAGAAAAGAGGGAATCTTCCTTTCCTTCCAATTACTGTCCAATTGCACTAACGTCCCTTTTCTTTCTAAGGTCAATGGAATCGTTGATAAACCTCCAACTCATGGAATATCTTGAAGAACGAAAGCTTCTTAATGGCCGATCATAAGGCTTTAGTAGCGAAAATTCCACAGGCTCCGTTTTGTCTCCGACTCTCTTCCTTATTTTCATAAACGGTCTCTTGTCTGAAGCTTCCTAACCCTCTAACTGTTTTACTGGTGACTCAACCCTCAGCTTCTCATATTCGTTTGCAAATTCACGACCCTCCTCTTCGGATGTTTTACTGGAACGGCTGTGTATGATTAGCCCATTGAATTCTGACCTTGATGACAGTATTGTTACAAGGGGTAATAAAAAGTTGCCAAAAATTCTGCTTAATGCTTAAGTTTTTAAAGATGGTGCAAAAAATATATCACTCCGTCTGACCTGGCTACAATTTATAAATCCTACGCCCGGCCAAAACTGGAGTAGGTATAATTCTCATATCTGGTCAGGTGTTCCTCAATCATCTTGGCGCCTACTTGATAGGGTACAAAACAGATCATTGAGACTGATAGGTAATATTTCAATCGCAGAATCGATTGATTCTTTTGAACATCGTCGAAATGTTACTTGACACACTCTCTTTCATCGATTTTTTTTAGCGAAATCACAACTCACAATTTATCTATGCTTGTCCTTTGGAGAAGATTACAAGTCATTTGATCGGTTTAACTCGTTACTTAGAAACGCTTGAGCAAAATCCTAGACTTTCTTATGGTGAGTTTGTTTGACTTTCAGGGCAAGTTGTGTTTTTCAGATAACGTTTCGGGGCTTAACAAAAGAACTAAATAATTTATTTCCTTTTTCACCAACTATTTTTTAAATATATTCAGATTTCTAGTATCAAAGACGTGAGAGAATCTAATCAAAAAGGTATTATTATTGGCCGGAGAGCTGCATTAGAAATGCATTTGCTTTTTTTCCTCAATGGGTACCATTTGTTTCTAAAAATTGTATCTTTTTACAAAGCTCTTATCAGCCACAATTAAATGGCCTTATGTGGAAACAGAACAGTTATAAAACGTGTGATGGAAACTCATAAAAACTTTAGGAAAAGTGCATCTATTGTGATATGTTATGATTTCAAGAAGACGAATGTCATGACTTGTGGAAAAGAATATGGCAATCTGCCCTCGTTATTTCAATTTCACTCGACGTTGTTAAAGAATTCTTTGAAGGCATTACGAGTGATGAAAGAAGATTTATTGGTGTTCACAAAGAACAAGTGATAACACTGTTATAAACGTTTAAACAGTTGAAAAATTATTATCTAGCGATAAAACAAAACAAACTAAGACAAAACCTTGCGATGCAAATACATAATTTACATTGATAATGTTATCTCTTGAAGTAAAAATTTTTCCACTTATATTATAGCAATGACTTCGTGAACCTTCATTTAGCTTACGCGTTTCAAACACTTGCAACTTATAAACAAAGATCATGACCTTTGTTTGCGTGGAGGATTTTGAGAAAAAAGCCCAAAGAATTCTTGAAAAGAGTTCATTTGAATATTTTCAATCTGGGGCTGGCGATCAGATTACTTTGGATTTGAACAGAAAAGCATTTAAAAAGTAAGAATGTACAATTTTCTTCAAATGCACTTGATTAAAAAATTTTTTATTTGTTAAGGCTACGTATACGCCCCAGGTTCCTGCGAGATATATCTAAACTAGACACAAGGACGACAATCCTGGGTTGCAAAGTCGACTGGCCTGTTAGCATCTCACCGTTTGCCAATCAATGTTTAGCTCATCCTGAAGGTGAAATTGGAACAGCACTAGCCGCTGGACTGGCAGGAAGCATTTTTATTTTAAGCACAGGATCAAACACACCAATTGAAAAAGTTTCTGAAGGAGCACCACACACACACATATGGTTTCAGCTTAATATTTACAGAGATAGGTAAGGGTAAGATTTTTTACACTTGTGAGTTCTGTCTAAGAGAAATTTTCAACTTTGCGAAGGGCCCTTACTGAATGCCTAGTTCGGAGAGCCGAGAAAGCAAAGTTTAAGGCGATTGTTTTAACGATTGACTCCCAAATTTTTGGACAACGACGTGCCGATAGTCGAAATAAGTTTAGCTTGCCATCCCATTTAACGTAAGTTTCAAGTTGAGGTTCAAAGATTTCAGATTATAGATACATTTTTATGACTACAGATTTGCAAACTTCTCGGATCCTGCGACGAGCATCATAAAGAGTTCAGGTGCTGATTCTGGTCTGAGTGAATATTTTGCCAAGCAATTTGATCCGACAATTACTTGGAAAGACGTGGAATGGCTTGTGAAAATAACAAAGCTGCCTGTGATCGCAAAAGGTATTCTTACTTACGAGGATGCTATATTAGCAAAAGAATTCGGTTGTAAAGCGGTCATTGTTTCAAATCATGGAGGACGGCAGTTAGATTCTACACCAGCTACAATAGAAGTTCTTCCCGAAGTCGTTAGAGCTGTTGGCAATGATTTGGTTGTTATGATGGACGGTGGCATTAGGGACGGCAATGACATTTTTAAGGCTTTGGCTTTGGGCGCAAAAATGGTTTTCATTGGCCGAGCAGCAGCTTGGGGCCTAGCATGTAATGGACAAAAAGGTGTAGAGAATGTTCTTTCAATTTTGAAAAAGGATTTCGAAACTACCATGGGTCTGAGTGGTTGTGTTGATTTGGAAAGCATTCGTTCGAGGTGTGTTGTTCATAAGTCTTTTTATGCAAATTTGTAGAACGAAATAAACAAAAAATTTTGTTTCTGTTAAGTACTCAAAAATTTGAGTACGAAATAGTAGTAGCCGCGTTTTAATATAACTTTTTGACTGTATAGTGGGAAGTTTTGCTTCGACAGCACACAAAGGGCAACTGGTAGCTCTATGTTTGCAAACTAGAATTACTTGTTAGCTTGAAGAATACCTTTAAAACCGCTATCTAAATCAGCTGATTTCCTCACTAACTATCGATGACATCGATCGAGAAACTTGGAAACCGAACGGTTATTGACAGATTTTATCTAGGTGATAGTTAAAGAACATAAACAACCAAAGAAGATAACACCATCTGCGTTTTCATTTCCTTCTCGTTCTGCGAATGTACTTTACCGAGGCACACATTTGTTGACAACTACAAGCCCAATGCAAAGTGCTATCTTGCTCAGTTGTATTATGTTTACAGTACATTGCTTATGTACCTACTACAAAGTCCGCAAGTCGGGAGCCACTTATGGCTGCATATGAAAAATTATAGGTGCAGGTGAACATGTTCAGGTTTTTCATCCGCATCCTATAACTCCTATAACGTGTCCTTCCTCTTTATCAGACAAGTATAAATTTTACATCTTGTGTCTTATTTCCTTTTTTCATCTGCACTTACGTAAATCCACCATTTTCATGCATCTGCAAGTGCAGATGAAAAAAGGAAATAGACATAAGATGTAAAATTCATACTTGTGTGATAGAGAGGGAAGACACTTCTAGTCATAGGATGCGGATAAAAAATTATAGGTGCAGATGAACATATACATATGCACCCATAATCCCTCATCCGCAGCCAAAATCCTATTCGTCTCTCTTTTTAACTTTTGTGTTTTATAATTTTCATCCGTCCCGCTTTACTTTTCTGCACTTCTGCTGTTGCAGATGCATGTAAACCCAGCATAACTCTTGCCTCCACCTCGAGATTCAGAGGCAAAAATAGTGATGTTGTGGCCCAATGTAGTGGTTTAAGATGAAAAAGCACTACTTCTCATGAGTACTAAGGTCTGTTCGATGTGCAGTGCTCCAGTGCGCAATGGGGAATGTCAACGCACTGAAATTATCTGTCATTACACTGAATACCTGCTCTGGATTTGATTTCACATCGAACACGTAAGAGCTAAAACTCATGTTGCACTTGACGTTCACAAATTAATTTTTTCCATTTGGCAATAAATATGGTTGCATTTCTTTCATAGATATATGAAATGATATGAAATATCAAAATGAAACGCAAATATTCAGTTTATAACCCAATTTGCCAAAAAAATATACTTTACTTTGCAAATAATCTTTTTAGCGTAAACAGCTGATTTGCAATTGACAGCTCTGAAAACCTCAACCCCAGAAAAAACCTGGAGCACGGCAGTGCGCATTGAGTGCTTGCACCGGACGAACATCGAACACAGTGCAAATGCACTGGGGCAAAAAATATGTCACATCGAACGCATCAGTGCGATTTCAATGCGCACTAGGGCGCCCCAGTGCGCACATCGAACAAACCTCTTGTGTATCAATGGAAATGAAAACAAACAACATGAAACAGTTTAGAAAAGTGTGACTGAACAGACCTTTCAGATTTGTCAGTTGTCAGTTGTCACTCTTGCTCTGACATTTCAAATGAAGAATAACAAAATAAAATTCTTTTTTATTCAAAATACCTAGCTTTTACCTAAAAAATGTTACAAATTAGAAATATATCACTTTACTCAAGACCCCTTCGATGTATCAACGAAACTTTACCAAAAACCTCAACTGCACCGCTCGAAAAGCAACAAAAATCTGAAGAAAATTCTCCAACTTCGAAATTCACTTTCTCTCGTATCAAAAGTATTTGGTCATCAAAACCTGGTGAAGATTTTGGAATACAGGTGAAAAAATCTCATATTGATTACAAATCATTGCTTATTTTCGTTTACTCAAATAGGGTTGGATTCACAACATTCGTCGAATGAAAAACAATCTTTTTCTTGATGTTAATGATGGCTCAACGGCGGAAAAATTTCAAATTGTTGTCCCCAAAAATGATCAAACAAAAACTTTATCACCAGGGTGTTCAGTAAACGTTGCGGGTACAATCCAAACAGCACCCAACGGCCAAAATGAGCTCCATGCCAATGAAGTTACTATTGTGGGTAAGAGAGCACTGGAAGTTTTTACAAAAGAAACTGGTTTGATATTTTGTTTTTGTTTTTTTGCAGGCAACTCACACCTTCAAGACGGCTATCCATTTGTTCCAAAGCAACAACATGCCCCAGAATATGTAAGAGAACATTTACACCTACGATCTCGAGTGAACTTCATAGCATCTCAGCTTCGTGTCCGTCACAGAGCAACCAAAGCAATCCATGATTTCATGGATGAACAAGATTTGATACAGATTCACACACCAATTCTAACTACTAACGATTGCGAAGGAGCTGGAGAGGTTTGTCTTTTGATTACAAACATAGAAAGTCTTTGACTAACTGACTGTCATCGTAGATCTTTGTTGTGAAGCCGAATAATGAGAAACTTTTGAAAGAGATGTCTCGCGATGGTGTTCCTCTCGATGAGAGCTACTTCGATCAAAAAGTGTTTTTAAGCGTCTCTGGTCAACTGCATCTAGAAGCCGCCACCTATGGTCTTGGCAGTACTTACACATTTTCACCTGCATTTCGACCAGAAAACTGCAAGTCTCCATTGCATTTGGCTGAATTTTATATGCTGGAGGCAGAACTAGCATTCACAAACAACATTGAAGACCTGACAAAGTTCATCGAGACAATGGTAAAGGCTGTTGGAGAAAAAGTTATGAACAAATGTCCCGAGGATGTCCGTCATTGCCAGATAAAAGCTGGTGCAGACGTAGACCTCTCCTGGATGAACAAGGACTGGAAAACTTTGTCATACAATGAAGCCTTTGAAATTCTCAGTTTAAACAAAGCAAAGTTCAAGACACCACTTAGAGGAAATGAAGGGTTTTCAAAAGAACAAGAACTGTTTCTAGTCAATCACCTAAAAACTCCAGTGTTTGTCATCGATTGGCCAGCAGATCAAAAACCCTTCTACATGCGGCAGTCCGCTTCGGATAGCTCTAGAGTTCATGCATTAGATCTGCTCATGCCAACGGTGGGAGAACTGTGCGGTGGCAGTTTAAGGGAAAACAGTTACGAAATTCTGAAGCAGAAAATTCCTTCTGGCCTCGAGTGGTATTTGGACCTTCGAAAATTTGGTGGAATCCCAACAGGTGGTTTTGGCCTTGGGTTCGAACGATTTCTTCAGTTAATTACCGGAGTGAAGAATATTCGAGATGTAATCCCCTACCCACGTTATCCCCACTCTTGCAAAATGTAAATAAAAACTCAAATTAACAGTACGAACTAAAATTTATTCACCACTTTGAATCGCCTGCCGGTCGGCAGGCCAACATATAAACGGGATAAAGTCCCTTTGGAAAACCCTGTTGCCTAGTTACTTTAACGATTTTGAAACCAGATTTGCGTAGGATAGTTTCAAAGGTTTTAAGTGGACGCGTCATCGATGAATCCTCCTCGTCAGGTTCAACCTTGCCAGAAGTTGTCACATTGTCCTTCATCACAAAATATCCTCCTTTCGCCAGACCCTTTTTTACGCGCTTATAAAATTCCAGTAGGTCATCATCAGGCAGATGTCCCAGAACCCACTGGCTCCAAATCAAGTCGTATTTACCTTCCTCGGGGGTAAATTTCTGCAAACCCATGTTGTATATCTTCCCTAGTTGTTCACTTTTGCAGTAGTCTTTCGCGGTTTTGGCAAAATGTTCATCCTGTTCTACAAGATCAACCTTTGCAAACAACGGCATTAATAGGTTTTTGGAAACTCTTCCAATGCCAGCTCCACAATCGAGAGCGTACTGCTGTCCTGGAATCTTCAAATCATTGATGAATTGTCTAGATCCATTTACATCTATTGCACTTATATGACCCAGTCCACCAAGCATACCATTAACTGTTGCTGGTATTTCTGACCAGTATTTCTGCGCTTTTCCGTAGAATTCTCTACCTCCAGCAGATGGAATATTATTTTCTTGTGAGGTTGTTGTAATGTTCGATGTAGGATCGTTTTGTAGTTCCACGCATTCGATGGCTTTGGCTAGGATTTCCTCCGAATATTGTTTGTCCATTTTATAATGAAGCTATTTTGCGAATTCAACCGAAAAAAATTTGTGTGGAGGAAAGCGCCAAAAATGTTTGCTTGGATTTTATTTCGGGCTTTGTGAACTAGTTCGTAAATAAAAGATTAGCAAAACTGCAAGTGTATATTTTTCGTATGTTTTTCAGCTGACTGAAACTAGTTTGACGGACGGTTATCATAACCTTAAAAAAAGAAGGGGCGTTCAGCAAGCTATAAACGTATATTTATGATGAAACCTGTTTGTTTGCTACATCAAAACAGCCGATATTTTTGAACTTGCGAATAAAAGGTCACCAACTTTAAAAAATTATTTATCCAAAAATAAAATAATTTATCTGCAAAGTTTAAAGCATAGAGGAATAAAGAACAAGAGGGAAAACCATTTCTTCTCTTGCCCCGCAACTTCCATATGTTTACATTGCTGCTTTTGTAACACGAGATCTATCTGTGATACACGTACTCAGCTGTATATAAAGTTGTGTCAGTGAAATTACTAACACAACTTTACTTTCGGATTTCAAACTGGTTATTAACTCTGAAAATAAAAAAAAATTTGTGGTTTGGCTTCTTGTATCTAATCTGTGGTTTAAAATTTTGTCTCAAAACAGGATTGATATGTTTTTGTAAAGTACTTTGCTGTGTTCATGATATGATTGAAAAGTTGCGACAACAATGCACCTTTCATGGTTAAACTACTTTTTGTAAAAAATTTTCATAAACTTGGTTGAGTATCAATCATAATAATTGATTGGTTTTTAGAAATTTTTCTTCAATTTGGCTCTAATACGAACACTCCTCTTCCTTCTACTAAAATTTTTCAAGCCAACATAACTTCATATCGAATATATAAGTCTCTCATGCGATAAAAATAGGTATCGTAACATTTTCAAACTCAGGTGTCACTTGTGTGACAACTGACAAGTAAACAAACCTTTTTTCTTTGCCGGCAATTGTTCTTTTGTGGCTAGCTTTTTTGTGAAATTGTTTTAATTTTATCTATAAAATGTTGTTTAGAATCATTATTGTTGCTATTATTATCAACAGCATCAAAACTCAAGAAATAGACCCATCGGGATATCTCATGTATTGTCCATGCATGGGTAAGTAAACTCCTATTTCTGACCTGGTTATTCACTAATTAAGTTATCGTATATGACCCCAAACAGGCCGCTTTGGTAATCAAGCAGATCATTTCTTAGGTGCTCTGGCTTTTTCCAAGGCACTAAATCGGACGTTGGTCCTTCCTCCATGGGTTGAGTATAGGAAAGGACAATTGCGCTCAGTTCAAGTACCATTCGACGAATATTTCCAAGTGGAACCTCTTCAAAAATACCACCGAGTAATACTCATGCACGATTTTATGAAAAACCTTGCCGATCAAATATGGCCCGAGGACAAACGCACTTCATTTTGCTACATTGAACGGCAAAGCTTAAATAAACAAAGTAACAAGAAAGATTGTCATGCAAAAGATGGAAATCCATTCGGTCCTTTCTGGGATACTTATAAAATCAATTTTAGTAAATCAGAATTCTTTGGGCCGCTTCATTTTGATGTTCATCACAGTGATATTGCTTTAAAATGGACAGACAAATACACTCCTGAAGAATGGCCAGTTTTGGCTTTCACTGGTAGCCCAGCAAGTTTTCCAGTTCAAGCTGAAAACAGAGAGCTTCAAAAGTATGTTGTTTGGAGTACAAAGTACCGAGACATGGCTAAAGAGTTTATTAAAAAAGAGCTACCTAAAGGTGCCTTCATTGGTATCCATTTGAGGAATGGCATCGATTGGGTGCGCGCCTGTGAACACATCAAAAACAGTCAGCACCTTTTTGCCTCACCACAATGCCTAGGCTACAACAACGAAAAGGGAGAATTGTTTCCTGACCTGTGTATGCCTCCGAAAGAATTTATCATCAAACAACTCAAGAGACTAATCAAAACAGTCAAACAGACACACAAGAACAACGAGGTTAAATCAATATTCGTCGCTTCGGACAGCAATCACATGATCTCCGAACTGAATTCAGCGCTATCTAGGATGGACATCACATCCCATAAGCTGAGTGTAGATAATCCACATTTGGATTTGGCCATTTTGGGACTTTCCAATCATTTTATTGGCAATTGCATCTCGTCGTATTCGGCATTTGTGAAGAGAGAACGCGATGTTAGCGGTTTTCCTTCGTATTTCTGGGCATTCCCTAAGGAGAAGGAGCGTCATCATACTTCTAAACATGAAGAACTCTAAATCAAAGATGATTCAAGTTGATCTCAAAAACATGAGTTTTTAGTTTTAAAGGAAAACATGTATTCCATCTTAGTTTAAGAAAAATAAAAGGTTTAGAAATATAATCATGCATAATTTTGTAGGATTTTATGGTCGAAACGAACTGACGAACTGTGAGCCCTTTTTTATGAGACCGCGTATTTTTGGCACATCTTTGAAAAAAAAAAATTAGCCTAGTCATAGAAAAGAAAGGACTTCTTTTTTATCTATGACTAGGCATTAGAAAAAATTAACTTACGGTTTTTGTGTTATGCTGCGAAATTATGCAGAAAGTGGCATAGAAACTACTGTCTCCTACGATCTTAATTTCCACCAAAAATGGTCGTTTTGAGATTTTGTTTAAAATATGAATGTAAGTATAAGTAGCTTACCTTTCCTATTCGAGTGCTATGATACCAACAGCTCTTCAGAAAAAATAACCACGGAAAAACTCATTCACTGAATTTTGAATCTTGATGTTGAAGCTGAGCTTTTCAAAAAAAATAAAGCCCGAACAAAACACTTCCAACGAATTTGGAATTTTTAGAATAAGTTGGGATATCTCAATTTTCCAAAGAATCTTAGTTTATTTAACACTTTTTATAAAATATTTTATCTCTTTGGTGCAAAAAGATGTTACGATCACTGTAGGTCGAGGTCCGACCAGATGCACAGCACCCTTAAGGTGATTGCGGCTTCCTGGTATTTGAAGCACATTTGAAGATTGCCAAAAAGAAACAAAAAGTAAACAAAACGATAAGGTAGGCTGAAAGAAATCAGGGATAGGGAAACACATGAAAAATCAGTACAAAACAAACAAAAAAGCTAGGTTGAATTTAGCATTGGTGGAATTAGGTGTTTTTTGCAAAAAATGGAAATAAACTTTGAAAAATTAAAATGCCTTGTCGTTGTCAAACACATCCAGGAAAATGATTTGCGTTGCGAGTTGTTGCCGCTTGAGTTGACAGAACACAGCTGATGGTTAATTTCGTGTTTCGAACTAAAAACTACTATAAAGGTTATTGTATTGGATAAATAAAAAGATAGAGACATTTACTCTCATGGTACTCCTAAAAGTATGTTATATTTCCAAACGTTACCTTTGGTGGGAAATGACGAAATTGTCATCGACCATTCCAGTTTGAAATTTTTGGATACTCTCATTGTACTCCTAAAAGTATTAAATATATCCCAACCTTACCTGAAATCCTATTTGTGGGAAATGACGAGATATTCATCGAATATTCCAGTTTGAAATGGTTGATGAATAAATATCTCGTCATTTCCCACAAATAGAATTTTAGATAACGTTTGGAGATATAACATACTTTTAGGCGAACCCACCTACAGAATTTCAGATAACGTTAAATATAACATACTTTTAGAAGTACCCTGAGAGTAAATGTGTCCATCGTTTTATTTATCCAATACAATAACCTTTATAGTAGTTTTTAGTTCGAAACACGAAACTAGCCATCAGCTGTGTTTTGTCAACTCAAGCGGCCACAACTCGCAACGCAAATCATTTTCCTGGATGTGTTTGACAACGACAAGGCATTTTACATTTTTCAAAGTATATTTCCATTCTTTGCCAAAAAAAAACCTAGTTCCACCAATGATAAATGCAACCTAGCTCTTTTATTAGTTTTGTAATGATTTTTCATGTCTTTCCCTTTTCCCTGACTTATTTCAACCTCCCTTATCGTTTTGTTTACATTTTGTTTCTTTTAAGGGCAATCTTCAGCTACCAGGAAGCCGCAATATTTTATAAAAAGTGTTGAATAAACTAAAGTAAAAACAATTTTATTTTTAAATCAAAAAACTTGCATTTAAAAAACAGTTAAAACAATGAACCATCGCAAAGCGGTGCGAAAAGTTGTGGCATACGGAAATCAATCGCACATAAGCACCTGCCTCTGCCTGATGAATATTTAACACTTTCTCTACTCAAATTCCTAACATTATTGCAAATTCGTACGTATTTCCATCATTTTTTGAAAATATTGCATACTTCAAGGAGTAACTTTATAAGGTAAAAATGGAAAACTAAAACAATATGTACTTTTAATCAATTCACCGGTGTTTCCTCACTGCAATATTTTAAAACTATACTATTGAGATCACCCCCTAGCCCCTACCCAAAAAAAAAGTTATGTTCAAACTCATGTTGGAATAATCGAAAGTGGCCCCCGCTGTGTAAATTTATTTTGACAGCTGCAAATGCGGCTACCGCAACAGCAAAAACGGTTTGGCTTGGGAGAACCTTAAAGCCTTGAGCAAAGCAGCGCGATTTGTGCGTGCGATCCGATTGTGTTAAGTCAAACCCCCATAAGATTAGATGTATCTTATTTTGACAGAAATCGCATCGCACGACGCTATCGCGCTGGTTTGCGCAAGGCTTAATAGATGTGCAAAAAACCGCAATTTAGTTAGGATAAACGGGTCCCAGTTTCCATAAATTCTTACTCATGCCAATTAGATGATTGCTATTTTACTACGATTTAATAAATTGCAAAATATTTCTTCCCAAAGCTATTCCGCACGTGTTGAATTCCGTAAGTTAATTTTACCATATGCATCAACCTTAATGCCAAACAATTCGCTGTCATTGCAGCGCACTCTGCGCTTCAATTACCGAACTAGAATTTCGAAGTTCCCTTTTGCCTTCGAAGAAAAAAATAAAACAAAAAAAAATCTTCGAAACTCCGAAAGGATGTAAAAAAAACCTTAAAAAAGTGTACGACGAAGAAAAGTCTGTGCAATGTGCGAAAAAATGTATTAAATCTCAAAAACTAATTCATAAATAAATTATTAAACCTGCGTTCAATGCACAATAGAACCCAAATAAAGTGTAAACACAAAATTACTAATCTAATACGTGAAATTTACAAAATTCAATTATTCTTAGCTTGCAATGACGTAAAAAAAGAGACAAAAAATCACTTTTTCTCACACATCCCGAAATACATATATATTTTTTCCCATTTTTCTGTCAAACTATGAAAATTTGTGAATATTTTTGTGTATTTTTCTACCCAAAAAGGGCCTAACGTGTGTAATTCCAATTTGTTATTTTCTTTTTTTGGTTCCACTCGTTCAAAAGTTTGTTCCTAAGAGTTTTTAATAAGTTTGTGTACATAAATTTGTATCGCGAGTATGACATTCTCCAGTTAGAGGGAGGCTCATAGAGAAGTGGAGTGGTCCGTCCCCCGAGAAACAAGAACCCAACCGAACCAGCAATTTTTGCAAGGCGAGCGAACGAACGAAACGAAAAATAAAATTAAAAAAAAGAACCTTTTTTTTCTAAAGGCACATAATTTTCCTTTGTATACAATAAAAATAATGACAAAGGAGCTACGCGCATCAAACAGAGGATAGTTTTTTTTTTCAACAAAAAAGACAAACTTAAGTCTTGTGAGTTTGTAGTTTTTTGTTTAAATTTCATATAAGAAAAACCTTATTTCCATTGATCCGCAAAAAAAGAATACGAGATAATTTTCCACATTTGTTTATGTGATATTTATTTGGTGGAGCTAGTGTGTACGTGTATGTGTGTGTTTGGGGAACGCAGAACAAGAATTTGTTGTTTGGATCTTATTTTTCTGACGGAGGACTGGGAGGAGAATGTACGATTTGCATAAGGTGGGTTGGAAAAATGCTTTACATTTTTTTTTTTTTTTTTGTACATTGTTTACTTGAAAGAACCTACGTTTTATTGGTTTTGATTTCTGTGCGATGCCCCTTCCATGGATATTTTATCAAACAGTGGACGATCGTCAATGTGCCTGCCCGAGTCCGTCTGACAATAATCGCAAAGTCCAAAGGAAATCTCTAGTGGGATAATCGACTCTATTGAATTCTTATTGGAATTGGGTAGGATCAAAATATTTTGTTGAAGTTTCGTATTGACTTTAGTTGAATAGATCTGTTAAATAAAATTGGTTATGTATATTTTGTTATGCTCTCGCTATTTCATGAAGCTTAATACTTGAAAACGCTTAAAAAACTTACATATCCACTTTGTATTTTAAGTTTAACCGAAATGGATTAATGGATGGTTAGAATAAATTTGACCGAACCTTAGTTGTCCACCGATTTTATTAGTGTCTAGTTTCTTACGTCTGGTACACTCCTTTTGCCATTAACGGTTCCAAAACCATAGGTACTATTCCTTTGATTTCATAAAAGTAATTATTTTATTTAACCAATTAACGAATTTAAGTAAATAAATGAATAAACAGGGTGGCGCAACAGAATTTCCTTGTGAAAAAATGGAAGAAAACGGTGCTTTTTAATTACTTGCTTCTTGCTCGCGGAATGCGATATCTTTTTTGCAAAACATTGAAATATACTACCACACCCCTTACATTTCCAAAACTCATCGGAAACTATTGGACATAGGTATGTACATTTACAAAAAGAAACTTATGGTTCAATGAAGAATGCAGGCAGACAAATACAACCAAACAAAAAGCACGACAAATGCTGATGCTAAAGCGAACAAGGGATGCTTACGATCAGTATAACGAGATTTACAAGGAGAAAAGAAGTTAAGAACACCGAATTCTCAAAAAGAAAAAGAAGCAGCATGAGAAGCGCTCGTTTGAGGAAATTGAGAGGTGCCATGACAGGAATGAGGTTCGGAAGTCTTACCAAAAGGTAAAAAGATCCTGCCAGGGTGCCAAGCTCTGACCTCAAGCATGTAAAGGCCAGGAAAACATAGTAGTAGACCCACAGTCGCTACTGAGGATCTGGTTGGATCACATCTGCAGACTGCTTGCCGGCGATGAAGACACAAATTCCGCTGTCAGGCAGATAGCCCCATTCAGCTTGGACGATGACCAAGAATGCCGTCCTCCCGACCTAGAAGAAGTTAAGCTTGCCATATGCAAACTAAAATCAAATAGGACTGCAGGTTCAGATGGCCTTGATGCCGAACTTTTCAATGCAGCTGGAGTACAGTTGGAAAGGAGCATGCACCAGCTGATTTGCATGATATGGTCGGAAGCCTCCTTAACGTCGCTTATAAGATCTTGTCTGCTATAATATGTGAACGTCTGAAACCCCACTTCAACAACTTGGTTTTACACCAGAAAAGTACACAATCGACCAAATTTTCGCATTACGGCGGCGGCGGGTCTTGGAAAACACCCGAGAATATAATATCGATATACACCATCTTTGTATCGACTTCAAGGCCGCGTATGACAGTATTTACAGAGACGAGTTGTACAGAGCCATGTCTAGTTTTGGCATACCTGCAAAAGTCAAACGACTCTGCAGTATGACTGGTGAATTCACGCTGCTCCGTTAAGGTCGGTAAAGAACTCACCGAGAGCTTTGATGTTGAAAAAGGGTTTTGACAAGGCGACAAACTGTCATGCGATTTCTTCATCATACTCATACAAAACTCAAACGACCAGAGGAACAACCTTTCAAAAGTGCTATGCTGTCATCAAACAAGGACATAGAACATTGACGAACTGGACAAAACGTCACAATAGACGAACATAACTTCGATAACATCAGTCCGGAGATTAAGCGGAGAATAACTATTGCCAACCGTTGCTTCTTTGGGTTAAGAAGGCAATGGAGAAACAAAACCCTCTCCAGAAAAACCAAGGTAACCTTGATCATTCCAGTCCTGCTTTACGGCGCGGAAGCATGGACTTTATCGAAAGCGGATGAGGAAACATTTGGTCGTTTCGAAAGAAAAATTCTCCAAATGATCTTTGGTCCCGCATGCGAAGACAATGTGTGGAGAAAAAGATACAACAACGAAATGTATGCGCTATACCGCGACATGGGCATAGCTAGAAGGTGGCGCAATCAAGTGGAAGAAGACATCAACCGACTTAGAGTGCAAAACTGGAGAGAGCTCGCCCGAAATCAAAGCCGTTATGGAAGGATGTTGGTTGAGGTCCAGGTTTACCCTGAACTGTAATGCCCACCTAAGTAAGTAAGTATGTACATTTTTTGCTGGACTTCCATAATAAAAAAAAATGCCAATAGTGAAACAAACATTTTAAATCTCAAATCAGCCACGAGTACCTAATAGCAGGTTTGATTTCTGAGAACAACAAGGATTTCAGCACAGGTATCTGTTTTCTTCGAACACCGGTATCGGAGAAGATAGCCTAAGTGCTTGACAATATTCGGTTTCATCGTTTAAGCACTGGCCACACAGGGCTGCTTGCAAGCCGCTTCCTACCAGCGGCTAGCACTAGCAGAAGCAAGCAGTAAATGGCAGCCCAGTCATACTACTCGCCAGCTTTTATCAGCAAACCGTAAAAAATTGTTCGTGGACTTTATTTTTAATATTGAAGCAAATTTTGAAATATAAATTTTCTAATTACTACGTGCTGCAGTTTTTTTTTTTTTTTTTTTTTGTTTTGATAGCCGCTACCAAATACTATCCGGCTGACAGTAGCAGCTACTCGATTCGCCGCTGGTAAGCAGCCGTGTATGACCCGTGCTTTAAACGCTAGACTACTTGCGCCATTTTCTTAGAGTTTTCGCGTTTTTCATTAAGGAAAACAGTTACTACTTTTGTGAAATATCTACTCTTTTCCATTTTCCATGTTTCATTGAGTAAATCCGGAGTTATTCTAAACCCCAAACACCTAGTCCCATTTGGTTGAGAGATCTACTCTGAATTCACACACACATCCAAAAACATTTGTTCTGTTAAACGTAAAATGGAAAAATAATTTGACTATTTTAAATATGTTGTGCCAATGTTAAGTTCCAAATATTGCAAAAAAAAAAATTATGAGAAAACGAGTAATCAAGTTAAGAATTAAGAATTCAGTTTACCATTTATTTATTTATGTAGCAACATACATTATTTGTTTTATATTTGGTAAGGAGAATGTATTTTAGAGATTTAGGATAAGCATTTCCTTTTCAACTATAAATTTATACTAATACATTATAAGAAAAGTCATTTGTTTAATGAATTTTGATATTAATTATTCCATTGAGTTATTTGCTAAAAAAAAAAAACAAATTACAACATATGAAAATATGAACTCTTATATGAGAGCATCAGTTGAATCTCCAATACCAGGAAAAAAAAAACATGTTTCAATTTCAATGAAAAACAATGTAAGAATCGTAAAACTGTATTGACAAACAAATTTACAGAGTAGATGTTCTACACAAACTCTAATTAGATAATAGCTGAATTGCAGCCGCATACAGTACTGCAACTCTGCAACCGCAAAATGTAAATCACACATGAATACAATGATGTGAACACTACAAAAGGCAGATAAGTTTGTTTTAACTCTTGTGGCTGCACTAGATATTCTACCTCGGCTCATTGGGCGCGTTCATCACAATTTAGATTTTAAGATTAACTGAAAAACTTATTCAGTTTTGCGTTGAACGGTTATCTAACAAGATATGTCAGGTGCGTAGGTTTTGATTTGCATATGTAAAAAAAATTCATTATCTTGTTGACTTTACTGCGATAAACATTTCATAAGCGTAAAAACAATCAGTAATGGAGTTAGAATTAATTAATTGTATTTTTTCAATAAAAATCACGCACAACAAAATCACCATCAGTTGGCAAGTATAATTTTTTGATGTCACTTATCGCATCTGACAGCTTAATAAACTGAATCTAGATTTTCAGCCTTCTTTTCCTGACTGAAAAACTGAATCGGTAAAAACTAACAGGTGATGAGTTGTCAACTGAAAAACTTAACGTCTGGCCAATCAGAGGCCGAGAATAGTTAGTTAATCTGAAAATCTAACTTGTGATGAACGCGCCCATTATGTTCACCCTGTAAAGAAGACACAAAAAGATGATGTATTGAAATGTTTGCTTGTTTGTACATTGTAGGGAAAATCATTATTGTTAAAGGGCGGGGTAAAATATTAATTTTTTTTTTAAATAAATGCATAATATCTCAAGAATACTGTGTTGAAATTTCAAGTCGATCGGTGTAAAATTGACGAAGTTATGAGTATTTGAGCGTCTATTACTCTATTCTGAATTTTATACCTAGGTGGCAGCTGCGCGGGGCACTGTTCTATTTTCCGAATAAATTCCTTCGTAAACGGGCCTTTTCCGGCCTTGGTATTTATATTCGAGGCATGTTGGAATTTTTTCAGATTTTTATGCAATCGAGAAGTGTTTTCAAATTTATGTGCAATGAGTGCTAAACGACCAAACTCTTCTGCGTTTTTCCAACCGTTTTTCTGAGATTTGTCATATTTGAAGTCCGTGTGCATAACTCAAAATCTACTGTACCAATCGCTTTAAAATTGTGCACAGATCTTCTTCACATAATTTACCAGGTATTTTCGAGAGCTTTTTTGTTTTTTTTTTTTAATAATTACTAATTTTTTAACAACAAATTAGCCGTTTCGGGTTTTTGGCTCCCAAGTGCTACAAAAAATCGAATAATCTAAAAAAATCCTCCCATCGTTACATCGAGAAACATCATCTGCTTTAACTAATGCATTTTTCTACAAATTTACACTTCTATTATATGCAGACTTTATTTAAGACAAAACTGTAATGGTGATTTGTCGTATTTATTATTTTAATACAAAAGCATTGATAGGGTTGCGCAGCAGAGCGGGTAGCCCCGAAGAATACCGCAACCATGTGTTTTAAGTAATGGAGGAAACCAATTTTTTGCCGATTCCGAGCGGCTAATCTAGAAAGCGCTTTTGGTGGCAATGAAATTACTCGGTCGTCTTGTCAATTCTCCGCGAAGAGGATTTTTTATGTTTTGATTCGAACCTTAAACCTCCCACGTAGCAGGCAGACATGCTATGCTAAACATTAAGCCATGCGTACGTAATGTGTTTAGCGAGAAAAATACATAAATAAATTGGGTGGAACAACAAAGCTGTAAAAACTTTGGGGTCAAACGCATCTCAAAGATCTACGATTTTATGCCGATTCCGAAAGGTTAAGTTAGAAAGCGCTTTTCATGTCAGTGTTTTACTGTACTAATTCCTTCCGAGAGGCAATACCCATGGAAAAACAGGTTAACAACCTTTTAAGTATAATAAAAAAAAATTAGATTTTCGGTTCTCAAAAAAACCTTCGTCACGAAACCACCAAACATCCCTGTAATTTAAAGGAAAATATATGCAATTTGACAGTTCTGTTAGTTCGTTACCTGCCCCAGCAAAAACCTAGGGCGAGCTGAGGACAAAACCCAGAACTTTAAAAACACTCAGTTAAACATTCAGGGCGTGTTGAGTTTTTTCAGAAACGTATTGTGGCGGCGCGGCGACAGGGCATTACAGATTACAAAACAACAAGTTTAGTCAAAACCAATCGAATTACTCAGTTGTGAATTCGGTCTCTGTACCGAAAACAATTATATTTCTGACTGAACATAATTACACAAACTTTGAAATAAATAATTAAAAATATATATATTTAAATTCAATGTTGTTTTATTTAAATAAATAAATATACACAGTGTACTAAAATATGCAAAAGCATTTGCAGTGATTGCTGCACTGTGTTGAGGTTGTTAGAAATATATTGCCATAAAAAATTGCAATGCAATGATAACTCAGTTACGGTTTTGTCATAGATTTACAGAACAATTAAAAATTTGTTATCTTATCGTGAGTTTTCTTATACACATATATGTAAATTACGTATAAACATACACATATAAAAAATAAATATGCACACACAAAAAAAAATTAACTAATTTCAAGAAATAATCTCTTTGCTGGGCTTACTTAAAAAGGGAATAGTTGAACATTTTTTAAAGAAAATATAGTTGTGTTTAAATACCTGCTCTAGATCGATTTAGAGCAAAAAAAGGTTTTTGGTTTGTATGACAATTTTTCTGCTCCGAGTGTTTAATGAACTGCTCTAGATCACTTTGGAGCAGCATTTTCTGCACTTACTTTTGAGTCAGAGCGGATTCAAGCAAAGTGTCAAAGTCAGCTGTTGACATTTGCTTAAAATATTTTTGTTTATATTTTGCGTTTTGTAATCTATTTTAAATCGAATTTAGAATTAATTGAATTAACATCACGTATTAGTTTAGTTCTGATTCCAATGTTTCCGAATACAGATTTTTACTATAAAGAACACCAAGTATATTTTTGCAAGCTAGGTCACAAAATGTTTGTTTTTTTTTCAACTGACTTTCGGCATTAGCTGACTCCGCTCTAAGTTGCCTGACAATGTTTCTTGCTCTGCTCTGAGCTGCTCGTGCACGTCTCCTTTTTGTGAAGTTTTGTCCAATTCATTGGAGTTCTCTGTCCTTGTTTAATTTGCAACATTACTTCGTTTTGGACTCATCGATCATCAAACCCATTTTTGCCGGATCTTTTTCAATGCTCGAAAAAGCACCTATGACATCGTGTTTGCTTCCCACTGCTTCAATATCGTCTGCGTAATAGAGTACTTGTACATGACTCCGGTGTTGACGTTTGAGTTTTGTACAATCTTTCAAGTATGATGTCAAAAAAAATAGCATAACAGTATATATGGCCTTGTGGAAAGCTTTTTTCGACATCAAAGATCTAGGTTAGTTCTGTATACCGACCTTGACGGAGCAGTGTGAATTCTTTAAAGTCATCCTGCTTAGTCGTACGAGTTTTGCACGGAAAACTTTACATAGCACTGTATAGCTCGTCTCTGTGAACACTGTCATTCAGGGCTTTGAAATCGATGAAAAACTTGTGTGTATCGATATTATATCCCGTGTTGGATAGATGGATGTTTGGAGTTGTAAAAAACAACTCGACCTCATGAGTATTTTGTATGGAAAACTTAAAACGCTAGCGAGTACTCACAATAAAATAAAATGCTGAAGCCTTTCAGACGTTTTATTATGGGATAAAAAGACAATTTTCTTATTCTGATCTCGTTTTAATTAAATTTATGTCAATCTCCAATTTTTAAATTTCCTAAATACCGAAAAAAATTTAATTTGCTGCAGTCGACTGCAAATGTTTGAAAGGAAATCGATATTAAAATTCCATTTTCGTTTCTCATGCCTTTTTTTCTGAAGCTATTTATTTTTATAAAACATATTTTTTAAGTTTGAATAGATTTTTAACATGTACTGGTTTTTCGCTCATAAGTAAACAGCAAATGCAATCCAAAATACAAAAATCTTAATGCAAAAACATTGTAGTTCCTTATTATGGGTGGCCCTCAGACAAGGAAGAGTTCGAGAAGCCTTTAAAGTTTAAACGAACGATCAAGGATCATCATAAGTGTATAAGGATCCTAGATCCTTGAAGTACGTGCTGGATTGGTAAAAGTTCTCAAAGTTACTAGGTAACATATTACCCAAAATTAACTGAGTACATCTATTGCTCATTTTCTGATCCAGATTACAGACAATTATTATTTGCATGGAAATGTGCTTCCCAAGTGTGAAAAGTTTAAATAAAGAAACTTGTGGTGATGACACCAGCCACCGTGTAAGCGTATTGTGAAAGAAGTAGTGAGAAAACTCCGCCATCTTGTGTGAAAGAAAAATGCCTCATCACCGCGATTGTATGTCGAGGACTAACATACGGTGCTGTGAAAGCGTTGCGCTGTTCTTTGTATAATCAACATTAGGTCATAAAAAAACTGACACTGTTCAAATTAAGTCCTTAAAACTGAATTCAAAAACCGAAAAAGACTCGCCGCGTGGGTCTTCAAAATCAACGTCCCTATTCAATGAATTACTGCGTAGTCTCCTCTTTTTTGTGTATTAAAAGTTAATTAGCCTTTATTTGGAACAACATATGCGTGGAACCTCCTATTCATTTCAGAGCAGAACAGTCAACAACACTTTGATAATTACCCACAACACACACCTGGTTTCCTCAAAAACCAACCAACAAACATCCCGACAGCAACAAAAAAAAAAAGTATATAAAAAAATACTGTCCTCTCCTAAAACAGAACTTATTTACCATAACCAAGAGAGTACGAGCTCGTAAATCGTCGTCTGACATAATAAATCAACTGTCAACTGTCAAATATAAATCTATAAATCTATTTCGCCGATCCCCGCTGAATTAATAAATTGCCCAGCAGCTAGTTCGATTCTCTCTACGTGATCGTTACAGAACGAAAACTTTTTCTTGTCACAGCATAAGTGACTCGTGGACCCACTGTCTATAATCCATGTGCTTTTATCAAATTCTTTGGTACATATAGAATTTAATAATGCAAACGCTGAAGAGGCTGTAACATTTGATGAGTATTTTTGCTTTTCGTGACAATTTGATGCCACGTGCCCCTGGCGTTTGCATCGATAACACCTACCTTTGAAAGACTGTTGGTCTGACGATCTATTCGTTTGTGCATACTGTTGGTTTACAGAATTTTTGTGGGCATATTTATTTTTCTTTTGCTTACTATGCAAATATAATGCTCTTTCTGGCGAATGTAAAGTAGACTCTTACAGTGTTTGATGTCAATATTCAAATAAATCTAGACGCCTGCTAGACATACCCGGTATGTATGCATAATTTCAAAAAACTAATGTTTTTTCGCACACAAAAATCTAAAAAATGGTATACCTAGGGCTCGCTACTCTCAATGGTTATTTTCATATATATATTAATGGGTTTTTTTGATTGTCCTGACCGTAGGTAAATTCAGATAGAAAAGCCATAAAAATATATTTTATATTTATCGATGATTTTATGTAATTTGGAAAAAACTATTTTTTTTTTGTCACTTTTTTAGTTCATAAACTTTAGACGCGTTTTTTTCAAAGTCCGTGTTTACTGTCATTTCAAAACTACTTGACCGATTCATTTCAAACTTTGTACACATTTTTGACACAAAAAATACCGCCCCCAACGTTTAGTAAAAAATTCTTTTTTTACATTAACGGTGTTTTCTACCTCCAAAATGGCGGAATTTTTAGTGGAAAACAACAGTTTACAGTTTAAATGGCCGCCAAAAATTTTTAAATGAAAAAAGAAATTATCAGAGAACGTTGGGGGGAAGGTTAGGTGGAAGTGGCTGTCAGTCAATGAGTACATTGCCTAACACACTTAGGCCGCAAGGGCCCATTGTGATACCACAGAGATCAGCAAGTTAATCACCTACTGATCTCAGAAACCCGATGTAAGATTAACGAGTTGATCACTTATTAATCTTCCATTACGGGACTAGCCGGTTAATCACCTGCTAGTCGAACCACGTGGAACTTTTAATGTATTTTGAAAGACTTTTAGGGTCTATGTAAGCTAGGTCGCTAGTATCATCGAAGAAGAATTCACCGAGATGAGTTTTCCTCCTATGAAGTAGTGCAGGGCATGAGCAAAGAAGGTGTTGAACGGTTTCTTCCTCCTCCTCGTCCATGCAGCTTCTGCAGAAATCATTGGAAAACACACCAAGTCTTTTGGCGTGTCTCCCTATTAGACAGTGTCCCGTAAGAACACCTATGGTAGAACCTAGACACAGGCGGTTCAGGGCCAACAAACTCTTTGATCGTTTTGAGTCTACACACGGCCAAACTTTTTTGGTTGCAAGGCAGTTGTTACTCTCAGTCCATCTAGTGTTTGTTATCCCTGAAGCGTCCTGTCTAAGAAGGAGTTTACATGTAGCGATAGGTACACCTATGTTGTTCCATTCTGAGCGTAGGGAAGTGGTCGTGCCCTTTTTGGCTAGTTCGTCTGCCATACAGTTGCCTGGTATGTCCCTGTGCCCTGGCACCCATGGGGGGAAGATATGATCATAATTTGACTAGTTTTTCTTATTTTTTTATTTTTAAATAATTTCCAGCCGAGTTATGGTGAACACCGCAAATTGTTTTTTTCTCAAAACGATCTGGGAGAAGCTCTGTAACCGGCTCATGTTTAAATATTTCTGCATGAAAAAATTACCCTATATTGTCGAAAGTATGCTTAATAATGTACGAAAGGTTCGAATAAAATTACTCAATCCATATTTAAGAAAAAAATTCACAAAAAAAGTATTTTTTTTACCTTGAAACCCTAACATCCCTTAAATTGGTAAATTTTTGCAGATTCAAACATTCCAAATTGTTGAAGGACTGGGTTTACATTGTGGTGGCTACAAAGCATTTTTTCAAAAACCTAATATTCGCCCTGAATGTCAAACTGAGTGCATTTTGAGGGCTATGTTTGCCCTCAACTCCCCCTAAAGTAGCAGGTTTTTTGCTGAGGCAAGTTCAGGTAACGAAAAGAGCTTCTTCGAACGACAGGGACGTGTGGTGGTTTTGGTAGCTCGTTTTCGTAGACGAATTACGTTTTTGTCCTGGTTGGCCGGTATAAGCTATTAATTAAAAAAGACGCAATCCTTTGATTCCGTCATCGTCACTAGCGTCAAATTCTCATTCTTGAATTCGATAATAACAAAATCATTAGTTTCTGAAGACAAAAATCCATATTTTTTAAATTTTAAACACTTTCAACACACCGTCCATTTTACCGTTTACCAGAACCAGAATAAACAAACCGGAAATTCGACTCTCCATTTATTCGGCACAAAAAACAAACAAAATGAAAGCAACCGTATTGAGGCTCAGGCTTTGTACACTTCTGATTTCCAGTTTGCAAAAATCCTCTGACTGCTGAGACTATCAGAGGATGTGTGGGAACAGCAGTTTGAGTTGTATTTATCTAATGTCGCTTTTAATTGGGCAAAAAGAAACGTCCAAAACCGTTAGAAGGCATCCTTGAACCGTTCCACTTGTGAAAAAAGACCGCTTCTCATAATTCTATAATTTAAAGTGAGAATTCACTCAAGAAGCAAGAAGTGTCGAAATGAATGAATGAATTTTTTTCAATGAATATTTCTTATGAGCGATAGGTTTCTCATTCACACGCAGGTATCACGTCAAACTGAGAAGACAATTGCGGAAGTTGGTTTAAATGAGTGTTTTCCCGAGTTAATTCAATGGAAAGCGACATTATGTTGGAACGCCCGAATTGTACTACGCATGCTTCTGGCAGTTTGTTGAGAGTTTGAGCAGCTTTTGGAACAAACCTGAGAATAAAAACAAGTTGTCAAAAAAATCTTAAATCTTAATTTTAAAAACATAATATTAAGTATATATCGATGTTCACCATCTCTTTATCGATTTCAAGGCCGCGTATGACAGTATTTACAGAGACGAGCTGTACAGAGCCTTGTCTAGTTTCGGCATCCCTGCAAAACTCGTACGACTATGCAGGATGACTTTGGAGAATTCACGCTGCTCCGTCAAGGTCGATGTCGAAAATGGTTTTAGGCAAGGCGACAAACTGTCATGCGATTTCTTCAACATCATACTTAAAAAGATTGTAAGAAACTCAAACGTCAACAACAGAGGAACAATCTTTCAAAAGTGTGTACAATTACTCGCCTACGCAGACGATATTGACTTAATTGGAAGAAAAAAGCGTGATGTCTTAGGTGCTTTTGCGAGTATTGAAACAGAACGGCAAAAATGGGTTTGATGGTGAGGGCAAAACGTATACTTGAGGGCAAAACGAAGTATATGTTGTCATCAAATAAGGACACAGAACATCGACGAATTGGACAAAACGTCACAATAGACAGCCATAACTTCGAGGTAATACAGGACTTCGTCTACCTAGGATCCGCTGTAGACACGGAAAACAACATCAGTGCGGAGATCAAACGGAGAATAACTTGCTTCTTTGGGTTAAGAAGACTATTGAGAAACAAAACCATCTCCAGAAAAACCAAGGTAACCATGTGTAAGACCTTTGATCATCTCAGTCCTGCTTTACGGGGAAGCATGGACCTTATCTCGAAAGCTGATGAGGAAACCCTTGGTCGTTTTGAAAGATAAATTATCCGAATGATATTTGATCCGGTATGCGAAGACAATGTGTGGAGAAGAAGATATAACAACAAGCTTTATGAGCTCTACCGCGACATGGGCATAGCTAGAAGAGTACGCAACGCGAGCATCCCTACCAAACTTGTCCGATTGTGTAGGATGACGATGGAGAACGCACGCTGCTCCATCAGGGTCGGAAAAGATCTCACCGATACATTCGATGTCAAAAAAGGATTTAGGCAAGGCGATGCACTGTCATGCGACTTCTTCAACATCGTTCTTGAAAGAATAGTGCAAAACTCCCACGTCAACACAAGAGGCACAATCTTTCAAAGATCCGTTCAATTGCTCGGATATGCCGACGATATTGACATAATTGGAAGAACGCAGCGTGATGTCAATGGCGCGTTTATGAGCATTGAGACGGAAGCGAAGAAGATGGGTTTAGTGGTAAATGAGGGCAAGACCAAGTATATGGACAGAACGTCACGATAGACAGCTATAACTTTGAGGTAGTTAAGGACTTTGTCTACCTAGGCGATGCTATTAATTCAGACAACGACACAAGCGCTGAAATCAAACGAAGAATAACTCTTGCCAATCGCTGTTTCTTCGGACTAAGAAGGCAATTGAGTAGTAAAGTCCTCTCTCGAGCGACTAAAGTGTCCCTGTATAAGACACTTATCATCCCGGTTCTTATATATGGCGCAGAGGCATGGACCTTGTCAAAGTCAGACGAGAACGCTTTAAGATGCTTCGAGAGAAAAATTCTTCGGGTGATTTTTGGCCCCGTCTGCATAGATGGAGAGTGGAGAAGAAGATTTAACGACGTATTGTACGGGCTGTACAGCGACACTGACCTTGTCAAACGAGTCAAGGTCCAGCGGCTTAGATGGCTGGGTTATGTAGAGCGGCCCGGAAAGTCCTCGAATCCAATCCCGAGGAACGGCGCAGTAGAGGAAGACCGCGACTCAGGTGGCGCACGCAAGTAGGAGAGGACCTCAACCAACTTAAAGTGCAAAACTGGAGGCAGCTAGCTAGGGACCGAGCTGGCTTGAGAAGCATGTTGGTTGAGGCCCTAGTCCGACCCGGACTGTAGCGCCACCTTAAGGAGAAGGAAGGAAGGATGACAAATGGCATATATCATATCTCAGGCGCTAGACCATCTCTGTTCCAAATTTAATTCAAATTGGACCAGTAGCTTTGAAGCAAAACAAACGAAAAATCTTTTTTCTGCATAATAGATTATTAGGATTGTTAAAATTATAATAATATCAAAAAGACTATGGTCTTCCTATCTATGGAAAATGCTCAAAATCTGTTTTCCAGCTTATAAAACCTGAACTACAAAACGCGAGGCAAAAAAAAACGTAACCCAAACCAACGATATCCAAACCTATTTTATAAATTACGAGACAAAATAGAAGAACGATAGCAAAACGACCGGCAAAGGCAGTCGTGAATTACAGCGAGTATCGTGAAAAGTATTTGCAACGTAACGAAGACGAGGGTTTTTTTGCCAGCATCGTTGTTTGAAATACATGCCCAGAATATCATGCATCAATAAAATGTGAGTTTTTAGAACTACACAGATAATATGAACATGTTGTTTGAATCTTGCCCACCATCGAACAAAGAAAGACGTGTATAAAGAATAAGTTATCCGTAAAATCCGCCATGGCTTCTTCCAACAAAACTCAATTATCACCGAACTATATTTATTGAAAAGGTTATTTATTGTTGAAAAACAAGCAATCGATTTGATATAAGTAATCAAAGTAATTTTATAAATTTTTTTATTACGAATTCAAACTTTGTTCAAATAAGTTCTCAATAAATATTGTTATTGATATTTTCATTTTCGAAGCCAGAGCATTATTAATCTCAATAGGTTATGGGCGACTTTAAAGATTTTGTGCAAGGTATCCCACAATTTAACGGTTGTGGATACGACGACTGGCAATTTCGTATGAGAATACAATTGGAGTCGAAGAGTTTATGGGACGTTCTGACCGACGAACCACCGCAAGAAGAAACACAAAGAAGCGAATTTATGAAGAGGGATAGAATAGCCAAAAATTATTTGGTTAATTTTATTCATTCGGATTATCTCAGTTACATAAGAGATCAAGAAACTGCAAAATTGATGTGGCTTAACCTGAAGTCAGCATTTGCAAAGCCTTCCATGGTAAACCAACAATTAATACGCAAGCAAATATCGAAGCTTCGTATGAAAAGTGGAGATTCAGTGACTTCACATTTGGTAACGTTTGAAAACTTGATCCGTCAACTCAAAATGGCAGGAGCGAATGTGGAAGATAATGATGTTCTCACACAGTTATTTTTAACGTTGCCAGAAAAGTTTGATCCATTGGTAACAGCCCTTCAAAACTTAGATGAAGATAAGCTTTCATTACCTTTAGCAAAAGAAAGGTTAAAAGCTGAAGAATTGAAAATAAATGAACGCCATGCTGAAGATTTTCAAGAAACAACGCCTTTTTCGAGTAAAAAGAAAAACTACAAGAAAAAGAAATTCAATGGAAAGTGTTTTAAATGCAACAAATTTGGACATCAAGCCAAAGACTGCTACTCAAAAGAAGCTCCAACCGTACAAAACAAAGGTTTTTGCTTCATGGCAGATAGTCAATGTTCAAGAGACAACAAAAGCAAAAAGATTATTTTTAAGCTTGATTCTGGAGCTAGCGATCATCTTGCTAATGAAAAATGGTATTTTTCAGAGATTTCCGAATTGAAATTTCCCATCGAAATAAATGTTGCAAAAGAAGAACAGTCCTTAAGAGCAAATAAAATTGGACAAATCAAGGGTTTGAGCAATACCAAAACCGAGCTTACGATTAAAAACGTGTTGTATATACCAGAGTTGAGAGATAATTTACTATCTGTTAGTAAATTAACTAATGCTGGAGCTGGAGTGAAGTTTTGTGGAAATAAGGCCTTAATCTTGAGAGGTAAAGAAGCTATAGCGACAGCATTCTTAAAGTCCAATCTATATGAACTTGAAATTGAAGTCAAGAAAACCCAAGCAAATTTATGTACTAAAGATGAATCAACATTATGGCATCGTCGTCTAGGACACATCAGTAAACAAAGAATGGATGTCCTTTTCAAAAACAATTTAATTCCTAACAAGATTCAAGAACCTGATTTTTGTGATGTTTGCATTGAAGGTAAGCAGGTACGAGAACCCTTTAATGGAACCCGCAATAGAGCTAAGCGAGCTCTTGAGAGAGTACACTCAGATGTTTTTGGTCCATTAAATCCAATTGCTTATGATGGTTCGAAATACTTTGTTTCCTTTATTGACGATTTTAGCCATTTTGCCATGGTTTTCTTGATGAAGAACAAATCAGATGTGTTTCAAGCATTCAAAGAATATGAAGCCTTATCGACCGCTATGTTTAACTGTGCAATTTCAAAACTGACTATAGATCAAGGACGAGAATACTTATCCAAAGACCAAATTTGTTGGTACAAGCAAAAGGGGATTCAAGTTGAGCCAACAGTTGCATATTCCCCTCAACAAAATGGGGTTGCTGAGAGGTTTAATCGAACTCTAACTGAAACAATAAGAGTTTTATTAATCCAATCGAGTGTTCCAAAAGAGATGTGGAATGAAGCTGCTCACGCTGCAGTTTATATGATCAACCGGAGTCCAACCCGTTGTTTGGATAATTCGATGACCCCAGCTGAATTATGGTTTGGAACGAAACCAAATCTTAATAAATTAAAAGTATTTGGTTGCAAGGCGTACGCTTGGATTCCAAATCAATGTCGGAGAAAACTCGAACCAAAAAGCAAGAAAACAGTGATGATAGGATATGCTCCAAATGGATATCGACTCTGGGATATGGAAACAAGAAAAATTAAAATATCTCGCGATGTAAAATTTGATGAATTCAATTTTCCATTTAAAGTCCTTGGAAAACAAATCGTTACAAAAGATGAACAAAAATTTATCCTATGGAGCCACGAGCAAGAGGGGCAAGATGAACTTGTAAGTAATGCTGTGGCTAATACATTAGAAACAGAAACTTTGCAAAATGAAGAAGATGCAAGTGAAGTAAACCAGTTGCTAGAAGAAGATGATCCGATAACTGAAGAAGCTATTAATGCGCTCCCATCACAAACAAATAACAATCACCAAAAGGAGATTGTGAGGCGCAGTGACAGGGAGCGCCGACTACCAAGTAAGTTTGATGATTTTATCATGACTTCAGAAGCAAATTCTGCTGCTGTTTCTTTATGTACAGATTTACCTGAATGTTATAACGACATATTGAATCGGCCTGATTCAGATTTATGGAAGAAAGCTATTGATATCGAACTTAAATCAATGGAGAAAAATTATGTTTGGAAAGTAGTCGATACTCCTTTGAATAAGAAACTCCTACAATCAAAATGGGTGTTCACTATTAAAGAAGATGAACATGGCAATCAAATCAAATACAAGGCGCGTTTGGTTGTGAAGGGATATTTACAGAAATTTGGAATCGATTACACCGAAACATATGCTCCAGTCGCAAAGTTGACAACAATTCGTGTTTTGTTGGCAATAGGCGTACATAGAAAGTATCAATTTCATCAACTTGACGTAAAAACAGCGTTTCTTCATGGTGATCTGAACGAAGAGCTTTATATGGCTGCACCAGAGGGCTTGCCAACCAAAGAGGGAAAAGCATGTCAACTTCTTAAGTCCATTTACGGCTTAAAACAGTCTCCTCGTTGCTGGAATCAGAAACTAAATGAACATTTAATTTCTATTGGATTCGAGCGATCAAATCATGATTACTGTTTATATACAAGATTTAAGAATGAAGATGTTTTATTCTTGTTAATATACGTTGATGACCTTCTGATTGTGGGTAAACCAATTTCATCGATAGAGAAATTGAAAGATGAACTCTCCTCTCGATTTGAAATGTCAGACTCTGGACCCTTAAGATTTTTTTTGGGTATGAAGATAGATGTTCTTGGAGATGGTTTACAAATATCACAAGAAGCAAGCATCGATAAAATTCTTCAGAAGTTTGGTATGATGGAATGTAACTCTGTTAAAAGTCCTATGGAGAAGGGCTTGCAACTTCAAGCAAATAACAAAAATGAAAAACTTGAAAAACCTTATCGTGAACTTCTGGGAAGTATTATGTATGTAATGCTTTGTTCAAGACCAGATATATGTTTTGCAATCAGTTTTATGGGAAGATACCAACAAAATCCATCTTAATTGCATTGGCAACACCTTAAAAGAATAGTACGCTATTTAAAAGGTACAAAGAATTTGAAACTTAACTTTAAATATGGTCAATTTCAACCAATTATTGGATTTGCTGACGCTGACTGGGCATCTGATATAGTAGACAGGAAGTCAGTAAGTGGGTATATGTTTAAAGTTTATGGAAGCACAGTGTCATGGTGTAGCAAGAAACAAACCACTGTTGCTACTTCTTCCAGTGAAGCTGAATATATAGCCTTAAGTTCAGCTACAGCAGAAGGAATATGGTTGCGAGGACTATTACAAGATTTACATGAGATCACTGACGAACCAACTTATATTTTTGAGGACAATAGAGGATGTATTGGAATGGCTCATAATCTGGAAAGTAAACGAGCAAAACATATCGATATAAAACATCACTTTGTAAGAGACAGTATTGCGAAAGGATTAATAAAAGTTGAATCAATCGGCACAAAAGAACAACAAGCTGACATCTTTACCAAAGCTATGGATCCTGTACACTTTTTGTATTTACGAACTAAAATTAATTTGACATAATAATGGTATTCGATTGAGAGAGGGTGTTGAAAAACAAGCAATCGATTTGATATAAGTAATCAAATTAATTTTATAAATTTTTTATTACGAATTCAAACTTTGTTCAAATAAGTTCTCAATAAATATTGTTATTGATATTTTCATTTTCGAAGCCAGAGCATTATTAATCTCAATATTTATCTTAAAACAATAAAAGATTTTCTATAATTGAAACCGATGTTATGGGTAATGTGTTTCTAATTAATTAATTTACATAAAAGTATTTATAAATAAATAAAACATACTAAAATACGTCACTGTCTTCTTAAAACGATCCAAAAACGCTGTCCAACAGGTCTTTCTTATTTTTATACTCGGTTTATTGTTTTTTTACGAAGCCTGCTAGTCTGCTGGAAAGTTTTAAAATTCAGCAGCTTATTATTTAGGGTTATCGGGAACTTTTTTCCCATGAGTTTTTTCCCAATTTCGAAAAATTGGTATCGGGAACTTCTTTTTGAAATTGGGCATAAAAATTCTGAGGGAAAAATACCTATCGGGTACTCATTTAATATGGGAAATATTGTGTTTTTCCTTGCAAAAACTTGTTCCCATGGGGAAAAAATCCGTGGGGAATTCCCGATAGGAGAAACTTGTTCCCGGGAAGGGAAACATTTCTTGGGAAAAATATTTCCCAAGGAATTCCCGATAAGGCTGATTAGCTACGTTCGAGTATTTTGTGCACCAAAATCGGCCGTTAGCAAAATTTTAAGGAGTGGGTTTAAAATTTCTCTGACAGCGATTGATGTACTTAAAAGTGCTCGAACGTTCTGTTGACACAAAACCTACACATATTTAACCTTCAAATTTGAACTGACTTTTTTTTGTCTTAAGTAAACGTATCAAACTTTTCTTTCAGTTGGCTTCTGTTCAACTAACGGGCTGAATTGGTTTCTGCCAACAGATACTATTGTGATATTTCCAAAGTCACTGGGTATTAAGGAAAGGGAACCAAATTTTTTTCGATTGCCTCGAATGGACTTAAGTCATTCGAAACCAAAGTACTAAAGTACTTTCACTGTCCTTAATAGTCTTCGAAAGGAACAATACTCCTTGTAACAAATACGCCTGATCTACTCGCCATTTTTCAAGTAACGTAAAAATGATTCTTTTATACAAATCTTTCAAAATGTTTATTTAGTTTAAATTTTATAAAATTTTGCTCAAGCCTAGTTTATTGTGGTGGAGAACTCGATCGCCTCTTTGTTTTACATACAACTTACTACCTATGTAGGTATTTGTTTGTGTATTTCATATGTAACCTCTCCGTTATTTCTTCTTTTACGACTAGCCTTAAATATCTACTACACTTATGTATTATGTATAAATAAAAAGAAAACGTATAAATTTATCATTTCAGAATTAATTTGTTCTAAAATATTGAAATCAAATTGCAAAAACAATCATGGAGTGCGATGTTACCCCAGACCAGTTTCCTCGGAACCATGAAAAGCTCATTACCACCAGCAACGACTCATTCCAAAAAATCCAACTCCACTCTAATTCAACCTCAACATCGAACCATTCATCATCAGCAGCTAAACAACATTTTCTTTCTACTACATCAATAATTTTTCCCTCGGTAAAACACAAATTGCATAGCTCTTCAGCCAAGTATGTGACCCCGCCGCCGTGCGCTAGCAATGAAGTTGAATGTGACCCACTTGCGTTAGACTCGCCACCGTCTTTGGCAGCAGGAAGTCCATCATCGCATCATCATCATCATATAGCGCCAGCTAAGCTGGTTAAGCACTCTCATAGCCTGCGGAGGCATATACCTCGCATAATTGTGAAGCCCATTCCAGAAAAGAAGCCTGCGCCCATAACGTCGGTTGCGACCAGCAGTCAATGTCGAACTAAAAATAGCATAGCAACATCATCTACACCATCCACTTCGTCGACAACCACAATTTCTCTGCGCAGCATACCCAGCACAACAGCTCAAATGCAAGCGTCAACAATGCGTGAAGTTCTCGCCTCAATACCAGGCTTTAGTTTGAAACCACGTCGGCGATCAAATAAGAAGATGTCAACAGCAGCACAAATTGAACAGACAAAAGATGGTAAAATAGATCTGGAAACCCCGGATTCAATTCTGGCTAGCACTAATCTAAGGGCGCTGCTTAACAAGCAAACATTTTCACTCCTGCCACCTCTTTATCAGTACAACTTGATTCAATTACTTCCGAGCGTTGATCGAGCGGCAGCCGTAGAAACCTCAGACGCTGCACTAAGCGCTGTTCGTCTTGGTCCCTCAAGCCTCAATAACGAATTTTTTGCCCGCGCATGTTTGGAATGGCGGGAAAGACTATCCGAAGGCGAATTCACCCCAGAAAATCAAGTGAAACTGAAATCGGAGGCAGAAAAGGAAAAGAACAAATTAGATCCGTGGAAGTTAAAACACTTCGAGCCTATTTGGGGCGACAAAATTTCAAGTAGACGATGTAAAACAAGTTCGACATCGTCCGAAGAAAATAGTCCAGCAGTGTCAGCAACGACGACGACAATCAACTTCGGCAAGAGCTCGACGAGCAAAATGGCGATGGGTTTCAAAGCAGAAACCTGCACGTCAGCGGATGTAACCTCGTCGACATCACCTTCTTCATCATCCACATCCTCTACTATCTCGACGCTATCATCAACATCTACGACGACGAGTAGTAGTATACTACGGCCACCAATAATCAAGGCCGAACCTAAGTCTATTATCGAATGTAGAATCGATAGTGAAATGAAGGATGAAGTGGATCATATGACGAGGAGTTCCCCATTCTCACAATCCACACCACCCAGTGATAAACTACAGACTGAAGAATCTCCAGCAAAGAGTGATGTTGTCTCGATTAGCAACAACAGCAACGTCAGTAACGTAAGCACCGCTAGCAATGTTGTAGAAACAGAGCAGCATGCTGTTTTCGTGGCAGAAGTGAGTCCTACGAATGAGGTGGAAGATGTTTTGCCTAAACACACTTCGCCTAAAAGGACTCGTAAGCGTTCGTCGACCAGTCCAACATTGGCCGAAAGTAAGCAGGTCAAATTTGAAGCTAAAGTTGAAGAGCCTGCCCCACCGCCTCCGCCGCCAGTACCAAGTGAAGATAAGATCGACGAAGCGGTCGATTCTCCAAAATCAGATACAGACTCAATTCGGCTGGATCCGGAAGAGGAGTTGCTTATTTCAAATGTTCTGGAGATGACAACAAATGAAGAGAACATCCCACAACAGGAAACAGCTACTGCAGAGGAGACAACAGGTGGCTTGTCCACTCTTGGAGATGATTTTCCGTTTAGTAACTGTAGCTTGGGAACCCCCAACGATACCACAGACACTTCGAACATAGTTCCAACTATAGTCACAGATGTTGTTGGTGATGGAGCATTCAGTACACAGGAGCCCCCGAATGCCTTTAACTTCCCAGATAGTTTGTTCAATACTTTTCAACGAAGGCTGCAACAGCAGCAGCAACATTTACAACAGCAGCAGCACTTACAACAACAACACTCTTCGATTGGAGAACCGTCCCCTATGCAAATACCCAGTGGAATGGTGGATCAGTTTATCGTTTCGGATTTGGCGAATAGTAGTGGTGTTGGTGCAATGCTTACGTGCACCGACGAACACGATAGCAACAGCAATAATCTAATGGACTGCAACGGCGTTGTAAGTTGTGACGAGAGTAATACCAGCATAAGTACCTGTGATAACATTGGGGTGGCGATAAGGGCGAGAATCGCCCAAGCAGCCGCCGGTACATTGGACGAAGAAGACCCCATTGAACAGAAGTTTGCAGATGCTGAGAACTACGTTTTGGAGTCGGGTGAAGTAAGCACAGAGAGCGGGGGTAAGTTTTTTTTTTAACAAATATCATTTGAATTCCGTTAGAATGAATTTTTATTACAGAAGTATTAAACAATATTGAAATGACAGCATCAAAAGACATCACAGAGGGTGATTTATTCAGCTCGTTGGGTCATGGTAATGTTTTCTCTTTTTTTTTTTGTGGTCGTTATTTGTTAGTTAATTGTTTCTATTTGACAGTTATGATTACTCAAGATTGTGAAAACGTCTTTGAGCAAAACAAACACCTAGCTATTGAAACAGCGAGTAACTCATCCGAAGCGTCTATGTCGTCCACATCCAATTCATCCCCAGGTGGGAATGCATCTCCGCTAATGATAATGACAACAACAGCACATCCGCTACCATCACCAAGCATTGAAGAGACACAAACTCGCGAAAGTATGTTTCATCATGTGCAACACGATTGGAACTTTGGCTTGAAAATGAACCAATCAATGTATTCGCCTGCGTCCACATACATGAGTGAACAAACTAATTTTATGAGTGAACAGAGTAACCAAATAATGGATGAATCACTCATCAAAAAGGAAGTCGATCATATGGCGCCACAGCAGAAGCAAGATATGTTTCATGAGCAACAGGACTTTGGCATTGACATAGGAGATGTAAGAAGTTCTATTTATGTTGATAGCATCTAATTAAACATTATTTTGTTTCTGCGTTTCAGATCACCAATGAGGAAATTGAAGTTCCAATGACTGCCGCAGAGATGGAGGTAACTAGCACAGTTATAAATAGCAACTCGAATGATAGCAATGCAGATATGAAAATGTATGCGCCATCGACTGTACCAAACATACCTGGCAGTAAGCTTCTGCTTGATACAAATGGGCATATTATAGGAAATTTCCTCATGCATCCACATCGGCAATTGAACTTGCACGCACAACAACAACAGAGACAGCAGCAGCAACAACATCAACAACAGATCGCATTCCAAACAAACCATTCGCAACCAAAACAGCAAATAAAAAAACTGATTGATTCTAGTGCCGTTCATCACTATAGCACTACTCAGCAACAGCATCATGCCGTAGAAAACACTCAGTTACAATACCCACATCCGCAACAGCAACTGCAACAACGACAATTTATAAATGTACAACAGCAACAGCAGATTCCTCAACATCAGCCTCAACTGCAGCAACAACAGCAGCAACAACAACAAACCAATACATTGATGCCTTCATCGCCCTCAACTTCCATTTCTCAATATCAACAGCAAATACAACCTCAACAACAGCTCCCATCTACTGGCAAATTTATCCAAAAGCAAATAACCGTTAGTATGCAGCGACCCGCATCCAACTCAGTGTCGGGTTCGACAACGACAACGACCTATCTAAATCCAGCAACCATAAAAGTACTCTCTAGTAGTGGAGTACCTTCGACAATAGCTCAACAACGTCCTAAGATACCAAGCGGCAAAGGACGGAAGCCTACGACTAATAAATTGCCACCTGGTGCTGTGAACTTAGAACGCAGCTATCAAATTTGTCAAGCAGTCATTCAAAACAGTCCTAATCGGCACAATCTTACCGCGCAGCTTCGACCACCGTCGGCCATTTTATCATCGGGACCAAACACAGGCTCAAACTCTTCAACACAGATGGTGCCAGTGTCGGCATCCTCTCCACAAATAAAAACCGAAGATGGTATATCAGCTCCAGTTACCCCACCACAACCTACAATCGGGCGAACCGTTTACAAAGTGAGTGCAAATAGCATTTATTATTGTTTTTGCTTATTTGCTAATTAAAATAGATTTCTGTCCCACAGGTTATTGGACCGAGAATGGGATTCCCGCGGAAAAAATTTGTTCCGCGGCAACCATCCCCAACGCTGATTCGACATGTTTACGGGCCCCCAGGAACAGTGCAACATGCCAGTATAATGCCACAACCACATCAGAGTGAAATGCAACAGCAAAATGGCAACAATCAATATGTCTATGTACACAGAGCAAACGTTGGAGCGGCTGATAATCAAGCCCCACGGGCATCTAGTGCTCCTCCATCTCAAAATCAGGTAAATAAAACTAGGTCAATGAATTTATTTTATAATAAATAAAATCCTTCTGGTAGCTTCAAGGTATGAATGGTGTACCAATAACTGGACGAGGTCGCCCAGCATCCGTGGATGTGGATGTATCAAAAACATTAAATATACACGACATTCACCAGGCCATTACATCAGTGCCCAATTCTCATGTTAGGAGAGTAGTTAACCAAGGTAATTGAATTGTTAAGTTTAAACTAATAGCGAAGATTGCATTTTTCCATTATCTCAATCCTCATGTGAATATAAAGTAAGTTAATGATTCCTTTCTTCATAAATGCAAAAAGTTTTGCCGAATTTATGGAAGTTACTTGTCAGTTACAGTTCTTCTGGGCGTGCTTTTTCGAAGTCAGTAACACCTCTTACTGTTGCACCATACTAAAACGAGTCTTCCCAAAAAAGTATTTACTCTTTTACAAAAAACACTGGCAAAGCTTCACTCTAGCTTGGTACTGTTAACTCTGTATTAGTGTATCGATTATTGATATTCATACTAATAGCGAGCCAATCACTGAACATTTTTCCAACTTGTATCAATTTCACAACTCTAATAACGAGTGTGGTAAAGTAATCTCACAGATGTATGTGACAATTTGAATAAAATTATTACCACAAACTTGGGGTAAGTCGGTGGGCTTGTTTTTATATTAAGTGTTCTTTTTCGTAATTTATTACTTCAATGCCTCAGTAATGGTTTCCCATACAATTATGTGCTTATTGTAGTAGAGCACAGCATATCAAAAGGTGGTTGATCCTTTTGTTTTTTATTTCTGAGGGGTAAATGTAAAATAAGTTTCAAATAAGGATAACAAAGTGCTGTTTCAGTCAAATTATTTATTTTTTAAATATTTCAACAATTTTTTTTCATAAAACTGAACCGTTCCTTTGTTTTTAGGGGGTATAACCTACATTGACGCTTGTTCTAATATAATCGATCAACAGCTAAACTATAGCGTTTCCGCTCCTACCACAACTTCTACCACCGTCGCAACAACTGGAATCTCAGTAGGTACATCATCAGACAGCAATAACCCACCATCGAATTGTGCTTGTTCGCTAAATGCTATGGTAATATGTCAGCAATGTGGGGCATTCTGCCACGATGAGTGTATGGGTGCATCCAAACTATGTGTATCCTGTGTCATCAGGTGAGAGATGAAAACCCCCTCCAATGGAAGCCCCCTCTTGACTCATACTGGATCTTCGTTTGTAATTTGTCTCTCTGCCTTCGAAACAATATAGAAAATTTTACATGATTATATAGAGTGTAGTGCAAAAAGAGTATAAGTTATTATAAAACTCAGTAATATTATACCAACCATGTTGTGAGTACGATTTATGTTAATAATAATGACGCTATTTTGAGGCATAATACAGAAAGATATATAAGTTATTATATATATTCATAAAATATAAAAAAAAAATAAAAAAAAACAATCTGCAATATAATTAACAAAACCGCAAATCCACAAACACTACACGCAAAGTAGACTACCGACAAAAGTTTATTCGTAGAATTTCAACATATTAAAAATGAAACTGTAAATATTTAAAAATAACAAAAATCAAACAACTTTTAAGACAAACGAGTTTAAATTTAATTGATTTGCATGACTGATCAGTTTTTAACAAAAGATTCTCTCACTAGATATACGTGTTTATAAACTTTTAGTTGATTGTTCGTCCGTTAAGAAGAAAAGAAAAAAGAACTCTAAAGATGTATAATCGCCATCCCAGCTACGAATTAATTAAAACATTTTATAGCAAAAACTTAAAAAGAAATACCCAGGCAGCAAAAACTTGTATAAAAACATATGACATACTTTACTCCTTAAGATTAAAGAAAAGGACATCTTATTTGCGCACATACCAACTAGAGGCACACGTATACACACGTAAATTTAAAATTCTTATTAGTAATGATTATTATTATTATTATTGCAATTTTTTACAACAAAAAAAAAGGAAAGGAAAAACAAAAATCAATTGATTCAACTTCTTAGTTCTTCTTTCAATGTTCTCTCCTTCTCTTCTCTATATATCTATCTATCTATTGAAAATTGAAAATCCAATTGTAAATAATTTTTCTTCTTCCCTTTTTCAATTTTATTTTTTTGTATTTACTTTGTCACACACTTGTAAATAAATTTATTTTTAACAATCAAAAAGTAAAAACAAAAACCAGCAACAGTAAAATGAACATAAATATTTTTATATATTTAAATAATATTCTATTCTTCTATATGTTCATGTAACTCTGTATAAGTTAGTTGTTTGTTTTTATTATATTTTTTTTTTAATATATAAGATGCATAAGTTCGCCACCTTTCAAATCATATAATATATATACAAGTATATTATTAATAAAATTATGAAAAAAAAAACAACACACATCATCATTCTACATTATTATGTATTTCATTAATCTTAAGTTTTAATTTATAAGTGTATTCGTTTTTATTTTTATGTTTAAGAAAATCAAATGGAAATCGTTTAAAGAAAAAATAAAAAAAAATTAACGGAATAAAAGTGAAAGGAAAAGTATATATATATACACATGTATTTGTAAACAGTAGTGTAGACTATTTTATAAAAATTTTATACATTCACTTATGTTGTGGTTAGTTTATTTTTATCGTTTTGTTTCATTCGTAATATTTTTATTGTTCCACAAGATTCTGTTTTGTTTTAAATGAGAAACACACATACGCATATATGATTTTAATTTTATTTAAAAAAGAAAATGAAATACTGAAAACAGAAATGAATTACGATTACGATATTTGTGAAGGAAAAGTGAACTTAATTGCAAAACTACAAAATGGTAACAAATAAATATAATAAACAATATATTCTAATGTGAAAAATTAGACATTAAAATAATAAAAGAAAAAACGAAAATAATTATAATTTTTGGGTGTTTTAGCTAATTGGGAACCCAAAGAAGAATACACATCTATAAGCTAAGTATTTCGGTGTTCGGTCTCTTTAAACATGAAGAAACTAGGTAGGGTAATTTATATCATCTATGGAAAAAAGCAATACGTGTTGCAATCTAATTGAAAACCTTTGTTGGGAATGTCTAAAAATAGGCATCCATCTATCATATGGATTTGTTAGTACAATGAAGTTAGACAAAAATAAAAAAAAAAAAAAAATACTAGACAAAAAATAAAAGGAGAGCAAATACCGAATGCTTGATCGCATTTCGTAGAGAAAGCCTTCGTTTTAGATTGGAGAAACTTTTGGGAACAAATGCTATGAAGAAACGAATAAAGTTGGTGGTTAGTTCCCCTTACTATTTTGCAAACACTAATGAAAATATTCAATAAAGGTATTGTGAATTCCATCAAATATTATTAAATATTCATCGCATTCATTTTAAATGAAGATTTTTTTGTTTTTAAGTCATTTTTGACATTTATATTTAATTTCTTGGAGCAACGCTAATGTAGCCAAACAGAAACACAACAAGTGTTGATGCAAAAAGAGAATAATGCCTACGACCATTGCAAGGAGTTTTATAAGGTGAAAAGAAGGGAAGAACACCGAATTCTTAAAAAAGGAGCAACATGAGTAGCGAGGAAATTGACAAATGCCATGATAGGAACGAGATTTGAAAGTTTTTCCAAAAGGTAAAGAGATCTGCTTGCGAAATATAGTGCTTTATAGAGACGCAGTAGCTACTGAGGTTCTGGAAAAACTGCTTATCGACGATGAAGACACAAATTCCCCTTTCATGCGGAAGACATTCAGGCATAGAAGGAGTTAGCTTGTCATAATATGTAAGCTTGAATCAAATAAATCAGATGGCCTTGACTCCGAGCTTTTCAAGTCAGCTGGAGATCAGTTGGAATGCATCGCATCTACAAATCACTGTAATAAATATAAACTAACTTATGAGGGCATTAGATTTCCGGTAAAACTAGGACTCAACCAATATATTCGGGGGAGATTTCTCCAGTTTTGCACTGTATTGCCTTATCTAGCCGAATACATACTTCGAAAACCCGTCGATCGGAAGCATTGATATCCATCTGCTCTAAATATGCCAGCAACCGTAGTGTGATGAGTACTCTTGTCTGTGATGATCAGGGTCTTATACATAAATGCTAACTGAGAGCTTTATTTCGTAATTACCTTCTTAACCCAAAGTAGCAATAATTAGCATCAGTGATTCTCAACATGAAACTGTTGGCTGACCAATGAACAAAAATAACAAAGGTGAAACAAATTAGGCCAGCGATATTTATTTTTACAGCTTTCTAAAAAAGACTATTCTTAAAAATCAAATACATACATAAAAAGAAGTGCTAATTTAAATTTCATATAAAATCTCTTAATAGAAACAAAAAAAAATTAGAATGATTTTATTTGTTTTATAAAAAATTCTTAAAACAATTTTTCTAAAACAGCTCTTACAATAGTATTCACCTCAGCCATAGCACCATTGCCCGTATCTCCACACATGAGGGTTTTTGAAATTGCAGGCACTTCTATATATCCCCAGCTTTTTAATTTTGTTATTTGTTCTCTCGTCAATGGGTGATCAAACATGCGAGTATTCATCGCAGGACAAAACAGTAAAGGTTTGTTGAAATCCCAAGCCCGCACGGTACACATAAGTAAGTTATCACATATTCCCTAGTTTTTAAATAATTTTTAATTTTGATTATGTAATTTAATTTTGTGCAAGCTGCTGCTGACAATGCTCACAAGAATATTCATAGGTACTTACAGTGGATATTTTTGCCAAAGAGTTTGCATCTAGTGGGGCTATGACTAATAAATCAGCCCATTTTCCGAGGTCTATATGAACAACAGGATCTCCACGCTTTTTCCAAGCATTCCATTCGTCTTCATCTGTAAGGACTGGAACCTCTGGAGGAATATCTTGGGCATCGAAAAAATGTTTTGAATTGTTGGAAACGACTACTTTTATCTACATGAAATAAAAAAATTAGGTATATAATGTATATAGTATGTATAATTTCCTTTTTTCATATCTACCTGTATTGGATGTTCACTTTCTTGCAATGTTTTTATTAAGACCGGCAATTTAATTGTGGCTACACTTCCGGTGCAACCTATTAGAATATTTTTCATTGTGATAAAATCTATGTTGAATTAATTAATTAGATTGTTTTTTCTTGTCGTCTTCAAATCCTAATTTTGACCATTGAGTGGACTCCATTAAGTTGTTTTCCATGCGACAGCCCAGGTATTCTTTAGCTTGCAATCGACACTTGGAATTATCGTCGTCGCTCTTTCTCAGACAAGTCATGTAGTTTAGATAGTAGCGCTTGCAAAGATTTTCGTGATCCAAGGGAAAACTTCCCTTTTCTGGTGGCGTTGGAATGAAAGTCTTTTGACTAAATGTATGCGATGCCATCAGCTTACAAAAATATCTTTTTATGATATGAAATTTAGTAAAAATTCTTACGAAATACCAGCTTTTGAAAAAGTAATAGGAAAGGAAAACACTACTGATAGATAAGAATTATGACAGCTGTCATATGGTTTTTGAAGAAAATTGGGTGCCATCAGAAATCTAGTCACTACGTAGTGAACTCTTCTGATTGGTTAAAATCGACTACAAAACGAGTGGAAATTTCCCCTTCAACGTAGTTGAAAATTTTCAGCTACAAAGTTAGTCTGACGTTTGAGAATCAGCTGTTGGGTAAACACACGAAAAATTACAAAGTGCAAATTGAAATTTTTCAACAATTTTTATCAAATTGAAAGCAGTGAAGAGATATGTAATTAAAATTACTTAATTTAAGAGATAAGATTATTTAAAATTCCCAAAACGCAAATGTTTCGTGTTTTTGTGTGATTATTTTGACAGTTCAGGGTTGACTACATTTGTAGTGCATTTTGCATTCAGAAAGCTAGTCGGCTTTCCACTACGTAGTGACTAGATTTCTGATGGCACCCTTGACATTTATTTTAAGTGCAGCCAGAACACCCTTTATCTGCTCTGCACATGTTACTGCGTGAGCACAATGGCTGCAGAGACGCAGCCGCAAGAAATGTCAAAACATACAAGTGAATAGAGTTATAAAGAACAAGAGGGAAAACCATTACTTCTCTTGCAAACTGGTTTTGAAATCTAAAAACAAAGTGGTGTTAGTAGACACAGTGGTTGAGTGTGTGGTTTGGCCTCTTGTTGTATCTCCTCTGTGGTTTTGTATAAGTAAAAACACAAAAGAATGACCAAACTTGTCCGGTCACAAGTACTGCGTTTCCACATAGGATTACCCGATCTGATTCTGCTTTGGTAGCTGGATCGATTCGGAAGGCTGTGTTTTGCGCAGTTATATTGTGTCGTCAATGGCTGGCCTAAGCATTTTATTTGAAATTGTCAAATAGCAAATTTTAAGTAACCAAGCCTTTCATTCTCAAATAAACTTTTTGCAAAATTTTGCATTATAGAGAGTTTAGTTCAAATAATCAAAACTTATTGGTTTTGAGTCAAACACTGAAAACTAAAAGTTAAAATCCTATTTATTTTTTTTTTATTAAAGAAATATAGAAACTTTTTTCCACAGATCCATACAGAATCAAGGACATTGCCAGTCGTATTTATAAAATTTGCTTAGAACATCCTTAGACAACTGTCCAACTAGACGGTGTCTAAAGAGTTGGACAACCCTTAGCCAATTTTGTATTTATAAATGCATTCCATTAGTTGTCTAAACAACCCCTCAAACTGTCAACTTCGAATGAAAAACTAACTGGTGGCGTTCATGATGTAACCGTGCAGTACCATTTTTTGTGTTTTGATATACGAGTGCAACAACTAAATGGCTCTGAAAGAGTGTGGCGTAGCACTTGAACCATACCAAAAAAGCAGCTGATTTGACTTTGAGTTACAGCTTTTCCAAATTTCATAAAACGATGAAATTTGTGCAATTTATAAATTAAATTGTTTAAAGTAATATTTTTGCACCTCAAACTACTTATTTTTTTCGATCTTAGAGCTCTCAACAGTGTTTTATAACATGTTCAACAAAATTGTTTTTTGCTGTAGTAAATGCCACTTTAGCCATAGTTTAGACAACCCATTTCGGTGTCTAAAGTTAGACGTTCCTTAGACAGCGATGAAAGTGTTTATAAATACGATTTGGAGTTGGACACTGTTTTAAGAGCTGTCCAAAGTAAGACATACTTTGGAATGGGATTATAAATACGACTGTGCATATTTTAAAAGTGCTCAGCTAAATTGGGTACTTCCGTTTTCCTTTTTTACTTTGTCTGTAACTTAAAGATTACATCCCTGATTTTTTCTTTTCGTTTTGCACACATTTTGACACTGACGGCTTGTCGCTGCCGCCGTCTTTTGCTTTGGTACTTTTCTTTCTTACAATATTCTTATTTCTTATTCCTTTTGCAATATTTCGCGAGTACGGTCCGGTCTGGTCTCGGCCTCATTCGTCGTTCTCGTTCTCCGTATCCGTGCATTTGTGATTCTATTTTTGTTCTTAGAACAGTTTTCGATTTTTTTTTCCTGTGTACGGTTAAATATTATTAATGAATTTATTAAAATACAAAAGATTTTTGATAGTGAAAGAAGTTTTTACTGTGCATATTTGTTCGAATCAACAGCTAATGATAACGGAACTATGCAAAAAAAGGAAAATGGAATACGCAAAAAATAATGATCCAAATCGATGCGTGCAGCAAGGTTATGTTTGATTACAATTATAATACAGTTTTCAGTAATTTGTTTGCGGTTTCACAATAATCAAATCCCGTCCTTAACTGGGAGCAAGTACTATTAAATATAAAAAGTAAACATATTTAAAACTGAAAGTTTGTGTACACATTTCTTTAATTATGTTGCCACAGCGGCACAGCAAAACATACTTTACATATACGTGAACTTCGAAGAAAAGTATATGTATGTACATATGTAATCAGTTTTTCCATAAACAATTTAAACACTAAACAATTCAAAAGTGAATGAAAATCTATTTAAAACTAATCGAATAAAAAGCCAAAGAGCAATATAATTAAAAAAAAAAAAAAATCTAATATGACATCGGAGGGGTCAACAAGTAGTAATAGTTTCAGCGCTGGGAGCAGCGGTCGGGGAACTAAGAAGAAAAAACGATCCGGGCTACCCGATTCGGTATCGCAGTGTTACTACAAACACGGTCTTTTCCTGTCTAGCTATCCGACATGTGCCTCAAGTATAGCAATCGTTGCCATATTATTTTCATGGTAAGTCAAGTTTGTATACCTACGCATTAGCATTAGAATCCATTGAATGATGTAATTCATAATTGTTTTGTTTTACACACATAAATATTAGTGAAGCTCTCAAACGTACCTACACTTTTGCAAAATCACCCTGATTGGGGTTACACAAAATACCTACTAAAGGTAAACAATATGAATAGGAAACCAGTGACAGACTAGCAAGCATATTTATAAGGAAAGTTTTTTTTAATCAGAAAAATCAGCGAATAGTAATGAATAAAAAATACCTACTAAAGAAAGAACTTTATTGTAGGTACCTACCACTTTTTGCAGTTTTTATTGCGTCTGTGGGAAACAAAAACCCAAGAGACTTCTATATGGAACCGAGTTGCGGCACTCTTTACTAATACCTTCAAAGTATTGGCTATTGGGTTTCCTTTGCTCTTGGTTTGTTTGTTTCCATTAGAAACTTTGCCTAGATCATAGAAAGATGCAAAATAAATATTTATTATTTGCTAAAGCAAGGTTGTCATATGTAAAATAAGCTTAGCCAATTCATTGCTTAAAAGGAATTAATCACAGCTCCTTAAATCTATATCTGTTTGTTTGTTTATTGCATTTTATTTATTTAAAAAAAAATGAAGGGAGTTCACTGTGAACTTATTTAATTTCAACAGTGTTTAGCCCAAAGCTTTGGCAGCTGGTGCAATATAAAGGGTCCGCCAAATAACTTTTTTTTTCAAAAACAGGGGCGCAAAACATCGAGTGTAACTTCGGCTGTGTGGCACGTAGCGCCGGCCGTCCTGTTGAAACTTAATGTTGCCAATATCTTCCTCTTAAATTTTTGTGAACAAAAATTCGTTCAACATGGTCCGATAACGATCGCCATTGACTGTAACGGCCACTCCTTGCTCATTTTGGAGGAATGCCTCTGGACCAAAATCCGCACCAAACAGTGCGTTGGCTTTTCAATGTATGCGTGTGGGTTTTTTGCGACATTTTGCTTGTTTACATACCCGCCAAGATCAAAATGAGCTTCATCTGAAAAGATGATTTTTTTGGCAAAATCGGCGTTGGATTTTCAGAGTAATCGGCACTATCGAGGTAACTGTCGGAGCGGAGTTTTCTCCGCAACGGAAGTAGTTGTCGTCGTAAGAAATTTTTCACAAATGCGGCAATGCATTGCATTCCCAAAACTAAAATCTCCGCAACAAAAACTTATCGGAGAACGTCGGATCGTCCCATCGGAGAACTACCACGATGCAAAATGTCTCCGATCGGAGAGAATTCCGCTCCGACGGCTACCTCGATAGGGCCGAATGTCGCAATATTTCCTAGCGTTGTTCAAGCGTGTACACAACCATATTTGTTCAGCGAAAAATAAAACTAATTATCTGTCAAATCAGACATGAGCTAAGTGTTACCATTCACGAAATAAGCACTAGTTGAAATAAAAGCGTTAGATGGCGGCCCCTTTCAATTTGGAAATGCAACTGAGAACTGACATGTTGCAAAAAAATTCAACTTAAATAATTAAGAGAATTTTTGTTTTGTATTTTATAGCTGATCAGGACGACCAGAAGGAGGGAATACCATTTACAATCTTCCTACCGACAATCGTACCAATTTGGAGAGTATAACGGTTTTACGGTTGCCGAATGATCGAACGCTTTTAGACAAAGACAGGAAAACGACAAAAGATCACGAATCAAAATTGTTTGTGTGCTTCATACAACACATAGTAACGATATCCAGTGTGAGCCCAGTTATCGAATCGCTCGGAACGATATTTTGATCCGAGAGGGCAAACCAACATTTTGATTTTACCACAGCGGATCAAGATATAGGTGCATATTTTTTGCATAACTTCGATTCAATAAAACCTGCAAAGCCGAATCGGATCCAATTCAAGGCTGATTTGATTCTCCGTGGATACAGGTACAAGTCGGTACAGTGATTGTTTCGTGTTATCCCTTCAGTGCACACACATGGCTCAACGAACGGACCTATAATATTTGTTTGTTATAAGAAGGTCTGATTCCGCTTTTCTGAACTCGAAGGTTTAAATTTATTGACGAAAAACATCTGAGCCATAATGGGGTTCTTATAACTCAAAAGTATTCTCACGAAAAAAACATGGCAAATACGAATAGGCACTTTATGAATTTTCTCCCAAAGAAGATTAAGAATTAGACGGACATTGACAACGGGATAAACAGACGGTAATTACCCTAATATAATGCTTCCACCCTTGTCAGGACACCTTGATAACAGCGCTACTTCTTATTGGAGCTGCTCACCAATTAACCTAGTTTGACTTTTAGACGGCGTGCCCCACAGGCGGATTTTGGTGTTAAACAGACAAGTGATAGAGCTCCGTTTGAATGTACAATGCTCATAGTATTTAGTTTACAACTCATCAAGTGTTTTGAAAAAAATTCAGGGCTTCAGTTAAGAAAATAAAATAAGTAAATAGGGCGACTCAACAGAGCGGGGTGCCCCGAAATGGAAGGGATTTATAATTTTCTCCCGAAACCAAGAAAGCGCTTTCATGGCAATGAATTTACTAGACTTGGCGATTCCTCGCAAAAGGCGATACGCGTGAAAAACATTTTTGCACATTTTTTGTTGGAACTCGAACCACGAACCTCCCGGTTAACAGGCAGGTATTCTATCCATCACGCCACGGGTACCTTACCAACAAGTTCACATTTATAGATTTGCTCTCAGAGGACTTTCTTGGTATAATCCACAAGAAAAACCGTAAAACTAAACTTAAAACTAGAGTACCTAACGTCTACTTCACAGGTTCAAAACACAGCTTTAAAACTAATAGGTGATAGTTCAGTTGTAGAATAAATTGGTTTTCTTGAACATCGTCGTGGTATCACCTGTCTCAATCATTTTATCTAGTTGCTCTCTTTTAACTAGCTGCCTTCCTTTCCCTGAAAAAATGAAGCCGAAAAACTCGCTTCGCCAGTAACGCTCATCAGTTTTACGTAGAGCCCAACTTCGGGAGTACATGTACAAAGATTCATATTTTAGCCGCTCACCCGAATGTGGAATAATTTACCCGCATTACGATCTAGAAGGTTTTAAACTCAATGTTCATCGGTGTTTTCTAATATTATGAGGGTATTCGTAATCTTTTTATGAGCACGTAAATTCTAAAAAAGCAGCGATTTTCCAGTCGCGACAACCCCAATTTGGATAGAGCGTCTCAAATCCGGCCTTAAATTGAAAAAAAAAAATCTGTTTGTAAGTAAAAGAATAACAAACATAGTTTCGGTCACATAAGTTAACATTTAACTGGCTGTGGAGAAGTCTAATATTTTCCAATATACATATAATCCGCATGTACAGTGAATCACAAAAGTAAGAAAGAAGCCTAAATTTAATGATTTGTCTTCAAACAATCGTTTTCAAAATGATAATGATAAGAAAAGATGTTTCTTTTGTAATTTATTTATTTACAAATTTCGAACCAGAAAATAAAATTCGAAATAAAAAAAATTCTTAAGGGCCAACTATAATGCACGTTGCACGTTGCCGAGCTTACGCCTACTTAAGCGAACGAGCCAATACACTGTTTTATATGACACTAACCATAATAGAATTTCTACTTAGTTTCGTTAAATTTCGCTAACTTTCGCGCAATTAGGTTAAGCGCCCTACAGACGATCAATGTTACTTGACAATATTACTTGAAGGAGCTTCTGTTCAAGTAAAATTGATCGTTTGTAGGCTCTTCAATGTTACCGTCAAGTGAAATTGAAACATTGACGAAAATCAAATCTGATTTGGTTTGTCGTTGTGTAGTGCGATTACGAAACTACATAAGGAAAAAATAGTCAATTTTCATTGAACGTGTGGTGGCGATTGTTCATCAATTTTACTTGAAAAGAGAATACCTCAATAATACTTGTCAAGTAACATTGATCGTCTTTTGGGCGCTTTAGAGCCATTGAATTGTCTCGAACTTACGTAAATGTCAAATTTAAAACGTATCAACCATAGAGGAATAAAGGGCAAGAGAGAAAACCAACACTTTTCTTGCCCCGCAACTTCCATTTGACTACATTGTGACCACACAATGTAGTCAAATGGAAGTTGCGTGGTTTGGTTAGCCCTCTTGTTGTATCTCCACTGTGGTATCAACTTAACTCAACTCAGCTCAACGCATGTTTACATGTTAAGTAGCCAGAATACATTATATCATTGTATATGGAATCTATAGTACTATCGAAAACAAAAACGGTCGCTCAAAGCCATCTATTGATCCGCCGGCGGTCTAGAAATTACAGGGGAATGTTAGTACGCCGCACAGTGGCCGAAATTGACTTTTTTGGTTGCAAAAATCATATCTCTTAAACGAATAAAGATATCGACTTAATTTTTTTTTTACCTTATTGGAAATTTCCAAGGCTATAAAGTTTGTAAATTTGAAGGAAAAATATTTACAGGGTGTTTCAGAATCTGCTGTTGAAATAAAAAGTTTTAGTTAAGGTGGTTAACATAATTGGTATATTATGTTAAAAAAGTTAAAAGTCAGTTTATGAAGTAATTTGAGTATGATTTAAGTAAAACAGTGGCAAAAAACGAAAACAGAAAAAATTAATTTTATAGTGAAAAAATTTTTTTGTCATAATTGGTTGTTGTATTTTTTTTTTTTTTTTTTTTTTTTTTTTTTTTAAATTCTACTTATAAGTATTTGTAAAGTATTTTATTGAAATATTATTATGGATCTATTCCAGCAAAACAAAGAAATAACATTTTCCATGACTTTTTCTTGCGCTTGAAAAAAAAACTCAGAAAAAATGACTGACTTTTTCAAATCAAATCTCTCTATAAGTGAAGAGATATATAAGAATTCATTTACCGTCCATTTCGGTTTGATATCTTTTAAACCTTTTTTTTTAACTCAATGTAAGGTTGAAAAAGTGCGGAAAAAGTGGTGTTTCGAAAATAATTAAATTTAGTATTTCAAAAAATTTATAACTTTTTTTTTTTTTTTCTGATCATAGCAATAAACACATATATCAAGGAAAAAAAACAAAACAAGGTTTAACTAACCCTCTTTTCCAAGTTTTTACTCTCAAAGTTAAAAAAAAATTATTTTTTATTAATGTTTTTTCTCACCTTAAATATTTGTCAACTTTGACAACCTCTACAAGGCGAACCGATCGTTCAAATGAAATAATTTTTTCGATTACTAAAGCTCCAAACATTTGTGAATTCATAAAAATTAAAAGTTTTGCATTAGAGACCCACCCAAAAAATGAATTTTGCAAGCACTTTTGTCAATTTCGGCCACTGTGCGCCGGCGGATCAATAGATGGCTTTGAGCGACCGTTTTTGTTTTCGATGGTACTATAGATTCCATATACAATGATTATATGTAATTACTTTTTGTTTAACGAAAACTTTCGGAAACTTTTCGTCTGGTTTTTGACACTAGCCTAAGCTCGGTTAAGTGTATTATAGTTGGCCCTTTAGACTAAGAAATATTCCGCTCAAACTAAAAAAAAAATTCATATCACAAAAGTAAATTGCTAACTATAATACACTTAACCGATCTTACGCCTACTTAATCGATCGAGCCAATACACTAATTTATATGAAACTTACCATAGTAGACTTTCTACTCAGTTTCGTTCAATTTCGCGAAATTAAGCAAGAGCCATTGAATTGGCTCGAACTTACGTAAATGTCAAATTTAAAACGCATCAACTGAACTCAACGCATGTTTACATGTTGTCGTCTCTTACAATTTCTTCTAAGATAAAAATAATAAGAATAATAACAATGGCAGCACAAGCGGACTATAGATTTTATAACTGAAATAATTAATTTTATGAGGGTTTGACATTTGCTTAAGTAGCCAGAATCCATTGTTGCTTTTTGTTTAACGAAAACTTTCGGAACCTTTTCGTTTGTAAACGTTAAACGTTTACATTCGTTTAGTAATTTGTTGGGTACCACTTGGATTTATAAGTGCCTTCATACATGAAAGCATTGAGTTTACCAAATTTTGAGTGATGTGCTGACCAATTTTAGACCATTCCATCTTTCGTCGTAATCTCGTGTTTTCCAACTTGACGATCGAAACTCAAGATGCTCTCATAATGCTCTATGGCATTTGAATCGGGAGACTGAGGTGGTGATTTAAGCTGGGTTCGAACGTTATAAAGCAAATGACTTATATTAATATCCAATTTCCTGGCACTTTCATGAAGGTTGTTCCTATCAAATAATAAATGAACACTAAACTACCGACGCTAGATGCTGCCATGAGCCGTATTACATTCAGACTTTCTGTATGCTGCGTGTTTCGTATATTTTCTTTTGAACCCTCATCCCGTCAGTCTCGTATTATTAAGGCCTCGACCCATAGAATCCGCTGCGTCCGTTCGCTGCCGGATTCAACTGACAGCTCGATTAAATACACACGATCTTATGAGAGGTGACCCATAAGCATCGGATGCAACGGACGCAACGGAAAAAGTAGCCCAACTTTTAACTTTTGCGTCCGGCAGAACTGATGACATGCGCAGTCAAAACCAATTTGAAGTTTTCTCTTCACACCGCATCGGATTCTATGGGTCACCCCAATCCGTTGGGTCCGGTAAAACTCACTGCTGCCAGTTGAATCCGGCAGCGAACGGACGCAACGGATTCTATGGGTCGGGGCCTTTACACTCAGATGTTTTTCGGTTGCGTGTTTTTTGACACTTCTCTTTCATTTTTTGTTCTCACCCACAGAGTCAAACACCCCTCTTCTGATTTCCGTTCGGATACCATATCCTCCCGTTTTATAATATTTGCGGTTCTCAATTCCGAATTCGTTCGTTTTCAATTCGCTTATCATTTTGTTAGCGGAATTGAATCTGGTTAATGAATTCTGTAGAACATTATTTATTGCTAGAAATGAAAAATAATAAACTATATTAGCACTAACATGCACTAAAACTGTTAAAAGTTCCAATGAACACAAAAATTTAATTTCCAACACGTGTTTGTGACAAAAAATCAGTAGTGAATCCGTACGGAAATAAGAACACACTTTTTAAATTCGCACGGATTCAATTTCGGTTTCCGTTTTGAATCCGTACGAAAATCAGAACAGCCATGAAAGTGTGAAAATAATCAAAGAGGCTCAGCTCCATTATTTATAAATCCATAAAAAAAATCTCATAAAGAGCAAAAAAAAGTGGTAAATAATTTAATTAGATTTTGCAGCAATGATTATTGACATCATGGATACGGAAAATACATGAAAATACATGGAAAATTAAAGAAATTTTTCGACGACATACTACTTCTTTACTCATGAACATTAGAAGATACAATAAAGCAACGACAAGAAACAAAGAAAGACAAGAAAAAGAAACGTCAAAAACCATCCAAGACAATTGGACAATCCTCAACCCAAAACTTTGCGGGTTGAGACTTTAAGAGTGTTCAATGACCTGTTCTAGAACAGTTTCAGACAGAAAAGATCAGCCTTTTGGTGTTCAATGAGAAATTTTCTGTTCTTTTCTGATTTTTTTTTGTGTTCAATGAGCTGTTCTAGAACAGTTTAGCACAGCATTTTCTGCACCTCCTCTTGAGCAAGTGCAAGTTTGGTGAAAACTGTCAAAAGCAGCTGTTGACTTTTTTCTCGTAAAAAAAGTTCAAAAAAATTTAAAAAAATCAGGAAATCAAGATCATAATTTTAACAATCTCGCGTTCCGATTTGTTTTCCAAGCAGTGTTTATATATTATTTTTTTCAAATCAAAACCTAGTTCATTTCTCTTTATTAGACAATCAACTATTGTAAGCTGATAGACATTTATTTTAAAAACAGAGAAAAGAGACAAGAAAAAAACAAGCTAACTGAACCAATAAATAATAAGCCTTCAAATGCTGCTTACTTACTTTTGTGACGTAGAAAATCGTGTTTTCTAAACTAAAACAGAAAGCGATGTTCTGGAGATAAACCAAATGATAAACGGTAAATTTAGCTTATCGTGCGATGTGTTACATAATAACGTTATTTGTAATACATATTTCCTCATATTTTTAACGGAATTGTATTCCATTTAAGATTTGTATTGGAAAACAAAGACTGCTTACTTACTTTTGTGATTCACTGTATGTGATTTCAGTGTAAAAAAATACGTTTTTGTATTTTTTTTTTTTTCAAGTCATTGATTAATTTTATCCGAAAAATTTTTTTTGATGTCTTCACTTGGCCGGGAATTATCGGAAATAAAAAAAAACCATTAAAATTTAGTTATATTATTATCAAGTCCCCCATTCCCCCCCCCCCCCCCCCCCCCCCCCCTCCTCTAGATAATTTAATTTAAAAACTTTTGGTGCCCATCAAACTTTTTTTTTTTAACTTTTATTTTCCACTAAAAATTACGACATTTTGTAAGTGAGGAACACCCTTTATGTAGAAAAAAAAAAATATAATATATAGGGGGAGGTATTTTATATCCAGAAAATGTGTGCAAGTTTGAAATAAATCTCTCAAGTCGTTTTCAAATGACAGTGAACATCGACTTTAAAAATATTGGTTTAAGAAAAGCGAATGATAGAGTTTATTTCTCGCAGCTGGTAGTGTGGGGACAGGAGATTCTTTTTCTTCTTCTTCTTTTCATTTCCGGCGTTAAGGCCTCAGCCCATAGAATCCGTTGCGTCCGTTCGCTCTCGGATTCAACTGACAGCTCGATTAAATACACACGATCTTATGAGAGGTGACCCATAAGCATCGGATGCAACGGACGCAACGCAAAAAGTAGCCCAACTTTTAACTTTTTGCGTCCGGCAGAAGAGAGACATGCGCAGTAAGAACCAATTTGAAATTTTCTCTCTGATGACATGCGCAGTAAGAACCAATTTGAAATTTTCTCTTCTGCTAACATGAGTGGTCTTGTTGAGTTGAGACACCGCAACGGATTCTATGGGTCACCCCAATCCGTTGTGTCCGGCAAAACTCACAGCTGTCAGGTGAATCCGGCAGCGAACGGACGCAACTGATTCTATGGGCTGAGGCCTTTTACGAGTAGTGATCTTGAAGCGATCACAGCTCTCCCACTTTTCTGCTTCACACTAGTGATCCGCCTGTGGGGACGCCGCGTTGACCTCAGAAAGCGTCGGCAAGCTTCCCGGTTTTGGATTGTTCCATGACAGGAGATTAGTAAGAAAATAATAACTTCAAGTAGGTATTTTGCTCAGATGGACGTAAATTTTTTTTAAATGTTAAACAATAACATTAAACATGAAAATTTTTTTGATTTTTCGAAAGTGAACACCCAAGCCCCCCTTAAAATGGAAGTTCCAAATCAAGAAAAAATGCTCATCAGAAAAAGAGGGTTTTTTTTTTTTAAAGAGGAGGCTTATGCTAATCTGGAGCACTCAGACCTAATTGCTGGTCCATTGTACCTACCAGCGTAGCAACCTTCCCTTTTTTTTTTGTGGTGCAGTAGTTTGAAATATGGTGGATGTCCAGATGAAACTGGGAGGCTGAAAGAAAAGTAGATGCCCAGAGCGGGATTCGAACCCACGCATTCGACCTACCTACTGAACACTCTACCACTGCACCACGGCCGCTCTTGAAAAGAGGGTTGAAACCAGGGCCCCTGTTCTGTAAGTATCGCCTCGATAAAAGCAGGCGATAAACGGTGGAAAATGGAACGAAATCCTACTAAATTCATAGAATTTCGTTCCATTTTCCACCGTTTATCGCCAAGGCTATAGTTACAGAACAGGGGCACAGGAAGAAAAATAGTTTTCACACAATATATGGTTTATGGTAAAACAAATACACAATTGTAAAGAAGTAAAATAATAATAAGTTGTGTCCTAAAGTAGATCCATAGAAAATCGAGTCTAATAAGCAAATCGAGTCTAATAAGCAAATCGAGTCTAATAAGCAAGCAAGGTGATTACAAAACAAATAGGTACAATGAAAGTTCACTAAACTAATCAACTACATAATGAGAAAAAAATTTTCGGTCGTTTATTTGGAACGGCCAAAACTACATTGGGTACTTGAAAAATTCATCCGAAAAGCGTATTTCACTTTAACTTTTATCCGGAGGCTTGTATTTTTGTAATGCATTGTAATAAAATCTAACCCGGTTGCGCGTAACCGTTTCAAAAGAACCCGGTTAGTGACTGCTGACCAAGTTTAAAGAACTGGCCTGCGTTCTGGTAATAAAAATATGTGCTCTCGATACCTTCCAAAGCATAGAACTCAAATTGTAAAATCAGGAAATTATTATTAGCTTGCTTATTAACATAATAGGTGAGACTAAAGGTTATTGCCAGACAAGAATTGTTTTCAATTAGATTCAGTCTTATCAAGTTTTCTATGGGCACAAATTCGAAGTTCCTACTTAATCACCATATTTACATACACTATGATTTTAGTTTTTTGATTGCACTCGATAATTTTGTTATTTAAATGATATTTCATTTATAATTGCTTAGTTTTAAAAATACATTTGTGTGTTCATTTATTTTCAGCTACCCTCTCATAAATATTCCACTCCCAGGAACCATACCCACAAAAATCGTCCTTCCGTACGAAGAAAAATATAGCAATCTCTTCGGCGAGGGCGATAAGAACTACTCAATTGTAAATAACATATTCAACGTAAATAACATATCATTTGACCCACCTTTTCCCTGGGCACAAACAAGCCCCATGCTCTATGTACAGCAAATAACACTTCGCACAAGTGTGTTTCCCTGGACAGAAGATATGCAGTTGATGGACGCGTTTCGAGCGCCACTTTACGAAGTATTTAAACTTCTCGAAATTGTGCGAAACCATGAGTCAGAGAAAAGGTAACTATTTTTAACCACCCTCTTTTAACCAAAAACGAAAGCTTTATTCTTTAACTTTAAAACAGCAAGAAGACCCTCGATCACATATGTCTACATGTAGAGAATGTGAAGCGGCGTGCCCAAAATGACCAAATGTTCCCGGAATACAATTGTCTGGTGTTGTCGCCGGCTAATTTGTGGGGACAAAACATACACAACTTCACTAAGGATACGAATATATTGAATACGGTCTTTCAATATCATGTAAGTGGTTTCTTTTTTTTTTTTTTTCTTTCTATTGTTATTCAATTAGGAGTGTTTTAATTTAGTTTTCCCATACGGAGGGGGAATTTGTATGTGGCAAGAGGCAGTCAAATTGAATCTTTTGATTGCCCCATCATGCGTTTTTTATTCATTCTCAAATGAAAGTGAATAAGGTGATTTCTTGGCTTTTTCTTTTCTTTTATTTTTGTACAGAAAACATTATCTGTATCCGAGAATCTTATCTGTGAGTATGACGAACAGAATTCTCTCAAGTATTCAGCTTTAAAATCTCTTTTGTTATGTCTACGCACAAAATGAAACTGCCGCCTGGAGACCATGTATAGATTAAAGGTTGAGTTTGTTTTTGTAGTTCTACTGATATTTCATTACTCGCCAAAATAATTTACGATGTGTTATTTCACAGAAAACCCCTTGATAAACGCTTGTTTTGTTAGGAATAAGCAGCGTGCACTAGTTTTGGAAGTTCTATTGATAGAAATGTGTGATTCATAGCAAAACTTCGAGTATTTATATATACTTTAACATCAAAATAATTAAGAAGCGAATAAAGTCTAAGTCTGTCTTGAATGGTTGATCTTTTTAAGTAGACACTTCAAATCAGTTTTAAAAGAGCTACTTTTCAATTGTAACTATTTTATTGTCTAACTACCTGTATCCCTGTATGGCATAATTTTTTTGTTTATCGTTTTAATTATTTGAAGTCCTACAGGTTTAAGCTTTTTTTTTTTAGTAGGCACATAAATATAGGTTCGCATGAATCTTGAGTTGGTTTTTCCCAAGCGCTGTCTAGTTAGGTTAGTCATCTAAAATACACCCACAATACCAATGGATAATTTCAATTCGCGATCAAACTATCGCTTGATTAAGCGATCGATATTTGCTTTTTGACAGCGTGTGAAAGAAAGAACAAGAAAGTGAGAAGTGATGTAGGAAAAAGTTTTGATTTTGGCAAAAAGCTCTTACTCATTGTGTTCTGGCCTTTATTATTTTTTTCCAGTTCCAATTTTGTTATTCACAGAAAAAAAAATTTGGTATCACTTTCATCAATGTTCGTCAGCGGAGCAACGAGTCATACCAAGTTCGACTGTGCGACCAATTCTACTTAACTGGGATGTAGTTTTTTTTTAAATTGAATCCGGTACCTGTTTCCAATGACCTTGGATCAATACGCAAGAATTTCGTTTCATTTGTAAGAACCTCTTCTTTGAAATTTTAGCTAATAATACAGTTTGATTGATCTTCCTTAAGTTAAATTAATCGCACACTGAACCAAAGAATTTTACCTTCACAATGTTGAATACATTGATATTCGTCAGGCACAAAGCTCCACAATGTTGTCAAACTTAATCGAATCCATGCTCAAAACATGGATAGCAGAAAATGGTTCCAAGTACAGTAAAGATCAAAATTTGGAGGGGTACTCCAAAAGGCTTATCATTCACATCCATTATAAAACCAATCCAACGCTTGTTTGATGTACGGGCCACCATTAGAGAAGGTGTCAGACCTAAATTCTATGACCAAAATCAAAAAAATTGCATGACTAGGTGCAGTCGCATACTGGTTTCAATTTAGTGACCCTAACAAAGACCCCTAGAAGAAAAGAAAAACAGGGTTATAAAACCAAATCATTTCTCCGTCTTCACAAAACGGTCCAAAACGGACGTAAAGGTAGGGTCAAGCATCTTTCGGATTATATTCCTGTAAATAGATAAATAAAACCCACTTTTGCCCAGACCAGACCCAGACTTTTGCAGTTTATTCCAAACAGTAGCTCTCTCAGTCTGTGAAGCAGCAAAACATCTCGCTGTGCTAAAAGTCGTCTGCAAAAACACTGTCTGCCTGTTACATAAGGGGTTAAAATAAATAAAATAAATAGGGTGGCGCAACAGAGCGATGAGCCCCAGGGCCTATCGCATTTCTCAAATTCATGCCTTGTGAGGGAATGGAGGGGACCTACAATATTCTGCCGATTCCGAACGGCCAATCGAGAAAGCTCTTTTCATGGCAATAAATTTACTAACGGAGGACTTGTCAATTCCTCGCGAAAGTCGATTCCCGTGGAACAAACATTTTTGCCCCTGCCGGGATTGCATAGGGAGTTTGCCAGTTTGAATTCCATCGGAAACATAAAAAAATTGTGTTTCCACTGAAGATTGGCAAATCCTCCCATACTAATAACACTGCAACGTCCCAGTAGGAAATTTGCTCATCAGTGAAAAAAAGGGATGAATTCCTCGAGGAATTCATGTGGTGCTTTCATAAGGGAAAAGGTCATCAATGAATTCACTAATGAAAAGTCATGCAATTGGTAGGTAGTCTGTAGTTCAAGTTGAATCTTGTGCGTTGTTTTCAAAAGAAAAAAAGAAGAAAACACGATGCATAGCAAAATCCCCTTTGAGAAATCCTAATCAGGTAGCGACAAAAATAAGTATGAGAAAACAACCCTTTCTTTTCTCTTTCTTCCATTTGTTTAGAATGTCTATTTTTCGCCGACGCTTATTTTGTTTTTCAATTCATTTCTTTTGTTCTGGAATGATTTAGTTTCCATTTTGTGATTAAAGAAGACAGTTGTGCAGTTTGTATAACTCACAGTAGATGTAACAAATAATAAACAATGGACAAGGTGTTAGATTAATTCAGCAATGGTAAATTCTTTTAATTCTGTTTCATGGTTTTGAAATAATATAGGTATATTCTCTTTAATTTAGATCTCAAATGAACAGGAGAAGAAACCCATAAGCTGTTCTCATCATTATCATTTTTTTAATAATATTATTTTTGTATTTATTAAATCTACTAAAACTTACTCAAACTTATTTGAAAATGTAATAAAACACGAACGTACATCTCTCAAATGCGTTCTTTATTTGCATTATCTATGCATTTACCCAAATGCGTTTCTTTTTTTTACAACTGAAAAGCATACTCCTAAGATATGAACACATTTCAGTAAAACTCCCATAGTGGAAAGCATTACTTACCAAGCACTAGTTTTTTCACTCACGAAAGAGAGGCCATGAAAACGAAGACGCATGGGTGTGGTGATTTCCTTATAGTCTAAGAGCCCGTGAACCCCAGACCTTCGTTATTTTATAAAAGCTGAAAGTTTGTCAGCGCATGCTCCCAGCATAGGTAAAGACAATGGGCCATTATGAAGTTTGGGTTATAGTGGCTTTGGCAGGTAAACGGTACTAAAGGTGTGTAAAATACCGTTCTACTTTCGTCAAATTATAAAGTGTGATTTTTTGGTATTACCTTCAGAATATTATTAAAAATCATGTCGTTCATTGCCAGACACTTAACATAGTGGCAACCCCTTGCCAGACACCCTTAATGTTTATGAAATTAAAATTCTACTTTCGTTATAGTATAAAAGCTGATTTTTATATATAATACTTGGGTAATAGGCTGATGATGTTTTCTCATTTGCCAGACATTTCTGATAGTTCCAACCCCTTGCCAGACAACCATGTTGTATATCTTAAAAAGAGACTCGTGTTTAGAATGACTTATGCAAATAAACTTTTAGGCACCGATTCATTTAACTAATAGTCTGTGTAAATTTTAAAAACATCTTAAGAAAAGACATTCGATGCTACAACTACCTTGAAGTACTAAAAATTTCAATTTATTCTGTCAAAAAAAAAGCAAATAACATATGTACATAAGTATAAAAAATAAATTGATAGTATTAGATATTATTATTATACATTATTTTATTCATTATCATCATTTTGGTAACTTTCTTCATCACTACAACTCCATTCGATATCGTGGTCTTCTTCTTCGTCAGTTTCTGTAAAAATGAGGATAGAAAATATTGAAAAATAATGTATAATGGTTTGAAGTAGTATTTATACCTGAGACAGTTTTTAGTGAATCTTTGACGAAATTTGGCAACTGATCACCTTCGAACCATTTAAAATGGTACTGATTATTTTTGAGAACCCAACCATTATTCTCGGGATGATAAATTGTTGGAATTTGCTGATTTGCATTATTCCAAATGCTAGACACATAGTTGGCTCGCAGAAATTGTTGTAGCAGCTCAGATTTACACGGTGGCAGACTGCTAGCATCAAAATTCCGTAGTTTTTTACGGCTAAACGCTTCATTAATGTCTGAGACCTGATACGCATTAATGAATAGTTGAAGCCGTGCTGCATCAACATCATTTATTGAACCGACATTGTACACCTCGCATATAAACTGTTGAATAATATCAAAAGTGCTTTGCTGTTCATTATTATTTTCAAATAATTCGTTTTTACCGAATTTAATGAAAGCTTTTTGATACTGTTCCGTTTTTTTTTAAATTTGAAAAGGCCTCAATTTTCCCTTTCGGAAAAATGCCGGATTATAATCACAACCTGTGATCGCATGGAATCCTGGCAAGCTCTTGCAAAAAGATTTTCCTAACTTTGTATGTATCTTCGTGAGGTCTACGTATCTTATGTTGTTCCCAGTGCCTATCAGCATCCAAAGAAGTGAATCATCTTGTAGATGGTGCATATGACCAAGCATGATAGCTGCAATGTCAGTGTCAACACTTCTGATCACAATATTCGCTCGATTTGGAATACTGCACGCATGATAAACAATTTTAGTATCAGCCTCTTCATGTTCTGGACATGATAACTCTTCTTCAACCCTTGTTACTATATTGTTAGAAGCATTAACAACAAAAGAATGGCACTGTTTAAAATTTATGTGAATAGTTTTCTTTCCAATAAAAGGTATTATTTCATTACTGGCCCAATGCAAAATGAAAAAATCCACCAATGCTTGTTTAAAATTTGAATTTTTCAATTCTTTCGCAAAATCACTCGGACGTGTTTGATCAGGTCCAAATTTCGTCAAAGATTCACTACATTATTTTATTCATTATCATCATTTTGGTAACTTTCTTCATCACTACAACTCCATTCGATATCGTGGTCTTCTTCTTCGTCAGTTTCTGTAAAAATGAGGATAGAAAATATTGAAAAATAATGTATAATGGTTTGAAGTAGTATTTATACCTGAGACAGTTTTATAATAATAATATCTAATACTATCAATTTATTTTTTATACTTATGTACATATGTTATTTGCTTTTTTTTTGACAGAATAAATTGAAATTTTTAGTACTTCAAGGTAGTTGTAGCATCGAATGTCTTTTCTTAAGATGTTTTTAAAATTTACACAGACTATTAGTTAAATGAATCGGTGCCTAAAAGTTTATTTGCATAAGTCATTCTAAACACGAGTCTCTTTTTAAGATATACAACATGGTTGTCTGGCAAGGGGTTGGAACTATCAGAAATGTCTGGCAAATGAGAAAACATCATCAGCCTATTACCCAAGTATTATATATAAAAATCAGCTTTTATACTATAACGAAAGTAGAATTTTAATTTCATAAACATTAAGGGTGTCTGGCAAGGGGTTGCCACTATGTTAAGTGTCTGGCAATGAACGACATGATTTTTAATAATATTCTGAAGGTAATACCAAAAAATCACACTTTATAATTTGACGAAAGTAGAACGGTATTTTACACACCTTTAGTACCGTTTACCTGCCAAAGCCACTATAACCCAAACTTCATAATGGCCCATTGTCTTTACCTATGCTGGGAGCATGCGCTGACAAACTTTCAGCTTTTATAAAATAACGAAGGTCTGGGGTTCACGGGCTCTTGCTCTATTACATCTCATTCATCGAGAAAGTGTGCAGGTGCTTCTTGCCAATGACAAGCCCATGTTAAATTCAGCTAATGATTCAGTAGGAAATTCACTAGTGCAGCTACTTTTCCTTGAGGAAAAGGCAGCATTTTCAGAAGTGAATTTTTGGAAATTTCCTACTGGGTTCTTACTTAGCCGTTCGGAGGCATAAAATTGTAGGCAATTTATTTATAAACACATAGACATCTTCAAAGACAGCCAGGCGGCCATAAAAACCATAGCATTCATAGTCACACACAAAATCCAAACTAGTAGAATGCACTGTAAATTTAATTTGGTACCGGCACACCATGAAACACCTGGTAATAACAAAGAATTGTTTCCCTAATATTACTTACTTACTCATCATATCAGAAAGATATTAAACGTTGTTTTTTTTTTTTTTTTGTTTACAGAACCTTCAAAAATCAAAAGTATCGACTGCGGAGATGCTTTTTGGACTGCCGATACAAGACACCGGCTTCAAACGATATCCTCTACGCTCACGATCACGTGTCATACAATACGCCATCACACTTATTTTAAAAAACAACGACAAAGAGTTCCTAAAATCACTTAAACAAAAACTCACTACACTTTATTCGATGCACCAAAACATAAGCAATCAACAGGAGATATCCTCCATAATGTACATTTTCTATCCAGGAGATTTTAAAATCTTCGAGTTCGTTCCTCTTATTACAGCATTCGTCCTTCTCTTCACTTACATTTACTTCTCCGTCCGAAAGATTGATGTGATACGATCGAGAATGGTTCTAGCACTATGTTCGGTAGTTACTGTTCTCGGAAGCCTCATGATGTCACTCGGGCTTTGTTTCTTTTTTGGTTTTACCATAAGCTTACAGTCGAAAGATATTTTCCCTTATCTTGTTATACTAATTGGCTTGGAGAATTGTTTGGTGATAACAAAGAGTGTTGTTTCTACTGATGAGACATTCGACGTTAAAGTACGCGTTGCACAAGCCTTAAGCAAAGAGGGTTGGCATATCTCGAAAACCCTTTTTACGGAAATAACGATTTTGACAATAGGGTTGGCTACTTTTGTGCCAGTGATCCAAGAGTTTTGTATATTTGCAATTGTTGGACTTCTATCGGATTTTTTACTTCAGATGCTTTTATTTTCGACAATCTTGGCAATGAACATCAAACGCATTGAGTATACAATGGAAGCAAAGCACTTGCCTAAAATGATGCTGAGCTATTCGGTGGATAGTAAACGCAATGAATTCCGTTTCTTTTCGAACACAACTAGTCACCCGTCGAATGTATTTCATCGTTCTTTGTCTCATCCGAAACTATCTTTCAATGACAGTGACATACCGAAACGCCCAGCTATGGTCTCGAATGAACAGAAAATACCAAAGCGACTTAAACTTGTGAATTTTTGGGCAAGGACTCGCTTCTTTCAGCGTGCATTCATGGTGTGGATGAGCGTTTGGATAGGCTCGATTGTGTACAATTCAGGTTTCCTCGAGAATTTCTTCATAATGGACAGTAATCGAACCAGTTTAAACCATGAAGACTTTAGCCGAGCTATAAACGCTGTGAGAAGATCAAGCAGTTTCTTTGCTCTCCCTCTTCCAAGAAGCACAAGCACTGTCGGCGAGGAAAAGCCCACCGAGGCATACTTTGATGGTGTTATAAACGTGACCGACCAAATGCGAAAACTTCAATACCCAGACTTTGAATTGAACTATTTTCTATCGAATTTCCATTGGTCCACCATAATGAAACAATATAATGTTTCGCTAAGTGGTCGCTATGTGACTATTTTACCGACAATAAAGCTGTCACATGCAATCAAACCCGACGCGGCAAAACTTGTTCGAAATCCACAGGAGAAACTTATTCAAAATTTTCAATGGAAAGCACTGGCAGCTGCATTGGATCCACTAGATTTCAGCGACGACGAGAATAGAGAATCGCCTTTGATTACACCTGGAGGGACACCTTTGTTCCCGAAAAGTCCCATGGAGATCTTCTTTGCGATACTTTTATGCGCTGTCAGTGTATTTGTTCTTTGTTACACAATGGTTGTGTTCTATCGATGCATTTGTACCAGAAACTATGCTGAATGGCGTTCGAGTTGGAATGAGTCAGAAGTGAAGCATAAGACTGAACAGATTCTTGAAGGAGTTCCAACGCAGATAGCTGGCCATACGCATAAAATTGAATGTTTAGCATCGGATGGAATGACTATTGTAAGCTGTTGCTTGAAGGGTCAGATAAAAGTATGGGATGCCAAGTGCGGCGAAAACATCACAACCATCAATCGAGCTGATATGCAAATTGCAAAAACCCTAGATGATGGACAGGTGGTGAGAAAGCGATTTAATGCCTCACCAGTTTGGTGTTTAGATTACTTGGATAACTTGATTGCGGTTGGATGTGCTAATGGAAGAATCGAACTGTGGGAAGCACCCGGTGGATGTTTAAAGGTGAGTTGTTTTTTTTTTTTGTTTGCTTTCTTCCTTACTTACTTACTTAGGTGCTTAGGTGGGCATTACAGGTTGGGGTGAACCTGGGCCTCAACCAACATTATTCTACAACGACTCCGATTTCGGGGGAGCTCTCAGCAGTTTTGCACTCTAAGTCGGTTGAGGTCTTCTTCCACTTGATTTCGCCACCTAAGACGAGGTCTTCCCCTTCCGCGATTTCCCTGCAATCTGCTTTTGAAAACCCATCGAGCCAGAGTGTTGATTTTCCATCCGCTCTACATGTCCCAGCCATCGTAGTCTCGCGATGCGTAATCTTCTAGCTATGCCCATATCGCGGTAGAGCTCATACAGCTTGTTGTTATATCTTCTTCTCCTCATATTGTCTTCGCATACGGGACCTAAGATTATTCTGAAAATTTTTCTTTCGAAACGACCAAGGGTTTCCTCATCCGCTTTCGATAAGGTTCATGCTTCAGCGCCGTAAAGCAGGACTGGGATGATTAAGGTTACTTTGGTTTTTCTGGAAAGGGTTTTGTTTCTCCATTGCCTTCTTAAACCAAAGAATCAACGGTTGGCAAGAGTTATTCTCCGTTTGATCTCCGCACTGATGTTGTTATCCGTGTCTATAGCGGATCCTTGATAGACGAAGTCCTGTACTAAATCGAAGTTATGTCTGTCTATTGTGACGTTTTGTCCAATTCGTCGATGTACTGTGTCTTTGTTTGATCATAGCGTATACTTCGTTTTGACCTCATTAACCATCAAACCCATTTTTGCCGCTTTTTTCTTCCCATTACGTCAATATCGTCTGCGTAGGCGAGTAATTGTACAGACTTTTGAAAGATTGTTCCTCTTGCTTCCTTCCAGTGATGTAAAAAAAATGTAAAGTAAAAATCTAATCAAAACTACAAATGTACATTTGCATTCTTTTAACGGCAGTAATGTTTTTAGCAGATGGTTTTATAGATTGTATATTTTCTAATCAATCCGCATTCTTGTATCCGGGCAGTCACTCGCTCATCATTCTTCGCTGAGCTGTCGCTTTTCAAGTTCAAATTTTGTTGTTATGAATGGACTTTCAGCATTAAAATAATGCAATGTTGCGAAGTGTGCCAATAGTAACTTATCAGTATTTCTATTCATTCCACATTCGTTTCAATCTAGTTTTTCACATTGAAAATCACCCGCGTGAGTGCTGCTATTAATATACATTTTAGGTAATCATAATCATGTTTTTTGTTCTTTGCAGCGTGAGTGAAATTTTTTCTTATCTATTTTAATATATTGCAAAAGTTTATGCACCGAAAACAAAATCTAGGTATGTACCTATATCGTTTATAAAATTGACCTTGACTTCGATGAAAAAAAAAAAAATATTATCATGCAAGAGTACTTTTCCATTTTTCGTGGTTGGGGATCATTTTAAATATTTATAAAATAAGAAATACTTATTACTGGGAAGAGGCATAGCAAATACAGATTACTGTAGAACAAACTGATTAGCCTTTGAAATGTTTTGGTAGAAATATTAATTCAATGAATTGTTCAATTTCCATCAATTATATTTTTGTACTTCTTGCCCAGATCTACCGCAATGTGAAAACCTAGTCGACGATTGACTTTTCTGTCTTAAAGTCAGATCGATAATTTATTTATATTAAACATACGGGTTAATATAGAACACTTTTAATTGACATGCATTGAATATAAAAGATGATGTTGCATTTGTTGTGCAATTTTTTTTACTTGGGGTGAACTTTGTTGTAGTCAGATTTGCGTTTTGCATTTTATTTTCGCTCTTCTTCTTCTTCCTTTTTCGACGTTACGAGAATCGTGATCTCGAAGGCATCACCCTTGTATATTTATTCTATAGTATTATCACAGTTCATTTCTCATTTTCGAAATGAGTTTCGAATATTGTCCACAAATTTTTTTCACATAGGTTTGCATAGGAGTGGAAGTTGTGGACAACATTCGAAAATTCATTTTGAAAATGAGAAATGAACTGTGATAATACTATAGAATAAATATACAAGGGCATCACGTCTCCGCCACTTGTCTCCTTTACACTAATGAAAGGAAAGAAAGCTTGTGCGGAACGCCATCTTGGCTCAGATTGCTTCTTAAAGCCTACCGGTCTTAGACTGTACCATGTCTGAAGCAAACCAAATGCTAATTTCATTGCATTTATCTGTACCAGGAGTGTTTTGGTCAGCGGTTCATTTTTTTGGCTCGCTTTTATGAGGGGTTTTCTGGATCTCTGCTTTGAAGTTTAAACATGACAATACCAATTGAGTCGGTCGTGCACTATTTTTTTCAAGATGGTGTTTTTGACGAGAACGCTTCTGCGCATCTTGGTATTTCTAATACGATGAAACTTATGTCTCCATCGTCAGCAAAGAATAGTTGATGTACTTTGATATTCCGTGCTTTATCTTCCAGCAGCTAGTCAAGGATTGTGAAGAGGAGAGGACTTAAGACGTTTCCTTGATGTACAATTACTGTGACTTAGAATGCTTCAGTGACTCCAGTTGGGCATCTAACCTTTGTTACTGCCCCTTCATACATACCCTTAATCATCCGTACATAGGCCTCTGGAATTGTTTATTTTATAAGCAATCACAATGTTTTTTCCATAAAGATTCTTAAACTTTAAATCTGCTGTTGAACTTACCCGCGACATTTATTATAGATAGCTTTAATATTTTTCGCAGTCGGCTACCGAATGATGTTCAAAGTGTTACATCAAGTTTAGTTGTCGCAAGTTCATGTATCTCTCTTTGATTTGTAAGTTGGTAGAAGGTAAATCTCCCTTCCTTTCTAAGGCAGACTATCGCCTCCTTTCAGCTTGGAGCTGAGAACCGTGAACCGTCTAAGACCGATGTCTCTCATTTTCTCCAAAACTCATATGGTGTCTCGTCTGGCCCTTATCTTTTCTTTGTCTTTTTTGAGTTTTTAGCGACCTTATTAATTTTTTCGACTGTGAGGTCCGGTATTTCCGTTAAATTAAGTTTAGATTTTGGAAAGTGCTCTCGAGAAAACTTTTCGTTCAATAAGCCATCACAATACTGTCTCCACCTGTGAAGCTGTCGTGTGCTTGAGTGTTTTGTCGTATTCCACAAGAAGGTGTCCATAAGCTTAGTTAAAGAACATTGGGGAACGAATCTACTGAGCATTTCTCCTTCTTTGGGCGGTTATTTTGGAGATTGTCCCTCCCTTATTCAAATTGTTTGACATTTCTTCAAGCTCCCAATACATGCTTTCCGTCCTGATTGCTTGGAGTTGGGTGCACTTTTTCTTCGCTTTCTTGCAGATTTTGTATTACACTTTGAGGCCATTTATTTCTTTGATTTCTTTCACCGCCTTTCATAAATTGGCTACCAAATGATAGTCAACTTGGGTTTCATTTCCACCACTATGAGGGTTTTGTCGAATCCCAGATATAATATAAAAAAACTCTTTCTAACTTAGCAGTTCAGAATCGGTATAAGATTCTAGGTCCATAGCTTTGTTGCGCCACCCTATTTATTGATTTCGTGCGAACTCATTACGTCCACGTCGATACTTGCTCACGGCCTTGTATTGTTGAATTTATTACAAATTTGACCTTTTCCATACATACATTTCAAAAAATCACTGGCGTGCCACAACCGAGTGACGGAAGTAGTAGTTCTTGCTATCATGTCGTAACAACTTAGTAGTTGCGCTATCGAGACTTTTGAAAAAGTTTTTATCATTCGTTAACGTTCTCTGGTTTAATTCTTGTGACTCGTGCAGAATTATCTTAAACTTTAATTCAAGTCGTGAATTAATAGTCATTCAGATCGAATAGCTGTAAAATTTAAACTAACTGAATACGTAAATTTTTTCTTTTCAAATTTCAGTGCGCTTATCAAGAAGAAGCTAAACGTAGTCAAGGCGTCACGCATATTCATCTCAATGGAGACCGTGTAGTAGTGGCTAGACTATGCGGTCGAATTGATTTTTATCGTCTCGAAACCTATTACAAAGGCAAACAAATAGACTGGGGCTTTACGTCCGCCTATAGAAGAAGTAAGTCTGACAAACCAAATAAAAAAAAACATTATCTTTTTAATGCCCTGTGTTGAATTCCTTTCAGCCCACGTTCGCACTGGATCAACTGGAAGCATTGGTCTAATGCAACGCGAACATGAGCTACAAAAGACTACACGAGAAGAAATGAAATGCACCCTAGATGGTGTTCGATTGGCTCACCAGCAGCCAATTACTTGTATGGAAGTAATTAATGGTTTGGTCTTTACCGGAAGTCAAGATCACACTCTTAAAGTGAGTCGAATGCATTTTGGCAAAAGAAAATGATTGAAAACTTATTTTTTTGTTTTACTAGGTTTTTAGTTTAGAAAACACAGATGTGGAATACACATTACATGGTCATTGTGGACCTATAACGTGCCTTTTTGTTGACCGCTGGCAGCCTGGAACTGGTGGATCCGGTTCCCAAGATGGCCTGCTTTGCGTCTGGGATCTATTTACTGGCACTTGTATGTACAACATTCAAGCACACGATGGCTCCATAAGCTGTTTGGCGTGTGCGCCCAGTTATGTAATATCGTTGGGTACAGACGAACGAATTCGTGTGTGGGAACGATTCCAGGGGAATCTTCTCAATACCATCAATATTTCGAATGCTTATTCTAATTTATTAATGTTGACACCATCGCTACTTGTTACAAGTAAAATGGGTGAGTTAAACAAAAATGTTTAAAATGAATTTCTAAAATTAACAAATTTACAATTTTTAAGGTTCGCTCATTGTTTGGGATGTCCGAACTGGAGAGCCTGCGAGAGAGGTCAAACTAGACTGTTCAAATTCTCAATTATGTCCAAAAATAATGATGTTAGCTTGTAATTCAGTAATATGTGATTATGGTAATGAAATAAGGGTTGTCAGGTTCCCTATTGTTGCCGATAAATGTAACTAAAGGAGGGGGGGACAAATAGATTTTTTTTATTTTTGTAGATTCTAAGCCGACGGACGATGAAAAAAATAATAAACAAATCTATTTTTAAAATAGAAACAAAAAACAATTCGTTAATCATGTTTTACTTCTTTAATTTGATAAATTGTGATGAGAATTCATAAATTCCAACAGAGTTGTTATTTTTCTGGTCGTATTCTACCCAATCATCTTCAGAGAGATCTACGTTCTCGAATTTTTGTCCGTTTTCTGCTGACTTGACATTCCAACCGACTCGGGGAGAAAATTCTGTGGGTTCTGCTCCACGACAGTCAAAGACAACAATGGTTTTAAATTTTCCCGCATCTTCTTGGGTATAAGTAGCTACGTTGGATGTTGGTAAGATCAATTCAAATGGATCCATTTAGTCGGAAAGAATACTATTTTTTACTTACCATTGGACTTTTCCACAATATCAATGCTGTTTTCTCTTGAGCACATTTTGCACTTCATATAGAAATTGAATCCATCGGGATTGCGGGAATCTTGGTGGTTTCTTTCCGACTCGGTAATATCATGCCATTTGTCTGAAGCTTCGCCGCAGTTGGTACACTTGATTTTGATAAAAAACGAATAGTTTGGGTGACATGTTTCGATTTCTTCAACATTCTCTAAAGTGGCATTTATTTGCAAACCAACACGGACCATATTTATTATTTATAAGGTTAAGGTTTAATAATAAACGAAAAGTGTAAAGAAAAGAATGAAATTATTTCTGTCTGCCTCTGCCTCTGCCGGTTTGACTAGGGTCCACTCCACTATCCTATCAGTTGACAGTTGACACGTATTCCACACGTCAGATATGACAGCTGCTTACGTTTGTGTCAAATTCCATCGAAACTTTTTTTGTGGAACTTGTTAGATTCGTTATTAAGCTTGTAGCACAATGTTTTTTTTAAAGAGTTTTATTTGATTTTATTCCATTTGATTGCATTATTGCTTTTGTAACACGAAATCTATCTGCGATAAACGTAGCTGAATATAATGTAGTTTCAGTGAAATTACTAACATCACTTTTTTTCGGATTTCAAGTTGATTTTGAAATCCGAAAATAAAATAGTGTTTGTAAATCAGAATCAGAAAGACGAAGTTCACATTGGTCGATTTGTTGAAGCTTCGTGCGAATAAATGCGATTGTTTTCTTGTTCTCTTTCTCTGTTACACCAATCTGTTGGTATTGACTTGCGGTCGATTTGTTGAACAATGTGATCACATTGGTCGATTTGTTGCTTCAACGAATCGACCAGTATGAACATCCCCAAAGAGGACAGGTGGCATTGTGTGTGTATGGTTTACATCCTTGTTGCATCTCCTCTGTGAAAAACTTTCACCCCTTGAAGCACTGTTGACAGGATTCCTGTCATCGGAACAACTGCAAATGTTTGAAAACGCTAACCAGGGAGGCTGCCCTCCTTTACCATTTTGCCCATAAACTTCCCAACAAATCAGCCAATGTAAGCGTCCCCTTGTTTATCTGAACCGCATGAAATGGCACTCGTATACTAGATCTGCCATATAAATAGATAAGAATATGTGTATTCTTGCGAGCCACTGTGTTTGCACGAAGTTTTACTGCACACTGTAATTGAACAAAATTTATGGCCGTCTTGTGCATTCACAAAATATAAAAAACACAAAAAATATGTAATGCGATTGATTTTTGATCCACATTCCATCATCAAATAAACTTAACGAAAATACCTAGAGCTGACGTCTATGAACACTAAAACTGACAATTGTGTTGAATTTTTTGTCAACAAAAGGATAATTTTCGAATTGTACTGCAGAATATCTTTAAGAAATTTGGAAAAAAAATTCAATTTAAACTCTGTGTTTGAATAATTATACAAAACGGATTCAACAATTAAAGACATGAAACCAACGCTGGCTGCAGATGAAATGTTTCCCGAAGGTGCTGGCTTTATGGATCTTGAAGAAGTTAGTTTGTTTCGCTGTAGCCAATGGGCAATGAACTTTTCGTTTTTATAAAGTAATTTTTCTTACAGTCTGGTAGCTCTTCAGGAATCCTAATGGATTTGGCCACCAACGAAAAGCACGTCCATGCGGATTTCTATAATGATTTTGAAGATTTATTCGACGACGATGACGACTTTACCATCAGTCCTTAAATTTTCTAATTCGAAACAAAATCAGAAGTTTTGTGATTGATTTTTATTTATTTTAAAATTAATTTGAATAAAATACACTTTTTGTACAAAATCAAGATTTCAATAATCTTTTGTCTTTTTTTTTCTTCGTTTGGAGGGGGATGATTTATTGACTAGCACCAATATACAGACAAATTAAAAACAATAACTTTTTCATGTTGAAAACAAAATAAAAAAAAACCTAGGTACATGTAAAGCTTAAAGTCATAAAAAATAAATGTAAAAGTGCTGAAAACAAATAATAACAAATAATACATAGTAATACACTTGCATACTACATCAATAATAATAATTATCCTATAAAAAAAATAATGAACATTTTGGCGGCATATTGCGACATTGATGAGTGTTTTTTTTACCTATAAATTAATAAACAAGTAAAATCATAGAGTAAAGGTGTAAAGGTTCTCACAAAAAACAAAAAACAAAATCATTAATGTCTTGAGTTCTTGAAATACTTGTATGTTGTTTTTCTTTTCTATTTGCTGCAACTATGTATAAAATATATCATTATGTTAACCGTTGTGTTGTTTTGTTTGCAATTGTTCTTATAGAAAATTATGTCGGAATGATGGGGCAGATATGCAAGAGTAGCAAAAAACGTTGCACACTAATACATAATTATATATGTAGTCCTATTGCAAATAGCTTAACCGTCTAATGGTGGACCCAAATATACCATGGATACTTCTGTGTTGCCATATACCGCTGAAACAGTAGGATAAAGTTTCTTATCCGGTAAGCCTTGAAAAAATATTAAAATAAGATTGGTAATCAGAGTTATTCACCCTTATTGCGATAGGCGTTTCACTTAAACGTCTGAAAAATGACAGAGCTCCAGTCACCATCATTTTTGTTTTCATAAAAATATAAATTCAGCCCTCTATCTCTTCCTCATTGCTCTTATCATTCCCTTAAAAGTTATTTTATTTAAACGGCAATTCTGGCACCTAGAGATAAGTCATCTTATTGGCGTTTTATTAAAACGCCATTCGTAATAAGGGTGATTGATTTGCAATTTTTCTTTTGTTGGAATGAAACCTACCTCTAAACGCTACTCCTAAAAATTCGTAATTTTTCTCAAACGAAAGAGTGTTGTCATCACAGTCTAGTATGACTCGTATTCGTTCGCCCACCTTGAAAAAGAAATCAAGATAAGAAAGGAAATAGCACATTTATGTTAATATTTAACAAAACAAAATTTACTTCTTATTAATTAGAAAAAAAGTTCAACTTTTCTACTTTCAATAACCGATGAAGTATAAAAGTCTGTTTTACGATGGGCAGAGTTTCTCATTGCACTAAAGAAAAAAGAATTGTAATTTTCAAAATGTGTTTAAATAGAAGAGGAATTCTGGAAGTTGCCCGAGACGTTACCTGCATAAAGTGGTTTATAACGCCATTAACTATTTGAGAAAGTATAAAAAGTTTAGTAACATTCCGACAAAAAAAACGAAAGCCATTTTAAGCAAAAACCGAGACGATTCTTTTAAGAGTTCAAGGGTTATAACTAATCGAATTCAAGAGACATTGGGTGTATAAGTGAGCCTAAGGCTTATGAGCAACTGTTTAGCTGAAGCAAACATTCGGGGTTGCATTGCTATAATAAAGCCGCTTGTTTAAACAAAAAATGTATAAAAGCGTTTAAAAATTGCAAAACAACATCTGGTAAAGTTTGAAGTCTTTTAGAAAAACAAAATAAAAATATATTTTCTGGAGTGTGACTCGAAGTTTAATTGGTTTGGATGATACAGAAAAGTTTATGTTCGGCGCCCAAAGAAATCAAGAATTCAGCCCAAAGTACACTTTTAAGATGGTTAAACACGGTTGGGGCAATGGGGCGGTTTACTTAGCACTTCCATGGAATGGTTTACTTAGCACTTCCATGGAATGGTTGTTTTTTAATTGAGCGAGTTTTCGGAAAAATGGGTCAAAATAAATGTAAAGAAATATTAAAAAATCATATAAAACCTATTGGTCGAACGATAATTTATCGATAACGTGGGCATTTGTTCATGACCATGATCCGAAGCACACTGCCAAATGAGTACAGACCTCGCTTCGGGGCAAAGAAATCAATGTTTTAAGTTAGTTACCATAAAGACTGGATATGAATTCAATAGAAAATATATGGAATGATGTGGACAAAGTCATAAAACAGATAACATCGGTAAACTTGAACTCAAACATCAAATCAGGAGGCTTAGTTTTGTATAGCTAAAGCCCGATGTGAGAAACAAGTAGAGAGTTTGACAAGAAGATTAAAAGCAGTTTTGCGAAATAAGGGGTGTCCTACAATTGGCTCGTTCAAGAACCTATCGGATAGGCTATTTCGGATACCTTTTTGAACGATTCAGATTGCTACAGAAAACAGCTGTGAAGGAATTATAAGTCGACTTTTAAAAACATAAAAACGTTCAAAATATCGTTGCTAAACAATTTTTCGACTTCACATGCATTTTAAGAGACTCAAATACTGAAATAAATGTACACCTAAACAAAAAAAAAAGATGAAAGGAAATAAAAATAAATTTTCTATCAACTGATCACTTGAATAGAAAGGTACAGTTGCGGTAAAAATAATAGTAGTGTGAGTAAAAGCATTGCACAGATTGGTATTTCTCCACTTTGTATTGCGTTTATAGTGAAAACCCGTTACACTTTAATTGTTTTAAGGGGTGGAAAAGGATCTCGTCAATATGTAAGAAGACCCCCAAAACACCGAATAATCCACACTTTACAATCATAATGGTATGGGCATGTTTTTTCTTCTGCGGAGTTGGACCCATAATGCGGATTGAAGGCATTATGGATCAGCATCTCTATGTTAGGATAATGCAGGAAGTAACGCTACCGTATACTGAAGCTGAATGCTACCGTAAATGAAGTTGCTTCTTGCTAAAATGGGTCTTTCAGCAAGAAGCAATGGTTCCAGGAAAGTAAAGTAGATGTGATGGAGTGGCCCGCACAGTCTTCGGACTTTAATCTCATTGAAAACCTTTGGAGCGCAAAAAAAAAAATATGCTTTTAGATGTAAACCAAGCAACAACACAGTCCTTTGTGAAGCGTTTCATGGAGTTCGATAAGCACAGGAAGGTGTGGAAACCTGATAAACTCTATTTAACGTCTTTGTACTTCTGTTATAGCTAACAAAGGACATGAAACTAAATACTAATTAAAGGCACGAACACTCAGCCACATATTGTAATAAAAATTTTGACCTAATTTTTCGATTTCGTAACATTTCAAGGTAGATTTTCCTATCACTACTATTTTTTTGACCGCTGAATTTCAACATCTATTCAATAAACTTGCAACTATCGGATAATAATATTAAACTAATGTTATTTTTTTTTTTGTAAATAAAAGCTTAAAACACCACTTTGAAAACCACGTTATTGGTTTTTTAAATTAGAATTGACGGATAAGTTTTTTTCAATTTTGTTGTTTCTTAAGCTCTATACTACTATTATTTTGACCGCAGCTGTATATACATAATACTCGGATACCTTTAGATAGATTTTTAATAGAAATGGGTGTGTGACTCTGCTAACACGTAAAACATCAACAAAACGCTCTCCGGATACGATCATCAAATCCCTCCCGTATTAACAGCAGACTACTTTTTTCCAAAATGAAAGGCCACTTCAGGTGTATTTTGTTGAGGTTCTATTTACCACTTCATAGAATGCTTTCAAACCTTAAGCATACTTTTAAAATTAAAAAATGCAATATTTGCGGTATTATTGTTGTAAATCCATCAATAACAAATATACTCGTATACTTATACTCAATTTAGTTAAGTTACTATTATCTTGCGTTTAAAAGAAGGTCAAACCGTGCTATTTACACATTTTTCCCCCACTGCATAATAGGCAAGTTATTTTATACATATATATGTATTTGACTCATAGTTTAGAATATAAACAGTCTTAAAGAGTTCACGAGTGAACTATCAACACCTTTCTTTTTAAAAATGTAAACTCGAATAAAAGAAACTATTGAAGAAAGTGCTTTTCATGGTAGAGTAATAACTCTTGAAGGAATTTCCAAGTCCTCGAGAAAAATTGTCTTTGGTTAGGTTAGGTTAAAGTGGCTGTTAGCTCGGCTAACACACTTAGGCCCGTTGAGCCCATTGTGATAACACAATGGATCTAAATGGATCTAAAGTATCTCTATCCTTATGGAACCATTTTGAGCTTACAATGAAGCGGGAGAAACGCAGGTGTGAGTAATAACTAGGGTCATCAAATAAATACGAACATAGGTGCATCCTACGTTTGTGAGCTAAAACTGGGCATGTACAGAGAAGGTGAGAAATAGTTTCCTTCTCCTCCTCATCCATACAACTTCTGCAAAAATCGTTTCAAACGAGTCCTAGCCTTGCTAGTCACACTAATGTGTTTTCTTTTGGGAGAGATCAAGCTGTTTGACCGCCCGCTTAAGATCTAGCTTGGGTCAGATCTGTTTTGTTGCGTTACATTTTAAACTGCTTGACCATCTCAGATTAGTTTTCTTGTATGCGTCCTGCTTGAGCAAGAGTTTGTATGTAGCGATTGGTATGGCGATACTCTCGTTTTCGGTGAGAAGGGTAGATGTGTTCCGTTTCTGGCGAGTTCATCTGCTTTGCAATTTCCTGGAATGTCTCTATGACCCGGCACCCAGCACAGGTGAATCTTAAACTGCTCTGACATCTCCCTGAGAGATGATCGGAAGCTAAGGCATTGGCAATGATGCTCGAAAATTTACCCGCGGAATTTTATGCGATCGTGAATGAATCTCCTATGGAAAATTTATGTCCCATTTTACCTAATTTTTTCGCATTAATTTTTGTAGGGAGATAGAAGTAAACACTAGCCATGTAAGTGCAAAAGCATGTATGCTTGCTTTGAGGGAAATTTCAAAGGAAGTTCACGATGGATAGTTACAGATAGTACAAGAACGATAGGGAATTCGGTTTTAAATTTTCTGGAATTGAATTCATAAGTAATAATAAGGTTTTCACAGGGCTGCCAAAGTATATGCTTTAATTGCTTTAAATCAAAACAGAGTTAATGTGATGATCAATTTTTAAACACGTATTTTTTCTAAATCTTATTTCATTGCATTTCAACTTAGCTGGTTGCGCATTACCTATAACGATAAACCAGGATTTGAGTGTTATATCTATATAAAATAATAAAAGCAGAATACCAAAATTTGAAAATTTGCATGGGGCGAGTTGAGCTGGGTAAAGCATTCCACTTCCGGGTTGAGACACTAAAATATGAACCTCTGTACGATCGAAATCGGATTGAAGGGAAAACTGATTTGCATTCTTTGCGAGGCGGGTGCTAAGGCAAAATTGTTTCAGCGAAGAAATGCAAGTGGCTATTTTACTACAGCACTGTCTGCAAAAATAGTGATGTAAAAAGAGAGAGACATAAGATGTTGCGACGATCTTCCAGATAATCAATTGAACCTACAATTGAACTGTCTTTTATCAATTTTTATGCTCTATTTGGATCCCTACAAGCAGGCGCAGTGATGTTTGAATAGAACCTGCCCAAACATGTGAATTATACTCTAGATTGGAAAGTATGTAAGCTAGTGAAAAATTCCCTGCATTGCTTTAAGTATCGTTAGCAAACATACCTAATACTGACTGAGGTACCATTCATGGATAAGGTGGTGTTTACGGTTGAGCTTTAATGACAGAAGATGGCATTGGGTTTTCGAAGCATTAAATTCTACACGATTAACCCTCCTTTACAAACTGGGGTCCATTTGGACACCAGAGCATGTTTGAACACTCATAACTTTTTTGTTTTTCATTTTTTTTAAATGGGATTTTTACTCAGTGAACAAAATTCAATTTTTTATTCATTTCTTAAGTCAAAACGATTATCAGATGTTTACAGATTTTTCTTTGACTTTTTTGTGAAAAGAACCCGTCCACCCGAACTGGGGTCCATTTGGACCCCACTACTGAAATTCTATGAAAAATCATATTTTTTCTAATAAATAATTATTTTATTTCAAAAGCAGCATAGTTTATGTTTATTAGGATTTAGTTTGAAGTTGTTGGCAGTTCCGGCAGACATTTAACACATAAGGTTCTAGTGTGGCAAGGGCAACAACATCTGCCACATCCATCGCAGGTGGTTCTGGTTTTCTTGTCGTCTGCTCTTGGGCAAAGGTGACATCTGCTTCTTTTACAAGAGAGCCTTTCGGGGACTGTTGGTAATTTTTCCTGAACTCTCCCCAAAAAAAAGAGAGCATCCAATGCAGATTTTCCAATGCCAGATTGTGTTGCAGGTTGTGAACGGTTATTCAATTCTGACTAAACCTGTTCCTCCGCTAGTTCGATGAGTTTATCACTTCTGAACAAATTTTTATTCCTTCTGGGCGGATTGAAGTGTCGGAAAATGATGACAGTTGCTAGGGCTGCTACGTCCAGTAAGTTGTAGAATACAACCATCGGCCAGCGATTTGTTTGACGTGTACATGAATATATGGAGACCATTTGGTCGAATACATCGACTCCACCTTTGGTGCGGCTATAATCCAGTATCATGGCAGGTTTTCTTTGAAGACATGAAGTTGCTTTCTCGCAGTTATGTTGTGTTGATAGCAATACCACTTGTTTGTTTGGCCTCGGAACATAACTCACCAACGCCATTTTTCCAGAAAATCCAAAGATGGATGAGTGGACTGGACGATACTGCTTTTTGTTATTGACATTTACATGTTCATTCTGGTCATCAAGAACCTCCTTCGCTACAAAAGGTTGAGGCAAATCTCTTTTGTTTTTCCGAATCGTGCCAAGAATAGTGATCTTCTTATCCAGCCACTTCAATGCCAAATCCACCGACGTAAAGAAATTATCAATAGTGAGGTTGCGTCTTGAATTGAAATATAATGTCATCAACGACATCAGCACTTCATATCCACGACCAAGTCCTGTACTTTTGTTAGAGCTACCAGTGCAGATAGAAAACTTCAGTGGATAGCCCGTTGAGCTTTCATTCAGCCACCTAAACTTCAAGCCATATTTGGCAGGCTTGCTTGACATGTATTGGGAAAATTCAATCCATTTTAGGTCATAAAATTGTTTGATGACCTGAACAAACTGAAGTCATTATTTTTTCTTTTGATAGGCATACCTGACAAAAACATTGATATACATGAATATTACAATCAGTAATTACGTAAAACAGACATATCGAAAGGGATAAGCGGGAATCCCAGATTTGCGAAGTTAGGCAATTTCAATCGTTTTTGAAATTGAAAAATTTTATTGATGACCTCCTACATACATGCATAAGTCAGATATAAGTCAGAAATTAAAAAAAATTTCGAAGAAAAAATCGTGGGGTCCATTTGGACCCCAGTTCGGGTGGACACGACTTTTGCCGGTTTGTAAAGGAGGGTTAATATCTCCCTATGTAACAATCAGAAATCAATGAGTTAATCATACGCAACCGTTTCAGTTCCACATTCGAAGAGCGGGTACGTGAAGTTGGAAACAAATATGAGAAGCTGCGAGCAGAGTCATCAGAAAGACAATTTATTTGATAAGAGGTTTCAGACAAAAGATCATTTATGAAGATAAGGAAGACTGTCTGAGGCAAAACGGAGCTCTGTGTCTCCTAGACTTAAAACTGTTTAATACAACTGGAAAGTAGAAGTTTGAAATGTAATTTCCAATCCAACGAAAAAGAGACTCTCCGATTCCAAATGCACGCATTTTAGATAAGAGAGCTTAATGCCAAACTCTATCAAATGCCTTAGAAATATTAAGAGAAATAATCTCAATTTCTCCAAAACAATGTAAAGATTGGTTCCAATTTTCGGTGAGATAAGTCAAATCACGAGTGGACATTTTGCTACGAAAGCCTTACTGTCGATCACTAAGAAGCTTTCGTTCTTCAAGATATTTCATGAATTGACTGTTTATCAACGTTTCCATGACAATGGAAGAAAGGGACGTTAGTGTAATTGGACGCTAATTGGAAGAGGAGACACGCTGGACAAATGCTGAACCCAGAACGATAAATCGAAAAGCTTACACTGTGGTTTTGCTAGCGTAGAAGAATATCTCTTCACAATAATACCAGGGATGCCATATAGACTTATGTATAATGAGAACGTTAAGGACATGTACTGAAAAATATCTTTTCCATTGCATAGTTCACACTCACAAGAATTAAACATAAATAAAAACAAATATACAAAAAACAAAAAGAGCGTCGGACTTTACCTGGGAGTGGGGTTCGGCCTCAAGGCCCCTGAGAGTGAAACTACAATGAAAAGTGTTTTTTTTTTATCTCGCTGTTGGGAGCCGGAATCAAGGTCTCGATTACCTTTACTACTCACATTAAGGGAAAAAATGCAATACTTTAAGGTTCAGGGATAGTACAAGATGCTTTCAAACTGCGACTTCAAATGATTAGGATAGGAAAAACGAAAACGTTGAGAAACCACAATCGAAATGAAACCATTCTTTCTGAACTCTATGAAAGCTAAAATATCAGAAAAACGACTTGACACGATAGTAACTGGGAAAAGAATACAATTTCCTGGCTAGGCAAGATTCTGGAACTGTTACAAATTATTAAACATAATTTACATTTCTCGTATTTGGATAATTTAGTAAAAATTAAACTCTGAATCATATGGAAAATACTCTTCTTCAAATTGAATTAGTGTATTAAAACACAAAACAACAAATGTGAATGACCATCTCTTCATTTTCACCACTAACCTGATACTTTGGTGCATTATTTAATAGTGGGTAATTGCCCTGTGCATCTCCATTGTGTAGTAAATGATTATCAACGAGATTCCAACCCCAGCTTTGGTCGTCTGCTCCTAATAGTGCTACATAGCCATGACACTGTAGAGCTGCTTCCTTTGTTGAAATTCCAATAACCGCAACCGTCCCTAGCGGCCCTTCCCATATCACCTCCCAGGCATGGCGACCTTGTCTAAAACCAATTTTACTTCTTGACGCGTCTGTGCTCTGAGCAACTGGGTTACTAAAACACAATAACGCAATAATAATTATTCACTTGTGATGTAATTTTAATTATAATTAATTAGTCAACCAACCGATGCAGTGTAAATCCATTTGGTTTAATATATACATTTCGAGAGCAGTCATTTGGATTCCAAGCATGATAAAATGCCCTTAGTTTTGTTTTATATGTCGGCACTGAAGACAAAAGATCTGATTTTAATGCTTCTTCGGCTAATTTTCTTATGCAGTGCAATCGCCAGACATCATTGTTTTCATCATTGAGGAAGCGATACCATTTCTTGCAAACAAGTGAACAATTTCTTAAGTCGTGCAGGTCTAAGTAGGAGAATATAGCTTCTAAGACGTGCTCATGAATTGTGGCCGCAATTGATTCTCCCATGTTTTACAATTCCGCCACTCACTTCAAATTTTACTGAATGTCCTTCCTTTATGACGACAAAAAAAAATTGCGAAATTTTTTGTGTGTACGTTGCCAAAAGCAAAGCGATATCAAGGTGGTTTATTAACACTTTCAGTACTATTCGATTTTGTTGGAACAGAAACAGTATAATTTGATATATTAGATATTCTTTCGTAGTTCCATTTCTTTATAACTTTATTGGGAAATCAACGAGAAGAGCGATCGAAAGAAAGAAAACTTTTCCTTTCTATTTTGCAATCAAAATATAAATGTCGCAATGTAAACGTCAAGTTTGAAGTTTTCGCATACCTAACGAAGGTAGATATGTAACTTTTTTTGACGAAATGTATATATAAGTTTGGCTGGACTCACAAGAATTATAAAGGCACAACTTTAATAGATAGTCGTATTCGTATTTTTATTAAGTGAACACAAAACTCCCGCCATATTATTCACTCTTTAAATTTAAACCCAATAGAAATAAACCCAGTTGTCAATTTTTTTTTTGTTTTTTTATAGTGCACGAACGGACCCAAAATACATCTGGATGTAAATACATAAACCCAACAGCACAATGCGGTTTAAATCCAATGGGTTTTATGAGTGAATAATATGGATTTGCATTTAACAATTGGGATAAATATGGCCGTAGGAAACAATTTAATCAATAGCGTATTTAAAAAAAAAAACCAAATCACCGTTCTCAGAAACAACCCTCATTTTTCAAAACAAAAAAAATAAATAGAGTGGCGCAACAGAGCGAGGAGCCCCTGGGCCTAGCGCATTTCTCATAACCATCCCTTGTGAGTGAATGGAGGGGACCTACAATTTTCTGCCGGTTCCGAACGGGTAATTGAGAAAGCGCTTTTCATGGCAATGAATTTACTAACGGAGGACTTGCCAATTCATTGCGAAAGGCGATACCCTTGGTAAAACATTTTTGACTCTGAGGGGACTCGAACCTCGAACCTCTGGGTTTGCAGGTGGACATGATAACCATTACGCCACGGGTACCACCCTGGTTTACAGGACTACCAAATTTATCAGTATTTGTGAAAAAAGTCGTATCTGCGGAGAGCAGTTAAACAATATTCGAGCACATTGCAAAATAACTAACGAAAATTCTTGCAAGTCGTCAGTGATGTTACGCCTCACCCTGAGTGAGGCACTTTCTCTTAAAAACGCGCTGACTATAAATTTGCGCTGGTCATCGTATTTACATATAATCCCATTACAAAGTGTGTCTATTTTTAGACAGCTCTTAGAACAGTGTCCAACTCCAAATCGTATTTATAAACACTTCCATCGCTGTCTAAGGGATGACTAACTTAAGACACCGAAATTGGTTGTCTAAACTATTGCTAAATGACATTTGATACAGCAAAAAACAATTTTGTTGAATATATTATAAAACACTGTTGAGAGTGATAAGATCGAAAAAATAAGTAGTTTGAGGTGCAAAAATACTACTTTCAACAATTTAATTTATAAATTACACTAGTTTGATCATTTTATACGACTTGAAAAAGCTGTAACATAAAATCAAATCAGCTGTTTTTTTGGTTTTGTTCAAAACCTACGCCACACTCTTTCAAAACCTTTTAGTTGTTGTATTAGCATATCAAAACACAAACAATGGTACATTTAGGTTTTCATTCAAAATTGACAGAATCCAGGTATTCCTGTGAGCGTTTGAGGGCTTGTTTAGACAGCTGTTGGAATGCATTTATAAACACGACGTTGCCTATAAGACTTGTCCAACTTTTTAGACACCGTCTAGCTGGACAGCTGTCTAAGAGTGTTCTTAACAAATTTTATAAATACGACTGCAAGTGTTTAGAATTTAGGGGTGGATAAATTTTTAATTTTTGACAAGCGCTTTTTGGGCTTAGCTTACATCCGCATGCAAAAAAGCGGCTATTTTTTGAAAGGTTTTAATTGATATAGTCGCATATCAAGACACAAATAATGGTACCGTACGTATGTATATATCGTGAACGATACCACCCAGCTTTTTATTCAAAATTGACAGAATACAGGTACGTCTGTGAGTATTTGAAGGGTTATTTAGACATTTAGACAACCTTTGGAATGCGCTTATAAATAGGAAGTAGGCTAAGACTAGCCCTCATGTTATTAGACACCGGCGTATTGCTGAACAACTGTCTAAGAATGTTTTAAGCAAACTTAATAAATACGATGGGGTGAGGTTTTAACTTACCAATTGAACTGTATTTAGCTTGGATTTTGAAAAGGAGACTACCTACTTTCAAAGTAGAAACAAATGTATTGACTCATGACTTAAAATTACTAGACATTTTGAACCTTACATTTATTAAATACATGTTTGACGAAGTTTACATTGGTCGATTTGTTGAAACATCGTGCGAGTAAATGCGGCTTTTTTCTTGTTCTCCTTCTCTGTTACACCAATTTGTCGGTATTGACTTCGTTGAACATTGTGATCACTTTGGTCGACTTGTGTCGCATTCCTGTATCAGCTATTATTCATTATATTTTCAAATCGATAAGTATAATCTTATATCAATTACTGTGCGTTAGTCTCGCTTAAACTCCAGAACAGCTCGACTGATTTGGGCAAATTTTGGTTTTGAATTATTTGTGGAAGTCCAGGGAAGGTTTAAAAGGTAAGTAAATATAAAAAAATAGAATTATAATTTAAAAAATATAGTAAAAGTATGGTCGTATAAGTATGTCAGAAATACGTTCTATAGTGTGTGGAAATGAAGTGAATAGGTAATAAAGAACGCAACGAGTTCGTGCACATAAGACACAACAACAGCGAACACGTCAAAATGAAGTTGAGTGATCCCGCGGACGTAATGCTCCTGTGATCCTGGAACGAGCAGGATCTGCTATGATCCGGGAATAAATTACTGTATTATTATATATTATTATTATATGGGTTTGTTGTTACTTACTTACTTGAGGTGGCGCTACAGTCAGGGTCGGACTAGGGCCTCAACCAACATGCTTCTCCAGCCAGCTCGGTCCCTGGCTAGCTGCCTCCAGTTTTGCACGCCAAGTTGGTTGAGGTCCTCTCCTACTTGCGTGCGCCACCTGAGTCACGGTCTTCCTCTACTGCGCCGTCCCTCGGGATTGGATTCGAAGACTTTCCGGGCCGGAGCGTTGGTGTCCATTCGCTCTACATGACCCAGCCATCTAAGCCGCTGGACCTTGACTCGTTTGACAAGGTCAGTGTCGCTGTACGTGTACAGCCCGTACAATTCGTCGTTAAATCTTCTTCTCCACTCTCCATCTATGCAGACGGGACCAAAAATCACCCGAAGAATTTTTCTCTCGAAGCATCCTAAAGCGTTCTCGTCTGCGTTCTCGTCGCCTTGTTGTTGGTGAACATAAAAAATGTGCGCACAAATTTTGCTGAGATTTTCTTAGTATCGTACGAATATTTACAATCATGAGGCACTTTTCTTGACAAAAGTCTCTTAAAATTTGCTATCGTACGTATTATTAAAATTTGCTATCGTACGTATGTATATCAAAATGTTACGAAATCGATTTTTAAGGTTCATGTCGAATTTTTTTTTATTATATTTGAAGATTACTGTTTGGAAGTAGATTTTTTTCTGCAAGCGTAGACAATTTTAGCTTTAAAACAAGTCACACTAGATGTTTTTCTTTTCTTTTAAAAAAGTTATAAATTAAAATCAATAAGGAAGTCGTTTTTCATATGGAATTTGTATTGTTCAACGTAATACAGAACGAATTAAAAGTGGTTTATTGAACAAAAATAACACTCAAAACAGTTCGAAATGTGTCCTATTGAACAAAGCAGTTTTACATAACTTGAAAACTAAAAGAGATAGAACAAAATGGCTTGCCCCAAACGAAAGAGCACCCCCAAATTATGAAGACTGCATACCTAACTCAATTTCGTGAAAAATGGCCTATTGAACAAGATAGAACTCAGCCGACGATTTGCTGCCTTTTGGAAATCATTCGCAAAAATTATAATTAAGGTCTTTTATTCCATTTTTTTCTAAATTGCAACTTTGCTTGTGCAACTGATTAAAAAGTATCTAATGATTTGATGTATGTATGAATGAATGAATGCAAGTTTTCACTGATCAATGGAAATTTTTTCGTCAAGCTCATAACTGTTGCTTTTTTTGTAAGATTGCACATTGTGTTGCTTTCATAAAACTGTATAATGTTTCAAGGTCAACTATTAACAAAAAAATATGGCCTCAAGACACTTTAGAGAAGCAACATTAGGGCATTTCCTTGTATGGCCTAAAGTCGCAAAAAAATATGGCTTTACGACGCTTTGACAAAGCGTCATTAGACCATATGTTCGAATATGGCCTTAAGTCACAATAGAAAGCGTCATAGCGCTATATGTTCGAATATGGCCTAATGTCGTTTGCCCTTATGTCAGGGCACCTCGTTGTTGAATCTTTTTCTCCACATTGTCTTCACACATATCAGACTTTTATTACAAAACGACCAAGAGTTTCCATCCGCTTTAAATAAAACCCAGGCTTCCACGACGTTTAGCAGAACTTCGATGATCAAGGTTTTATGAATGGTTTTATTTTTCAATTGCAATCTCCAATCTTAACTCATTTCATTGCACTTATTGGATGGCGGATTGGCGGTTGTGTCTGCTTAGGCCGGCCACTGACTACACAATATAACTGCGCAAACTGACTTGAGCAAAAATCAAATCGTTTTGATTTTTACACAGTTAACTGCACAAACAACCCCATTCACAACACAAATGAACTGCGCAAACTCCAATTTGCAACAAGCTGAATCATGTGCAATACAGTGAGACCTGTAAGAAAAACTACAGTGCCAGTTTACACTTTCACGCTCAACCAGTAGTCCGTTCTTTTATGGCTTCGATGTTACGCGATGCTGTAGTGTCAAAATCATCGTTGTTGTTGTGTATGTTTGACTTTGCTACAAAATCATGATTTCATTTAGGAACGACTCGATGTTACGCTTTGCTGGTCTGTCAAAAATATGAATAAAGTATTTCTTAAAATACGAACCCAGCTATAGGAAACTCGTTTTTGATGAAGAAAAAAGAATTCTGAAATGAACATGATTGAAAATCAATAACTGTTCACAGAATTTGGAAGATTAATGAAAAAAAAAAACCAAAACAAATCTGACCAACAACAATTTTAAAGGGGTTTGACAGATCAACATCGAAACTCAAGTCCCAGAGATGAGTTGGAAAAAGTTACGAAACGTAACATTCTGACAGTTCAACATTGCATTTAGGAACGCCATCGATGTTACATTTCGTAACTTTTTTGCATTTAGGAACGACATAATGTTACCCGATGTTACATCGCGTAACATCCAAGAATGAAAGAACGCAGTACAGAGCACGCTATTGTAAGCTGACAGCTTTAAAGCGTTTTCCCACAGCTGACGTTCACAAAGTCAGTGTCCGTCATAGCTCCAAAGCTATTAACACTAATCCTCGTAACGCTGAAAAGTATTTTCTTTTCAAATTTGTTACAATTTTTAATTTTTCAAAAATTCCCATTTTTTCTCAAAAATTTGCGCTTCTCCCTTCAAAGTGTTTCCAAAAAGTGAAAAATTGAAATTTCGAAAGACCCTCCCAGCGTTACTTGGAAAAAACGATTATCTAGGGGCAGGGCTTTGATGAAATTCATCCCAACTTTGTGAAAATCATTTTACCTTACATACTTCCATTTCTGAGCATTATTCTTAATAATATAGTTCGAACATGTAAATTTCCCGAAGCCTGGAAGTCAGCCAAAGTCTTTCCTATTCAGAAAAATCAACGATCACGTCTGTCAAAACCGGAGTATAGGCCGATATCTATTTTGCCCTACTTGTCCAAGGTTTTCGAGAAACTTGCTCATCAACAAATTTCATTCTATATAAATAGAAGAAATCTTCTAATTAATAATCAATCTGGATTTCGCCCGAAGCATAGTTCAATAACTGCCCTTTTAAAAGTAACGGATGATATAAGAATGTCTATTGATAATGATGAAGTTACGTTCCTGACCCTTCTAGACTTTTCGAAAGCCTTCGACACCGTCAATCATTCTTGCTTATTGCATAAGCTTAAACACTTTTATGGGTTTTCTTTGCCCGCACTAAGCCTGATCTCTTCGTATCTTTATGAAAGAACTCAAGCAGTTGACATAAATGGAAGGAGGTCTGATTTCTTGAAAATTATTTCAGGAGTCCCCCAAGGATCTATTTTGGGTCCTTTACTTTTCTCCATGTTCATTAATGATATTGGTGTTTGTGTCAAAAATTCTACCTATCATTTGTATGCCGACGACGTGCAAGTATACCTATCTTGTAAACTAGGACTTATTGAGCATGGAGCTCACCTATTGAACAGCGATCTAAACCGAATACTCAATTGGGCAGAGTCAAATTTCTTGAAACTAAACCCTACCAAATCCAAGTGTCTAATAATCAATAGAAAGAAATTGGATCAGAGTTGTTTTCCGAAAATCTTCTTGGGAACATCCGAAATAGAGTTTATCGAAAAAGGAAAAAATCTTGGAATCTGGTTTGACTGTACGTTAAGCTGGGATGCTCACATTCAATCTGCTATTGGAAAAGTTTATGGATGCCTTAGAAATCTATCAGCATCGCAGGATTTTACACCCTTAAGAACGAGAATGTTGTTAGTAAAATCATTGATTATTCCGTTAATAACATACGGCTGTGAAATTTTCTCTTGCTGCAGTTATGATAATTAAAAGAAAGCTTTCTGTCGCATTCAATAATCTTATTCGCTACATTTATCGGCTTAAACGTTACGATCATGTCTCGCCTTACGTGAACAATATTCTTGGTTGCTCCATCGCTACATACTTTGAATATTTAACAATAATGTCTTTACGAAAAATTATTTTAACGAAAGAGCCAAAGTATCTCTTTGTTTTTGCAGATCTGTGAGATCTTCTTCAATAGTTCAGCCTCGTTTTAATTATTTAGTATCTGAACGGCAATTTTTCGTTCATTCTATCCAACTATGGAACGCTTGCCTCTTCCTTTACGAGTGCTGCACTCCAGAAACAATATCAGCGACGAACATCTGAAATACTTGGCCCATGCTTAATTATTTCCTATATATTTTTTTATTTTGTTATTTGTTTTTTTCTAATAACTAATCTAAACAGTTGATACTTTTGTTCAATAATGTTAACTAACTTAATTATTATATTGCAATACTTGAAATGTTTACTGTCATATCATAAACTTTTACTGCTAAAGATTGTTAGGTCTATAGTAAAAGATATTCTTAGTGAAATAAATTGAAATTGAACGCAACTTTACTTTTCTTCGAGATGCTTTTTAATAATTGCCATTTCCGTATTTCTTGACAGCAAAACTAGGGAAGCAAATACTATCAGTAAGCATAGCGTGTACGACAAAAGCTTCGAAAACGAACTCCTGCTATGACCAGGAATGAGATTCGGAAGCTTTGCCAAAGCCCCGAACTCAAGCCTCTAAAGTACAAATTTTTCTTTTTCGTTCGCTCGTGAAATCGCTCGCGAGGCCGTGTAAAGACCAAAGTCGAGAGTTTTCGTGAATGGGGTTTACGGCTCAACCACATTCACGTGCAAAATGTACGGGAAGTTTGATTACAAATGAAAGAAAATTGTATGAAGTAGCTAAGCGTTTGGTTATTGTTTGTGATAGTTTAAAAAACATTGAAAATTACATTAATAAAGAGAGAATATTATAAAGTAAGGAATCTTTAAATATTGATTATGTACATTATAATACATTTTTTTCTCTTTGTTAATGGTAGGTAAAATAAAAAAATCATATCCCCTGAAGAAGTGAGGAGAACTCACGAAACGTTGGGAAAATAAAATGAAATAAATTTGTTTTTATTACAATAGCAAAAGACTGAGACCGATGATAGCCGATTTAAAAACAATCTTTCAAAAAACATTGTTTTGTTCACAGCGCATTCACGAGTGAGTAATGCCGAGAATTGTCAAAAACTCACTTTTCCCACTGCCAGGCGTTCAATTCACGAGGAAATGAGTACATGATTAAAACCTTTATGATCCCATAGTCCTCTTGCTTTATGCCACGCGCGGCGCGAAAGCGAGGACCTTATCGAAAGGGGAGTAGGAATACCTTGGTCGTTTCGAAATAAAAATACTCCGAATGATCTTTGGTCCAGTATGCGAAGACAATGAGTGGAGAAGAAGATCCAACAACGAGCTGTATGAGATGTACCGCGATATTGGTATAACTAGAAGAGTAAGCATAGCGAAGCTACGATGGCTGGGTTCATGTAGAGCAGATGAACACCACCGCTCCAGCTCGACGGGTTTTCGAAAGCACATTACAGGGAAATCGCTGAAGGGGCCGGCCGGGTATTAGGTGGCGCAATCTGGTGCAAGAAGATCCCAACCGACATAAAGTGCAAAACTAGAGAGAGCTCGCTCGAAATCGAAGTCGCTATAGAAAGTTGTTGGTAGAGGCTCAGGTTCACCCCAAACTGTAATGCCTACCTAAGTGGTAAGGATTGCAGTCCCGAAAATGTTTTTAATCCCGGATTTTCGGGACTCAGACATGTCGATCCCAGACATGTAGTAGATTTTTTCTACAGTTTTTACAATTCTCCACACTTTTCCGTCCTTTATACCCTGGTGCAATAAATGCATGCGAAATGTCGACAGTTCTATTGCTTTCTTTTGCTTTGTGCCACAACAATAACAGCTTTCGCAAAATGGAAGCATAGTTTTTGGAAAAAGAAATCAAAGTAGTCACAAAACAAAAATAAATAAAAAATAAACCAAGAAAAACAAATAACTATGAAATAAAGCATTTGTAAATTCATTTTGTTCATACAAACAAATTTCTTAATTACTTTTTTTGTGGTAACTTTACTTGACTTTGATTGTCATTTTTCCAAACAGGCAATAATACTCTACACAGATATTTTCCGCTGAGTGTTCGTTGACAATTTCGTCTTGGATGTGAAGACCATCGCAAAATTGCGTTTCCTCTCAGAAGCGGTCTAGGCTTTATACAAAAAACAAGAGAGTTATCTCAACAGTAAAATTCATCAAAAACTAGATTTTAAACCGTGTTTTTCATATTAAGCATGCAATTTGATGAGACCAAACTTTATTTGCACTTTTATAAAAATTGATAATTTTTTTGATATCTGCAAAAAACACCATCCCGTTTCAACTCTTCCTTGAAGGCACCAATTCAAAGCTAAGGAAATTTTCACAAAATGATTTCAATTGAAAGTGAAGGCATCGAAGAGAGATTCCAATTTTCTTAAAACTAACAAATTTTGCATTAGCTGACGTATTTTAAATTGAGGTGAGCTAATTTAAGAATAAATTGTTGTGTATAAGTAGGATATGGCTTGTTATAGAATTATTTCTGATTTCTTTCACTATTAGTATTTATGTGCATTGATTTCTTGAAGTCTCATAGCATGCCTTTCGTAACGGTTTTTTTTATTTAAATGTTAAAACGACTAACCGGATGTTCCGAATCAACTTTTGGTGACAGCTGTTTACGTTATAAACATATCAGCTGACAGCAGCCCATACGTCAAAATCAACACGTCCGAAGTAGGTCCCTGTTCAATTTACAATTATGGGTTGTGCACTCGCTAATTTCTAATTTTGCATTTTAAGAGCGGAAAACTGGAGATTTTGGAAGTTATTTGTAATCAAACTCATAAAAAAAGTCAGTTTCTTGTTTATTATTACTTTTTTCACTCATTTCTGTTGGCTATTCTCGTATAATTAAGATAATCATTTCCGCGCCATCTATCTCACAAGCACACTCATCCGGTTCTTTTGCAGCCAACTTCACTCCACTCCGGCAGATTTGGTCCCCTGTATGTGATGCGTGTTTTTGTCGTTTGGCGCGCGCTTCGACATTCGCTTACAAAATCGAATCAGCTGCTTGGCCCAAAAGTTAGTGCTTTTGCATTAAAATATCATAAATTTCGTAGCCCAATAACTTGGGCAATTCTCAAGCTATATTAAAGAAAATTACATTAGCACAATCTTGAATTTTTCCTTAACATTTTCATACCAAATTCATAAAAATTTCTTTACATCTAGTGTGTGAAATAATCGTGATAAAAATTGAATGCTCACCAATTTTATTCCTCGCCATTTTGACTTAACGCGCTGTGTGGTGGGCTGCCGTCTTTTTAGTTTTTTCTTTTTTAATTTTATTTTTTGCTTTTTGGAAATTATGATTCTTGCCCCCTTTGAATGATTTGTATTAAATTTCAAGATCATCGCTTGGGTCCAACTCAATATAATAATTAAAAATTGCTCTTGTTTCATCGTTCGAACGCAATTTGTGAGACTTCGTCGGCGACGGTGGCGGTAAGGTGTTTTTTTTTTTGCTTTCGAAAGGTCTTCTCTAAAGAAATTCGGGCGGCGCGAATTAAACCTGCGACTTAAAAAATTGTTATGGCACACTCGGGGGCAGAAGAAGTTAATTATTTTGTCCAAGACGAGCATGGTAAGCTGATGTGTCTGTGTGTCTGGAAATACGATTTCTTTGATTTTCCTTGGCATTTAAAAAGAAAAGAAAATTTATTGAACATTGTGCGTCAGCATAAAAAATATCAAGCGGCCATCCATCCACATAAGCAAAAAAAAAAAAAAAATCCGAAATTGAAAACTTTTATAAATTTATGGCGCTTTTTTGTATAACTAATCAGAAAATAATTCTAAACCTTGGAAAATCTCAGAACACATTCCAAAGCTTTGGAAGTGATTTTTTTTAGTTTTTCATTGCGGCTGATAAAAAATGATTTTGTTTGTGTGCCCGCAATTATTTAGGAAAATTTTTGAAGATTCTCAAGAATAGCGAAATCAAACAGGAACTTGAATCGATGAGCTCTGGGAGCGGTGTATACTCCACACACAACTCCAGCATGGGAGGAGGCTACACCCAGCTGGTGAGTTTTTTTTTTTTTTGAGACAAGTTTTTCTCTTCTTTTGGTTTTTTTTTGTTTGGTTTTGTGTTGAAATTTTTGGGGAAAAGAAATAATCAGGTTTTATGGTTTGGTGTTATCTTAAATTTCTTTCATTTCTCAAAGGATGGATCAAATCAGTCCCACTTCGCTAAAATGCAACATAACAACTATACGCAACCTGCTGATAGTAAGTTGTTTATCAAATTATTCGTGTTTATATGCTGAGTTTCGTGTTATTTTGCAGACGAACTAACATATACGGTGATAACATCACAAGGAGCGTCTGATGGACAGACCCCGGCAATCAAATATGAAGCCCCAAGTTCTATCATAAAATATGAGGCGCCACATTCGGTGAGTATTGAGAATTTTTTGAGGCTAGGTACACTTCATTCAGGTTTTTAGAAGGAAATAAAAAATTGACATCTATCGCTGTTTCCATCTCCAGGTTGTTGTCTATTGCATTGATTATGAAACGACAAACCGGGGCTTCACGTCAAAATGCTTTCTTTGCAATTGTCAGCTATCGGGTTAAAATTAGTTAATATCTATGCCCTGTTTTGTTTTTAAAGACAGAGATTCTTTCATTGTGAACGTTCTTGTCTTCGGCTTTCGGGCGTTTCCCCTTCCAAAATATGAAATGCAGGTTTTATTAATAAAATAACCGTGGCTAAATGGCAAGCATGTGTGTCTGTTACATGGGAGGTTCGTGGTTCCAATCATAAAAACATCAAACAGATGCTTTTCACTAGTATTGCCTTTCGCGAGCAATTGGCAGGTCCTCCAAGAGTAATATACGCACCCAAGAAATGTGCGTTTTAACTTAGTCGTTGAAGGTTTCAGGTTTTCAAAATACTAACTGAAGCACTCAGACCTAATTTATCGGTCCATATTGTACTACTAGATTAGCAACTTTATACTGTTATAGCTTTCTAGATGTTCGAAGGTGATGTCATGATAAGGAGTCTAGATTACCAGCTCTCACCATGTTTGTTTAAATGGTTGGCAAAAGAGAAATGCCGTGGCAACGCTAGCGAGCTTTCTACAGTCTTTTCTGCTACGAGATAGCAAAAGTGTTGCAGTTTTCTTACTTACGTCTAGTCTATCTACATCCAAAGGAGGCATGCCATCTACGATTGTGCTCTTGATAGATCCAATCGTTGATTGAAGCCCTTAATGGGGACCCTGGCAGACCGAGCGCTGGTTCAGGTCGTGAGGCCATTCATCGTGATGGCGTGGAACCCAAGAGAGGCTAAAGGAATTTAGTTTTTGACCACATTCAGGGAATTCTTGCTTTCCTGGGTCACTATCGAGGTAGTTAGGGGGTTGAATAGAGCTTAAGCACAGCTTGGCTATCGTTGCAGGCGCTTCTACTTCTTCCCATTCAACCATTCTTCGTAACGTAGCTTATAGCCATTTGGATAGCGTATGTCATTGCTCTCCACCAAGGAGTTCAGATAATAAAATGATGGCATATCCACTAGTGACGTGAGTCGAAAGACATACTATTTGCGAGTTCCTCCAAGGTCCAGTGCGGACTTTATCAGAGACCACATGTCTTCATATCTTTAAACGGGAAATGGTCTTGAGAGTACATCCGATCACTTAGGTGTCAAGGGGAAGAAGAACAGCAGTAAGCAGCACTCGAAGTTCTGGAAAAAGTAGAGCCGACACATATTGTTTTTTGAAATTTGGCAGACGGGGCCATAAAATATGTACGTGATAGCTTGTTCCACCATCACTTGGAGTATTTTTTTTCGAATCCTTGTAGATAAATTCCATGCTTCCGCGTCGTATAGCAGGGAATGTGATGATTGAAGTCTAAGAGTTACCTTGGCTTTTCTAGAGAGTTTTTTTTTATTTTATGTGTCACAACAGGAACAAGATAAGCCATTTGATAGTTTTATTTTGTTTAATTCGGCCCTAAAGCTACTTGAGGACGAGGTTAGTGCCAACTTAAAGTTTCAACTTTCAAGTTAAGTTTCAACCTTATACTTTTTTTTATACATAGCCCGTATGTTTAAATAATCAATAACTATTTTTGTCATTCATTAATTTTAGCAACCGGTCATTAAATCAGAAAGAAAGACCCCAAAGTATCTCGTTAACAGTAGTCAACCCACTCACTATAAATCAAAAGCGTAAGTTTTAGCAAATTTTATGAAGAAAAATATAATTAATAAGTGCGTATAACATTATAGTCACACGAGCGCACAGTCAGTACAAAGAAAACGAAAACCAGAAAAAACTGGTAAAGGTCTAAAGCATTTTTCAATGAAGGTTTGTGAAAAGGTCAAAGAAAAAGGTACAACCACTTACAATGAAGTAGCCGACGAACTTGTGGCCGAAGAGGTTCAAAATCAATCCAACGAATCGACCAACTGTGATCAGAAAAATATCCGTCGTCGGGTTTACGATGCCTTAAATGTACTGATGGCAATGGATATAATTGCGAAAGACAAAAAGGAAATACGCTGGATTGGCTTGCCCAAAAATTCCGTTGAGGTAAGTGCAGTTAAATTAATTTAATTTCCTTTTCAAACAGATATACATTACATAGATATGTACGTTAAAATTATTTTTTCTTTTTAATTGAATAGCAATATTCAGCATTGGAGCAAGAAAACGTAAAGAAACGTGAACGAATTGAAGCCAAAGAGCAACAGCTCCGAGAGCTACTCCTGCAACAGGTATCATTCAAAAGTCTTATGGAGCGTAACAAAGAGGCTGAACGACAAGGCATGATTCCAACACCGAACTCATCAATTCAATTGCCTTTTATTATTGTGAACACGCACAAATCCACAAAGATCAATTGCAGCGTTACAAATGACAAGTGAGTTAAAATAAATTAAATATATGTCAATATTATTATCACCAATATTGTTAACATTGCAGATCTGAGTACATCTTCAAATTTAATGATAAATTTGAAATGCATGATGACGCAGAGGTGTTGAAGCAAATGGGTCTTCTTCTAGGTATACAGCTTAGAATTCCTTATTTTACCTTCGTGTTTAAATTGTCGTTTTTTTTTAGGTCTGGATAAAGGTACATGTACGTACGAAGACATTGAGAAAGCGAAGATGTTAGTTCCACCAAATTTCGGAAAATATATAGAAGGTAAGTTTGACTAGTAGTGTCGTCAAAAGCATCAAATACTAAAATGTTGAGAAAGCAACGATCGCCAGCGTTGATTTGCATGCGCTGAAATCATTATATTCTTTCGGTGTGAATGAATTTCAGCTGATTTTAAAGCTAAACGACGTGTCTAATTCCTTCCTATCTTTTCGTGAGGAATTGGAAAGTCCTCGGACAGTAAATTCATTGCCATGGAAAGCGCTGTTCGGAATCGGTAGAAAATTGTAGATTCCCTTCATTCCCTCACAAAGGCAATGATTGTGAGATATACGCTAGGCACCCGGGCTCCTCGCTCTGTTGCGCCACCCAATTTACTTATCTTACGTCTCTCACGTCCAAAACCATTCATGTTGAATTTTTACTTGTTATTATAGGTACTAGAAGGCAAGTTTTGCAATCGTGCAGAAAAAAATTTTGAGATAAGATAATAAAACATGACATTAGGATGATAGAGATGCTTGTATGTCTGTCTGTCTATCTCTCCGTCCATATATGGATCTAAAACCTTAACCGCTCGACCGATTTTCTTCAAAATTAGGAGTTAGGGTCTGTGGGGCAGCCTATTGAGGGTTTTTTTGGAATTGGGTCTCTAGGTCTGATTTTTCTTCTTTTCGGTAAAATTTTAGTGAAAAATTATTTCTTGATTGGTGTAAAAAAATTGTATGGGAAAAGTGTAAAAACGGTTATCCCTATAGTACTGTTTTTTTCCAAACCGGCTTTCTCGTTAATGGATTACACTACTTTGATGATGTTTTTTATTTTAGTAGTAATTAAATTTTTTTTTTTTTTCAAAACATCTTATGCCAAGACTTAAGTTTCTGACTTTTAAGAAACTTGTTTTAAAAAAGCCAGAAATGGAAAACCGTTTAAAGGGTTCTTTTGTTAATAAAATGCTTCCTTAACACGTCCAGTGTAAAGTGTTTTTAAAAATTCGAATTCGTTTTAAGGTTAGAATTTTCAAAAAATCGATTTTTTTTATTTTATTTTCTTGATGTACATATATTTAAGAATACACACAGAAAATTTCACATCGTTCCGGTGAATATTTTCGAAGTTACACCCAAATACCATAATATGTGTACAAATTTTTAGATCAACAAATTTAAAGGTTTTCTCAGAAAAAATTCTGGAAAATTGGCTTTTTATCGGCCTTTCAACTGTATATAACCCCTTAAAGATACAGCAGTTAGAAGAAGGAGCTATTCCAAGCTGTTTTAAGTGAACTTGAAGCTTTAAAAGCGTTTTTCTCAAAACAGTCTTTTTCAAACTTTCCTCCATCGTATCTCAAAAACGCCTTGATCGAATCACTTGAAATTTGAAATGTGAACATGTAAACGACATGACAGCATGGAATAAACTACTATCAATCAAAAATTCCCAAAATTACAAACAGAAAATTCACAATTTTTTTTCCAAATGCCTGCCAAAAACTCAATATTTGGTATATTCATTTGATGATAGTTCATTCCATGCATTTAAGCTTACAGATTAAAACGATACTCATTTTTTGGTTCTGATAAGCCAGATAAGCCACCATCGTGGAGGATGTGCAAGTCCATTTTTTCGAGGCGGTAGTGCTCAGAACGCTGTAATTCATGTTCTACTCAAAATTTTTAAAAATTTACAGTTATACTGTCGATATGTGTATATGTATTAGGTCCGTTCGTTGAACTTTCCCCAGGGTTGACCCAGGTTTTCTTGGCATCTCTATGAGTTGTCAAAAAAACCTTGGTTTCCCAGTTTTCAAAAAACGGTAATCCACAAATCACCACACATCTCTGTCATTAAAACAATAAAAATTTGACAGCCCTCAAATTTGTTAAAACTTGCCACAGCAAAAAGCTAGGGCGAGTTGGGGGAAAACCTATGGCAAACCTATGGCTCAAAAAACACTCAATTTGACATTCAGGTCGAATTTAGGTTTCTCAAAAAACGCTTTGTGGTGACCCTAGGGCAACCCCAGGGCTTCAACGAACAAACCTATTAACAATTTATAAAAAAAAACTTAAGGCTCTATCTATTTACTGGTCGTAAAGAAAATCCTTAAAAACAGACCGTCACAGGGATGACCCCTTTGAAAAAAAAACTGGTCTAACGATTTTGATTAAATTTTCATCGTTTATATGTACATATTGGCAACTGCAAAAGCGTTTTTATATTTTCGCTAAAATCCTTTGGAATATCATATAAATTTTTTCAATATTTTATGTGATATTATATAAATCTTGTAGTTAATGTGTAGTTGGTAACCCTGTACCACCAAATATATTATGCAGAACGAATACTAAAAACCTTTCACTCGGCCTTAAGATTTTGATTTTGCACTTAGCACACAATCACAAGTTGACCCAGTCGTGTCCATTTTTTTCCCCTACTTAGCTTTTTTCTGCTCTACACTTTGTCCAGATTTTTTTTTTTGATATTACTTTTAAATGCCAAAAATAATGAAAGTAGAATTGAATTTGAATTAATGGCTTTCGGTAAAAATTTCCGTGATTTGGTAGAAGCGCCCATTTACGGCTATGTTCTTAAGAATTACATAAGAATTAGCTTACTGAAACTGTTCGTAAAATTTTTGATCTTTTGGCTTGTATTTGTTCAAACGCATCAATTGCGGGATATTTATAGATTTGAAGCACACGTGTGTATCTCTAAAAAATGCATAAGGTAGTTGTTTTTCTGCAAAGTTTGCTTCATATGCATATAAAATGAGAACGTAATGTGAGCCAAGCGTATAGTTCACGAAATTATAAGTTTATCATATTGAAATACAAGTTAAAAAAGGTCTGTGCGAATACACAGTATCTAAAGCGCTTTCTAGATTCGCCGTTCGAAATCGGCAGAAAATTGTATGTCCCCTAATTCTTCACAAGGTTGTGATAAGTGCGCTTAGCCCCAGGGCTTCCCGCTCTGTTGTATTACACCATTTATTTTTTGTTTTTATCTAACCTGAACGACGTTTATACACTACGACGGTTATACATTACGACATTTATAAAAACTGATTTCAAGTTTATTGTCTATTTTCTGTCGCTGGCGAGGAATACAGACTTTTAAAAGGCATTTGAATCAAAAGAGATATGGCATCGTCACAAAATAAACGCCTCTGAGAAATAATGTACCCCGTATATGATTATGATTAACTCTCCCGTAGGGGAAGCAGGTTGGACTTACTTATTAAAATAAATTTAACGTGTTGCCATTTTCAGCTTACGGTCGAGGTGATCCCATTGACTGCGATTCCGACGACGAAATGCATTACATTGAATCAGAATATATTACCAGCGATTCAATTGGCCTCTCGGTGACTAGAGAACAATCTCCAGACCTTGATGACGATGATCTCATAGAAACCAGCGACATCGATTGAATGTGCTATGGCGCATAACTTGGGTGCATTGGGTAGTTGGTTACCGATGTAAGAGTGATCAAATACAGGAGTGAAAAAGATGACAAACTTTCCTCAGTGTTTGAAAACATAAGTTAAATGCGTTCAATTAAAAAGTAAATATTGATTCACATATTTCAATACATATGTATGCATAAGAGGACGCAAATTATTGCAAGTTTATATTTATATGTATATGTATATATATAAATATAAGTAAAAATATTTTGTCGTTTTATTAAATATCCTCTTATTTTATTAATTTGATCATCTTCAGTTAAAAACGATATTTAATGTATTCGAATTTTCCTTATAATTTTGCTTTTTAATCTTAAAATCTTCTTTAATAATTTTCTAGTTTTGCAATAATTAAACTTTCAGCATTTGAGTATTAGTTAAATTGCAGACAAAACAACAGTGTTGATCACTCTAATTTCTTATGTTAGTTTTTGTTTTTATTAAATGTTAAAAATAACAAAAATATAAATATATATATATGTATGCATATGTTAAAATATGTACCAACACAGTCGTGTATAAAAAGAATTAAAGATTTTATTTTGAGAAATACCTTTGGAGTTGTGCATTATATTTTTTTATTTATTTATTTTGAACAGCTTTTCAATGGAAACAAATTTATAAACAATATATTAAAAAATAAAAAATTTATATTTATATTTTTTCCTCAAAAACGTGGCTTTTGGATTGAAATGGGTTTCCTTTTTTTTATTTGTCAACGATTAACACCTTAAACCCTAAATATTTATATATATACAGTACATATATAATGTAGTTATACAAATTTTTTTAATGTAATTAGATCGTAATAAAAATGACAATTTTTATATACAATACATGTATAAAACCGTTTGTGAACTATATAAAAAGCTGATAAGTATTTCTATAAAAGTAAAAAATGCATAAGTATATTGAACTAACCCACTGTCCAGTACAGTCCATATAAATGCTGTTGTTATGCTAAACACTTTTACATTACTTTGTTATTATTGTTTTTTTTCAGTTGATTTGTTCAGTTGATCAATTTGGTTAAATTCAAAACAAAATGAATGAATACATAATACTAAATTCAAATAAATTAACTTTAATAAAAGTATATATATATAGACACATAAAAGAAAAATTAACATTATATAGTATGTAAATATAAAAAAAAAAAAACTAAAACCAGATGATTGAAGGTAAAAATAATAATAAAGAAACATTTAGATTGATATTTTAATTAATTATTTTTAAGATACAAAACAAATGAAAACACAAATACAAGTATAAATTAAAAATTAGCAAAACAAATTTGCATAGTCTTATTATTTTTACTTAATTTGGAATCGAATTTGAGCTTTCGTTAGGAATGTTTGGAAACACTAGCTCTATGGGGATGTCTCTGTTTATATAGTCCTTAACAACTTAAGACGAGGTATTTCCCTTCGGCGATTTGCCTTTCTGAAAACCCGTAGTTGGAGTGTTTGTTCATCCGTTTAACATGTCATAACCATCGTAGTTTCGTAGTTTCGGGATGTGCACTCTTCTAGCTATTCCCATGTCGCAGTACATTTCACACAGTTCATTGTTGAACTGTATGTATCCGTTGTAGATGAAAGATGAGGTTTGTGCTTGCTCGCCGTATAACGCCCTAGAACGATCAAAATCTTTTAAGAATTACCTTGGTTTTATTTCTCAATTGCTTTCTTAATCCAAAGAATCAGCCATTGGCAAAGCGTAACTCTCCGTTTGTCCTCCGCACTAATGTTATTTTTTGTTTCTATAGCGGATCCTGGGCAGACGAAGTTCTATACTTTTTCCCGGAAACTAGCTGTCAAATAAAGAATTATTTTCGATATGTTTACTAGATTGTTATGTCACTTTCCATTGGACGAAAAGAACCGTCCAGGAGCGTCCAGGAGCATTCTGAAACCGTTCCATTTTCGCTTCTCAATTTTCTGAGGAGTGACAGCCACTTCTCGATTTGAAATGAGAATCCACTCAAGAAGCACTAATGTCACTTTCCATTGGACGAAAATAACAGTCCAGGAGCGTCCAGGAGCATTCTCAACCCATTCCATTGGTGCAAAAAAGATCGGTTCTCATGATTCTGAGGATTGACAGCCGCTTCTCGATTTGAAGTTATGGCACTTTTCATTGGTTTCACTCGGGGAAGCACTCATTTTAAAAACCAATGGAACACCCAAAATAATTTCTGTTCAGTTTAACGTAATTGCCTTTGTGTGAGTGAAACACCTATGGCTCTTAAAAATAAGGTCTGTTCGTTGAACTTTCCCCATGGTTGACCCAGGTTTTCTTGACAACCCCATGAGTTGTCAAGAAAAACTGGGTTTTCCAGTCCTCAAAAAACGCTAAACCACAAATCGCCACACATCCCTGTCATTTAAATAAAAACACATGCTATTTGACAGCCCTCAAATCGCCACAGCAAAAAGCTAGGGCGAGTTTGGGGAAAACCTGTGGCAAACCTATGGCTCAAAAAACACTCAATTTGACTTTCAGTGCGAATTTAGGTTTCTCAAAAAACGCTTTGTGGCGACCCCATGGCGACCCTAGGGCTTCAACGAACAAACCTATATTCCTTGAAGAAAATTTTCTTTTTGACATTTGAGTAACATGTGTTAGTGCTTCTTGAGTCGATTCTCATTTCAAATCGAGAAGCGGCTGTCACTCCTCAGAATCATGAGAAGCGATCTTTTTGCACCAATGGAGCGGTTTGAGAATGTTTCTGGACGGCTCTTTTCGTCCAATGGAAAGTGCCATGAGTGAAACCAATGGAAAGCGACATAACACATGCTACTCAAATGTCTAAAAGAAAATTTTCCTTAAAAAATTTTTTTTATGTGCTATAGGTGTTTCACTCAAACAAAGGCAATTACGTTAAACTGAATAGAAAAAATGTTGGGTGTTAAATTGGTTTTCAAAATGATTGCTTCCCCGAGTGAAACCAATGGAAAGCGACATTAGTTTCTGTGCATAAAGTAAAGAAATTGACTTAATATAAATCGTACAATTATGCGTATATCGCAGAGCAGTAGGGCTATAAGCGAAAGCGCTTTCCAAACGTCATTTTTTTTTTTCGTAGAAACTATGGCCCTTTTTGCGAGTGTCGTTTGGCTGTCGATAAACGACCGTTGTCGATAGTCGAACGTCGAAAATGAAATTTGGTATTTGGGCGCGTTCGTTGCAATTCAGATTTTAAGATTAACTGAAAAACTTATTCAGTTTTGCGTCGAACGATTATCTAACAAGACATTACAGTTGCTACTATTTTGATGAGTTTATGTCAAAAAAATTCATTAACTTGTGGACTTTACTGGGAAAAACATTTCAGAAGCGTAAAAAACAATCAGTAATGGAGTTAGAATTAATTAATTGTATTTTTTCAATAAAAATCACGCACAACAAAATCACCATCACTTGGCGAGTATAATTTTTTGATGTCACTTATCGCATCTGACAGCTTAATAAACTGAATCTAGATTTTCAGCCTTCTTTTCCTGACTGAAAAACTGAATCGGTAAAAACTAACAGCTGATGAGTTGTCAACTGAAAAACTTAACGTCTGGCCAATCAGAGGCCGAGAATAGTTAGTTAATCTGAAAATCTAACTTGTGACGAACGCGCCCATTGTTTATTCTTATTGTTCGATACTTTCAATTTTGAATTCGGTCGTTATCGTCTGTATTTTTGCGTTCGAATATCACTGAAACTAATAGCGTTTTTCATTGAAATTCGATAGATTTACTCTCAAATCGAGAACTACTCCTTTCAATGGAACATGTTTTTAGGTTTTTTTGCAGGTATTGGCGGTTAAATTAATGTTCACATATAGGAATTCATATTTTCATATTTTGTAACTTGTTTTCTTCAGCAAATTACTGAATTCTAACTTATTTTCTCGTGTCCTCGTAATTTATAGCAATTTTTTCAACCCAACGCTGGCACAACAAATTGAAAATAAACAAGTTATTTTCCATTTAAAGTTTGACAGAACAAATGTTTTTGCATCTGTACATGAATTCAGAGTAGATCCCCCAACCGAATGGGAGTAGATCTTTAGCGTTTAGAGTTACTCCGGATCTACTCTTTTTTTCAATGAAACATGGAAAGTGGGAAAGGAGTAAATCTTTTCGCAAAAGGAGTAACTCTTTTCGTCAATGAAAAACGATATAACTCAAATGTCAAATTATAGGATTTATTCACAATGGCTACTCTCACTAATCGCAGTATAAGAAATCCTTGTCGATAGAGATACGCAATACCAAAAGGAAAATTTATCGAAGCTTTCGATTCTTGTCGCATCGAATGTTAGACGACACTCGCAATAAGGGCCTATATCTTTTTGACATAATTTACTTCGTTTTCAAAAGCGATAGGTGATGTAGTGTCGAATTGCAAGCGGATTGATAGAAAAATGTAAATATAATGGAAAATCTAATTATCATCAATTGAATTAAGAGTATGTAATTTTTTTTTTTTATTAAAGCATTAAAGGAGTCAAAAACACACCACGACACAACAATTTTTGGTGCTTGTTGAATTTATGCAACAACATGATGGGATAGCCATTTTCTACAGTTATTAATGATTGATTTAAGTCTACTTTAAACTTTAAACGAACGTTATGCAACATGGTGAACACGTTAGTAATACATGCTGCTTTTAGCTGGTAATACATCTCCCTTCAGTGCAATAGACATCGGAACCTTCCTTTGAGAATTCCAAAACATCTCTCTATAGTAGGTACTTGGACATTTTGAATGCACTGTATTATACTTTGAGTCACTGCTGTTCCCAAGAGCTGCTCTATATGGTGTCATTTACCACGGCTCAAGAGTATAACCAGCATCACCTTCAAATGTATAAAAAAAAAAGTAACAAAAATATAACTGCATTTAAAAATTAGTTTGTATTAAGCCTTGCGCAAACCAACGCGGTGAGTGCGTGCAATGCGATTGCGTTTAGTCAAATCTCTATGCATTAAGTCAAACGTCCATAAGATTACATAGAGATTTGACTTAACGCAATCGCATCGCACGCACTCACCGCGTTGGTTTGCGCAAGGCTATACCAAAAATTTTGCTTTTATCTCCGTTCTTGAAAATATTTTTTAACTGATACCTAGGGAAAACTTGAAATTTTCATTGGAAAAACTTGGAAATAGATGACATTTGAGTGTATGGATAGGACTTCCAAATGGAAATATTGGAATTTTAATTTCCAACCATGTTCGCTTTTCAGAATAACCTAAAGCGAAGCGCTTCGCAATTGAGTTATCACTTTAAATACGATCCGCCGCTTTTTCTGGAATAGCCCTACAGATATCAAAACTTATAACGCTTTCGTTGAAAATCAGATTGAATCTGGAACCAGCAAGTGTAAGACAAATCTGCAAGTGTCGACTGCAGTGAAGGAAAACATTCCGAATGGCAAACTTATTCAGCCCTATTATGGTAACAGATCGGAACGAAATTCTTTTCGATTTGTACGAAACGTAAGATATTTGTATTATGGTAACGTTTCCGATAGCTTAATCGGACATACATCCGAAAAAAACGAAACAATGCGATGAAAATGTCAAACTTACAACAACGCGTTTAGAATTCATGCGATGCATGGCGATTAACTGCGTGAACACAATGGCTGCAGCGACGCAGCCGCAAGAGATGTCAAAACATTAAATACAAGCAAATACAAAAACAACGCAAGACGGAGCTGGACAAGTTAACTTGATTTTAACTCTTGCGGCTCCGGCTCCGTATGCGTATGCGTATGCGTTGTGTTCACGCAGTAAATGTGAAAATGTTTGGAACGCATTCGGAATTTATGCGCTGCATGCCGATTTCTTGGTTTTCTGTTCTATCCTATGTCTCCGACAGCAAAGTAGTCGCGGAAGGGTTGTACGTAAACAAAAGAAAAGAAAAAAAACATGAATTATGAGGAGGGGACAGAAACAGAACAATGTAAACATTTTCATTCATTTTCTTCTGCTTTATTTTTTTCAGAAAACAAAAAAAAAAACTCAGTGCAATATCAAAGGTTGGTCGAGTTAATGCAAACCAAACCGATATTGCCAGAAATTTCACAAACCGGCCTCCTGAGGAGACAAACGTCGTTACGCGTCAGTGTGTCCTTTACGAATGGATACCATAAACAAAACAAATGTTAGGATCGGAACTTCTCTACGATCGTATGTTTCTCCGATCTGTTACAATGATAAGGCTGATTAATTGAAAGCTAATAAACATGCTTTCCTATCATTTGCAAAATAAATCGAAGAAAGATGAAGAGTGTTTTTTTTTGAGTGTTTAGAGTGGAATTTTAATACCGCCGCAACGCCTCCCTGTCCCTGCTTGTCATAAGGGGCGACTAAATGAGTGAGAGAGTAGACTACTCCATGCGTGGAACGAAATGTGCAATACAAGAAACAGAGAACGTCATTTTGATGTAAAGACAAAAAAGGAAAGGGTCAGCGTAAAATCGGAACCGGAAGAGCCTTGGCAGAGTGTAGACTATTTCGAAGCCTTTTGAACTTTTGATGTCTTTTAAATTGGTGTTGCATGAAAAGGTATGGAATGTTGTCAGTGCATATGCTCCCGGAATTTCGGGTAGATTTTTGGGATATCTCAAAAGATGAGTTTTTCTCTTTCAACCCTATGAGTTGTCAAAAAACTTGGGCTTTCCTGTCTTCAAAAAACGCTAAACCATAAATCACCACACATCCCTGTCATTAAGCAAAAAGTTTATGACACTTGACAGCCCTCAACTCGCCACAGCAAAAACCTATGGCGAGTTGAGGAAAACCAAGGTGAACTCTAGGGCTCAAAAAACACTCATACAAAGTGGTGGAAATGAAGCCCATATTGATTACCATTTAGTTACCAATTTTCTATGAAGTTTCGGATAAAAAACTGCAAATCGAAAGAATTTTTTATGTAGGCGGTGAAGGAAACGAAACAAACAAGGAATACTGATTTCATAGCCTATGACGTCATGATGCTAGACTCATAGGTGCTTTTGCGAGCATTGAAATAGAAGCGGCAAAAATGGGTTAATGAAATTAAAACGAAGAATATGTTGTTATCAAACAAGGACAAAGAACAGAACATGGACGAATTGGACAAAACGTCAAAAAAAAACAGACTAACTCTTGCCTATCGTTGTTTCTTTGTGTTAAGAAGACAATTGAAAAACAAAACCCCATTTTAAAGAAGACCTCAACGGATTTAGAGTGCAAAACTGGAGATATCTCTGTAGATATATCTATGTCTGACTATCAACACAGTCCAAAATCCAGGGAGTCAGTGCAAAGGATGTGGTATTGCCTACAAAAAAACTTTTTTAAAGGGAGTCAAATCATATGCTAGAGGTTTCAAAAAGATACTGCCAACAATTCATAAAAAACTGACGGTGAAATGATAAAGAGCTGTACCGCGACATGGGCATATCCAGAAGAGTACGCATCGCGAGGCTACGATGGCTGGGCCATGTAGAGCGGATGGACCCAAACGCTCCGGCACGTCGGTCGGGTGTTCGAAAGCACATTGCAGGGAAATCGCGGAAGGGGAAGACCTCGTCTTGGGTGGCGCAATCAAGTGAATGAAGACCTCAACCGACTTGGAGTGCGAAACAGGAGAGAGCTCGCCAGAAATCGAAGTCGTTATAGAAGGATGTTGGTTGAGGCCCAGGTTCACCCCGAACTGTAATGCCCACCTAAGTAAGTAAGTGAGAAATGATAAAGCCAAAGTAATGATAAGTAAGAAGAAAACTGCGTTCAAAATATGGTCAAAGTGGGCCTCAAATACTAGAGCACTAGAGGTGAGAAGGTTCGGCATGAAGTGGAATACAGAATGCTGCAAGGAAGAAGGAATAAAGAAGTAAACCTAACTCCAAGATAAGATCACGCTGTTTATGCAAACAATCAAGAAATACGACAAAACAGATTGCTCTTGTTATCAACTTCAATATAGAATGTGATAACTCCATTAAATTATTTGTCTGCCTTCATCTTCAAGTCTAAAGTTCAAACTCAAGAAAATATTTTTTTATATAATTTAACTAGCATTTTTATTATAAGTATTTCGTTTCTCAAGGTTGTCATAATAAATAATTTAAAAAATTTAGCTCAGGCATATTACAGTATTTAATTGTTAAATTTTGAAAATGATATTCATATATTTTCGACAGTATTAGTTGTTTTTTTTTTTTGATAGCTTAAAAAGTAATAAACTAAGAAATAAATGGAAACCAAAAGTTATTATTCATCAAGTCCAGTTTGAATTTGTTTTGCAGGTTTAATTAAGATTTTGTTTTTGGTTTTGTTTTTATTTTATTTTAATTGTATATCACATATTATTCGCATTGAAAACAAGCAGGATCTAGAAAGGTTTTAAGGCGTTCCTTGTTTTTAAAATTGAATATTATTTATATACACTTTCCATTACCGTCTTGATCCAACATCATTTTTTAACAAATTTTCAATATATTGTTTGTTTTTTTACATTTATTATTATCTTTTTCAACATTTACAGTTCCAATCACATTTGCAACATTTTCTAGTGGTTTCATTTTGAATCCACCTGTCATAAAAAATTAAAAACAACATTGCCATTGATAACATTAAGTTCACAAATTGTGAACGGTTTTCAAATGACCGCACCACGTTAAGCTTAAAGTTTATAAAAATATGGGTGCACTTCCGGTAGCGTGTTTTGATTCCAGATCGTTGCCGAGTTGCTTCATTCCAATTTCTTTATAATATTTTGGCTACATAAAAGCCCTTTAACAGTTTATTTTTTCATTATAAAAGAGCCTTGCTTAATCTATTTTATTTCATATTTAAGTCTTCCTTTATATGTGCTACCCCCAACAACCACATGGGACACATAATGAAATGGAATTAGTCATTCCGCGTACATTGCTTATATTTTTTAAGTACTATATTTTAATCTTATACTATAATTTACGAATTGAATTATTTAATACTAGTCGGTTTTGGTAGACGGTATTACAGTTTGCATCAAAGTTTCCACTACTTGTATGTTATTTCTTAAGATATGCAACTTTGTCATCGGATTTTGCAAACATGAGGAAGTTGACTTTGCTAAGCAGTGGACATAAAATTGACTGATGTATCACAGCAGCAATTCGATAATTCTCGCCTTGGAAGGGATCAGCAATGGCTGCACACAACATGTGATTTAAATTGACTCCGGTAAGCTGTTTCAAAATAAAATAAAAAATATTTGGTGTCAATATACTAGTTGCCAAAAAGAAGAAGAAAAAACAATAAATTTCTTCTTTCTTACTTACCACCGACATTGGAGCCAAAAAATTGAAGTGAAAAAGCAAATTTATCGACATACTAATTGCCGACCAATTGAAATCGTTCAACTTCTCCGGCTTGTACATTCCTAGAAATTATTGAGATAATAATACATTTTTAAGGTTATTTTGAAGATCTGGATAGGCTTACCGGTTTTCAGAATATATATTGGTATGAAGTACAGCAGTGCATGCTGTATCCAGAAGGTACACTTTTGAAATGCATATGTTCTGTTTTCGATTTCAGGAAACAAACAGGCTAAGAACGGTCCATTCAAGAAACCCATTTGAATTCTAAACAAGGTTATTGTTAGCTTACTAGGCTTCGATGCCAAGAGGTATATCTGAACATATATAAAAAAAAAGAAAGAGAGAGGAAAAGAAAAACAAACAAGTACAATAGCTTGGCAAAGAAATCATTTTTAAAGTTCACTAACTTGGACTATCGTTTGCACATGACATGGATTCAAAACAAATATCACAGATTCTTTGGCCAATTTAAATCCAAACTCGACTCCAAATATAAAGCACATGAATATGAGAAGGAGGAGTCTCATGGGCGAATGCGGTTGTTGCGGTTTGGATGGTATTTCGATGCGATCCAGACGTTTGTAGGCCCATCGCATGACTATTAGGCACAAAATTGTTATAATTATAGATTCAATAATGCGACGACGATTTGTCATGTAGTTAAGGCATTCGAGACCGGCATTTCGTGGTATTTCCTCGGTAACTCCACGCACTGCCCAAGTCCAATCCATTATGGACTCTTTTTGATTTTCTCTACTTCAACTTTTTCAATCAATAAAGGTTGTGGCTATAGAAAGTGAGATATAGTGGAAACTTCTTGCGAACGGAGAAAGACGTAGAGGAAGTGCTTTTTGTTTGTATGAGGAATCATTTGTATTTCTGGAACTTCTGAAAAAAATAAAAACATTTTTTTTTATAATTAGAGTGGAAAAGGCGAATATCATGTTTAGACGAAACGCAGCTACTTTAAATAATAGAACATAATAATCACCACCCGCCCACCACAATAACGACACCATTTTGATTTTTTACTAAATAGGACACAGGTATATTAGCTCTTATAGCTACCAATTGAGAACAAGAATAAATTCTTGTTGGTTGACACGCAATATGATATTCGATGTATTAGATCCTCTTCTTTACCGAAGTGCTTGAAGTGCTCAAAATTCTTAGTTATGAACATATAATTTACCTTCTTAAAAAAGTCTTGACAGATAAAAGTTCATTGGGTTGTGTTCAAAATATGGGTCATATTTTTTTTCAGATTACTATGATTCAGCAAGCGCCTTTGGCGATTCAGAAATCATGTCTAATTGGTTGACTGGTTGTGCAACGAAACTTATAAATGTGCATGAGCTCGTTCAACATCCCCGATGCACAAATAATGCAAATAAATTGAGATTAAGAAAGTGGAATGGGAATCAAATTCACCAAGTAAAATTTCTTTGAGATAAAGTATGTTTCCCGAGTTCAGATTTGCCATTTTTATTATAATAATTGAGCTTTACCCTATGAATTGTCGAAAAAGCTGGGTTTTCAGTTCTCAAAAACTCGATAATTTAAAAAGTCACTTCACATTCCCGTAATTTGAAGAAAAATACGTGCCATTTGACAGCTCTGATCATAACCTGAACTCGCCAAAGCAAAAACGACGAATTGAGCGAATTCAGGTTTTTCAAAAACTCTTTGTGGAGACCACAGGGCAACCCCGGGGCTTTAACGAACAATCCTAATGTATTCGTGCACAAAGGATTAATCTATTTCCATACCATTCAAATGGTTGCAACAAAGCACAAAATCAAAATGCAATTTTAATAATACCTATCTAGTTGGAGACTTCTCAAACCTTGTGACTTTTTGGCAGATTCGGGTTATAAGACCTTTTAAACTTACAACCTTGCAAATATGATTTAAAGCAATGAAAAAACGGAGAGAAGCCAATGTGTGGGCCAAATAATAGAATTTTTGAGGGTCAACCGATGAGCATTAAATAATGTACGAGTATTGCACTTATCTCATCTTTACCTGTTTCACTATTGAAATAGCCAGTTGCATTCCTCTCCCTTAACAACTTAGTCGCAAAACCCGCCTCGCTAGGAATATACATCAGTCAGGCTTTTACCAATAATACGCTGGTATAAGAACGAACTAGAAAGTTGTCTTTATTTTTTACTTGCTGCCTTTAATTTTTCACATCCCCCAAATAAATTAAACAAAGCGGGCATGTTCGTAGAGAAGGCAACATTTATTTTTACTTTTTTTTGACTCTGTCGAAGCGGAGAAAATCATCTGCGATTTGTTTCAAAATCTTAGCTAAAAAATAAAAGAAAGCTCATAACTTTCTGATTCTTTTGGGACAGGAAGAATTGACAATCCTAGACTCATTCGCATTCCAAAAATCGTGTTTTAACACGACACGAAAACGAATCGAAATTAAAGAGACAGTTTATTTTCGTTTTTTATCGGTTTTTTTTTTTCAAAAAGTCAAGAAGACATGGAGGATCAAGAGATTCAATGACATCCACTACAAAAAAACACACTCACGTTAATGTTTAATGCGTTGGCTTGGAAATATAAAGTTCACAGCATGAATTTTATAAATGTCAATACAATCCGAACGAAATTTCGGTATTGGAAAGATACGACAGCACCTAACTAATGAGCCCACTGTCGAGCCTGGGTTAAAAGCTAATTTTTGGAGTTGAGTGGATCTCTTGATCCTCCATTTCATTTTGAGATTTTTCGAGTTTTGGTTCCTCATCTAATTTTGTTGGTACGACTGATTTACATCTTTGCAGCTGTTTTGTTTTTGCACTTTATCGAAGTTTCTTTTTTCACTTTAAAGCTATTCACATGTGCTACTTGCTCCACTTACTAATTGCATTGAATTGCAGTCTGATTATTTTTTTTTTAAACTTAAAAGTTGCTTTCTTTCACCAGACTCATCCAAATCCTTTAAAAGTAATTGGCCAACTAAATGACCATGTCAATTTAGAATGCCTTCCATGCACTGTGTTAGTTGTTATTTTTTTTCTAAATTGGTTCATTATCTCGCGTGCGAATGGAACAAATATTAAAGTATATTGATTACATCAACGTTCTTGTATTAACTATGACTATACCGACTCATAGTTCGATCGGAACGCTACCTGGTAATTTGATGGTCAAGTATCACGCTCTCAGCTATGACAGAATAAACAATTTCACTTGTGAAACAACGAAAAAGATGGAATTGAACTCAAAGTTATTTTTATAATGCTGGTCCTCACTTGGTAGAGCATTTGAAATCAATCAAAAATATATCAATTCTTCGTATTTTTTTGTTTTATGAAACGCTTATTTTATCAGCAAAACAACTGAACAAACTCTCAATTGTCCTATTCGGTGGGCGGCTTATTTAATTTGAGTTAAGCTTATAGGACTCGAAGACTATAACTGTGTTTTCTGCAAAAACTATCGCTTGCACTATAGCACTTTACTATAGGACTTTAATTGATGAGTCCACTTTCGTACCTGGAGTTGAGGTCACTGGGTCTCTTGATCCTCCATTTTGTTTGGAGTTTTATCGAGTTTTGGTTGCTCAATTATTTTTGTTGGTACGACTGATTGACAACTTGAGCAAAATAAATTGACCTCGATGGCTTTGTTCGCAGTGTAGTAAGGAACTGTTTCTTTAACTCTTTTTACACGACGGAATTTTGCATGCTTTCATTTAAATGCGGATATTTTTGTATTTGCCTGTGATTGTAGATTTAAAGTTAAGACGGACAAGCAGTATAAAAAGGTAACAGCAATCGTTTCATTTCCTCAAGAATCATCTTTAGTTCGTTATGATTTTCTCATCCTAAAAGATTGAATTTGATAATTGTTTCCCAGATTTACTCAACAAGAAAGGAAAACGAAAGAAAAACACTTATGACATATCTAAAACTTCATTCGGTGTACACGAAAAATCCATCCGCATAACTTGCATAACTTAAATGTTCCTTTTGGCAACATCATATTTATTACGCGTGTAATAAAAATTGTACTTAACCTGCCAAAGAAATACCGCTAGTAAACTACCTTCAACATTTTTATTATTAAAAGACTACTGCCTTTTACAATATTTTATTTTTAAAAATTGGTACTATATTATAAAACTCTAGCTATGTGTCTGTCTGTTTGTTAATTTATTTTCGTAAGTAGTACTTAAAAAATACTGCACCAATTTTAATTTTTGTGTGCTCAGAAGCTGTATATACATATATACAAATATATTATAAAACTATAAAACGAGTTAGAGGATTTGAATTGCCCAACAGTACGCAAGGCGCATTTAACGGGTAGTATTTCATCCTCAGAACAGAGGTAATTTAATAACATCGATTGCTAAACAAATGAACTTTTGGGATATCTCTACATTAAACCCCCACTTTAGTAAATTAATGCATGAATCAGTTAGTACCGATATCCGTATACAAAAATACACATAATAAAAGAGAAATATATTAAGCCCGGCATGATTTAAAGGACATTCTTGAAGCATGCTTCTTTTTAAAGTTATTGATTTATTATGAAGAACTACCCAACTATAAAAATATTTTTCTTGATGGATTCAACTTCTTCAAACATATGTACAAACCTATTTTTCGATAAGTATAAATTGCTCATTCAATATGCCAGGATTTATATAACACCAGAGGGATGGGATTTCATTACCAAATAAAACACAAAAAAGTATCACTTTCAACCAATCAAGGCAAAACAATACCAAATCTGTCGAAATTTCCTTATGATGTAATGAATTTTTTCACACTGGAAAATTGTTCTTTCTGAAACATGGAATGCAAAACAACTACAAGAAGAATTCTCAAGGCGCCAAAGGTTTGCAGCAAATATGAACTAACGTTCATCCAAATTATTGTTACAAGCCAAAAGTGGGCTAATGGCCTATTTCCAACATGCACACCTTGTAAATGTCAATATTAATGCCGCAGTTTTTGACTGCACTTTTTTCGTTTCAACTTCTTTATTATACTTACTGTATCGTAATTTATTGTGTGGTAATATATTTAGTTCAATCGTGACTCCATTTAGTAGTAACTTTATTTATTTGTTCAATTTTTTTTTTCAGCAAGGAACTGCTTTTAATAATTTCAATTGGCATGAATTTACGAAGCCAATTATATTACGAAAACACAACACCAAAAAAAGAAAAAAAAAATGAAAAATCACTTGCAGGACGAAAGATTCTTATCGTAGTTTGTGTGATCTCATAAGGCAGTTTAAAGCCAATTATATCACAAAAAAATTAACTTTTCGAAAGTATATAGTAGACTGCCATACAATAACCGCAATTTATGAATAACTGATGTCCTTTACAATTTAAAATGCATAGCTCAACTGACACAAGGCAAATCTTATTGTGTGCGGTCACCTGGGCGTATGAGTACTTATTTATGTTGGAAATAATAAAACTACTTAATTGTACATCTTTTTGACGTTTTATAACTGAACTTGCAATACGAGAGAGATGAATGCGACTAAAATGGAAAGCAATTCGAAGAACTATGTCCTTTTTTTGGATACACGTAACTAAAACGTTTGGGTTGTGACGAAGCTTTTATCTCACCGATTTTTGTGTGGTTTTGTTTTTTTTACTCTTCGGTTCTCTCGGTAAATTGCGCACCGGAAAAATTGTTCTCTTGCTACATGAACCCTTCAAAAAGTAAATACAATTGAAAGCAAGCGTTGCCGTGATAGGTGAAGAGAGAATTGAATTGTTTGAGGGTTGCCATGTATGATGAAGAAGGAAATTGTTTGTGAGATTGTAGTATGAAGTGGACGTGTCTAAATGTACGCAAAAGGAAATCAACCGACTCACAACTGGAGAGAGCTCACCCGAAACTGAAATTGTTAGCTAGTTTGTACTTGCGATTATAGGTTCTATAAGGCAAGTTTTGCAATTGTGCAGAAAAAATTTTGAGGTAACAATACATCAAAACATGATGATGATACGAGAAAAGTGGGTTCTGTAGTTCTGTCTGTCCGTGTATATGACCGGTTTTCTTAAAAATTTTCAGTAAGGCTCTGTGGGGCAGCCTACAGAGGGATTTTTGGAATTGGGTATCTAGGTCTTGAAAGAACTGTACTTGGCATTCAACCTTATATGATAATACTTATTTTTCAAACCAGCATTTGATGCGGTGGATAGGAACGCGCTTATCTACAAGCTCTATGGACTTGGGTTGTCTAGAAAGTTTGGATAAGTTCTACAAAATACAAGGAATATAAGGCAGCAGCTTGGAATGGAAAGCGGATATCAGAGTGGTTTCAAACGAAATCTGGCGTTCGATAAGCTTGTGCATTTAGCCCTCTCTTATTTGCGCTTTATATAAATTATCTAACGGATTGGATTTCCGGAGTTGTAGAGCTTGCGGGGACCACTATAAAGACCCTCTTTTAGGCTGAAGACATAGTGATCCTATATATCTACCTCACCTCAATATAGCTTCAACTGATGTTTAATCAACTGTATAGGTGGAATCTTCAAACTAACCATAACAATTCAAAGATAATGATGTTCAGAAACGGTGGAGGAAGAGATATCTAAAACGAAAAATGGTTGTACAATTTAATACCTATTGAAGTCGTGGTACCCGTGGCGTGATGGTTAGCATGTCTGCCTGTTAGCCCAGAGGTTCGTGGTTCGAATCACAACAACGTAGGTTTTACAAAAAACCTATAAGCATGGGAAGACTTCTAAAGGCGAAAACAGCTATCGGAGCTACAAGGAAAAAGTGTTTCATTACAACAAGTATAGCTCATAGCCGTGAATTCCGTGTATTTGAAGCAGTTGCTGAACCAATTATGTTCTGCGCGTCAGAGGTATGGGGATACAAGCAATATAGAAGTGTAGAAAAATTGCTCAGGTCTTACATTAAAAGGATGCTAGAAACAGGACTATCACCACTCTTCGTCAAAACCCTCTAAACCCATGTGGACTATAGTATCAAAGTTTTGAACATGAATAATGAAACACTTCCCACGAAAGCAGCCCTTTACGTAATCAACCAGAAATACAGCTGGTATACGGAATGGAACGAGCTCGCGCAATGGTGTGGTATGGAGCTAGACTTCCACATTGAAAATTATAACATATGGAAAGGTCAACGTTATAAGTTAATTGAAATTTTTGATACGAAGCTTAGGAAGAAGTATATCGAAGATGCCACCAGCTCAGTGCATCAAGTTTTTAATTAACTTTCTTATGATGTAAAAATATTTTTTGGAAAAAGTCTAAAAACGGTACCCTCCAAGTACTGATTTTGACGAAATTTTATATTTAAAAAGTACTGAAACTGCAAAAAATGGCGTTTTTATATTTTCGTTAAAAACCATTGTAACATTTAATTCAATATTTTTTTCATGATTTTATGTGATTTTTTTCAATTTTCATAATTAATGTATGGTTGGCAACTTGTTTCACCAAATATGTTATGAAGAACCAATACTAAAACCTTGTATGTACTTAGATTTAAGATTTTGATACTGTACTTAGCACACAATCGCGAGTTCGTGCGAACCAGTGGTGTTCATTTTTTAATTCATTCAACTGTCCTTAATTTTGTTAAATAAACGCAAAACGGGTTTAGAATAAAAGAAGATACTGATGAACATAAGTTTCTAATTTCTGAAGATGGTGATGAAAGAGAAAACACAGCTAATACATTCCACATTCGTATAGTACGATTCGTATAGTGAATCTCTCTATTTGGCAGTTCGTCTGAAATCGGGTTCAAGGGTAAACTGATGGACATTTCTAGAAGTTCAAGTACTACGGTTGAATTCTTTGAGGGTAGGAAAGCACCTGGCTACTTCACTCGAGCATTTCTTAAGCGAAGGACTTATTGATGGAGATGCGATCATTTTAAAGGCTCTCCTTTAAATACTATTTAAAAGATTCAAGTAAGTTGAATGAGAGCTGCCCAGCTGGAGAGAAATGTCTTACATCGTTGAAGGAAGCCTAAGTATTTCGCGGAAATTTTAAGCAGTTTTTTTCCTCTTGGAACAATACAATACAAAATACGTTGCCGATCTAGTTCCACGTACACCTGCATTTATTTTTTGTATTTCAGACTGAACTCTTCGAAAACGATTTGTATTGAACGATCCGAAAGGATTAGTAACTTATCCATCGAAGAAGATATTCATCAAAACTGAAAGCACACATTTTAGGTACAAAAGCTTGTTGCCAGACTTTATCGAATACTTAACAGTATGTTCGGTTAGATATAACATCATACCACTAATGTTGCTATGAAAGCTGGACTGCCGGTCGCTCGTGGTGCCAGTGGCGTAATTGTTAGCAAGTCTGCGTGGGAGGCTTCGACGGTCGAATTCCAACACCAAACAAAAGTGTGTAAGGAGTTTTTTACGGGTATCACTTTCGCAATGAATTGGCAACTTCTCGGAAATTAATTTTACTGCCATGAGAAGCACTTTCTCGATTAGGATTTCGGCAGAATCTGCAGAAAATTGTAGGTCCCCTCCATTACCTCACAAAGTAGATATGGTTGTGAGAAATGCGCTAGTCTCAAGGGCTCCCCGCTCTGTTGCACCACCCTATGTGTATGTATATGTATGTATGATAGTCGATCGATGGATACATGACCATGAAAAAAGGGAAATAAGTGCAATCGGTCTAATGTTAGAAAGAGAAGAAGATTCTCCTTTTCGGGGACTGCTGGGGCATATGCTATTTTCCATCCTCTCGGAAATAGAACTGCAGAGTAGGACAGGTGTAAAAGCTTACGCAATGACATTGACAGACTCGAAGAGCACCTTTTCAGAACAATAGAATAGATACTATTCTGGCAAACGGATTTTAAGTACCGTCTCAGTCATGACAATTTCCGGAGGCGTTGGGTTTCTGGAAAACTGCCATACAAAAAGGTTAGCTTTCTCAGGATAGTAAACGATGAACGCTGATATTGTTCAGTCATAGGTACAGGTTCAAACCATACTTACCATCAGGTAAGTAAGTAAGCAAGTAAGTTCCTCGTTTTCTTTCTTTCTTGGCTGGCCAGATTTTGTTTTTTCTATTGTGTCGCCGGTTACTCCAAATTCCTTTAGCCATTTTCTTTTGACGTATCGTTTACATGACGAAAGCCTTAAATGCTACAGAGTCTTCTACACGCTGTCATTGTTGAATCACCGCTTTTGTTAAATTTATATCACGCACCTCAGATCCGATTCGTGCACACAGTTGGCCAAGTAAATATAAGCTTTCTTTTGCTCATATATTTTCTTTTCATACGGCAAAGGTTCTGGGAGCAGTTCTTAGAGGAATTAATTGCACAATCATTTGTTATCTACAAAGCAAAACCTTTCAAACAGCACATTTCTTGACTTACCCTACTCTGGGGATTTTTACATCATTCTTTACTTGGGTGTGTGTGTTTTTTTTTAGTATTTTTTTTTCAGTGATAAGTTCTTATGTGACAATAACCTCACTCTTATCAATGCTTGTAGATTTAAGTGCTAGAAATTTAAATCTCGAAACATTTTGCGTTCGTAGTGCTAGAAATTTAAATCTCGAAACATTTTGCGTAAAGCCTCTACTGTTATAAGTCGGTTGCCGGAAACTTGCATGTAAATATTATATCACAAGAGTATTCACGTATTGGCAAGGCTTAGCTGAAAAAATAAATAAAAAGAAGTTTTAATTTATAATAATTTATTATTTCAAATTTGACATTATTATTTTTCATTATTATTTTACAATCACAATTTGTGGAAATTTTCTCCATGTATTAACCTTCTTGAGCAAATTACATTAATTATTTTATTTACTTTCAATAGCAGTATACAGGTATATATAGTACTTGCTTATGTATAAGTCTCAAAAATATCAACAAAATCTAATATTATTGAATCTATTACAAACATTATTCTACAGACACACAACTTTAAAAAAAAATGTTTTTTTAATTTCATTTCTTATAAGCTAAGAGTATGATTAACAAACCGAATTTAAAATTAATAATAATTTTGCTAGTAATTCTCTTACACTAAACACTAATCGATTTTGGTTGTCAAAATTTTGTGCTCGATGCTTTCCACTCCTTGGCTATTATTTTTTGTTACATGAACTCCTATTGAAGATTGATCGTCAGGTTTATTGAACAAAAGGATTGTTGATTTATTGAGGATGGGACATAGAATTGACTCATGGAACAAGGCAGCTATGCGATAGTTGTTACCTTGAAATGGATCTGATATGGCTGCACACATCATGTGACTGAGGTTCACTCCTGATAACTGTTAATGAGATGGTTTAGTTTTAAATGACGAAAAAGTTACATAATAAATTTATGTTTTGGTTTGTACGCCCTTCCGTCAAATTTCTCAACTTGTTGAAAATATTGTTACGTTCGAAGTGCTTCATAAAATACTTTAACAGACTTAATTTGCATTTATAAGTTCACAAGTAAAATTAATGAGCATATTTATTTAAAATCTTTGTGTAGGAAAATATAAACGTTTTCGTTAAACTTGAAAAATGACCTTGCCTCTGAACTAGTAATCTAAAACTTCGGAATATTTAATTTGGGTCAGTTAGAAATAAAGATTAAATGCAGTATATATTTACTAATATCCCTAAATCTAGACTTCTCCAGTGGAACGTGTTTATTTATGTTATTGAGATAATATTTTAGTAAAAGAATTTTTGTTAGCTTATGGACGAACCTCAGACGGGGATGGTATATCCAATCTGATCAAATTATGATCATAATAATGCACAAACCAGTAAGCACGCAGACCAGGGGTCGAATTACTGCATCGGTGATCGAGTAAGAGAGTTCTATTTTTCTTTGAAAATTCGCTCTATATTACACCAGTCTACTGTTCATTTATCGATTTCAGTTCGTTCAAATACTGATGAAAGAATGTCAAATTGAGATACAAAAGCAGATAATTCAGTCACCTATTACTCGATCACATGTGCGGTAATTCGGCTCCAGTGTACTGCTGTTTTGGAAAAGCTGTTCAATACCGCTTGGTAGGACGTCATTTTCTATAAGCTGCTCGGATATGGCATGGGACCGTTGATTTACCTATTTTATTTAGTATTTACATTGGCGCTTTATTTGGCTCTATTCACTATGCAATAATACGCTGTGGACTGAATTGACCGAAGTCATAATTCTTCTGCAGCGGAACTTAGATTTATCAATACTTGAATAGCTGGAAACTGAGAGACAAGCTTCTGAAATCAGCAGGGTGAAAGTTATTTGATAAGCGGCCAGTGTGAGACGAATGACTATTAGTGTCACCACGCTCAATATTACAAGGAATCGATTAGAAAAAATTCGGGTGGCTTGAAAAACAGTGTCTGGGTACCTGTCCTGGATTCCGCCAGAGTTGGAGTAAAAACATTATTTTCTTAATAGGTCCGATAATTTCACGTTGTAAAAGCGATGACTTCGACCAATGGCCTCTCGTATTGAGAACTTATTATCTAATGTGGAATTTATTTGGTAAACACGTTTGTGTGGAGCTACCATTGGAAAGCTATTGCCTGATATGGCCTGATCCAGAACAAATTGGAGGTACCACTTATCTACTACGTCTGGCGTAAGTCGGAGGAGCGCTCACCCGACACGTCTCCTTTATCAGCAGAACGACACAACAGAAGATCTCAATCGGTTCAGCAGGGCTAAACTACCCTTGCGATCACCTTGAAGTTGAAATAAATTGCCACCGAAGATACATTATTGCAGTCCACCAATGGCTGGCTTCACAGTTGTAGTATACGGATTTAGGGGGTAGGCGCAGTGGCAATCCCATAAAAAACCACAGACAGTACGTGGTAGAATACAATATGATGGAGAAAATTGTGACGACGGACAACGACTAAGTGTCAAATTTGAACCATGTGCGATTTTTTAATTGGACAAGGCGAACCTGAGTTAGACCCCCTTAAAATTTCATCGGAACCTAATCTGTCCCCTCTTCGAAATTACTCGCACAACTGTTGTTCAAATACAATTTATTATTTTATTTTATTTCTCTAAAGAACAAATCGAACAAATTGGCCAATTATTTCACATGGAGAATGAATGCAACGATTGTCATCGCTTAGGTCAGAAGTCAGATAAGGAAAGTAGTTGTAGACGTATTGTATTAAGTGATTCAATTTTATTCACAAATTAACTGCAGTGCAACTATAGCAGTGGTGTAGTTGCGTACTACTACTCTACAACAGATGGTTTGTGTTCGTATAAACCTTGGGTTTGCAAAGGTCCCTGAGTAGCAAACTAAGTATCTTTTGATCCCTAGCTTTGCCTTCAACTCTAAGTTCTCGCTTTGGTGAGTTTAGGTAAAGTATATAGGGCTGTAAAATGTCATGTATGTAGTTTTAGTTTCCTTCAAAAGACAGGGATGTGTGGTGAGTTGAGTTGAACTAATGAACCAACTTTAAATTTCTATTTTAAATTATATAGTCTCAAAAGCTCATCGCTTAAGGAAGGGCTCACACTGAGCCGAGATCGGATGAAAATGCGTTTGAAAAGCGCCTGTTAGAAAAGTTAATCGAACAACCGACGTATACTATTTACTAGTGTGAAGCAGTTAAGTGGGGGAGTGATCTCTTCGAGATCGCTATACTCGTAGCGCGTAGTAGTTACACTGTAGTTCGAGCTTCTAGTAACAAAGGCATCGAATTGTTTTTCTACGTGTATAACCATTCGTGAGGTATTGGCAATCGCTCCGAGAGTAACAACACACAGCCAAAAAAGTGCTATCTCACTTAGCCGTTCAGAAGCTGCATAAAATTGTAGGACCTTGAACTGCTGAGGCCCGAGGTTCATCGAGCTTTATTGGGCCACAGTATATTTAGTTACTCAAACTATTAAGCCGGTATTCGAAGTACTCTTCAAGATTTTAGTAAATCAATGAGTGGATTGACTTTAATTTGTAGCAAATAAATAATCAAGCACTTATCTCAAAAATTCCAAACTGTAGTGCTCTTGACTTAATGGTAAGCGTGTTTGTCTGTTAAGTGGTAGGTTCGGGGTTCGAATACCAGAAACACCAAATAAAAAAAAAAATGTTTTTACACAAGTATCGCCTATCGCTAGGAAATTGCAGTTTCCCCAATAGTAATTTCAAGCTATAAAAAGCGCTTCCTTGACTATCCGGAATCGCCATAAAATTGTAGGTCCCTTCAATTCCCTCACAGGGTATGGCTGACAGAAATGAGCTAGGCCCGGGGTTCGCCGCTCTTTTGCGTTACTCTATTTTTCTTATTTTTTTTTTTATCAAAACTGTAAAATATGAAGTTTAACCTTTCATTGAAAAAAGGCCAAAGCCAACTTTTTGCTAAAGAAATTCCAAAACGACAACACCTGTGTATCTCTTACCTTTTACTTTTCATACTCAAAGGAATACAAGAACGGAATGCTCTATTATCAAATACATTAAAAAATGAATGCTCTTGTGGTCAAGCCTTAGAAAATGAATGAAAAAAATGTCAAGCACCGTTAAATTGTGCAAAACTGTAGGAGCCTAATGGGGAACTACACTGGCTGGAATGGCATATTAGTTGAAACCGTGACCATTCCTCATTGAATTTAAATGCCATTTTGAGTGGACCAAGTATAGTTGAGTGACTGCTTTATTAGATTTTGTTACAACCACTGGACGTAAACAGATGTGATTTTTAAAATATTCTTGCTCTACCAAACGAAATAAAATAAACCTTCTCAATGAGCAAATTTCTTAAAAAATGTGATAAAATGCTAAAAAACACCGCGTGCAAGTAAAAAAATTATTGAATAGCTGTCAAATAAGTCAGTGAGCACTATTTGTCAAATGTTGTCGATCCAACGGAAGGAGCATACTCGTAGTTGGTTTTTTTGTTGAAAACTTACCACTGACATGTAAGTCAGGAAATTGAAATGATAAAGAAACATAATAGCGACACCAATTGCCACCCAGTAAAAGTCTTTTAACTTTTCTGCTTTGTACGCTCCTACGAGACCATAAAAATTAGTTTGATCTTAAAAAAAAAAATATTTCAAAACACTCTTACCACTCCTTAACATATACACAGGTATAAAATACAGCAGCGCATGCTGTATCCAGTAGGTACACCTTTCAAAAGCATACGTTCTGCTTTCAACTTCAGGAAACAAAGAAGCCAAGAACGGTCCATTTGCATAACTCAATTGAATCCTAAACAAAGCTATCGTAAGCTTATTCGGCCTCGCTGCCAATAGGTAAATCTACAATTGGAAACTTTGTACTTAAAACAAGAAAACGAGAAAAAAAAACACAACAAATTTTATCATTTAGAACACACTCACTTGAATTAACGTTTGAATATGGCATGGATTGAGAACAAATATCACAGATTCTCCGGCCAATTTAAAACCCATTTCAACTCCAAATATAAAGCACATAAGAATAAGAAGGAAAAGCCTCATGGGCGAATGTGGTTCAGGTGGTCCGGTTGGTACTTCGATGGGATCCATACGTTTGCATGACCATTGTATTACCCATAGGCACAAAAAAGTCACGATGAATGATTCAATAATGCGGCGTTGAGTTGTCATGTAGTTAATGCAGTCCGGACCAGCGGTTCGTGGTACCTCATCGGTAATGCCGCCAATGGCCCAGTTCCAGTCCATAATGAAGTTTATGATTTTTTGTGATTTAGTCAAATAGAATTTAGGAAAATTTTAGTACAGAAAGTGAGATGACAGAATCTTTATGATTAACCAGATGGATAGATCAAAAGAAGAAGTTTTAAGACTTTTGGTTGAAGATTTTTTTTTGTTTTTGAAGCCCAGAGTTCCTGCAAAAAAAATATTTAAAAAAAAGAAGACAAGACAGCTGGTTAATTTTTGGTGCCGTACCAATTATTATTTTCTTAACTTTATAAATAATTTTAGCAGCATTGCATGCATGGAAATTTATTGGAGTGGGTTCAATTGGTAACAAGGTAGGGATCTTGTTAAAATCTGTGTTTTGTCTCTTTTGTGTATCGGTTTATTAATTAATAATGTCGATATAAAGTTTGAAAGTTTTTCCTATCAAGTGACTTTGTTCTTGATAAAAAATTGTGTTTTAACTTATCGGATTCCAAAGCGAAAGGATAGGTGTACTTTTTTTCTTGCATTGTTGTCAAATATAAATAACCATTGTTTGGGAATACTTAAGGATTCGCTTTTATCAATTTTTGTTAAGGTTAAATTTGTCTGAGAAATAAATAAATAATTTAGAAGCATTAACTTTTACACATTAAGTAAGACGCGATAGACAAGACGACGCGACGGACGTCTTAATAATGTGGGTGGTAATTTTTTCATTGCAGAACAGTTATTTTCTTTAAGACTCAAAAGAACAAGAACCATTTTGTGCCATACGATGTTGTCATTTTAAGTTTTCTTATTGTTAGCTTCAACGATGGTTCGACTGATAGAATAAATGTCTTGTAATGGTATTTTATTGTGGATTCAGAATCAAAATAAAAATCTTCCGCATACGTCCGTCATTTTGTTTATTTTTTGGCATTTCGACTTTGAAGCTTAACAGCTTTTACTATTAACAAACAGTCGACGCCTTACTGACTTCATTAATTTAAAATGCATTTCAACTATTTCTTAAAAAGATGTAATTAAAACACATTATTTTGTATGAATTTCGGCATGATAAATGCCATCTTCAGCAATTCTTTATTGACTAAAACTTACATATTTTTTAATTACTTCTGACTAAATACGTACAAACATAGTACGATTACAGGTATTACTTTGCACAAAAAAATGAAACAAAAAAATTGATATCAATATTTAATATTAGATTTTTTGGTTCTAATTTAGAATTTACAAATCTTATTATGATCATCGGAAAAGTTAACATTAAGCTCATGTTTAATGGCTGACTAAAGAAAAAAAAATTAAGTGAAGCAATTACAACTCACTTCATATACAGTGTGTGCCATCCAGTGGTTTTTTTTTGAGCCATTGGCTACTTTGATAGTTATATCTGTTTTCCGTCAGAAGACCTTGACAAGAAAGTCAACATCATAACTCTGAAATGATTCGCCTTATAGGGCCCCTACACTACGCAAACACGTTTGCACAAACGTGTGTTTGTGCAAACATAGTTTCGCCACACACTACTCAAACATGTTTGAGAGATATTAGTTGCTTGAAGTTTTTCATATCAATAATACCTACGGAGCAATGAGCGATTTCGCATGTGCTGCTTAATTAATTACCCGATTACAATAATCTTTGCTTTTAACGCACCACAACACCGGTAAACTTTTATATAATTCGATAAATTCCGTCCAAAAAATTAGTTCCACTTGTTTATTCATCTTTACTCCTTGAAAATTGACACGTGTTTGAGCAAAATTCGCTACACACTACTCAAACATGTTTGTGCAAACACGGAAAATTCAAAATTTTTAGAATTTGTTCAAACGGTTTGCGCAAACACTCAACATCGCTACACACTACTCAAACAGTTTGCACAAACATTTTTACAAAAACAAAATACATATGTTTGCGCAAACGGTTTGAGTAGTGTAGGGGCCCTATTACGTTTGAACAACGTTGGGAACACTCATTTCCAAATTGAGTGCAGTGTAGAAAAAGGTGTTTTTCCAGAAAGCTTGAAAACTGTTGTAGTTCTTCTTTTGTATAAAAAAGCTGATATAATGTCATTAAACAATTATCGTCCCATTTCTATATTACCTGTTTTTTTAAAAGTTTTTGAAAAAGGTATTAAAACTAGAATTTTATCATTTTTAGATAGAACTCGTTTCTTAAGTGATTGTCAATTTGGTTTTCGGAGTGGCAAGTCAACAGAAAGTGCTTTATTGAAGCTATCTAATGAAATATATAACAGCATGAATTCTTCTCAAATTCCATCAACACTCTTCATTGACATTAGCAAGGCCTTTGACATGGTGAACCATTCTTTGTTACTTGATAAGCTCTATAAGGCGGGTTTTAGAGGCTCGATTTATAAATGGTTTTCTTCGTATTTATGCAATCGCAAACAAGTTGTAAAGATTAAAAATGCTTTTAGTTCAGAAAAATCCTTAAATATGGGCGTACCACGAGGATCAGTATTGGGTCCAATCCTTTTTCTTATTTATGTGAATTCGTTATTTTTGCAACCTTTTAAAGGTAAAATAACAGTATTTGCTGATGATACACCTCTTTTTTATTCAACCAATAATCTAATTGAAATGTAAGCATATGTTAACTGTGACTTAGACATGATTAGAAGATGGTTTAATTTTCACAAGCTTATAATAAGTAACAAACCGAAGTTTATGTTGTTTAATATCAGCGGTAACGCTTCCCAAGAAATACCTTTATATTATCGTTCACCAACGTGCAACCGATTTGTATTAGGAGATATGATTTTTAGCAATCGGAATAAATGTGAAGAAGACTGTTTTTTGATCGAACGCGTTGACAGCTTGAAGTATTTAGGTATTATTTTCGATATTAAACTTTTTTGGAAAGAACATACAACTTATTTAAAAAACTATACGAACGGAGTTATAAGACAATTATTCCACCTTAGTATGTACTGTAATCTTCCTGTTTTAAAATTGGTATGCAATGCATTATTAAAATCAAAATTAGAATATGGTATTTCTTGCTGGCATTTTTCTCATTGCTTCTATGTTACCGCTCTTCGCTTGCTTAATAAATTACCTGAAAAACTTAGGTGTGAGAGAGTAAAAACAGTATTTTTTAATGAAATGAAAAAGTGGCTTTTCTCATTTAACCATTCAGAAATTGATACCATATTAGATCCCATGATGTAATTTTACGTTCTATATACCCTGAAATCTTATATAACTAACTGAATTCTGAGAAATTTCTATTGCTTCCCCATCAACAGAATTATGTATTTGATTTATTAGTATAAGTTATCAAGTTCTTTCATCACAATCTTGTATTAGGCTAAGATTGAACTCAGCTATTTCACACAATCAACTTTTAACGTTTTCTTTTTAAAAAGCTATATTGTATTACTATTATGTATTAATTAAATGCGTTTGAAAATATTGTTGAAATAAAGTTAAAAAAAAAAGTCACCTGACTGAACTCATAGTGTCTACTACAGAAACATGAGCGCGAATTTATAATCATTTAAAATCGCTTAAAATGAAACTTGTCGCCACACTAACTTAAAATGACACTTGAATCAATTTAAAATCGATTTTAACTTCTAACTTTTTTAGAGTCACTTTAAATTTAAAGGCAGACAAACTCCCATTTCAAATACAGTGTTGGTCCAGTACAACGAACGATATGATGTTCAGAGTCAGTTCGTTATATCGAAAATTCGTTGTATCGAAACGTTTTTGTCATACAAATCTTTAGAACGTTCGATTGTATTTTTCATTATATTATTTCATACTTCATAAAAAAAATAAAAACATACTTCACTTAATAGAATAAAAAAACATAATAGAATAGACTTAATAGTTTTTTTCTTTTCAAATTATGTACATAAATAGTACATATAAAAATTTGAGCTCAAATTTGAGAAAAAGTCGTTAATATGCATCTGCTTTTTTGGGCGTGAATGTTATTGTTGGATGCCTCTTCACGTAAACTTCTTAGAACTAAGACTTTAGAATTTTCAATGACATTTTGTCTGAAATTCGTTATTTGTTCGTTATACTGGGTGCGGTAACCTTGAATTTGACCTTGGACCCTGCCATACTTCCAGGGGTTTCCATACTTTTGCCACACCCTGTAAGTTTTCGTAATATCGATCATTCGTTAAATCGGCATTCGTTATACTGGACAACCACTGTAGACTGTACTTACAACCTAACTCTAACTCATCTGACGTTTCTCATTTTCTGTAACTTATTTCCGAACTAATATATTTGTTCTGATATACAGTAGACTCGCGGTAACAAAAACATCGCCTTAAGTGAACACCGGCTAACGTGAACAAAACTTTCTGATATTTTATTGTGGTGTGGTAGTCAGTTTTGTGCGCGGTATTGAGTTTTCATTGATAGTAAATTAAATATAAAGTACTTAAACGCCTTCGCGAAAAGGACGTATTCAGTAACCTGCAAAAAAGACAGTTAAAAAAAATAACACGTTTTTTCATTAATTTTAACGGATTCTCATTCCTTTTGTAACAAAAAATATTACTTTTTATGTGTGTAATTTACATAAATTTCTTTAACATACAAAAAAAAAATATATATGAGTTTTGAGTTTAAACATGTGTAAAATTTATTTTTAAAATTCAAAAGGATACACATTCGTAAACGTGAACAACCCGTAAACATGAACACGCTCGGTTTTTAATAGTTCACGTTACCGCGAGTCTACTGTAAGTATTTCTAGACAGAACCAAAACTTTCACTCAATACATTATTAGTACGAACTTTGTGGTCTTAGGTTCTCTTGAGGAGAGTAGAAAAAATAATAATAATAGAAAAAACATTATACGGCAGTTTTTGTTTGCTTTATTTCAACGTCTTTAAAGTGTTTTTGAAAAAAAAGTTAAAATAATAAAGTAGCGCAACAAAGTTACAGAGACCTCAGGGCCTAAAGCTTTTCAGGGTCTACTATTTCATCCGCCGATTTCGAATGGCTTTTCATGGTAAAGTTATCACAAAAAAACAAACATCCCTTTCAAGCTCTTCCCTTTTGACTTTGTTGAATTTCTATGGAGAAATGTCCGTAAAAAAACATCCCTACACTTTGATGTCGGTTTCCTGACTGAACATTGAAGACTAAAGAAGCACTTCAATATTCATAAGTGTCTAGAATCAAACAGCATAAACCAAAGGTAGATATTATGTTTAATAAGATAAATCCACACTCCACAGTATCATCACAGAAAATAATGCGGTTCAAGTAAGAAGGGGCGGACAAAAAAAGCTATTTTCATAAATTATTATCAATACAAAGAGTGTTAGGCCTAAAAAATACACTCTTAAAATATACCACAAAATATTTTTTATTTATTTTACTCAATTTCTGCACAAAATAAAGAGGGTGAAGACTGCTCCCAAAAAAAGATAGTAGCTTCGTCAACGTCATCCTGTTACACTGCTCGGATCTCTATAAAATTTTAGTATAATACTTTTGAATATGTATACTTTTGTAAAATGCTACAAAAAAAGAAATCGCTTTCTTGAAAATCCGAAAGATTACTCACGGATTTTCATTTAATTCTACAAATAAGAAAAAAATTTAAATTTAAAATCTATTCGAACAAAAAAAATTTGTATTCAACAAACTACACCAAACCAAAGTAAATAGGAGATTAACCAACAAAATTATCGAAAATATAAAATCTTGGATTTCCCAAATAAGACAAATATTACGGATTACAACATTCACGTATCAATATAAATTAATATCATCAAACTGAACGAGGTATCAAAATGTTTCCCCCGAACCCAATGACGTATGCACGTAACTTTTGAAATTTAAAGTCCATAATATGCTCAACCCAATACAATATGAATCAAGCTGTTTCATTCTTTCTGACTTACAGAATCTTTTTTGCAAGAAGTATTGTGATTTGGCTTTTAATAGTTTCAGTGTTTTTAATTATTTATAGTTACAGGTTATTTATATGTATTTTTATATGATGTCCCAGACAAAACAACGTCACAATGTCTATTTAGTTCATAAGCATCGGTTAGATTCCGAATTTTCTGTTGAAACTGTGCCAATCAAAAAGCACCTTTGGGATAAAGATTTGCATTTAAAACAACGAAGTGCGAAATTATATACATTTCAATAAAATGGGGATACATTTAGGTGTTATTCCATAAGAAATTTGGCTATTGTCCAGTATACGAGTAAGTAAAATCTATCGAATGCCCACGTGGAAACTGTAACGGTCAATGAACTTTCGCATAAAACTTTTACAGGCAGCGGCAAAACAATTTGTTGGCAATCAACTACGTCATAATCAAATCTGAAATTTAAATAAAACCACCCACCCGCATTGTCCTTGATTTAATTTTTGGTGGACGTGTAACCCTCGCATACACCTTAATTTATATCATAGAAGCTTTGTTTATCGTTTCCCAACAGGATCTTCAATTTTATTTGCTCTCTTTTTTAAAGACTTTTTTTAAAGAACCAGCCAGAACTTGAGAATAATTTATGTATAAAACATAATAATGGTCTCAGTACTCAGTCCCATACTTTGTGAAAAGCTTCAGTCACTCTCTTTGTAGATACTTGTTTCTCTTAGTTTGTGCCCCAAAAAGAAAAACGCACACCCACAGAAGCTTATTTTTTGTTTTTCTGGTGCAATCACGTGCATTTGGCCCTGGTCACTTATGTATATGAAATTAGCAATCACGTGTTAAATCACAAGTAGAAAAACGCCTGCCATTTGAGAAAAAAAAGGGTTTCACATGACGCAATTAGTGTTGGTGGCATGATTTATTGTTATGTGAAAAAAAAAAAAATTATATTTGTTTAATTTGCAAAGGATTAGCTGTAATGATTCTACTTAAAATACCAGAGCAAATATAGATACGAGCTAAAATTGATCTTACGTCTAACGTCTATCAATCGTGTTTTTTATATCCTTAGTCTGACCTGATTTTAAATTCAAAGCCGAACCATTTTGCATTTTTTTTAGCATATTGAAGGTCTTCTTATAAATTTTCGTCAGACTTATCTGTTTCCGGGTAATCCAGCTTTAAATACTGATATTTTTTTTTTTATAATTTTACTTTGAAATTTTTTTATAAGTATACAAAAATCAAATTTGAGAAATTACAAAACTGTTTCTTTAAGAAAATTTAATGATCTAAAAAAAAAATTACTTTTTCATAAAACCACCAGGAAACTCTCATCTTCATTTTTTTGTCGGTTGGTTTTGAAATCAATTTAACAAAGTTAACTTAATTTTTTGTGTTCATAGCAGTTGACAGTGTAGAATGCTTCGTTCAAAACTGACGCAGGACACACAATTTGCTACGAAAAAATTGAAAATTACAATAAAAAATGGGAAAATAATGAAACTCAATTGCAGCCGTTGATTCAAATTAGACGCTATCTTTTATTTCACCACAAAAATAATTTGAAAGTGTTTCAGGCAAAAGGAAAACGAGTAAACGAGTTGACTCTCTATCTATCCTGTGGTCCCGGTCATGGGTTTTAATTCAACTTGTGAACATAATGGCACTCTCTGGTTCTACTCAGTGAAATTTTTATTCGTTGCTACAAACGGACACACTCTATTTGTTTTCTAAAATTTATTAAATTCCATCAATTAAAAATCAAGTTTATGCTTCTGAACTTGATATATTTTAATAATTTTCTTTAGATTTTGTGAGGATCTAGCAGTCGTACTTACAATCCCATTCCAAAGAATATCTTACTTTAGACAGCTCTTAAAACAGTGTCTAACTCTTAATCGTTCCATCGCTGGTTAAGGAGCTTTAGACAGCGAAATTGGTTGTCTAAATGGTTGGCTAAAGTGGCATATGATGAAATAAACAATATTATTGCTGAATATATTGTAAAACACTATTGAGAGTGTTAAGATGGAAAAAATTATGTAGTTTGAGATCTGAAAATACTATTTTCAATCTTTTTATTTATAAATTACCCAAATTTAATCATTTTATGAAGCTTGGAAAAGTTATAATTATAAAGTCAAAGTTTCGCGTTCTAAGCAAATTTTATAAATACGACTGTAGGTTTGCAACGAGCTCGTGTGAATAATCTTTAACAACTAAATCCGATTTAATTTAATTAATTTTTTCCAAATCGTAATTGCCGTTTTCGAAATTTTAACTTATATTATCAATGTGAAAGTAACTGTGTCTGTCCATCTTTCTATGTTATCGTCTCCCGCCCAAACTACAGAACCGATTTAAATGAAATTTTGTACAGATATAGTCTAGAACCTCAGGAAGGATATAGGGTATTTTAACCATATTTTCCCACGGGAAGGGGAAAGTGGAAGGGACTTAGAAGCCTCAGCACCGATTTCAAATTCAAATTCTTCTACCGTTAGGATGTCACGCTATTCCCGAGTAATATTAACTTTAAGTCATCCCTCGGGAACGGTCCTTATATTCCCACGGGAAGGGAAATCTTTACTAATATTATAAATCCGAAATTAACTCTATATGTTTTTCTATCGCCCAAACTATTGAACCGATTTATATGAATTTTGGTACAGAGATAGTCTAGATTCTAGATTCTAGAATGCGAGGATGGACATAGGCTATATATGTTATCCCTATAATTCAACGGGAACGGGAACGTAAAAGTCACTATTGCACTTGAAGGAAGTCGCAGTAAAAGATGATTCAGATTTCCATAGGTGACAAATCTCTTAATATTGTACTGAGACCAAGAAAATAAGTTTTTTGGACCCCACGATACAACTTAACAAGATAACGCCGGCCCGGCAGTTGCATTTTCATTTTTCTCTCGTTCAGCGTATGTACGTCATCGAGGCATATATTTGTTGGCAACATGCGCAATGAGCTATATTGTTTAAGAGTATCATGTTAGGAGTAGGAGTAGGACCCAGTATAGCAGAATTAAATGAGATTTATGTATAACACGTTGTTGGTATATAGGGTTGCCACCCCATCGCCAATTGAATTTCTTAAATGTTTGTAACAGCTGTGTTACCACTTAAACGAAATTTTAAGAAAATAAGCAGTCAGCACCAACTTATTACTACCCGTATGCAAAAGAATTGTAAAAATTTTTTTGATTTGGAATTTAAGGCCCTCATAGTGAACTTCATACTTCGTACTATCAACAGCGAATTTTTAATCTCGCTTCGAACCAAATATAATTTTATTTGGAACGAACTTATAATATGAAAATATCTATTCGTTCATGATGAGGGTCAATAAAAAATAAATTAAAAAGTGGCACCACAAACCACTAGTATAGGGTAAACTGAGAGAGCTCTTCTTTCGAAAAGTGAACGAAGCTCTAACGAGTAGAGCTTACCTCCATTATGGCTATGTTATATGGCTGCTTAGATTGTGTGTATTTGCTCGCCTTTCTTGAGGTATTGGCAAGTCCTCCGAGAGTATTCACACTGCCACGAAAAACGCTCTTTCAATTGGCCATTCAGAATCAGCATATGGAATCGTAGGCTCCTGAAAAGCGTTTGACACCCCGAGCTTTGTAGCGCCATTCCATTAATTTATTTAAATTATTATTTATATGGCGTCATTAAGTTTTATAAAAATCATTGCAGGACTGTGTGGTAGATCTCGCAAGGTAAATGGCACATAGGTTTGTTTCAAGACCCAGGTGTGGGATTCAAAAACACCTTAGAAGGCTAATCCAACCGACAACAAGTACCGAAATTAAAGAACATTGTCGTAGAAACTACTGTTGGGTGTCAACGTGCCAATATAAAATTATCTAAACGGCGCCCGTAACTGAACGCTGCCCTCAACCACACCAACTCAATGACCAGATGAAAAGGAAGACAGAATGCGACGAAAGCCAATCAAAGCGGGTCTTGGTCATTTTTAGTTTGGATAAGATCAACGGGTCGCAAAACCAAGAGCTCAATTAACTTTCTAAACTATAGTTCTGTTTAAATTGTTGCAAATGCTTACAAATATCGTTCAAGTAATTTTAAGACTGCATGCGAATATACAACTAATGCGAAATTTAAAGCTATAATTCCCTTCGTCATATGAATGCCTCTAATTGTTTTAAAAAACCTTAGTTTATTCTGAATAGGTTTGCTCGTTGAAGACTGGGCGACACAAAATGGTTTTTGAAAAACCTAAACTCGCCTTGAATGTAAAACTGAGTGTTTTTTTTAGCCCTGATGGGTTTGTTTTCAACTCGGACTGAAGTAGCACTAGGTTTATGCTGTGGCGAATTTTAGGTAAAGAATAGAGTTATCAAATGGCATTTATTTTTCTTTAAATGACAGGGATGTGTAATGATCATTTTAGGACTGAAAAACCTAGGTTTTTTCACAATTCATAGATTTGCCAAATAAACCTGGGTCAACCCCAGGCAAAGTTCAAAGAGCGATCCTAATTTCAAACTCCATATTTTTGCAGTTCTTTGCTTTCTTGGAACTCACCTTGAAGTTGATTTAAAATCTTGGAGTTCAGGAAACGAATAGAACGGTCAAAATTACCCTTATTGTCCTTTAAAAGATGAACAGCTGATCATTCAGAACTTAAAAAACCCAGTATTTTGACAACTTAAGGGGTGTCAAGAGAGTCTTGGTTGGCCCAGTTTAAAGTTCAATGAATGATCCTATATATATTATATATGTAAGTACATATGCCATGGTTTGAAAAAAATTTTCTATCTATTTGACGCTGAATCTTGTAAATTATCTAACAGCTTTTACGCCTGCTTAAAACTCATTGTTAAATTGCTGACTTACAATCAAAACACATCATTTCAAAATACCTACTGCCGGATTAGATACGATCAAAATCACAAAACAATTTAGAAACTAGGAATACCAGCTGTTTACTTTTAAGATTCTCAATTTAATTCATTTTGCTGAAAATAGTTTAAAACTTACAACAGCAACACTGACAATCTAATGCACATGTCATTTCCTGTATACAATATTTTTGAGTTTAAGGTTCACACACACTCTCATGCAAATGTTTCATAAAATTCTAAACATCTCCATCATTCCTTTGACTTTCTTTCAGTACGTACCTTAAGTTTTTACTGTTCCTAGGTACTTGCAAATTGTTTCCTACCTTGTGTAGTATGAATACTATGCAAGAGTATACTTTGAAAAGGTTATGTCGCACAAGGTTAAGGTCGCTTTCCGGTTGCGACACAATTGCTCTTTAGAGAAAACACACAAAATGGAAACAAAAAGTTCACATCCAGCAGCTATGAAAAAGCATTCACTTGTATTTCGTTCATATTGATCCAAATCTTGTGATGAAAACTTCTTCTTATTATTATTTCAATTTCACCGAATGAAGTCTGAAGGATTCTCAAAATGTGTATCCTCAATTATATGTCCAACGACACAAGCATTTCCGTCCTGCATTCTGCTGAGTAAAGTCCTTTGTGCAGAGACAAGAAACAAGCGAAAAGAACAAATATATATGTACATATATATGTCCAATGTACATATATACCTAAATCACTTAATTATTTTTCATTTTCTTTCAAAAACACAAAATCACAAACTGTGGTGCATATTCTTCAACATCATCTTTTGTCGTCCTGCATCAAGGACATACACAAATTTTATTTTTAGACCACACCACACAACAAATCAATTGTAAATATTGAAGAAAAAAAAACGGAAGCTTTGTTCCGCAAAAGCAAAAAATAATAAAATATGTATAACCCGAGTGGCGGAAGGAGAAGGTTGGTTGGCTTGGTATACGAATGAGCTTGGGTAGGTAGGTATATCGAAAAAGAACAAAAATTCGAATGGGGCACTTTAATGTCCTTGAAAAATACACTGCCGTAGGCTTTTGTTCAAAGAAAGATTTTATAATTCATTCACATTAAATTTGTTTCCATTGCAGGAATATGGTTTGAGGAGGAAAAAAAAGTGCAATGTTTTTATTTTATAAAGTTTTTTCTGTTTGCTTTGGGACGAAGGACGAAGAGATATAATGAACCGCGGTGCACAGCAGACTAAATCTTTTGCAGAATTGTGTTCTACAATTATGCGACAAGAACTAGAAAAAAGGGTGCTTATTTTTCTTCGGTATTGGAAAAGAGCTGCAGACGCAGAGCGCAACTTTCACTTTTATGTGAGCGAAAGCTTTTTTATGCTTGAAGTTTCTTATGGCCTCTCTTTTGCACCTGTTTATCGATGAAGGGAGGATTACAGAAGCAGAGCGATAATCTCGAAAGTCTTTATCAGAAACAGAACCATTTAGTACTAAGCAGAGGCATTTACTTCACTGATTTGTGTGGGCGCTGGGCGGAAGTCGAAACCAATTACAATATCTACTCGAGGAGCTCCCTCGAAATTATTATTTTTTTCTTTTTTGCATCAAAGTACGATGTTTGTAGTCCTGTCAAATGTGACAACAGTGATTGCATGTGTGTCACTTAAATCAATAACTTTGGACATCATTGTTAAATTATTTATTGATGTCGCGATGGCCCGCAATGTCAGTTGTCGTCAGTTTGATGACTTATTTATGATATTTTCTTTTGTATATTTGGAGAAAAAGTCATAAGTTTCTTATAAAACGTATAGGTACATACATACATATGTGCAATTGTACACATTAAAGTTTGACGAACGATTACTGACATTACGGTTCCCGCTATCCACCCGGATAGCTTGACTTGGTTTTGCGGTGATAAAAAAGAAAATTTTTATATTTTTAATGGATTTTGAAGCGATTGACTTTTGCCACGATAACATTGTTTATAATAGGTTTGTTCGTTGAAGCCCTATAGGGTCGCCCTGGGGTCGCCATAAAGAGTTTTTTGAGAGACCCAAAGTCGCCCTGAATGTCAAATTGAGTATTTTTTGAGCCCTAGGGTTGACTTAGGTTTTCCATAAACTCGCTCTAGCTTTTTGCTGTGGCGAGTTGAGAGCTGTCAAATGGCATGTACTTTTTTTTTTAATGACAGGGATGTGTGGCTTAGCGTTTTTGAGGACTGGAAAGCCCAGGTTTTTTTGACAACTGGATAGGGTTGTCAAGAAAACCTGAGTCAACTCAGGGGGAAAGTTCAACGGAAAGACCTAATATAGTTGCCCAACTATAGATAAAAATTTTCCGAAGTTTCCAATAGTTTAAGGACTGAGCTAACACTGACAACGTTGTTGTAAAAAACAATTCCGGTGTCTGCGTTCCTTGAAGAGAGAGAAGGTGTTGAACCTTTTATCTACAAACTGAAAATTGAGCACATATTAGGTTCGTTCGTTGAACTTTTCCCAGTGTTGGCCCTGGTTTGCTAGAAAACCCTATAAGTTATGTCGAAATAAATTTTGAAATGTCGGCTTTCAAAGCGCTTAGCCATGAAGTTACTTGTCATTTGAAGAAAAATACATGCCATTTGAAAAATCTGTTCGATACCGGATCTCTCCTCAGCGGACACCTAGGACTTCATTAGTGCAAGTTGGAGGCAAGCCCAGGGCAAAAAAACACGCAGTTGGACATTCACAACAAGTGTAGGTTTTTCAGAAAACGCTTTGCAACGTCGACAGGACACACCCTGGGCTTCAACCAGTGGCGGATCCAGGATTTGGGCATGGGGGGGGGGGGGGGGGGGGTCTATTACTCAAAATTTTATTTATATAGGTTTACGAGGTTTAGCAGATTCAATCAGAAATTATTTACATGATGTTGGCGTCGATTGCTCATATATTTATGGCCAAGGATTCGACGGAGCTGCGGCAATGAGTGTCCAATTCATTGGTGCACAGGCTCATCTGAGATCGTATTTCCCCCTGGCAATTTATGTACATTGCGCTGCACATAGCTTTAGTTTGGCAGTCAATGCAGCATGCGAAGTGTCAGAAATCAAAAATGCGTTAGGAACTATCGGAGCGATTGAAGCATTTTTTCATTGGCCTAAAAGACAAGACGTGCTACACCAAGAAATTTCAAAAATGACAAACAAAAGTTGAAGTCTGTTTGTCCTACCAGGTGGGCTCAGTCTCATGAAGCAGTTGGAACTTACGTTGAATTGCAACCGGCTGTTATTGAATCTTTGGAAGAAATCAAAACGTGGAAAGATCGAGATACTTCGCAAAATGCATTGCATTTTTTTGACGCCTGTCACATTATGGAATCAGTTAATTCGATTGTTTTGCGTTTGAGTCGGGAATTGTAATCTAAAAACCAAGATCTGGGTGAGGCTACTAAGCTGGCAGATGACACTTTGAATGAGATTACCTACAAACGCGAAAACGCAGCTTCTACTTTCCACGTTATATATGAGCATGTTGCTAGAATTTGTTCTGAATACGAAATCACAATGAAATTGCCACGCCGCGCACCGCCGGCGCCGCCGCCGTTGCAATCAACAAAAAAATCGTTGCAACGTTCAAGCACAAAGTATTGAAGACTACTACAGAATTTCTTTCTACATTCCGTTTTTTGATACGTTCATTTCTCAACTCAAAAGTCAGTTCTCGGAACACAAATCCATTTTCCAAAGTTTCGGGCAACTGTTTCTTAAACAAGAATTTAACGAAAAGAAATGCGCTGACCTCTACACATTTTACGAAGATATATCGGATTGTTCGAAAGAAAGTTTTCTGTCAGAAGTCAAGATGTGGAGACAACGAATCCACGTCCAGAACATCCAAAGTGCGCTTGATGCTTTACTGGTTAGTATCTTTCGATCAAAAATTTACATGTAAAAAAGTTTATATGTGACTCGATCCGAGAAAAGGCACCTCTTAGGCAAAAGTGAAAGCTTACACAGCATGCTCTGAAAGGCGCTGATGTACCATTCAAGGCCATATAAAAATCGTTTCTTTGAATTCATATTTTGTGAAGTAATAGCGATGTTACAATTTCTGATTGCGCTTCATGAATATTCAGTAAAAAACTTGTGTAATCAATCGTGATCCAACAACCGATTTTTTGCCTAGTAAGTCCCTTTTATCGGATCGAGTCACATATGCAAACATCAATCTGACGATATTTTTCAGGGTATCAATAGCAAGTCGTTCAATAATGTCGATTATATTTTTATAATCAATAAAGTTCTTGAATTTTTAAAATAATAATATTACTTCTCCTTTACTTTTTTGTCTTGCTCATGCTATATTTTTCCGTCCCGTAACGAAATTTGAACATTAGGAGCCGATAAATGTTACAAATAACATCTTTTATTTTCCAGATTGGGGGGCGTGGATCCACCTATGGCTTCAACGAATAAACCTACTAAAGCCTGTCGCAGTAGTTTTACTTCAACAGAAATTCTTTTTAAGAGGTCTTCAATTACACCTTTTTCTCTTTTCCGCCAGCGACATTTACCAATGATTTACCTCGATATTAGTTAGAAACACTTGGCATTTTTATTTTATTAGTCAACCCCAGAACCGAAATTGGCATTGACTTTATTGTTTGAGATGATTATTAAAATTATTATTATTATTAAAATTAAATTTGTTTCAAAATTGAGATACATATGTATGTATGTATGTGTTGCCATTTTTTCGTCATCTGCAAAATTGATCCGTAATCCATGATATATTCAATTCTTTTTTACCAATGGAACTTAAATAGTGTCAAAACTAGCATTTTGATAGTTTTGGATCAAAAAAGGTTGATTCTTTTGGCCATAAGTTACATTGCCCCAAACTAGAAGGCTGTGGATTACACAAATGTTTGACTTGATTTCCCCCGATCACAGAGTACATAATACAGAGAGTCAACTGGTACCTCCTTTACCTGAAACACGTTCAAATTATTTTTGTGGTGAAATCGAAGATAGCATCTTTTTTGAATTAATGGCTAAATCCGGCTGCAATTGAGTTTCTTGATTTCTACTTTTTTTAATGTAGTTTTCAATTTGAAAGTAAATAATAGTTGTGTTTTCGTCACAACTCAGCAATCCTATTTCAGCTCATCAACAATGTACTTTACAACTGAAAACAAAAACAAATCATACTGCGCTCAGCATTGATTTGTTTTTGTGTTCAGAGGTAAAATCCATACTGCTGAGCTAACTATAAGATTGGTGAGTTGTGAAAAAAAGCACCTTATGTTTATTGAGGCAGTTTTGAATGGACCAACATTCAAACATTCAAAAATAGCGAAAACACTTTTACTTTTTAAATTAGTTTCAAACCAACCGACAAAAAAAATGGCGACGAGTTTTTCCCACACTACCTTGCTACAGTTGAGTCTTTAGTTCTACTCTGTGCTCAATTCGCTATCTTATTTAGTTGTATCATGGTCAATCTGGCATCATTGTCTCGAAGTACCTTGGCGTTTTATTTCTAACATTCTAAGAGCTGGTGTCGGCGTCGTGTACGTTAACAAATGATTACTCCGAACTAATACTTTTACAAAACGTCATGGCAACTACACTGGACTAACTCTTTCTTCGGTGTTACTTGAGCAATATAAACCAGCACCTTTAGGACAGCACTTTTAGCAACCTGGGTTGAGTTTGAAAGAAATCCTTGTTTGGATTTAAGCTCACGCAACCGAACTGATGACTGACCATAATTTGTTAGAAATAAGTGGGCGGTTACCTATTTTTATAACCGAGAAAGCGACCAGACGATCATTCTAATAAATTTTTGTATTTTTTTGCATAAAACTCTAACACAATAAGCTGATAAAATATAACACGACTCTGGGCTTATATTCTATTAATTCATTGCTTGTTGAGATTGACCTTAACAAGATCAAATTTTATGTCCTTGTCCAAGTCATTTAAGTGATTCCGACTGACATCACTTCAAAACCAAAGAACCCAAACAAACTTATCCCACATGAAAGAGCTTTGTTTTTATATTGTGACGTTTTATCATCCCTGAGTTAACTGTTTACTTTAGTATCGCGGACTGCTCTTTATCAACATCAAATTTCAAACGAAAGTGAAATTAATCAAAAGCGGTACAGCATGTGTGTGTGTTTTTCCCACCACAATCCATAGTCACAGTAGTCTACCTTACATATGTATGTACACCTAATTGGTATGCCACTTAGAATCTTTCTCTACTCGGATAATTGCGCGCACGATTATTGGACTTAATGGGCTTGAAACTGTTTTCGTATTAAGAAATTAACACATTTTATAATAATTATTCATTCACTACTTTAATATTCACAATTTTTTTATGAGCAAGTTTCATACCGGTGATTTGTTCACTTGTCAGACTTTTGTTTTTGTATAACACTTCACTTCAGCTGGTCCGCGGCCGGCGACGTACTAAGCAAAACTATGATGCTTATTGGGCATAGTTTAGTTTGCTGAGTTTGTGCTGCTATTTTTTTTTATCAGCCCCTGCTTTTTGGTTTGTACTTTATCAGTCAATGAATAAAATAGTATTCGGAAAAAAGTATAGATGAAGCTTTTAGTTCATCTGAATAAGACAACAAAAGAGCATCACAGTTGATAAAAATAGTTTTGAGATGCTGCGAGTAGTAATTTGACACAAGTGATTGACATTAATGCGAATCTTATTTTTAATTTTGTTTCTTTTTGAAGTTTTTCCAAACCAAAGCGAACCGTAATGACTAAGGTTTTGGGCGAAATAAAAAGTCAAGTGTTGTTGCAAAATAAAACGAAGGTTCGAGCAGAAAAGATGGGAAAACGAGCAGTGAAAAATAAAAGTGGACTCAAAGTTTCTACTATGAATTTGGAAACTTCTTAACTTCTACAATTTAGATGTAGATCAAGAATGCCACTTTGCCGATGATGTCGGAAATTATTTACTAGAAGACTACACAGTGGAATGCGAGCTTTATTTTAACATCATTCTTTAAAAGGATTGTGCGAAACCCACACATCAACACCAGAGGCACTACCTTTCAGAAATCTTCAGTTACTCTAATACGTAGACGATATTGTTGTAGGAAAAAGCAAAGCTAATGACGCACAAGTACGCTTGCGAGAATTAAAACAGAAGTGAGCAACGAGCTCAAAGTTAAAATAAGTTTCATTCATGGTAATGGTTTTAAATAAAAAATATTCTTATGGCATTTGTGCCTAGTAACAATTTAGATCATATGCGCGTAATCGGGAAGTCCAATTTTCGATCACTTCTCCGAGCAACTGAGACCCTATATCGGCAATAACAACTTGCGCGTGCTGTTTTGAAGTAAGCCTATTCATTGTTAAATGGTAAAACTGACCACAAATACTAAGCGAATTGTCAAATTGACAATGACTAGACACAGTGTTACCAATTTAGAAACCACACCTGTAAAAAAACATCCTTTATATGCTGTCATCTGACAAGGACAAAGCCGAATGAGGAAATTTTAGCACGTCGCTAGATTACGATTACTGTGACTCCGCGGGATATCGAACAGCCCGAACACAATGGTGTAGCTGTAGCTGTAGTACGCCACGCTGTCAAATTAAAAGTCAGAGTGCAGCTGAGAAATGTAGCACAGCTCGTCCACAATGGTGTAGCGCAAGATGTCAATTTTGCTGAGCCATTTTGCTTTGTTTTGTTTTTTTTTCTTTGTGAAACGTCAAAATGTAGCGCTGCAGCGCGCTCAAAAGTTGAAGTTGAGTCAACTTGTACTACAACTTCAGCTACCGCTACAGCTACTACTACGCATTGTGTTCACTCATGGCATTTGCCTACTTTCGACTTTGACAGCGCGACGTACTACAGCTACAGCTACAACAGTGTTCGGGCAGGAAGACGCACTGACCACTGAAGGAAAGTCGTGTGAAAGTGAAACCTCGTTTTAATAGCACAGTTAACTTGAAAGGGGTCTCTACCGTACCGACTTATAGTTCACTATTAGATATAACCCGATAAAAACTTTTGGTTGGTGTTAAATTTTACCGAAGACCTGTAATACGCAAATTATACTATAATCCCTCCTGGCACCTAAGATAGCTTAATTCAAAACTACCTCAGACCTACCTACACCAAAAAACGTGATTTGCGTTCTGAAATGAGACTCTTTTAGTGTGTTTCGACAAAAACTACTCGCAATCTACTAAGGACTTTTGTGATGAACGCACTGTTTCAAATATTCCACAGACGTTTGTTGCTTGCATTCTATCATCTTTGCTGTTTAACAAAAGACAAAACCTAAAACATCAACTCAAAACATATTTTTTCAAGTGAAAACACTACAAGATCAACTTAAACGATCCTGGACTAAAACCTTTAATTTAACTTCAGATACAAGCATAGTATTAGAAAGGAAGTAAACAAGATCTTATGCTATGTCTCCACTTAAAGTTAAACCACGTTTCATTCCAGGATAGTTTGAGTTGAATTGAAAAAAAAAAAAATTGTCTCCACTTGAAGTTAATCCACGTTTCATTCGAGGATAGTTTGAGTTGACCTAGAAGCTAGAAGTGTTTACACCTGAAAAACAAGTTATGAGTTAATGTTTTTATCCTTAGTTGATTAGAGGTAGAGATAAAACGCAAGCAGAAACTTACCGACGTATGACATACACCATTCTCTCTCCGCTCACTTCAACTCTTTAACATCAAATCCACTGAAATATTGCAAATAGAGCGTTGAACGCAGTCGGTTGAGTTGAAACACAGTAACTTTGAAGGTTTCATTTTGTATAGCAAACCGCTTAGTTTTCATGTAGGTTTGGGGTAGTTTTGAGTTAAACTACTTTAAGTGCCAGGTGGAAAAATAGCTTTAGATTATATCATTCCAGGAACCATCAATTTCAATGAAGTCATCATTCCCAGTAAACACCCACCTAACCAACCCAATCATACCTCCATTTCCTTCCTATTTCCCTTTTAGATCGTTAAGGAGAGCTTAAAGTTTAAAATGAGTTTTCGAGGGAACATGAAGTGTGTCTTATTCAATAACTATGCAAGTCGCCCTTACACAGCAACATACAGCTTATTTCAAATGAATTTCAGTTTCGGTCGTTCCTCGTTCTCATGCGTCTATTGGTTTGTTTCAGTTTGCTCAATCGTCTCGGTCAGTTCAAATGATTGAAAGATTGATTGATTGGAATAAAAGAATATTTCCATTGAACGATTGATGATTGAATCGTTCACTAGCAGGGTTCACATTATCAAATATGTTTGACAAACTTGCTTGAATGAAAATTTGATGGATTGAAGCCATACGTTCACGTTTGTCAACCATGTTGTCAAACATCACTTCTCTAAAGAATTTTGACCATGGCGGACGTTTTTGTAGCAGCTCTTTTGATTATAGAATGCGATGAACAAGAAGAAAAAAAGCAACCAAATAAAAAGAAAATTATTTGGATTTTTTAAACTTCTACGGACTGTATTAGCTTTTGTTTATAGAGAATTCACATTGGCATTTGGTTCAACTTCTTGTAATTTTTCTAAAAGCATAACGTCTCCGGTAGCCTTCTATACATTTCGAAAAACTTTCGTCAAAAATTGCAAATTTCCATTAATAGCCATTCTTCTTATTTTTTTTTATCCGCTGTATACGCATAGACTGAAAGTTTTTTTTTAAATGAAATTGCTTCCTGGTTTGACAAACACGCATTCACATTCTCAAAATATGTTTGTCAAACCACCGAAATATCAAAAATTTCTGATATTCATCAAGCATGTTTGACAAACCGTTAGATGGAGCGTTCACATTCTCAAAATAGAGTCCATCAAACAAATTTGTCAAGCATGTTTGACAATGTGAACCCGGCTACTGGAAATGAGCGATTGACACAGCCTTAACAACAAGTACTGGCATTTTTATTTCTCTCAACTTTGGTTCCATGTGCTGCAAGGTGTATTAATTTCCATACATTAAATTATTATGCAACTCAAAATATTAGAATACAAAATGAGTCTCATTATGTTTGTTTTATTTAACACGACGCGACGCGACGACCCCTTTTTCGCAGTTAATTTATTTTTGACTTTTAATTAATGCTGCTTACTTAAATTGGGACTCGTGAAATGTCATTCGAATGTGTCTACCAAGCTAAATTTGCATATATGTCTTTTTGTTGAAAAAAACAAATGAACTACCTATCAGAAATTTTTTGAAAAGCAGATAGTTTTAGAAAAAAGGTCAGTAAAAGTCTTAATCAGAAATAAGTCTGCAACTGTTTCGTTTCAATATGTAATTGTTTGTAAATAAAATAAGTACAATGCTATCAACAATCAATAGGTCTGTTTCTTTACTTTGTGGACAGAAATTCACAATCTGTCATATTATAAGGAGTGGGGGTAAAATTCTCTCAGAAACTCTCTGAAACTCTCTGAAAGAGCGTAATTGTCCTCAAAGTAAAGAAACGCCCTGAACAAAACATTCGCAGCAACGCTTGGAAAAATGTCAGTTTGACAGTTGTTGTATTTGTTTTGGCTGTGCACGGTTCCTGTCCACAGAAATTTAGGTGGCAGAAATTCACAGGGTGGGGAAATTTTTTACTCTCTCGTGAGCACTCTCTTTTGTGCACTGCTGCGAAAAATCGCTGTGCTGGAACGACATTTGACTGACTTTCACCGACTTTCGGTGCATTTCGTGTGAATTTTCAGTAAAGAAACACACCTAATATCAATCAAATAAATCTTTCGTTCAATCTACTTCGCTCATTTACATATTTTTTTATTTCCGACCAAAATGTAATTAGCCTTTAAGCGGTAAAATCTGCTTTTAATCGTGCAATGTGAGATTTGTGATAATCCCAATAAAGAAAAAAGTGGTGTGGTTGTTTTGTTTCAGAACTTGTAAGGCTTTTATCTTGTGATAAATGATTATGTAGTTATTATGACTGTCACTTTCAAAAAGGTTCTAATGACCATTAATGTTCTTTATTGTGGCTGCCTCCAATGGTAAAATAACCGTTAGCGATTCCATCCAACATTGTGACGGATGACATTTACTGAGAATTGACCGGGCAACCTATTAATTGTTCATCCTCTGCAACATGTACCTTAATTTTTTTGGTTCAAAGTGATGTAACTCAATAATGTAAGCCAGTGCACCTATAACATTTAGGTACAACTCGCTTACACAAGAGAGAAATTCTTATTTTAGACTGCTGATCTCTAACGCCTCATGCAAAAGCGTACCGAGATTGTGCTTTAAATAAAAACAATAATTTTCCATTTGTGTCCCATAAAACGCACATTATTTTCAAAAGATTTTGGATCTGTTCTAGTTTCACTCTAATTAGAGTCATTTTTCCAAGTGTCTTTGTATTAAAAGAGTTTCATTTTGAATTCAGAAACGATAAATAACCACCCACTTAGTGAAGGAAACGCCAAGGGAATACAATAATCGCGAAAGCACACTCTATCAATCGTTATGATTTGAAGAAAGAAGATACATTCATATTCAAACTCATACATACTTTTTATCCGCACTTGACTTTACTCTTGAAAACTAGACAACTGCAAAATGATCGCTCTGTATGAAGTAATTTGCCTTTAAACTGTGTGTTTACGATAAGCGAAACGATGTACGAAATTGTAGCAAAACAAACCCGGAAAATGTAAAAGGCCGACTGAAAAGCAAATAAATTGAAAGTTTCCTTTTCGCCCTCTTTGATTGTACAACTGAAAGCCCACAAGTGGAATAAATGTTTCATGCGGTGCTCCTCGTATAGTACGTACGTATGATGGCTAGAAAAGCTTGTGTGCATAATTAGATATCGCCTTTGCTCGTTACACAAATAATATGCTTTATGTCTTTGAGATTCGAGACCTTTGGAAGTGAAAATTCAGGTCGTCATTGCTGCACATGTTTCGCTTTGCTTTTCTTTATTCTAATTCTGAATACTAAGCCGCTCAAGTCAAATTTCATCGATATATGTGTACATATGCAGCTTTGTATATGAATTTCGTCATTGATGGTACCATTCCTGGCATTGAAACATTGAAATGTATACAGCTTCAACGATTTACATCTCACACTGTAATGAGTGTCTGTGATTTGGAAGTTCAGCTGATAAACTGACCGGTTACAACAAAAGGGGGTGGTTTCATGCAGGTATTGCGCAATGCAGACGCAATGAGTATTATATGTAAATATATGCATTGAATGTCAAAGCAGCAGCAAGAACAAATTCGATAATCGATCCGATATAATCCGAAATGAAAGCTTGCAGTCGGAAGTGAAGCGAATGAGGATTTATGTTGTATGTGCTTTTAGCTTCCGTTGTTATTCTTGCGTGTGCGAGCATTTAGTTCGTGTGACACAGTGTATTGATTTACTAGTTGTGAAGGGATAATCTAAAGCGTTTCTCTTTCAGACACATCACTTTTTAGGGATAGTTGGATATAAGTTATAATAGAAGCTGAAATCAGATCACTTCGACAACTTTATCTTGAATCTAAACTGAAAGAAAATATTGTAAGTTCTTTTCAGCCAATTTTATTTGAAAGTCGAGAGATTCAACCTCAGACAATGTAGAACTTTTGTATTTATTATGGTTTACTACCCGAGATGGAACCCATGGCCTGGAAGAGATTAGTTCCTTCTTCTCTATGTGAAATGGAAATAAGTATATGTCTATGTTAATGTTCAGGAGTTTCTTCATGTTCATTGTAGAATACGCATACATACAGGGTGTCCCGTAATTCGTGTTACATACTTAGAGATGTGATTCTTGGTCATATTCTAAGAAAAAAATTGTTATACAGTAAAGTCCGTTTCTCAACTTTGACATCACTTTTTGACATTTTAAAAAAAAGCTGACTTTGCTGTACCCTGAGCTGTGTTAAATTCGATTTCTCTGTCAATATTGATGGTAGAGACCTAATTTTAAATTGAATTTTTTGGAGAAATGATAATCTTTAAAATTGTATTTAAATTGGACTCGTATAGGCTTAGGGTTGCCAGATTTTCCCACTTTGAAATCCAAAAACGGGCTCTGGCAGGCATTCAAAACGAAGGAGGGCACTTTGAGCACTTGTTATAATTTAAAAAAATAAATAAATAGGGTGGCGCAACAGAGCGAGGAACCCCTGGGCCTAGCGTATTTCTCACAACCTAGCCTTGTGTAGGAATGGTAGGAATGGAGGGGATCTACAATTTTCTGCCGGTTCCGAACGGCTAAATGAGAAAGCGCTTTTCATGGCAATGAATTTACTAACGGAGGACTTGCGAGGAATTGTCCCGAAAGGCGATACCCGTGGAAAAACATTTTTGCCTCTGCTGGGATTTGAACCTCGAACCTCTGGATTAGCAGGTGGACATGCTAACTATTACGCCACGAGTACCACTTGTTATAATTGTATTTGTATAAATTACATAAGAAAACTACTAAAAGTGCCCATATTATTGTTTTATTCAAACAAACCTCAAAGCTAAATTTTTTGTATTTTTTCAAGTATCATAAAATGTATGGGTTTTTGAGTGCACTTATTAATGAGTTTTTTTTATTATTGTTCTGTTCATCTGTAAAAAACAAAGAAACTCTATGTTTAACAGGCATTTTCTGAAGAAAAAAAATGACCTCAAAGTCAAAGCTTTGCTTGAGGAAGAAAACACCATTTAAAACTCAAAATCTGGCAGCCCCAAGCCTATACAAGTCCAATTTAAATACAGTCTCAAAGATTATCATTTCTCCAAAAAATTAAGTTTAAAAATAGGTCTCTACCATCCAGTATTGTCAGAGAAATCGAATTTGACACAGGTCAGGGTACAGCAAAGTTAGCTTTTTTTTAAATGTCAAAGTTGAGAAACGGACTTTACTGTATAACAATTTTTTTCTTAGAATATGACCAAGAATCACATCCCGTAGTATGTAACACGAATTACGGGACACCCTGTATATCAACGTTAAATAATAGTTTTCTTACCAGAGTATTACAATAGAAAGCCAAACAAACACCATACTTTGTCTGCTGATTAGTGGGTCATAAATTACCTTTTTTAAAATCACTGAATGGAATAAGCTCGAAAATTAAAAAAAAAAAAACAAATCTATATCCACCCGCTTTGAGTCCTTCACCTTTACAAAAAAAAAACGAGTCTTATAAAATGCTCTACAGAAAAATTGTCTTCTATGCTTTTGCTAAAAATTGAATTTGAGTAACTATGTCTCTTAGTTTCGGTAGATATTACCTAAAATTACAAGACATAGCGTCGGCTGAGTTCTATCTTGTTCAATAGGCCATTTTTCACGAAATTGAGTTAAATATGCAGTCTTCATAATTTGGGGGGAGCTCTTTCGTTTGGCGAAAACCATTTTGTTCTATCTCTTTTAGTTTTCAAGTTATGTAAAACTGCTTTGTTCAATAGGACACATTTCGAACTGTTTTGGGTGTTATTTTTGTTCAATAAACCACTTTTGATTCGTTCTGTATTACGTTGAACAATACAAATTCCACATAAAAAACGACTTCCTTATTGATTTGAATTTATAACTTTTTTAAAAGAAAAGAAAAACATCTAGTGTGACTTGTTTTAAAACTAAAATTGTCTACGCTTGCAGAAAAAATCTACTTCCAAACAGTAATCTTCAAATATAATAAAAAAATTTCGACATGAACCTTAAAAATCGATTTCCCAACATTTTGAAAATTGGACATTGAACAAGATAGAACTCAGCCGACGATAGTTACGGCGCCAATATTTTAAAATCCCAGATAATGAACATAAAGAAAAGAGATACATTCAAATGTAAACGATTATGGTTTTGCTGGAAAAAATATGTTTTGAAATCGGGTATATCCAAAGAATGATGAAGGCTGTGTTCCAAAATGGAATATTTGCACTACACATTGGCGATGTAGCATGTAATTGTGGTTTGAATAAAAATAAAAAAATAAATATAAAAGAAAATAAAGTGTTCATACCGGTCAGTTTATTGAACAGTTTATGGGTATAGAATTAAGGGATTTCAATTGAAGGGTTTTCCTCAAAATCAAACCAACACGAATTGTTGAAACTTCGAGTTAATAAAGCGATTGTTTTCCTTCTCTGTAACATAAATATTTTGGTACTGACTTGTTGCGGTCGAATCGTTGAACAATGTAATCATGTCGGCCAATTTGTTGCTTCAACAAATCGACCAATGTAAACTTCGTCATTAAGATTTAAGGCACATTCACATCATCACATTGATTGAGAATTTTTATTTGGTAAGATTGTAGTTTGTTTTTTTTTTAAGAAATTATATGAAAAACTGAGCAAATAACTAGCTTTTGAGATAATTCTTAAAAACCATAACAAACAATTTTTCGTTTTTTGTTTTTGTTATTCTCAACATTTTCATTTACATAATTCTTATGTTTTTGAAAACCAAATAATTCATAATAAACATTTTCTTCAAATAATGAACTGTTCAATATTTTAATGAACGGATCGTCGCAACTTGTTGTTGTCTATCGTTTGTTGCTAAACAAATTCAACGAACAAACAACCAATTTTGTTTGTGGGAAACTCGCTAGGCCCGAGGCTCCTCGCTCTGTTGCGCCAAAGTTTTGCTCGAATTCAAGCAAAAAAACTCACGACCTACATGTACACTCATGGTCACACAATTGAGTCATTTTAATAAAATGAGGTCTACATGTCCATATATTAAATACAAATTACAACGAAATCAAAATTTGTTCAAATTCTAAATATTTACAATCACAATCATTAAAAAAATGAAAGAAAATAAATTCCACTATAACAATAGTCATTTCTTTAACAAAAAATCAATATGTAATATATAAAATAAGTGTGGCCATTAGGGCGGTCCTTTCTTTTTTTTTCCGAATTTTTTTCCACGATAGTCCTAAACCGGTACTAGATCTATTAAAAAAATTCATGCCAAGTTATAGCTCTTAATTTTAATTTTAACCCGACCCACCCGACAGCCAAAGTTTTAAATGGAAATAACACAGGAAAAGTTCTGTTGATTATTTGAAATTTTTGTCATTATGAAATAATGAACAGATCATGTCAACAAATGAAGGTTCTTATAGCAAATTTAACGCTCTACAAAAAAAGTCTTTTATGATTTTTTGCTAACTGTAACGGTTTCTGAGTTATTTAAGGTCATAGTTGAAGCTCATATGGATACATATGTAGACCTCATTTTATAAAAATGATTTAATTATGTGACCATAAGTGTAAATATAGATACAAATAAAAAAAAAATGCTCCATTAGCATGTAATGTTCGTAATAGTCAACCATAATTTACATTTCGGCAAACATGGTCTACTCTACTTAAAAAAACTGAAATTCGATTTGTTGATAAGCTTTTAGATTAAAATCTGAAATATAAACCAATTTAATTAAAAAAAAACTTTTCCATAGAAAGGTTAAAAATAAAATGGGATGGTACAACAAAGCTTGGAGAGTCTCGGAGGCAAAATACATTTTAAGAACTGATGTCGCTTTTTCGGCGAAGCACTTGTTTTAAAAGCCAATGGAACACCCAAAATTGTTTCTATTCAGTTCAACGCAATTCCCTTTGTGTGAGTTAAACACAAATGACTTTAGGAAAATATTCCTTGAAGAAAATTTTCTTTTTGACATTTGAGTAACATGTTTCAGTTTCCTTCGAGAAGTGGTTTTCACTTTTCATTATCATGAGAAGTGATCTTTTTGCATCAATGGAACAGTTTCTTTTTATCCAATGGAAAGCGACATGATAATTCCTTCGAGGTTCCTAGAGAAAGATCAGAAAGTGATTTTTCTAACAGTGGGTAAATTACTTTAAATATTCTATTGACTATGGACATGGTGAGTTTTGTTTTCTTGTACATATGTTTCTTCAGTCTTCAGTGTAAGGAAAAAGTAGGGAATTTCTTAATTTTTTCTAAATTTCGATGTAAGTTTATAGTCACTGAGCATGGCAGGCCTCACGCTTTTAAATCGTTCCATGGCTAAGGCAACCAAATGTTGATGTTCTTGCGTTTGGGTTTTTATTTCTCCACGAACATTTTTCAAACAAATGGACGGAAAACTTATTTAAGTATAATTTTGAATAAATAAACGTAAGTAAATGCTAACTGGGAGAATTATACTTCTGTTGGGGCACACATAAAGTATAGATACGATCGTAAGAGAATGAATCACAGGCAATACAAACCTAGTATGGTACCTATACTACAGTTTTTGCTTGGTTTAGCCATATCTTACGCAAAAATAGGAACATTTCTGGCCATTAAACAATCATTGCATGCCGAAAAGCTCATAACTGGTTTCTTTCTACACTTGATGTGAGAAGAAGATCCTACAAGTCGGGCAGACGGTCATTTTAGGATTCATTGGCCATTCAGATCAAAGTTTGTCCGTAAATTGTATATTGGAAGCAGTGTTATTGACAACAATTCAATTAATAATTAAAAAAATTTTACTGAATATTCAAAATTTTTCAAAAAGCGAACAAAATTTTTGTGTATGAAATTAACCAACTTTAAAGTTTGTTTGAAAAGCGGAAACCGTTTTTATAACGAGGGCTGTTAAATGAATGCGGAAATATTAAACAGCGCCATCTATGTTACAGTTAAAATAACTAGGTGGATTGTGTAAATGTTAGCGGATGTTCATACCTTGCTAAATGGTCGGTTGATTTCAATTTCAGTTTTTGAATTTCGTTTTCAATTTTGAATTTTCAAGGAGCTAAGAAGTGTTAGATTCAAAGATTCTTGTGTGAGCTGGTGCACAGAGAAGATAATACAGAAAGTCAACTCGTATTTAACTTGCCTGAAACATCCTCAACTATTTTCTGTACTGAAATCAGAGAAAAAACGTCTTTATTTAAATTAACGGCTGCATTTTAAATTTACAAAAACGTACGTCCAATCGGAGTCACAAATTAGATAAATACGAAGAAATTTGTTATTTCTGATGGTGAATTTGTCCTGGAATTTAACTAAATCTTTGATTTATGAGCTTGGTTGAGACGAAAGAAATCAATGACATGTGTGAAGACTGTAAAAAGTTACGTAACATTCCCAAAAAAGTTTATCTTTAAAGAGGGGCTGAAACCTTATTTTTCAATAATACTCCCTCTGAAGGATATGAAAAAAATTAGTATGGTGTTTTTTGTATAGCCTCCAAAAATTATTTTGATTTTCCTTAACCTAAAAGTAATGATGCCAAATAGTTTTTGTAGTGGAGGCATAAGTTCTAGCGATTTAACTTTTCGCTTTGCACAATATAGTCGCCCAATGGTCCATGTCGAAGCCTCAATGCATATCTATTGACAAACATATTCATGGTTATTTTTAGATTCGATTCTGGGATTATGATCAAAACGATCGGATCTCAAAATGCAATCATTTTGAATTCGATTAACTTTCTATCGGAATTGAATCTCAAAATAGGCTTAAGTCCTGCGCAAACCAGAACGATTTGTGCGTGCGATTTGCGATTGCGTTAACTCAAGCCTCCATAGGATTACATGTATTTCATTTTGACAGAAATCGCATCGCACGACGTTATCGCGCTGGTTTGCCAGCTTTAATATTCATAGTTCTATCTGAACGTCAAATGTTCGTATCGAGTTGCCCCTCTCGATTTTATGTTTAGTCGACTGAGCGCTTAGAACTTTTTTGTTTGTTTCAACCAAAATAGATCATCACAGAGTCCTGTAACAAAAAGCTACAAGTCAGGAGTCACTTGTAAGATTATGACAATTACATTTGTAGAAAAGCAGTCAGTGTTGCAGCTTTGTGTCACAGAATTTTTTACACTTTTCATAATTCACTTGTATTACAAGTACTTGTAGGTTTGTGTCACAGAGCATCCGAATTGCCGTTTGAAGTTAAGTAAAACGATTTACCTAAGTGACAAGAGTAAGAACTAAGACTTATTTTTCTTTATTTCACAGCTCACACTGTGCAATTTATAGCTGCAGCGTCATTTCATGGTGTAACACCCGAAACGAGCACTTTTCGACTCATAAAACTGTTAATCCTCATGCTGATATTTTAGCGATTTAAATTTTTTTATTTAAAAATCAAATCTACTTTTGGAAGGCACCCGGAGGGTATCCCGATGCACCAATTCAAAACGAAATTTACTCATCTGATTATATCAAACGGAAAGTCCAGGGGGTAATTCCGTAACTTTTCAGACGATTATGGTTCAATGCGTCATCGTCAAAAGATTGTTTCATATAATCTTTTCTTTGTGTGGTTGCTGGAAAGCTATTTTACTATCGTCTTACAAATTTTGGAAACTTTTTCGTCATTTTACTGCCTTTTAAATTCAGACGATAGTCGTCTAAAACGTTACAGAATTCGGCCCAGAAATAAGTTGAAAAAGTTTCCTCGACATCAAAATCACAAAGACAGAAACTACTTAAGATTGTTTTGACTGATTACACGATGAAATCCAGTTTCATGAAACTAGTTTCACATTTCTCTTTATTTTTCATTCGGTGTTTTTATTTTTGGGGAAAAATAGTTATCTAGCAGTGCCTGGTGCTTCAAAACCTCTTTTATTGGCAATTGAAAAACAAAAAAGTCATTATTATTAGTATTATTTCTTATTTTTGAACCAAATGAAACTGAATAAACAAAAACACGAACAAAGACAAAGGGGGCGTTCGAGAATCGTATCCGGATAGCTTGTTGTTGTTGTTGTTTAGGTGTTAAACTTTTAACAGAGTCACACACCCATTTCAACTAAAAAGCTATCTAAAGGTATCCGAGTATTTTTGGTATACCTTTCTAATCAAGTGATCAGCTGATAGAAAATTTATTTTTATGTCTTTTCATGTTGATTTTTTGTTTTGGTGTGCATTTTTTTCAGCATGAGTCTTTTAAAACGCATGGGAAATTGAAAAAAATAAGTTATAATCGTCTAGCAATGACATTTTAAATGTTTTTCTATTTTCAAAAGTCGAATTTTAATATTTCACAACTGTTGTCTGCAGCAATCTGGAAAAAGATATCTGGATCGTTCAAAAAGGTATCCAAGATACGGCTATCCGAGATAGGCTATCCGATAGGTTCTCGAACCCACCCAAAGAGAAACGTCAAAGCTGTTTCACGAAACCATAACCCATGCGACACACGGTAGCACATTGTCCATCTCTGTTTTTCGAACTTTCGTTCTCTTTTGCTCTTATGGTGTTCGAACAGTTTCGTGCAACAAATTGCACCGTATAATAGCAGTCTTTGACTGCTATTATACGGTGAAATTTGTTTCACGAAACAATTCGAACACTATAAGTGCAAAAGAGAACGAAAGTTCGAAAAAGAGAGATGGACAATAAGCTACCCTGTGTCGCATGGGCTATGGTTTCGTGAAACAGCTTTGACGTTTCTCTTTGGGCGCGTTCGAGAGCCTATCGAATAGCCTATTTCGGATAGCCGTATCTTGGATACCTTTTTGAACGATCTGCTGTGAAATATTAAAATTCGACTTTTGAAAATAGAAAAACATTCAAAATATCATTGCAAGACGATTATAACTTATTTTTTTCGATTTCCCATGAGTTTTAAAAGACTCTTATGCTGAAATAAATGCACACCAAAACAAAAAATCAACATGAAAAGAAATAAAAATAAATTTTCTATCAGCTGATCACTTGAATGGAAAGGTATACCAAATATACTCGGATACCTTTAGATAGCTTTTTAGTTGAAATGGGTGTGTGACTCTGCTAAAAGTTTAACAAGTAAACAACAAGCTATCCGGATACGATTCTCGAACGCCCCCTTTGTCTTTGTTCGTGTTTTTGTTTATTCAGTTTCATTTGGTTCAAAAATAAGAAATAATACTAATAATAATGACTTTTTCGTTTTTCAATTGCCAATAAAAGAGGTTTTGAAGCAACCAGGCACTGCTAGATAACTATTTTTCCCCAAAAATAAAAACACCGAATGAAAAATAAAGAGAAATGTGAAACTAGTTTCATGAAACTGGATTTCGTCGTGTAATTACACTTGCGACACGGAATGACAGAACAAAGAAGAATTCGAAGTTGTTTCGTGAAACAAATTTCACCGTATAATAGCAGTCTTTCTCTCCAAGACCAATCTTATTTAAAATTTAAATTTCAAATTTCAAATTCAAATATTTATAACGGCTTTAGCTTTCAAAATTCGAGCCTCGATTTTAAACAAGGTCACAAAAAAAACGGTACAACTACAATTCAGTTTCAGTCGAAAAGTGTGTAATAAATTTGTTAGATGTGTTTTTCGTGAGAGTTCTTTGATTAATATTTTATTTTTTGCAAATTTTGCAGCCATTCCATATCGCTTAATATGTTCTTTAAATAATTTCAATAGTTTCTTTTCTTTCAAGTGCGTCATTAAAGTGAAATCTCTTCCGTGCGTTTTGGTTGTAATTTTTGTTGGTCCTTTTTTCATTCAAAAAAGTATTAATTTGTAGTGCTTTTTTTTTAAATTATGTGCGAGGTTTTCAATCAGTGCGTATAGCTATCCATTTTTCATTAAAAATAAGAAAATTTCAAATCAATCTGCGTATCAAATAAAAATTAAATCACTTCTTTCGTGAAATAAATTTCCTAGAAGTCTCGGTTCGGGTTCTCCTTTGTGCAGTTTTTTTCTTCTTCGTGTAGTTTTTTCTTTATTAAAATGTAGAAAATTCAATTTTCGGAGACGCGAGTGCGGTTTGTGAGTTATTTTTAATCTTTTTGTCATAAAAAATTTGGCAGTTTCATTGCAATAAAGAAAAACGCTATTGTTCGTGGCAGATGTGTCGTTTTAAAATCTCTTGTTAGTTAAATACGTAAGTGATTTAAAAAATCCATTAAGGTCCTTCAGTTGACCATTGCGGTTCCGTTTCACAAAAGCTCAATTTATATGCGTTTATCGTCTCGAGATCGTGTCTGCTTTTCTTTTAAATATCTAATTCTATTCCGTGCTAAGTGATTCTACGACAAAACTGCTCATCGGTACAAGGAATACAATCGGTAAGTCTCTCAATTAGCTACAACCTACAATGTTAAAAGGTTCTTAATTTCCTCCTTCATTCACAACCTTTAAAGCAAAAGCTTGCAAATTTTCCTGTTCAATTCAAGGGAGATTTTTAATAGCAACTAATAAAATCATTGGGCTAGGAGCAAAGCTCTGACAAATGCCAGGTTGCTTTTGGTTTGAGATACTCTTTTTGTTATGTGAAAGATTGTTTACTGCAGGGTCACGGTAACACTAAATTAAAAAAAAGATAACAAGAGATTTTCTTCTTTGGCTTAGATAAGGCTTTGTCCAAAGGAGAGTTACTGGTGTTGAAAAATGTTTCAGTATCGCAGTTTCCTACTCAGAACAATTTAATTATTCTTCTTCATTTCTTCATTCATTTAACATTACGAGCATCATGATCTCGAAAAGTGATCCATTCATGCAACTGTTTTGGATTGTTAAACGTCTGAGGCCGACCAAATTCAGACTTCGTTGCATTTCTCTGCTCAAAGAGGGTTTTAGTCTGCTTTTTTTCCCTCCTTCGTGATGGTGTCTAAACGTTGTCTACTATTTGCCTTTTTGTCGGGGTTCTCTGGATCTCTTATTTGAACATGACAAAACAATATGAACTGAGGCGATCGTGCTCTATTTTTTGCAAGACGGTATTTTTGGTGTGAGGGCTTCAGAACAATATTTATTGAATGCACACAAATTCGATGACTTGCAAAGGTTCTTCAAGACACATTTACTATCCATCTTCAGTGGACATAGTTGTGTCTTAACTGTGTATGATATTGTTCTTTTTTGACGGGATTCTCTCAATCTCTACCAGCTGACTCAGTCGTGGTCTTTTCTCTGTAAGATGGTATTTTTCAGGGGAAGGCTTTAGATTAGAAAAAGGGGACGCGTTGAGCTTGCGCAGCTCTGAGCACTGCGGTGTCTGAATGAAACCTATTACCTTCTATCAAACATTTTCGAACGATGCATCTTCAACTCAATTACCGTCAATTTGTGTGTTTATACTTTTTGTACATTGTTCAACATTATAAACCTGATGTAAGAGCTGAATTTAAAACCTGTACTGTAAAGCTTTCTCTCCAACTTGTAGGATTTTTTTCGACTACTTTGAACAGCGAAATTTGTCCGCCACTTCGTTATTGCAATTGTCATCACTAGTTATTGATATCAGATCGTAGATATAAATATATTACACTTTTCGGAAGGACTTTTCCTGACCCAGTGCTGGGGGGTCATTCCGTAACTTTTCAGACGATTATCGTTCAATCGACTATCGTAGATTGAGTCGTCAAAAGGTTGGTGGAAAGCTATTTTACTATCGTCTTACAAATGTTGGCAACTTTTTCAGGGTCTTAAACACGTTTTTTTGCTACCTAAAATTCAGACGATAGTCGTGTAAAACGTTACAGAATCCGGCCCCTGATCAGGAAACGGACATTACCAGCATTCCTTTTTTGACAAAGTAACGGCAGACAGACAGAATTTAGTGACGAACACTTTATTGATTGTCAACCCGCCTTAATACAAACTGATAATGAAAAGTCAAGCGGTTTTACGCGTTGTAAACACTTTTAGCGGCTTTTTTTATGAATACTGAGCTTATTCATGCTCTCCCAACGAAACCACAACCGTAGAGTAGAATCTCAACAAAATACTAGTCACATATGATTCACTTTTTATAAATAGCATATTATTCTGTAGATAAATGTATATCACCCAATTACATTGTGTAAAACCATCTAATCTACAACCCTTGTACATCATAATTATAAATATCTGTACCTTAAATTGTAAACATTGTGTTGTGTGTGTGTACATTGTGTGGTAAAATATTCTTAAGAAAACTAAAGTATCTAATCGGAAATAAAATAAGATACATCAAAAAGCCTTATATAACTGTCATTTCATTGCTTGACACAAAAACGCACAAAGTTTGTATATAAAGTATAAAATAGCTGCTGTTGAATATATTAAAAATTAAAATTATAATAGCGGTGCAATAAATATCTATAAGCCAGCATTCAAGTTACAAATCACATAATAAAAAAAGACGCAAAATCTAAGCTTCGTCCATTAAATCTTTAATACATTTTATACAATGTTTTGAGCCATCCATTGCTTCTCCAGAAAGCTGTAAGTGAAAAATATAAACAAGATGAGTGATTTTAGGAGTTGTTTATAGTTGCTTCAACAACTTACCATAGTGAAATTCAAAAACCCATGCGGAAGACCTTTGAGAATGTCCAGTGAAACCGGCCGGCCTAAGCTTTTGAGTTTTTTTGCGAACATAACACAGTCATCAAGGCATGGATCCATGTCTAGTGTCTGTTGGAAAAATAAAAATAAAATAAAATACATTTTATTGCTTGCGGACAATAACAAGTGTTCACAAGTTGAATTCAAATTGAGTTTAATTAGGTGCTTTGGAATTTATGAGTCCAGAGAGCACCAGAATAATTAAGTTGCAAGAACAATTGCAGGTAGGCTATACACAAGTAAGATAGTGCGCTAGGTTATGATCGTACAGATGTTTTATTTTGTTTTTCTTTTCGCAGAAAAAGGGTCAGGTTAGGCAGACCACAAGGAGCCTTTGTCGGGCTTAGATTGAAATTAAAAAAAAAAAAAAAAAAAATCCATAAGTCAAGACACAAGACGTGTGAAGGAAGATTTACTATAAATAAATTAAGACCAGACGATTCGATAATTTTGAGGACCAATCCGTTACATACTTTCCTTATACCTACAAAATTTAACAAATAATTTGGCATTTGCTTCTTTAAAAGTCATCCATTGTTTTTAAGAGGTTGGCCGAAAGACCATCAGTACCAGAAGCTTTGTTGGACCCAAAGCCGCAGCTATAATAGGCGTGAGCCCGTTTAATCGTGCATGGCAGACCTAGCGAATATGTACACTCAAAACTTATAAAGTAACCATTATTTAGACTACATACCTACTCTTCAAAACTTTTCGAAGTGTAGTTCATTGTGTTCATAAACTATAGTAACATCACGGAGGCAAACAAATGAAGACTATTTGTTTTGATTGTTAAAGGCAAAAAATAATTTTCTGGTGCTAAACTTGTCATAAAATAATTTGAAGAGCATACGAAAATACCATCCACTTACCTAAGTGGAAAACCAAACGAAAATTTTCAAAACCGCTAAAGGGACAAATAAAGAGTATAGACGTCTCTGCCAGAGTTTTTTTCTCTTCTCCTCCGTGATGCTACTATAGTAGCCAACCTAGCAGTCTAGCTTTTTGACTTACTATACAGGGTGTCCCGTAATTCGTTTTACATACTTTGGGATATGATTCTTGGTCATATTCTAAGAAAAAAATTGTTCTACAGTAAAGTCCGTTTCTCAAGTTTGACATCACTTTTTGACAATATAGCTGGGTTAAGCCTTATTCCATGGATTAAGTGGAAAATGCTATACCATTTTCCACTTTATCCATGGAATAAGGCTTAACCCAGCTATTCCGCGTTTACTAATACGGCGGTAAGAGTGCAAAACTAGAGAAAGCTCTCCCGAAACTGAAATTGTTGGTGTAAGATGTTGGTTGAGGCTCAGGTTCACCCCGAACTGTAATGCCCACCTAAGTATTCAAGAAATAAAGAGTACAAAATACTAGTTTTCGGAAAATTTTTTTTTCGAAACAAATTATTGAGTAGGGCTCCAGAAAAGTTCACAATTCACCAAATTTTCACATTACGGCCGATGTTAGAAAAAAGCTGATTTGTATAATGTCGCTATACAGAACATCTTTGATTTCGGAAAAGGCCAGTTTCAAGCGATTTCTTGAAAAAATTGAATAAAATGCAAACGTTTCCAGTGTTGGGAAGCATAATCTTTCAAAAGTCTGTACAACTACATACTCGCTTACGAAAACGACATTGACGTAATGGGAAGAAACAAGCGTGCTGTCATAGATGCTTTTGCAGACTTTGAAGAACAACAAAACGATGAGTATGATGTCACAAAGCAAGAGAACATCGACGTAATGGACGAAATATCAACACAACTGACACAATACTTCGAGGTAATACTGGATTTCGTCTACCTAGGATTTGCTAAAGACATGGAAAATAACATTAGTGCTGATGTTGAGGTCAAACGGAGAATTACTCTTTCCAATCTGCTACTTTGTTAAGAGGGCAATGGCGAAATAAAAACCTTTCTAGAAAAACCTTTGATAATTTCAATCTTTCTATACGGCGAGCATGGACCTTGAGCAAAAACTATTGTTCGTTTCGAAAGAAAAATACTCCCAGTGATCTTTGAACACCCGTTAGTGAAGATAATATGAATATTCAACAACGAACTGTAAGAGCTGTACCGCGATATGAGCATAGCTAGAAGAGTACGTATCGTGTGATTACGATGTCTGAAACATTAAGAGAGTATGGAGACCAACGCTTGGCTCGACGGGTGATCGAAAAATGGATTCTTTTCACATATGGGTTCAGGTTTCACACAGCAGGTGTTTTTGACAACTACACGAAATGACAAAAACGCAGTTTTTTTATTTCTTGTAAAACGGATAAGGAATTCAACACAATTTCAATTATAATTTGGATTCCAGACCACAGTACAAACCATAAGTTTCTCTTTCGGTATAATTCATGTTTTTTTTTACAAAATCGCTTTGTAATCAATTAAAAATTCAAATGACGATGTTCGTAAAATAGAACAAAGTAAATAATAGAAAGGAAGGCGTGGATACATATGTACATCCAGTATTTGTCTACATACAAACCTTAAACGTTTTGATTTCATAAAATCCTATCAGGGTTAACTGTAGTTGATAAAGCAAGGTAATATAATAATAAAATGTTATCTTACTCCCTCTCAATAAATCAATCACATTGCTCTCTCAGATCAGCAAAAAAAGAAAGAAAGTTTTTATGTATGTGCATTTCCATTGTTAATAAGTTGCTGTTGTATTTCTATTGCGCGAATTCATTGAAAATTGTTTGTGTCCTTAATTGCACATCAACCACGTTTATAACAAACTCATACCCATTGCATGGTGGTACTCGATAAAGAAACTAAACCACGCGATATTTCTATTAACTTGCAAGTAAGGAATGCTACTTCAAAGGTACTAATTTTGTGTATAGAGAATATCAGAGAATATTGAAGAATCTTGCTTGCATTTTAGTAGGGTGATTATGGAAGTGAAACTTATCTATCTATTGTCAACCGAAAGGTTGCTTTATATATATAAATACAATAGAAATGGCCAGTTGTATTTTTATGTAAATATAAACTCAAAGAAAACTATTCCTCTTAACGAAAAAATAACAGTCAAAAGTTTATCGAACACTTTTGAGTACTGGTGATCACATCACTTGTTCTCATTTTTATTGACTTGGTCTCTGTGATGAAAAAAAAACTAAACAGTTCAAAAGTGAAAATCGAATGCCTTGAGCGTAATAAAACATCATCGATGCTGATTATAATTTGTCAACTATAAAATTGAGAACATTGTTATTTCGATGCAAAAGTAACTCAAGGTCTTTATCAAGGGGAATTGATACATGGGTATTGTGCAGGGCAGCCGCAGTTTACAGTATTGGTTTTTTTTTTAAGTAAATCACAACAACACAGCATGCAGCACAAACATTCAATGGCTCTAATTGAAGCTATGTCGTGGTTGACCACTTTTTCGACTTTCCATCATCGTAATGCAATACCATGTTTCGATGTTTTCCCAATTTTTTCTGCGCGAATGCGTTACTTGCCTAATAGTAGTACCCATCATCGCAAGTAAAATAAAATAATTTCTCCATTCACTAAAACTAAATTTTTATTGAAATTCGGAAACGTTGTTAAAATTTAATCAAGAGTGAAAGAATTGCTAATAATCGAGTCGAAAATTTTATACCCGTAATTTATAAACCTTTTTGAAAAATTCAGAACCTTTTTTGCAGACTACTGTCGAGAACAGCTGTGAGAAATAAAAATTTAACTTTTAAGAACAAAAAACATTTGTACATCTACTTAATGTTTAACCCTTAAACAACAACAAAAAACAATCCGGTCACGACTTTTGAACGCTTCCAAGAGGAATCTGAAAATAATTTCATCTGGAGCTATTTTTTCTGAAAATTGTCGTTTTCAAATTAATAGGTTATTTGTTGAACTTTTGCCCAGAGTTTATCCAGCTTTCCTTGACTATCCAATAAGTTGTCAAAAAAAACTTGAAAAAAAATCATTATAGTCAGGGAATCAACACCCAATTTTCTAATTTGAAGAAATTACAAATGTGGCCAATACACGCCACAGCAAAAACCTACTTCTACTTTTTGGCAAACAGTTCTCAAATAAGGATTCAGTTTAATAATCAAGGCGAGTTAAGGTTTTTCTAAAAACTCTTTTGGGCGACTACAGGGAGACCCCAATGCTTCAACGAACAAACCTCATTAAAGAAGAATTTTATTTTAAAGAATGAGTAATATCGAGCCTTTCCCGCCATTTTATCGTAAGCGACAAAAAGAAAATTTTACAGGAATACGTTTTTTTTTGGGTTTGTCATAGGAATTCAAACAAAAAATTACGAAAGTTAGTCGCCTACGATAAAATTTATTTTCGCTGTAACTTTTCGTAGAACAGTTATAATGTAAAACTAAGAATACAGAAAATTGCAGAGGAATGTAAACTTTTGAATTGTATAAAAAAAAACTGCGGGAGAGCTCGATATGATTTGTTGGAAATTAAACTTAAAATCACGTTATCTCCTCAAGTTTCATCAAATCAAATCAAATATCAAAATTTCTCAAACCCTAAAATATTAAAAAAAAATTCCCCAAAACGTATCTCTCTTTGTCAATACAGGATGTCACAAAAGCTTAGAACGAATCTCTCTTGGTTTGTGCTTTAATTTAAAAAAAAATTTTTCTTGACAACCCTAAGAGTTTTCAAAAACATTTGGGTTTTCCAGTCCTTAAAACACGCTAAACCACAAAATCACCACACATCCCTGTCATTTGAACAAAAATACATGCCATTAACAGCCCTGTTTATTATCAAAACTCGCCACAGCAAAAACTAAGGGGAGTTGAGGCAAAACCCAGGGCAAACCCAGGGATCAAAAAACACTCACTTAAGGTTTATCAAAGAACGCTTTTTGGCGACCCCAGGGCTACAACGAGCAAACCCAGTATTAAAAATAGACTGAGCAACTTAAAACACATTTAACAAACAGTTTCTGACATTTTCTTACAAAATTTTTTAAAACTTCAACCTTGCGACAACGATCCCGGTGACCCTACGGAAAAAAAGGTGTGCCCGCGTTAACGAAAAAAAACCTATTTCAGTACAGACCATCAACTAGAACTTGCAACTACAAATGAGTAAACTGAAAATTGGATTTTTGCAGGCACATTTACAAAAAAAAAAAAAAAATCGGTTCAAATATTTTTTAATTTTTCTTTCAAAGATAGTGGTGATCGAAAAGCTAAAATTCCTTCGTTCAAGTCCTTGTTTAACCTTGGTTGAATTTCATCAAGATCAGTTAAGTGATCCTCGAGAAATCTTCACCGACTTTAACAACGCAGTTTAGAGAAAAACGTGTTTATAGTTTTGAGCGCTAATGCTAACTGTGTAAAAGTGTGTGACTTTTCAAGGCTGTATCTCCAAAACTATTACTCGGATAAAACTTCAAAATTAACGAAAATATTCTCTAATATTCTACAGATGTTGTAGACAATACAAAAAATTTGGATTGTTTAAAGTCCTGAAATCCAGGCGACCCCTTAAACAACTTAGGAAATTTCATCAAAATCGTGTTATTCAATAACGAGAAATTCGGTTTAAGAAACCGTGGAAGATACCGTTGTTAGACTTTTCTCTTTAATTTTTTCACATCATAAGAAAGACAACCAAAAACTAGTCCCTCAGACAAAAATTAATCGAAATCGTCACAGTCGTTCTCGAGAAAAATAAATTTTATCATATAGATTGTATGTCAGGTACCGTTATTTCAAAACCTGAAAACCCCTCTGCAGACTGCACAACAGACCTAAACTGAAAACTTTGATGAAAATCGGTTAAGAGGTTCAGGCTGTGATGCATATACAGACAGACAAACATAATTGCAGGACCCACTTTTTTTGTATTCTCTATTATCGTAACGTCATGTCTTATTGTTATCTCAAAAAAAAAAAAAAAATTCTACATGATTGCAAAACTTGCCTTAAAGTAACTATAATCACAAAAAATTAGTAGGTCAGAAAAGTGTTCGGCGTAAAAGCGCGACCACTATTCGTTTCCAATTGCACGCCCCTGCAAAGGAGGGATGTAGCATAATTATTATTATTATAATATATTATTTGTATCCTAAAAGTTACTAACTGTTCTTTTTAGGTAGGTCTATAAATTGGGCTTTTGTACAACGTTTCAACAAATTCGCGACGAAAAAGAAAAGGCAGGCCAAAACACTCCTGGTACAAGCAAATGCAAAAACAGCAGCATTTGGTTGGCCTCAGACATGGAACAATCTAAAACCGGGAGGCTTGCCGACGCTTTCTGAGGTCAACGCGGCGTACCCCACAGGCGGATCACTAGTGTGAAGCAGACAAGTGAGAGAGTTGTGATCTCTTCAAGATCACTACTCGTAACGCCGGAAATGAAAGAAGAAGTATAAATTGGGCTTTTGAGATGTAAGAGACTTACATGCTCTCTTTGGATTTTTTGCAGCAATACTGCAATAAAAAAGACCTATTCAAAATTACCAACGTTTTAACCCTATCATTGTGGTACCCGTGGTGTGATGGTTAGCATGTCCATTTGCTAACCCAGAGGTTCGAGGTTCGAATCCCAGCAGAGGCAAAAATGTTTTTCCACGGGTATCGCCTTTCGCGAGGAATTGGCTAAGTCCTCCGTTAGTAAATCCATTGCCATGAAAAGCGCTTTCTTAATTAGCCGTTCGTAACCGGCAGAAAATTGTAGGTCCCTTCCATTCCCTCACAAGGAATGGTTGTGAGATATGCGCTAGGCCCAGGGGCTCCTCGCTCTGTTGCGCCACCCTATTTATTTATTTTATTTATTTTATTTACACCCAAAACTTGCAATAAGCTCTTAGTCTAAAAGATAAATCTGCAAATCTGAGCAGAAACAATTTTGCGTACCTATTTCGTTTTCATCAGAATGTGAGACCCTTTGAAAAGTGTAATTATAAAACCAATTAAAAAAGGAAGATGAACAACAAAATTTGCCCTCATCTACACTACTACAGTTAGTTCGTGCAACCAGGTCGTGAACATTTTTAATAACAATACTGCTCTTCATACTAAATTAACTGCTTCACTGCTATAGTCATAAGCTTTATCATCCCATCGATACTGAACACGTGTTGTGTACATAATTTTTTTTTTTAAATAAAATTAAAAATATTAAGCTAATCGAGTAATTACAGCGATATGGAATCGTGCACCTGCTAACGATTTGCAACCCACCTCGTCATATTCAGATATTTTCAATCTTGTATGAAACTTGAATACACTTGTATTACAGTTTCAAACACGAAACGTCTACCTTTCCACTCATTGAATGAATCAACACAAAAGTGTAAATCCACAAGCCCTAAGCTAATTCATTACGTTGTTGTAGAACTGCAGCTAAAAGTATATTAACAAAATTATACTATCAGCTCTACATTGTCTTGAATAGGTTGAAAAACTTGCGTAGTGACGATAATGTACAAATAAATACAATCAACATTATCACGCGAAAAACGCCAAAGGGCAATTATTCATTTGCGAATGTTATGACTGTTGGAATTATTTCATATATGTACCTACCTACTTTTCTATGAATATGATTTCTATAAATACAAATTTGAAACTTCTTTTTTCTGTTATTGCACTTTGTACCCTAGCAATTTAGATCAACTACAAAAATAGCTACCTCTCAAATCAGTAGGTAACAAGACTTTTATCAGAATTAAAAAAAGTAGCTGACCTCGTCATTCTTTATCACGTCGTCGCCATCGTCAATTGATTTGGGGAATTTTGTTTGTATGTAGGTTCATGTTTCTAAGAAGCACCATTCCAATTGTATGGACCCCTTGATGACCTTCATGATAAAACCAGTTCTGGCAAATTTTGTTTTTTTTTTGGAAGGCATTAAACCACAAACTCAATTAATGCATCATCAGTCAAGACCCAACGAAAAACAAAAAAAACTTCTTATCAAGCTGTAATGACCGTCAACGTTAAAAGTGCACACCATCATAATTTAAATCAAGCATACAAACTGACCATTAATGGATTTTTGATTATATAACAGAAGTAAACAAACTTAAGTGGCAAAGCGTCGCGTCGGCGAATCTGCAGTTACGGCAATTTTCAGTCTGTAGTCACTTATGAGGTCAGTGAACAATGTCAGAATCAAGTTAATTTATGCAATTTAACGTAGGGTAGGTCTACAGAAAAAGTAGCATAACATTGAATGAGATAAGCACAAAAATTTATAAATCGAAGTGAGGAATGTAACGTGTGGTCAGTGACTGGATGGGGATCGTATTTATTGGTTATCTAGCGACACATTTATCAGTCTGGAGAAATGTTTTCGATAATACACCAATTAGTAGAGCGACCATGGTTTTCGAAACTGAGGTGTATACAAAATAATTAAAACTACTTACCAGCATCTTTGTTGCTGGGAATTTGGTCAACCATTCGTCTTTCGCCCAGTACGGTGACAAGAACGGATCCTTGGGCACATCAAATTGAAACTCCACACTTGGACTTCGGGCTATGAGGGCATCTAAGTTTCTTAAGTCTTGTATCCGATGTCGATTGTGACCACTTTTTATTTCACTCGATGTGATGTACTTGCTTAAAGTCGATGAAATACTGTTAACGGCATTATTCAGTCTCCCGTGTATACTTTCCACTGCCATAACTTCTTTACCAGTCTCTACCATTAGATTTTCTTCGGAAGCAGTCTTGGCTAAGCTTTTTGTTAGCACAGGTATTCCATTTTGTTTGGCTTCCACAGCACTGGTATCCACTACGTACTTGTCGACAAATCGATCAATATAATGCTCCGAGTCGGATTTTTCAATATCAGCCACGACAAAGAGAGGTTTACCATTTTCCACTACAGGTGGCATATGAACTATTGGCTGGGAGTCGGATTCGAATGAAACACAGGAGCTATTATCCTCTGGTGACAACAAATCAGTGCGTTCTACAGTTTGACTGTGATAAGACGCACTAGCGAAAGTGTCACTACTTTCGTCAGTGCCAGACGTTGTATTTATGGGAATGCCATCGCGGATCTCCCCAGCTTTGAGGTTTTCCCAATTGGAATTTTCAGCTACCGATGAAACTGGGCTCCTCGTGGATGAGGTACGGCGACTGGTCTGTGAACTAACATAAGGGTTAACATTGCTGTCGAGATAGTAGGCGATATTGTTGAGTGATGCATTGGTAATGCTATTAAGAGCTTCTGCCTTTTTTTTATTTTCCTCTCTGGTTTTCTCACTTGGGGAAGCATATGCTTGGAGACATCGCATCATAAAGCCGAATGGAAGCAGAGGATCCATCAAACAGAGCAGCCTTGCCGGACTCGGCACAAAACTCACTAATGTGGGCGAGTAAGCGAGGAACAATCCATCGGGAGATCGTATTCCGTATTCGATGCACTTGAGAGCAACGCCAATGCAAAGGTTCGCTCCAGCGGAGTCACCAGCACAGACAATTCGTTCCGCTGTCGTCCCCAAGGACGCTGCATTCTTAACCATCCAGCAGTATGCATAAAATACTTCCTCTAAAGCACGTGGAAAAGGTGCCTCAGGAGCCAGGCTGTAATCCACTGAGAGAATCGGAGTATCCAGGCTCACAGCCCAGTCACGAAGGTAAAGTTCATGAGATTTGGAACTCTGAGCGACGAAACCTCCACCATGGCAATGGAAAAGGATGCTCTTGCTGGGTGGTCGAAGTTTTCTCCATCGTGTTCCTTCGCCAATCATACCTTGTCGACGATTGTAGCTTAAAAGACGAACAGAAATGGAGCCTGGTCCAACGTGACTCTTAGGCACTGGTATGTCGATGAACTCTTCATCTGCCTCCGGGTTTGCAATCACCGGCATTTCCAAAGGTTCCGATGGGATTTCGATGATTTTGTTAACTTTTATAGAACTGCCAACTATACTAGGGATTTTGTGCATAAGCTCACTTTCTGCCAAAAACCAGAAAGACTTGCAAAAGTCTACATTGGCATTTTGAGAGATATTCACTATCCTTCGCGCCCTTAGCTCCGGATTTAAGAAATATTTGCTGCCAGTCCAGACTGACCGCGTAGTCTTTGCAATTGGACCATCAGCATCCTCACTATAAAATGACTCCGAGAAACCAGCCATGCTGATTGAAATAAATCTCAGGACACCCCTAATCGAGTCGGTATATTGAAATCCCAGACATCTTCCATAGAAACAATATTGGTTGATTGTGTCACCCATCTCAAAGAGCTCCTCCGCACTATGTTCGCCCTTTGCAAATAAATCTCCATCGGGTGACCACTCGCGCAAGACTAACAAATACTTTAGGCACGTACAAAGGCTTAGTAGCAGTTGACTACACGACTCCACCTCCTTCATGTAGAATTTTTTGCGAAAGAAAATTGTATTTCGCGTCGCTGTGAGATTCTGAACGATTTTCAACCCGTATTCCACACAAGCACTGGTCACGGTGACAAAACTACGATACCCGTTGCCGGGTGTATTCTCATCAAAGTCATACTCATGCATAAATAGTTTAATTTTGTCTACCAGCTCTTTGGCCTGGCTTATCCAATCCACCCAAGCACGCAAAGCGGCATGAAGACGTTGCCCCTTATCCGATGGGTCGTCTTTGAAAAAATCACTGTTCTCTACGCAGAGATTTTCCAAATCATGATATGATTTGTAATAAATATTATCGATTGATGATGTGATGCCTTCCGAAGAAGAAGACGTAGTTTCGATTTTTGATGAACCATTGAGAGCTGCGGCGACAACAACGGTGGGTTGGGCACATTGCATTGCAATAAATAAATTTTGTTTCCCTTATTCCAAAGCACACAAATCAAATACGAATAATGTTTTCGTTGTGCACAAATTATTCTTCGATGATGTGCAAACTTTCACTTAAACTTCAGATTCAGATGCTCTATGCCCGCACACATTTCTCTTCAAAACAAAAGACGGCCTTACTTCGGTTGATTTGTTCTCAATTTGTTTATTCCGCAAGCGTTTGAATACTATTGAAGATAAAGTTCTACTGCTTTTTTAAAACAATCACTGTTCACGACGACCACCGAGCACCGACCAGGCAGAGCAAGCAAAAGACTATTTTTAATTCATTCAATTTAATTATTGTTAATCAACTTTTTTTGTTGTGTTGTTTGTGTGAGCTGTGAGGTATGACGATGTGAAGCAGAACAAGAAATAACTACCTATTAAAGAAGGAATGCGGCAATTTTCAATGTTATTTCTTTTGTGGTTTCGTTCGCTGTTCGCTGACACGCTGACATCTGTCATTTGAAATGTTTGGGAGTTTTCTGCTTTTTTGTTTTGATCGGAAAGTTGTAAGGGTGAGTGCAAGTATTGCTTTTATTTTCTTATATTTGGGATGTGTTCGAAGTGTGCATTTCCTTCAAAAGTTACTTTTTATTAAATTTTTATCGGGTTCGTTTTTTTAAGCCAGAAGCCAATACAGCATTCGAGTCAAAAAATAAACTTTCTATCCACAGTATTTTTAACTTTGTTTTCCGCCAACAGGTAGCAGTAGTACTCAACGTAAAAAAACACATTTGTTCTGTTGAATAACCTCTGGGGTATGTAAAGAGACTAAACCCAATTACTTCATGAGATTTTCCATTTGCATTTGATCTAAATCTGTGGAAAGGCTACACTATTTGCTGCCTTTTTGAAAGACCTGGATGGAAAATAAAATGATGCAATTTACTGATGAACCGTGAAATTGAGTTAAATTGCCGTGTAAATAAGCCCACCTTCAAAATGAATTTAGTAGAAATACAAGTACGCTTAATTAAAAATTTAGATTTTTATGGGAGAATATTTACATATATCTTTCTGTTTTGAACATTTTTTACTGTATTCGCGATGTCAAATAAAAGTAGTTTAAGTTTAGAAGATGGGGGTGCGCCCTCGAGATTAATAATTATTCTGGTGAGTAATAAATATCAGCCGTATTTATGAATACTGCCTTCAAAATATACTTTTTCTGACAAATCAGGGTACATATTGGTCATAATTAAGAAAACATGCACAAGTTCTGTCACTGTACTTCAAAATCAAAATTCTGAAGTTGAAAACGTGTGTTTTATATGCAAAAGAGCGAGAAGACAAACATTTAATTTGTTTTTGGTTGCATTGACGTTATTTTTTTAGTTAAATAATTCGTGTGAAAGCTGTCAAGGTCAGCAAAAAGAAACTAGTGCAAAATACGGAAATATATATAAAACAAATTTTTATTTCCCTAATTCTTAGTCGAGAGATAAACTTTAACCGCCGTATTAATAAACGCGGAATAGCTGGGTTAAGCCTTATTCAATGGATTAAGTGGAAAATGGTATAATGGTAACTTTAATTAAATGGAAAATGGTATAATGGTAACTTAATCCATGGAATAAGGCTTAACCCAGCTATTCCGCGTTTATTAATACGGTGGTAATTGTAAATATCACGTTTTTTGTGAACACGTACTTTCGAAAAACATAGGCGATGTTCACACTCGTCGAGAACATATACCTCGTTTCCACTTAGAATCGGGTAATCGAATCGGATTATGATTTAGATTTCGATACAGGTATCTACTTACCTCACTGAATCGAGTAATCTAGGTATACAACACATACCTTTCGAATCGATCCAGCTACAAGAGCTGTATCGGATCGGGTAATCCTATTTCAATTCGATGTAGATATACACTCGCACTAATTCGAATTGAAGTGTGATTCAATTCTAAGTGGAAACGAGGTAATAGAGGAATAAAGAAAAAGAGGGCAAGCCTCACACACACAACTGCATCCGTCCACAAACTGACCGTACCAACAACACTTTATTTTCGGATTTCAAAACCAGTTTGAAATCCGAAAACAAAGTGGTGTTAATAAATTCACTGACACAACTTTATAATCAGTTGAATACGTGTATCAAAGACAGATCTAGTGTTAGAAAAGCAACAATTTAAGCAAATGGAAGTTGAGGAGCAAGAGAGGTAATGGTTTTCCCTCTTGCTACTTATTCCTCTAAGGTAGCAAATCAGTGGTGGCGCCGCATCTTCATTTAAGAACTAGAAACTAAAGGGTTTTCCATTAAGAGCTATCCATTTTATTTTTTAAATAAAAACGCCAGCCATTTGAGATATCAAAAAAAATTTATTTCATATTAAAGTTCACCCAATACCATTACGAATGGAACTCTATTTCGTTCATATGTCCTCCACGGGCGCGCTTGCAGCGATCGATACGTTGAACCCAATTTTCGACCTTTTCGACCACTCTCTCGCACATATCGACCGGTATTGCGGCAATTTCGCGTTCAATATTGGCTTGAAGCTCCTCCAAAGTCTCTGGCCTGTTGGCGTAGACCAACGACTTGACATAGCCCCAAAGAAAGAAATCCAAAGGTGTCAAATCACACGAGCGCGGCGGCCAATTGATCGGTCCATTTCTTGAGATAACACGTTGACCAAATTTCCTCTTCAAAATGTTGATGGTTGCATGAGCTGTATGGGCCGTAGCTCTATCCTGCTGGAACACATGTCACTAATATCCATTCCACGCAACTGACGCCGCAAAATACGCCACAATGTGGTTTGTGCGATGCCCAATTCCTGTGAACGACGTGGAATTGACTGATTTGGGTCGTTCTGAACGGATGCACTTACGGCCGCGATATTTTCAGCACTCCGCTCCGTCCTAATCTTTGTCTCACTGGCACGGGAACATTGTGCAGCGAAAACATGGATTCAAATTTGTGCACTAAACTAAAAAATTATGGGTGCAGATGAACATGTTCATCTGCACCCATAATTTTTCATCTGCAACCATAACTAAGGAAGTGCAGATGGTGCGTTCCCTCTCTATCAGACAAGTATGAATTTTACATCTTGTGTCTTTTTCTGATTTTCATCTGCACTTGCAGATGCATGTAAATCCACCATAACTCACCATGATGAAATGGTAGACCTTAATGAGCAATCTGACGTTTACAGAATGTCAAAAGACCTTAAGGGCGCGTTTACATTAAAGAAACAAAATGGATAGTCCCCAATGGAAAGCCCTGTATTTATCCACAGGAATGCCATTCCTGTTTTTACTGTGGTAAACTATGACAGTAGCCGTGTTTTATTGGGAATTTATATTCACTTCAGCAAAACATCACAAAACATCGCTCATGGAAAAACAACAACTCTAAAGTGAATAGCGTAAGTGGACAAAAAAAACTCACTAGCCGAAGTGAACAACAGGGATGGCTGGTAAATGGCGTTTATAGGAAAGTAAACTTGGTTGGTGAATATAGCCAAAAAAGCGTTTTATTGAGACTCGCAAACGAAGTGAATATAGAAATTCCCAATAAAACACGGCTAGTAAAATACTTTAGCCGAGTTTTATTGGGAATCTGTATTCACTTCAGCAAAACAGCGGAGAACATCGCACATAGGAAAATAACAAGTCTAAGTGAACAACGATAAGTGAATAAAAATAAGTCACTTGCAGAAGTGATCAACAGGGATGACTGGTAAATGGAATTTATGGAATAAAATTGCATTAGTGAGTACAGCGTTTTATTGAGCGTATTAGTGAACTGAATATAGAAATTCCCAATGAAACACGGCTTTTGTTGTTGTTTTCCGAGGGAAATTTTTACTGTAATATCTACTGCATTAAAAAAAAACGCACCTATCTGCTCATAATTCCATCATTTCGTATAAAGAATTTTTTTGTGTGTGCAATTCAAATCTTGTTTTCCAAAAGTAAATACAAAACAATTCGAACTTCAAACTGGTGTAAGTCAACCGAATTTTCTGCCTCATTCTCATTTCGATTTAAAAAAAATATGGTGTCTGGGACTGGGCCCAAATTTTTCGACGATATGATCCAATTGTACCCCACAGGCGGATCACTAGTGTGAAGCAGAAAAGTGGGAGAGTTGTGATCGCTTCAAGATCACTACTCGTAACGCCGGAAATGGAAAGAAGAAGATGATCCAATTGTCTACTGTCGATTCTATCGTCAAAAGAATGTTTCAGGTAACTTTGCCTTCAACGATTGGAAAATAGCTAATTTACTATCGTCTTATAAATTTTGGTAACTCTTTCTAGTCTTAAAACATTTTTTTAGCACCACATAGTCGTCTTAAAAGTAATTTAATTTAGGTCCTGCTTTTTTAGTTAAAAGATTTTCACGTAATTATTTTCACAGTTAGGTGTCATGAAAAGTGTAATGCGGCATATACACTGTTCAAATGCTTGTCAAGCATGTAAAAGTGTATTATGCGGCATATACACTGTTCAAATGCTTGTCAAGCATGTAAAAGTGTATTGGTGAAAATTACTCACATATGCATTGTGTGTATGCTTGACTGCGTGAACACAATGGCTAGAGAAACGCAGCCGCAAGAGATGTCAAAACATTAAATACAAGGGAATACAAAAACAACGCAAGACGGAGCCGGACAAGTTAACTTGATTTTAACTCTTGCGGCTCCGGCTCCGTATGCGTATGCGTATGCATTGTGTTCAGCCAGTGAAGCAAAATCAAATCGTTTTGATTTTCGTTCAATCAGGCTTCAATCATTGAAGATTTTATATGCGAGATTGAATGCTTGATCCATCATTCATTTCGTAAAGACACCGTAAAGACTGCTATTATACGGTGCAATTTGTTGCACGAAACTGTTCGAACACCATAAGTGCAAAAGAGAACGAAAGTTCGAAAAACAGAGATGGACAATGTGCTACCGTGTGTCGCATGGGTTATGGTTTCGTGAAACAGCTTTGACGTTTCTCTTTGGGCGTGTTCGAGAGCCTATCGGATAGCCTATTTCGGATAGCCGTATCTTGGATACCTTTTTGAACGATCTGCTGTGAAATATTAAAATTCGACTTTTGAAAATAGAAAAACATTCAAAATATCATTGCAAGACGATTATAACTTATTTTTTTCGATTTCCCATGAGTTTAAAAAGACTCTTATGCTGAAATAAATGCACACCAAAACAAAAAATCAACATGAAAAGAAATAAAAGTAGATTTTCTATCAGCTGATCACTTGAATAGAAAGGTATACCAAATATGCTCGGATACCTTTAGATAGCTTTTTAGTTGAAATGGGTGTGACTCTGCTAAAAGTTTAACAAGTAAACAACAACAACAAGCTATCCGGATACGATTCTCGAACGCCCCCTTTGTCTTTGTTCGTGTTTTTGTTTATTCTGTTTCATTTGGTTCAAAAATAAGAAATAATACTAATAATAATGACTTTTTTGTTTTTCAATTGCCAATAAAAGAGGTTTTGAAGCACCAGGCACTGCTAGATAACTATTTTTCCCCAAAAATAAAAACACCGAATGAGAAATAAAGAGAAATGTGAAACTAGTTTCATGAAACTGGATTTCATCGTGTAATTACACTTGCGACACGGAATGACAGAACAAAGAAGAATTCGAAGTTGTTTCGTGAAATAAATTTCACCGTATAATAGTAGTCAAAGCGAACTTATACACTCTCACGTGTTGGTCAAGCATTTGAACAGTGTATATGCCGCATAAGTAATCAACGTTTTGGTAACAGTTTTAACAAGATATTTGTTTTTTTTTTTTTTACCAACATTAGGGTTATTTTTGCATCTGCGTTGAACCTGTCCGGTCCGTATTATCCCTTTAGTCTGTTTAAGTTTCCCAGTTAGCAAGGGAACTTTAACTTTTGTATTAGGAAATGTTTAAAAATGATTTCATAAAACGACGACACTGATTCGGTAAGTAAACCGATGTGTAAATTTACACAAATTTCAACAACACTACCTTGAAAAGTTCGACGTTCAATAGATAGCTGATTCATTGGCCGCACTTATCAAAATTCAGTTCATTTTAACTGAAAAACTCATTCAGTTTTTTACGGCCATCTACATTTGATATTAATTCTTGTTGAAGTATTTCGATGAGAAACAAATAATTTTGTTTTTTAGTTGTAATAAACTAACTAGAGTCAAACGTCTCACTTTTCTATATTTGTGTTTAGTAGTATGCGAATAACCATAAACTGAATAAATAAATGCAATGAAAAATTAGCTTATAATTTCCTTAGAAACATATTTCGTTTTTGTTTTTTTTTTTGTTGAAAACATTCACTTACGACAAATTACTGAAATATGACGAAAATTTTAATGCCACAATTGCGCGAAAATTGCTACACAAACCCAACCGAAAAAAAAAACCAAGCAAAGTTCAACTGTCATGTAAGTTATTTTCTCTAATATGACGGCTCTACAAACTGAATACAGGGACTGGATTCCGTAACGTCTAAGACGACTTTCGTCTACTCTACACTCTAGGTATCAGGGAGGGCTCGGAAGCATTCTCAAACCGTTTCATTCGGGCGTAAATACCGCTTCTCATGATTCTGACAAGTGACAGTCACTTCTCGACTTTAAGTGGAAATCCACTCAACAAGCACTAGTATATGTATATATGCTACTCAAATTTCGAAATCAAATTTTTTCTCAAGAAATATTTTTTGCAAGCCATAGAACTCAAAGACAACACTTTAAATTTAGTCGAGTGTTCCATTGGTTTTTGATATGAGTGCTTTCCCGCGTGATCCTGCTCACCCAACAACATGCTCAGCGCAGCTCTCTGCATTAGAAATTCTTCTGGAGCATGATGGTGACGATGAGAGCGTTTGAAGAGTAGAGTAGAAGTATTTACAGAAATCTGAATCTGAAAACTGAATTGCGGTGCTGTTTTTCTACGACCTTTCTATAGCGAGCTATAATCAAAAGCTTTTTCGATTGAAATTGAAAACGCGTATCAATGAAAACCAGCGTGCCAATCCAATTTCCAGTAACTGTTTTGTTTCGACCTCTGTTCCACTGATTTCGTGAAGCGATAGTTTTGATAAGTTTGGCTACGTTAAGGAAACCCACTCTTCACACCTCTAACTTTCTTAGCTATATATGTAAATTAAACTTTCACTACAAATTTTGACTAACAGATCATCTCGGACTTAGCCAAATAAGTCGAGGTACCTATACCATCACAGTTATATAAGTTCTTTTTCAATTGGATGTCCTATTAGAAGACATAATTCACAAATTAATCAAAAACTTAAAAATGTTCAAGGCTTTGAAATTATGAGTGAGGTTAACTCCGTAAACGTAAGTCGGATAAGACTTTCCATACTCGTGACCTCACTTTTAAGATTGTAATTCGATCATTATCCCTTTAACAAAGAATGTGGTCGTCCTTACAAGGACGAATTAAATAAATAACTAAATAGAGTTGAACATCAGATACATGGTATAACTTTACATTTCTTGGGATGACTGTTTACTGCTACTCTTCGGCAAGAGCACTGGTTGAATATTCGGCAAAACTCCTCCTTGGAAAATCGTTACATGGGAGAGAAGTTGATTAAGTTCTTCATCATTCCGTATTGCTAATTGTAGGTAACGCGGAATAATTCTTGACTTTTTATTGTCACGTGCTGCATTTCCACCCAACTCAAGAAGTTCTGCAGCTAAATATTCCAGAACAGCAGCTAAATAGACAGCAGCTCCAGCACCAATGCGGTCACCATATCTCCCCTGACGGAGAAACCTCTGCACACGTGAAACGGGAAAAGTAAGACCAGCTCGCTCAGATCGATTTTTTTGTTTCTTAACCTCAACAGCACCCCCACGACTACTCATATTAGAAGAAAGAACGGTTACAAAAAACGAAAATTAGAAAAAACACTGAGAAAGATATTTTTGATAAGTAAACACTTTTGGCGATTGGCACTTTAATAATAGCGGCTTCTTTAAATGCTTCCTCTATTTATAGTGCACAGCAGATTGCATTTGATGTGTTGCAGTGTTGTTCAAAAGTTACTAATGAAGTAAAAGTACTTGGTTCGCTTCACCATTGTACACGGTGCTGTCGATAAACAGTAGCGGTGCTTGAAAACTATTTATATTTTTTTTTTTAAATTGACTTTAATTTTTTTCTTTTTTAGTTATTATAGATTAACTAATAACTAACTTCGACATACTAAAGTGTTTTTGTTCAGAAAATAAAGTACAATCAGGGGAAAACCCACAAAAAGTATTTTCTGGAAAAAGTACTTTTCATTTTTATAATGTCTCAAAATCTAAGAAAGATTTTCTTCTTCGGTTTTCTGTGTTTGACTCTGAGCTAATAAGTGCATTGATTACTTAAAAATGTGTAATGAGGCAAAGTTTGTAAAAAATTTATTTAAAGAATAAAATTGTTATTTTTTTTCCTTCAAAATTTTAATTTTGAGATGTGATTACTCAAAAACTATTCACCAAAATTACTTGAACTAACGTGTTAATAAGTAAAGGGTTTTCCAATAAGAGTAATATGATTTCTTTTTTATAAAAAACACACTTTTTGTTAAGGAAATTCAAATATTTTTTATTCAATGTGCAGTTCAATCAATACAATTAAGTTTTAAATAAAACGTCATTCAAATGGCCACCACGACTTCTTGTGCAGCAACGAATTCGATGAACCCAATTTTCGAGCACTTTTTCCACTAAATCAAGTCGTATATCCTGAATGGAACGTTCAATATTGAATTGTAAATCTTGAAGAGAATCCGGTTTATTTTGAAAGACCAATGACTTCAAATAACCCCACAAGAAATAGTCTAGTGGTGTTAAATCACAACTTTTTCTCGCAATTTGCTGTGTGACACGTAGCCACGTCTTGTTGAAACCAAATGTTGTCAAAATCAATATCTTCCAATTTCGCCTATAAAAAGTTGGTTATCATCGATCTATACCGCTTTCCATTGACAGTAATGGTGTTACCAGCTTCATTTTGAAAGAAGTACGGACTGATGATTCCACCAGCATAAAAACCACACCAAACTGTCAATTTAGGTGAATGTAATGGATTTTCATGAATATTTTGTGGATTTCCATCTCCAGTTTTGTTTATTTACCGCACCAGTCAAATGAAAGTGAGCCTTTCATGTTTTTCTTAAAAAAATCTTTATCGTTTTCAAGTTGTTCCAAGACAAAATCAGAAAATTCTCGACGTTTACGGTGGTCCAATTGTGAAATTGTAAACACTTCTGAATGCAATAAAAAGCAAATGGCAGATCATGATTTACTACAAATGGCAGAAACCCCCCTGCAAAATCATATCATACCTACCAATTGGAAAACCCTTTATTAGATTTCAATAACACTAAAGTAAGTGGTAGTTAGTGGCTTAGTTGGTTTGCAATATATTTTTTTTAATTAAGTAAATTTTTTTATAAAATAGCCCTTCCCACCTTATTGGAAAAAGATAAACCCAACATATTCGTCATTACAACCTATATATCCGCTCGAGTACTTGCATTCCCCAGAAATTTTTATCTCGTCGACGCGGATATATAAATAGTTTTCAAGCACCGCTACTGTTTATCTATAGTTCTATAGATTCCATATACAATAGTGGAACGAACCAAGTACTTTTACTTCATTAGTAACTTTTGAACAACACTGCAACACATCAAATGCAATCTGCTGTGCACTATAAATAGAGGAAGCATTTAATATTTAAAGAAGCCGCTACTATTTTTGTGCCGGTCGCAAAAGTGTACACTTATCAAAAATTTCTTTCTCAGTATTTTTTTAATTTTCGTTTTTTGTAACTGTTCTTTCTTCTAATATGAGTAGTCGTGGGGGTGCTGTTGGGATTAAGAAATATAAAACTCGATCTGATCGAGCTGGTCTTACTTTTCCCGTTTCACGTGTGGACAGTTGTCTCCGTGAGGAGAGATATGCTGACCGCATTGGTGCTGGAGCTGCTGTCTATTTAGCTGCTGTTCTAGAATACTTAACTGCAGAACATCTTGAGTTGGGTGGAAATGCAGTGCGTGACAAAAAAAAGTCAAGAATTATTCCGCGTTACCTACAATTAGCAATACGGAATGATGAAGAACTTAATCAACTTCTCTCCAATGTAACGATTGTCCAAGGAGGAGTTTTGCCGAATATTCAACCAGTGCTCTTGCCGAAGCGTAGCAGTAAACAGTCATCCCAAGAAATGTAAAGTTATACCATGTATCTGATGTTTAACTATTTAGTTATTTATTTAATTCGTCCTTGTAAGGACGACCAAATTCTTTGTTGAAGGGACAATGATCAAGTTACAATCTTTAGAAGTGAGGTCACGAGTATGGAAAGTCTTATCCGACTTACGTTTACTGAGTTAACCTCACTCATAAGTTTTATAGCCTTGAACATTTGTAAAAATTTTAGTTAAATTCTGGTTTATGGCTTCTCGAGGAAAGCAAATTGAAAAAGAGTTAAAATAACTGTTATGGTATACCTCCACTTTTTTGACTAAGTCCGAGATGATCCGTTAGTCAAAATTTGTAGTGAAAGTCTAATTTATATATATGTACAGATAGCTAAGAGAGTTAGAGGAGTATAGAGTGGGATTCCTTAACGTACCTTACCTAATCAAAGACGGCAAAAAAAAACTATTGCTTCAGGAAATCAGTTTAACAGAGATCCAAACAAAGCATCGTTAATTGCCACGCTGGTTTTCATAAACACGCACTTTCAATTTCTATCGAAAAAGTTTTAGATTATAGCTCGTTAATGACAGATAGTTTTTGTTTGATTTCAAAACAACAGCAAAGCAATTCAATTGAAGATTCCTGTAAAAACTTTGTTTTAAAACAATCTTCGAACGCTCTCATCATCATCATCATGCTCCAGAAAAATTTCTAATGCAGAGAGCTGTTCCGCGTTCTTTTATCCTTCGATGTTACGCGATGTAACATCGGCTGACATTATGTCGTTCCTAAATGCGAAAAAGTTACGAAATGTAACATCGATGTCGTTCCTAAATGCAATTTTGAAGTGTCAGAATGTTGCGTTTCGTAACTTTTTCCAATTCATCTCTGGGAGTTGAGTTTCGATGTTGATTTGTCACACCCCTCTAAAATTTTTGTTGCTCAGATTTGATTTGGATTTTTTCTCATTAATCTTTGAAAATTCTGTGAGCAGTTATTAATTTTCAATCTTCTTCATTTCAGAATTCTTTTTTCTTCATCAGAAACGAGTTTAGCTGGGTTTATATTTTAAGAAATAATTTATTCTTATTTTTGACAGACCAGCAAAGTGTTGCATTTTTTTTGTTTTGTAACAAAGTCAAACATACACAACAACAACGATGATTTTGACACTACTACTACATAAAAGAACGGACTACTGCGCTCAGCATTTTTTCTATTCCTTTTTTGTTAGGTGAGCAGGTTGCCCTTCAGTCCCTAAAGAAGATTTTGAGTCAGCATCAGAAAAGTAACGTACACATTTACCTAAAAAATGTTTGGGAGAGGTGCAGCCACATATTATGATTTTTAAACTTAAGTTTCTTTGGTTTTGCGTAGTTTGAAAACGCTGGACGCTACAATTTTATGTCACTTTTCATTGGACGAAATGAACCGTTCAAGAGCATTCTCAAACCGTTCCATTTGCAAAAAACTCGCTTCTCATGATACAAACAAGTGACAGCCACTTCTCGATTTGAAGTGAGAATCCACTCAAGAACCACTTATACATATTACTCAAATTTCAAAAAAAAAATTTCACTTTACCAATATTTTTCATGAGCTATAATTGTTTCACTCACACAATTGAATTTGTCAGAACTGAACAGAAACAGTTTCAGGTGTTCCATTGGTTTTTCAAATGATTCAAACCACGGCCGAAACAAATGAAAAGCGACACAAGTATCGCTTTCCATTGGACGAGAAGAACCGTCCAGGAGCATTCTCATAGGTGTTTCACTCACACAAAGGCAATTACGTTGAATTGAATAGGAAAAATGTTGGGTGTTCCATTGGTTTTTAAAATGAGTGCTTCCCCGAGTGAAACCAATGATAAGCGACAATAGTACTCAAATGTCAAAACGAAAATATTCCCCAAGGAATACTTGTTTATTAAACTTATATTAAAAAGTTAAATAAAAAAATAAAAAAAAATAGCCATTTACAAATAATTATTTATGTTGTCAATCTGGCAGACGGCGTTACGCCATGCTATAAAGATTTTTGTACTATCAATTATATGTGTAAATTAATAATTTAATAAAAATCTAATCTAATCTAATCTAATCTACTTGTTATGACTCATAGGTGTATAACTCACACAAATGCAATTACGTGAAACTGAATAGAGACAATTTTGGGTTTTCCATTGGTTTTTAAAATGAGTGCTTCCCCGAGTAAAACCAATGGAAAGTGCCAAGTGGAAAGCGACATGAGTAAAAAAAATTTGCTCAACTTAGACCGCCATAACTTGTAAAATAATTAATTTTTTTTTTTAAATTTTAGTGAAGTAATGTTAAAGTATGATGAAATGATACTCTGTTTTTACTTATGTGAAATAAACTTAATTACTAGTAAAAAAAAATTATTAAAAAATGGCGTTTTTCATGCTCCTGACAACACCTAACCCCTTAAAAAACAAAGCATTTGCTTTCAAAAACACTATAGTTAATGGCTTAGTTCGTTTTTAATAATTTTCTTTTTTGAAATTAAGTTAATTTTTTATAGAATAGTCTTACCGCCCAAACATGTTAAGATCTACCCCCTCTTGTACGATTTTTTTCTTGTTTTAAACCATCACATCCGTCCTGAGCTTTTGTTGTATCTTATGCAAAATAACCCGTATAGATGGCTTTCATGCACAGCCACTTTAGATTCACGTTGAATATTCGTTCTTTGTAATAGGAATTTTTGAAGACATACCTTTTTTCGAAAAAAGCCTATGGCAATACTGTAACGCTCGCTGAGTTCGAAAAAATTAAACTTTGCTTTCTATCTAATTATGTATGTATATACAGTCAAACTTCTTTATAACGAACTTCTTTATAACGTAATTCTCTCTATAGCGAATTTCATTTCGTTCCCCTTAAAAAATATCCCATACGAATTAGGTTCTTTATAACGAAGTTCCCTATAACGAAATTCTCTTTATAAGGAACTAATTTCTTTGACCCAAAATTAAATTTGTTTCTTTATAACGAAATGTCAATTTTCAAATTTGAAAACAAAGATTTTTATTCCTAGATTTAATAGGGAACTCCCCGTTTTGGCAAGAATTTTCTAAAAGTTGCATGAAAAAGGGTACATGTGTTGTAAAAGTTTCACGCACATAGACAGGTGAATCGTTTAAGTTTAAATTTTAAGTTCGCGAATCACTTATACAAAAAAGTCGAAGCGCAAGGCTATTTCGTTATCAGAGAAATTGGCGATTATTGAAAAAGTTAAAAGTAGAGAAAAAAAAGATTTGACTGAAAAATTTGGTGTGTCGCTTAGTACACTATCAACAATTTCAAAGAATGAATTAAAAATTTCAAAGTTTGACGAAGCAAGTTCAAACAGAAGTAAAAAAAATTACGAAAAACAAAATTTGGTGATGTGGATAAAGCAATGTTTAATTCAATGCATATTTTCATCTTTCTAAATTGGAAGATTCTTAAAACCAAAACTGTTCATGTTCAATCAAAAATTGATATGTTTTTAACTTAAAAACTAAAATTAATAAATTTCTTTAAAATTAGTTCTTTTTTGTACCACTGTTTTTTTTTTTAATATAAAAAAATACTTGCAGTGTAAAAAAATAAATTTTCTATATAGGTAACGAATTTTTTATAAAACTTATTTATAACGAAGCAATTTTTTGTTCCCTTGAAGGTTCGTTATAAAGAAGTTTGACTGTACCTCTTTTGTTTGATATACAATTCGATTAAAAATAAAAAACTAACTCTCTGGTTGCATCAGCGGTATATAGGAAAGCAAATCACTGGAGATCTTTCTAGCAGTTTCGAACAGTAGGGGAATTGTGCTCAAGATGACATACTTTTTGTTTAAAGTAAGAAATAAAATTTTCTACAAACCCTAGCGTTAAAATCTTTACATAATTAAATAATTAATGATTGTATGGAAAAAATAAAGTAGGAATGAATAGTTTAAAGTAAAAAGAATTTATTTAAAAAAATTTGTTAAAAACAGTCCGAGGGTAAGGCTAAGATGACATAGTTGGGTATAAGATGACATACTTCATGAGGGTAAGATGACATATTGTAAAAATGCCTGCTTTATTTGGCTTTTCAGCTTCAGTCAGTAAATACCTCACATTTTCAACTATGATTTTCGGCCATTTGGCTTTCATGATTTTTGTTTTATACTTGGTGAAATATAATTATGTACTTTAAATTTGCATTTAAATGTTTAAATTTAAAAATAAGGTTTGTGTTTTTAGTAGGAATGTCATAGTATTTATAGTATGTCATCATGGACTGATAAGCAATATGTCATCTTACCCGATAGGAAATAAAACTTTTACAACCATTCAGGAATCAAAACATTAGGTTTGTTCGTTGAAGCCCTAGGGTCGCCATGGGGTCGCCACAAAGCGTTTTTTGAGAAACCTAAATTCGCAATTGGTTTTCCCCAAACTCGCCCTAGCTTTTTGCTGTGGCGATTTGAGGGCTGTCAAATGGCTTGTGTTTTTATTTAAATGACAGGGATGTGTGGCGATTTGTGGTTTAGCGTTTTTTGAGGACTGGAAAACCCAGGTTTTTTTGACAACTCATGGGGTTGTCAAGAAAACCTGGGTCAACCCTGGGGAAAGTTCAACGAACAGACCTATTATAATTAAGGAGCCAAATCACACAAAAAATATTCTCTATACACATAAATGCAAACATAAAACACAAAGGATATAGAAAAACACTTAATTTTTTAAGCAATTTTGAAGTAAACAATGACTCGCAAAAAAATTTATTCTCTAGCTTTTTCGTTTGAACCGATCACGATTACAGCAGGTATTATACTGGCAGCTGTAAGTTTATTCTGGCAAAACAGATAGAAAAAATGCATGTCTGGATATGTTCGAGAGAACTGTAGCGGCTTTATAAGCAGAGAAAATACGAGTATGTCATCTTACCAGAGTATGTCATCTTGAGCAGAACTCCCCTATATAGAGCCTGCTATAAACCATTCCCCAACCATAGTATGGCTAGACACTGTCTCCTCCCGGTATATTTTTGCGCACACACACTCACTCGCAAGCAACGTCTTCCATTAGATATACGTTATATTGATGCCACTTTGTTGAATCGGTTGAACGTTGGGGTTTCGTTTAGGGAATTTGTCTTGAATGTTGGGTAAACATTACAGTACATTATCGGCCCTATCGAGGTAACCGTCGCAGCGGAGTTTTCTCCGCACGGCATTTTTTTCGGAGATTCAATTTTGTTTCGAAGTAGTTGTCGTCGTAAGAAATTTTTCACAAATGCGGCAATGCATTGCATTCCCAAAACTAAAATCTCCGCAACAAAAACTTATCGGAGAACGTCGGATCGTCCGATCGTAGAACTACCACGAAGCAAATGTTTCCGATCGGACAGAATTCCGCTCCGACGGTTACCTCGATAGGGCCGTATAATATGATAGTTTTTACAATGTCGACGGCATATCGACAGCCAAAAAGCGACATGATAAAGCTAGTTGCAGTTTTAATTTGTATTTATATGGTAGTATGATTTGAACAAAATTTTTAACAAAACTTGAAAAGCGGAGCAAAAAATGTTCAAAGAGTCCCCTTTCTTTACAAAGCTGTGTACTGAAGTGGATGAGACAGATAATTTATATAATAGATAATAGTGAAAAAATGGTTTTCCGTCGATGGACCACATATTGCAAAATTTTGTTTGTTTGCGTTTCTTAATTTTGGGTGACTTTGCGTAACTTTATGTCCAAATCTGTGTAACTTTGAGGAACCTTAATTTGTATAACTTTGTGCAGTTTGCATAGCTTTGCGTAACTTTTTGTATTTTCGAGTAACTTTGACCTTTGAGTAATGTAGAGCAAATTAGTTAGACATTTCGCAGTTTTACGCAGATTTGCTTAAATTTATTGCTTAATTTTAGTTTTCCCTGATTTGCGTTACTTTGCTTACTTCCAATTTCCCTAACTCTGCATAATATCGGTAGTTAGTAACTTGGCGTAGTTTGCGCAATTCGAGAGTCAGCTAAATTTTTTTAAATATCTACTTAACGAAACAGCGAAGATAGGTATTTTATCAGGCCTCCAGACTTAATGTCTACAAAACTGTCAAAACAACAACAAAATACCCAGTACCATAGCACCGTTTTAATTGCAAATTTAAAAAATAACAAAAATTTCAACAATTTTGATTAACAACAAAGCGTTTTAAAAACTTTAGCCAGACTCCTGAGCTTGACGGTACTCAAAGACACTACCGCGTTCAACATACTGCTGATTTTCTTCTACAACTTGGTCAGCATTATCTTGATCGTCCTTAGGTATTCCATATCCTCCTCCACCAGGAGTTTTCATTGAAAAAATATCCTAAAAGAAAAGAAAATAATTATTTCATCGGAAAAGATACTATTCAAAAAAAATTCTTACCCCAGTATCCACATCTACTGCGGTCTTTCCACCTAGACACACAATTTTTCCATCGTTCTTAATCAATAAATTCAATCCTCTCTTTGCTGGTTTTCCACCATTCAATCCATATGGCTCCAAAGCCCGGCGTTCGGTAAGTACCGATAAGGTCAGCGGCTTTCTGAATAACAATTCTCGTTGGACACCTTCACCACCACGGAACGCACCATCTCCACCCGATTGATCATTTCTCAAACAGAATTTATTCAAAATCATTGGATAACGCAATTCCATGATTTCAGGATCAGTAATTCGAGTGTTGGTCATGTGGGTATGGATTCCGTAACGTCTAAGACGACTTTCGTCTACTCTACACTCTAGGTATCAGGGAGGGCTCGGAAGCATTCTCAAACCGTTTCATTCGGGCGTAAATACCGCTTCTCATGATTCTGACAAGTGACAGTCACTTCTCGACTTTAAGTGGAAATCCACTCAACAAGCACTAGTATATGTATATATGCTACTCAAATTTCGAAATCAAATTTTTTCTCAAGAAATATTTTTTGCAAGCCATAGAACTCAAAGACAACACTTTAAATTTAGTCGAGTGTTCCATTGGTTTTTGATATGAGTGCTTTCCCGCGTGATCCTGCTCACCCAACAACATGCTCAGCGCAGCTCTCTGCATTAGAAATTCTTCTGGAGCATGATGGTGACGATGAGAGCGTTTGAAGAGTAGAGTAGAAGTATTTACAGAAATCTGAATCTGAAAACTGAATTGCGGTGCTGTTTTTCTACGACCTTTCTATAGCGAGCTATAATCAAAAGCTTTTTCGATTGAAATTGAAAACGCGTATCAATGAAAACCAGCGTGCCAATCCAATTTCCAGTAACTGTTTTGTTTCGACCTCTGTTCCACTGATTTCGTGAAGCGATAGTTTTGATAAGTTTGGCTACGTTAAGGAAACCCACTCTTCACACCTCTAACTTTCTTAGCTATATATGTAAATTAAACTTTCACTACAAATTTTGACTAACAGATCATCTCGGACTTAGCCAAATAAGTCGAGGTACCTATACCATCACAGTTATATAAGTTCTTTTTCAATTGGATGTCCTATTAGAAGACATAATTCACAAATTAATCAAAAACTTAAAAATGTTCAAGGCTTTGAAATTATGAGTGAGGTTAACTCCGTAAACGTAAGTCGGATAAGACTTTCCATACTCGTGACCTCACTTTTAAGATTGTAATTCGATCATTATCCCTTTAACAAAGAATGTGGTCGTCCTTACAAGGACGAATTAAATAAATAACTAAATAGAGTTGAACATCAGATACATGGTATAACTTTACATTTCTTGGGATGACTGTTTACTGCTACTCTTCGGCAAGAGCACTGGTTGAATATTCGGCAAAACTCCTCCTTGGAAAATCGTTACATGGGAGAGAAGTTGATTAAGTTCTTCATCATTCCGTATTGCTAATTGTAGGTAACGCGGAATAATTCTTGACTTTTTATTGTCACGTGCTGCATTTCCACCCAACTCAAGAAGTTCTGCAGCTAAATATTCCAGAACAGCAGCTAAATAGACAGCAGCTCCAGCACCAATGCGGTCACCATATCTCCCCTGACGGAGAAACCTCTGCACACGTGAAACGGGAAAAGTAAGACCAGCTCGCTCAGATCGATTTTTTTGTTTCTTAACCTCAACAGCACCCCCACGACTACTCATATTAGAAGAAAGAACGGTTACAAAAAACGAAAATTAGAAAAAACACTGAGAAAGATATTTTTGATAAGTAAACACTTTTGGCGATTGGCACTTTAATAATAGCGGCTTCTTTAAATGCTTCCTCTATTTATAGTGCACAGCAGATTGCATTTGATGTGTTGCAGTGTTGTTCAAAAGTTACTAATGAAGTAAAAGTACTTGGTTCGCTTCACCATTGTACACGGTGCTGTCGATAAACAGTAGCGGTGCTTGAAAACTATTTATATTTTTTTTTTTAAATTGACTTTAATTTTTTTCTTTTTTAGTTATTATAGATTAACTAATAACTAACTTCGACATACTAAAGTGTTTTTGTTCAGAAAATAAAGTACAATCAGGGGAAAACCCACAAAAAGTATTTTCTGGAAAAAGTACTTTTCATTTTTATAATGTCTCAAAATCTAAGAAAGATTTTCTTCTTCGGTTTTCTGTGTTTGACTCTGAGCTAATAAGTGCATTGATTACTTAAAAATGTGTAATGAGGCAAAGTTTGTAAAAAATTTATTTAAAGAATAAAATTGTTATTTTTTTTCCTTCAAAATTTTAATTTTGAGATGTGATTACTCAAAAACTATTCACCAAAATTACTTGAACTAACGTGTTAATAAGTAAAGGGTTTTCCAATAAGAGTAATATGATTTCTTTTTTATAAAAAACACACTTTTTGTTAAGGAAATTCAAATATTTTTTATTCAATGTGCAGTTCAATCAATACAATTAAGTTTTAAATAAAACGTCATTCAAATGGCCACCACGACTTCTTCTGCAGCAACGAATTCGATGAACCCAATTTTCGAGCACTTTTTCCACTAAATCAAGTCGTATATCCTGAATGGAACGTTCAATATTGAATTGTAAATCTTGAAGAGAATCCGGTTTATTTTGAAAGACCAATGACTTCAAATAACCCCACAAGAAATAGTCTAGTGGTGTTAAATCACAACTTTTTCTCGCAATTTGCTGTGTGACACGTAGCCACGTCTTGTTGAAACCAAATGTTGTCAAAATCAATATCTTCCAATTTCGCCTATAAAAAGTTGGTTATCATCGATCTATACCGCTTTCCATTGACAGTAATGGTGTTACCAGCTTCATTTTGAAAGAAGTACGGACTGATGATTCCACCAGCATAAAAACCACACCAAACTGTCAATTTAGGTGAATGTAATGGATTTTCATGAATATTTTGTGGATTTCCATCTCCAGTTTTGTTTATTTACCGCACCAGTCAAATGAAAGTGAGCCTTTCATGTTTTTCTTAAAAAAATCTTTATCGTTTTCAAGTTGTTCCAAGACAAAATAAGAAAATTCTCGACGTTTACGGTGGTCCAATTGTGAAATTGTAAACACTTCTGAATGCAATAAAAAGCAAATGGCAGATCATGATTTACTACAAATGGCAGAAACCCCCCTGCAAAATCATATCATACCTACCAATTGGAAAACCCTTTATTAGATTTCAATAACACTAAAGTAAGTGGTAGTTAGTGGCTTAGTTGGTTTGCAATATATTTTTTTTAATTAAGTAAATTTTTTTATAAAATAGCCCTTCCCACCTTATTGGAAAAAGATAAACCCAACATATTCGTCATTACAACCTATATATCCGCTCGAGTACTTGCATTCCCCAGAAATTTTTATCTCGTCGACGCGGATATATAAATAGTTTTCAAGCACCGCTACTGTTTATCTATAGTTCTATAGATTCCATATACAATAGTGGAACGAACCAAGTACTTTTACTTCATTAGTAACTTTTGAACAACACTGCAACACATCAAATGCAATCTGCTGTGCACTATAAATAGAGGAAGCATTTAATATTTAAAGAAGCCGCTACTATTTTTGTGCCGGTCGCAAAAGTGTACACTTATCAAAAATTTCTTTCTCAGTATTTTTTTAATTTTCGTTTTTTGTAACTGTTCTTTCTTCTAATATGAGTAGTCGTGGGGGTGCTGTTGGGATTAAGAAATATAAAACTCGATCTGATCGAGCTGGTCTTACTTTTCCCGTTTCACGTGTGGAGAGTTGTCTCCGTGAGAAGAGATATGCTGACCGCATTGGTGCTGGAGCTGCTGTCTATTTAGCTGCTGTTCTAGAATACTTAACTGCAGAACTTCTTGAGTTGGGTGGAAATGCAGTGCGTGACAAAAAAAAGTCAAGAATTATTCCGCGTTACCTACAATTAGCAATACGGAATGATGAGGAACTTAATCAACTTCTCTCCAATGTAACGATTGTCCAAGGAGGAGTTTTGCCGAATATTCAACCAGTGCTCTTGCCGAAGCGTAGCAGTAAACAGTCATCCCAAGAAATGTAAAGTTATACCATGTATCTGATGTTTAACTATTTAGTTATTTATTTAATTCGTCCTTGTAAGGACGACCAAATTCTTTGTTGAAGGGACAATGATCAAGTTACAATCTTTAGAAGTGAGGTCACGAGTATGGAAAGTCTTATCCGACTTACGTTTACTGAGTTAACCTCACTCATAAGTTTTATAGCCTTGAACATTTGTAAAAATTTTAGTTAAATTCTGGTTTATGGCTTCTCGAGGAAAGCAAATTGAAAAAGAGTTAAAATAACTGTTATGGTATACCTCCACTTTTTTGACTAAGTCCGAGATGATCCGTTAGTCAAAATTTGTAGTGAAAGTCTAATTTATATATATGTACAGATAGCTAAGAGAGTTAGAGGAGTATAGAGTGGGATTCCTTAACGTACCTTACCTAATCAAAGACGGCAAAAAAAAACTATTGCTTCAGGAAATCAGTTTAACAGAGATCCAAACAAAGCATCGTTAATTGCCACGCTGGTTTTCATAAACACGCACTTTCAATTTCTATCGAAAAAGTTTTAGATTATAGCTCGTTAATGACAGATAGTTTTTGTTTGATTTCAAAACAACAGCAAAGCAATTCAATTGAAGATTCCTGTAAAAACTTTGTTTTAAAACAATCTTCAAACGCTCTCATCATCATCATCATGCTCCAGAAAAATTTCTAATGCAGAGAGCTGTTCCGCGTTCTTTTATCCTTCGATGTTACGCGATGTAACATCGGCTGACATTATGTCGTTCCTAAATGCGAAAAAGTTACGAAATGTAACATCGATGTCGTTCCTAAATGCAATTTTGAAGTGTCAGAATGTTGCGTTTCGTAACTTTTTCCAATTCATCTCTGGGAGTTGAGTTTCGATGTTGATTTGTCACACCCCTCTAAAATTTTTGTTGCTCAGATTTGATTTGGATTTTTTCTCATTAATCTTTGAAAATTCTGTGAGCAGTTATTAATTTTCAATCTTCTTCATTTCAGAATTCTTTTTTCTTCATCAGAAACGAGTTTAGCTGGGTTTATATTTTAAGAAATAATTTATTCTTATTTTTGACAGACCAGCAAAGTGTTGCATTTTTTTTGTTTTGTAACAAAGTCAAACATACACAACAACAACGATGATTTTGACACTACTACTACATAAAAGAACGGACTACTGCGCTCAGCATTTTTTCTATTCCTTTTTTGTTAGGTGAGCAGGTTGCCCTTCAGTCCCTAAAGAAGATTTTGAGTCAGCATCAGAAAAGTAACGTACACATTTACCTAAAAAATGTTTGGGAGAGGTGCAGCCACATATTATGATTTTTAAACTTAAGTTTCTTTGGTTTTGCGTAGTTTGAAAACGCTGGACGCTACAATTTTATGTCACTTTTCATTGGACGAAATGAACCGTTCAAGAGCATTCTCAAACCGTTCCATTTGCAAAAAACTCGCTTCTCATGATACAAACAAGTGACAGCCACTTCTCGATTTGAAGTGAGAATCCACTCAAGAACCACTTATACATATTACTCAAATTTCAAAAAAAAAATTTCACTTTACCAATATTTTTCATGAGCTATAATTGTTTCACTCACACAATTGAATTTGTCAGAACTGAACAGAAACAGTTTCAGGTGTTCCATTGGTTTTTCAAATGATTCAAACCACGGCCGAAACAAATGAAAAGCGACACAAGTATCGCTTTCCATTGGACGAGAAGAACCGTTCAGGAGCATTCTCATAGGTGTTTCACTCACACAAAGGCAATTACGTTGAATTGAATAGGAAAAATGTTGGGTGTTCCATTGGTTTTTAAAATGAGTGCTTCCCCGAGTGAAACCAATGATAAGCGACAATAGTACTCAAATGTCAAAACGAAAATATTCCCCAAGGAATACTTGTTTATTAAACTTATATTAAAAAGTTAAATAAAAAAATAAAAAAAAATAGCCATTTACAAATAATTATTTATGTTGTCAATCTGGCAGACGGCGTTACGCCATGCTATAAAGATTTTTGTACTATCAATTATATGTGTAAATTAATAATTTAATAAAAATCTAATCTAATCTAATCTAATCTAATCTACTTGTTATGACCCATAGGTGTATAACTCACACAAATGCAATTACGTGAAACTGAATAGAGACAATTTTGGGTTTTCCATTGGTTTTTAAAATGAGTGCTTCCCCGAGTAAAACCAATGGAAAGTGCCAAGTGGAAAGCGACATGAGTAAAAAAAATTTGCTCAACTTAGACCGCCATAACTTGTAAAATAATTAATTTTTTTTTTTAAATTTTAGTGAAGTAATGTTAAAGTATGATGAAATGATACTCTGTTTTTACTTATGTGAAATAAACTTAATTACTAGTAAAAAAAAATTATTAAAAAATGGCGTTTTTCATGCTCCTGACAACACCTAACCCCTTAAAAAACAAAGCATTTGCTTTCAAAAACACTATAGTTAATGGCATAGTTCGTTTTTAATAATTTTCTTTTTTGAAATTAAGTTAATTTTTTATAGAATAGTCGTACCGCCCAAACATGTTAAGATCTACCCCCTCTTGTACGATTTTTTTCTTGTTTTAAACCATCACATCCGTCCTGAGCTTTTGTTGTATCTTATGCAAAATAACCCGTATAGATGGCTTTCATGCACAGCCACTTTAGATTCACGTTGAATATTCGTTCTTTGTAATAGGAATTTTTGAAGACATACCTTTTTTCGAAAAAAGCCTATGGCAATACTGTAACGCTCGCTGAGTTCGAAAAAATTAAACTTTGCTTTCTATCTAATTATGTATGTATATACAGTCAAACTTCTTTATAACGAACTTCTTTATAACGTAATTCTCTCTATAGCGAATTTCATTTCGTTCCCCTTAAAAAATATCCCATACGAATTAGGTTCTTTATAACGAAGTTCCCTATAACGAAATTCTCTTTATAAGGAACTAATTTCTTTGACCCAAAATTAAATTTGTTTCTTTATAACGAAATGTCAATTTTCAAATTTGAAAACAAAGATTTTTATTCCTAGATTTAATAGGGAACTCCCCGTTTTGGCAAGAATTTTCTAAAAGTTGCATGAAAAAGGGTACATGTGTTGTAAAAGTTTCACGCACATAGACAGGTGAATCGTTTAAGTTTAAATTTTAAGTTCGCGAATCACTTATACAAAAAAGTCGAAGCGCAAGGCTATTTCGTTATCAGAGAAATTGGCGATTATTGAAAAAGTTAAAAGTAGAGAAAAAAAAGATTTGACTGAAAAATTTGGTGTGTCGCTTAGTACACTATCAACAATTTCAAAGAATGAATTAAAAATTTCAAAGTTTGACGAAGCAAGTTCAAACAGAAGTAAAAAAAATTACGAAAAACAAAATTTGGTGATGTGGATAAAGCAATGTTTAATTCAATGCATATTTTCATCTTTCTAAATTGGAAGATTCTTAAAACCAAAACTGTTCATGTTCAATCAAAAATTGATATGTTTTTAACTTAAAAACTAAAATTAATAAATTTCTTTAAAATTAGTTCTTTTTTGTACCACTGTTTTTTTTTTTAATATAAAAAAATACTTGCAGTGTAAAAAAATAAATTTTCTATATAGGTAACGAATTTTTTATAAAACTTATTTATAACGAAGCAATTTTTTGTTCCCTTGAAGGTTCGTTATAAAGAAGTTTGACTGTACCTCTTTTGTTTGATATACAATTCGATTAAAAATAAAAAACTAACTCTCTGGTTGCATCAGCGGTATATAGGAAAGCAAATCACTGGAGATCTTTCTAGCAGTTTCGAACAGTAGGGGAATTGTGCTCAAGATGACATACTTTTTGTTTAAAGTAAGAAATAAAATTTTCTACAAACCCTAGCGTTAAAATCTTTACATAATTAAATAATTAATGATTGTATGGAAAAAATAAAGTAGGAATGAATAGTTTAAAGTAAAAAGAATTTATTTAAAAAAATTATTTAAAAACAGTCCGAGGGTAAGGCTAAGATGACATAGTTGGGTATAAGATGACATACTTCATGAGGGTAAGATGACATATTGTAAAAATGCCTGCTTTATTTGGCTTTTCAGCTTCAGTCAGTAAATACCTCACATTTTCAACTATGATTTTCGGCCATTTGGCTTTCATGATTTTTGTTTTATACTTGGTGAAATATAATTATGTACTTTAAATTTGCATTTAAATGTTTAAATTTAAAAATAAGGTTTGTGTTTTTAGTAGGAATGTCATAGTATTTATAGTATGTCATCATGGACTGATAAGCAATATGTCATCTTACCCGATAGGAAATAAAACTTTTACAACCATTCAGGAATCAAAACATTAGGTTTGTTCGTTGAAGCCCTAGGGTCGCCATGGGGTCGCCACAAAGCGTTTTTTGAGAAACCTAAATTCGCAATTGGTTTTCCCCAAACTCGCCCTAGCTTTTTGCTGTGGCGATTTGAGGGCTGTCAAATGGCTTGTGTTTTTATTTAAATGACAGGGATGTGTGGCGATTTGTGGTTTAGCGTTTTTTGAGGACTGGAAAACCCAGGTTTTTTTGACAACTCATGGGGTTGTCAAGAAAACCTGGGTCAACCCTGGGGAAAGTTCAACGAACAGACCTATTATAATTAAGGAGCCAAATCACACAAAAAATATTCTCTATACACATAAATGCAAACATAAAACACAAAGGATATAGAAAAACACTTAATTTTTTAAGCAATTTTGAAGTAAACAATGACTCGCAAAAAAATTTATTCTCTAGCTTTTTCGTTTGAACCGATCACGATTACAGCAGGTATTATACTGGCAGCTGTAAGTTTATTCTGGCAAAACAGATAGAAAAAATGCATGTCTGGATATGTTCGAGAGAACTGTAGCGGCTTTATAAGCAGAGAAAATACGAGTATGTCATCTTACCAGAGTATGTCATCTTGAGCAGAACTCCCCTATATAGAGCCTGCTATAAACCATTCCCCAACCATAGTATGGCTAGACACTGTCTCCTCCCGGTATATTTTTGCGCACACACACTCACTCGCAAGCAACGTCTTCCATTAGATATACGTTATATTGATGCCACTTTGTTGAATCGGTTGAACGTTGGGGTTTCGTTTAGGGAATTTGTCTTGAATGTTGGGTAAACATTACAGTACATTATCGGCCCTATCGAGGTAACCGTCGCAGCGGAGTTTTCTCCGCACGGCATTTTTTTCGGAGATTCAATTTTGTTTCGAAGTAGTTGTCGTCGTAAGAAATTTTTCACAAATGCGGCAATGCATTGCATTCCCAAAACTAAAATCTCCGCAACAAAAACTTATCGGAGAACGTCGGATCGTCCGATCGTAGAACTACCACGAAGCAAATGTTTCCGATCGGACAGAATTCCGCTCCGACGGTTACCTCGATAGGGCCGTATAATATGATAGTTTTTACAATGTCGACGGCATATCGACAGCCAAAAAGCGACATGATAAAGCTAGTTGCAGTTTTAATTTGTATTTATATGGTAGTATGATTTGAACAAAATTTTTAACAAAACTTGAAAAGCGGAGCAAAAAATGTTCAAAGAGTCCCCTTTCTTTACAAAGCTGTGTACTGAAGTGGATGAGACAGATAATTTATATAATAGATAATAGTGAAAAAATGGTTTTCCGTCGATGGACCACATATTGCAAAATTTTGTTTGTTTGCGTTTCTTAATTTTGGGTGACTTTGCGTAACTTTATGTCCAAATCTGTGTAACTTTGAGGAACCTTAATTTGTATAACTTTGTGCAGTTTGCATAGCTTTGCGTAACTTTTTGTATTTTCGAGTAACTTTGACCTTTGAGTAATGTAGAGCAAATTAGTTAGACATTTCGCAGTTTTACGCAGATTTGCTTAAATTTATTGCTTAATTTTAGTTTTCCCTGATTTGCGTTACTTTGCTTACTTCCAATTTCCCTAACTCTGCATAATATCGGTAGTTAGTAACTTGGCGTAGTTTGCGCAATTCGAGAGTCAGCTAAATTTTTTTAAATATCTACTTAACGAAACAGCGAAGATAGGTATTTTATCAGGCCTCCAGACTTAATGTCTACAAAACTGTCAAAACAACAACAAAATACCCAGTACCATAGCACCGTTTTAATTGCAAATTTAAAAAATAACAAAAATTTCAACAATTTTGATTAACAACAAAGCGTTTTAAAAACTTTAGCCAGACTCCTGAGCTTGACGGTACTCAAAGACACTACCGCGTTCAACATACTGCTGATTTTCTTCTACAACTTGGTCAGCATTATCTTGATCGTCCTTAGGTATTCCATATCCTCCTCCACCAGGAGTTTTCATTGAAAAAATATCCTAAAAGAAAAGAAAATAATTATTTCATCGGAAAAGATACTATTCAAAAAAAATTCTTACCCCAGTATCCACATCTACTGCGGTCTTTCCACCTAGACACACAATTTTTCCATCGTTCTTAATCAATAAATTCAATCCTCTCTTTGCTGGTTTTCCACCATTCAATCCATATGGCTCCAAAGCCCGGCGTTCGGTAAGTACCGATAAGGTCAGCGGCTTTCTGAATAACAATTCTCGTTGGACACCTTCACCACCACGGAACGCACCATCTCCACCCGATTGATCATTTCTCAAACAGAATTTATTCAAAATCATTGGATAACGCAATTCCATGATTTCAGGATCAGTAATTCGAGTGTTGGTCATGTGGGTATGGATTCCGTAACGTCTAAGACGACTTTCGTCTACTCTACACTCTAGGTATCAGGGAGGGCTCGGAAGCATTCTCAAACCGTTTCATTCGGGCGTAAATACCGCTTCTCATGATTCTGACAAGTGACAGTCACTTCTCGACTTTAAGTGGAAATCCACTCAACAAGCACTAGTATATGTATATATGCTACTCAAATTTCGAAATCAAATTTTTTCTCAAGAAATATTTTTTGCAAGCCATAGAACTCAAAGACAACACTTTAAATTTAGTCGAGTGTTCCATTGGTTTTTGATATGAGTGCTTTCCCGCGTGATCCTGCTCACCCAACAACATGCTCAGCGCAGCTCTCTGCATTAGAAATTCTTCTGGAGCATGATGGTGACGATGAGAGCGTTTGAAGAGTAGAGTAGAAGTATTTACAGAAATCTGAATCTGAAAACTGAATTGCGGTGCTGTTTTTCTACGACCTTTCTATAGCGAGCTATAATCAAAAGCTTTTTCGATTGAAATTGAAAACGCGTATCAATGAAAACCAGCGTGCCAATCCAATTTCCAGTAACTGTTTTGTTTCGACCTCTGTTCCACTGATTTCGTGAAGCGATAGTTTTGATAAGTTTGGCTACGTTAAGGAAACCCACTCTTCACACCTCTAACTTTCTTAGCTATATATGTAAATTAAACTTTCACTACAAATTTTGACTAACAGATCATCTCGGACTTAGCCAAATAAGTCGAGGTACCTATACCATCACAGTTATATAAGTTCTTTTTCAATTGGATGTCCTATTAGAAGACATAATTCACAAATTAATCAAAAACTTAAAAATGTTCAAGGCTTTGAAATTATGAGTGAGGTTAACTCCGTAAACGTAAGTCGGATAAGACTTTCCATACTCGTGACCTCACTTTTAAGATTGTAATTCGATCATTATCCCTTTAACAAAGAATGTGGTCGTCCTTACAAGGACGAATTAAATAAATAACTAAATAGAGTTGAACATCAGATACATGGTATAACTTTACATTTCTTGGGATGACTGTTTACTGCTACTCTTCGGCAAGAGCACTGGTTGAATATTCGGCAAAACTCCTCCTTGGAAAATCGTTACATGGGAGAGAAGTTGATTAAGTTCTTCATCATTCCGTATTGCTAATTGTAGGTAACGCGGAATAATTCTTGACTTTTTATTGTCACGTGCTGCATTTCCACCCAACTCAAGAAGTTCTGCAGCTAAATATTCCAGAACAGCAGCTAAATAGACAGCAGCTCCAGCACCAATGCGGTCACCATATCTCCCCTGACGGAGAAACCTCTGCACACGTGAAACGGGAAAAGTAAGACCAGCTCGCTCAGATCGATTTTTTTGTTTCTTAACCTCAACAGCACCCCCACGACTACTCATATTAGAAGAAAGAACGGTTACAAAAAACGAAAATTAGAAAAAACACTGAGAAAGATATTTTTGATAAGTAAACACTTTTGGCGATTGGCACTTTAATAATAGCGGCTTCTTTAAATGCTTCCTCTATTTATAGTGCACAGCAGATTGCATTTGATGTGTTGCAGTGTTGTTCAAAAGTTACTAATGAAGTAAAAGTACTTGGTTCGCTTCACCATTGTACACGGTGCTGTCGATAAACAGTAGCGGTGCTTGAAAACTATTTATATTTTTTTTTTTAAATTGACTTTAATTTTTTTCTTTTTTAGTTATTATAGATTAACTAATAACTAACTTCGACATACTAAAGTGTTTTTGTTCAGAAAATAAAGTACAATCAGGGGAAAACCCACAAAAAGTATTTTCTGGAAAAAGTACTTTTCATTTTTATAATGTCTCAAAATCTAAGAAAGATTTTCTTCTTCGGTTTTCTGTGTTTGACTCTGAGCTAATAAGTGCATTGATTACTTAAAAATGTGTAATGAGGCAAAGTTTGTAAAAAATTTATTTAAAGAATAAAATTGTTATTTTTTTTCCTTCAAAATTTTAATTTTGAGATGTGATTACTCAAAAACTATTCACCAAAATTACTTGAACTAACGTGTTAATAAGTAAAGGGTTTTCCAATAAGAGTAATATGATTTCTTTTTTATAAAAAACACACTTTTTGTTAAGGAAATTCAAATATTTTTTATTCAATGTGCAGTTCAATCAATACAATTAAGTTTTAAATAAAACGTCATTCAAATGGCCACCACGACTTCTTCTGCAGCAACGAATTCGATGAACCCAATTTTCGAGCACTTTTTCCACTAAATCAAGTCGTATATCCTGAATGGAACGTTCAATATTGAATTGTAAATCTTGAAGAGAATCCGGTTTATTTTGAAAGACCAATGACTTCAAATAACCCCACAAGAAATAGTCTAGTGGTGTTAAATCACAACTTTTTCTCGCAATTTGCTGTGTGACACGTAGCCACGTCTTGTTGAAACCAAATGTTGTCAAAATCAATATCTTCCAATTTCGCCTATAAAAAGTTGGTTATCATCGATCTATACCGCTTTCCATTGACAGTAATGGTGTTACCAGCTTCATTTTGAAAGAAGTACGGACTGATGATTCCACCAGCATAAAAACCACACCAAACTGTCAATTTAGGTGAATGTAATGGATTTTCATGAATATTTTGTGGATTTCCATCTCCAGTTTTGTTTATTTACCGCACCAGTCAAATGAAAGTGAGCCTTTCATGTTTTTCTTAAAAAAATCTTTATCGTTTTCAAGTTGTTCCAAGACAAAATCAGAAAATTCTCGACGTTTACGGTGGTCCAATTGTGAAATTGTAAACACTTCTGAATGCAATAAAAAGCAAATGGCAGATCATGATTTACTACAAATGGCAGAAACCCCCCTGCAAAATCATATCATACCTACCAATTGGAAAACCCTTTATTAGATTTCAATAACACTAAAGTAAGTGGTAGTTAGTGGCTTAGTTGGTTTGCAATATATTTTTTTTAATTAAGTAAATTTTTTTATAAAATAGCCCTTCCCACCTTATTGGAAAAAGATAAACCCAACATATTCGTCATTACAACCTATATATCCGCTCGAGTACTTGCATTCCCCAGAAATTTTTATCTCGTCGACGCGGATATATAAATAGTTTTCAAGCACCGCTACTGTTTATCTATAGTTCTATAGATTCCATATACAATAGTGGAACGAACCAAGTACTTTTACTTCATTAGTAACTTTTGAACAACACTGCAACACATCAAATGCAATCTGCTGTGCACTATAAATAGAGGAAGCATTTAATATTTAAAGAAGCCGCTACTATTTTTGTGCCGGTCGCAAAAGTGTACACTTATCAAAAATTTCTTTCTCAGTATTTTTTTAATTTTCGTTTTTTGTAACTGTTCTTTCTTCTAATATGAGTAGTCGTGGGGGTGCTGTTGGGATTAAGAAATATAAAACTCGATCTGATCGAGCTGGTCTTACTTTTCCCGTTTCACGTGTGGAGAGTTGTCTCCGTGAGAAGAGATATGCTGACCGCATTGGTGCTGGAGCTGCTGTCTATTTAGCTGCTGTTCTAGAATACTTAACTGCAGAACTTCTTGAGTTGGGTGGAAATGCAGTGCGTGACAAAAAAAAGTCAAGAATTATTCCGCGTTACCTACAATTAGCAATACGGAATGATGAGGAACTTAATCAACTTCTCTCCAATGTAACGATTGTCCAAGGAGGAGTTTTGCCGAATATTCAACCAGTGCTCTTGCCGAAGCGTAGCAGTAAACAGTCATCCCAAGAAATGTAAAGTTATACCATGTATCTGATGTTTAACTATTTAGTTATTTATTTAATTCGTCCTTGTAAGGACGACCAAATTCTTTGTTGAAGGGACAATGATCAAGTTACAATCTTTAGAAGTGAGGTCACGAGTATGGAAAGTCTTATCCGACTTACGTTTACTGAGTTAACCTCACTCATAAGTTTTATAGCCTTGAACATTTGTAAAAATTTTAGTTAAATTCTGGTTTATGGCTTCTCGAGGAAAGCAAATTGAAAAAGAGTTAAAATAACTGTTATGGTATACCTCCACTTTTTTGACTAAGTCCGAGATGATCCGTTAGTCAAAATTTGTAGTGAAAGTCTAATTTATATATATGTACAGATAGCTAAGAGAGTTAGAGGAGTATAGAGTGGGATTCCTTAACGTACCTTACCTAATCAAAGACGGCAAAAAAAAACTATTGCTTCAGGAAATCAGTTTAACAGAGATCCAAACAAAGCATCGTTAATTGCCACGCTGGTTTTCATAAACACGCACTTTCAATTTCTATCGAAAAAGTTTTAGATTATAGCTCGTTAATGACAGATAGTTTTTGTTTGATTTCAAAACAACAGCAAAGCAATTCAATTGAAGATTCCTGTAAAAACTTTGTTTTAAAACAATCTTCAAACGCTCTCATCATCATCATCATGCTCCAGAAAAATTTCTAATGCAGAGAGCTGTTCCGCGTTCTTTTATCCTTCGATGTTACGCGATGTAACATCGGCTGACATTATGTCGTTCCTAAATGCGAAAAAGTTACGAAATGTAACATCGATGTCGTTCCTAAATGCAATTTTGAAGTGTCAGAATGTTGCGTTTCGTAACTTTTTCCAATTCATCTCTGGGAGTTGAGTTTCGATGTTGATTTGTCACACCCCTCTAAAATTTTTGTTGCTCAGATTTGATTTGGATTTTTTCTCATTAATCTTTGAAAATTCTGTGAGCAGTTATTAATTTTCAATCTTCTTCATTTCAGAATTCTTTTTTCTTCATCAGAAACGAGTTTAGCTGGGTTTATATTTTAAGAAATAATTTATTCTTATTTTTGACAGACCAGCAAAGTGTTGCATTTTTTTTGTTTTGTAACAAAGTCAAACATACACAACAACAACGATGATTTTGACACTACTACTACATAAAAGAACGGACTACTGCGCTCAGCATTTTTTCTATTCCTTTTTTGTTAGGTGAGCAGGTTGCCCTTCAGTCCCTAAAGAAGATTTTGAGTCAGCATCAGAAAAGTAACGTACACATTTACCTAAAAAATGTTTGGGAGAGGTGCAGCCACATATTATGATTTTTAAACTTAAGTTTCTTTGGTTTTGCGTAGTTTGAAAACGCTGGACGCTACAATTTTATGTCACTTTTCATTGGACGAAATGAACCGTTCAAGAGCATTCTCAAACCGTTCCATTTGCAAAAAACTCGCTTCTCATGATACAAACAAGTGACAGCCACTTCTCGATTTGAAGTGAGAATCCACTCAAGAACCACTTATACATATTACTCAAATTTCAAAAAAAAAATTTCACTTTACCAATATTTTTCATGAGCTATAATTGTTTCACTCACACAATTGAATTTGTCAGAACTGAACAGAAACAGTTTCAGGTGTTCCATTGGTTTTTCAAATGATTCAAACCACGGCCGAAACAAATGAAAAGCGACACAAGTATCGCTTTCCATTGGACGAGAAGAACCGTCCAGGAGCATTCTCATAGGTGTTTCACTCACACAAAGGCAATTACGTTGAATTGAATAGGAAAAATGTTGGGTGTTCCATTGGTTTTTAAAATGAGTGCTTCCCCGAGTGAAACCAATGATAAGCGACAATAGTACTCAAATGTCAAAACGAAAATATTCCCCAAGGAATACTTGTTTATTAAACTTATATTAAAAAGTTAAATAAAAAAATAAAAAAAAATAGCCATTTACAAATAATTATTTATGTTGTCAATCTGGCAGACGGCGTTACGCCATGCTATAAAGATTTTTGTACTATCAATTATATGTGTAAATTAATAATTTAATAAAAATCTAATCTAATCTAATCTAATCTACTTGTTATGACTCATAGGTGTATAACTCACACAAATGCAATTACGTGAAACTGAATAGAGACAATTTTGGGTTTTCCATTGGTTTTTAAAATGAGTGCTTCCCCGAGTAAAACCAATGGAAAGTGCCAAGTGGAAAGCGACATGAGTAAAAAAAATTTGCTCAACTTAGACCGCCATAACTTGTAAAATAATTAATTTTTTTTTTTAAATTTTAGTGAAGTAATGTTAAAGTATGATGAAATGATACTCTGTTTTTACTTATGTGAAATAAACTTAATTACTAGTAAAAAAAAATTATTAAAAAATGGCGTTTTTCATGCTCCTGACAACACCTAACCCCTTAAAAAACAAAGCATTTGCTTTCAAAAACACTATAGTTAATGGCTTAGTTCGTTTTTAATAATTTTCTTTTTTGAAATTAAGTTAATTTTTTATAGAATAGTCTTACCGCCCAAACATGTTAAGATCTACCCCCTCTTGTACGATTTTTTTCTTGTTTTAAACCATCACATCCGTCCTGAGCTTTTGTTGTATCTTATGCAAAATAACCCGTATAGATGGCTTTCATGCACAGCCACTTTAGATTCACGTTGAATATTCGTTCTTTGTAATAGGAATTTTTGAAGACATACCTTTTTTCGAAAAAAGCCTATGGCAATACTGTAACGCTCGCTGAGTTCGAAAAAATTAAACTTTGCTTTCTATCTAATTATGTATGTATATACAGTCAAACTTCTTTATAACGAACTTCTTTATAACGTAATTCTCTCTATAGCGAATTTCATTTCGTTCCCCTTAAAAAATATCCCATACGAATTAGGTTCTTTATAACGAAGTTCCCTATAACGAAATTCTCTTTATAAGGAACTAATTTCTTTGACCCAAAATTAAATTTGTTTCTTTATAACGAAATGTCAATTTTCAAATTTGAAAACAAAGATTTTTATTCCTAGATTTAATAGGGAACTCCCCGTTTTGGCAAGAATTTTCTAAAAGTTGCATGAAAAAGGGTACATGTGTTGTAAAAGTTTCACGCACATAGACAGGTGAATCGTTTAAGTTTAAATTTTAAGTTCGCGAATCACTTATACAAAAAAGTCGAAGCGCAAGGCTATTTCGTTATCAGAGAAATTGGCGATTATTGAAAAAGTTAAAAGTAGAGAAAAAAAAGATTTGACTGAAAAATTTGGTGTGTCGCTTAGTACACTATCAACAATTTCAAAGAATGAATTAAAAATTTCAAAGTTTGACGAAGCAAGTTCAAACAGAAGTAAAAAAAATTACGAAAAACAAAATTTGGTGATGTGGATAAAGCAATGTTTAATTCAATGCATATTTTCATCTTTCTAAATTGGAAGATTCTTAAAACCAAAACTGTTCATGTTCAATCAAAAATTGATATGTTTTTAACTTAAAAACTAAAATTAATAAATTTCTTTAAAATTAGTTCTTTTTTGTACCACTGTTTTTTTTTTTAATATAAAAAAATACTTGCAGTGTAAAAAAATAAATTTTCTATATAGGTAACGAATTTTTTATAAAACTTATTTATAACGAAGCAATTTTTTGTTCCCTTGAAGGTTCGTTATAAAGAAGTTTGACTGTACCTCTTTTGTTTGATATACAATTCGATTAAAAATAAAAAACTAACTCTCTGGTTGCATCAGCGGTATATAGGAAAGCAAATCACTGGAGATCTTTCTAGCAGTTTCGAACAGTAGGGGAATTGTGCTCAAGATGACATACTTTTTGTTTAAAGTAAGAAATAAAATTTTCTACAAACCCTAGCGTTAAAATCTTTACATAATTGAATAATTAATGATTGTATGGAAAAAATAAAGTAGGAATGAATAGTTTAAAGTAAAAAGAATTTATTTAAAAAAATTAGTTAAAAACAGTCCGAGGGTAAGGCTAAGATGACATAGTTGGGTATAAGATGACATACTTCATGAGGGTAAGATGACATATTGTAAAAATGCCTGATTTATTTGGCTTTTCAGCTTCAGTCAGTAAATACCTCACATTTTCAACTATGATTTTCGGCCATTTAGCTTTCATGATTTTTGTTTTATACTTGGTGAAATATAATTATGTACTTTAAATTTGCATTTAAATGTTTAAATTTAAAAATAAGGTTTGTGTTTTTAGTAGGAATGTCATAGTATTTATAGTATGTCATCATGGACTGATAAGCAATATGCCATCTTACCCGATAGGAAATAAAACTTTTACAACCATTCAGGAATCAAAACATTAGGTTTGTTCGTTGAAGCCCTAGGGTCGCCATGGGGTCGCCACAAAGCGTTTTTTGAGAAACCTAAATTCGCACTGAATGTCAAATTGAGTGTTTTTTGAGCCATAGGTTTGCCACAGGTTTTCCCCAAACTCGCCCTAGCTTTTTGCTGTGGCGATTTGAGGGCTGTCAAATGGCTTGTGTTTTTATTTAAATGACAGGGATGTGTGGCGATTTGTGGTTTAGCGTTTTTTGAGGACTGGAAAACCCAGGTTTTTTTGACAACTCATGGGGTTGTCAAGAAAACCTGGGTCAACCCTCGGGAAAGTTCAACGAACAGACCTATTATAATTAAGGAGCCAAATCACACAAAAAATATTCTCTATACACATAAATGCAAACATAAAACACAAAGGATATAGAAAAACACTTAATTTTTTAAGCAATTTTGAAGTAAACAATGACTCGCAAAAAAATTTATTCTCTAGCTTTTTCGTTTGAACCGATCACGATTACAGCAGGTATTATACTGGCAGCTGTAAGTTTATTCTGGCAAAACAGATAGAAAAAATGCATGTCTGGATATGTTCGAGAGAACTGTAGCGGCTTTATAAGCAGAGAAAATACGAGTATGTCATCTTACCAGAGTATGTCATCTAGAGCAGAACTCCCCTATATAGAGCCTGCTATAAACCATTCCCCAACCATAGTATGGCTAGACACTGTCTCCTCCCGGTATATTTTTGCGCACACACACTCACTCGCAAGCAACGTCTTCCATTAGATATACGTTATATTGATGCCACTTTGTTGAATCGGTTGAACGTTGGGGTTTCGTTTAGGGAATTTGTCTTGAATGTTGGGTAAACATTACAGTACCTACATTATCGGCCCTATCGAGGTAACCGTCGCAGCGGAGTTTTCTCCGCACCGCATTTTTTTCGGAGATTCAATTTTGCTTCGAAGTAGTTGTCGTCGTAAGAAATTTTTCACAAATGCGGCAATGCATTGCATTCCCAAAACTAAAATCTCCGCAACAAAAACTTATCGGAGAACGTCGGATCGTCCGATCGTAGAACTACCACGAAGCAAATGTTTCCGATCGGACAGAATTCCGCTCCGACGGTTACCTCGATAGGGCCGTATAATATGATAGTTTTTACAATGTCGACGGCATATCGACAGCCAAAAAGCGACATGATAAAGCTAGTTGCAGTTTTAATTTGTATTTATATGGTAGTATGATTTGAACAAAATTTTTAACAAAACTTGAAAAGCGGAGCAAAAAATGTTCAAAGAGTCCCCTTTCTTTACAAAGCTGTGTACTGAAGTGGATGAGACAGATAATTTATATAATAGATAATAGTGAAAAAATGGTTTTCCGTCGATGGACCACATATTGCAAAATTTTGTTTGTTTGCGTTTCTTAATTTTGGGTGACTTTGCGTAACTTTATGTCCAAATCTGTGTAACTTTGAGGAACCTTAATTTGTATAACTTTGTGCAGTTTGCATAGCTTTGCGTAACTTTTTGTATTTTCGAGTAACTTTGACCTTTGAGTAATGTAGAGCAAATTAGTTAGTCATTTCGCAGTTTTACGCAGATTTGCTTAAATTTATTGCTTAATTTTAGTTTTCCCTGATTTGCGTTACTTTGCTTACTTCCAATTTCCCTAACTCTGCATAATATCGGTAGTTAGTAACTTGGCGTAGTTTGCGCAACTGCGTGGATTGCGTTTATTTGCGTATCGTTGTTTGATTTTGCGAAATTATATTTGCACAAATTTGAGTTTTTTTTATTTGCGTAGCTTTTTTCGTTTTGTTTTGTTAACTTTGCATAAGTTTACTTACTTGATTATAAACAATTGCTGAGCTTTTCGTTGCTTTGAGTAACCTTGCGTAGCTTTGCGTAATTTTGCGAAGCTTTGTGGAAGAAGACAATCAATATTTCAAATTTAACAAGAAGTAGACATTACGTAAAGGCAACATTTTTCAAGCTTAAAAATACTTCGGAAGAGTTGCTCTCGAGTGAGTAGCAAAATTAAAATTAAGCTTCGCAACAAGCTGTCCCTTTTTTTTGCACTCTATAATTTATTTTACCGTTTTTAGGTTTTTCTCTAAATTAAACGTATTCTTTATGGTGCTGCAGTGATTGTGTTCAACCGTATCTTGTATTGTATTTTTTTATCTTTCTTCTACAATTAACTAGATTCATTTATTCAAATTTTTTTAATAAATTTTTCGTCAACGGTTTAAATGCACACATAATCGTAGCCTACAACACCCTTTCTCTGTGATTGAGAGAGATTGGATTCAAATTGATGATTTTCTATTGCAAATTGACCAATGTATTCATGCAGCTTTTTGATAAACACGCAAAAAATAAACCTGCAACGAAAGAATGGGGTGTTTTGATAGTTTGGCGTTACCACTGGAACAAATATGCCGGACGACCAAACAAAAACGACTTTGGATAAAGACCAATAGTGCATGATTCACACTCTAGCTAAAACTAAATATGTATCTGAAACCAAACATACACAGAAATCATTCCCCAGAAAGACAAATTCGAGAGTCAGCTAAATTTTTTTAAATATCTACTTAACGAAACAGCGAAGATAGGTATTTTATCAGGCCTCCAGACTTAATGTCTACAAAACTGTCAAAACAACAACAAAATACCCAGTACCATAGCACCGTTTTAATTGCAAATTTAAAAAATAACAAAAATTTCAACAATTTTGATTAACAACAAAGCGTTTTAAAAACTTTAGCCAGACTCCTGAGCTTGACGGTACTCAAAGACACTACCGCGTTCAATATACTGCTGATTTTCTTCTACAACTTGGTCAGCATTATCTTGATCGTCCTTAGGTATTCCATATCCTCCTCCACCAGGAGTTTTCATTGAAAAAATATCCTAAAAGAAAAGAAAATAATTATTTCATCGGAAAAGATACTATTCAAAAAAAAATTCTTACCCCAGTATCCACATCTACTGCGGTCTTTCCACCTAGACACACAATTTTTCCATCGTTCTTAATCAATAAATTCAATCCTCTCTTTGCTGGTTTTCCACCATTCAATCCATATGGCTCCAAAGCCCGGCGTTCGGTAAGTACCGATAAGGTCAGCGGCTTTCTGAATAACAATTCTCGTTGGACACCTTCACCACCACGGAACGCACCATCTCCACCCGATTGATCATCTCTCAAACAGAATTTATTCAAAATCATTGGATAACGCAATTCCATGATTTCAGGATCAGTAATTCGAGTGTTGGTCATGTGGGTATGAACACCTCCGGTTCCATGCCAGTTAGGTCCAGCTCCACTTCCACCAGCAACGGTCTCATAGTAGCCCCATTGTTCATCACCAATAGTCACGTTGTTCATACATCCCTGCGAAGCGGCACATACACGGAATGCCTTTAAAACAGTGTCGACAACACGTTGAGATGTTTGCACATTGCCACCAACCACTGCGGCTCCATCTGATGGATCCAGAATTGAGTTCTTTGGAATGACAATTTTGATTGGGGCTAAGCACCCTTGATTGAGTGGTACATCATGTCCGACCATACATCGAAGACAATAGATCAAAGCTGAGAGTGTTATAGCTCTGGGAGCATTACAATTACCCCAAACTTCATAGCCAGATCCTGTGAAGTCACAGAGTGCTGATCCTTGCTCTTCGTCGATGGTAACTCGAAGTTTGATTGGTGACCCATCATCCATTCGCTCTTCAGCTTCGAGTACAGTTGAACCTGTCCTTAGTTTTGCATCTTTTGCAATTTGTTTGAGCATGTCTCTTACAGCCAATTCAGCGTTTTGTTGAATGAAGGTCATGTAGGCTTGGACTACATGGAGACCATAGGAATCAATTAGTTCGGACACCAGCTGAATACCCCTGTGATTAGCTGCAATTTGTGCTTTTAAATCGGAAATATTGTCCGAAAGATTACGCGTTCCAGTTGCACCCTTTGCACCAGTTGGAGTAGTCAAACGTTCCACAACTTTCTCTTCTTGGAATGTCCCACTTTCGACTATCAAAAATGATTTGAATGCAGTTCCCTCTTGAGCCAAAGTAGTGGAATGAGGAGGCATTGACCCAGGAGTAATGCCACCAATATCAGCGTGGTGTCCTCGAGATGCCACAAAAAATACTGGCTTCGACTGACCTCTGAAATCACAATATAAAATCAATCAAATTGATTTTCAAGTAAAGCTTTTTATAACTATTACTTACTTGTAGAAAACAGGAGTAATGACAGTCAAGTCAGGAAGATGTGAACCTCCCGCCTGGGGATGATTAGACAAGAGCACGTCGCCATCCTTCAAAGTGTTTCCACGCACTTTCAGTTGATATTGGACAGTTTCTTGCATAGCACCAAGATGCACTGGAATGTGAGGCGCGTTACTTACTAAGCCTCCATCAGGTCCAAACAAAGCACATGAAAAATCTAATCGCTCTTTGATGTTGGTCGAGATTGATGTTCGTTGAAGGACTCTGCGAAATGAAATCAAAGTAATTTCGGCACGCTTCTTTGACTCTTAATGTGTCTTACCTTCCCATTTGCTCTGCGATACTCATGAAACGATGACTGAAAATACTCAGCTGAACAGCATCTAGTTTATCATCGACTTCCTTCTTCGATCCTGAACCGATATTGATGACCAAATCACCACACTTTGTTACTTCAGCTTCACAATTCGGTTCAAGAAGAACGGTGGATAGCTTATCAATGAAAATAGCAGGTCCTTGAATCTTATTACCAGCAAGGAGGTCTGATGTAAGGTATATGGGAGATTCAAAAGCTCCTTGCTCGAAGAAAATCTTAGTCGTTCCTTGAGGTTCTGGAGCGACACTATTGGCTTTTTTGATTTCATATTCTGGTGGGGTCTTGTTTTTGCCAGAACCTCTAACACGAATATCGTCGATGACGATCTTTCGATTTTGTAGGACAAATCCGAACTCGGTCTTATACCGTTGCAAGAAAGTGGCATTGAAGTCACCGTAGTTAGCAAGGAGAACATCACTTGGTTTATTTCCTAATTCGAGTGGAACGGCGCTGCACATAAGAGCGCAATCAGTGCCATCGTATCGAATATGTAAAAACGGCTCCAGAATAATTTCTTCAAAACCTTGTGTTTGCAAGTGGGAACGGCACTTAGCAGAAAGATCATCTAAACGTTCTTTTAGAAGAGGAGAGTTTTCCGCATTAAACTCTAGGCCGCAAGGTTCCTGGACTTCTTGTACAACATCGGCCAAAGCAATTCCATATGCCGAGAGAATACCAGCGTATTTGTGAATAAGAACCTTAGACATTCCCAGTTCACGAGCTATGCTGCATGCATGTTGACCACCGGCTCCACCAAAGCAAGCCAAAACGTGTCTAGAAGTATCTAACCCACGAGACTGGGTAAGTGCTCGTATTGGGCGACACATAGCCTCGTTGGCCACTCGTATGAAACCTAATGCGATTTCCATTAGAGTTGAATTTGTATTTAGGCTAGCATTGATCTCTAATCTTAGCTTTTCGAATTTTTCTTTCGTAGCTTCGTAGTCGAGAGCTTCCTTTTCGGTAGGCCCGAAAATTTTTGGGAAATACTGAGGCAACAGGCGTCCCAAAATAAGATTTGCATCAGTTACAGTCAGCGGACCACCTTTCTTATAGCAAGTTGGTCCAGGATGAGCTCCAGCAGACTCAGGTCCAACAACAAAGAGTCCTGAACGGAAGAACAACTGTGAGCCTCCACCTGCCGCTACAGTATTGATATCAAGTTGTGGTGCTTGAATAGTCACTCCAGCAGTTGTTGATTCAATGACATGAGCATAGGAACCAGCGAATCGAGAAACATCTGTAGAAGTACCACCCATATCAAAGCCAATCAGTGGCTGGTCTGTCTCACGAGCACCGGTGACGGCATAACCAACTACACCTCCTGCTGGGCCACTGAGTATAGCTCTAGCACCACGGAAATTTTCCATCTGCGTGAGACCACCATCAGATTGCATGAAGAGGACATCTATGCCTTCCAAATGATTTTCGAAACCAGATTTGAAACTATAAGAATATTTTTGTTGTTGAATTGATAATGTATGGTAGGGTTAGGGACGAAATAAATTTAACCTTGAGAGATAACGTTCGACGTGTGGTGTTAGATAAGCCTCTGCACAAGCAGTATACCCTCTAGCAACTAAACGACACATTGGCATCGCTTGATGTGACAGCGTCACATGAGAAAAGCCAAGTTCTTTTGCAATGGCTCCAATTTCTAGTTCATGATGGGGACAAGCGTAGCTGTGGGCTAAGACCACAGACACTGACGATATGCCTTCGTCGAGGACTTTCCTTAAATCTTCTTTGATGACTTTATGGTTGACGGGACACTTCTCTAGATACTTGGCACCAGCAGCTCCCTCAAGTTCTCTCCAACATTGGTCTGGAAGCAAAATATGATGAACAACTAGAACTAAAAACAAGAGTAATTGGTAATTATGATTTTACCTAGTTGGCAACGATTTTTTTGTTCAGGTACAATGCGGCAATCGACCTCGACAACAGTTTTATACAAGTTCGTGGGCTTTCGAATGTTCAAATCAAAGATTTTGGGTCTGGCTTGGTTACCAATGTATAATAAGTCCTTGAACCCACGGTTTACGACAAGAGCTACAGGGTCTCCCTTTCTTTCCAAAAGAGCATTGGTTGCCACCGTTGTTCCCATGCGTACCCAACCAATTTGTGAGGTGTCGACAAGTCCCGATGCAGTCAAATCTTTGCCAGTTTCCTAAAAATCCACGATGTAATATTTATTTGAAACATTGAATCGCTCCTCACATCTCACCTGTTTAAGAATTCGTCGAATCCCTTCTCTTGGCGCATCGCTATAATTTACAGGATCCTCGGAAAGCAGTTTAAGTGTTTTAACTTCTCCATTGGGACAAATACAAATGACATCAGTGAAAGTACCTCCACGATCTACAGCAAAGCAATATTTTCCGTTTGACGACATGCCTAGAAAACTTCTTTAAACACGAGTTATGCAATAATTTCCAGCTGCGACACGATAAGCTTCCAATAAATCAGGTAGCAGATAATAGTCGGGATGTAGTTAATAGCACAATAGTCTGATTTTGAACTAGCTTCACAGACAGATTCGACGAAAATAAACGAAAGCCGGCCGAGCAATGGGAATTTATATCAAATACGCTCACAGTTTACAGATAAATGCTCCATATAGACTAATAGAGAATCAAAAATATAACAAACAAAACAATTAAAGATAAGTAACAGCAAATATTAATGGAGAAATTGAAAAAGAAAAAGTTGATAAGATGCTATGATAAAAAAAAACGTGAAGTCGTCGATGAGGATGCGAGCAGAAATGGAGGCAAACAAAAATCAGCTGTTTGGACAATGACAGTTAGGAGGTTTATAGATATGATTAAAGAAAGTATGTACAACAACCAAAATGAGGTTTGAGGAGCATTGAATATGTATGTTGTGTAGTAAATATCCTCAAACTGTGCCGATTAAAGACCATCTTTTGGCGAGGCCAAAGCGCTCGTCGTTATCTATTCTTCCTCCTACATTAAAATTATTCCCACCAAAGCGGACAAACGAGATAAGTTAATTAGATTAGGTAAACGCTAGTCGTAGGTTTTCTTTTTGTGACACGCCAAACCTTTTTAGTATCGAAAAATAGACTTGTGTCCTTTTTTCCTTTTAATCACAAATCGTTTGATACAGCGTAGTTCATTTTTAGTTTTTCTAACTACACAGTGAAATGTTCAAATACATATTAGGTCTGTTCGTTGAACTTTCCCCAGGGTTGACCCAGGTTTTGTTGACAACCCTATGAGCTGTCAAAAAACCTGTGTTTTCCAGTTCTCAAAAAACGCTAAACCACAAATCACCACACATCCCTGTCATTAAAAAAAAATACATGTCATTTGACAGCTCTCAACTCGCCACAGCAAAAAGCTAGGGCGAGTTTATGGAAAACCTAGGTCAACCCTAGGGCTCAAAAAACACTCAATTTGACATTCAGGGCGACTTTGGGTTTCTCAAAAAGCGCTTTATGGCGACCCCAGGGCGACCCTAGGGCTTCAACGAACAAACCTATTGTTTCTCCGACAATTCGCTGGTAGAACAAACAACATGCAGTTGCAGTTGAACGAATCGAGTCCTACCAAGTAACAACGCCAGCTAGATATGAGCGTAAAGTATCAGTTAGTTGAATTATTCTAAAATAGCAAGTGTTGAAACTTGACTGCCAAAATATGTTACCATTTTGAGTAAGGCCGGTGCCCAGGGCAACGGATTTTGTTTTTAAATTTCAGTTTCATAGCACCTAAAAATTTGTTTCCAACCGATTCCCAGTTGTTTCGGTCGGTCGTTTTCGTGACATGGGGATATCATAGGAAAAATTTAAGTTGAAGTTGAAAAATACCATTATTCAGTCACGTATTACTCGATCACGTGTGCGGTAGTTCGCCCCCTGATGAATTACATTACAGTTCTTCATTTTTTCACTAGTAATAAAACAAATGAATTCATGCATTTATTAATATTTTTTGCTGTCAAGAATGCGATTTAACCATCATGTCATAAAAAATATACATACAAAATCGTAAACTTTTCTTCCCTTGCCCCGTAATTTCCGTATTATTGACAAAGGCAAGAATTTAAATCTAAAAATTGATTTTCCGCCAAAGAAATGTAAATAACTATTGAACGATCGCCTTCGTCCTATCGTCACATTTTGACGGTTAAACATGTTACGGAAAGCATTGGTTCTGTCGTCTATCATCTGAGACGATAGCGTTTTTTTGTGTTACGGAGGGCAGTATTATCGTTAAAAAGATATCGTCTCACTATCGAATACTTACGGAATGGCCCCCCAGATACGCTTACCTAAGTAAACGTGTTCAGCCATTCAGACCAAAAGATTACAGGGTTTTGTCTGACATTTGGATCACTTTCTTTCTTTCACTTTTTTTAGGAAAAAAAAAAAAAATTACATAAAACCATGTGATTGTTATGACAACTGGTTTGAGTGCACGAATTCAGCGCAGAAAATAGCTTCTATCCTGTACCACTTGTTTTGCTATGGTTTTTTTCATAAAACACTTCGCTTATGAAAAAAAAAAATTGTTAGGCTTTGGGAACTTTCCTATGGCCATATAAGTTCTTTAAAGATGTCCAGCAGAAGCCAAACGGTACAAATCAAATATAACAACCTTTACACTGTCACACAAAAACGTACTTAATCTACGAAATTACAGTAATTTTTTTTTAATGAATGTAAGGTGCTTGTGGCGTAATTTTTACCATGTGTGCCTGTTACGCGAGAGTTTCGTGGTTCAAATCCCAACAGAATGTAGTAAATCCACTGCCATGAAAAGCGCTTTCTCGATTAGCCGCTCGAAAATCGCAGAAAACTCGTTCAATTCATTCCATTGCCTCACCAGGCATGGTTGTGAAAAATGCGATACGCCCCGGGGCTCCCCACTCCTTTGCGCCACCCTATGTACGAATGTAAAATCAAAGTGCACAAAGCAAGTTTTGCTGTTTAATATGTTAAACGTTTAGCAGTGGAACAAACCCTTTGAATCTTTGAATTTTAATCGAACTGATTTTATGCCTTTTTATTTTCGTGTGCAGAAATTTCATCTTCAGAGTTATTTAAGTTTTTAGGAAAATCGAAAATAATAAATTGCAATCGTGTGGCAACCACATTTGGAATATTTTTTTGTTTTTGAAAAGTTGAATTCCCATATTTCACAGCCTCTGTCGGCAGCAATCTAGAAAAGATTTCTGACCCATTAAAAAGATATCCTAGGTACGTGTATCCGAGATAGGCTATCGGATAGGCTGTTGAGCGCGCCAATTGTTCATCTCGTGCTAATCAGATACCTCAAATGACTCCGACGTGATCGAACGAAAATCATAAGCGGAAATCCCAGTACACTTAATATCTTTGTTTTCTGAAACTCTTATTAAAACTTTTGCAAAGAAATGAATTTCGCTAGCAAAAATGAAATAAGTCTAAAGAGACATAAGCGACATTTGAAACTCGAAATTTACCGGTGAATTTTTGATTTAACCAGTTAAATTTTAAATAGGTGGTATACGATACGTGAGATCAAGTATACTGTAATCCCAAAATGGCTACTCACTGACGTGAGCTGTAGTTTGGCTCTAGATCTCCCCGAATCACCCGATGCATTGGGTATATTGGCTTCAGTAGTTGTTGCAGCAAAAAAATTCGGACAGGAAGAGGAGGCTTTGGTCACTGAATTTTTTCTACCATGAATAATTGCCAGATGAATTACATACAAAATGAATGCAATTCCACGGGAACCTGAAAGGCTTAAACAGTAACACATGGCAGAAACCAGAGCGGGCTGCTGTTGCAAAAGAAAAATACGTTCCAAAGATCGCAGAACATTACCAGCACACTATGTGCTCCTCAAGTTTTCCTTTAAAAATAAGAGGTTTCTTGCTTAGTATAAGCATATTTTGAATCACGTCTTTCAATACCCAATCTGTATCTGAAATTTATACAATCAATTTCATCACACTAAAATCTGAATCAGAAAAATTTAGTTATTAAATCTTCGCGAATGCTTCCTTACAACCTATGGTCAGGTGATTGTGATTTCGTGGAGAGCGATGACTACCCTTCTCGTTAGGAGCAAAATCGTCCGCCTTCATGTCATGGACGTATGCTATTTCTATTGCTATTGTTTGGAGGTAAATATGAATTTGTGTCTGCAGCGACAGCCAACCGTTCTTGCATTTTTTAGAAACATTGATCGTATTAAAGCACACGTTATCGAGTAACTCGTGACGGAGTTATGTAAATTTGGTATTACCGCTTACGTTATCGAGTAATCTAGTACCACAATTTGGCATTCTCTCATCAGCAATCGAATGGAATTTCAATTGACGCGTGAAGTGCTCACTGATTACTCATGAAACGAAAATATAAGAAATTTTGTGTATATTTTTTTTGATATTAATTACGAAGGTAGACTACTTTATCCGAAATTTGTTACCAAGAAAGTGTCCAAGTCCTCATCCACCGAAAGACAATCGCAGCCGTCTAGGTATTAATTGACTAGATTTCTGTTAACAACACCATCGAATGCATTTAATGTTTTAACTTTCTGATATTCTCACTAAAAGTTGTCTTTTTTTTCGCGAAAGAATGAATTTTGCTTAGAAAAAAAAAAACAAAAAATTAATATAAGAACACATCAGCAACGTCTGTTAAGTGGTACCCGTGGCGTGATGGTTAGCATTAGCATGTCTGCCTGTTAACGCAGAGGTTCGTGGTTCGAATCCAAACAGAAACCAAAAATGTTTTTCCACGGGTATCGCCTTTCGCGAGGAATTGGCAAGTCCTCCGGCGCTAGTAAATTCATTGCCATGAAAAGCGATTTATCGATCAACCATTCGGACCCTGCAGAAAATTGTAGGTCCCTTCCATTCCCCCACAAGGCATGGTTGTGAGAAATGCGCTAGGCCCTTGGGCTCCTCGTTCTGTTGCGCCTATTTATTTATTTTAACGTCTGTTAATTAATAGAAAGTCAAAATATACGACGAAATATTCGATGTTACTAGAACAATTTTAAATATCGATACATGAGATCACGTATGGTGCAATCCCAAACCACTTACTCACTCGATAACGTGAGCTGTAATTCAACCCCAGATTATACGCACTAGGTGCATTGAGAACTAATGGCTTAGACACCTTATTATGTCATCGACTCCTGGTATTTCAGCAAGTATCTAAAAATCTATAACCTAAGAAGTTAGTAAAAGGTTACTAGAAGCACAATTGAATGGTGCTTAGTTGTAAGCGCATTCGGGAGTTCAAAAAAAAGTATCTCACAAAAAATAAACTCTTTTTCAATTCTTTTTCGTCTTTATTCCCTAAAACCAATTCCTCTTTTTCTTCTCTGATTTAAGTCTTATCGGTTAAGAATACTTTTAACGACATCTTCATTCAACTATGAGTATAAATGCTTTTTTTTTTGGAAAAAGAAAACATTCTGTCTGTTATTGAGACTGGATTTTCAATCCAAAATTGGATGTTCTTGCTGGTAACTAGACCATCCGGAATTTTTGTTTGAAAAATAATCACTCAATCATAATCCTTTACAACATAATCTGTTATCCCAATCCACTTGACGAACACAGGACAATCAGTGCTTGAGTCTGAATGCACACATCCTCATCCTTATATAGAAATGCCATTCAAAGGCAACAGAATAGAAAGAGGATCATATAGGATAGTAGCGATTGCATTCTTACTTGCTAAACGAACGAACGACCAACTACGTACGGCAGCCTGCTCTGACTTGGGGATCCGAAAGCTGGATGATACTTTACTTTGAGTCCATGGACTAGTACAGGGCTCTTCTTCTTCTGATGTCACCCACACTTAGTTCCGTGCTGTTTTTATACCACTGAGGAATTATTAAGGATAACACAACCACATTTATCCTCGCATATGCGGATATAGAGACATCAAGACAAGGATGATATAAAAGTCACTATTGTAGCTTAGTTTCTTTTCTCGTATGTTATCAAGTGTTTTCGAATGCCGGAGGAGTCTGTACAGAGAAAAAAAGCAGAAAAACAAAAACAAATAAACGAAATGAATATCGTAAAAAGAGGAGAGCGTGGACGACCAGGTCTAATCCACTTAAAGGATGTTAGAAGTCAACCATCCAACCAACCAACCAACGAACCCGCACCAACCGTCCGACCTAGTTCGCTTTTCATCTCTCTGTCACACAAGGATATAGAAGAATACCCATGTCCTTATAGCATGGCCCATTTATGTAAGGAAAATGAAGATATTAAACTGAATAACTGAAACGCATCACCAGACCTGAGGCACTTTTCAGTTGGTTTGCTAAGGAATCCCATGATATTTAATATCATCATCATCGTCATCCTTCAGCAAAGGAGCAACGCGCAAGGATCAACATGTGTATCGCCCAAGAAAGTATGCACACAGCATCGTCTCCCGTCTTTTTTTTTTTTTTTTTTTGTTTCTTCATATGTGAGCTTAAAATGCAAAGCATATTCTTTCATCTCCGGCAACGAAGGATATATTGACAAGTCAATAAAGAAGGACCAAGCCATAGCAGCCTATGAAAAGTTTTCAGAAGAAAACGTCACAAAAAAAAAGAGTAAAAATAGAAATTGACATAAAGGCCTGGCATTGCTTTTTAAGACGCCCCTCCTTATTCTGATGTACGAAAGTATGATAGCTTCTGCAACAGGACTCAAGAGTCATGAGAATTTGCAAATAAAATTCCATCTTGCCCTAGTCGTCGTCGTCGCTCTTCATTCATTTTTGCATTTTTTAAGCAAAGTCCTTTTGTTTTCTATGCAAATAATGTCACCAAGTGAATGTCCTGAATAGAATCATAAAGGCGATGGGGTGGGGTATATGATGGTGTGTATTATAATGTCAACACTGTAATCCATTTAAGGCGGAAAGTTTGCTCTTCCCTTGCCTTCATTTTGTTCTCTTCTTTTCATTTCGTCCTGTATATGGAAAGAAGGGAAGGCGAATGTTCGGTGAGTGTAGCCAAGACAGCATCCCTGATGAATCGGTCAATTTTGCTTGGTTCGTGCTCGAAGAGTCCTACTTGAAAACTTAATTACTTCGTGGAGACTGCTCAATTTGTGTGATCCATGGAGGGATAACCGCCTCGCCCGCCGTCCGCCAGTCATAGTGTACATCCTTACTTAGATCGGGTAGTGACATCTTTCGGTTGGATACCTTTTCGCTACCTTATCCACTGTTGGGTTAATACTAAGTGTTGTTCTTTCATTTGCGGGTGAACGTTCATATAGCGGTGATGTAGTGGTGATGATGGTGGCATTTCGGTATTGACATTTGGCAGGTGAATGGAGTTTGGATGAACGCGTTGACTTTTCTTTTAATGGAAAATTGGATGTTTAATTTTTCATCACCTTCGTATGCTTTTTTTTTCTGATATTCCTTTTAGTTTGTCGGTGGGTGAGAGTTTTTTTTTTAAATTTATTCTATCGGTAAGTATAGGAGCTGAGAGTGTTCCTTTTTTAAACTTTAAGCTAAACCATCTTCGGCAGGAAGATTGCTTTAGATAAGATGAAAATAGAATTGGAATTGAAAGTGCATTAAAATGTAGGTTAATAATATGCAAAGATTTGTTTGTTCAGTTGATACTCAAATCTGCTTCAAATCCAACGTGGGGGTCTTTTGACTGGCTGCATTTATGTCAGTCCATGCCCATGGCTAATGGTAAAGTAAATAGTTTATAAGCTTGTGTTAACAATCTTAAAGACTAGCTGTAAAAACAAAACTGTAGGAGGAAAGTATGTATTGACTTGAGTCAAACAAGTTTGCAAAATTAAATTATTTGTTTTCATGAAAAGAAACCTCCAACGGAAGTTGTCAAGAAGGCAACTCCTCGAGTAATCGGAAACGTGATAGTTAATATATTGGATGAAGTTGAATTTATGTTACACTTGTTATCTAAGCTATCATTAGCTGTGGAGCAAAGTGAGAAGCACCTACTTAGGGTGTTACTAAACATTCAACTTGGCAGCACATAACAATGACATTTAAACCCAAAACGGATATTGGGAAATCTTTCGCCATTTTCATTAATATACACGAGGAGAAGAAGTATAGACCACGTATAGACGTCCGACCCTAAAAAAAAAGAAAAAAGCTAACTAAAATTAAGATACAAAATTAAAGATTTAATTTGTATATATTTACACATGTATATTTTTCTAAGGAAATTGAAGCTTCCCTTTGGAAAGAAAAAGAAACGAATAGTTTTATAATTCCCGAAGATTTAACTTAGCCAACATAGGAGGACATTACAGTTCGGGGTGACCCTGAGAGTCAACCAACATCATTCACCACCAATTTTGATTTCGGGCGAGCTCTCTCCAGTTTTGCACTCTATAGGTTAAGGTCTTCTTCCACTTGATTGTGCCACCCAGGACAAGGTCTTCTTCTTCTACGATTTCCCTGTAATGCGCTGTCGAACGTCAGTCGACCTGGAGCGTTACATATCCCAGCCATCGTAGTCTCGCTATGAGTACTATTCTAGCTATGCCCATGTCACGGTACAGCTCATGTTGCATCATCTTCTTTTCCACAAATTGTATTCATAAATGGAACTGAAGTATCAGGTGGAGTATTTTATTTTCGAACGACCAAGGGTTTCCTCATCCGCTTTAGATAACGTCCATTCTTCTGCGTCTTATTTCAAGACTAAGATGATCAAGGTTTAATGGTTACCTTATTTTCTAGAGAGTAATTCTCCGTCTGATCTCTGCACTGATGTTACTTGTCGTGTCTATAGCGGATCCTAGGTAAACGAAGTCCTGTCCTACCTCGATGTTATGTCTGTCTATTGTGACATTTGTTCAATTCGTCGATGCTCGCTGTTCTAGTTTGATGACAACATTTATTTTTACTTTGTTTTACCCTCATTGACCATCAAACCCATTTTTGCCGCTCTGTTTTAATGCTCGCAAAAGCACCTATGGGCCCTATTCTGCTATTCATCGGGGGGAATTTTTCTTGAATTTTCACTAATCACTATTCTGCTATTCATTCGAAGTGAATCTGTGTATACAGATTGTGTAAACAGATTCACTTCGAATGAATAGCAGAATAAGGATTAGTGAAAATTCAAGGAAAATTCCCCCCGATGAATAGCAGAATAGAGCTGTATGACATTACGCTTGATTCTTCCCGCTACGTCAATATGGTCTGCGTAAGCAAGTAATTGAAAGATTATCAGCCCTATTCTGCTATTCATCGGGGGGAATTTTTCTTGAATTTTCACTAATCACTATTCTGCTATTCATTCGAAGTGAATCTGTGTATACAGATTGTGTACACAGATTCACTTCGAATGAATAGCAGAATAGTGATTAGTGAAAATTCAAGAAAAATTCCCCCCGATGAATAGCAGAATAGGGCTGTATGCCTCTGGTGTTGACTTTTGAGTTTTCCTCAGTCTTTTCAAGTAGTATGTTAAAAAATCACTCGACAGTGTATCGCCTTCTTGGACATATCAGATGTGTTCTTTACCAACCTTTGTAGGGATGCCAAATCTAGACATGGCTTTGTACAGCTTTAAGCTTTTAGGATTTTTTTTAAGTCCTTTGGAATTTTAACTAAAACTCAAGTTTACTGTTCCCATTGCTCAAGAGTGCAGCAGATTAAGAAAGGAGTTCCAAATACAACCTGCGACTGCATATAGAAACTTATTTGTTAAAGAATCCATCTTCTTTTTGGAAATTTGTCAAAAAAATTAAATTTTTGAGCTTCAACTTATATGAAATTGGATCAAAGATCTTCAAATGACAGTGTAGAAATTTATGACATGTTTGCAGAAATATTTAAAGGTATCCAAAAATGTGATGTTGGTTTGAATGGACAGCATGGAATTAGTTCTGGCCTCAAAATAACAAATGATTAACCATACATCCAGGAAAGTGATGTGCTTAGGGCTATTGGGAAGCTTATCAGCTCATTTTCATCTGGACCGTATAATGTTCCATCCTGCTTATTAATAAACTGCTGTTAAAGCTTTATGTTATTTATTTAGCTTGTCCTTACCGTCTTCTGTTTTCCCAAGAGCGTGGAAGTCTTCATTATTATTACCCCATTGTTTAAATCAGGAAGCTTATGCAACATGCGTGACTTTAGAGGAATTTCACAAATCAGCGTCATTCTTAAGATGATAGAAACCTTGATAATCGAAGAGTTGATTAACGTAACAAAATCGCATATATCGGACCGACTACATGGATTCGTCAAGGGCTAGTCTACCATTCCAAATCTTTTAGAAATCTTATCTTACATCATAAAAGGATTTATGAATGGTCTTCAAACAGATGTGGTGTACACTGATTTTTCCAAAGCTTTTGACCAACTTAATCACTAAAAAACTTTCAAATTTCGGTTGGTCCCCAAAACTTGTTCAGTGAATTTAAAGTTACTTATCATCTCGTACTCAATAAGTTAAGTTCAAATCTCAAGTTTCCTGCGCAATAGAAGTTATATCCGGGGTTCCTCAAGGAAGCCAACGGGGTCCACTATTATTTGTGATATTTATTAATTATCTGGGGGTCGATTCCCGAACTGTGAAGCTGTGAAGTGAAGCTTAATATCACAGCTTCACGAGGAACTCCATTCTCTTTCTGTGATAAAATGAAAATAAACTTAAAAATTTCTTCACATGAAAAATTATTTATCACAAACGAATTTGGCTGTGAAGTGTTTTGAATTTAAAAATATAAAATGAAAAACACTGGTGCAAAAGTCTTCAACAGTCCGAAAATTGTTCTCAATCGAAATCATAGCCTAAATTATGACAATTATGGATGATTTGATTGTAGAGCTTTAAAATTTCATCTGTATTTTTTGGTAAAAGTACATGTACAACATGATTGCTGTGCAAGCTGATTTTTCGAATATGAAATGAATCTCTCCAACTTATTAAACTCGGATCTTGGCAAAGTACGTAAATCTTAAGTATAGTTAGGCAGAAAAATAACCTAGATAATGCAAGTTTATTTGGAGGGCATGTATGAAAGTTTTAAAAAGAATCAGGTTTCGCATAGCCGGTCCAATTCCTCTATCATAATTAAATGGCTTTAAGATAAAACATGTATTTGTTTCTGCAGCTATAGTCTTCGGGATGCTGATTTATTCAAAACTGATATTAGTTTTTGTGAACTGCAACAACATAATGTTTCTAATACTGACTTCATCACGGAAAATTTCATTATACAAAAGTTGCTAATTCTAAAATTCAGACCTTTCCACAATTTCAAAGTATAAGATAAAATTCCAAGGAACGCAAGTTTATAACAGTGCACTTTTCAATGCCCCCAGTAGCAAAAAATAAAAAAAAATCACGACTTCTACTATTTTTGAAATTTTTTGTGAAAATTTAATTTTCCAGATTCAAAAATAAATCAAAATGACAGATACTTCATACATTTTATCATTTAGAACGCTTTAGTACTCTTTAGTACTCATTTTGAAAGCCGTTTATCATTTTGGGGTTCAGAATCGCTTAAGGAGAGTTTATAAAATGATAAAATGAAAAATCTCTCTGTGAAAACTGAAATAATATTTTCTTTATCACTTCACAGCTTCACAGATCGAGAATTGACCCCCTGCCCTCTTTGATAAGGCACTGTGATAAACATCTATATGCTGACGATGCGAAAATCTCGTTTTCATACAAAAATAGTGCTGATCACATTCAAATGCAATCTTATATCGATCATTTTCTACAATAACAACAGTCTCACACTGAACTCTAAGAAATGCAAAGTAATGACCTTTGCTAGAACAAAGAATGCTTTCAAATTACTTTATAAGTAACTCGAAACTTGAAAGTGTAAATAATAATTTTTAAATTATTATGCAAAATAACTGTGAACAATTGTGTATCTGAAGTTATAGTTGAATAAGAAAAATAAATAAATATTTAATTTAATTTTTCCAATAATCTATGTGAATATTGTGAATACCACAAAATTTATTATGACGACCGAAAACTTAAACCCTGTATTCAGCCTCAAGATTTTGATATTGTTATGAGCACACAATTGCAAGTTGGTGCAAACCAGTCGTGCCAATTTTTTGTGTATATTTAAAAGCGTCTCAAAACGTGTTAAAAGTTTTTTGATACACTTATTATTAGGATATTATTAGAATAATCGTACATAAAAATTATTATATTGCCTTTGAACTTGGTACCCGTGGTGTACCTAGTGGTTAGCATGTTTGCCTGATTCGGGACAGCGCGTATTTTAAACAACAGAAAACGAAAATGTTTTTTTACAGGTATCACCTTTCGATAGGAATAGACAATTCCTCCGATGTTAAACTCATTGCCATGAAAAGCGCTTTCACGATATGCCGTTCGGAACCGGCAGAAAATTGTAGATCCCCTTCATTCATTCACAAGGCGTGGTTGTGAGAAATGCTCTATGCCCCGGAGCTCTCCGCTCTGTCACACCAACCAGTGTATGTGGATTGACATGCATCTGATAGTACAGATGAAAAAAGAAAAAAGACACATGATGTAGAATTCATACTTTTCTGATAGAGAGGGAGACACTAAGTGCAGACGTCATCCTTAGTTATAGGAACATGTACATCTGCACCTACAATTTCTCAACTGCAGCCATAATCTTATTCGTTCAAGTGCCTCCCTTTCCTTCGATAACGAAACCTCATGCGATGCACTCGACGCAGCAAACTATTTCGCAAGTTACTTCTTTCACAGTCTTTCACGGATGATTCTTTTGTTCTTGACTCAGCTTATTTCTCGTTTCTACCGAACTTTTCTTTTGGTCCATTCCCTCCACGTTTCTTTGACTCCTATCTAATTGAAGAAAAGTTAAATCATCTAAATGATGAGTATATTCCTGCTATATTTCTTAAGAAATGCTCCTCCACTCTTTCCCTTCCCCTCTCCAAAATCTTTAACTTGTCCATATCCCTTGGAGATTCCCCCCAAGCTTGGAAAACACAAAAAAGTCCTAAGTGCAACGTGAAAAATTATCGTCCCATCGCTAAACTATCGCATATACCCAAAATTTTCAAAAGCATATTGTGTGAAAACATAAGTTTTCGTTGCAAATCTCTTATTTCCCCAAGACAACACGGGTTCCTCAAAGGCAGGTCAACAACAACAAACCTCGTTGACTTTGTCTCCCTACCCTCTCAGCCTTGGAGAATGGAAAGGAGGTCGATGTAATTTTAACTGACTTTAGTAAAGCTTTCGATAAAATCTCCCACAAACTTATACTTTTTAAACTTTCCACCCTCGGCTTTGAATCCATTCTGTTGAGATGGATGGATGTTCTTATTTAGAAAACCGTTTTTACAGCATTCGGTTCAGATCGACCTTATCCAGCTGCTTTTTAGCTACATCTGGTGTTCCCCAAGGCAGCCATTTAGGCCTTCATTCTTAGTAAACGACATTGAAATGATCATTAAACACGCCTCTATCTCTCTCTATGCGGACTATACTAAGTTTTACTGGGTCATTTCTTCTTCTGAAGACTCTTCCCACCTCCAACAGGATTTCGACAATTTTTCAATATAGTGCTCCAAAAACAGTTTGGAGCTAAATGTTTCCAAGTGCCAATCAATTTCCTTCTCAAGTAAACTCATCAAATCTACTCCCCGTCTCTATCTTCCAAACAGTCAAATCATTTTCCTCGTTCAGGTGATCCGTGACCTCGGGATTATTTGCGACCGTGAGCTGAAATTTCTCAAGCTTATCGACTATATAATCCTAAAGGCAAATTCAGCATTTGGCTCCATGAAACGATGGTCCAAAGAATGTGCAGACCCCTACGTAACCCGATCCCTTTACATTTCATTTGTTCGTCCGCTTCTTGAATACGCTTGTCAAGTCTGGTCGCCTTTCCAACAAGTGAACATTGCCAGAATTGAGAGCATACAACGCCGTTTCCTCCGATTTGCTCTTCGAGATCTTAATTGGAGTAATCCTTTGATATTACCTCCTTATCAAGACCGAATCAAACTCCTCAACCTCAATACGCTGAAAAATCGAAGATAAATATTTGACATTCTCTTCATTCACCGAATCTTTACAGGTACCATTGATTGCTCAGCCCTTAACGAATCCATCTTTCTAAATACACTCGGAATCCCCCCCCTGTTTGTTCTTCCCACCCATCGAATCTCGTACGGTTCCAATGAACCCATCTCCCGAATGCTGAGGAATGTCAATTCTCACTCTTCTTGTTTTGAAATCAATTTCAATATCAGTACTCCCTGCCTAAAGCTTCGTCTCCTAAGCCCTCCAACTAGTTAACTTAAGTATTAGTTATTAAGTTTCTTAGTTTGTAAGTTGGATTAAGTAATAGCTTGTATTAAGCCTAATAAATAGGGGTTTAGCCCCCACCAAAATTAAAATTAAATTCTCCAATAAGACTTTGGTGTTTTATCTTAAATGATATTTTCACTTCCCAGGAATTATTTTCTCTTTTTTTCGTTAAGTTAGATTTTATTTCTATAATATGAAACTTTAACTCTATTTTTTGTGTTTGATCTTTGAACAATCTTTTTTAAAGTTGTCAAGCTATCTTCTTCTATTCTATCACTGTCAAAGGGCGTAGAAAAAATAGATATTTCAACCAAGAGGTGATGGTGTTTTAATTTGAAATACCCGTCAACCATAGATCTGCGGATATTATTGCCACTTCTGTTCTGACAGCACCGATTTCAATATCGTTGAAAAATTTACTTGCTTTTTTAAGTTCAGGAGCATGAAATGAAGAGAATGAGAAGGAAATTTTCCTCATCCATTTGAAATATGTACATACCTACATGAAAAAACCGATCAGTACCTAACTTTTATTTTAGTTTTGATACAATCATTCTTTTATGTTAATAGCTTTTTAAAGTAGGGCCAGTTCAGTTTGCTTCCACTCCACGCCGGAGACCATATTCAAAGAATTTATATTAAACCCACCAGATTACTTCGAACTCTTTTGAAATTTTCTGTTTTTATAGCTTCAATTCCATTTTAGCCCTTTAAGGCCATTAAATATTGATTCGTGTGTGTGTTTTTTTTAGGAAGTACCTACCTACGTAGGTTGTGCGTTACCAAACATTTTTTCTTTCATCCCAAAGGCCATTTGGACACATCTAAACTCGATATCCTTCTAAAATGATTGAAGTCATATATATAATAATTCCCCAAACCCGTTTGCATAATCACAAGGGATCATTTTTCCTTCTCTTTGAAAGGCTTACCCTTTTCTGGATTTCGAATAAAAAATGAAAGTAATTTTTCAAAACTCACTCACACCATCATACAAACACACACAAAACACAGATACAACAATTCAATTCAGAATCAGAATCCCTGTTGAATCTAGGGCTAACTTGGGTCCACCTTCATATTATATATACATCGTGTATATGGAAAGGATTATATGCTATGCACACGCAGAATACAGCATTAGGCAAATGTCAAATGAGCTCATATAGCGAAAACCTATCCTTTTCTTTGAGTCGTGTGTTAGTGCAAAGGATAATAAATAACCCGATTCATTCGTTCGTTATCATTTGACACGCATCCTGGGAATTCTTCCGAGAACACTCTATTCACATGAAGATTAATCTCCGACGAAGACACAAACATATCACTTTTTGTCCTATTTTTTGCCTATATTACAACTAGAACTAGTGTACAATAAATAACAAAGCTGAACCGTAAAAGAACCAAATTGAATAACTCAAAGGAAATTTTTTTTATTACATGCAATAATATTGGCCTCTTTGACTGCTGGAAAAAACAAATTTGGTGTAATCGGAGACTGTCTGATTGTGTGTCTTTAATAAAAACAGAGCTACAAATCTCAAGACGTCCATTGTCCTTTCTTAATTGTACGAAATGTTTGGTTTAGGTTTGAGCTACAAATGCCTACGATGTCTAGTTGCCAGATTGACTTGTTTTCCTTTAAACCAATGTAATAATTGTTACTTGGAATAATTGGATAGATAGCTGAAAGACAATCTCCAATTTAGGTCATCGCTAGTGCCCCAACGACAACGACAAATCCTGTCCAACCAAAGGCAAGAGATTCACTTTAAAGATATGATAATGGAGGAAGAGGAACAATTTTGTTTCATTTTCCAATAGAGAAGAAGACACAATCTTCATTATGTTCTTTGACATCTTCATTATTGTTTTTCGTCGTCATTATTGCTCATCGTGAACTGAATAACTTTTTTTTCTTTCTATGAACAAAAAATAAAAGTAGACACGAACTTGGGTTACCACCGGAGGAAAGCAGCGATGAGACTGAATCAATGCCAGTTGGCTGATTTTCAAACAGCAATTATTTTCAATTTTTGCTCCTTTCTTGGATGTAATAACAGTTTTCAACGACTCCACACCACTTCTTTTATGCGGTGTGTACTCGTATTTCTTCAAAGGTTTTCCTTTCTTTACGAGGGGCGCAGTCGAAGGCGGCGGAGGGGGAGGGAGTTGGTAGAGAGGAAATCTTTGCCATGGTTTCATGTTCGCTAACCCATATTGGCATAGATAAGAAGTTCGTTGGCAAGACTTTTACTTATTTATCACAAATTGGTTCGCGTCTTGGCTTTGACGAGTTATCATGTTTGATTTAATGAATTAATTAATATGTTTTCGCTGGTGGCAAAACTCAATGTGGTATCTTTGAAAAAGGAGATACTATTTCTGTATGCATAATAAGTTGGTAAGAGTGTTTGAATGATGCCATGGTAACAAGTGTTTTTCTTGGGAAGACAGACAAAATTGTAGAATTGTTTTTTTTATTTTTGCTTTGAACTAAGACATATCCATTTAATTGGCCATTTGTAATAAAAAAATATCACCGAAGGTATTATAATACCTCCTGCTATAATATGTGTCTTGCGACGGGACACGTGACATGCACATTCACACGCATACGGGTCACCGACTTTCGAAAAAATTAAATAAATAAACAAGTTTGCACAACGATCCCATGAATACCTTGGGGCCTAACGCATATTATGCCAATTTGGACGGCGCGGCGTAGTGAGAAAGTGTTTTTTAAGGCAATGTGTAAATACTCTCAAATAACTTGACATTTCCTCCCCTCAGGCGATGCCCGTGGAAAACATTTTTGTTTTCTGTTGGGTTTCGAACGTCGAACCTCCCACGTAACAGGAACACGTTGCACTTAACACTTGAAACGTGAGCACACACAACCCCTCACACAAAAAGTAGCATTTGGGCATACCAAGCAAATGACGGATAAGGGTTAATCTCTTTCTCTCTTACGACGAATAGAAGAAGAACAATTTTCTGTTAGTTTAAAAGTCCGTAGTTTGTGGCTCTTATGCTTACGTCACGGATAGACTGCACATTTAGAACGTGAACCATGAACCGTGACACGTAACATCGCCCACATGACAAGTAACTACGATACATGAAACGTGACACGTGATTTGGTACACATGCGATAATCAAAGCGTTAGTCTTTGGACACTCAAGGCGTAACAAGTGAAACAAGACAAAACGCGCTACATTTGTGACATGACACACAAGCAGTAGAAAATGGTGATGTGCATGAGTCCTAAGTTGCGCTAGGCAACACTTTTTTCTGGTATGAAAAAAAAAAAAAAAAAAAAAATTACGCATAATTAGGGAAATACCAAATATATGTGTCTTTTAATTTTCCACAGTTGTGGAAACTTATGTTTCTAAAACTTCAAAATTTAAAGTCACAAATATTTCCGCCTAAACATGCTACTTCACAGTTGCATGAAATCGAGATGCTATTTTCCATCCTATCCAACTTCTCAGTAGGTCACATTAGTACAAAAAATCCAAAAACTTTTCATAGCAATTTTCTGCACCATTTCGCCTAGTGATCCTTTTCGCAGACAGTCAATGTTCTCCCAATAATCGTATCCTAGCAATTGTCATCGCGCTGATGATGGCGATGATGATGACGATGATGATGATGATGACCCATATCAAATCTATCCGTGCATGAAACTTTCCTCCAATACGTGTCCACCTTCTAGCCCATGGACCAGCCTCTTTCAACAATAAAAAAAAAGAGGACATCCTCAAAACTCGAATATTTCTCTGTCTTCTTGTTGCTGCTCTCCACATACAAATAGCCTCATGCATGTTTATTTAAAAATACCATTTTAAACTTACCCAACCATGAAAAGCTATACCCGAATGAGATTCGTGCTTTGGTTTCGATTCATACAAATAGAGAAAAAGGTTCATTTCACAGTACACAGTATGCAAGACATAAAAAATGGTGTTATTTGCGAATTGCAGGCCAATAACATCATCTATTATGGTGCAAATGCAAGGTATGCTTTGTGCATGTTCATTTGTATTTGTTTTTTATCGTAAGTTGATTCAGGGTTTTTTTACTTGGGAGAAAAAATAACAACACTGCATGCTTTAAGGTTTTAAGTATGACAAATAAACATAATTTTTTTTGGCATTAGACTTGGAGTTTGTGAGCATTCTATCAATTTTAGGAAGTGAAGGAGACTTAAAAATTTTTTGTCGATGAGAAGGGCTTGCTATTTCCTATAGGAGGGAAAACCGGTTCAAAAACATTTCATGAGAAATCCATGAAAAAACTTAAAAAAAGTACGTATACGCCACAGTAAATTTAACATCTTCAAAACAAAGATAGTACGATGTTGTTTCACTCTTCTTTGTATTGTAAGATTGTTACTTACAATCTGAGTCTAGATCTAGGAGTCAGTTTGTCTTGAGATACTGTCTTGAGAGACTAAATCATTCTCCACTATTTTCTCAAGCTAACCATTATACACTTTGATGGAGTTTAGTATGGAACTTTATTTGGGAATTTTTTTCAATTGCTTTTCAATGTTGGCAATTTTAAAATGAACTTTTTCGGTATTTCAAAATCTCAAAGCTTTTTGTAAAATGATTTTTTAAAATACTTGCTTGAGGTCTCAGACCTAAATACCGGTTCATTGTAGTACCAGATAGCCAAAGTGCTCCACAGTGTCCCCATTTTCTCTACAAGATCCACAAGAGTGTGGTATCACTTAAGCCTAACACGTTTAAGTGTTTGGCAAAAGAGAAGTGCACCGTGGCAACGCCAATAAGCTTTCTACATTCTTTTCTGCTAGGGGATAGCAAAAATGTTGCAGTCTTCTTATTAACATTGGGGAGCATACGTTTGGTCTGTCTGCATCTTATGGAGACATGCCATCTACGGTTGTGTTCTTGACAGATCCAATCGTTGATTGAAGCCCTCACTGAGGACTCTGGCACACCTAGCGATATTTCAGGTTCTGAAAAAGCTGTCTGAGATCCTAGCCTTGCAAGTTTATCGGTGATATTTAATTTTCAGTTGTGCTGTGAAGATCTGGAACCCAAGCGAGACTCAAAAAATTTAGTCTTCCGACCGCATTCAGAGAGCTCTTGCATTCCGGGATCACTTTCGTAGTTAGATGGCTGAGAAGGGCCTTAAGCACAGCATGGCTGTCGCTGCAAGGTACTTCTCCCCATTTAGCCATTGTTCGTAACGTGGCTTAAAGCCATTTGAATAGCATATGCCTCCGCTTGGAAGACGGATGCGTATGATCCTAAAGAGGCGTGCAGTCATATATCGCTGTTCTCCACAAAGGCACCAGCGCGAGATCCATCATCGGTTTTGGAAACATCTTTGAAGATACGATTACATTCCTTTTCTATCTCAGATTTTACAGTGAACCAGTCCTGAACCGGAGGTAAGTTGACTGTGTATTTTTGACGCAGTTTGAGCCTTGGGATCATCGTATTGGACGGTATATCCATTAGACGTAAGTCAAAAGATATGCTGTTTGCGAGTTCCTCAAAACTCCAGTACGAATTTTGCCAGACATCACATCTCCTTGAATGAGAAACGGTCTTGGGAGTACACCCCATGATGTAGGTATCAAGGGGAGGAGGATTCAACAGCGGGTTGAGAGAAGCACGCGTAGGCCCAATACAATCATATAGTTATTTGAAGTATGGCGAACGGGGTAGTAACGTACTCACATGAGAGCTTGTTCCATCAAACAACTGATGCATAGGAGGTGATTGGTCTAATCATAGTCGTATAGATCCGAAGGTGAAGGACCCTTTTCGGTGAAAGACCTTATGTCTTGCCAAAGACTCCCTTATATTACCAGAAGACGGACAGTGCTTTGACAGTCTTTAACTCTACATGTTTAGACCAAAGAAGCTTATTACCTAGGATTACGGAGATGTTTGACTTCGTTTGAAAAGGGCATGTTCACACGTTTAAGTGGTCAGACAGACCAACAAATTTTCTGCGTCTCATGAAGGGGACACCCTCAGTTTTAATAAAATGATTCCTCTCCCGAAGAATCATCATAAATAATATTTACATACCTCTTGGGAAATAAACAATATTTGGTTTAATTTTCTTTGCTCCTCTCCTTTACTTCAATTTATCCTAATGTAAATATAAGGCAAAATATTTTTCTTGTTAAATTTCATTATTTGAAAATGAAAACGAATTATATACGAACCAGAATCTACATATTATTGTGTTCACTTAATCTCTTGCATTAACATTCTGATGTACCAAACAAAGAGCCAGATTGTCCTTAAAATAAAATAAACTTTCAAAAGGCATTACACATTGCCTTGAATGCTACTGGGGTATAAAATATGACTTTTTCTCTTTGCATACGAGTCTAACTCATGCATTGCAATTTGTTGGAGAGTTTTTGTGTTGCTTCCTTATCCTTATTGGTCCATACTATGAAGTGAAAAGTGTGGAATGTTTTTGTTTCTAAATCTATTGCGATGCTGTGCATGTTGAGGGTTATGGCAAGGTATTCATTCGATATTATTATTATGGGAAATTTTCGTTCTTAACTAAGACTTCAACCAATATTTTCTCACTTAAGGTGGTCTAGAATTTCGAAAGATTGATTTTGTTTATTTTGTTTAGTTTTTATTGAAAGTGTAGTATGTTGAAAATATACTGTTAAAATTTGTTGATGAAAATTCTGGTATCTAGGATGTAAATCAATCCAATTAGAAGGTTTGGTAAGTTGAAGAATCGGTGAGTCAGACTCTATTGTTCGCTATGTACTATCAAAATATGAACGGTTTTCCTTCCAAACTAAGAGAACTCTCTTTTACCATCGATGCGTGCCGGTATGATATTATCACTTTTACTGAGACTTGGCTTTATGAAAGCATATTTGTGGAAGAGTTTTTTGATACGTCATTATTCTCTGTATTTCGTCATGATCGAATCGATGTAAAAAAATCTTGTGGAGGTGGTGTTCTGATTGCCGTGAAATGAATTTTTGGAGCTGTTGCAGTGGAACTTGACGTTGTTTGTGTCCCTGAAGAATTGCATATCGATCAACTTTGCGTGCTAGTGCATGCTGTTTACGGAGGTTTGCTTATATTTTTGAGCTAAGGTCCACCTAAAAGCTCATCATCTGTCATTTATATGAAACATTTAATGAATATTGATAAATTAGCTTTCTTGTATGAATTTGTTAATTATAATATTTGTGTACTTGGTGATTTCAATTGTGGCGATATAGTGTTGTCACCAAATAATGAAAATACGTTAATATCTATTTCACTGTCATCGAGATTTTATTAATTGATTCCTTGTTGTCAAACAATTTATTTCAAACTATTTCATTTCAAATCAAACTGTTTCATTTCAAACAAATTCTTGCGGACGAGGTCGCGGTCGCTGGCACACCAGCGACATGTCTTTGGAACCGATGTTTTATCAGAAGAGCTGATCACTCATCATCTAAATGAAGTAGATGCTCCCCTGTTGTATAAATATTGTAAAATTGCATTAGAATACAGAAACACAATTATTAATGAAAATTTTTAAAGATTGTAAAAGACATATACATTTGTTTATAGAATAAAAAGTTGTCAATCAGGCAGACGGCAAACAGCCATGCTATATATTTGTAATTGTAATTTGTAATATTTGTATAAATAAATAGAAATTCATTCATTCATTCCACACCAGCGACTTTGTCCGCAGGAATTTGCATAAAACTAAATGTTAAGTGAAGCAATATATTACTGAAAACACCATCTAGATAGGATAAGCCGTTTCTGAGATTAGCGTGCACAAACAAACAAACTGTTACGTTTTTATTATATGTATAGATATAGATAGATAAATAATGTACATAATTCGCTTGGTAGATTTTTAGATTAAGTGTTTATATCAGAAGAATTAAAGGGTTCTGTTATGGAGTGCACTCAATTTTTGCGTAATTTTCCTCATCTATCATCATGTTCACGGCGAACAGTCTACCCGTAATGACGTGTGTTAAATTTGCTCCTCTTAATCAATCTAATTCTTCACTGTCTACCATTCTAATATAAAGACAACTTAACAATTCTTTGTCTACTCGACTTTTCCAAGGCATTTGATAGGGTGAATCGTAATTTATTGTGCCAGAAACTCAGGTTCTACTTTGGTTTTAGCGAAGCATCTGTTCACCTCCTTCGTAACTACTTATTGAATCGTTTTCAGAAAGTTGTGCATAATGAAAGATTTTCTAACTTCAAGGCTTTGGCAGATGGGGTACCTCAGGGATCCATATTAGGACCGATTTTGTTTTGCCTATACATAAATGATCTTCCTAATGTTTGCTCAAATGTTTATTGTCACCTCTACGCAGATGATGCGCAGATATATCTTTCACGTCCAATTGGTTTGATTGATGATTTGGTAGTGAGATTGAATGAGGATCTAGCAAATATTTATAACTGGTCTCTTTCAAATGGTCTGAATCTCAACTCTGAAAAAACTCAAATCATTCTTATATCCAAGAAGCAGTACAATATCAATGCTATACCTCCCGTTTATTTAAATAATAAGCGAATCGAATTTGTTGACGTTGTCATGAGTCTTGGTTTTAAAATAAATAGAGCTCTTACTGCAGTTAACCACATTAACTATATCATTAGCCGGATATATGCAGGACTGCGAAAGCTTTGGTTGTCTGCAAGCTTCACCCCAATAACTACAAGGCTTACATTGGTCAAAATGCTGTTACTGCCTATTATTGATTACTCAACTACGGTGTATTGCAAACTTGATTCACACTCTCAACATAAGCTGCTTGTAGCATTTAATGACACAATTAGATATATTTATGGAATGCGCCGATACGATCACATCTCTCACTTACATGATCTTGTTCTGGGTTGTTCTTTTCAACAATTTATTAACATCAGATGTTGCCAGTTCATGCACAACCTTGTTAAAAGTAGATCTCCAGCATACCTCTTCGAAAAAATTCAATTTGCCCAATCTACTAGAACAATGAATATTATTATGCCCTCCTATAATTATTTAAACTCTTCGCGCCTCTTTTTCATTCATGCTTAAGGTGGTCTAGAATTTCGAAAGATTGATTTTGTTTATTTTGTTTAGTTTTTATTGAAAGTGTAGTATGTTGAAAATATACTGTTAAAATTTGTTGATGAAAATTCTGGTATCTAGGATGTAAATCAATCCAATTAGAAGGTTTGGTAAGTTGAAGAATCGGTGAGTCAGACTCTATTGTTCGCTATGTACTATCAAAATATGAACGGTTTTCCTTCCAAACTAAGAGAACTCTCTTTTACCATCGATGCGTGCCGGTATGATATTATCACTTTTACTGAGACTTGGCTTTATGAAAGCATATTTGTGGAAGAGTTTTTTGATACGTCATTATTCTCTGTATTTCGTCATGATCGAATCGATGTAAAAAAATCTTGTGGAGGTGGTGTTCTGATTGCCGTGAAATGAATTTTTGGAGCTGTTGCAGTGGAACTTGACGTTGTTTGTGTCCCTGAAGAATTGCATATCGATCAACTTTGCGTGCTAGTGCATGCTGTTTACGGAGGTTTGCTTATATTTTTGAGCTAAGGTCCACCTAAAAGCTCATCATCTGTCATTTATATGAAACATTTAATGAATATTGATAAATTAGCTTTCTTGTATGAATTTGTTAATTATAATATTTGTGTACTTGGTGATTTCAATTGTGGCGATATAGTGTTGTCACCAAATAATGAAAATACGTTAATATCTATTTCACTGTCATCGAGATTTTATTAATTGATTCCTTGTTGTCAAACAATTTATTTCAAACTATTTCATTTCAAATCAAACTGTTTCATTTCAAACAAATTCTTGCGGACGAGGTCGCGGTCGCTGGCACACCAGCGACATGTCTTTGGAACCGATGTTTTATCAGAAGAGCTGATCACTCATCATCTAAATGAAGTAGATGCTCCCCTGTTGTATAAATATTGTAAAATTGCATTAGAATACAGAAACACAATTATTAATGAAAATTTTTAAAGATTGTAAAAGACATATACATTTGTTTATAGAATAAAAAGTTGTCAATCAGGCAGACGGCAAACAGCCATGCTATATATTTGTAATTGTAATTTGTAATATTTGTATAAATAAATAGAAATTCATTCATTCATTCCACACCAGCGACTTTGTCCGCAGGAATTTGCATAAAACTAAATGTTAAGTGAAGCAATATATTACTGAAAACACCATCTAGATAGGATAAGCCGTTTCTGAGATTAGCGTGCACAAACAAACAAACTGTTACGTTTTTATTATATGTATAGATATAGATAGATAAATAATGTACATAATTCGCTTGGTAGATTTTTAGATTAAGTGTTTATATCAGAAGAATTAAAGGGTTCTGTTATGGAGTGCACTCAATTTTTGCGTAATTTTCCTCATCTATCATCATGTTCACGGCGAACAGTCTACCCGTAATGACGTGTGTTAAATTTGCTCCTCTTAATCAATCTAATTCTTCACTGTCTACCATTCTAATATAAAGACAACTTAACAATTCTTTGTCTACTCGACTTTTCCAAGGCATTTGATAGGGTGAATCGTAATTTATTGTGCCAGAAACTCAGGTTCTACTTTGGTTTTAGCGAAGCATCTGTTCACCTCCTTCGTAACTACTTATTGAATCGTTTTCAGAAAGTTGTGCATAATGAAAGATTTTCTAACTTCAAGGCTTTGGCAGATGGGGTACCTCAGGGATCCATATTAGGACCGATTTTGTTTTGCCTATACATAAATGATCTTCCTAATGTTTGCTCAAATGTTTATTGTCACCTCTACGCAGATGATGCGCAGATATATCTTTCACGTCCAATTGGTTTGATTGATGATTTGGTAGTGAGATTGAATGAGGATCTAGCAAATATTTATAACTGGTCTCTTTCAAATGGTCTGAATCTCAACTCTGAAAAAACTCAAATCATTCTTATATCCAAGAAGCAGTACAATATCAATGCTATACCTCCCGTTTATTTAAATAATAAGCGAATCGAATTTGTTGACGTTGTCATGAGTCTTGGTTTTAAAATAAATAGAGCTCTTACTGCAGTTAACCACATTAACTATATCATTAGCCGGATATATGCAGGACTGCGAAAGCTTTGGTTGTCTGCAAGCTTCACCCCAATAACTACAAGGCTTACATTGGTCAAAATGCTGTTACTGCCTATTATTGATTACTCAACTACGGTGTATTGCAAACTTGATTCACACTCTCAACATAAGCTGCTTGTAGCATTTAATGACACAATTAGATATATTTATGGAATGCGCCGATACGATCACATCTCTCACTTACATGATCTTGTTCTGGGTTGTTCTTTTCAACAATTTATTAACATCAGATGTTGCCAGTTCATGCACAACCTTGTTAAAAGTAGATCTCCAGCATACCTCTTCGAAAAAATTCAATTTGCCCAATCTACTAGAACAATGAATATTATTATGCCCTCCTATAATTATTTAAACTCTTCGCGCCTCTTTTTCATTCATGCTGTCAGACTTTGGAACTCACTTCCCATAACGGTTAGACAAATAGTTAGTGGTAAGAAATTTAAAGAATCAGCATTACAGTTTTTGTAAATTACAAGCAACGTTATTATTTCTACCATTCTTCCTTTAATCTTCTAAATTCTTTTCGATCATTTTTTTTTTTTCTCTCTCTTTTATCTACTAATGTTATATTCCTATTTTCAATCATATTATTTATTCATCTTCTCTTATAAAATTTTATGCTTTTTTATTTATCTATAAAATTTTCTATTCCTTATTTATTTTTGAATATTTTTGTTTCTTTTATTTTTGTAATCTCTTGTATTGCAATCTACCAATATCATGTACTATAAAAGACTATGTCTTATTTGTACTTACCTAATAAATACTATTGAAATTGAATTGAATTGAATTATTAATATTTGTCTGAAAACCTACAAGTATGATAATTTTTGCAAATTCAATAGCTCTAAGATTGTTTATAAATTTGATCAAAACAACTTATCTCACATGAATGATTGTTTTTATAATATTGATTGGTCAAATAAATTTTTGGGCAAAAATATATCTGAAAAGTCACATATTTTTAAGACTATTATGAACAATGTTCTGGAGGATTGTGTTCCTATGCATCGCAATAAAGTAAACGCTCACCCAGTTTGGTATAATAATAGATTATTGAAATTAAAAAATGCTAAGAATTCTGAATTTAAAATGTATAAGAAGTCTAATTCAATTGATGACTATACTGTTTTTTTCACGTCTCAGAAAAGAGTATGTATTTCTATCTAAATTTCTCTATTCTAAATATATTTTCTCTGTTGAAAGTAACTTAAAGAGCAATCCTGCATCCTTTTGGAATTTTATTAATTCAAATCGAAATAGTACAGGCCTTCCAACAATGATGTGCCTTGATAGCTATCAATCTACTGATCCAAATGTAATTGTAGATTAATTTGGGGATTTTTTTCAAAGTATAAACAATTCTTCTAGTTCTCGTATTATTAACGACAACTATATTTGTGCTCTCCCTCTCCTGTTTCTTATTTAACTTATATGAAGTTGAAGCTGCTTTGAGAAATTTGAAGCCCAAGAGAAAACCAGACATTTTAGGTTTTTTCCCAATTGTTCTTCGTCATTGTGCTAGCTCGCTTTGCGTTCCTTTGTTAGAGCTGTTTAATCAATTCTTATCTGATGGAATTTTTCGTGATGAATGGAAGGTATCAATTATTGACCCAGTTTTTAAATCTGGGTCAAAGCATCTTGTGTCTAATTATAGACCGATTACTAAACTCTCGGTTCTACCTAAAATCTTTGATAGCCTTGTACAAGACAAGTTTACGTTTGTAATAAAACAACAGCTCAGTATATACGAACATGGTTTTTGTAAGGGAAGGTCAACGACTTCAAATTTAATTGAATTTTCAAATTTCTGTATTAACTCTCTGGAAAGTCGCAAGCAAGTTCACGTGATTTACACTGACTTTGCAAAAGCGTTCAGTAGAGTTAACTTATTTATTCTTTTAGAAAAGCTACAGGCTTATTTTTAAGAGTATTTCGAATATAAGTGACTGTTTGCTGTTACAAAACGATTTGAATATCTTTGTTGAGTGGTGTGAATCAAATGATCTTTTGTTGAATATTGACAAGTGTGCCTGTATGAATTTCAACAGGACACATCTAGACATTATTCCAAACTACTCAGTAAATGGTAGCCAGCTTAAATTTGTTGAGGAATTTAAAGATCAAGGTGTTATCTTTGATGTAAAGCTTACATTCAACTTGCATGTTAATAGTATTGTCTCAAAGGCCAATTCACTGCTCGGTTTTGTCAAAAGGAATTCCTCTGACTTCAAAGATCCTTATATGTACTATAAAATCTTTATTTTGTAGTATTGTTCGTCCCATTTTGGAGTACGGCTGTGTTGTTTGGTTTTCTACCACCATTTCTAATAAAAATCGAATTGAAAGTGTTCAGAAGAAGTATTTAAGATATGCCCTGAGAAACTTCTTTGATATCAATGATAATGGTACCCATCGGCGCAGGGACATAAGTCCCCGGGACAAAAGTCCCAAATTTTATTTTTGGGACTTATGTCCCATCTAAGTGAGACATAAGTCCTTACTTCGATTTGGGAGTTATGTCCCACGCCATCGGGACATAAGTGCCAACTTTTTTCCGTTGAAGATGGGACATAAGTCCCAACTTTTCAGGAATAGAGCTTAGTAAATCGTTGTACATTTCTACTAGGCAACCAAACAATTTTTGCTTGCCATAAAGTTGTTGGTCCTTGACACCTTTCTCTCAAGTGATTTTAGGCAATGGAACCAATAACCTCTAGATAATCTCAGAATCGTTATATACTCTTTGAATACCGATTCGAAGGCTCTGTTCGAAATATTATATTCCATCCAGCGGGCGATGGAAAATGTTTACTTTAATTATAGCTGAGGTATTTGCACATATAGTTCCTCCGACTTTCTACTCATTAGAAAGTAGAGATATGGTTTTCCGGAATTAGGAGATAATATTTTACTTGTAGAAGTTAGTAAGATTTTTTTAATTTAAAAAAGAAACTTAAAAACTTAGAGTTTTTGAGTATTTGAGAAAATAAAATTAAAAAATCGCGCGATTTTTTAATTTTATTTTCTCAAATACTCAAAAACTCTAAGTTTTTAAGTTTCTTTTTTAAATTAAAAAAATCTTACTAACTTCTACAAGTAAAATATTATCTCCTAATTCCGGAAAACCATATCTCTACTTTCTAATGAGTAGAAAGTCGGAGGAACTATATGTGCAAATACCTCAGCTATAATTAAAGTAAACATTTTCCATCGCCCGCTGGATGGAATATAATATTTCGAACAGAGCCTTCGAATCGGTATTCAAAGAGTATATAACGATTCTGAGATTATCTAGAGGTTATTGGTTCCATTGCCTAAAATCACTTGAGAGAAAGGTGTCAAGGACCAACAACTTTATGGCAAGCAAAAATTGTTTGGTTGCCTAGTAGAAATGTACAACGATTTACTAAGCTCTATTCCTGAAAAGTTGGGACTTATGTCCCATCTTCAACGGAAAAAAGTTGGCACTTATGTCCCGATGGCGTGGGACATAACTCCCAAATCGAAGTAAGGACTTATGTCTCACTTAGATGGGACATAAGTCCCAAAAATAAAATTTGGGACTTTTGTCCCGGGGACTTATGTCCCTGCGCCGATGGGTACCATTATCATTGATATCAAAGAAGTTTCTCAGGGCATATCTTAAATACTTCTTCTGAACACTTTCAATTCGATTTTTATTAGAAATGGTGGTAGAAAACCAAACAACACAGCCGTACTCCAAAATGGGACGAACAATACTACAAAATAAAGATTTTATAGTACATATAAGGATCTTTGAAGTCAGAGGAATTCCTTTTGACAAAACCGAGCAGTGAATTGGCCTTTGAGACAATACTATTAACATGCAAGTTGAATGTAAGCTTTACATCAAAGATAACACCTTGATCTTTAAATTCCTCAACAAATTTAAGCTGGCTACCATTTACTGAGTAGTTTGGAATAATGTCTAGATGTGTCCTGTTGAAATTCATACAGGCACACTTGTCAATATTCAACAAAAGATCATTTGATTCACACCACTCAACAAAGATATTCAAATCGTTTTGTAACAGCAAACAGTCACTTATATTCGAAATACTCTTAAAAATAAGCCTGTAGCTTTTCTAAAAGAATAAATAAGTTAACTCTACTGAACGCTTTTGCAAAGTCAGTGTAAATCACGTGAACTTGCTTGCGACTTTCCAGAGAGTTAATACAGAAATTTGAAAATTCAATTAAATTTGAAGTCGTTGACCTTCCCTTACAAAAACCATGTTCGTATATACTGAGCTGTTGTTTTATTACAAACGTAAACTTGTCTTGTACAAGGCTATCAAAGATTTTAGGTAGAACCGAGAGTTTAGTAATCGGTCTATAATTAGACACAAGATGCTTTGACCCAGATTTAAAAACTGGGTCAATAATTGATACCTTCCATTCATCACGAAAAATTCCATCAGATAAGAATTGATTAAACAGCTCTAACAAAGGAACGCAAAGCGAGCTAGCACAATGACGAAGAACAATTGGGAAAAAACCTAAAATGTCTGGTTTTCTCTTGGGCTTCAAATTTCTCAAAGCAGCTTCAACTTCATATAAGTTAAATAAGAAACAGGAGAGGGAGAGCACAAATATAGTTGTCGTTAATAATACGAGAACTAGAAGAATTGTTTATACTTTGAAAAAAATCCCCAAATTAATCTACAATTACATTTGGATCAGTAGATTGATAGCTATCAAGGCACATCATTGTTGGAAGGCCTGTACTATTTCGATTTGAATTAATAAAATTCCAAAAGGATGCAGGATTGCTCTTTAAGTTACTTTCAACAGAGAAAATATATTTAGAATAGAGAAATTTAGATAGAAATACATACTCTTTTCTGAGACGTGAAAAAAACAGTATAGTCATCAATTGAATTAGACTTCTTATACATTTTAAATTCAGAATTCTTAGCATTTTTTAATTTCAATAATCTATTATTATACCAAACTGGGTGAGCGTTTACTTTATTGCGATGCATAGGAACACAATCCTCCAGAACATTGTTCATAATAGTCTTAAAAATATGTGACTTTTCAGATATATTTTTGCCCAAAAATTTATTTGACCAATCAATATTATAAAAACAATCATTCATGTGAGATAAGTTGTTTTGATCAAATTTATAAACAATCTTAGAGCTATTGAATTTGCAAAAATTATCATACTTGTAGGTTTTCAGACAAATATTAATAATTCAATTCAATTCAATTTCAATAGTATTTATTAGGTAAGTACAAATAAGACATAGTCTTTTATAGTACATGATATTGGTAGATTGCAATACAAGAGATTACAAAAATAAAAGAAACAAAAATATTCAAAAATAAATAAGGAATAGAAAATTTTATAGATAAATAAAAAAGCATAAAATTTTATAAGAGAAGATGAATAAATAATATGATTGAAAATAGGAATATAACATTAGTAGATAAAAGAGAGAGAAAAAAAAAAAATGATCGAAAAGAATTTAGAAGATTAAAGGAAGAATGGTAGAAATAATAACGTTGCTTGTAATTTACAAAAACTGTAATGCTGATTCTTTAAATTTCTTACCACTAACTATTTGTCTAACCGTTATGGGAAGTGAGTTCCAAAGTCTGACAGTCTGACAAATCGCGCGATTTTTTAATTTTATTTTCTCAAATACTCAAAAACTCTAAGTTTTTAAGTTTCTTTTTTAAATTAAAAAAATCTTACTAACTTCTACAAGTAAAATATTATCTCCTAATTCCGGAAAACCATATCTCTACTTTCTAATGAGTAGAAAGTCGGAGGAACTATATGTGCAAATTCCTCAGCTATAATTAAAGTAAACATTTTCCATCGCCCGCTGCCCTTACAACATATTTCAAACAGAGCCTTCGAAACGGAAATCAAAATTTTTTAAGTTTCTTTTTTAAACTAAATTTTTTTTACTAAATTCTAAAAGTAAAATAACGTCTCCTAATTCCGGAAAACCATATCTCTACTTTCTAATGAGTAGTAAGTTTGCTTTTTGAAAAAAGAAGCTTCAAGAATTTGAGAAAAACACAGACAATTTTTCAGAAGGGCTTCTGAAAAAAATGTCTTAGCTTGTAAAAGTATATTCGGAGGGACAAAAGTCCCAACTTTTATTTTTGGGACTTATGTCTCATCTTAGTGAGACATAACTCCCAAATCGAAGTAGGGACTTATGTCTCACTTAGATGGGACATAAGTCCCAAAAATAAAATTTGGGGCTTATGTCCCGGGGACTTATGTCCCTGCGCCGTACCCATCACTCTTATCATTCAAAATGTCTCTTACTGGGAATTCAAACTCTTGAAACGAGAAGAAACATGTATAGTATTATGTTCATTCGAGATATTTTATGTTCGACAATTGAAAGTGAGAATCTGCTTAATTGCTTGAATTTGTATGCTCCGTCAGTGTCTTTGAGAGCGAGACCACTGTTGTCAATAAATTCACACCACACATTATATGGCCAACGTGAGCCCATATCTGCAAGTTGTAAGTTTTTTAATTCATATTATTCTAATTTAGATATATCTTTGCCCAGAAATATATTTAAAAATAAGTTGATTTCTTTTCTTAATTAGTTATTTGCATATCAAATTACCTGTCAATGAATGAATGTTTTTATCACACTACAATGTAATATTATACTTTAAGATATTAAGTTATGTGAATTAATTTTTATTATTTTATTCGAAATCTGTGGAATATGTATTCGTAGATTGAAATAAATTAATAAACTAAACTAAACTGAAGTTGCAGTTGCTCGCGTTTTTTTTTTTAACGCGCACACCAAGAGGTTTTAGAAAACAGTACGAGCTTTTTGAAAAGTAGGAAAGCTAGTTTTTGGAAAAGTGGCTACCATTTTGTCATTTTTGAAAAAACCAAAAATCGTTTGATATGTGCCATAGCTATAGTCCTAAAAAACATGTGGCTAAATTTTGGTAAGGAATGTATTTTTTTGTTTTTTACCTTTTTATACTGAAATTCGTGAAAATAGACTTTTTGCCTGTCCAACGACGGCAAGCCCCTTGAAATGAGCATAATCTTATTTTTCAGAAGTATTTATCTCAAATAATTGATAGCATTTCAGTCGAAATAGGCGCATACTATATACCTACATTTAAATGTTTTAATTTTCTTTTGAAACTCTTTTGACGTTTGAGTAAAATGTTTCAGAGCTCCTTCAAATCGAGAAGTGGCTGTCGCTTCTCAGAACTATGCATCTTTTGTTAAAATTCTTTTAATGAGAATTTGTTTAAAAAAAGGTATTCATTCTAATTTCATATTCTGGTAGTGATTCTACATCTTACAAACTTCCATTTAAAGATCTTATACTATCCATTAGCTGGAAATTCAACTCGTTTCCACAGGTACTCCAATGTCTTCTGATAGAACGATGATAATGAAACGTACGTGACGATAAAAAGTTTATATGTAAGCCACAAAAGCTAACTTCCCCAAAAATTTCAAGTAAAGGTGTGTAGTTTTAATGAATTATTTGTCATCGGCTGAGACACTTGGATGGCGGTACTACTCCTCGATTCGCCAATAGGACTGTACCAAATAGCCTACTTATCAGCCAACCGCTATGTAAATGATGAAAGTGTTACCGTCACTGCTCGTTACGATTGATAAGGTCAGTTCTTGTGTGCTGTATGCACTGTGACTTACATTTTGCATTTTCGGGTCGGAATAACTGCTAATTGAATAATGTTGACTTTGCACAAAGTGGCAGGATAAGCTTTACCAATCAGCTGTAGCTGCTCAGTTTACATGCGGTTGACTTATGTTTTTGAAACCAAATCGACTCAGGGCATTTTATAAAACTCTTTTTTGGCTACTTGTTTGAGTGTTGCTAAGCGATTTGTTGAGTTCAAATTTAACTTCAATCCAACATGATTTTGTTTGACAAACCATAAAACTACCGCAACCCTATGATGCTTTCTTTTCTGAGTTATCTGCTCCTTATTGACTGTTGATGGTTTCAGTATTTTATTTTAATCAGTCATCACGCATTCAATCTGAGTCAACTATTGTGTTGTCAATGGTGACGAACAAACACTATGGAAACAGTGGTAGACAAATTAGTAACGCTAAAAGATGTTATAGTGGTTGTTAAGATCTTCGTTAAATACTCACATCAGAACCTGAATTCAATACCTATTAAGAAAGGCAAACGTTAATTGGTAAATGAATGGGAAAAATTCTGACATTCTATTTCTTTAACTGGGACAGCACAAGGATAAGCTAAATGTATTCGGCAAATAAATGGCAACCCGCACTGAATTACATTATCTGAACCTTGCAAAGCTATTAAAAAGACAACCGAAATTGGCCACAAGTTATGTTATTCTGAATTTATTTATAAATGCCTAATGCACGCCATTAGCCAACTTTATTGTATCCATGGAGCCATTAAGCTCCATAAACCATTATTTAGTTAAGAAAATTCCAGAAGTTTCTGGAGTTGCCGCAGTTTGATGTTTCACATCCAAATCCTAATTAATTTGATAAGAAGTTCTTCCACTCCATTGTTCATCTGCAAATCACTGTTCTAATAACTCACCCCACTTAATACCAACCAGTATAGTCAATTTATCTTACTTGTTTGTCTATATACGAAATAACATGAGGTATTTAGCTTGACTTGAGTAAGCTTCCTGATGCTGCCTTGCAAAGATTTAATTAAAAGAAAATATTTCCAAATGCCTATTTGGGGACTAGCAGAGGAGACAACTAAGTATTTCTCTGAAGTATCATTTGCCAACAACTGAGAAGAGTCGAAAGTTGCATCGTTAGCAATTCATTAAAATACCAGAATCATGGATGTCCGCTAAAATTTAGTTGCCCATACACAAAAACAAGAGTATGTATATAAATCAACAAAAACTAGCAGCAACGACAAGGGATGCAACTGTACTATTACTACTACTACTACAAGGGATACGGCTTAAAACAAGACAAACACTCTTGAAGATTTATGTATGTGCAAATATAAACTAGTTGAGTGGTTTGTGTTATGCTTGTACTCCAATGACGTATTCTAATTGAGCGAAAACATGTGTTTTCGTAGCTTGATGAGATTGGCGCTAGCTATACATGAAAGTGATGAAGATTTACTATGTATGCCATTCGGGGTGACACAAACTAAATAAATGTTTATAGAGTTGGGCTGAAGTAATTTCATGAACTTTGCTATGATATGAGTGAGACAAATGACTGTTGACTCGAGGACAAGGAATTTAATACACACAAGATTGATGGATATGAGATCATCAAATGTTATTTATGCTGTTGAAGGCTGGCTTGGATCAAAACAAAAATTCTCTATAAATAGTTATAACATGAATTCTTAAAGGTGATTCGAAACCTGCAGTACCTTTCCAAAAAATTGGGAATTGCATTTTATAAAAAGGCTATGTGAAGCTAAAAGCTTTCCAATTTTCTTTTTGCTTACTAAACAGATATTGTGAACGTCACTAATTTGAAGCTGATAGCCTCATAAATAGCCCTATTTTCAAAAATAGCCAAAGAAACTTATAATTCGTATGTAAATAAATTATTATTATTGACTAACTGACCTGCCCGGCTGGCGTAACTTGCCACCTATGGCGATTTAATTGAGTTGATTAAGTAAAGAAGTTTCGAAGTTTAAATTCCAGCAGGAAAATTGGGAGTTAGGGTTTAGTTTGCCTGAGTAACATAGACTTTACTTGTCTATGTTACTCAAGCAATATAGCACTCTAGCGGTGACAGGATTTTCGGAATCGGTTTAGTATTTTCTAAGTTCATGGCTATGTTACCGTTTCCGTTTCCGGAAATATAACCTATGTCATTTTTTTAGCTTCTTGACCACTTTTGTTTCAAAGTTCGGTCAAAATGGCTCAGTAGTTTTGGAGCATTTTCAATATAAACATTTACGTTCTTGTTCCCGTTACCGTGAGAACATAGAGATGAAATATAGTTTATATTAGTCAAGTGCAATAAAGCCACTCTAACATTGAAAAAAAAAATTTCACATTACGGCAGATCTTAGGAAAAATCTGAGAATATAATATCAATATACACCATTTTATGACAGTTTTTACAGAGACGAGTTGTACAGAGCCATGTCTAGTTTCGGCATCCCTGCAAAACTCGTACGACTATGCAGGATGACTTTTGAGAATTCAGTCTGCTCCGTTAAGGTCGGTAGAGAACTCACCGAGACCTTTGATGTCGAAAAAAGCTTTAGGCAAGGCGAAAAACTGTCATGCGATTTCTTTAACATCATGCTTGAGAAGACTGTACAAAACTCAAACGTCAACACTAGAGGAACAATCTTTCTAAAGTCTGTACAATTTCTCGCCTACTGAACTGGAGAGAGCTCGCCCAAAATCGAAGTCGTTATAGAAGGATGTTGGTTGTGGGCCTGGTTCACCCCGAACTGTAATGCCCACCTAAGTAAGTAAGTAAGTAAAATTGGACGAAAATTTCGGAGTCGGTCCGGTATTTTCCAAGTTTCTATTTACAATTCAGTTCCCGAGGAAATATGGAAACGAAATATAGCCTATGCCATTTTTCAACTATTAGACCATTTTTATTGCAAATTTTATTCGAATCGGCTCAGTAGTTTTATATACTTTCAATACAGACACTTAGTTCTGGTTCAAGTTCCAGTTTCCGCTGAAATATGGTAATAAATAACACTCAAACGGTGAAATAATTTTGAAATCAGTCAAATAGTTTCTAAGTTCCCATTTATTTTCCCGTAAATGTTGCCCTTTACATTCCCGTTCGTGGTCCCGTTGGAACATGGGGATGGAACACACATATAAACTTTTCTATTGGATCACTTTTTCATTAAAAAAAATACCGCATCAAAATCAAGTGAGTAGTTTTAAAGATTTAAGCATACAGACACAGCGGATATCGACTTTTACTGATATTTTACTTTCAAAAAGTGAAACATAGTAAATTCTATAGGTATGACTGATTACATGACAAATTTTTCATTCCCAAAAATTTTGTCGCGACCCCTCATGCTAAGCATGAAAAACACATATACATTCAAAAAAAAAGGTTCAAACCGATTTAAATACAAAACTACGTATGAAATTAATTGGTAAATTTTAACTCTTTATGAGAAATCGAAACAGATTTTTTGTCGGGCCTCTTTTCAAAAAACTTTTTAAAAATTTAAATTTTTTAGGGAGTGGTAGTGCTAACTTTATCATAAAGTCAAACACAAGGTTTCTTTTTTCTTTTTTATAATTAAGAGCGAAAAATTTTTTGTTTTCACTACTACGACAGTTAATCCAATTAACTAACCATTAAAACTATTATTAAGTCGTAGCGCTAGCTTGAGGGACATAATTTTTGAATCAATATCTACGTAGTATTAAAAACTTTTTGCTTTGCTTGTAACATTGAGCTAAACTGACAAAAAGATTGAAATTCAGTATTGCAAGTAGACATTTTGACTGTAAACATCATTGGGAGCAAAAAGGTCTACACGTCTAAAAGCACCTTCTTCCTTTCTATTGTAAATAAATCTAAACTTTTGTGCTTACTGGTGAAAATTCCTTCTGGCTACATCCACAAAATGCGTTACGGCTTTGCTCATCATTATTACACCAATGCAAGACTGCCTTCAAGTGGGATGGATGGAAGGCTGAGACTTCTACTCCGACACCAGGGGCACTATTTTATTCAGTATCAGATTTGAAAATCTTTAAACATTTGGTTTATGGTTTGATGTTATGATCCCATTCTAAAGCTAAAAGTTCAATTTCACTCTAATAACCTTGAGAGAAAAAAAAAGGAAAGAGTGAATCTCTGTGCAAAAGCCTTGATAATAGCTCGTCCACATTTGAAGAAGACTTCTTTGCTATTAATTCGTGTGCGAGGATTCTAACTTTATCCATTAAACATCAAAGATGAAACAGTCTTCACCTTCGCAGAGAGCCAAGAAGTCTAAGGCTTAAACTCTAAACACTGAACTTGTAAAAAAAGGACAATTCGCTATCACTAGTTCAGTAGAAGCACGCGAAGGATAAAACAGCGAGGAGAAGGCAAACACTTTTGGTGAAGACTAATAAAATCGCTTTCATAAAATACGACTTGGAACGTTTTACTTGGTCAGCAATGGTTTTTCAAAATACTTACCCAAAAAAAAAGTAGTATCCGTTGTAATAACCGGCCGCTGTCCTTTGAAGAATAGCTATATATTTGAAACTAGGAACTTTCTGCCCTGAAAATGAGAAAACATTTTGGAATAAAATAATTACTAACGAGTCCAGCACGCTTATGGGGAATATTACAATGATGATGGGGTCGTGTCGTTAAGGCGAATTTACTTGTAGTACAATTTTAGACAAAAAAGAAAAAAGGACAGCTCTAGAACTTTATTTATACTATTGTACTATTAGTATTGGAATTATGTTGACGAAATTCTTTTCACATTTTCACTATAATCATTTCTATGGTTGTTGTTGCCCCTTTCTTATGACTTTAGCTTGGGTATGTCTGGTTTAGAGCACTGAGTAGAAAATTGAAAACTGTGTGATATATCTGTTGAAAGGGGAAAACATAAGGTAGTATTTACATGCTCACAACTAACAAACGACAAATAAATATAAAGGAAGTGATTTAAAGATCGTCGCGAACCTCCAGCCGTAATCTCTAGAAAGTTTTTATATGTTCTTACATTTCCTTAAACAAAGTTTTTATCAAAATGAGATCTTAATCGTCGCATGCGTCCAAATCGCCGACCAAAGTTCTTTTCCTTTAACTATTGATTGCATATTTGTCGAATGCTTTAACTTTTTTTGACAACTGACTGAAGGTGAAAAAGCTATGTTCAATTGAAACCTTTTATAACTAAGAGAAGAAGTAAAATGGTCCTTTTTAATGGAATAGCTTGCCAGAGGTAATAGTCTATTGATTATGTCGTAAAAAGGGCATATAAAGGAACTCGAAAAAGGGCGGATTTTTATTGCATGAATCGATTAAGGGGCTAGTTACTAAGTAAAAACCGCAAGTGCTATTAAATTAGAGGGTGCAAATCGGAGATATGTGAACTAGACCTTCTTCACTCGTTTTTTCAATATAACTCGAAAACGAAGCAAAATTTTGATGACGTTTTTTGTAGAGAGCAAATTTTCCCATCAAAAAACACCATTCGAATAATTGTAAAAAAAAGTTTTCTATCCAAAACGTTAAAATTCCCGACTAAAAAAAACATAATTTTCCAATTTTTTAGTTTTGTCAGTTTTTTTTAAGGCATTTCTTTCTGGTTGCAGATAGGTATAGGCATTGCTTCATAAAAAAGAAAGTAAATGATATTTTCTTTCAAACATCATATGAGAAAACGTTCTGCGTTTGAAATTCACTGAAATATTAACACTTAATCATAGACATTTATCGTTATTTTTCATCCTTTTTATACTAACTGCAGCTTCTTTGTATGGAACAAAGTTGAACCAGACCCTAAGCAACTGCCGTTTCCAATATTTTTGCTAATTATCAAAAAATGCAAATTTTTCGCTGGCACAAATACCACCAACACTCGACGCCATCAAACATCATGGCCTAAGAACTTTTTTCCTAATCCAACAGTGACATGGAAACCGCTTGAATCCTTTGAACTTTGGTTGGGAAAGTTTTAAATGTGGATTCATTTCGATTCGCACAATTACAAAAAACGTCTTTGGAGTTTTATCAAAATTTTGCTTCGTTTTCGAGTTATATTGAAAAAATTAGTGAAGAAGGTTTAGAATACATATCTCCGATTTGCACCCTCTAATTTAATAGCACTTTCGGTTATTTTCTCCAAAATTAGGCCATTAATCGATTCATGCAATAAAAATCCGCCCTTTTTCGAGTTCCTTAAGAAATGACACAATCAATAGACTATAACTGTTCTGACTTTATATCTGATCGCGAACATGCTCCATTGCTCTAGCCTAAAAGTGTCATTTGCTATATGGAGAGGTTTTTGACAACCTGTGCCTAGTAATGTTGCATTCCGTTCTAGCAATTCACCTTTTCTATTTTTTTTAACCCTTCGCAATACAGCTCTTTTTGAAGTGAGACTAGTTTTTGAGTAGTTGTGATTTGAAATTCAATGAAACGAAAATGCGTCACGTTAAAGAAACAAACTCACTAATGTTTGTGATACGAGTATAGTTGACTCTAGAATGAGATAAACTACCTTACACACAATTGCATATTCGCTATCTCCTTTTTGTGCGATGCTTCGATGTGTCCCAATTGTCGTTTACTAAACATATATATGCGCTTTGTTTTGTGGCATAGTGGATATGTATATCTCTATCTACAGATATCGTAACGCTTGGCCTATAAAAAAAATATCAAATAGTCTGTATTTGGGTCTGCGTATTACGAAGTATAGCTTCTTTAGAACCGCAAGACGAAAATTCGATGAAACGAAAAGGCGACACAAAAGCCAAAAATATTCGTAAACGGGATAGAGTCTCCAAAACCTCTATCTCTCGCAGACTTAATATTTTTTACAAGTATTTCCAATAGTCTTCATCTCCTCTTTGTTCGGCCTTTCGTAGTCTCTCCTTGTCTTTTATGAACTTTCAGATCTTTCATGTTTGATTTGGGCACACTCGGTTTTTGTTGTATTCATTTTCGCGCATGTTAACATAGATCGTTTCGTAGACGTAGATCTCTGAAATTTAAGGTACTCTACACAAATGAAGAGTAATAAAGCATCGGTGAACCTACTCTAGTCACTCAATCTACAAGCAAAACATTTCATATTTTTGAGAAACTATTAGGTCGGCGGTCGGAAAGAAAAAGGCAAAAAAATCTTCTACTCTTTTGTCAAAATGTGAATTGTGAGCGATTATTTTCTTAACTTACAGGTATGAATTTAAGCAGGACTTAAAATGATATTTAGGCAATACACATTCGAACAAAATAAGGGCTCTATACTCTCTCAACTCAATTACAGCGTTGAAAAAAGCCATGTGTTAAATCATCAGCCTTAAAGAAATTTATTTCTTTTTAGGTTTTTGTATTTTAAACAAATTACAACTCCAGGACAAAAAACCACGACAATAACAAAACTTTTTTGTTATTGTTTAATTTATAATTTGAAGCCAAACCATGGCAAACATTTTGTTTATTTTTTCCAAGTGCAATATGACTTGTTCATTCACTTGGATATAAAATTCACTGCGTGTAAGCGCAGTAAATTTTATAAGTGTCGGTGTATTCCGAACAAAGTTTGCGTCTTAGAACGGTACGGCAACATCTAACTGATGAGCCCATTGCAGTACCTGGGCGAAACGCAAGTTTGGAGTTGAAGGTTGATCTTCACGATCATTTAACACGCCTTGAAGAAATTTATTTCTTTTTAGGTTTTTGTATTTTAAACAAATTACAACTCCAGGACAAAAAACCACGACAATAACAAAACTTTTTTGTTATTGTTTAATTTATAACATGTGTTAAAGCTTAAAAGTCCTATACGTTACAACTCTTGGCTGTTTGTTTGAACAATGATTTAATATTCATTTTTTCCCCATTCACTGTCGTTATTTCATTGATAAAAGAGACATCATCATCGATTCCCGACAGCTCAGCGTTTTTTATTTAACTTCTGCTGCTGTCATTAATTTCTACGAGTCATAAGTTTCTACGAAAGGATAAAGTGCATACATAACTCACTGCCAACCGCATGACAATACTAAAAGCTGATTGTTTTTCCACCAATTTCAACATCCAAGCAGGGTTTTGCCATATCCTCTTTCGTTCTCCCACTTATTGATCCTTTTAAATCCCAAACCTCAATAAAAAGCCATTGCATTTCATCGTTGACCACACAAACGAATAAGTTCCGTTAGATTTACTGACACTCTACCGAAAAAAAAATCTCTTAGTCGCCAAAAACAGAAAGGCGATGCGTTCAGAATCGAAATCTATTCGCAGTAGATTACCATAAAACTATGTCAATGACACACAATTGGAGTCCACTGTCCTTATCCATGAAATCCCCATCAATCAGTCGGCCACCGATCGAACTGGAAATGTGCCACCGATTACAAAGCAGGGGGAAAGTTGTGTCACTCACTATCTTCGTAAGATTTAAGTGGAGATAAATGCATTTCTCCCAAAAAGGCTAATATTGAGTTTGCTTTAACTTGAGAGGTCTCGATTGTGCTCTTGCATTTCGCTAGGAAAATAATCTTATCATCCCGATCCAGGAGACAGGACGACTAGATTGGTTGGTTTAGTTTTTGTTTTATTTGTCGGTCTGTTCACCACTCACTAAACTATTCATGTAAAAGAAGTGTGCTAATCTGTTGGAGGACTATTCCTCTTGTCTGGGAAAAGGGGAATACCAAAGGACATTAAGGTTAGTTAGAAAGTGGTTTTGGTTATGTTGACTCGGTTGGAAGGCAAACAATGGGTTTCTGCCAGGAATTTTCGTTTTTAATCTCTCTAAGTATGTTTCCTCGTCGTTTGAAAACTGACCATGTATAAACAAGGAGTGTATATATGAGTGGGCTGTAGTGTGTGTGTGACGATAAAGAAAGAGTTACACAAACTGATTAAAAAATATGAAATGAATGTCAGACAAGAGTTCGTTTTTCGTTAGGTCACATTACTGTACATTAAGAAAAAGCAATTTGGATTATCCTTAATGTAATTTAAAGAGACAAATGAAGTCAACTTTAAAACTTACATCAGTTTCATTTCTTTTGAGTCTCAACCAATTTTAATCTTGAGAGTAGGTCTACTGAAGTATGACACTTAAAAAGAAATAGATCCTAAGATCCTTTTAAGTGAGTAAATATTCTGAATAACAAAACCGCAATTAATCCAAGAAAAACTTTGCCAAACAGAAACCCTCCCAAAAAAATGGGTACCAGCAGCAGGAAATAAAAAATGATTGGCCCTTTTATGTCAGACCATTTCAAATCAACGGGCTCCATCAACCAAACGAGAAAAAAATACATTGTCTTCTGATTAGGATACGTCCTTCTTTTCATTCTAATGAAAACTCTCGAATCACCTGGCTTCGAGAAACCAACAGACCCCATCAACAGCAATCAACCGCTTTTGATTTGTTTTTCAATAACAATAACTACGATGTTCCGTGCAAACATTAAGCCCCAAGGCTGCTCAATAACTCATAAGGATCCACACAAAAAAAGGTAAACTAAGCCAAACAAAACCCAGCCCGACCCTTTATATTCCAGGTGAATTAACATCAAGGCGAATAAATTAATCGTAGGAAACTTTTTCACTAAAAAAGCAAAAAAATCTCTCAAACTCGAAACTTCCTAGTCATGTGATTAACAAAGAGCCGAACAAAGCAACGCAGGAAGCGGAAAAAGTGCTTTAAAAAATAGAAAACTGTTAACCGAAATGAAAGCTTAAAAATAAAATGGAAAATTAAAGAACAGAAAAAAAAGAACAAGGAACTAAAACCGCCGTTATGACCCATAAAAACAGTAAACCTTCCATCGACACCGATTCACTTGGTTGCCACTTCACCATTTCCCATTTAACCAAATTCACCCTGTGATAGTCTCTCTACCTTTATGGTGCTATTAAAGTTCCACTTGACTCACTCCTAACCTAGTGCCCCCGGAACCATCACCTAGTCTAAAGCCCTAAAAGTAGACCAAGTGAAAGTGGAAATCCGTTTCTATTCGCACTTTTGTTCTTTCCTATTCCTCGGACACTTGCTCGTTGTTTTCGCCCCTCTATTAAGACGATTATGTGCGGCGACAATTATGAAGATACATATGAATTTTCGACTTAAATATTTAAGACCAAAAAGTATCATTGTTGGCAGTGCTTCCGAGTGGATGTTAATACTGTATAGGCACAAACACCAGATGCAGATGGGCCTATTGCTTCTTTTCAAAAAATAAAAAAAGAACAAAACGGAAGCAAAGAAACAGGAAAAGGATGCGGGTGTTGTAAGCATAAAGGAAAAAAAAACTTCTTATCCGCTTTTTATTTTTTCTTATTCTTCCTCTGTAAGCCGGCTACGTTGTCGGTTTCGTCGTCAGAATAAATATGAAACCGATGGCACTTACTTTGATGAATAATACTAAGAAAGAGGAATTATTTTCAGGCTGAAATAACAGACAGTACACGAAGTTGAAGAGGGATACCTTTTTGGTGTACATAACGTAGTGCAATTTTCATAATGGAGAGGGAATAGGATTTCCTGAACCTGCCACTAGAGATTTGGGTTCTTTTTCAATCATGATGAATTCGTATTAAGGTATGCTTACTGTGCTGTCAGTTGGTTAATATCAATTTGAAAGCATATTTTCCATGCTAAGCTGATTTTTCCTTATTTCTTTTCATTATATTGTTCGGGGAATAGGCCTGGTTAATACGTAGACAGAAAAAAGAGTAGGTAAGCACTAATTGAAGAGGGATACGGATGACCGTTTTAGAAAGATGTTACCTTCTTGGTCAATTTTTAATGGATTTTCAAGGACGAATTGTTATCAAAAAAGGGTTCATGAGTGCCTAATCTTTGTCAATTTAAATTGAAAGTGATTCTGAAATAGGTGAGGGTTTGTCGAAAAATTTGATTCTTTTTATAAAAATTAAAAAATTAAAAAAGGGAAACCTTTTTGACACATGAGCGAGTACAAATCGGAATTGGGATACACCTTTTTATTTCGGTTACACATGAAGCTAATAGAACTTTTTTATGCAGATTCCTTATAATACCGTAATAGTAGGTGTTCTGTGGAACTGCTTTTGAACTTGCAGGTGAACAAAATGATTTCAGGACTTGTTCGCCTTGAGCTGTTGTCGAAGATTGTTGTTGTTGAAGATTCAATGGCACACGACAAATTCAATTCCCACCCATGGAACCAAGCACGAGGAAAACCGGATATGTGGGGATGAAAGGAATTGAAATGAAATTCGTACTGTATAGGAGAAGAAGATAGTTCTCTAGTTGGCTGGTCTCTCGAACGGAGAACTGATTCTTACACTCTTTATCGGGTCAAGTTCTTTAGAACTTTGGTCGTCTACTCTATTTGAAAGTCACGAACTATTTTTTCCATTTATTGGAACGAAGTTCCTTATCGCGCGTTGTGAAAGGGGGCTAGACGGAAAAAATTCTTACGAAAAGTTGTCACGACACTTTTTGCTATAGTAAGCTATTGTAAGCTGTGCGCCGTCGCATGTTTCTCTGTCTGTCTGTCTGTCTCTCTCTCTCTCTGTCTCTCTCTCTCTCTCTCTTATAGAAAGCAAGCCAGATATTTTCATTTCTATTTCGCATTGAACAGTGTGGTGTCGCGACGATTGTTTTTGTTGAATGTATACAGGTATTTTGTAAATAAAATTAATCGAATGGAACTTCGTTCCATCCGGGTGTCCCTTGACACCTCTCAAGTTTTTTTTCGTTCATACTGAACATGTTTCAACGTTGTTTTATATTTATTTCGTAAATCCTACAAGCCATAGCAAAAAAAGTAGGGTGGGTAGGAAAGGAGGGGATCTTAAATTCCTATTCCGACTGGCTAATTGAGATGAAACTATTTTCGGACTACATGAAACCGCGCTTTTAAGTACGAGTCCATTTAGTACAACTGAACTTGAAAATAAAAGTGTTAAAACCGGAGGTTCAGACCTTCTTTACCAGCTGAGTGGTAACTGGTACAGTAGAGCTGATGTTAGCAAGAATGGGAAGAAGAGATGTCAAGAGAGAGAGTTAGAGAGAGAGAGAGAGAGAGAGAGAGAGAGAGAGAGAGAGAGAGAGAGAGAGAGAGAGAGAGAGAGAGAGAGAGAGAGAGAGAGAGAGAGAGAGAGAGAGAGAGAGAGAGAGAGAGAGAGAGAGAGAGAGAGAGAGAGAGAGAGAGAGAGAGAGAGAGAGAGAGAGAGGGGGGGAGAAATAGAAAGAGAGGGATTTAAAGGGAAGAAAGAGAGATTGAGAGGGAGATAAAGGGGGAAAGGCCGCAGGAGGGAAAGAGAAAGCAAGAGGGAAAGAGAGAAGAAAATATAGAGGGTTAAAGAACGAGAGAGAGAGGTTTATATGAACTGGAACTCTAGAAAATTTGTGATCGAAGATATTGCTCAGGATGAAGTATTCCTTTATCTGGGATAAAAGATGAACAGAAATGAAGTAATTTTGAGATCTAAAAATCAGTTCATGGATCTTTCCTGACCGTTTCAATAATTTCTATTTTATAATCCAATTTAAGCGCTTATGGCGCGGAAACAAATAAAGATTTTCAAAAATCATTGAAAATACTTAAAAGCACATTCAATAACTTCAAAATTCAGAACCCTGCTTTAGCTTTGAGATAGCACCGTCACTCTAGTAAGGAGTATTTTCAAGTACCTACATCACTGGGTGCTAAGAACAGTGTGTCGACATAATATGAAGATTTTGAATTAAAAAAAAGAGGATTAAGCCTTCTCTTAGCGTATTCAGTATATGAAAATTATAGTGCGGAATCGACACACGAGTATTCTCCAATTATTTTAAAATTGTGTAGGGGTAACCGGGGCTAGTTGGCTCAAGGATCAAGTAGACTAACCGCCAATAACGTCAAAACAAAACCATTTCTTTAATGTTTATTCCACTTGTTACATCAAGCACACCTGCTTTCTGAGTCTCATGTTGTCTTTCGTTGGTATCGGACGTGGTTTGGGTATTATCCCCAAAAAACAAGTTTTTGCGTATGTCAGTAATTTTTTTGTTTCCTTTTCCTTTTATTTTTTCTTATGGGTGTTTGTGTTGTTATTGTTAACAGCTGGTAGTTGTATTTCATCTTGATTGTGGCCTACAAAAAAAAACCATGATTGTAGAAGGACTGAAAGTGGTAAGTTGACTTATTTTTTCGAGGTAAGTTGACTCCTCTTGTTTTTTGGTATTTTCAAAAAAAATCAGGACATATGTGAGGAAAACCACGATAGCGGTGGAACCAAAGTTTTTTTTTTTAGTTTTTAGCATGTTATATCACACAAAGCAGCGTTAATTTATTTTGTGATATTACAAGGAATGGATTTTATTTGTTAACTTAATTTTTTTTTTTTTTATTAATAATCAAGTTTTTACGAAGGTCATTAATTTATAGTTTTAAGTTTAAAATAAAATTGGTTAGTTGACCAACTTGAGGCCGTTTTTTTAAATTAAAAAAAAAATTGGTATTAACAATGTTTAGAAGACATATTTTTCTTATGAAGCAAAAATAATGTTTTATAAAAAGGTTTTTTTTCCGTTTCGATATCTCTCTTAGGTTTTTTTTTTTAAGATAAGAAAATTTTTATTCTACTAGCGCCGGGCTCCCTTATGTGCCTAAATTTTCTTATTGAGCAATTGAATGAGTAACTCATGTCAAAAGTTCGTCAGTTGAGAACTTAAATAAAATTCAGAAATTGGAAATTGTCTTTGAAAAAAATCGAAGTCAATGACACTAGGACGTTTTTAATAATTACAACATTTTTGTGATTCATAAAATCTCTCTAAAATGAAAACCACTGCTTAGTAGCAGTTAAATTATTTGACTACGGAGATTGTTTGCTTGAAATAAGACCCATAGCTTTTTTTAAGTATTTTAAAAACTAAGAGTTTCATTGGAAATCAAAGCCCATCTCAACGAAACGTTTCTTCGTTGGAGAGAAGCAATTTATAGATTGAAATTCATCCTGAGAACCTGAGGACAGTTAAAGGTTAATGCTGAAATCATACTTATAAAACCGAACCGATAAGAGTTTTTCATGAATCACGTTAAGACTTCGATATAAACATCAGATCAGAGTGCTTTTTCATGTGTAAGTTTTTGATGGTGTTCATCACCAGACTGTCATATGAAGAACTGTAGTGCGATTGCTATCCATACGGAATTCCACGAACATGAGGAAAACGTCTATAAGAAAAATTGTTTATAAGAATATTGTTTCCTATTCCGAACAGAAAACATAAATAACCAAAAATATGTTGTTTTTATTTATTAAATTCCTAAAATTGTCTTTCCCAACAATGCTGATCTGCAATGTAAAGAATGTACTCAACATCTTATGTGCTCTTCTTTGAAAAAAAAAAAAAAAAATGGATGAAATAACAAGCTACGGTTAATTTAAAAATGAACAGTTTTGAAAAACGTTTCCAAAGATTTTGAACTGAAACCTAGGGAATCAAAAAGTTTCTATAGCGCCAAGTGTATTTACTAACGTATTGCAAAAACTTAAAAAAAACCGCGACACCACTTTTCCCTTGACACCTGCATAACGCTTGAAATTTTGTACTGCAAGGGGAATAAATATACAATATTTTCTCAACACGATTCAGTTTTACCAAAACATTGATTTTGATCAAAGCAGACATTTATGGTTGTAGTGTTTCTACCGAAAATGAAGCGAAGAAATATTCCTTCTAAGTAAATACTCGTCAAGTTAAAGTTACTAGTGTTCAACTTTCTATCAAACATCTTGTTGTTGTTAAACTACTTTTTACTAAGTAAACTTTCACAGTTTTATCATCGTTACCTTTTACTTACGCTTTGTTGAGCCATAACGCCCATACTCTCATACTCATACTCACCTCTCACGAAAAACAAACTACACCTAAACAAAGAAGTGGCAGTTAACAAAATGAAAACAAACAAGTACAGTAACACAAGCACAAACGTAACACAAACAACTACAAACAGAAAAAAGAGATTATAAATAAAGAACTTAAAATGTTGACGTCTCCACTTATCAGTATTTGTTTTATTAATTATTTTTTTTAAATTTTATTTACCACTTTAGTTTAACATCGAATAAATTTAATATGCATTTGTTTAATACTTAGTGATTAATTTAAATATTTTGTTTAATTTTTTGATTTGTATGTTTTTTTTTTTTAATTAAGTTAAACATACGCATTTAGTTTTATTTAATAAATAATATATTTAGCTTACATCCATTAATTTAAAATGTATTTGGTTTTTGAGTGTATTTAAGTGGGGGTATATAATTAATTTATGTGGGATAGGGGGATTCAAACTACTTATCCTTTTGTTTTTGCTAAGGGGGATTCATATATTTTTATTTATATATGTTTTAAATATAATTGTTTTTTTTTATTTATTAATAAGAAAATGTTTTTGTTTTATTTATTAATATATGTATATATATACTTTTAAAAGATTTCTTTTGTTTTATTTACTTTTTGAAAAATGTTAACAATTTGTTTCATACATTTTAAATAGTTAGTACACATTCAACATGCGAATTTTTTTAAAATTTTTATATGTAATTAAATCTTTTGGTTTAAAATAAGGTTTTTGCTTTCTAGTAGAGCAGAACTTTGTTTTTAATACTGTTTAGTGGTTAACGGTGTAAAGTCCGGTTATTTTTAATTTATAATCTAAATTTTTTTTTTTATAGATTTTCACTAAAAACAGCTTTGGGTAAAGAAACAATCAAGGACATTGATAGAGTTTTCGATATATTTTAACAGAATACGATTATTTAGCGTTAAAAACAAAATTTATTACATTTATATTTAACAACAAACACTGGTCCAGGAATAATCTCCATTTATTTTACTTTTTTTTGTTTGCTTTCTCTCAAAATATTCCTTGCAATTGATTTTGTTGTTTATTTTTAAATTTTACTATTTCATGCAATTTATTGTGTTGACTTTACTTTTGTTCTGTTTTTTTTCCATATAACATTCAATTAACATTCTGGTTGGTTGGTTTATTTATATTGCTATTGTTTTAGGTGTTTAAGTTTTATTATCTTTTTTACAGATACTCTTTTCGCTAAAGGTACTTTTAGACATAGTTTCATCTTTATTTTTGTTTTATTTTATATTTATATATTTTGTAATGACATCTAATGGCTGTACAGTACATGCGATTTAAGATTTTGTTTTATTAACTTTTTTTTCGGATAGATTGAAACTGAAACCAATAAAAAGCTCTTTGTGTATATTTTTGTTTATTTGTTTTGTGTTTGGTGTTGGTTTTGTTGTGAAAACTACGCAATGGTGTTTTTTTGCTTGTTTTTATTTTTCCATTTTTAACCAGGCAATTTAAATTTTAATACTAATGTATCTGTTTTTCCTCTTGTTTGATATAATCTTATTTTTGGGTAATATTTACACAATATTCGTTTAATTGACATTTATTGATTATTATACTTGTTTTTATTTTTATGTTTACATTTTTGTTGTCTAAAAACACTTTCAAGTTTCAATTTAAGTGAAAGAGATAAAAAAATCATGGCGAAGAAATTCGTTGTGAGCGAAATTGTTTTTGATTTTTTTTGAGAGCGTTTTGTTTATAGAATAAAATTTTGAAAAGTAAAACAGCTTTAATGTTTTATGAAACCTATTTTTCTTATTTTGATTTTAAACCGTGATAATTATTATTGTTGGGAAGGTTGTTTTTCAATCAAAGAGTTCAAACTATTCCAATGGTTAAAGTAGAGATTAGTTTATCACTCACCCCGGTTATGAAAGCATACGATTTTGGTTATATCTTACGATTTCAAAACAATGATTTTCGTCCCAATAACGAAAAATACGAAAAAATTGTATGTCCAACAATTGGTACAAGAACGATAGGAGATTCGAAATTTTCGTAAAAGTTCCTGCCAGGCAAACTTCAAGGAAGTGCCAAGAGCAATCGCCAAAAGCGACTAACGCCGTATTTGTCTCCAAAATACGAATTTCCTGATTGGGGTGGTTAGCTTAGTTTTTCAAATCTTTCATGTAGAAAAGAAAATTAATACTCAATAATAAGTGCATCATTGACACCTCTACCGCGAAGTACAAAAAACATCAAAGCTTGAAAAAACACGGCTTTCCATTTTCTAAAAGCTGGCTAGTTATTCTCATTTTGACGAGATACAAGAAAAGTTGTTAAACTTTTACAGATTTTAAGAGCCACTTGCAGTGTTATATTATATAGTATGAAGGTTTACTAACTGTTTGAATATGCTTATTCCTAGACAATTGACATTCGACGACCAACCCACCAGACATCCGCTTTCAAATTAATCTTAGAGCAGCAGTTGCGCAGTGGAAGAGTGTTTAGTAAATAGGCCACTTGCGTGAGTTCGAAACTCCATCGGAGACCCACAATCTCAAAGGTGGTTGAATTACAACTGTCTTGTTTCCAACCTCAGCAGGAAGCTTGCTACCCTGGCAGTATAATGGACCGGCAAACATTTACAAAAAAATAAGGGCACAAATGAAAATTTATTTTTTGAAATAATTTTTGACGCTGCAGAATTGTAAAGCAAAAGTATATGACCAATGATTGAAATCATATGAGAACTACTTATTTGAAATATCACTTAGCGGCTTAATTATTTTCCTTTTTTAGATTTCATAAAGCGACACGTTTCCGTCCCACGCACCTTGCTATTTAATAGTGAAATGTTTCCCTCCACAAAACATTTCTATTTGACAATCCAGTTTCGGCTTAGTGGACAACTATCAAAACATTTTCAATGAAAAAATTTCTCTACCCGAGTTAAGTTGGATATTTTCAGCCAGCTATCTACATACGGGACTGTGAAATATCTTGAAACTGTTGAAGTCAATTAAAGCATAAGTTTCTATATTGCTGCCTAACAACTTCACATTTGGACACTCAAAAAGAGGGTACTACAGTGTACTAATTGTTCACGGTCAGTAAAGTTTTGAAAACAGTAACTTCGAGTAACCTGTAGAGCACGAATACTACCATAGACTTTTCCAATGGCACCAGCGAGGTGGTCATTTCAAGCAAGGGTACGATTGCAAATTCTAAATTTAATGAACAATAATTTCACCTTCCAATTTTGAAGAGCTTAGGACTGATGAGTCAAAGATTTTATGATGAATCGGAAAAGCTACAGCTTAATTTTAGCTGCAAAGGGTCGACCTATAAGGAGTGTGAACATCATCAGCATATAAATGAATCATGCAGTTTTTAACAGCATGTGTCAGTTTATTAACACATAATGATAAAAGGATTGGTCCAAGGATAGATCCCTGAAGCACTCCAGCTAATGAATTTGGAATGGTGGAAGAACGTTTATTTGCCACTACACATTGTTGTCCTCTGTTAAGGAACGATTGGACTAACTTACAAGATCTAAAGAAAAACCGAAACTATTTCGTAGCTACAAGGAATTGAATGGCTAACAGTGTCATTAAGTCTTTGAGAAGTCTAATAAGTAGGGTGGCGGATAAAAGTGGGGAGTCACGAGGCCTAGCTCTTTCTTTCTCTTCTTCACTAACATAAAACGCGTAAATCGTGGAATACCCCGAAATGATCAAGAAAGTGGCTCTAAATTGGATCTTCCGAATGGACAATTTGAAAGGAAGCCGCAGACATCATTTACATGAAGTCATCTTTAAAACGTAAAAAGCAAAAGCTAATTTATCGATCCCAATATAAATTTTAAGTATATGTACAGATTTCAGTGTTTTATTCGATAAAAAAAAACTACACTAAAAAAACCGTCCTTAATATTAACAGACGAACATATTTATTCTTTTATCCTATAAACCAGGGCTTCGTAAACTTTTTTCATATACGACCCCATTTATGATTGCGAGTTTCCTGGCCTTTTGACAACCCTATTACTTTTGCATGAAATAATAAAGTTGTGTAGTTGGAATCCCTATCCTTAGATAGATTTGAAAATAAGCGGCTATTATTTGGATATTTGCGTGTCGAGTTGAATGAAATATAAAAGAAAAGAAACTTAATACGCAGATTACTTATTAATGTTTTCTGAGCATTGTGCAGAGGCTAAAGTAAACATTATATTGCATAGCATGTAGCATAATTTGGCATGCGAAACCACCCCTTAAATATTTAACATGAAAATCTCTCGCGACCCCAGAATCTTCTTACGCAACCCCATTTAGGGTCTTGACCCATAGTTTAAATAGCACAGCTATAAACCATTAAAATATTTTCGATTGTATAATAGTGAAACTCAAATATGCTTTTTTTTGTAGTTACAGAGTTTTACGACCAAGGCCATCGGCAATTTCTCACCGGTAAGTTAAGGAAAGTGATTTTTTCGACTAGACTAAATAATCTTAAACTGCTGTTTTACTCCAAAAGTCAAAGAAGGAGTTGAAATGTGCGTGCCTCTTTTCTCCAATCTTATAATTAACTCAGTCACATTTGAATGTTTACTGATGATATTAGAATATTTATTGACTACTTCAATTTCAAAATCATTTGGTGTAGAGTAAAAAAATGTAAAAATGAAGTGGCACGGCACACCTTAAAGATTGATCACTAGTGTGAAGCAGATAGGAGGGAGAGTAGTTATCCATTCATCGCAACGCCGCGGTCGGCGCCGTTAAGGAAGAGGAAGACAAAGCCTATGAAAGGATATTTGGTATTTCACTGTCCTATCTAGTTGTAGTAGTAGTGCTTAAAGCCCTTCTCAACCCTCTAACCACTTCGAAAGTGATCCAGGAATGTAAGAGCTCTCTGAATGCGGTCGGAAGATTAAATTCCTTGAGTCTCATTTGGGTTCCGGGCCATCACGGCATAACTGGAAATGAGATCGCCGATGAACTTGCTAGGCAGGGATCTCAGACAGCTTTCTCAGGACCTGAACCGTCGCTAGGTCTGCCAGCGTCCTCAGTGAGGGCTTCAATCAACGATTGGATCTGTAAAGAGCACAACCGTATATGGCATGCCTCCATTGGATGCAGACAAACCAAGTGTATGCTCCCCAACGATAGTAAGAAGACTGCAACATTTTTGCTAGCTCGAAGCAGAAAAGACTGTAGAAAGCTTATTGGCGTTGCCAGAGGGCACTTCTCTTTTGCCAAGCATTTAAACGTGTTAGGCTTAAGTGACACCACACTCTGTGAATCTTGTGGAGAAGATGAGGACACCGCAGAGCACTTCCTCTGCGAATGTCCTGCTTTTTCTCGCATGAGGTTACAGATACTCGGTGCAGACATGGTGAGAGCTGGTAACTTAGCTGGCTCCTTATCATGGAAGCGTCTTTTGGCTTTTTTCCGAACATCTGGGAAGCTATAACAAATAGAAGGTTGCTATCTGGTAGTACAATGGACCGGTATTTAGGTCTGAGTGCTCCAGCTGGTATTTTAAAAACCTCCAACAAAAAAAAAAAATCCTATCTAGTTTGAGTTACCGCAATACGAGCACATAATCCAATTATTGCAAAAGGAACTCCTTTTTCAGCGGCAAATAATATACCATTTACTAATTAACGGACAAGTTAATGTACCAATTAAAGCAAAAAATAAATAAATAGGTTGGAGGAACAGAGCAGGGTCGCTCGGGGCCTAGCACATTTCTCACAACCATGCCTTGTAAAGGAATGTAAGGGAGCTACAGTTTACTGCCCATTGCGAACGCGGCTAATCGAGAAAGCGCTTTCCATGGCAATGAATTAAGTATCGGAGGACCTGCCAATTCCTTGCAAAAGGCGATACCTATTGAAAATTTTTTTTAACTTCTGTTGAGATTCGAACCACGAACCTCCGGGTTAACAGGCAAACATGCTAACTATCACGACAAGAGCGTCACAAATGTACCTACTTAAGTAGTTCCTTGCTTGAGTTTCAACTTCAGGGGATGCCCACTTATAGTTTATCTCACTCTCACCACAGAACAAGTTATAGCTTCAATAAGCATTTGGCTCCCTTATGTAGACTATAAAGTTAGTCCTCAAATTACCTGATTTCGTTCCACTTATTATTATATTGGCTAGGTTTTTTGTTTAAACAATTTTTATGAATTACTGCGTTGACTTTGGTTCTCTCTTAACATAAAAAGTTGATGCACTTTCGGTTGATAGGATTATGCAAAACAGTTTGGCTTCTTGAGACAAGAACATATACTTGATGCCATACTGTTGCATATGCTGATTTTTGTGTCGTTTCCTTAAGCTCAGTGGAGAAGTAAACTCTGTTTAGCACACAAATACAAGCACTTTAAACCTGTAATGGGTGCCTAGAGTAATTTTTTTTTCGATAAGAGCAACCAGAGGCTGCTGCTGTTTTGCTATTCGCATCTTTACTCGAGTACTTTTGTGTTTATATAGCTAGATAAACTTCAAAGTCAAAACAATGTCGGGTGTAATGAAAAAGTTCAATGTAAAATCCAAATGAATTCAGTGAACAATTTCGATTAAATGCTCTCAGATACACAACAACCATCGCATCGGAGGGTACTCAAACTTGGTAACCTAAAGTGCTCGTACGTCCTCCAACATACCGTTTGATGGAGAAAATTTTTGCATTCCCATCATGTCCTCTTTAAACCTGCACATGTTCGAATCCTTATTGCAGAGAACGAGAATCTGTATACAGACTGCTTGGCAAAGGTAGTTAAACACTTTTACGGTTCACCGAGAAACAACCATCATCCCTTTGCAATATCGCAGTCATCATTCTATCAGATGCAGGCAAGCAGACTGTTTGTGCAGCAAGAAAATTTTGATCGTCCCTTTGCGCTGCTGTAGAAAAAAACAGCACCGTACTCCAAAAGAGAAAAAACTGAAACACCGAACGATACAAACGTATCGCATCTACTACAAGTTAGTGGAAGCGATAGTGTGTCAGTTGGTCGGCAGTGGAATCACTGCCGATTCAGAAGGATTCTCTGCACTTCAAGTATTATGCAACTATATCTAGAATTCGTGTCAATGATACACAACTGACAATGTTTTGAGGTAAGAGTTGGTTGAGGTTATATGAGAATGAGTGCGTATCCAGCAGGTGTTTTATCTCCCCCGTGTTGCATTTAATTTGTATCCTTGTTTTGTTGTTATTGCTGTGGAATGCTCCCAAAGCTGTTTTCTGAATTTTTTTTTTCTTTTTCCCATCATTCATTGTTGGGTTAATGTAACTTTGATGGTATTTTGCTGAGGCGGGCAAATTTATGAGATGTTATTAAAGTAGAATTGGAGTGTCACTCTGGGTTTTATAAATGAAATGCTGGTACAGTGAAGCATAGATACAAAAGTTCGTTCGTACTTGTCGGCTGTAGATACATTCGTATACTACTACGTGAGAGTTGGAGAGTTTTATGGGGCGCTGTATGTTTTTCGCATTGATAGATGAGAGGATCAAGTATGCAATTTATTTTAGGAGAGCTCTTTTGCGCTGTATTTGGTATATCTCTCTGTTGTTAACATCATTTATATCTTTTTTTTTGTGTGTTTGAGCTTTATTTCAGAGCTCTCTTAATTGGTGGGCATTGTACGTGGCCTGGTGGTACTTTTTTCCAGTGCTAATGGGAAAATATATTTTTTTATTTGAGTTTTAATGGATGGATATATGGAAATTATTTATTGCTGAAATTATCTTTATTAACAAGCTGGGAAATGGAATATACTCATTTTAGGTATTGTCACAACAGTAACGCGAAGCAATGCTTCCATTACTTGAGATAGGCAATTACAATGGGGAGCGATAAATAGCTATCCAATTGGTTTATTTTGGTACCCGTGGTGTAATGGTTATCATAGCTGGATTTTAAATGAGAGTTTCATGGGTCGAATCCCAACAGAAACTAAAAAACAGAAATAAAATAAAAGTTTCGCCAGTTGGTTTGTAATTGGTTTGTTGATGCGTTGCAGAAACCGAATGACAGAGAATAATTAATTTGCTAGTTCATCCATTGATCTATAAACCCATTGATCCATTGAACTATTGATTCATTGATCCATTGATCCATTTTATTTTTTTTAACTAACGCGCACATCAAGGGGTTATGACTTATAATGTTATAAAAACACAGTGCGAGCATTTAGGAAAATAGGAGAGGATTTGAAAGGATACACCGATGCACGTTGCTTTTCTTTTTTGAATCGAAATGAAGGGGAAATACAGAGCCAGGTAAAGCATTCCACATTCGGGTGGTGCGACTGAAATACGAATCTCTATACTTGACTGTACGTCCGAAGTTGGGCTCAAGGAAAGCTGATGAGCATTCCTAGCGAGGCGGGTGTTGCGGCTAAATTGTTTCAGGGGAGGCATGCAACTGGCTACTTCACTAGAGCACTGTTTGTGAAAAAAGCGATAAAAAAGAGAAAGACGGGTAACGTTTCGACGATATTCAAGAGAATCAATCGATTCTACGATTGAACTATCACCTATCCATTTAAACGCTCTATTTTGTACCCTATCAAGTAGGCGCAAAGATGTTTGAGATGCACCTGACCAGATATGGGAGTTATACTCCAGTTTTGGGCGGATGAAGGCCTTATAAATTGTAGCCAGATCAGAGGGGATGAAGAACTTCCTGCATCGTCTCAAGAAGCCTAAGCATTTAGCACCGTTTTGGGCGACTTCAAATATGTGGTCATTCCAACGAAGATCATCGTTTACACACATACCAAGTACTGACAGCTATCCGGTTTCTTGGATGCAGGTACCATTCATGGATAATGGCAATGGGGGAGCTTCACCGACAAGAGACAACATTGAGTTTTCGAAGCATTGAATTCTACTCTGTTTTTATGACCCCATGTAACAATGCTGTCAAGGTCAGAATTCAATGAGCGTAACATACGCAACCGTTCCAGTTCCACATCCGAAGAGCAGGGAAGTAAATTTGGAAACGAATATGAAAAGCTGAGGGTCGAGTCGTCAGCAAAACAGTTGAGAGGATTAGAAGTTTTAGACAAGAGATCATGAAAATGAGGAAGAGAGTCGGAGACAAAAGGGAGCCCTGAGGCACACTAGTATTTATAAAGTGGGTATCAGACTTGAAGCCATCCAAAACAACTTGTTCTGAACGGTCGGAAAGGTAGTTTCTAATCCAACGAAGAAGAGACTCATCGATACCAAAAGCACGCATTTTCGATAAAAGAGCCTGATGCCAAACTCTATCAAATGCTTTAGAAATATCAAGCGCAATAATCTTACTTTCTTCAAAACATTGTAAAGATTGGTTCCACTTTTCGGTGAGATAAGCAATCAAATCACCAGTGGACCGTTTGCTACGAAAGCCGTACTGACGGTCATTAAGAAGTTTTCGTTCTTCAAGATATTTTATAAGTTGACGGTTTATCAACGTTTCCATGACCTTGGAAAGAAGGGACGTTAGTCCATTGATACATTGATCCGTTGATACATTCATCCATGAACCACTGATCCAGTGATCAACTCATCCATTGTTCAATCGATCCATGAAATTTTTTTTGTTTCATTCATTCAATCAATCGTTTATTCATTCATTAAGTAAGAGCCAAACATTTTTTTAAGATACTCGCGCCCTTAAAAATGTCACTTTGAATAAGAAAATGGTTTCACTGTTCTATCACTGTCAATACCGATTATGATAACAATTCATATGCTTTTAATATTGTGTCAAATGAAAGTTCTCTGTCTATTCCAAAAATCTGCGGAAGTCTCAAAAAGTATTATTTCAAAGTTCAATTACTTCATGCCACTTAAGTCACAGCCTGCTATCAAAAGGCTTAGGTATATCAATCCGTTTGACAGTTGCGGAAATTTTGTTTTGCGACTGCAAATCACTCTATTACTTCTTGCCTCATTCCATGCATACAAAATTTTACTTTCCCAACAAAATGTCAATCACAATTTGCTTGATTTTGTCAAAAAAAAAGCAGAAAAGAAACAAAAACAGAAGAGACTGTCTCTCGACCTTAATGGCAAACCAACACACACACAAACACAGTAATTTATAATGAGAATATCAAACAAACAACAGTCAAAATGAGTAATATAATTAATAAGTTTTTCAATAACAACGACATCGAATTGATCAGTTTACTTTTATATCCTCACATTTCATTTGCATTTTAAAACAGATATGGTTGGTTGTTTGTTCAACTTTTGTTTTTGTTATTTCACCCCGCCCGAGAAGGAGTCAATTCATCTCTGCTGTGGATAAATATGTACTTTAAACAATTTCCCATATTTCCGTATTCTGATGGGCTGAATAATTATAAATCAGCGACATCAGAGAACTGGGAACCTATAGAAAAGGTCCAGAGTAAATAATTTTTTTTTGTCTCACTGATGACGCTGACGATGTGTACATGTGTATTGTACACCCTCAGAGTTCGGAGGTAATTAATTCCAGCCAATTTTAATTAAAAAGTCGTGCTTCTACCAGGAACGGGGTGTGATGAGTGAACTTTGCAGGTGTAGTATGTACGTTTCGCTTCGTAGAGAATTAAGAATGTAATGACAATATAAATATCAGGCGGTGTACAGAGAAAGGAAAAACCTACTCTTATTTCCTGAAATAATGTAATTTTTCATTAAAATTGATGATGTTTCTCCCCACTGAAAAACGGGGAAAAATTACCTATTTTCCTGCAACTCGAAGATAAATCTGGTTTTAAAAATCGTTGTTGAATAAAACTTTCAATTTGAATGACGGTGGCAGAAGATCTGTCCGTTAATAAGCTTTTGCGGGCGATTGAAGCACCTGCCATAACTGACCATCATCAGACTTTAGGGAAAACTCGCTTCATTGTTTTGAGAAAGAATATGCATATTTATGAGGGTGACGATATACGGCAAGACGTTTAAATGGTGGAAATCAAAAGTGCTTTAACGCAGGGCTACATTTCTTCAATATGCCTTTTTTTATAAAAATTAATGAGAAAAGTGAAACGATCCTTAAGAATTTTGTTTGCCATTCCTTGATACTAAAGCGCATGCGCGAAGATTTAAGAACTCCGCTGAAGGAGTTGTTCTACAGATAAGTGTTGTCAATAGTTAGAATTGTGTCACTGTGTTTTTGAAAAAGGCTAGTAACGCTCACACCAAGAGGAGCTTTAAAAATCCTTAAATTGTAGTGCACTGGTTGTAACGCGAAAAGGTACAAAAGTTACAACGACCTTATGAGGTAAAAGACCCAATTTCGCAGAGAAAAAATAAGTAAAAAATTTTTTTTGTTACCAGATGTCCGTTTGCTAAAAACAAGGTAGCACAACAGAGCGAGGAGCCCCAGGGCCCAGCACATTTCTCACAAGTCACAACCATTGCCTTTCTGAGGGAATGGAGGGGACCTACCATTCTTTCTGGTTCCTTAAGGCTAATCGAGTTGGCGCTTTTCGTGGCAATGAATTTATTAACGGAGGACTTGCCAATTTCTCGCGAAAGGCGACGCCCGTCTTAAAACATTTTGCTTCTGTTGGGATTCGAACCACGAACCTCTGGGTTAACAGGTACATAATATAATAACCATCACACCACGGGTACCACGTTCGTTTTTTAGAATTTTAGTTTCATTAAAATTGTAACGAAGTTACAAATACACACCCTACCGCCAGCTAATACACATACCAATGTTGTCACATTGTATTTTTCACTCATGCCATAGAACTCACACGCACTAGGTGTAGATAATTTAAAAGGCATCCTGAAAAATACAAGAAAGAAGAAGTGTTGGAAAAGTACCAATCTAGAGCACAGGCTACTTCCACTAGAGGAAAACCAGGGGTACGTAGTGTACCTAGAGATTTCCAATTTTAGCAAGGTCTCCTTGGAGTACCTAGCAAACAAATCTCCCACTAGCCTCTTAAAGACTTTTGGGTTTTATCTTGCCGGCTATTAAGCTGTTGATGCAAGTATTTGACTGTTGATGCCAGGATTTGCCTGTTGATGTCAGGATTTGCCTGTTGATGCCAGTATTTGACTGTTGATGCCAGGATTTGCCTGATTGATACCAGTATTTGACTGTTGATTTACCAGCGATTAAAAGCCCGTACTTGACGACCGTTTTGGCAGCGTAGGACTAACACTAAGGACCACCAGCGTAGCTTTAAGACCAATAAAAGGATTGGACCTTCGTAACCGAAGTTTTACGTGTTTTCTTTGGTCGACCCAGGACCCGACGAGCATACCCCAGCTCTAGAGAAAAAAGCACATCACAAAATGCTGCATTCTTCTTTGGAGTTGTGAATTCACAAGGATACCAAACAGCCTTAATGAATCGAACTCGAGACTTCTTCTTTAGTAATCCCAAAGAGTCAAAGACCCATTCCGACATAGATACTCGTACAATCGCTTACTGTACATTGGAAATCATTTCAGAAGTAACGGAACTATAAATATAAATAGGGTTGCGCAACAGAGCGAGGAGCCCCTGGGCCTAGCGCATTTCTCACAACTATTCCTTGTAAGGGAATGCACAATGCAAGGACCTACAATTTTCTGCTGGTTCCGAACGTCTAATTGAGAAAGCGCTTTCATGGCAATGAATTTTCTAACGGAGGACTTGTCAATTCCTCGCGAAAGGCGATACCCGTGAAAAAACATTTTTGCCTCTGCTGGGATTCGAGCCTCGAACCTCAGGGTTAGCAGGTGGATATGCTAACCATCACGCCATGATAAAGGAATCATATGACTTTAAAGTTTAACATCGAAGGATTATATGTATCCCACTACAGCACTCAGAAAACATGTAAAAAATCTTCAACATGTACTGCTCTCGCTCCATAAAATTCGGAATGCATATCGTATGGTGTAATTACAAATTCAAAGTATTGCAACAACTTGATGATGACATGCATTCGAAACTCTAACTATGTCTATCTGAAATTCTCCATTCATTTGGCTCACAAGTCAGAACAGGGAAAGCAGTGAGAGAAAGAGATAGGTTGGTAAAGAGAGAGTGATAGAACATTAATATGAATGTACCTTCAACAATGAAAACACCAATCCTCAACACTCTTCTTTGAGCCCTTGTGTCTTGTCATGTGTGTTTATTCATTATTCTTGTGTGAGTGGAGATGTGTATGCACATTCTACGGGGCTTAACACTTTATTGTTGTGCAAAACATGCGAGCACAAGTGGTGTCTGATTGGCAGACAACAGCTTTGAATTTGTTCTGTATGCAGGAAGCTTCATGGAGAATTTCATTTTTCAGTGAAACTTGCACTTGCTTCGCTTGCCTCTGCTTTACTTGCATATTTTCTGCTATAAATTGCACAGAATATAAGGTATTTTGGTATATTTTTAATGCTCACTTTGAGAGGAATGCCTGACTTATGGATGATCTGGTGGAAGAATATAACTTGAAAATAGTGTACATTGCGGTGTGGGGTGATTTGTATTCCAGAAAAGTTGGGTTTTCGAAGGAAAGCATATGTGGGGCTCTGAATGATTTTGAAACCGGGGGAGGTATAATGTATTTCATTTCATTAGAAATACATGCATGTTTTTCGGTCTTAACACAATTAGAAACTATTCAAGAGCAAATTTGAGGACTTCGGTAGGAACTTCTGTGCTTAAAATGAACGTATTAAATGATGTATAATTGATGTGTAGAGAGAAGCCTCAGAGAAGAAGCACTCTTCAAAAGATGTGCATGACTTTGAATTCTGAATAATGCTCATCGAGGAAGGTGCTAGATATTGACGATTGTGTTGAGGTGGATAATTTGATTAAGTATGTATACTTGCTTTTGAAAACAAAATGTTAATAGGATGGCGCAACTGAGCGAGGAGTACCAAGACCCTGAGAAATGTTTCTTAAAAATACCTTGAAAGTATTTGCGAGGGACAATTGATTGTCGATTCCGAGGGTTATGATCGGAGGACTTGCCAAAGGTTATACCCGTAACAAAAACATTTTGATGTTTCTATAGAATTGGAACCTCGAACTCCGACGTAACAAGCAGACAAGCTTGGCTTTACTCCACGAGCATTACTTATTGGTAGGTAGCTTAGGGACAAATTAGGAGGTTTATCTCCTATTTTATTTCCTCTACAAGAAGCCACAAGTTGGCTGTGGTAAAGAGAGCACTAACAAATAAACTTTTGATCAAAGAAAATTTTACTACAGTGCCAGTTTCTCTTGGCGTTTTACCTGATGAGAAGAAATCTCAACGCGTTTCCGATTTGTCGCTCATCGAAAAGAAGCAAAGTCCTATTTCTCATAAGTTTAGTTTAATGACACAGAAGTTTACAGAAGACCAAATACTCGAGTCTCCACCGAGGATTCAAAGGTGGCGCCCAATGCTTTCATGATGGGTAAGGCCACACTTTGAAATACTTTACTAGTATTTACCTTCTTTCCTATTAGCCTTAAGCTCTTGCCAGGCAACTCCAAGTACTTCGCCACCTATGCTTTCACTAAATTCAATAGATATTTCTAGAACTAAGTGTTTGCTGTAAAGTACAAAAAATATTTTTCAGTACTAGACTTACTTACAACATTCGGCTAGAACTTTCAAGTACTCGACTAGAACCACCAGGTATTTGCCTTCAAATCTCAACTTTTTGATTAGTTAGCATTAGCATTTGACAGGCATATCCAAAAAACTTGATTATAACTTCCAGATAATTGATTTATGTCAAAATCTTTCAAGCACTAGTACTTTCAAGTTGTTAGCCCCCGGGACTTTCAAGCTTTCGGCTTGATATTCCAAGCGTGTACGTGTTTGAAACTATCCACTTGAAGTATTTTTTTGTTTTGTTAAAACTTAAAAACACTTGACTTCACTTGAAAGCATCTGACTAAATTTTAAAGTACATGACTAAAACTCCAAAGTACTTGACTTGAAATTGGACTTGGCTTAAACTTGAAAGTTCCTAACTAGAACTTGAATGTACTTAACTAGAATGTCAAAGCACTTGACAAGAATGTCAAAGTACTTGACTAGAATGTCAAAGTACTTGACTAGAATGTCAAAGTACTTGACTAGAATGTCAAAGTACTTGACTAGAATGTCAAAGTACTTGACCAAGAATCCGAAGTACTTGATTTGAATTTGTATGTACTTGACTAGAACTTGAGTTTACTTGACTAGAACTTGAATGTTCTTAACTAGAATTTGAAAGTACTTGACTAGAATTTGAAAGTACTTGACCAAGACTCCAAAGTACTTGACTTGAAATTGAATGGACTTGACTAGAATTTGAAAGTACTTGACTAAGACTGCGAAGTACTTGACTTGAATTTGGACTAGAACTTGAAATTTCGTAACTGGAACTAGAATGTACTTGACTAGAACTTGAATTTTCTTGAATCGAATTTGAATGTACTTGACTAAGACTTCGAAGAACTTAACTTAAATTTGAATGTACTTGACTAGAATTTGAAAGTATTTGGCCAGAATTTAAAGGTACTGGAGTAGAATTTGGAAGCAATTGACTAGAATCTGAAAGTTTTTGACTACAATTCGGAAGTACTTGACTAAGTTTGACCATGATTTGAATGTTTTTCTAAGGTATCGCCCTTCGCGAAGATTTGGTAAGTTCTGCGAGAGTAATTATAAACTGCATTGAAAAACGCTGTCTTACTTAGTCGTTCAGAATCGGCATAAATGGAAATAAGTTTGTTGAGCCAATGTATTTATATATTTGACTAGAGTTTGAAAGTACTTGACTAGAACCACCTAGCTATTTGATAAGAACTTTCAAGTGTTAGACTTGAGACTATAATTAATTCAATTGAACCTAAACAGCACTCTCAGGTACTTGATCGAAACTTACAAAAATTTAAATAGAATTTCTGAGTACTTGACTAGATCCTTAAACCACATACTTGTCAAGATCTTCCGATTGTTGGATATGATTAAAATTTCCAATTTCTGGCTAAGACTTTAACTAGAACATTTAAGTACTAAACTTGAACTTCCAGCTATTTTGTAAAAACCTCCAAGTCCTTGCTTGAAGACCTCAATTACTTGTATAGAACTTTCCAGCACTATTTTTGCGATACTTGGCAACACTCGTATCCTTGTACTTTTAACGAAATACATACAAACACTGAAAGTGGTCTTTTTTAGGAACCAGACGGAAATCAAAATGTAGATTTACGGTCCGAAATAAGCATAACGGTCTTAAATAAATCAAGCCCATCATCAATGGTTAATTTGATCCCTTTATACATTGGAGAAAACAAAAAGTAGATTAGTTATTAGTTAGATTAGACTTTGCAAGAACCAGCACTTATATTGCCAAAATAATTACCATTGTTAAGCAAAGCAGACCCTCTTCACATCAATTGAACATAACTAATGACCGCATCTAAAGATTTGCCCATTAGACTTTCCAAACCACTGCTTAATCATTTTACTCACCCAATCACCATACACTCGACTACATTCTCAAATAAACAATGAAAAACACCCAAAACTTTACTACACAACTGATTCCTAAACTTATCCCATTTTCATCATTCCGCAACATTTAGACGGAGAATGTAGAATCCAATATCTCCCCGGTTAAATGAACCATAATCTCTGTTCCAAGGAGCCAAAAACGTAAAGTTAGCAAACGCCTAGAAAAATACGTTAAGATATCATAAAATACCGAAGGATATCATGCATAGTCTATAGGCAAAGGAAGAAAACAGAAGAAATAAAGAATACTCTTGCTGCAATAAATCCTATCCTCTATCAGGTGTTCTCTGACCTCTTTCCAAGTTGAGTTTCCCGAAGATTATATTACCCATTAGGGAATACGTTAGGGAAATATTTATATGCCATTGCATGTGAGAGTATCGAGTTCTCGATAATTAAAGTACCACAAGGAGTTTAAGGTTTCCTAGAGATATTTATAACACCACTTCTTCTACCTGACCAAGCACCACAAGCCATATAGAAGTTCCGGTTGGTAGCAAAGCATGCAAAGCCATTTATTTTAATTTTTAAAAAGATTAAATATCCTTATTTCATTCTTTATCCACCCCACCTCCACCCAAGGCCATAAAGATCTCCACTTTTTTTTTGCTCTTTTTTTCTGAGAATAGAATATATCGATTGGGAGATTAAGTAAAATTTTGAAATGGCTCTTCCTATTTCTTGGAAGCGATTCGATTTTTTAGGTCGAGGTTTTTGGGGTGATCTCCTGAGGATTCAAAGGAGATGATTGTAAATTTATTTCGTTGACACGCGAGATTTGAATTTTTTTTTTTTGGTTTTTTTCTGGGGCGATGACAAGTTTTCCCATTTCCATTTTATAACCCTTTAGTCCCCTCAGTGACACACAACACACAACACAGCAATATGCTTTAGAGAATTGAGTTTTACCTCGGCACAGTTGGCCATTAGTTTTTTTCCCTCCTGTTTATGGTGAAAGTCGACTCACAGTATTCAACTTGGTGCTTTAGAGTGCTATTATTTCCAAATAATGCCGTTAACCTAGTCATACACGTACACAAAAATTTTCCTGAACAAGTCCTATTTACTTCTCGTTGAGTTTTAGGGCTCTGCCATTAATGCTCGACGACGATTTTTTATTTGCGCCGCTTATGGTTTTTACTTTTCGAAAGCTGTATATTTGTATATGTGTTTCCCGCCCGGCCCCGAAGGCCTACATGTTGTTTGCAAAACGAAATCTTGTAGGGATTATTTTCAGGTAGTTTCAGAATGAAAAACAGCCTGGAAACGTTTTCTATTGAAATTTAAGTTTTATCTTTTTCCCTTTGGATTTGGGGGAGGGATGGTTTGGATTTATTGAATTTAGCAAATGAATATTTTATGACACAAAATAGGAAGTCGTTTTGAAAAGAGGGTGTAAAAAATCTACATATTTTGACATCCAGGAACTTTTTTGGAAGATAGAAAATATGACGTTAAGACTCGTTTGTTTGTGGGGGTATGAGTAGAATCAATAGAAAGGACGGTGTGTGGGCTTTATATAATAAGGAACGTGAATATTTTTGTTGAACATCGCCGCAATAAAGGAAGGGATGTCTTGATCTTTGGAATATTTAAAGTAGTATAACTTTTGGGAATAGGCTTATGGTGATGGACTTTGACAGCAAAAGATAACCTCAAGTTTCCACCTAAGGGTTTTGAACATTGACGCTTTTATTCGTCAAAAATTGTAGAAGAAATTGCGCAAAACCAAAGCTGCCAATCAAACTCGCCTACATTGTTGTGGTAACATCAATATTTAATAAATGCTCAAGAAACTTGTAGAGAGATGATACGGCACTTTAATGCCAACAAGACTTTGACGGATGTGAATTCATAATTCCTTAAGTTTCGACGTCATAATTTATTTCTTAATTTTATTCACTCTTTGCAAATGAAGTAATTAGGTTGTCAAATTATGGCACTTTAGATTCAAGGTTTGATTTGTTGTGAAGTGACTGCCTTCTGCTGTCAAAGGTCATTGGAATGGCATAGAACTGTGGATTTCAGATCGAGAATAAGGATATCGCTCTTAATAATTAATTAAGCAATGCTTCATCTGATCTCTTTATTTATAGGCAAAAACTAAAAGTGAAAACGGACGGAAGTTGTAGGAAAGGAGGTTAGAAGTACGGGGAATGGTTGTGTTGGTAGCACTAGACTTTTATGGTTGAAGAACCTCACTGAACCATTTGGAACCCTCAATGAATTCTGGAATGCTGTTGTAGATGTCACCCAGTTCGTTTAAGAAATATTGTCCCAGAGCTTTCTCAAGTGTGTGGCAAGCTTGGGCGTTCACAAAGGAAATGGAAACTTCCTTCCTGTGTCTCTTCGTCGTGGTTCACAAAAGTCGGATGTGCCCATTTTCATCTCAAATAAGTTGTGACCCGTCAGAATGCCAATCAACGGAGCAAGTAGTCCTTTAAAAGGACTACTTGTGCTTTTTTTTCTTTAGTTGCGTACTTACGAAGCTGTTCGTCTCGCTAGATTCGAGTGATAACTTGATTTTGCCCAACTTATCAATCATTCCATTGCCTGTTATGTCACTGTTCCCTGGATCCCAAATCAAACTCACATATCATTGCGCTAAGCAGTATTAAATTACTGCAATAGTTTTTTACTAAATTGGATTTTGTGACTATGGATTGGATCCTGAAGGGACTCTTTTGCGATCATTTCATTTTTTGAACCCCAGTGCCGCTATATTTTTAGTTAAAAGGATTAGGGGACCTATTGACTCGCTATTCCGGAGCTGTAGTTGATGTGATTCTCATGACACTGGGTTGACTCGATGCATGCAAGTCTCCGTACTTTGGTCGTGGTTTCGAGGTTTGAAGCTTTCTCCAATGATCGTCAAAAGGGCGTTTGAGGGGAGAGGCCTTACAATGAATTTTATTGAAAACTATATTGAAATTGTCTTTTTGGATGACAAAGAAGAAAATACAATAAAAATTTGAGTCCAAAAGAAAAACAATTAGTTGATGTCTATTAATCTTGTTTACTTTATCTTAGACCTTATCTCATTTCAACGTCAAAACTGTTAAACCATTTTGTAGAAAATTGAATTTCTTTGAAAAAAGGTCTTTTAAAAAACTTTCTTCAGGCTTACTGTTTCCGAGTTATAAGGCTTTAAAAACTTATATTGTTTCTTTGATTTACCTTTTTTGCTTTGAAATTTTTAACTTACAGTCAATTCACTGCCTGAAAAATTTCAAAAATTTTTCTTGAAAGAATTTTAATACTCTACAAAAACTCCTTGAAATAATTTATCGTTAAGTATTTCCTTCAGAAGTTATTTGCCATTGAAGTTGAAAGAAATAAAAAATTCTGTCTTGACTAGAAAAGTTCACAAAGAGTTGTTGTGAATTTCCCTGAACTCTCATATAACTTTGTTCCCGCACAGGTCTAGGATTTGGTTATCCACCAGGAGCCACTGTAGCAGTGATGAAACTTTACCTTGCAGAGATGCTCTACAAGTTTTGACTTTTAGGGTGCTTGCACCCACTTTCGCGTTTACTATTCTTGTTTAAGGCATGGAGTCGAGCAAGTCCGACATTTTTGGCTCGCTATGGATGGAGCTTCTAATGGAATACGTGATCATCTATACTGATTTGAAAACTGGTAGTGTTCGGTCAAGTAATGGTTTTCCCTCTTGTTCTTTATTCTCCTATATGGTCATCAGGGTATAACTTTAATCCCGCTAAGGTCGAACTTAACCAGGATTTGACTAACGATCGGGAACCAGTAGTACGAGAGATAAAGTCCTACCTTGCGGAGTACCTCTACGAGTTTTGACTTTTGGTATGCTTGTACCCATATCTGCTATGTTCTTGCTTGGAGATGCAGTCGATCCAACGTAGATAATGATGGGATGCCGAATAGAACTGTATTCAAAATTGTTTAAGGTCGAGGCAAGCAAAAAACTTGAATTCTTTGTATTGGACTGGTTGTCCAATTGCTTCGACTACTCCCTGAAGTGCAGCCTCAAACGATTCGCCTTTTATGTATGCATGTTGGGTTGTAGAGATCACATTAGGTTTGGCCCTTGAAGCCATGGGCGACCTTAGACCGTAGACAAGACTTTTCTTGGTTTATGGAATCGCTGATGCACTAAATATCTGAGCGGAAAAATGAACTAAAAAGACCCACTCATGTTAAAAGCATGATCAACTTTTGAATTCATTTTTACTGATCTTGTTGAGATTTCATTCACTTGAAATATTGCTCTATTTTACTTTATTGCAAAGCGTTCTTAAGGTCCTTCATCTACTTTAAAAGGACAGTACTGGTAGTAGAATGATAAAATAAAATCAACAAAAAGTAAGAGAGAACAGATTTTATTAAAAAAAAACAAAATATTGTTTGATAGAGTAGAAAGTGCAGAGAGCCAACGGCAAAGTAGTGCTATTTTGTTTACAAGCTAAATTAGACCGTGAACCCACGATCGAGAACTCTCATCTCCATTTATTTTGTCAGTTGGTTTGAAATCAATTTCGTGTGTCCGTCCATTTTATAGAAAATTTTGCTATTATTTTGATGGCTTAAGGTGCATCCATAATATGCCAAACCAAGCCATTCGGAACACGCCGAGTTATTGTGCACGCCAGGATTGGCCTTCCTACTCAGCGGCCTTTCTACGAAAGCGAACCCAAATTCAAACCAAATGCAATGAATCTAAATGCCATGTGGCAGAGTGTGGACTCACCATTAAAATATCTAACTTGTGCATGAATTGAAGCCACAAAACCGATGGGTACCAGAAGAAAACTTTTTTCAGTGATAAAGCTCATTAGCAAAATTGCGATTTTGTTTGGAGCCTAGACAATCCTCAACCCATTGTTGATACGCCTGTCGTAATATCAAGAAAAACTGGCAGCGAGTTGTATTTTATGGGCTGGTGGAATAACTGGTCCTTACTTCTTTGACATCGATCCTGACCTGGAGATTACAGCCAATAAATAAATGTACAGAGCGGGAAGCTCCGGGGCCTAGCGTATTTCTCTCAACCAAGTGAGGGAAGTCATTGCATAGCGAAAAAATAGATTCGCAAACGTGTGTTTTTTTGTACGGATCCTTAGAAGAGAGTTTAGTTTCATTCCGTGAAAAGTTCAATGATTTCGAGGAAAAAACAAAACAATTATTACCTGGTGTAGGTTATACAGAAATCGTAAAACGCTCGTCGTAGAAAAAAAAAAACGTTATGACGAAAATGCTTCAGAAGTAGAATTTTCGCCTCGCGATGATTTTAGGACAAAGGGTTTCCTCGAAATCATCGACAATCTTCACAGTGAAATCAAACGACGTGCGAAAGTGTATATAAAAGGTTTTTTTTTTCAAGGGAATCCATCGATTCTACGATTGAACTATCTCCTTTTAATTTAAGCGCTCTATATTGTACCCTATCAAGTAGGCGCAAAAATGTTTGAGAAGCACCTGACCAGATATGAGAGTTATACTCCAGTTTTGGGCGGATGAATGCCTTATAAATTGTAGCCAGATCAGAGTAGGTGAAGCGTGAAGAACTTCCTGCATCGTCTCAAGAAGCCTAAGCATTTAGCAGCGTTTTTGGCGACTTCAAATATGTGGTCATTCCAACGAAGATCATCGTTTACACACATACCAAGTACTGACAGCTTTTCGGTTTCTTCGATGCAGGTACCATTCATGGATAATGCCAATGGGGGAATGTTAAGCTTCAACGACAAGAGACAGCTTTGAGTTTTCGAAACATTGAATTCTACTCGGTTCTTATGACCCCATGCAACAATGCTGTCAAGGTCAGCCGTTCCAGTTCCACATCCGAAGAGCAGGGACGTGAATTTGGAAACGAATATGAAAAGCTGAGGGTCGAGTCGTCAGCAAAACAGTTAAGCGGATTAGAAGTTTCAGACAAGAGATCATTTATGAAAATGAGGAAGAGAGTCGGGGATAAAACGGAGCCCTGGGACATACCCACAGTTATAAAGTGAGTATCAGACTTGAAGCCATCCAATACAACTTATATTGAACGGTCGGAAAGGTAGTTTCCAATCCAACGAAGAAGAGACTCATCGATACCAAAAGCACGCATTTTTGATAAAACAGAGATTTGCATTTCTCATCAACTTTTCTCTAAGCGATGGAGAACTTCACAAAGCTATAAATAACTTAGTTCGTTACTTTGGAATAGTTCCACTTCAATGAAAAATTCTTCCAAATCTCTAGAATAGATTTGGAAGAATTTTTCATTGAAGTGGAACTATTCCAAAGTTGCGTGAACTCCAGATACACTGATGCACAAAAACTCATAGTCATTTGTATAAGATTCTAATGGAAGATCAATTAGCCGATGTATTTCCTAACACAGAAATAGCTCTTCGGATTTTTTTTTAACATTGATGATCACAAATTGTTCTGCCGAACGATCCTTTTTCCATTTAAAAAAAAATCAAGGATGCTGAAAGAGCTTCAACGCGACAAGAGCGACTAGACATGTTAGGTATACTTTGCATTGAGTCAGATCTATTGAAGAAAATTGATATTGATAATATAATTGATGAATTTGCCAAAAAAAATGTAGAAAAAATATGTTTAAAGTGTAGATGGTAATTGTATTGATATTATTACGTTTTTACAATAAAATTTTTATATATAAGTTTTTATTTAATCGAAAAAAGAATGGAACAGATGTGGAAAAAGGGCCCCCATATTGATGGTTGCCTAGGGCCCCGTTGAGGGTTAATCCGGCCCTGTGTTCGGATTTATCGGTCCGTTCATTTGGTTTACAAGAAGATTACAATCATTTTCCATAATGCAAAAAATCAACTCTTTAACTAATTTCCTTGTGAATAATAATCTCACAAAATGTCAAAAAGTTTAAAGTGAAGTAAATTTTAAAATATTTATCATTTCACTAAGAATGTTTAAGTTATTGTTTTGTTTTTATTTAATGGAGTTTTCTAAGCAGTGGCCTTTTGCTTAATCAAAATAGAACCCTAATGTTCTCTGTAACCAAGAAAGTAAAAGCAAAATAGTTCAAGCCATTCCTAACAGCCTTGGCACTATAGCCCTTGAAATTTGAATTCAATATCGGAGGACTTGCCAATTCCTCGCGAAATGCGATACCCGTGAAAAAACAAAGAAAAAAACCATAAACCTCCCGGTTAACAGGCAAACACCCTAACCATGACGCCACGTGTGTCAGTGGCGTATTGGTTTAGAATGGTTTATACCAGTCATGGCTTTATTCATTACTTGCATTGCCTATTGCCCATAGCTCAACCAAGTTTATCTGTGCCCAAAATATTGCTGTGAAGTAAAAATCTTTAAAACAGCTCCCAGAAAACGATTTAACTTTATTAACTATGGCGGTTCTTACTTTCGAAAGTTTTCTTGAGTAGAAATGGTATTCGATCAGGTGTTGCATATTAATGAAAGTTGAAATTTTTCACACAATTATTCTCTTAACTCTTCCTACGTCCGTCTTGAGTGAATAAAATTAATGTTTTCTCTACCATTCTGCAAAAGACAACGTTCAATAGACTTAATGCGGAAGCTTGCCATTCCTAAATAAATAATGCTTTTCAATAGTTAAGTTATAAATAAGCTAGTTTTTTACACCTATGTAGACTATGAAAACAAAGTGAATTTCAAATGAAAAATGAATGCTTTTCAAAATAAGTTTCATAGGTTTTTTAAGGAACTGAACACCATAAATAAACTAGAAAGTAGAAACAAGCAAAACGTTTGAAAGTTCAACGCAGTGAGTAAAGGAGCGCTGCTCAGAAGGACTTCGAAACCTCAATTGCATTCTGTCCCAGAACACTAAACTGAAACCGCTCTTTGTCAACCCCTTGTTATCATACGTCGTAAACGTAGACGCAAAGATTTCTTAAGATATCCATTGATAGTACATTTTAACGCATTAAGTTTATTTAAATGATTTTTATTTAAGAACTTCAGCTCAGACATATTTTTGATTTTTTAAATAACATAAATAAGCCAACAGCAAAATCGTGCAGCGAAATTGTGCTAAATTTAATTCTGATTTCATATTTAATTTGCTTGCGTATGTTCAGAACGTGAGTGTTCGAAACACAGTTATTTTATTATTATTTTATTTTATTTTTCTTTACTCTAAACGAATTTGTGTTTAATAAATAAATTTATTTATGAATTTTCCTATTTTGTGTTTTGTTTTTTTGTTTTTATTTAGTTGCATTTAAATGTTATGTTATTATTTTTTAACACTTATCTTCTAAAGTGTTGGTTTGGTTTTTGTTTTTAATCAATTTTTGTTATTCAATTCATGTAGACATTTAGATTAATATGTTATATATGCTCATATATATAAATGTGTACATATATATGTATATGTATCTCAATATTTAAAATTAGCTTAGTTGCTTTTGTTTTGTTTGGAGGGGGAGTGAAAAGAAGGGATGATTATGCGACTAAGTTTTTTTTTCAAATTTTTTTTCCTTGTAAGTATAAAAAAGAAAATCACAAAAATTATGTAAATATAAATACTTTTTTTATTTTTATCAATTTTTTTTTTATTATTTCAATTGTTTTGTTTTTTTCTATTTAATTTGAATTATAAAAAATGTTCGTGTCCATTGTTTTGGGAAATTATCAATGACTTTTCTTTATATTTTCATTAAAGACTTTTTTTTAAATATATATTTGTTGTTTTTTTCTTCTTAAATTAATTTAAAAATATACTTTTTTTTTCTTATATTTTTTTTTTGTGATTTGTGTTCAAGTCCCTAAAAGTATGTTAAATATATGTATTTTTTTCTTTTTTTACTTATTTATTTAATCGTGGCATCGTTTGGGATTTTTCGGTTGTGTTTTTGTAAGAAATAGAAAGTGTTGTGTGTGGTGGTATTTAATTAAAAGTTTTTTTTTTTTATTCCATAGTTTACTGTGGAACGAATGTGTGTGAGGGAATATTTTGTTTTTAAACTCCCTGTGCCAGACTTTCCTTTTGCAGAGCAACCATTGACTGATCCATTGGTTGTGGCAGAATGAAAGGTGAGGCTAACATCTGAAGTGGACTGCTTGACAAAATCGAGAATTGGGGTGACGTTCTGTGTGAGTCAAATGGACGGTTGTTCTAGAGAAAATAATTGCTAGGCACTAGTTTTGTTGTACTTACTCAGCAAAGCCAGCGGCCCCTGCTGGATTTCGTACAGAGTGTATGGCTTGTGAGTTTTTGGCACGGGCTAGGAGGGTCATCACTGTGCGTTTGGTGGGATTCATTCCGGAACGTGGTACACCTAAAAGGGGTCGTTTGCGTCCGAGCTGGCCTGCTGAAATTGCATTAAAAATGTGAATTTATTTTCAAGTTGATGGAAAAAGGAAGAAATATTCGCAACTTACCAATATTAATTGCTTTTACACCTCGCAGCGCTGGGTGCAGTAGAGCACCAGGTGGGTCGAGCAGAGCTAGTGTGGATGATGTCGTTTCAGCTTCACTGGGCATGGCTATTGTGGATTGAGTTTGTGGTAGGCCTGTAATTGCCGCAACACCTGTTGATGGTTTGAGAATACTGGCCATTCCGACGGCTGTTAATTGCTGTTGAATTGCAACAGCCATTGCTGATTGATGTACTGAAAAAAAAGCAAAAAGAAAAGTAATTAATTGAATTTCGGTTGATAGTTTTCTGCGTGTGGTTCTTTTTCAAGTGACTTTTTAGGAGTATACTTCTGTTAATTGTGTTGAGAATACTTAAATTTAATGGTGTTTCCGAACGGATAAGTTAGTGAAAAGCTTTCAATAGCAGTTTAATTACTCTCAGAGTACTTGCTCAATTTTCGTGAAGAGCAGTCTTATGTGTTTCTGGGGCTTGAAGCCCGAACTCCCACGCAACAGAAAGACATGCTAATAGTCCGGGATCCCTGGTCCAATTTTTTTTGTGACTACTATCAAGCTAATTTTCCCTGAGTGGCTTTATTTTGTTGAGACGCCCAACAATTTTCTAACGAAAATTTTCGACTGTGGTAGCTAACAGAGGTAGAAAGGGTGAAATATGTCGATTTCATGATACTAAAAAATTTATTAGTAACAGTTTCTTTCTTAGTTAAACTTCAAGATAATTATCTGAATTGCGTAAAAAAATATTTGTCCTACAAATTGTATGGTTTGATCTTAAGAGTCCCCTTCCTCAAACATGTATGGATTACGAGGTCAAAAAAAGTGATTACTAACAAGCTGATTTTTTCGTTTTTACTTATTTAATATTTATATAATCTAACAGTCAGATTGTCCTACAAATTCCGTGGTACGTTTTTTCAGTCCTACGCCCAAAAGTAGTAGTACATATGCATGATGTAAAAAATAACGCGCTACGCTATAGCGGTGCTCAAATTGAATATATATGTATTTGAAATTCATGAAATAAAAAATCAATTTATTTTTCAAGCGTGACAAAAAAAATTTTGACTTTTTGATAGATTCCACTTAACAAGTACAAAAAACCTAGTATTAAAGATTTTGAACATGATTTGAGAGGTGAAGAGGACACACAGTATGACGTAATACGTAAAGACTCGAATCGTCCTGCAGATTTTTGCAAATTATTAAAGAGCAACAACTTTAAAAAACAATTTGTAGAATTTTTAATTGAAGTTTGGACAAGGGACGAATTTATTGCATTGATCATCGGAAAGACTGTTAAACTTAATTATGAGCAATGTTACACTTACGAGCTGTCTAGTGAAAATAAAATAATAAGAGTCATTGACTATAACCTCTCTTGTTATCATGAAGAAGCTGATACCAAAATTGTATACCACATTTGTCAACTTAATACTAATTATAGTGTGCAGATACATTGTACAGATTCTGATATACCAATAATAATGTTGGCAAACTTTAAGTATTTAAAAGATCAAATTCAAATAATAATTAATATAAGCACGAGTAAAAAAAAACTGTACTTAAACATAAATGAAATTTATGAAAAACTTGGAGATCAATTATCTTGTTCACTCGCTATATGCCATATATTTACAGGAAATGATTATAATCCTGCTTTCTTTCGTAAAGGAAAAAAGAGACCTTTCACTATTTTGAAGAAAAATAACAATTTTCAAGAGGCTTTTATTAAACTCCTACGAATTGAAACTACAGCATTAACAACATCGAATGAAGTATTTCAAATTATCGAAGAGTATGTATGCAGAGTTTATTCATTAAAAACAAAAAATGATATTAACAAAGGACGGTATGAGTTAATTGAGAAAGGATATAAATCAAAAAATGAAAACGAAGATATTTTAAAACAAAAAATCGTAGGATATGATCCTTCCAGTTTGCCACCAACGAAACAAGAATTGTTGCAACAAATTAAAAGAACTGTATTTATCTGCAATGTATGGTGTAATGCACACATGCGGTGCCCAACGGTGTACCATATGTTACAAATAAACAAACAAAAAAATTACAATTCTTGTCGGACTAGCGATGCATACCTGTTTTCTTGTAGGACATTGTTTGAATTGGGCAGATAACACACTAACCTATAATGTAATATTTTTGTCCTACAGTTAGTAATGAAAATAATAATCTGGTGGTATTGACATTTTCTGAGCGTAGGACTGAAAAAACATACCACGGAATTTGTAGGACAATCCGACTGTTAGATTATATAAATATTAAATAAGTAAAAACGAAAAAATCAGTTTGTTAGTAATCACTTTTTTTGACCTCGTAATCGATACATGTTTGAGGAAGGGGACTCTTAAGATCAAACCATACAATTTGTAGGACAAATATTTTTTTACGTAATTCAGATAATTATCTTGAAGTTTAACTAAGAAAGAAACTGTTACTAATAAATTTTTTAGTATCATGAAATCGACATATTTCACCCTTTCTACCTCTGTTAGCTACCACAGTCGAAAGTTTTCGTTAGAAAATTGTTGGGCGTCTTAACAAAATAAAGCCACTCAGCGAAAATTAGCTTGATAGTAGTCACAAAAAAAAATTGAACCAGGGATCCCGGACTATAAGTATTATATCTAAAATCTTTTACCGTCCCTGAGCTTTTTTTAGGAATGGGAATACTTTTTGCTTTCTTCCATTCTTTTCGGAATTCAGATATTGTCAAAATGTTGTTGAAAACATTTGTTTAAGATTTCAAGAACACGTCTCTAAAATTTTAAGCTGATCTGCGCAAAATACTTGAATTTTTTTTCTTACCAATCTCCTCTCCTCAAACTCGAACGTTTGACTTTAAACTCGTTTTTCTCAAAACTGCCTTTTCAAATTGGTGTTCACTGCGATTTTAAAACTACTTGATCGATTTATTTCAGACTTTGTATACATTTTCTAGATATAAAAAAACCCAAAGTGTTCCTTTGTACCTGATCATACCTCAGTATTTCTGCATGATTTGAAACCCGAACACCACCCCCCTTTCCCCGCGCGCCCTAAAAACAATTAGATTTTCATCAAATTCGGTTCAGTCATTGTAAGCTTTAGATTTTGTGATGTTAATTATTTATTTTTGCAATAAGATTTTTAAGGTTTCGTTAGGATTACCCTTACAATTGATCGCTTTGGCGTTCGTTCGTTTTCTAAACTTGATCCACATTATCATTTGAGGTATTCAACTGAAAACTGCAGAAACTGTTTTTTTTATTTAAATGCGATGATTGATTTTGACACTGACAGCTGGTTCCCTCCAGAAACCTTGACAGAAAGTCAACACCATGCCTCCGCCAAACAAAAAGAGTTACTTTTCGCTTGAACTACTTTGGGATTTAAAGCAGCCCAAACAGTGCGTTTTTTGAAAAGAAGTTTTATCCCGAAGGAAGCACTCGCTGTAGGCAAGTTTATACAGAAAGTTCCAGGGACTAGCACACCAGTGTACTGATATTTCAAGGGACTGGTATGCCATATGGACAAAACTAATAGTTCTCGTCGAGATCGAGACCATGAACTTGCCATCGATCTCTACAGCTACCCTGAAGATAATTTTGCTTGCAAGGCCCAATTGATTTTCGCTTCTTTTTCGCTTGGCAGTCTGGCCCCATAGAGCGTCTTGAATTTGACAACGATTTACGACGAAAAATTATCTCTCCGGCGGCTACGTTAAAAAACACAATTTCCGCATCTGAGACGAAGGAAACCTGATGGATATTTACGAGAAAGCAATGCATTCATAGATGGTAAGAGTTTGGTGGGGATTTTAGAGTGGTGGCAACATTTGACCATTTTTCTTCTAAAAAGAGGCTGCGACCAACGAACGCAACGTTTCGGTGAACAGTAAAATCTGTAGAACCGATTTTTTTTAAAAGCCTATTTGGCCTCTTATGTTTTTTGGATACCGTGAAGGATCTATGTTATGTCACCGCCCAAAACCATCGATATAGTCTTGGGAAATTGAACAGATAGAGTGTGCTACTGCCAAGCCAGCCGAGGCGGTGCAGGGAATTAACTTCACGGGCACTACCTTCACATGGGAAATAACTTCACCTCATGTGGGAAATAATTTCACTTTTTTGTGGTGAAGATATTTCCTACTGAAGGTGGGAAATAACCTCACTTTTTCGTGGGAACGAATTCCGCTTTTATGTGAAGCTATGTTTTGGAAAAAAACTTATACATTTCGTTGCAGTGCAGATCTGTTTTTGAAAATATGTATACAGGGTGTCCCGTAATTCGTGTTACATATTTCGGGATATTATTCTTGGTCGTATTCCAAGAAAAAAATTGTTCTACAGTAAAGCCCGTTTCTTAACTTTGACATCACTTTTTGACATTTCAAAAAAAAGGCTATCTTTGGTGTACCTTGACCTGTGTTAAATTCGATTTCTCTGTCAATACTGATGGTAGAGACCTAATTTTAGACTTAATTTTTTGGAGAAATGATAATCTTTAAAACTGTATTTAAATTGGACTTCTATAGGCTTAGGGTTGCAAGATCTGTTTTTGAAATATGTTAAATAAATTTATATGTATTTCAAAAGCATTCGCGCGAATTTTTCATTATTTCCTTGAATAAAGCACTAAAACGACAAGATACACAAAAACGAAAAATTTGCTTTTGAAATACATATAAATTTATTTAACATATTTCAAAACAGATATTTCATTTAATATATAAAATGAGTGCCATCCAATAATATACAGTGAAAGATCTGTTTTTGAAAATATGTTCATTATTTTAATTGACGTTCTTAGCTACGCATATTCGCAGCTAAGTAGCCTTATGTTGGACTTACATGCATCTGCTAGTGCAGATGAAAAAAGGAATTAGACACAAGATGTAAAACTCAATCGCGCGAATTTTTCACTATTTCCTCGTATATAGCACTAAAGCGACAAAATGCATAAAAACGAGAAATTTGTTTTTGAAAATGTGTTACATAAAAATTTATTTAGCATATTTTTAACTTTCCAAGTCTTCGTTTCAAAGCGCTTTTGTTTTGAAAATAAAGTTTGACAATGTTATGTTTTTTCAGAATTGAGTTCTTTTATATATTTTTTTAATATACAAACGCGAACTATTTACATTTTTGTACCTTTGTTTATTTTGTAAAACTTTTTTTGTTTGAAATAAACCGCCCAAAAGCTATAATTTCTCTTTTGTTGAATGTCTACAATCTTCAAACTGCAGGTGGGAAATAACTTCACACAAATTTCAGGTGAAGTTATTTCCCACCTACTGTGAGAAATATCTTCACCACAAAAAAGTGAAATTATTTCCCACTTGAGGTGAAGTTATTTCCCATGTGAAGGTAGTACCCGTGAAGTTAGTTCCCTGCAACGCCGAGGCAACCACTTGAACGACGTTCTGTTCCAAAATTAATGGGATTATTTGGTCTTACTGATAAATCCAAAATACTTGGAAAAGTATAATTTCGTTTATTTGTTGACAAAAGCACAGGACGAATTATGGTTGGGTCAAGTTAAAAAAAAAACCTATGCGAGGGAGGCGGGTCTATCTTCCTCTGTTTAAAATGGAGGGCGAATTTTTTTGAAAAAATTATTAAAAATCTACTTTGCCTCTAACTACCACATACTGGTGGTACAATCAAATTTTGTTGTTGAACAGCGTTAAATCCGACAATAATTACAATTAAATAACGATCACCTTAAATTGATTTAACCGGACAAGACTAACGTTAAACACTTAAACGAAAATTGCTTTATATTTACACGTTAACATACCTTGTATGCATTTCGAAACACATTCGTTTCATCATCAGAAATGCACTAACTGAAGCGTTGAATGTTTTTTTGTTTTTTTGGATTAAAGCGAGATGAATCATCGATTGATAACCGCACACAAATTACATACGCACACAGCTTTATATTTTGGCAAAGAGACACGATTCTACATTGCCGTTGTCTTGATTTAGAAGATTGCTACTCTTTTGTATAAAAAAACTTTCATAAGCATCCAATTGCATTTCATTGCGAACTTCTCTTATCAAGCGTATATTTTCTAAGCTAACACTATGGTTCTCTTCTAATACGTGTGCTGCTACAGCCGATCGTGAGGGTTGGTTTAAACGTATGCAGGTTAGATGGTCATTAAATCTTCTTTTTATACTTCTTTTTGTTTGTCCGATGTATTCTCTATCACAACTATTGCACTTGACGGAATAAATTCCTGATTTGTCTAGCTTCTCTGTTTTATCTTTAGTTGATCCTAGATAGTTGCTTAGTTTATTGTTATTTTTGTAAACAATGTCATATCCATGTTCTTTGAATTTCGTTTTGAGTTTATTTGTTATTTTTGGTAGAAAGGTTATGGCTACTCTTTGGTTTTTAATTTTTTCTTGTTGTGAAAATAAAGTTGTTAGGTTAGAGTTTCTTGTTTTTCTTGAATGATAGCGAATAAGTTCGTCAATCATTGACTCTTCATAACCATTTACTGTAGCTGTCTTTTTTATGTAGTCATACTCTCTTTTGAAGTTCGTTACTGATAATGGTAAATTACAAAGTCTGTAAACTAGCGAATGGTATGCTGCTTTTTTATGTTGAATGGGAGCATGTGAGTCGGATGTTATTGTTCTCATTGTGGTTGTTGGTTTATGATAGATTCCAACTTCAATATTTTCACCAAAACGTTTTAGTTCTAAGTCTAAAAATGGTAGCTTCCCATCTTGTTCCTCTTCAAAAGTAAATTTAATCGAACTATTTTGGGAATTTAGAAGATCGAGGGTTTTTTTAACGTTTTTTCTTTCGACGATTGCAAAAACATCATCAACATATCTCCACCAAACCCGTGGAAAGTAACCTTTTTCGCTTAAACTTACTTCACATGAAGACATGTACAGCTCAGCAATTAAAGGACTCAAAGGATTACCCATATTTGTACCTTTTGTTACCTTGAAAATTTCCTTGTCAAATTGAAAGAAACTTTGGTTCATACACAGTTGAGCTGTGTCTTGATAAATTAATTTTTTATCTTCTGAAACTCCACTTCTTTCTAAGTGTTTTTTCAATTCAATTAAAGCAAGATCCACTGGGATGCTTGGAAATAAAGAACAAACATCAAAAGAGATCATGATTTCATTCGTATTTATTTTTACATACTGGTGGTGTTTTAGAAAGCTAATACTTTGTTCTTTGATGCTAGTGGCAGTAAGTGGCTTACTTTAATTTTAACTTTCTTAGATAATTTTGTAGTCGATTTCTTACAAAACTGCCTTCCTAGCTGAACGGAGGGAGATAGACACCCTCCATCCTAGGCTTAAGTCACATTTTATGCAAAACACTCTGCATATATTCTTATAAATCTAATCACAGTGGAAAAGCTTAAAATGTTTAAAAAATAGAAAAATAACAGTGTCCCAACTCTGCCCCTAGGTTCTATAAGGGGAAATTCTTTTTCAAATCAAGGAAATTGGTATTGGAGCATCTTTTAACCAGATCTTTTATGTTTGAGCATTGAGTTTTGCTTGAAGTTTGGGAATGAAGATTTGAAAAAGGCTCAGTTTCACAGTCTGTGCAAGTAACCAATATTTGTTCCGTAAAATTCGGTTTAAATCTTTTCTTCATTTATGAGCTTTACGAAAAATCAAACTTCCAATCATAAAATACCCAAAAGTTTGTGTTTTTTTTGCTATTAAAAATAAACAATGAAATGTGTGCAATATTTTCGACATTTTGTTTTCTCTGATCAAAATATTTACTTGATATTAGAATTCAATAAAAACAATAAACTTTCGGCTTTCAAAAAAGATGAGACATTTCTTTGTAATTTTAAGTGTTGTTTCTTAATTAAATCTATTATTATTTATTTATTTTTATTAGATATGGAATGGAAAATGTAATTCAGGAATTATAAAATAAATTGATGTAGTAAGTTGCAACGTCATCCTAGTACCAACCCGCGCCGACATCGTCTCGAAAAATATTTTTGTACATTTGTCAGCTTGTACTTTTCGTAAGAAAGTCAGTGTGGTTTTTGACAGTTTAAGGTTTTTTTTTTTAAATAGCCCCAGACTCATGTCTTATGACCAATTTTTATTTTAATTCAATCAATTGGGCTGCTCTAATTGAAAACCAAGACCTAACTCAATCGTTCTATAACTTCAAATTGTATTTAAAGTATGCATCTGATAGATTTATTCCCAAAAGAACAAAAATTCTTAATTCTAATCCACCATGGTTTAACAAAAGATTATCAAACCTCAAGAATAGAAAAAACAAGGCCTTTAAAGTATATAAAAAACATAAAAACAGTGTGATATGCCATCAAAACTATTTAAAGGCTTATAAAAGTTTTGATGTGTTAAATAAGTTTTTGTATTGTAAATATGTTTTAACTGCTGAATCACTAGTTAAAAAGAACAGCAAACATTTTTGGAGCTTTATAAATACTAAAAGAAATAACACAGGTTTGCCAAACTGCGTGGAATATACTGGATCCACATCTAGTGACATGCCCACAATATGTAACTTCTTTGCTGATTTCATTTTGAGTCTGTATATGACCCCATGAAGCCGAATCATCTTCCAGATTTTTCTTCAGCAAATGTGGTTGATAGATATAGATAGCTTTCATTTAGCGTGGAAGAAGTTTTAGAAGCACTGAACGCCATAGATGAAAACAAAAGTGAAGGCCCTGACTGTGTTTCTCCAATGGTTGTAAGAAGATGTGCTGCGTCACTTGCTTTACCATTGTGCAAGATTTTCAATGCATCTCTTAATACTGGAGAGTTTTTAGACGAATGGAAAAAGACTTTTATAACTCCGATTTTCAAATCAGGCTTGAAGCAAAAAGTGTGCAATTACCGGCCGATTTGCAAATTATCGGTTATTCCGAAATTGTTTGAGAAGATTATGTGTCAACAAGTCATATCTGACTCACAGCATGGATTCGTTCAAGGAAGATCTACAGCTACAAATCTTACGATTTTATGTGACTCAGTTATAAATGGTTTGGTAAAGGGTTGTCAGACTGATATTATATTCACTGATTTTGCCAAGGCGTTTGATAGGGAAAATCATGAAATTTTATTATACAAACTGTCTAAAAGAGGATTCAGTTCAAATTTTTTAAAATGGATTTGTTCATATCTTTTAAATCGACTGCAATACGTTAAGATAGGTAAATTTATGTCAAGATGTATTAAGGTAACTTCAGGAGTTCCACAAGGAAATCACATTGGCCCATTATTGTTCAATTTATTCATAAATGATATACCAGATATTTTCCAGCATTCTAAACAATTATTGTATGCAGATGATCTAAAAATATTTAAATACATAAACACAGTCCATGACTGTCTTTTGCTCCAGGAAGACTTAACAAAGCTTGCTGAGTGGTGTAAGAAAAATCAACTTTTTCTAAATGTGTCCAAATGTGAAAGTTTTATATGTTGCAGGAAAAAGTCGTATATAGCTTTTGATTACTCTATCAATAGTATAACACTAGAAAAGGTTAGTCAAAAAAAGGACCTAGGAGTTATTTTAAACCCCAAGTTATCTTTCACACTTCACATTGATTACATAGTCAATAAAGCCTATAAGATGCTAGGTTTTATTAAACGGAATGCAAAAGAGTTCTCAGATACTTTTACACTGAAAATGCTTTATGTAGTACTTGCTAGGTCTATTCTTAAATATTGTTCCGTGGTATGGAATTCATGTTATAATACACATTCTTATAGAATAGAGAAAATTCAAAAAAGCTTTACGAGATATGCTTTTAATAACCTGATATTTTTCAATTATGATAATAGCAGATGTCATTAAAGCCCAAATAATCTGCCCAAACTTGCTAGAGCGAATTGACTTTTATTCTCCCAGTAGGAGTCTCAGTTTACGTTTTCATTTCCGGGAAACATTCATACCTACTAATTATGGTAGGAATGGACCAATAGCTCGTTGCATCAGAGAAACTAACGAAGTAGTCGATCTAATTGACATTTTCAACTATTGTTCTAGATATTCTTTCAAGAAAAATGTCTTGTTAGTATTGCAAACGCTCTAATATTTTTATTTTTTTTTAAATTTATTATTTATACTTTTACTATTACTATTATCTTATATACTATATTATTTTTTTGTAATCTAAATGAGACTATAAATCTCTACTTGGTGAAATAAACAAATAAACAAAAATAAACAAACGAAGTTGGCCATGTGTGAGCTCAAAACGTTCAAAGAGCTTATTGAATTTAAGTCGTCTGCACATTAGTTCCACTATAGGTGTCCTTACAGGACACTGCCTAGTAAGTAGGCACGCCAAAATACTTGTATCTACTCAAATGACTTCTGCAGAAGCTGCATGGACGAGGAGGAGTAAGAGACAATCCAACATCTCCTTTGCTCATTTTTTTTTTTTTTTTTTTTTTTTATAATTAACGCGCACATCAAGGGGTTATGAATACCCTTATAATGTTATAGAACACAGTGCGAGCATTTAGGAAAATAGGAGAGGATTTGAAAGGAGACACCGATGCACGTTGCTTTTGAACCTTTGTGAATCGTAATGAAGGGGAAATACAGAGCCAGGTAAAGCATTCCACATTCGGGTGGTGCGACTGAAATACGAATCTCTATACTTGACTGTACGTCCGAAGTTGGGCTCAAGGTAAAACTGATGAGCATTCCTAGCGAGGCGGGTGTTGCGGCTAAATTGTTTCAGGGGAGGAATGCAACTGGCTATTTCACTAGAGCACTGTTTGTAAAAAAAGCGATAAAAGAGAGTGAGACAGGTAACGTTTCGTCGATGTTCAAGAGAATCAATCGATTCTACGATTGAACTATCACCTATCAATCTTAACGCTCTTTTTTGTACCCTATCAAGCAGATGCAAAGATGTTTGAGCGGCACCTGACCAGATATGGGAGTTATACTCCAGTTTTGGGCGGATGAAGGCCTTATAAATTGTAGCCAGATCAGAAGGGGTGAAGAACTTCCTGCATCGTCTCAAGAAACCTAAGCATTTAGCAGCGTTTTTGGCGACTTCAAATATGTGGTCGTTCCAACGAAGATCATCGTTTACACACATACCAAGTACTGACAGCTTTTCGGTTTCTTCGATGCAGGTACCATTCATGGATAATGGCAATGGGGGAATGTTAAGCTTCAACGACAAGAGACAGCATTGAGTTTTCGAAGCATTGAATTCTACTCGGTTCATAAGACCCCATGCAACAATGCTGTCAAGGTCAGAATTCAATGAGCTTATCATACGCAACCGTTCCAGTTCCACATCCGAAGAGCAGGGACGTGAATTTGGAAACGAATATGAAAAGCTGAGGGTCGAGTCGTCAGCAAAACAGTTGAGAGGATTAGAAGTTTCAGACAAGAGATCATTAATGAAAATGAGGAAGAGAGTCGGAGACAAAACGGAGCCCTGGGGCACACCAGCATTTATTAAGTGGGTATCAGACTTGAAGCCATCCAACACAACTTGTATTGAACGGTCGGAAAGGTAATTTCTAATCCAACGAAGAAGAGACTCATCGATACCAAAAGCACGCATTTTCGATAAAAGAGCCTGATGCCAAACTCTATCAAATGCTTTAGAAATATCAAGCGCAATAATCTTACTTTCTCCAAAACAATGTAAAGATTGGTTCCACTTTTCGGTGAGATAAGCCATCAAATCACCAGTGGACCGTTTGCTACGAAAGCCGTACTGACGGTCATTAAGAAGCTTTCGTTCTTCAAGATATTTCATAAGTTGACGGTTTATCAACGTTTCCATGACCTTGGAAAGAAGGGACGTTAGTGCAATTGGACGGTAATTGGAAGGGGAGGAAGATTCGCCTTTTTTAGGGACGGGCTGGACAAATGCAGTTTTCCATCTGCTCGGAAAAATCCCAGCAGAATAGGAAAGATGGAAAAGTTTACGCAGTGGTTTTGCCAGCGTAGAAGAACACCTCTTCAGAATAACGGCGGGGATACCATCTGGACCAGCGGATTTATGTATGTTGAGATCTTTAAGGACTCTCGCAACCAAGCGAGTTCGAAAAAATATCTGCTGCATCAAAGAATTTGCAGACTCGAGCTCAGGTGGAGCCACTATGCTATAAGGAAGTGTCGAGTTGGCAGCAAATTGAGCTGCCAGCAAATTGGCTTTGTCGATGGAGCTGACATACGGAGAGTCATTGAAGACGAGCGTTGGGACCGATGACGTGGTCGAGTTCTTAATGTTCTTCACAAAAGACCAAAAGTTTTTACTTCCTTTTGGACACAATAGTATTTTTTGCCTTACTTTTTGGTCATGTAAAAACTTAGCCCTTTGTATCTGAGCATTACAGCTATTTCTGGCCCGTTTGAACAAATTTCGGTTTTCTACAGTGGGGTTATCTTTAAATTTGCGAAAACTACTTTCTCGATCCCTAATCGCCTCTTTACAGCTTGAATCAAACCACGAATTTTCTTTGGGGATGATACTTTTTATTCTGTGAGGAACAAAATTTCTCATGCCGTTGAGAATTACGTTAGATATCATATCAGCTGATGCATCAACGTTTCCGTCGAGAAAGCACAATGACCAATTAAAATTTCGAAAGAAATTATTCAGTCCGTCCCAATTGGCTTTCTCGTATTGCCACACAGTTCTTTTGGGGACTTTATCTTTTTTTACCGTGACGGAAGACGAAAAATCTACCGATATGACACAATGGTCCGATTTGCCTAAAGGAGATGATACTATAACCCTATATTTTTCGGGATGAGAAGTGAGAAATAAGTCTAGAGTGTTGGCCGCATGGCCTTCAATATCTGGAACCCGAGTGGGCTCATCAACAAGTTGAGTTAATTCGTTAAACTCAGCGAAGATCTCAACATATTTTCCTTCGGGTGTTGTCTGGCCAGAATGTCGAAGCCAACCTGAATTGTGTACATTGAAATCGCCCGCAATTGCGATTTCAGTGTGAGGATAAAGGGAAACAATTCTTATTATGGATTCAGATAGCGCATCAAACTCGTTAGAGGTTGAATTACTATCCAAATTGGGGCTTCTGTACATAAAACAATAGTGAATGATATGCTTACGGACAGTGAATTTTAACCACATGAAATTGAAGTTCGTATTAGAACAGAGGCCGTATTGTGGTAGAAGTTGGTAAGCAATATCATTCCGAACATATACGGCGAGGCCATGGGAAGAAAAGAATAATGGCACTAAGCTATATCCAGGTAGGTTGAACTCTGAGGGATCAGAATCAACACCCACCTGTGTTTCACTCAGTGCCAAAACAGCTGGCCTGCATTTTGCAGTGTGTGCGTACACAGCAAAGAAATTCGATCGCAACCCCCTAATGTTACTAAAATCGACCCGAAATTTACCCGACATTACAATTCACAAAAACACACAAAACAAATGCCCCTGCACTTGCTAACAGACTGAAAGCTCACCTAGATGATTACTTTTCGACGAAACCAGCGATTTAGCTGATAAAGACCCAAAAATTCTCTCCCTTTTAATACGAAGTTCAGGATGTGACTAACTATGGTGATCTACTCTTTACTCCCCTAGATGGGAACCAGAGGATGATCAACCTTCTGGCTTCAGAAGTATCACAGTGGACCCTCTGTGGTCTAAGTGTGTCGGTCTCCGTGCACCGGCAGCCACATCTAACCCCAGCTAACCTAACTTCAGACTAAGATTTTTCTTTTAGTAATAACTACTTTTTTCAGATGAAATAAAAGCAACAGTTACGAAAAACTTCAAGAGCTAGGGACACCCTAATGCATATATCCAATAAATTAAACCTACCATATTTTTTTTCCTTTCCTAGATTCAACTTTTACTTTTTTGGGTTTTCCAAAGCGTCACTGGGCCCTATTTGTCATGTCACAGACTAATTTGGTCCGATGTTGCTTTTCCTAAGCGACACTACATCACTCTCAAGAGTTTGGCACAATGTCACGACATCACGACTGATTGTATGAGATTATACGAGTTAAACTGATAAGCAATAATGTAGGTGTCTGGTTTAAGAGCTCTCTGTCTGTTAATCGACTCAGCTACTGTGTTTTCTGTCATCAGATTAAAGTAAGTCCAAAAATTCCAAGGAAATACCAATCCCTGTTGGTGTTTTTCTAATTTGCTTCAACAAGTCTGGTATGAGCATGGTTTTTGACAGCAGTAATTAATTGCTTCGAGTATTATTACGTGACAGAACCATTCACCATTCAGCCCCTTTTCAATGACATAAGTAAATCAAATATCAACATTGCTTCCCCCCAAAGGTATAACAGCCAAACATAAACTTTCGTCTACGCTTGCTCGTTGTTCCACTTAATTAAGTTCTCCCCCAAGAGCGATTGTCAACCTCAAACCAAATATAAATCCCCATCTCACCACCACTTAAACTCACCTGACGCTGTATTAGTCCCCGATATGCTATCTGCACTCGATACTGTCGTATGATGGTGACTGTCATTATTCGTACTCGATTGGTTGCTATCACTTTTATCTGCTGCTCCCGAGCAATCCATACCCAGTGTGTCCAGATCCGTTCGTTCATCGTTTGATGTGTCCATATCTGTGACGCCATTCGGGCTGTTTTGATCCCCAGCTGGGCCTTGTGTTGGTGTTGATGTAAGAGCTTGCATTTCCCACATTTGTTCCTGTCTGATATCATCATGATAGTCCTGTTTAATAAACACCAAGATGAGAAAAATAAAAATATTACAAATTAGCATTCTGGTAGTGAAATCTAGAATATCAAATCAAATTTTAATCACAGCCATTCATACAACACGCACAACTATTATTTCCTCGTAAGAGAAACATTTACCGAACAAACACTGACGACGAACGACGCAGCATGAGAATTACCCATTCGAAAGATAAACAAATTTCCAAGTGCCTCACTGTTCCACCCAGCTGCTCTGTGCTGCCATCCACCCGCTTTTGGCTGTTCCTATTCAAAATGAGTGCAACCTGCAAAAACATTTTTGTTTACCCAAGTGAACATCGCATGTGTAGTGCATATGTTTTCACTGCATTGTGATTCAGTTTGAAGGACACCAATAAAGGAGTAGTATACCTGTCAGGGCCGCACTGATGTAGGGTAAACGGGTCATTTTGTGCTACTTTTATGTCTCCCTCTGAACACTTAGGATGTGCATTTAATTCGTTCACCCAGAAATTAAACTTGGGGGCATAAACTAATTTCGAATTCTGGGGTAAAATTGTAGTGAGCACCTCAATCAGATGCGAGGTTTTTTCCCGAAAAGAGTCAACCAGCCCAGCGATAAGTTAGTTGATGAGCTAAGAGGATGCTCAAATGTGATAAATGTGACATTTTGACAATTAAACAACTTTAAATGAATGTATGAACTTCAATTCTAGTGCTTTTGGTTGATCAAGTGCGTCCCTGGCACGGTCTGTTTCCATGGTAAAGCATTTGGTACACAGTGTGCTGATGTTATTTTGAATACAAAAGAGCAAATGCACAAATAAAAAAACTCGCGTTAAAGGAAATGGATGAATTATGCCATGTTCGTTTACTTTGTCCATTGTGTTCCTGGTCAGTGTACTGGCAATATCTAGTATTTTAGTCACAAAAATACCTTTTGTCTGTGTGTAACACGGATTTGTTTGTTTTCACATATTCGTTTTTATTCACCGCTTAAGTGCATTTGAAACAAACGGTCGTTTCATTGTGTGGACATATACGATGGCACACAAAATCCATATACGCCGCCGCCACTCCGGCTGGTCGGAGGAGCCATGATGGAAAAGATATTACACCGTTTATATATCAGGAGCAATATGATTGTATAACTTCGCCACCTGAGAGTTTAAGTGCCTCATATCCATTGAAATTATTCCTCAGAAAACGAATTTTAAGGTTTGAAAAATAATTGCGTTACTTTCTACTTAACTAATATGACTTTTGAATGTTTATACATACTAATTGAACATTTCTCTTTTGTAATTTGTGAACCTTGGGTCGAAAACTGTTACGGTAAAAAAAAGAAAAAAAAAAGTTCGAAAAAAGTCAGAAATGGATATAGGACCCTGTTCCATACGATGGGTGAATGAATCAAAACCAAACTCCATTTTTCCATGGGATATAGGACATTTGTGCACTAAACATTGGAATGTCAAAGAAAACAAGAATACTAAAAAAATTCAAAATTACTAGGATTATTAATTTTTAAAATTTTATTTTTAGTGATAGAAATATAAAATAAACATTAGTATAAATACTTTGGGTATGTCCTTCTTTATATCACATAAGCTTATTTTTAAGTCAATGAGAAACCTTTCAAAATGACACATTTTTTTAACACTAAATTAGGAAAAATACTTAAAACTACTTTTGGTCCATTAAATTTTCTAGAAAAATACATTTAATTTTATTTGGAATGGGTTACTAAAATACTTCAACATTCGTAGAAGCTTCCTTTATTAGGGGATTATTTATTATATTTTTTTTTTTTTTTTTTTTCACCAATTTTGTTTTTGTCCAGTTTATTAAAAAAAAAAAAAAAATGCTTTAATATAAAAATTAAAAAGTCAGAAAAAACTACATTTAACTCCGTTATGTAGTATGACAACGTGAAGCTAAATAGTTCTACTTACATAAAATAAATTTGTTTCCTGTTGTTTACCTCGTTTTCTATTTTTTTTGCAATATTTTAAAAACATATTGTTTTTAATGGCTGCTTTTTTGAAAAAATCAGAGATAGACGATTACAAATTCGTCTTTGAAGAAGATTCCCACCAAAACTGAAATATCAAAGCATAGTCAACAAATAGATTTGAAACAAAGACTGTTTTTTGTGTTTTTTATCAAACATTTTATTAAATAAAAAAAGAAAATTATAATTCAAGTTATAAAATAAAAATAAAATATTTTAATTAAAAAAAAAACATTAAAATGAAATTAAGAACTTTTCATTATGTCATCATCATATTTTTTTTTCCTCCTTTGACCTTTACTCCACGAGAGCACGAAACCAACTGAAATGATCGCTGTTTAACTGTTTAACTATTTTTATTGAACATGTATATATACAATTGGTTCTTAATTCTAAGATTACATAACATTTAGATATATTTTGTTTTGTTGGCACAGAAGGGGCCTAACTTTAAATATTGATTTGTTTGCTAAAATAATTATAATTATTGCCTATGATAAGAAAAATATATAAATTTATAAGGTGATTTAAAAAATCTCGGGTTGTTCAGATCTGGTTGTCTTTATGTTGAAGGGGGTTTGTGTGGCCTCTAGCCACGGTGGTAAGCTGAGGCTGCTACCTCGTAAAAGGGTATTGCCTCTTCGTCATTGATTGAAATGATTTCTTCGCCCAGTAGTGCCATTATATCTAAGTATCGCGGCTCGGGATGTCTCTCTTCGGTTGTAAAGCTTCTCACCAGTGGATTGGGATGGTTGCTCAGGTTGTTAGTTATTTTCCTTGCACTGTTCAAAAGGAATCTGTTGAGGGGAAGGATTCCTGATGATTCGTAGAGCTTTTTGTTACTGAAATACCTCTGTCGTTGACGGTCAAAGTTGAGTCCTGTGCAAATCCTCAGAATTTTCCTCTCAAATGCTCCGAGTTTTTTCATGCTGGTTTTGGATATACTAAACCAAGCAGGGAAGCAGTAAGTGATGATTGGTCTGAGGAGCTGTTTGTAGAACAGCAACTTTGTCTTCTGGCTACTGAAATGATCGCGAAAATTATGCTTCTATTTATACTTTTCAAGCTGACTGCACATTTGTCCATGGATATGGAGCAAATAAGCACTTAAATGTTTACTTAATTGTAATATATTATGTGAGCTTAAATGCTCTATATCCTAGCTCCTGTGGATATGGGGCAATTAAGCACTGACAATATATTTTAATTGAATTTGCTCTATATCCATTGCCCATTGCTATAGGGCATTTAAGCACTAAGTGTTTGTTATTTCAACTTCTCTACAAAAATTGCCTCACGTAGTACAAATTTTGGATATAAGGCAAATAAGCACTAAGAGAACCCAAAAATGTGTGGTCTGTAGAGCAAAAGTGGGTTTCGTAACTCTGTTAATAATAGAGATAGAGCAATGGGAATAGGACCAAACGATAGAGAATATTCGAATTAGTATAACTGCATCATTAACTCAGTTTCCCGAAAAAGTGGTCTATGGGGCACTTATACTCTCAGGTGGCGACTTGTCATTTTTTCACAAAGCGAACACGAAAGTGCATTGCTGCGTCTATAAATTTTCAAGCTTTGAAGTGTATTGAAAATTCTGTAAGAAATTTTGGAAAAAGCAATTTATTTTGTTTTAGGGAAAGAAATACGAAGATTTTACTTTAGGATAGCGACCCAAAAATTTTTTGTTGCTTTATCTTTATCAAATTGAAAATAACAATTTCAACTGATGAAAAAGTTATCCAAAAAAATAACATCGGACTTCTACATTCTTTTAGCCAAGAATTTCGGTAAATATCCTGTGGTGTTAATGAACAAGTGGCTACTTGAGCCAAGAGTTTCCTCCAATACCTTAACTGGATATTAGTATTGTCCACAATAATCCACAGAGAATCACGTCCATAGTTCTTGTAAAAAAAAACGGTTTGCCTTCTATTCTCCATTGGAGTATTTTATAATCAAAAGTCGAAAGTTTTCGTGCTCGCAATGGCAATGGTAATGACAATGGCAAAGCCAAATGGCAATGGCAATGCCAACTGACAATTTCAATGACAAATAATGGCAATGGCAATGGTAACGGCAATGGCAGTGGCAATGGCAATGGCAATGGCAATGGCAATGGCAATGGCAATGGCAATGGCAATGGCAATGGCAATGGCAATGGCAATGGCAATGGCAATGGCAATGGCAATGGCAATGGCAATGGCAATGGCAATGGCAATGGCAATGGCAATGGCAATGGCAATGGCAATGGCAATGGCAATGGCAATGGCAATGGTAATGGCAATGTCAAATGACAAATGAAGTTGCCAATGTCCAATAGCAATGCCAAATGGAAAAGAAGAGGTAATTGCAATGGCAGTTGTTTCTGCAATGGTAGTGGTAATTGCATAGGCAATGGGAATTTTAATTATTCACCTTTACGACACCAATAAACGATTTTTTTTTATTGGAGGTTTTTTAAAATACTATCTTGAACTCTTAGACCTAAATACCGATTTATGGTAATACGAGATAGCAACCTTCTTCTGTTATAGCTTTCCAGATGTTCGTAGAAAAGCCAGAAGACGCTGCCATGATGCGGAGTCTAGGTTATCAGCTCTCACCATGTCTGCGTCGAGTATCCGTAACCTGATGCTAAAAAATGCAAAAAATTCACAGAGGAGCGCTCCGCAGTGTCGTTATGTTCTCCACAGGATTCACAGAGTGTGATATAACTTTGGCGTAACATGTTTGTCGAAGAGGGAAGTGCTCCGTGGCAACGCCAGTAAGCTTTCTACAATTTTTTCTGGTACGGGATAGCAAAATTGTTGCAGCTTTTTTATGAACGTTGGAGAGCATTCGTTTGGTCTGTCTGAATCTAATGAAGGCACGTTCACCATTTACGGTTGAGCTCTTGACAGATCCAATTGTTGATTCCCTCAGTGAGGACCCCGGCAAACCGAGACCTGGTTCAGGTCTTGAGAAAGCTGTCTGAGATCCTTGCTTTATAAGTTCACTAGCTGTGCCCACGACTTCGTCCGCGTGGAATAGTGACTTTCAGCAGCATTTTTAACTTTTTAGGAAATAAAACTTCTAGCCTTAAAAATGGCGGTATTTCCAAAAAAAAACATTCAACCCCTATTTCAACACCTTGTAGCCCTGTTAAAAATACTTTTGAGACCGTAGTTTTTGAATTCCCATTTCCTTTCCCGTGGGAATATTAGGATAGATATATAGCCTTCCGCATGTTCTAGACCATCTCTGTAGCTAATTTAATAAAATCTGTTTAGCAGTTTGAACGGGAGACATACGAAAAACATACCGACATAGCTACATTCGCATTTTCAATATTCCCGTGGGAATATGGTGAGCGTTTTCGTGGGAATATGTGGATAAGTTAAAGTTAATGTTACTCCGGGATTATGGAGCATTCCAACGGTGGAAGAATTTTTGAAATCGGTGCTGTAGTGTAAAAGTTCCCGTATACGTTCCTGCTCCCGTGGGAATATAGGGAAAAAATATATAATCTATGTCTTTCCTCAGGTTCTGAACAATGTTTGTTTAAAATTTCATTTAAATCGGTTTATTAGTTAGGGCGGGAGATGGTAACATAGAACGACGGACAGACAGAGCTCCTTTCACACTTATTATATTAGTAAGGACTCCCGTTCCCGTAGGAATATGTGGATGAATTAAAGTTAATGTTACACAGGGATAGTGTAGCATTCTAACGGTGGAAGAATTTTTGAAATCGGTGTTGTATATAGGGAGCCGTAGGAATATGGGGATGAATTAGTTTTTATGTTACTCGGGGATAGTGTAGCATTCTAACGAATGAAGAATTTTTGAAATTGGTGTTGTAGTGTCAAAGTTCCCGTATACGTTCCCGTTCCCGTGGGAATTTAGGGATAAATTGTAGCCTATGTGTTATTCTGATGTATAAGCTATATTATTGGAAAGTTTAAGTAAAATCCATTCAAAAGTTTTTGCGTGAAAGAGTAACAAACATACATCCACACATACAAACTTTCACGTTTATAATATTAGTAGGATTTGCAATTTCGTTGCTAGTTATGCCATGATGGCCTGGGACCCGAAGGAAATTAGAAAAATTTTGTCTTCTGACCGTATTCAGAGAGCTCTTGCATTACTGGATCACTTTCGGAGTAGTTAGAGAAATGAGTAGATCCTTAAGTAGAGCTTGGCTGTTGCTGCAGACACAAATACATCTCCCCATTCAGCTTACAGATATTTGGATAGATTACTACTACTAATCGAGTGTGTTTGTGTAAACGTACAGTCGTTTGTCATCACTATCCACAAAGCACTAGTTTTGGAACCAAGTGTAGAGATCCGATAAAAACCCTTACCTGATTCATATCCTAGAGTGGACCAGTCCTGAATTGATGGAAAGTTGGCCATGTATTTTTGCGAATCATGCCAGAGACCATTTCTCTTAGAATGGTCTTGACAGTACCATCCATGATTTAGTTGTCAAGAAGAAGAAGATTCAGCAGTGCTTCAAGAAATAGACCCTAAAGTGCTAGTGAAGGCCACCACAGTACATCCGAGACATTGTTCTTTGAAATTTGAAGAACGAGCCAAAAACATATTTACGTGAGAGTATGTTCAACCAAACAACCGATGCATAAGAGATGATTGGTCTTACTATTCGACTTATTTAGACCGAAGAAGCTTGTTATCTACGATTGATCATAGATATCGACTTTAAGTGTAAATTGGGCGTTAAGCTGAAACTATAATCTTTTCAAATGGGAAAACTTTGACAGTTTATTTTGCAAACGCAACCTTTCGCACTAATCATCAAACTGACAACAATTTGTTCAGTAATCTCCTCATTTCGAAATTCTGAGTCTGTGATCATAACTTTAAAAGCTCAACCTTCGCTTTTCGGTCGTAATGGTCGCCCTAGTAGACAGGAAACAACAAGTTTAGTGGGACAAAATTTGAGTACATATTCGTTGTGTGATGATGGAGTGTCAGTGAGATAACGGGTTGGTCGAAGTGTCGCAAAAATATAGCCGCCGCGCCGCGCCGTGCCGTTCAGGCATCAGTTAATACAGCGGCGTCCAAATGTGTCCAACAAATTGGCGCCCATGGGGCCAACAAACGCACCCGCGGTGGCCATAATATGAACTTAGTCGAGTTCCCTTCATAAATGTTTTGATTGTACTCCAATTCGATAGTAATCTTTTTAAATATCTTAAATGGTTTTCGTTTTAAAAAAAAGTTGCCTTTATTAAAAAAAGGATATAAGTGCTGCACCATTTCTCTGGCCCAGTTTGACTGAAGCCATGTCAAAAGAAACATTTAATTTGAAAGCCAAAGCTTTTACATAACAGGAGCTTGGTAGTTCCTAATTCCTCTTTCGTTTGGAATGAAACAAAATATGGAATTTCAATATAGTGATTTGCTTGTCGCAACTCTTTCATTTTGGACCCAAGTACCTATTCTCCTTTCCATTTTTGTTAAATTAATTTTTTTAAAAGAGAGCATTTGTTTGTTAGATTCATAACTCAACTTTTGCATAATCTGAGATTAAATGAATTTTCTCATTAACATTAAATGAGGAGAATATGCACTCGACTGAAAATGTTTTAGACAATAGAAATACAATGAAACTGGATACTTCAGAACATCAAAAGGTAGGTACAGGTAAGCGTATGACTAAGGGAGGACTATACCTATGTGATACCTAATGTCAAACACACTTGAAAACATATTACATTTTGTTCTAGTATGTCTGTAGATAGAACCCACATGGCCAATGAGGCCATGCTATGTGCTTCCATTCTTAGTTCGCAAGGGTTCGCAATGAATTCAAGCCGTTTTTTATGTCTTTTTGGAACTTGTTTTTGCAGCGCATTTCCGCTCACACGAAACACGACTTACACAGAAATTTCACGAAATCCAAATTAAAAAAATTCGAAGTTGATAGTTGTTGTATTTTATTTCTATTTCCACGAAGCTAAAGCGCCTTTGGCTGTTAGCGAGGCGTTAAATTATTATTTTTTTTTTCAAAAACACACACATCTTTTCCAATGGGAAAACTTTGACAATTTATTTTGTAAACGCAACCTTTCGCACTAATCATCAAACTGACAACAATTTGTTCAGTAAACTCGAAATTCTGAGTCTGTGATCATAACTTTAAAAGCTCAACCTTCGCTTTTCGGTCGTAATGGTCGCCCTAGTAGACAGGAAACAACAAGTTTAGTGGGACAAAATTTGAGTACATATTCGTTGTGTGATGATGGAGTGTCAGTGAGATAACGGGTTGGTCGAAGTGTCGCAAAAATATAGCCGCCGCGCCGCGCCGTTCAGGCATCAGTTAATACAGCGGCGTCCAAATGGGTCCAACAAATTGGCGTCCATGGGGCCAACAAACGCACCCGCGGTGGCCATAATATGAACTTAGTCGAGTTCCGTTCATAAATGTTTTGATTGTACTCCAATTCGATAGTAATCTTTTTAAATATCTTAAATGGTTTTCGTTTTAAAAAAAAGTTGCCTTTATTAAAAAAAGGATATAAGTGCTGCACCATTTCTCTGGCCCAGTTTGACTGAAGCCATGTCAAAAGAAACGTTTAATTTGAAAGCCAAAGCTTTTACATAACAGGAGCTTGGTAGTTCCTAATTCCTCTTTCGTTTGGAATGAAACAAAATATGGAATTTCAATATAGTGATTTGCTTGTCGCAACTCTTTCATTTTGGACCCAAGTACCTATTCTCCTTTCCATTTTTGTTAAATTAATTTTTTTAAAAGAGAGCATTTGTTTGTTAGATTCATAACTCAACTTTTGCATAATCTGAGATTAAATGAATTTTCTCATTAACATTAAATGAGGAGAATATGCACTCGACTGAAAATGTTTTAGACAATAGAAATACAATGAAACTGGATACTTCAGAACATCAAAAGGTAGGTACAGGTAAGCGTATGACTAAGGGAGGACTATACCTATGTGATACCTAATGTCAAACACACTTGAAAACATATTACATTTTGTTCTAGTATGTCTGTAGATAGAACCCACATGGCCAATGAGGCCATGCTATGTGCTTCCATTCTTAGTTCGCAAGGGTTCGCAATGAATTCAAGCCGTTTTTTATGTCTTTTTGGAACTTGTTTTTGCAGCGCATTTCCGCTCACACGAAACACGACTTACACAGAAATTTCACGAAATCCAAATTAAAAAAATTCGAAGTTGATAGTTGTTGTATTTTATTTCTATTTCCACGAAGCTAAAGCGCCTTTGGCTGTTAGCGAGGCGTTAAATTATTATTTTTTTTTTCAAAAACACACACATGGACTCATATAACATTCACTTGAAAAGTCGCTATAAACCGCCACAGGACACTAGTCCTGTATATTGTACAACGAACAGCAAAAACAAAATAGGAAAAGGGATAAAAAAAAAAAACATCTCACATTGCTTCCAGTGTAATTTTTCTCAATAAATATGTGATTATACCGCCCAAGCTCAGCTCACCGTTTCCCACTCCCACAAAATCACAGAACACCATTTTGTCGAACGACCTGATGTCGGGATCGGGAGCAACACCCACATTCAAGATTTGTTTTCTATCGTCCAGCGGTGTTGGGGATTTTAGTTCGTCCTTGTTTGATATACTTTTTTTTGTTATTTTCTTTGTCCTGCTTCTGTTAGTGCGCTGCATCCTGCATGAGGAACGTTTTAGAAAAACAGCTTCTGATGAGCGTGATGATGCTGGTCGGTGTTCTGTATTGCAACCCCACCACCATGTTTGTGTGTTTAGTGTGTAGAAAATGTCCTTGGGGCTGCAACAGTTTCGAAATGGTTTTTACTGCAGCGGGGGACAGTAATAGTTCCTTAGTAAGGGAGTGGGAGAAAATAAAAAAATATACATATCACGAAATGGGACAGGACACGCAAGGGACAAACGACTTCAAAGGAAAGGAGAACTCGCTATAGGTAACACAAGTGCTGATGGCAATTCCTGCCTGCATCACGAGTGTTGAACATAAACTAAATACATCTCGAAAACCATCAGGGGATTGCATGTTTTCATTTTCTTTTATTTCCTCTCGCAAGGACGGACATACATACCTTCAAGGACTTACAGTCATAGAGTCGTTTTTTATATTTTTTTTCCTAGACGATTTTCTTTACCGACCATTGACAAGCAAATTGATTTCTAATCAGATACACTTCCGATATGGGCTTGGCAAAAGTTAATAAAAATGGAAATCAGTCTGGGAATGGGAATAGTTGCCATGAGACAGCCTTGCAGAACGTGGATGGTTGAGTAAATAATGCAAGAGGTAGCTTTGTTGAAGGTTTTATGGAATGTGGCCATAGGAATGGAGTTATTCATTCACAAGCCAGTAAAAGAAGGTATGCATTTCTAATGCAATTGCTTGAGAGTGCCAAGATGGAAGCTTTAAATGTAATTGATGGCTATTAAGGGCATGCCAGTTGAAGGGGTTTTCCTGTGCAGAAAGGACGTTCGTTATCTTTTATCTTGTTTCTGAATTTTTGCATGGATTTTTGAGCAATTTTGTTTTATTTTATTGACTTTTTTAGTTAGAAAGATACTTACTCTATGATATTACTGATTTATGGTGACACAAATGCTAAAGGTTCTTTACTTTTGAAAAGAGTTCATTCGTTTCTTCTCATGAGAAGTTTCTAGTAAAAAGAAGATGTTACTAACGTTTTTTTTATGCGAGTTTTATAACTTTTCAAGGTAGGGATTTGCTTACTGCATTGCTAGGACAACCCTAACTCTTGTCATTTATTTTCTATTTCAAGAAGTGAAATATCAGAAAATTTCTATAGAAATTTACCCTATGGAGACCACCATTTCCTAAAATGTGTTACCGAAAAAATCACACTTTTTTAGGAAATAATCTTCAAAGAGCAAAGTTCTCTATCTAGAAATTCTATAGAAATTTTCTGATATTTCATTTCTTGGAATAGGAAATAAATGACTGGAGTTACTCGTTTGAACTGACTGAATTTCCAACTTATTTTTGGCAACGAAACAACACTTAACGTTTATCGTTTCCGAAACAAATTTAATTCTGTCCGATGGTCACATATGATTGATGAACTTGAGAAAAGATTTGAAATTCCAATTGGAATATCTCCTACGATGGCATTCTGCTTTCTAGTTGGATACGCTTTCTAGTTGCTACGGTGATAAGTGCATGGAAAACGAAATGCACACAGAGAAAGCTGAACCAAGTGATGCAAAGGACGAATCCCGATGGACCATCATGGACGGTCTCTGGTTACTGAGAAGACTCAAGTAATACTGCTAACAAAATAACGAGTTGCCACGGTTATCGACTTCCATATTGAAGCAGAAGTTCTAAAGATCAAAAACGTTGGAAAACACTTGGGAATAAAGCTCGATATGAAACTGATCTTTTGGGACCAGATACGGACGGTTGCTGAACGTGCATCCAAAGTTACAACCCATCCATCCAGGCTGATGGCAAATGCAGATGGGCTTCATGCAAGCGAACGGAGACTTCTTCTGGTAACAGCACACTTAATTCTACTGATGTATGGGAGCGAGACTTGGGTTGAACCGCACTAACACGAGAGTCTACAGAGTCGCGGTGTTTTGCGAATAGCGAACGCGTACCGCACGGTGTCAGCAGTTTTTGTAGTTTTAGGTGTCGTAGTAATTGATCTCCTTGCAGCAAAACAAAGACACATACACGAAAAGAAAGCAGAAATCGGCATGATAACGTCGAAAATGTAAGCAAATCCCGAGGATTAACGAATGGAGTAAGCAAAGCCGCGGTGAAATTGACTACTACGTAGTCTAACGTGTAACGTGTAACGTGAAACGTGTAACGTGTAACGTGTAACGTGTAACGTGTAACGTGTAACGTGTAACGTGTAACGTGTAACGTGTAACGTCCAACGTCTGATGTCTAACGTCTAACGTCTAACGTCTAACGTCTAACGTCTAACGTCTAACGTCTAACGTCTAACGTCTAACGTCTAACGTCTAACGTCTAACGTCTAACGTCTAACGTCTAACGTCTAACGTCTAACGTCTAACGTCTAACGTCTAACGTCTAACGTCTAACGTCTAACGTCTAACGTCTAACGTCTAACGTCTAACGTCTAACGTCTAACGTCTAACGTCTAACGTCTAACGTCTAACGTCTAACGTCTAACGTCTAACGTCTAACGTCTAACGTCTAACGTCTAACGTCTAACGTCTAACGTCTAACGTCTAACGTCTAGCGTCTAACGTCTAGCGTCTAACGTCTAACGTCTAACGTCTAACGTCTAACGTCTAACGTCTAACGTCTAACGTCTAACGTCTAACGTCTAACGTCTAACGTCTAACGTCTAACGTCTAACGTCTAACGTCTAACGTCTAACGTCTAACGTCTAACGTCTAACGTCTAACATCTAACGTCTAAAGTCTACCGTCTATCGCCTTATGTTAAACGTTTAATGTCTAACATCTATCATCTAACGTCTAACGGCCGACATTGTTTTTCAGTTTTTTTGATTGATTTTCAAGAGAAGAAATTGTGCAGACATATTAAAATTGTGTATTTTTTAATTTTTCATCATCTTTTTAGTAAATAGTGATACCATTTTCCTCATCACAAATAGAAAAGGCAGCCCTTGCTTGGCGGTGGATGTCCCGTTTGAGCTTTGGAGTTCCATGTCAATCCTAATCTCTTAGAATTTATTTCAGTGTTCTTGAAAGCAAAGGTTCATAAATAGCACATGTAAGCAAATACTTTGCGCATGTCTCAAACTCAGATCGCTCATCTTAAACCAAAATGGAGGCTTTCTGCGTTTTGTCTACCAATTTCTTTAGATGTATGCATTGTATGTTCAATGAATGTTATACCCGTGGGGAGTATGGTAAGCATGTTTGCTTGTGGTTCGTGGTTCGAATCCCAACAGAAGCAAAAATGTTTTTTCACGGGTATCGCCTTTCGCGAGGAATAGGTGAGTTCTCCGATAGTAAATTCACTGTCACAAAAAGCACATTTTCAAATAGCCCTTCGGAATCGGCAGAAAATTGTAGGTCCCCTCCATTCCTTTGCAAGGCATGGTTGTGAAAAATGGCCAAGACACCGGGGCTCCTCGCTCTTTTGCGCCACACTATTTATTTATTTTATTTATTATTTTCAATGTATGGTAAGCCATAACATTTTTTTACAAAACAATTGAAGCCGCCATGTTTTATATATGCACACAACTTGCTTTCGTTCCTCACCAAAAAGACATTTGCGTCGATATCTTATTTCGTACAGCTGAATCTGCCAGAAACATTGACGACATGTGTTACCTATGTTTTAGAAAATCATTGGTTATTCAATTCCAAGCAATCATTTGCTTTTATTACAGTTTTCGAGACACTTTTTCAATTCCTTTTGCTTACATAACCCAATTTTTTCCATTTTTCTATTACAATTTTCTTTTATTAAATTGACTTCACCGGGACAAAACTGATTCACAAAGTAAATATATTTTGTATCATTGTCCGTTTGTTAAAAAAAAAGTAAGAAAAGCCTGTGTACCTAAGCAAATAGAAAATAATTCCATGTTTGCGCATAACGCATTGTTAGCTAGGTACACATATGATAAATGTTTAAAACTGTAAACTTTTATTAGTTTGGGACACGAAAATTACATTTGTGACTCAAACCCTTCTACACAAAGCCAAAATAGGAAACAAAAAAATCCCACAAAAAACTTTTTGTGCAAACATTTTCACAAACAAACCACCCAAAGGATGAAGGAACTGATTAAAAAAGAGAAAAAAAGGAAAAAAAAAAGTACAGCAACATAGATATTCGAGTTTAAAATCTAGGTAGTGTGTGGCTGTGGTTGCCAAATATTAACCGGAAGCAAATACAAAATCATATCAAATAAACATATATGTACCATCACCAGACCACTGTACCATCGCAGTTGAAGTTGTTTGCATAAGCAGTTTTGGCTCTGGTTTTGTAGTTGAAAATTGAGCTCAAATATTGAAATGATTCAAATAGGAGATATGAGTATCATTTAAATTCACAGTGTGATGCAAAGAACGGTCTGAAATTGGCAAAAAATTAAGGGTGTATGGGTGTTTTGGAAGCTTGGTTACAAGTCTGTCATAACTTAATGGAGGAAAAATTAAAAACTCATGCTTTCAGAGGTACTTTATAGATTGTGATTTATTTTTGATAGTAAGTAAATAAAGCCAAACAGAAACATCCAACTGAACACATAGGATATATTTTGTGAATTTTAAGATATATACTGGCTGCTGATGGAAACCGAGCCGATTCGTTCCCAAAAGTTCAAAAATGATAACTTTTTGTAGACGACAACAACGAATAGTTTCCTCCATGAAGTTTTCTAACACTCAAATCAAGCTTTATGGAAATACTCTATACGTGGTCGAAGAAGTCAATCAGAATTGAACTTGGAAAAGTACAAAAATTAGGAAGTTCCAAAGGCAATCATATTAGACCATTGAACAAATACCTAACGCACTATAATTTTTGGAAAAGGATAGGAGGCTTTGATGGTTCACGATTCTGAGCTCCCAACTGATTGGTAGTAATGACGTACCTACGCAGTAGAGAAGGAAGTACCCTTAGGCCATAAGTATGAATTGAGTGAGATAAGAGACGCGGTTATTACCGTTCAATGTAACTGAGTCCTATACCTAGAAGATCGCGGGGCGAGTATTATGTAAATGATTGCTGACGACAACACTGTTCTATAGTAATAATCACTTTCAAATTGACTGGTTGGAGACTGTCAAAGTGATTGAACATGTACATCATATTAGCGAACTTGAACATTTAGAAATGCTATGAAATTCATATTTGTTGGTAAGAAGCAACATCTTTTGCTTGACCGATTTCTTACCTAGTCACTTTTCAACCAATTTTACATTTTCTTCTCTGAGGCGGATGTTTCAGGACTCAAGCAAAAAGTTTTGAATAAATTTCATTGTTCTTTATTGAAATGTTTTGCATCTTTTCTAATTAATAAATCTCTAAAAGTGTGACTTAAGAAGTCTTGCTATATTCTGATGATGGAAGCCATCTTAGGCCCATCCATTGCAGTGTTTCTACTATTAGTTTGTAGATATATGTTAGAAATCAATTATACTACGAAAGAGTTGGTTTGTTGGTAGTCGAATCATCTACCGAAAAAAGTGGTCCAATGTAAGAGAGAGTGTCGCACTCTTTCTTTCTCCACCTTAAAAGTGGCGTACGTGATCAAAAGAAGGGCGAATATCAAGAATTCGGATCTGTGTGTACTGAGGGAAGGGCAGAAACCTTTCAGCAGTCGTCGCGAAAGCTGCGCCACAGAATCGAGAATCTGATTAAATCGAGTAGTATCTTTTAATATCTTTTAGTATATCTTTGATATCTTTTAGTATCTTTCATCAGAAGTGGGATAGATCCCTATTCCCTGATAATTTAAGAATTTAAGTGCAAAAGCATTAAAAGTGCGTGAAGAGAAAAAAAAAAGGGAATAGCTTGTGTGGTTCGAAGTGCGAGGCCGGTTAATTAACTTAGCAAAATAGGAAAACAAATTGCAGTGTTTTGGTGGCCGTGTCGCATAGTCGTGTTACAAAAGCATCGTAAATTTCAAAACGCAAAATTGCTCCGCTTTAAATATTCGTTCGGTGCTGTACATAATACGTTTTACTCGTTTACCATCAGTTCATATAGCGGTACTTTTGCCTACACACAGCATTAATAAGAAACGTAGTAAATAAACTCATGTAAAACTACGAAAGTGCAAAGAAACAGACAGTTCGCCGCGACCTGCTGCATTTGTGTTTGCCGTGTCGAAAGAAAAGAAGTAAACCAATACTCACACATAAAGAAAAAATAAAAAAGAGAGGTGCAAAGAAACGAAAAACTCGCCGCGATCTGACTGTATGTATTTGTGTTTGCAGTTTGAAAACAGAGAAGTCGTCTGCACAAAGCACAACATCTGAACAGAATAAATAAGAGAAAGAAAGTGAAGTTTTGTTTTTGCATGTTGCCCTTGCTGCTCGTTGCCTAAGAAAAAATTTTGCTTGGAAGACAATTTCGTTGTTGTTTGACGCTGGTGAGTCCGTTCCAATTATATTTCAATATTCAATATATAAAAAGAAAAAAAAAGAAGGGGGAATTTTATTTTGAAAAATGACTAAAAGAAAGACTGTTAAAGATGTTCCTCAGGTTAAGGAACCTGAAAAATTAGTTAAGGAACCTGAACAATTGGTTATCACAGTAGATGCTATCAATAGAATTCTCAAAGCTACTCAGCGCCAAGAGAGAAATGAATTTGTGGGTTTTCCGTGTTTTGACCCAGATCACTCTAGGGTTGATGTAAACAAATGGTGTCAGGACGTCCAGGAGAGAGCAAGTAGGGACAAATTGTCAGACTACGACATCATCCCTAGAGTTAAAACAGCCTTGTTAGGAAGGGGTAAAATTTGGTACGAAAAGCACGGTTATCAACTGTATACCTGGGTTGATTTGTCATCAGCATTGAAAAATACCTTTTCAAGTTCGTCCAACATAATTGAGTTGTTGAGAAGTGTAGCTAACATGGAAAGCGAGAGTTTCCCTTCTTACGCAGATTTTGTTATGGAAAAGGTGGCGCAGGTCAATAGACTATCATTCGACTTGTCAGAAGAGACAATGGTTAGGATTATTATCGGGTGTATTTCTGATATTAGCCTACGTAATTCCCTTACTTTTGTAATGCCTAAATCAGTTCAGGACCTTGCTGAACACCTGTCATCGATTCGTGAAAAACCACGAAGGAAATTTAAAGAATTCCAACTTTCGCGTAGGACAGAAGTAAATCCAGTTCCTAATAAACATCCCCGGCTGGAGGATAAGCGATGTTTTGGTTGTGGCATGACTGGTCATTTGAAGTCAAAATGTCCAAAACTGCCTGTTCCTGTTGCGATTCCTTCTTCATCTCATGTGAGAAAACCTGTTTTAAAGAAAACAACAGAAAACTGTTCCTTTTGCAAAAAGATAGGACATACAGAAGAATTTTGCTGGGCAAAAAGAAGAACAACAGATCACAAGAGCGTAGGTATCTTTGTCAACGGGGAAATACCAAAAAACACTTTAACAGTTAGTATCGCAGGTAATAACTATCGTTGTCTCTTAGACACTGGGTCGGACTGCTCACTAATCCGAGCAGATGTTGTTTGTAGATTGCCTTTTGAGAAAGTCAGAGAACCCATAGCCGTAAGGGGTATTGCAAGGGACTCAATATTGCTTGACTACAAAATCAACGTCAAAGCTTGTTTCGAGGTGATTGAGGTCGAGTTAGCTCTTTATATAATCGACCCCATATATCTTCAGTGGGAGGTATTAATTGGGCGAGATATTCTGAAAGATCCTTCACTGGAGATTTCAATAAACAGAAATGAAACGAAACTGCAGAGAAAGGTGACAAATTGTCTTATAGCAAATACTGCTGATGCTATTGAGCAAGAAATACCCAGTGTAGATCAATGCAAGCTGAAATTGTTGCTCGGCAATTTTTCGAAATACGTTATAAGCGGAATGCCAAGGGAAGAGGTCAAGACAGGTGCCTTAGAAATCCGCCTCTCGAAAGATGCTGTCGTAAATTACCGACCATATCGTCTGGCATTGTCGGAACGTAACATCGTGAAAGAAATTGTTGCCGAGTTAAAGGAAAAAGGTATTGTTCGTGACAGCAATTCACCGTTCGCAAGCCCAATAATTTTAGTTAAAAAAAAAAGTGGTCAGTACAGACTTTGTGTTGACTACAGAGCTTTAAATCGGATAACAGTTAAGGATCGATACCCTTTACCCCGTATCGATGATCAGCTCGACCAGTTAGCGGGAAACAAATTTTTTACATCATTAGACATGGCTTCCGGTTTTCACCAAATCCCAATTGCAACCGATATCATCGAAAAAACAGCTTTCGTGACCCCTGATGGCCAATTTGAGTATCTAAGGATGCCATTTGGGTTGGCTAATGCTCCCGCTGTTTTTCAACGTGCCATAAATAATGCATTAGGAGAATTAAGGGACACGGTAGCGTTGGTGTATTTGGACGATGTACTGATTCCTTCGAAAACGGTTGCAGAAGGTATGAAACGCTTGGAGTTGGTGTTCAGGACACTGACGATAAACGGGTTTTCTTTGAATATGGAAAAATGTAAATTTTTACAAACACATTTGGAGATCGGGTCAAGGGTAGTCTACAAAAGTCCTCAGATTCGAAAATCCAAACTCGAAGTACATTTTCGGGGACCCTATGAAGTTGTGGGGATACTTCAGAACGACAGTTATAAACTCAAGAGGAAAGGAGGTAGAGCTGTCATAGTAGCAGCCAGGGAAGCTATTCGTTTGATTAACGAAGAGGGCGATGTCGCTGAAAACACAGCCGAAGGTTAGTATGTGTGGTACATGTAAAATGAGTTATGATGTTGATTGTTCTACTAAGTTTGTCTAGTGATTCTCATAAACAAGCTCAATATTGCCTCTGAGTTATGATGTTGATTGTTTTACTAAGTTTGTCTAGTGATTCTCATAAACAAGCTCAATATTGCCTCTGAGTTATGATGTTGATTGTTTTACTAAGTTTGTCTAGTGATTCTCATAAACAAGCTCAATATTGCCTCTGAGTTATGATGTTGATTGTTTTACTAAGTTTGTCTAGTGATTCTCATAAACAAGCTCAATATTGCCTCTGAGTTATGATGTTGATTGTTTTACTAAGTTTGTCTAGTGATTCTCATGAACAAGCTCAATATTGCCTCTGAGTTATGATGTTGATTGTTTTACTAAGTTTGTCTAGTGATTCTCATGAACAAGCTCAATATTGCCTCTGAGTTATGATGTTGATTGTTTTACTAAGTTTGTCTAGTGATTCTCATAAACAAGCTCAATATTGCCTCTGAGTTATGATGTTGATTGTTTTACTAAGTTTGTCTAGTGATTCTCATGAACAAGCTCAATATTGCCTCTGAGTTATGATGTTGACTGTTTTACTAAGTTGTCTAGAGATTCTCATAAACAAGCTCAATATTGCCTCTGAGTTATGATGTTGATTGCTTTACGGAGTTTGTCTAGAGATACTAATAAACAAGCTGAAGATCGCCTCTGAGTTATGAAGTCTAAATGTTATTGAATTCAAACTAAGCCTCTGAATCTGCATTTTCTTTTCTAAGAGTATTTGCTGTGTCAAAATTGACCTGGTTTGTATTTACTGTGCTTACAGGTTCCGAGGATTTGCGGAAGGAATCCCTGATTTGATGATACTAGCTGAGAGTCACAAGATGAACAATTTAAGACTTGAAGATAATTTTATGTTATTTTGGAATCAAACTGACAGTGTTAACTGTTTTTATTATTAACAAATAAAATAATTGTCAATGGATAACATAATAGTTGATGCTTTCTTTTATTTCATCGAGAGCGATGAATAAGCAGGATAGCCGTGTTAGAAATCAATTATACTACGAAAGAGTTGGTTTGTTGGTAGTCGAATCATCTACCGAAAAGAGTGGTCCAATGTAAGAGAGAGTGTCGCACTCTTTCTTTCTCCACCTTAAAAGTGGCGTACGTGATCAAAAGAAGGGCGAATATCAAGAATTCGGATCTGTGTGTACTGAGGGAAGGGCAGAAACCTTTCAGCAGTCGTCGCGAAAGCTGCGCCACAGAATCGAGAATCTGATTAAATCGAGTAGTATCTTTTAATATCTTTTAGTATATCTTTGATATCTTTTAGTATCTTTCATATATATGAAGAGGGAAAATTTATTTTTGCGTTTGCTTTTTTTATCACTGTAATTTAAGCAATGGAACAATTAAGACACCTTTGCTTTCCCAACGTTTCGGCAGGAGATGCTGCCTTTTTCAAAAGAACTTTATTTGAACAAAAACAACTTAAAGTGTTATATTGATCTCAAGCTATTTCTACAATGCCGATGTATCTAAAAGCTCAAATAGTTGGTGTGTTGATGATTGTCTAATGTTAAATGTTTGTTAACGTTTTGCTTTATCTTGTACTCGATCTCTTCGCACTCTTACCTATAACTAAGGTATTGATCAAATCCATTTATCAGGGATATGCACTTTTGGCGAAAGCAGATTCTCTCCCATGTTTTATTAAAAGAAATTTAAATGACTTCACTGACCCTTACTCTTTTGTATTTACTGATCGAACTAAATCAGTTTTTGAACATGCTGCTAATGTCCGTCCTTTTTGCTGCGTTCTGATTGCGTTGAGAGTGTGCAGAACGCTTTAAAAATGATGCCTTTGGGTTGAAGTTTTTACCTATAAGACTTTTTAGAGTATACCTAATTCAATTTTAGGAGAAACCTTCATGAAATTTGGTTCATTAAATAAGTATTGAGTTGCCGAATTATTAGTCCCATTTCGTTACCCATAGTACCAATCTATGCTCCAGTATGGTTATTGAGAGCAGTGCCTTTTCTGTACCAATCAAGCAACATTAAATTGCTTTTCAGTTAAAAAAGTTCTATTCAAAAAGGCGGATCATTTCACTAGGAAATGTAAAAATACTTCGAAGTCAAAAAACAAGTTACAATGCTAGCAAACGTCTGTTCTTTTTTTATATCAATGATCAGAGATAAAAAGACTTGACCTACAAGACTTGGCTACATTGTAACGTGAAAGCAGAAGCTTTTATTTCAAAATTTGTGAGCGTTCCTCTTTTTAAAAGTTGATCAATTGAAAATGCTTATTGGTTGATTTCGATGATTTAAGAACGCGTATTCTAGTACTATATTGCATTTTTGAGGAGTATAAAGGCGGTACCCGTAGCGTGATGGTTAGCATATCCACCTGCTAACCCAGAGGTTCGAGGTTCGAATCCCAGCAGAGGCAAAAATGTTTCCACGGGTATCGCCTTTCGCGAGGAATTGGCATGTCCTCCGTTAGTAAATTCATTGCCATGAAAAGCGCTTTCTCAATTAGCCGTTCGGAACCGGCAGAAAATTGTAGGTCCCCTCCATTCCCTCACAAGGAATGGTTGTAAGAAATGCGCTAGGCCCAGGGGCTCCTAGCTCTGTTGCGCCACCCTATTTATTTATTATTTTATAAAGGCGACCTTGGTGGCACCCGGGGCGAGACGGTTAGCATGACGGTTAGCATATACCTGTTAACCCACAACCCAGAGGTTCGTGGAATCGTGGTTCGAATACCATCAGAGGCAAAAATGTTTTTCCACCGGTATCGCCCTTCGCGAGGAATCGTCAAGTCTTCCGTTAGTAAATTTATTTTCATGAAAGCGCTTTCTCGATTAGCCGTTCAGAACAGCAGAAAATTGTAGGTCCTTTCCCTCACAAGACGTGATTGTGAGGAGTGCGCTAGGCCCTAGGGCTCCCCGCTCTGTTGCGTCATCCTATTTATTTTTAAAGGTGACCTTATCCTGTAATTTGTCGAAGTAATGCAAGTTTTCGAATCCATTGCCTGATCATACTGTTTGAAATTTCAAGAATATGTCTATAAAACTTTAAGCCGATGATGGAAACATTATACTTGAAGTTATTGTCTTACTAATCTCATGTCCTCAAACACTAACAGCTGTCAACGTTTAACTCTACGCGTTTTTCTCAAAACTACTTTTACACAGTCAGTGCTCAGTGCCTTTTAAACAACTTGATTATTTTATTCCAAACTTTGTATACATTTGCTCGATGAAAAATACCTCCTTTCAACGATTAGTAAAAGTTTTTTTTTTTTTTTACATCCAGGGTGTTTCCCACACAAAATGGCGGAAAATAATAGTTTACGTTTTAGATGGCCATCAAAAGTTTTTAAATGAAACGAACAATTTTTGGAAAACGTGGAGGGGCAAGATTTGTAATAATATTATGAATAAAGGAGAATAAAAATTTGCTTAATTTAGATTCCAAAATTTCCCCAGTCGATTTTGGAGACTTCGAAATACTTCAGCTTGAAGTTGGTGTATGAAAAAACTTCTTTTTCTTCGTATTAAAAATCTTTCGATTTTTTTTTGTTTGTACGCTACGAAAGGCCGTAATACTCAAAAATTTTTACGTGTCGTTTTAGGATATAGTTTTATAAATTAATACAAAATTCACTTAAGTTTAAAACAAGGTTATATTGAGATTTTGTCTTTTTTGAAAAATATAGTCGAATATTGTGTTCTCATGTCTCTTTATCGTTTTTGTCAATAAGAATATTGATCAAAAATAATGCAGGTAGTATACCTCCACAGTGACGACCATATACAATATATTGTCCATTCTGAATTGTAAACTATTAATGTATGGATTTTATTTAGAAGTCCAGCTGAAATATTGAAATCATCCATTAAATGATCAGCTGCTAAGTCCATAAGGTTCTGTCAAAAAAACTTAAAATTTCTTTTAAATCGGCTGTTTTCAACAGTATCGGATATATGACATTTTCATGCATATGATTGTAGGCAGGAGATTGCATCACGAAGCCTCTATCTATTCATTCTTGGTTGTCTTTCTTACCATGTTAGAAAAATTTATGAGGTAGTCTTAAAACGGTTTTTTTCAAAATCCACTTTCTAGTTAATCACTTATACGATTCTAACAAAATTACATTTTTTAAAAGACCTAGATTATTTGAAAAAGATTTCATTTGAAAAATTTTAGTTTTGAAATATGTACTAGTTTCTTAATTTTTTTTTTTTTTATAGAGTGTTTTAAAAGCACTGTATTAGATTTTCAAATCTTTCTGTCAATTCACTTTTTGACATGATCTTAAGACCTGCATATTTGATGTTTAAAAAAAGTGAAAAATAAAAATTTATTTTGATGAAAACTATTCCAACGGTTGTGATTAAACTTTCAGCGTTGCTATTCATCAGCAAAACAAAAGCGTTTCCATGTTTTCGCGAAGAACTTATTCAACAGACTACTTAATTAGCAGCCAGCCTGTATCAACGTTAGCGCACAACCGCAAGTTTGTGCGACGCAGTCTTGGTGATGTAGATAGATTCACTAATGAATACCAAGATTAAAATTGGCTCGGTATTTTGCGGTTAAAAAAAAGTACCGCCGATTGGCTTAAAACTTGAAAACATAACTAACCCTCGTTTACAAACCGGCAAAAGTCGTGTCCACCCGAACTGGGGTCCAAATGGACCCCACGATTTTTTCTTCGAAATTTTTTGATTTCTGACTTATATTGTTCAGTTATAGTTCTTCTGGCTATTGTATGAATTGTTTCTAAGTATTATATATAGCAGGGATAAAGAAATTTAAGCAGAGATGTCATTATGCAGGTATGTAGGAGGTAGGGTTGCTCAAAAAACATCGATACATCGAAAACATCGATGTTTACTATTCGATGTATCGAATAAATCCGATGTTTCGCACCCTTTCGATGTTAACCGATGCATCGATGTTTTTTTATTCGATGCATCGAATGAAGCAAGCATTGAAAAGACTCACTCAAAGTGCCAAATCTACAGTTAAATTTATTTCATATCAGTGGGATGGTGTATTTTATTCGATCCATATTGAATAAAGCAATCATCGAACAATACACACTCACAACTCACACAGTTACAGTACCTAACCAAATCGATTTCAGTGTTCTGTTTCTGTTTAATTCATGTCATACATAATATGCTCTCTTCTTGTTTACTTTATATATCCAGATTCCAGAGACAGACTACACGATGTGCAGCTGCATACGTGACGCGTACGCTTTGCTCAAAAAACATCGATACATCGAAAACATCGATGTTTTTATGCGATGCATCGACAAACATCGATGTAAGGTTACGATGTATCACATCGAATAAAACATCGATGTTTTTTTTCCATGAGCATCCCTAGTAGGAGGTCAGCAATAAAATTTTTCAATTTCAAAAACGATGAAAATTGCCTAATTTCGCAAATATGGGATTCCCGCTTATCCTTTTCGATATGTCTTTTGTACGTAATTACTGATTGTAAAATTCATCCACATCAATTGTTCCTGGCAGGTATGCCTATCTCAAAAAAAAATAGTCATTAGTTCAGTTTGGTCAGGTCATCAAATAATTTTATGACCTGAAAAGGATTGAATTTCCCCAATACATGCCAATCAAGCCTGCCATATATGGCTTGAAGTTTAGGTGGCTTAGTGAAAGCTCAAAGAGCTATCCACTGAAGTTTTCTATCTACACTGGTAGCTCTGACCAAAGTACAGGACTTGGTCGTGGATATGATGTGCTGATGTCGTTGATGCCATCATATTTCAATTCTGGACGCAACCTCACTATTGATAATTTCTTTACGTCGGTGGATTTGGCATTGAAGTTGCTGGATAAGAAGATCACTAATCTTGGCACGATTCGGAAAAACAAAAGAGATTTGCCTAGACCATTTGTAGCGAAGGAGGTTCTTGATGACCAGAATGAGCCTGTAAAGGTCAATAACAAAAAGCAGTATCGTCCAGTCCACTCATCCATTTTTGGATTTTCTGGAAAAATGGCGTTAGTGAGTTATGTTCCGAATCCAAACAAACAAGTGCTATTGCTATCAACACAACATAACTGCGAGAAAGCCACTTCCGGTCATCAAAGTAAGCCTGCAATGATACTGGATTATAACCGCACCAAAGGTGGAGTCGATGTATTCGACCAAATGGTCTCAATTTATTCATGTACACGCAAAACAAATCGCTGGCCGATGGTTGTATTCTACAACTTACTGGACGTAGCAGCCCTAGCAACTGTTATCATTTTTCGACACTTCAATCCACCTAGAAGATACAAAACTTTGTACAGAAGTGATAAACTCATCGAACTAGCGGAGGAACTGGTTGAGTCAGAATTGAATAACCGTTCCCAACCTGCAACACAATCTGGCATTGGAAAATCTGCATTGGATGCTCTCTGTATTTTGGGGAGAGTTCAGGAAAAACAACCAAAAGTCCCTGAAAGGTTCTCTTGTAAAAGAAGCAGATGTCACCTTTGCCCAAGAGCAGATGACAAGAAAACCAGAACCACCTGCGATGGATGTGGCAGATGTTGTTGCCCTTGCCACACCAGAACCTTATGTGTTAAATGTCTCCCGAAACTGCCCACAACTTCAAGTTAAATTCTTCTAAACATAAACTAGGCTGCTTTTAAAATAAAATAATTATTTATTAGAAAAAATATGATTTTTCATAGAATTTCAGTACTGGGGTCCAAATGGACCCCAGTTCGGGTGGACGGGTACTTTTCACAAAAAAATCGCAGAAAAATCTGTAAACATCTGATAATCGTTTCAACTTAAGAAATGAATAAAAAATTGAATTTTGTTCACTGAGTAAAAATCCCATTTAAAAAAAATGAAAAACAAAAAAGTTATGAGTGTTCAAACATGCTCTGGGGTCCAAATGGACCCCAGTTTGTAAATTAGGGCTAAATTCGCCGTCGTGAAATCAAGATGTTCGCCAGAATTTGTAGAAAAACTGAACAATGTTTTTACTTTTGAATGCTTTTCGGCCTACTTCGCTAGCCCAGGAAGGTTTTGTAGGAAATATGTCCAGCAATTTCCATACCAATTTCCTTTAACTGAAGTGACCTTAACCAGAATGTGTTTCGGTAATGAGTGATTTTGTTTTACCCCGCTTCGAAATCAATGAAAATCGTAGGTTAATCTTTTTCTATTCGTAGAAAGTTATAGAAACCTCCTATCAATCTGGTCAGCATCTTGTTCGAAAACAAATTTTCTTATAATCTCATTACTCCAAAGAAAGACCATAAACATTTTTTAACGTCTTCTTTCAAAAAGTAAATATCATTAGTTCTCCCAACAGGACATTCTTTTCCCAAGGCCGCCATGATTCTCTTCAACTTTGCATGGCATCAACTTACTTCATAAAATAATTCTTCCATCTACATCATTGAAAACAAAGAAAGCACACCCACCTTCATAACACAATCAACCTCACGTCTTAATGAAATTCTGTCTTTACCTACTCTATGTAGTAGGTACTTGTGCACCAAAGCCCAAATCCATTAAGGGCGATTGTGGGCCGTCGTCGTCGTCGCTGAATTCAAGTAGAGATATTAAAACCAGTCAACTGTTCATAATTTACCTTATAAATAATACTAGAGCACCACAAATGCTTTCCTTGGTAAGTGCTGCGTACAAAAACCCTTCAAGTTCTCTGTTTTACTTTTTGTTCTTATTATTTTCTTTTTTTTTTTATCAGGATTATAAAGTACAGAGAAACTAAGCCACCCACAATACTGGCTGCTGACATTAATGAAATTGGTCTGACTAAAGCACAGACACACATAAAACGCACACACATACCTGCACAAATAAACAAGCAAACAAATGCACGTTTTTCTTTTAACTCAATTACAACAACAGGAGGCGTGCATAAAGATTTTCATTCAAAATTATTCATCCTTAATGTGTCTTCATAAAGATTTACAGCTCCTCTGGGCTAGCCAGCCATAAACATTTTATCGCATGTATAACGTATTATTTTTTAGCACCCTACTCAAGAATGCACATAAATTTGTTGAGAGCTCCTGTTACTTTAATTTTGGTAAAGGCCATACCGACGAAATAATATACAAAACGGGGAGAACTAGGATTACTCGCTAGCACCAATCGAAACCAAAAAAAAAAAATTATTATTATTATCCCGTGCCTTAGCTTGGGATTGTAGGACAATAATAAAAGTGATACATGGCCATAAATGTACCAAACCAAATTGAATTGCCAATATGTATTACGGAGAGAGTGGTTTCGATGAAAGCTTTATATGAGAACGAGTATGTGTGTGGTTGGTTGGTTGTTGGATCTCGGATTCCCCGTGAGGTTTTATTTCATTATCATCTCATTTGAGGTCCTTTGGCATAACACATATATCTCATACACACAATCTGAGGTGGCTTCCGATTTACTTTTTCTTTTGCTGCCACTGCCACTGTCTTGGATTGGGACTTCTCGTATGTTTGGTTATTATTTTCACAAGCATTGGAGCGTAAATAAACACAAAAATAAATAAATCAAAGGATTGGAAGAAGGGGACACGTCAGGAAATGAAATACCTACGCATGTTTGTGTTTTTCTATTCTTTTTCGTGATATTGTGTTTGTTTCGTCGTGGTTAAACGAATGAATATATCGATCGAGTTTTAGATGATTCAACGAGCATGGAGATTAAATCAACGCCTTGTTAGTGATATGAGGTCCTTATATTGTTCTGATTGCGAGAAATAGGTGCGTTTAGGGGGCTCGATGTGTTTTGGCTTGTCATCTATGCTTTCATGGAATGGAAATTAGTGATTTTTTGTGGTAAAGTTTTAGTTCGTTACAACTGCTAGTAAATACTACATGAGACCATGAATTCATACAGATCTGAGGTATATTTATTTGATTGAGGGTTGAAAAACATATTTCGAAGAATTTAAATATTCTCAAGCAAAATCTACTGACTAGTTTTTATCACGTTTTCTTGTTACGTGGGTGGTTTCTTTCAACTAGTATTGCATTTCTCGACGGTTTGGTAGGTAATCATTAAGTAATTTATCAGCGCTCTCTCGCTTAGCTGTTCGGAATCGTGAAAAATAGGTAGATCCCTTCCATTTTCTCTGAAGGTGTGGTTGAAGCAAATGATCTAAACGTTGGGGTTTCCTGAGCTCTGTCGCGTCACCCTCCCAATTTATTTACAGACAATCAGTCTATCCTCTTCGATGACTGATAAGCATTTGACCTCTAGTAAATTTTTTCTATGAGGGAGAGCCACTCTACGATAACTTTTGATAACTAGACTGGTTAGCAAAACAGGGGTCGAATTACCGGGCACACGTGTTCGAGTAATACGTGACTGAATTATGTGCTTTTGGCATTACTTTTGAGCAGTTCAGCAGTTCGTTATTGAGCAGTTCAGGACCTCAATTTGACATTCTTTCATCAGTATTTGAACGAATTGAAGTCGTTTAATGAGCAGCGCTGATGTTGTGTTATAAAGAGCGAATATTGAAAGAAACTCGATCAGTCACTCGATCGATGCGGTAATTCGACACCAGTATTGTTGTTGGGATAGTCTTTACATTTTTTTTTTTTGAAAGTTGACTGCAGTCTTAGATGAGACAAGTTCACTATTAAATAATTTGTTGAGGGCCTCTCAGTCTCTCTAACGAAATCTTTAAATTTTAAAGATTCACTCCAGATCAGTTGGATTTAATAAGAGACACCGATGCACGTTGCTTTTAAACCTTTGCGAATCGTAATTCAGGGGAAATACAATACAAAGCCAGGTAAAGCATTCCACATTCGGGTGGTGCGACTGAAATACGAATCTCTATGCTTGACTGTACGTCCGAAGTTGGGCTCAAGGTAAAACTGATGAGCATTCCTAGAGAGGCGGGTGTTGCGGCTAAATTGTTTCAGGGGAGGAATGCAACTGGCTATTTCACTAGAGCACTGTTTGTAAAAAAAAGCGATAAAAGACACTGAGACTGGTAACGTTTTGACGATGTTCAAGAGAATCAATCGATTCTACAATTGAACTATCACCATCAATTTTAACGCTCTATTTTGTACCCTATCAAGTAGGCGCAAAGATGTTTGAGGAGCTCCTGACCAGATATGGGAGTTATACTCCAGTTTTGGGCGGATGAAGGCCTTATAAATTGTAGCCAGATCAGAAGGGGTGAAGAACTTCCTGCATTGTCTCAAGAAGCCTAAGCATTTAGCAGCGTTTTTGGTGACTTCAAATATGTGGTCATTCCAACGAAGATCATCGTTTACACACATACCAAGCACTGACAGCTTTTCGGTTTCTTGGATGCAGGTACCATTCATGGATAATGGCAATGGGGGAATGTTAAGCTTCAACGACAAGTGACAGCATTAAATTGTACTCGGTTCTTATGACCCCATGTAACAATGCTGTCCAGGTCAGAATTCAATGAGCTTATCATACGCAACCGTTCCAGTTCCACATCCGAAAAGCAGGGACGTGAATTTGGAAAGGAATATGAAAAGCTGAGGGTCGAGTCGTCAGCAAAACAGTTGAGAGGATTAGAAGTTTCAGAAAAGAGATCATTTATGAAAATGAGGAAGAGAGTCGGAGACAAAACGGAGCCCTGGGGCACACCAGCATTTGTAAAGTGGGTATCAGACTTGAAGCCATCCAATACAACTTGTATTGAACGGTCGGAAAGGTAATTTCTAATCCAACGAAGAAGAGACTCATCGATACCAAAAGCACGCATTTTCGATAAGAGAGCCTGATGCCAAACTCTATCAAATGCTTTAGAAATATCAAGCGCAATAATCTTACTTTCTCCAAAACAATGTAAAGATTGGTTCCGCTTTTCGGTGAGATAAGCCATCAAATCACCAGTGGATCTTTTGCTACGAAAGCCGTACTGACGGTCGTTAAGAAGCTTTCGTTCTTCAAGATATTTCATAAGTAGACGGTTTATCAACGTTTCCATGACCTTGGAATGAAGGGACGTTAGTGCAGTTGGACGGTAACTGGAAGGGGAGGAAGATTCGCATTTTTTAGGGACCAGCTGGACAAAGTTGACAGCTGAACTGCCGATTTAAACAAAACAACTGATTTACTGAAGGACAACTGCCTTAAACTAGTGCCGTGATACCGGATTTGTAAAGTTGAATCCGAAAAGCTTTTTGAATGAGACAGGTTGACATCAAGACAACCTATTTTAGTGAAAGCAGCTTGAAATAGACTTACCTCTTTTGGGTGGGTGGGTTCTTTTAGAGAAAATGTCGCAACAGAACGGCTGTTAAGTTAAGAATTTGTACGAAAGAACCACCGTATCAGCAAGAATCAGGCTATGACAAGACAACTTCTTTTCTGACATATGTTTACTTAACGACAACCTACTTTATGAAATAGTTTTCTCAAAGGCATCCGTTTTGTGTAAAAATAGCATTTTGGATAATTTCTTTCAACTTAACTACGGAATTCTACGATATCATCTTTTTAATTGATTCATTTTACGACATCTTCTACTAAGTCTTCCAGTCATCCTCTATTGTGAAACCGATTCATTCTAGGACAACTTCTATTAATTAGTCCGGTCCCTCTTTCCTGTCAATTATACACGCTCACTCAATAAAAATATCTTTCAATGACTAATCTCAAAGAATCATTGATAAAATCACTTTTTAATAATAAATCATAGACGTTAGTCTTTCGTCTTCTACTGCACGCCTTAGTCCTTCTAAGATTTATTCCCCCATTCTTAATCTTGACCAAGTTTTAACATAATATCGAATTCTGTATCAAGAATCTATCCAACTTGTGTCTTCCTTTGCTGATTCTTAATGGTGTTGCCGTGTCAACATGAGTCGAAGATGTGACTATAGCAAAAAAAAAACTCCTTTTTCAAATTATATCTGTTTTTTTTAAATATATACATGGGAAGGCTGTTTTTGATATTTTTCCACTCAACTTAGCCAGTTCATCGAAAACCGCAACGCTTTTTCATAAATTCATCTCTCACCTTGTCTTGCCCATGCCAAAAGAGCTGAAAAACTCATGTGAGTTTCCTGCTGCCAACTATGATTCAAACATTCCTAACTAACATCCTTTCACTCCCGGACACTGTCATTGTCTCACATATATCTTTCATTCAAACTTCCTTCGTTTCCCTCGAGAGAACACTATAGCAGAGTAACTACGAACATATATCATCACTCGTTGCCTGCTGGCGAACAAACTATTCTCGCAAAATAAATGCGCATATGAATGAGCTCGAAGGCTTTTGCAAATACAATTTCAACTTTGGAAATACCAGAGGGCGCCTAGGAGAAAAAACATACCGACCAATCGTGCATATTGAGGAACCACATAACCTTTCGTCATCATCCCATTTTTGTTGAGAGCGGCCAGGACACATTTCGAGGACCTTAACAGGAAGTCCCTAGTTCATGTAGATATACTCGTATGTATAACTATTTTGGTAATCGAGTCGCAGACAGTTCAGTCGAGGATGTAGATAACTACGATTTGCTGACAGTCCGTGTAATTCGGTTTTCACTTCATTGCTTCGCTAATATGCTAATGGAACGGGAATCGAAATGGACTTTTTTTTTTTTGCTTCCTTGAATTGCTTTGCCTTCGAACATTGCTTTTATGGCACTGTGATATTTTCGATTAGGAGATGCATAAAGGGAGGGAGAAGAGCCGTGTGAAGTTGTTCGAATCTTCCCATATTGATGTGAATTGTTATGTTCTGTTCTTGAATTCAATTACATTTGTTGATGCTTGTTGTAGTACCCTAGGGTTATAAGTTTCAATTCCGATTCCAATTGGAATTTGTAGATAAAACTAACATTTCCCCAGTGGCATACTAAGAAATATTCCCACATGGAGAAAATACAATTCGGTAATTCTTATTGTGCAAAAAACGTACAGTGTTCCGGAGTGCAAATACATCAAAGCCAAATGGTTTTACGGACTGTGAGGACTATTGAAGATGATTCGAAAGTGATCTCTTTGAATTGAATTGTAACACTATTAGTAATGCTTGTCTTTGAATCATCAGGTCCTTAATTTTTCTTAAAAGCTTGAAGATTAAACAAAGGATTTACCACGTGCGTTGAACACTTTACTGAAGTTCCTTAGAAGTAGAATTATCAATTCCTATCAGCCAACTGAAGTGTATGAAATGTCTGTTTCCTCGCTGACTTTAGCTTTTTGGGAGTTTGTTTGAAATTGTACTTGGCGTTTCTCACTTCGCCCTCATCCTCTGTTTTCCTACATAGATTTCGGTTCGACCCTAAGTATGATTTTACTTCCGAAAAAATAGTGATTAAAGCAGAAGTAATTTTGAGTAGTAACCAAGAGTGGAGTCGATTAAACAAAAAATTAAGGAACAAATTCAGGTCTTGCGAAACACTGAGGATTGTCATCACGGAAGATCTGATTCTGCCTCCTTCTTATGAAGTGTTCGTTTGGACAAAACTGGAAGGTGAGTTTGGAAGCCCTCGATACCTCATGGTGGAACCAGGCCCAGAGTGCTCCTACCAAAGCGTCATCGTTGGGAAAACACTGGTAGCACCGAAGAACAAAATGGTTCCCGTACGATTACTAAACACCAGACCGTACGATGTAAGGTTGAAGAAAGGAGAAGTCGTTGGACGTTGAGAATCCAATGCAGCAATTATCACTGATGAAGCTCCGAGAAAAACTATAACTCCGGAGGAGCTCAAAACCATCAAAGCTAGAATACTGAATTCATCCAACCTTGATCACCAACAAACAAGAATGGCTGAAAATCTCCTACAAGAGTACACTGACATTTTCGCATCGCCAAAGGGGCAATATGGTAGGACACAGTTGGTGCAGCATCGCATCAACACAGGAGATGCAAGACCGATTCGTCAACCTGCAAGACGCCTTCCACTGGCCAAACAAGGTGAGGTTGAGAAAATGATAACAACAATGAAGAAGGACGTTCTTATCGAAAATTCCAAAAGTCCTTGGGCGTCACCTGTGGCAGTGGTACTAGTGAAAAAGAAAGACGGAAGCACTCGTTTTTGTATAAACTACCGAAGGCTGAATGATGTGACTAAGAAGGACAGCTATCCCCTGCCGAGAATCAGTGATACCCTGAATGCCATGGAGGGAACCCAGTGGTTCTCGACGCTGGATTTGAAGAGTGGATATTGGCAAGTTGACATCCACCCTGATGATCGGGAAAAGACGGCGTTTTCTACAGGCAATGGGCTCTGGCAGTTCAAAGTTAGGCCGTTTGGGCTATGCTCTGACAACATTCGAGCGTTTGATGGAGTGCGTTCTTCAAGGACTGACGTTTAAAACATTTGACCAGCATTGCAAGAACCTAAAAGCCGTGTTTCAGAGACTTCGAGAGGCTAACCTTAAACTGAATCCGGAAAAATGTGCACTTTTCAAAACCGAAGTATTTGAGACTTATCATCTCTCCCAAGGAGTGAAGACTGATCTTGAAAAAGTTGACTCCGTCAAAAATTGGCGAGCACCACAGGATAAACATCAACTCCGAAGCTTTCTTGCCGACGTTTTGTTAAGAACTTTGCTGGAGTTGCAAAGAGTTTGCATCAGCTAAGTGAGAATGAGAAAAATTCTTGTTCTTTTGGTTTTTTTTTTCGTGATAACAACTTTTTTTGCGTGGTAGCTGAAAACTGTCAAAATTATCCCGTGAAACAGTTATTAGACTTTGTAAATTTAATAACCGAACTAAGCTTGCTCATTTATAAAGAAATTAAATTTCAATTCTTTGAAAACGATACCGGGAGACTTGAGCCACTTTCTTTGCAAAGAAATGAGGATTAGTTCAAGCCTGCCTTTACTGTATTTAATTGTGGGATCTACATTACAACAGCAGGAATTTGTTCTTTTTTTTTCTTAAAGTATTGAAAATTCCATCTGCGGAAGAAGAAAAAGAGCATATAAATCAATGTGGTTTCCAAAGATGCTATTGGAACTGCAATAAAAGCATTTATAATCGAACAGCTCATAAGTTCGAGGTAAAATAAATAAGTATAGTGGCGCAACAGATCGAGCAGCCCTTTGGCCTAGCGAATTTCTCACAACCATTGCCTTTGTGAGGTAATAGAGGGAACCTACAACTTTCAGCCGATTTCGAACGGCTAATCGAGAAAGCGTTTTTGTGGCAATGAAGTTACTATCGCAGGACCTGCCAATATCTTACGAAAGTCGATATACCCGCTAAAAACATTTAACAAAACCAAGAACCTGCAGACATGATCACGCCACTGTTCGAGATAGTCTAGGATTTTGTTCTTTTTTAGTGATTTTAGATAAAGAAGAAAATTGACTAATAAAACCCACTATGGAGAAACCAAGGTAGCCCTTATCTAAAATTTTGGAAGTCACCATTTTTCGTTTATACTTTGAATTATATTTGTTCTCATTCGTGAGGACAATGTGTGGGGAAGAAGTCCCAACAACGAACTATGTAAGATGTAAGTTTGCATCGTTTGAGACTACAATGGCTTGGGAAACTAGAGCTCCCGTTCGACGAGATATCGAAGACATACTACAAAAAGAAAGAAACAAAAAATAGTGGAGTGGGAAGGCCTCGTCGTAAGTTATGCAATCAAGTGAAAGGAGACCTCAAATAATTTAAAATGCATAACTGGGCGAAGATCGAACGAAATCGAAGTTCTTGTAGATTGAGGCCCAGGCTTAGCCCTAAGGCATGAAGAGAGACGCGGAAATTTTAAATTAAAATTTTGGTGACGTTGTATTTTTGGAAGTTTAGCCTCTTTCCTTTTTCTTCTACTTGAAGAAAACCGCACAGTTCTTATTGTCTCTTGTACCCTGGTGTAAATCTACGGTGACAAAATTTTGCAAAAACTCGTTCGGATTGTGGCTAAGTATCGCCGAGTATCTACGCTTTTGATGTTGTACAAAAATTTTGTTTCTTCCGTTTATGTCTATGTTATGTTGAAGTTACCAGGTTGTTTGCTTTCAATGGCTGTCAAACAAAATCTTAACACATGATAGTTGAGGAGAGTATTATACATACGATAAATATTCAAAGAGTCGAAGACCAAACAATATTAAATATCACTAATAGTTTAAATAATGACTTACGTGATATTATAACTAAGGTCTATAAGTTTGAAGAGAAAAGTGTATGTTGAAAAGTTTTCTTACACTTCTAGTAAAGATCAATTTGTCCTTTTCAGAAAAGACGAGGCGACTACGAAAGAACCAAAAATGAAAAGACGAAAACTATGGGATATACTTCTAATTAAGATACTAATTTTCTCATAGACTGAATCTTATTTAGGAATATTTTTGTATCTATTTGTGTCGCTTTTTCGTTTCATCGTATTTTCACAGCACACTTGCTCTATACGAAAGCTTTGTAATATGCAAATGCAAGTACATGTAATTTCCACAGACTATTTGCTATTTTTCATTAACCAGGTATTGTGATATTTTAAATAGTCGCAGAAATAGCAACTTTCCCACTACACACAGTTCATATATGTATATGGACGATGCTTAGAAGACGACAGTAGGGCCGCTAGTGGCTAGGCAACATCACATAAAGAGGAGAACGAGTGTATAAAATAGTTTGGAATGCATTGTATCTGATTCTCTTGCAGATTTAAGGACCTCGCAAACCAAAGTGTTTTTGCAGTAGCTGCAGCGGCAATTGCAGTTGTCAAAATTATGTTATGCAGCGGCATATGGTTATACCCACACCGACACGACAAAAAAAAATCCAAGCGTTTTTATACATTTGTGTAGTGGCGGTGGCAAAAATGATGACAGTTTCGTTTTGGCTGCTGTCACAACTGCCAAAACATTTTGGTTTGGGGACCCTTGATCCTATAAATTTATAAGTTTATTTCTTTATCGTGACGCTTTTTCGTTTCATCGAGAAAAAATGAGGAAAACGTTTGTGTTGCTCGTAAACGCCTTTTTTATTTTACGATAAAAACGTAGGAAATTTAATCAACAATTTTTGTCGCGGTAAGACAATCGTTCCCAAAACAACACGCAAACAAATTATCAACCCTGTGGCAGTAGTCCCGTGGGTGTGTTTCCATCTCAGAAACAACAAAATCAAAAATGTTTGCCAATGTTACATACATTTTTAATTTAAAATATTATGTAAGTACATATTTTTGAACGTTGTTTAAATTATGCATAATGTCAATTCACAAATGCTTTGTAGACTTTTGTAATCCATTCCCACCGCAACAAGACTACAACACCTTTGTGTTCGCTCAGGTCAATAAGAGTCGTCTTTAATGCTCATATTATAATTTTAAGTCCCGTTCACCCCCTAATCTTTATTATTTACAAAGTTTCCTCAGTTCATGGCTCTGTATACATACATATCTCTTACCCTGATTGAGTTATGGTATATCCCCATAGGAGTATTCCATTTCATCTTCTCTGGTTTCCTCTTCCAAAGTTGTTTCAATGAAAATGTCATCAAGTCTACATCTTGTCATCGTCATCTAATGTCAATTAAAAGAGCACTTAAATATTACGTCTCGCATGTTGTGCATATATGTTCATCTCTTTCTCTCTATTTTGGTCTACCATTTTGAAGGTTTTTTTTTTTGCTTTTTAATTTTGTGCCATCATACCACAAGTGCTCTTGGCAGAAGTGTTATTATTTGATTTTACACGTCGCACCTGCAAGCAGTGCTGCCGTTTCTACTGTCATGACAGTAGACTACTGTTTTTTCACTCTAAAAAAGTCCAATCTCCTGTCTCCTGTTACCAAGGCATTTTTTTCAAAATTCTACTGTTTTTCTGACTTTTCTAACTATTACATTGAGTAACTCAGTAGTCAAACATTTTATTACTTTTTACAAATATTTATGATAAGTTCATAAGAATTTTTTTTTATCCTCGTACCACAATATTCTTCATCTTCAAGAAAAGATATTATAAAAGAACATACCTGTTCAAGTTCTACCTCGAGTTCTGTTGGTATTTCAGATGCTGATAATTATAAAAACTTGTCTCAAATTTATTTGGGGGCCGAATGTGAGGAACTTTTAAGAAAATCAGTTTTTTTGATTGAAGATGTTGAAAATATTCGGGAAAATGCTTTAAATTTCTACATTAAAGGATGCAGTCAAATAAAAAATCGTTTTCCAATAGATAGTTTACTTTTTCAACAGTTTCAATTTGTAGATCCTTGTATAGCTCTTAATTTAAACAGAACACAAAACTTGAATTCTTTGCAAATACTTTGTAATCATTTTTCAAAATTGATAAATACAGTTGATCTTTTAAACGAGTGGCATAGTTTGCCTACGTACTTTAAAGAAGAAGAAAGGCAAAAAGTAAAAGACGCAGGTATTGAAGAATTTTGGAACAAGATTGCAGGTATCAAAGATTACAACGATGAACTAATTTTTAAAAATATATTTATATTGGCTGAGATTGTTTTAAGTTTGCCACACTCAAATGCAGAATGTGAGCGAATTTTCGGTATTGTTACCGATGCAAAAACAAAAAAAAAAAACCAAACTGTTTAGGGAATAAGACTCTCAATGCAATTGCTGTCATAAGATCGCACTTAAAAGAAGATGATTTGAATTGTACGGCATTCCAAAATACGGAAACATATTTGAATTTAATGAAAAATCAATGAGAAAATATGTGATTGTATTTTAAATAATAATTTCAACTAAAAGACTGATATATTTTCCTATTTTATTTTAGTTTTTAATTCTTTTTTGATTAGTAAGCCATACATTTAAAAATATGTAATTGTGAACATGAAATTTCTTTGTTTAGTTTTTGGATAATTTTATAAGTTTTTTATTTTGTTAGCTTTGAATAATAATTAAGTTTTGTTTTGAAAAAATAAATAAAAAATAAATAAATGAATTTCCAGTTTAGTTTGGTGAGACCAAACAGAAACCTTAGAATTTTTTTCATTTTGTAAGGTTGATGTATCGAGTTTTCAACTCTCTGCATAGCATTCTTATACAATTTAGAAGAAACATTGCTAAATCTTGATTTGACTTAAGGTGATGTCAGCACGTTATTGATAAATACTGACGTAAGCGAGGTTCACTAACACATTCGAGTCCAGTTGGACGTTCAATTCGAAAAAAATTAAATCTCCTGTTTTTTCAACCCGTTGAACAGGAAATCTCCTGTTTTTGTCAATTCATCGAACGGCAGCACTGCCTGCAAGTGAGTGCCGTGAGAGCTGAGTACATTAAAAATGGCGATTGCTTTGACTCGGGAGGAAGATAGACTGCAAGAGAGGAAAGAAATTACAAAAACTAATAAAAAATATAAAATAAAAACACCAACAACCACGGACCGAAACTCAGCTTACTGTGTATTGCCTTGGGTTGGAAGTCAAACACGATTCTTTAATTATGTAGTTCAGGAAGTAAATGTGCCATGGAGAATGGCCTCTAAAGAGGGGAAGCAAAATGAGTACATAACCAAACTCACTTTAGTTTTATTGCCACCCCTAAACACTACACTCAAACCAAGTCAGCGATGTTACATTGAAGTTATGACAAGTTATGAAATTTTTTTTTCAGTATATTCGGAATCAAAACCGAGCCCTAGGCGAGAGATTATCTGGAAATACCTGAACGTTGAACTGTACCAATTTCGTAATCTAAGGTGCTGCCAAATGGTTACCTATAAACTCAGTTCATTTTAAACACCACTAAGTTTCTGCTTGTTGTAAAGGAATGTTGTCTATGCTCCACTTTTTTTTTTGAATGGAATCCTATAAAAACTACTTATAATCTTTTAGAATATTTTCTCAGTTTTTTGCCGTCATGGTGATGAGAAACTGATTACTGTATTCGGGTTTTCAGGTTATTGTCAATATTCTACTGATTTTGTTGGATATGTAAATGGTTTCAAGGCTAGAAGACTTCTATTGTTCGTATTCATACAGCAGCTCTTTGTTTTCCAGGCAGATAAAATTTACGACTGTTTGATGAGCTTACAGCTCGTGCCTCTGCTTTATCTTTTATATTATCTTTTAATCAATAATACACGTTCTTTTTACTATGCTCCCAACATTTGTCCTTCAAATCAATTCGTTGATTGAAAATTTTTGGGTAGTTACGTAAATTTACTTTTCGAAATCGTTGTTCTATAATGTGAAGCAAAAACTGATGAAACCCTTTCTTTAAGCTAAAATTTATACGATCTGCATGAATGTTACGTTGTTGGAAAGCGATTGTGATGACGATGTGCACAATATAAATTTCGCGTCTATTCAAAATAGCTTAGGTAAGTTTTAGGCCAATATTAACAACAAGAGCTCAAACTACTTGCGTACTGCACGTTATAGCTGATAAATTGACCGCTTTTGAAAAGTATGAAAGAAATTCTTGACATGAGCAAACGTGATGCAAAGTTACTTACGAAATTCTTCACTGGTCACTGCTCTCTCAAATACCACCTTAGAAACATTGGCATCAGCCAAGATGACACCTGCCGTCTCAGTCTCGAAGACATAGAAACAGCTGAACACATTTTCATTTTATGTAAATGCCCTGCCATAGCCAGATCCAGGCAAAAAATATTCAATAAAGGATTCACTAGTCCCCTTGATATAAGAAACAACCCTTCTTCGAAAATTCTTAGGTTCTTACATGACCTCGCCTTCTATTTAACAACTCTACACTTTACGTGTTTAATGAGTACAGGGGCACAGGAACATACCAGGCAACTGTATGGCAGACGAATTAGCCAAAATGGGCACGACCACTTCCCTACGCTCAGAATGGAACAACATAGGTGCAACTATCGCTACATGTAAACTCCTACTTAGACAAGACGCTTCGAGGATAACAAACACTTGATGGACTGAGAGTAACAACTGCCTTGCAACCAAAAAAGTTTGGCCGTGTGTAGACTCAAAACGCTCGAAGAGTTTGTTAGCCCTGAACCGCCTTTATCTAGGTTCTACCATAGGTGTTCTTACGGGACACTGTCTAATGGGAAGACACGCCAAAAGACTTGGTGTGTTTTCCAATGATTTCTGCAGAAGCTGCATGGACGAAGAAGAGGAAGAAACCGTTCAACACCTTCTTTGCTCATGTCCTGCACTACTTCATAGGAGAAAAATTCATCTCGGTGGATTCTTCTTCGATGATACTAACGACTTAGCTTACAAAGACCTTAAGAGTCTTAAGGCAATGTACGTAGGCATTACTCATTGGCTGACAGCAACTTCCACCTAACCTAATCTAACGTGTTTAAACCTAAGGGAACAACACAGAAGATCTTTCAGGTCCACGTGCTGGTAAAGGTGATTCGCTTTGTCTAGCTAAAAAAACATTCTTTCTTATTTTTCAAATTTGAAGACAACAGAGCTGAACTTCGAGAAAGCCTCCGAATGAGCTCATTGGCAAACATTGCAGCGTGTAAAGGTAAAGTTTAATTTCCATTGACTTTGCACATAAGAGAAATCAAAGCATGTCTTTTATTGACGCGCCAATACATGCATCAGTATAATTTTGACCATTGACCGACTGTTATATCTGCCAAACAATTTGAATAACATCGCTGACCCATCCACAGGACAAGTGAAATGCTGCAGAGGGGGCGAAAAAAAAAAAAAAAAATACACAAACTAAACTTTAATATGATATCCTGTTAAAGTTTTCCATTAAACTCAGAGAGGGGACTGAGGATTTCTTTTTACTTATTCATTTTTTCTTGCTATCCTTCTCATCCATTAGTGTCAAGGTGCTCAGTGGGTTGGGAGGATTAGGGGAAGATACAAGGGAGATTCAGCCATATAATATGTATATGTGGCTCATGATGATGATGTGATGATGTCAGTTTTATAAAACGAAAATATGTTTTTTCCTCATCTTTGCGTTCATTAAATATTGGCAAATTCTTTGAGAGGATTTTCGTGTTGAAGAAAACTTTTTCGAATTCGCTGGGGTATTTAAACGATGGCGATATTAGAAAAAAGATATGGAGAGAGTTAGATAGAGAACAAGAGCATATAGCCACCCTTCAAAACAGGATTTGGTTATTAAAAATGAATTCTCCTGAAAATCGGTCGAGCTTTATGTGTTGTCATATCGTACAACAGGGAAGAAATAATTATGATTGTTTTCTCCTTGCCATCCTTGATCCTCTTTCTGTTTTGAATTATTAAATGGGCGCAATTAGGTGCTAACGGAGACCTATTTATCAGATTTGTACTCTGTGCGGGAGTGAAAAGCATATTTTTATTTTTGCTTTCATACTGATTGATGTTGTTGATTAAACACCGACGAATTGGCTACGCACAATTGAACGGCCAATCAAGTTTAATTATTCATAAAGTAGAATGGGAAAGCTGAGTTTGTTGATTATTGTTGTGAAATATTACTTGCAATCGGAAATAAATGTCAAAGAAAGGACAAGTCCAAATTATTGGAGGGTCATCAACCAACCATATGATTTCATCCTGATTGGTTGCCTAGAGCTCTAAACCCGATGCAGATGAAGAAATTCTGTTTGTTTAATGTAGACAGAGCTCTGCAAAATACATTGTTGGCAGTTTGTTTTAGATTAAGTAGCTCACATTGAGCTCCGTATTCGAGGATTCATTTACAGGAATGAGTTTGCAAAGACAAACCGAACAGGCGTCCACTAAATTTAGCGTTAGTGTTTGACGTGCTGTAACATGGATCGATTGGATTAGAATAAGTATTGCAGTAAGGAAGGGAATTGATATTCCGCGGCAGCGCCGCAATCGCAGTCATTTACCCTATTAAAAAATTCTGATTGAAAAAGCTTTTCAGTTGTACTATCTATGCTCTTAATACTGAAGAAAATACGGAACTAAGTAATTCGAAAGTGAGTCAGCACGATGAGTAGCCACTAAAAAGTGAAGTAGGGAAAATGTTTTTTGAAACAAAAAAATTTTCTTTTTCAACATATTTTGCTTATAGCTTCATCCAGCGTTTCTGCAATTGATGCCTCCAATTAATATAGCTTATGAAGCCGTCACAGGATGCGTTTATTCCGCGATGTCTTCTTATTCCACTCAAATCTTTTCCCTTCGAGGCATTTCTTCGTGTTCCGAAACAAGAAATAATTACAAATCAGTGGTGTGGATGGGGGACGATTGTGAGAAGTCTAGTTATTTAAATTTTTCCATTGCGACTACTGACTTCGTCGTCGATGCGTCGTTCCAGTGCGTTGTCCTGTTGAAATAAAACTTTTTTGCTCAACCAATGCGGACGTTTTGGTTTAGTGCCCGCTGCGCAATAGTAAGTATTTCTGCCCGAAAAAAAGCTTTGAACGTGCAAGAGATCTCACGAAAAATTTGGCATGATCTCCTTAAGTAATTCGGCACTGCCATGAAAAGCGCTTTCTATCTTAGCCGTTCGGAATCGGCATATAATTGTAGGTTCCGACGTTATGGCAACATGATATGATTTAAAACTCAAACTACTACAATGTTCAATGTTCAATGCTCATTTAAGAGTGACCACTAAAAAACCTCTTAATCAGAAAAGATATGGTGCTTTCGTTTCAAACGAACCAACACGAGCCACACGATTTGTTTTGCTTTCAACTAATGCGTCCATTGACGGCTTGTTTCAGAATCTAACACGACCCATAGTGTTGGTCGTGTTTTTAGAGCAAAGTTCTTATTTCAAATGCATTATAGTGGCCTGTCGCCGCAACCAAAGGATTTTTCAACAGAGACGCTACAAAAGTAGAGCAACAAGGACAGCAAACGACGCCATATTTCTTGCCGCTCTTTTGACATTTCTCTTCAGTAAGGTTTGCGATTTTATGGAAAGATATACGAGCCAACAACGAGTCGAAATTATTAAAATTTACTACCGAAATTCGGAGTCTATAGACTCAACCAGTAGCGTAGCTAGCATGGGTGGCACCCGGGGCGGCAACTATGGTGTCACCCCCAGAACCCAAAACAGTAAAATAAATGAAATTCCGCTATTGCATATATTGGGGTTTCTTTATTTGAATTCAAATTAAAAATTTTAAAAAAGGAGGACAAAAATTAATGTATCTACATATTCACATTGTATAAAAAAAAAAACAAAAAAAAACATTAATAAAATGTCTTCTTCCTAACTTTTAAAGCAGAAAATTCGCTTATAGCGTCGTCAAAATTTATTTGCTGGGTCGCCTCATGTTCAATTGCTAAAATTCCCAGATTGTTGAGCCTCCTTTCCGTCATTGTAGCCCGCAAGTAGTTTTTAATTAGTTTTAGCTTACTGAAACTCCTTTCGCATGACGCAACTGACACACATATTGTCATAAACATTTTTAATGCGACGATGAGATTCGGAAGAGATTCTGCAAAGTCACATTCAAGGATGAATTTCATAAAGTCTACAGATAACCAATTAGATGTTGTCACTTTAGCCGCTTTCAAATGACTTCTCAACCTTGGTATCTCTGAGAGAAGTTCTGACTCTGACACCTCATCATAAGCACTAGCAAATTTTGAAACAGCTATTTTCAAATCATAAATGTTTGCTAAAAGTAAAGTATTCGGCTGTACAACTTCAAACAATGAAGCCACTTCCTTAATAGACTCTGTTCTTGTTCGAAGTTCAGTGATGAATCGATCAAGGCATTCGAACATGTCTTTCCGTAGTTCAGCGCTCAGACAAAGTCCTGCATCAGTTGCCAACTCACCAGCCATTCGCTTTTTACGACGAATTCTTCTTTCTGTTGGAATGTCGTATTTCTCCGATGTTTTTATACCAAGGGTAATTGCGTCTTCTACGATCTTCGTCCGATTTTCTTCAACGTAAATCCGAAGGGCTTCAATTTTTTTAGCCAAGTGATCAACACTTAATCCCTTAGCTTTTAGTGCAATCTGAGTACAATTTATTTCTTTAAGGACATTATTCCAAAAGAAGAGAAAAGAAAGAAACGCGAAATCGAACATTGCAGATTTTAGGTTCTGTGCAGCACCTCTGGTTTCTACATTTTCTCTTGCATCACACAACTCTTCAGCTGCAGCTAAAATTTCATCAAAATTTTCGGCCAAAACCTTCACTGCAGCATAATGAGCACTCCAACGCGTTGTTGAAAGTCTTTTCACGGTTGATTTACTGTGCTTGAGAAGCACTTCCCAGCGATGAGTGGAAACAGAAAAAAATGTAAAAGTTGTCTCTACTGTTCCAAAAAATGTTATACAAGATATATTTTGAGAAAATGAATGTTGGCCACATAAATTAATTGAATGATCTATACATCCAAAGAAAATTGCTTTTTTGTTTTTTTCTTTAATAATAGCTTGCACTCCCCCATGTAGACCGCTCATAACAGCTGCGTTGTCATAACCCTGAGAACGACACATCATAATATCTAAACCGTCGTTTTCAAGATTCTTGAGAATTTCTTCACTTAAATCCGCAGCTTTTTTTCCATGTAAAGGAAAAAATCCCAGGAATGCTTCTTTGATTTCTACTTTTCTATTCTCAATTTTAACATAACGGATCACTTTAGACATCTGATCAATATGTGAAATATCAGGTGTACTATCAAACATAATTCCAAAATATTTAGCTGATTTGATTTCATTGACAATTCTGCGTTTGACTTGATCCGCTAATACATTAATGAATTCGTTTTGTATTTGTGGCGATAAATATGAGACTTTTGGTGATTTTCCTGGTTCCAAATTCAAGACGTGCTCTTTTAACACAACATCATACTTAGACATAAGACTCACTAGTTCTAAGAAATTACCTTTATTTGAAGAGTCTTGTCCTTCATCATGTCCACGGAATGCTAGATTTTGTTTAGCCAGAAACAATGTTATGTCTAATAATCTGGATAACAGGTGCCTCCACTTCTGTTGTTCAGCATCCATTAATTGCAAGACTGAGTCATCTATGGTTTTATGTAATTTTAAACCCATTTCAAAAGTTTTCCACTTCTCAAAATTTTCTATGTGTTCATTTGAAGTCTCATGATCCGGTACTTTAGGGTTCAGCTTCCACCATTTCTGAAATCCATCTATGAATATTGTTTCTGTACCAACATTTTTGGTGAGAGCAAATAAGCGACAGCAAAAGCAGTACAGTCTATTAGTTATTCGAGAATATATCATCCATGATCGCAGAATCTTGTCCCCATTAGCCAAAACTTTTTAGAACCATTCTTTAGTAAGATGACGAACACAACCTTATATTTTAACGCCTGGCCTGGATACAGTAGTGAATGGTCCCTCCCGGTTTTGGAAATGTTCAAATCCTTTTTTGATAATTTCAATTCGAACTTTATCAGGAACGGGTGTACTCCAATGTGAGATATCCCTTATGTTCTCAAGTTCTCCCGTATAGGAATTCCCTTCAATACTTGATTCGTAATCAGTACCATTGGTGTCGTTTTGGGTATTTCCGTTTGATTTGGATTCTTGAATTTTCAACACTGATTCTGTTTCTTCGCTGTTGCTTTCTGAAGATGAGCGTGTATTTTCGGAATCATTCTCTTGATCAACGTGACTGTCATTTGCTCTCGAATAACTTTGGCTGTCGTTAATTTTTTCAACATATTTGAAAATGGATCCAGACATGCTCTGAAGAACGTTCATTTTAGCCTGTTTGGATTTTCTCTGCTGAGCACCACTCTTTCTTTTTGTTATATGGACTCCTCGAGGCATATTTTCCTTGTTTTGTATTTACGCATATTCTAAAAAATATATTTACTATGTACTGTAGGAACGCTTCGTCGATATATTTTAAATATTTTTGTATATAAATATATATTTATTTAAATTGGAGTGGTCGTTAAAAAACTTCACTGTAGATGGGCATAAATCAGATCCAAAGAATCAAGAACTAATTCTCTATTTTATTCATGTTTTTTTTTTATTCATCACTTTTTATTTTTATACCCTGTACTGTAAATGATGCCTTAGGTTGTTACGATATCTTATTAGAAAATGTATTCAATTACAACAATTAAAGTAAAAGTGAAAATCATGAATAATGTTTAAATAACTTGGATCTGATTAATCCCAGCCAAACATAAGAATCTAATAAAAAAAAGGCATACCAAATAACGATAATGTATGTACATTCATTACATAATACATAGGTAAATTCATAAATGTGAACTAAAGGGTTTTCCAATAGGTACGATATGATTTTGGAGTGGCGTTTCGACCATTTGTAGTATGTCATGATCTGTCATTTGTTTTTTATTGCATTCAGAAGTGTTTACCATTGGACCACTGTAAACGTCGTTAACTTTCTGATTTTGCCTTGGAGCAACTCAGGGCCGAGCCGCCCCTGTGTGCGATGTGTGCGGCGCACACAGGCGCCAAGACAATAGGGGCGCCGCGCCGCCACTGCCACCTAAATTATTTTTGTTACCTAAATTATTCACCCCTATCATCGTAGTCGTTTATCGACATCGAAAGCTGTCGATGTCGTAGTTGATTCGATATTTATCCGGCATCATGATACTTTTTCAAACGAAAGATTAAAAAAATCTATTAAGAACTTCTGTCAGTTTCATTTTCGTTCTATTTACTGTCTTCATTTGCTAGCAAAGCAAACGTCTTTGATTGTTATTTTTGACAATTTTTTTACAAAAACCAATAGTGGGAAACATTTCTAGTAGTGAGGATGAAATGGAAGAAAATAGATTCGCAATAAAAACTTGTTGAAGATTCGAAGAAAAATAAGAGAAGAAACTGATAGACTCTAAGTAAGCTCAAATTAAAAAACGATTTACAGATGTACATACATCCTTATATTTGAAAACATTTTAGGTTTGTGCAGTTCTTCAAATTAAATAAAGATGCATTTTGATATCTGGCACTTAGACACAGTCAACTGTATCTAATCAATATATCAAAACAAGTTGTTGATGATTGAATCAAAACTATGCCCAAAATGGGTAAATGTAGAAGTAACAGAAGAGTCCAAAAGAGAGGAAACTATGGTTTTTTTAAAAATTTGGGTTTCCCGGCGTTATTGGATGCATCGATGGAACGCACATTAAAATCATTTAATCATAACCCCCCAAAAAATTAACAAACCTTTTGCTAGCCGTCTGCATCTCTAACGGGGAGTCCTAGAGAGTTTAATGTGGCAACTGATGTCTATTCCTTCTTTGTGTCTATTTTTGCCAAAGTTTTTGTTGCTACCCTTGGCTAAATAAAGTTTTGCTTCCATGAAAGCAAGCAACTGCTCAAATTGCTTTTTGGTTTGTAATTTTCATCTTAACAATTATTAAATACAACAGGTAGTCAAATGAATTTGTTAACTAGTTAATTTTTCATGGTAAGTTGGTATATTTCGTTTCGCTGTCGTCACAATAAAATACATCGAGCGTTCTTACAACTTAGTCGCGTCGATTTGATTTACGGAGATTCCGAATGAGCGACAGAACGTCGATTTGTATAGTAGATTTTGAGATTTCTTCGACTCGTCTGGTCGAAAAACGACTACGATGATTGCAATAAGCTACGAGCAGTATTTTTTGAGACGATTTCGACTTCCATGATTGGGGTGATTGTGTTTTTTGTAGTGGAGTATCGATAAGTAAGCACTAAGTAAGTACTTTACTACTACTTTAAGTACAGCTTTCACCATTAAGGCCACGTCTGGCTGAATTTTTGAATTTTGCATCCAGCTAAGTTTGTCCAACTAGTTGAACAGTTGAACCTGAAATTTATGATGCCCTTATTATGAAATGTCAAATCGTATATCATATGATCAGAAGACAAAATATGACGCTAAATGTCTAGTGAAAAAATATGCACCTTTTCTTTCATTTGTTCACTAAATGTATGGCATATAATATTGACTAAAGTAAAAGTATTGTGAGTAAAATTCTGCAGTCCTTCGATATGAATATGCAAGTTGCTTTAGATGCTTTAACAGAATTAAAAAAGTTTTGCTAAAAATTAGAACAGACATATTTTGAAGAAATTGTAAGAAAAATTAGGCGTCGAGACCGAATTTGAAACTTCCAGTTCCAGACCCCTAAGACTTCGTAAAACTCCAAAGAGTTTTGATTATGAACACGAAGACCACTCTATTAATGATCCGAAAACCTCTTTTAAAATTAATGTATTTTTTTATATATTAGATCAAGCGTTATCCTCCGTAGATGAAAGATTTAATTTATTGAATAATCACAATGACGTGTTTAATTTTTTATTTAATTTAAGTGATGAGCAAGATCAAAGACTATTAAAAAGTAGTTGTCATCGTTTGCAGGAAAAACTTTCAGCAAATGATTCATTGGATATTAACGCCGATGATTTGCATGAAGAAATTATGTCATGTCAGCCTTTTTTCAAAAAATTCAATAATGATGTGGTGAGAATTTTAGAATTTATATATTTAAACAATTTGACAGCTGTATGCCCTAACATTACCATAGCATTACAAAATTTGCTAACTATGCCAGTTACAGTAGCAAGCGCGGAAAGGTCATTTTCTAAATTAAAACTTACAAAAAATTACCTGCGCTCCACAATGAGTCAGGAAAGATTAACAAATTTAGCAACAATATCCATAGAGGAGGCCATACTAGACCATATAGAGTATAGACAATTAGACATACGTGAAACTATCAAGGATTTCGCAAACCAAAAAGCGAGAAAAGTGGAAATATTTTAATTTAAGTATGTTCATATTCTTGCAAATGTTGACTCTTTTTTTTTTTTTTTTTGATTCTTTGTATTAATAAAGTATGTTAAAATTTAGTTCGAGTTTTATTTTTCGCAGTAATTGGGAAGCAGAAGCGAACGGGATCTACCTATTTAGGATCTTCCCAAATGTTCTCCAGTTTTGTATACTTTGATATTAATGATAATATTATCTAAGTACTGTAAAACTGGAGAACATTTATTTCGGTCAAAATGAACAATTTATAATATTCGTTAAAGATTTGAATTCGTTTTTTATGAACATTCGTTAAAAAAGAGGCGCTTCATAGGTTCCGCACACAGGCGCTGCCGGGGGTTGGCTCGGCCCTGGAGCAACTTGAAGTCGTTAACGATTTTCTTAAGAAAATCATATTTTCCGAAGAGGCTTACTTTTATTTCACTAGTGCGTTAAATAAACAAAACTGGCGATGAAAATCCACAATATATTCATGAAAAACCAATACATTCACCTAAATTGACAGTTTGGTGTGGTTTTTGGGCTGGTGGAATCATCGAACCATACTTCTTTCAAAATGAAGTTGGTATTACAGTCAATGTAGAGCGGTATAGATCGATGATAACCAACTTTTTATGGGCGAAATTGGAAGAAATTGATTTTGACAACATTTGGTTTCAACAAGACGGGGCTACGTGTCACACACCAAATGCAACAATTGAATTATTGCGAGAAAAATTTTGAGATTCGATTATTTCAAGAAATGGTGTTATTGAATGGCCTCCAAGAAGTTGTGATTTAACACCATTGGACTATTTCTTATAGGATTTGAAGTCATTGGTCATTCAACATAAACAAGAATTTCTTCCAGCTTTACAAGTCAATACTGAACGTGCCATTCATGATATACAACTTGATTTAGTGGGAAAAGTGCTCAAAAATTGGGTTCATCTAATTTGTTGCTGCAGAAAAAGTCGTAGTGGCCATTTGAATGAACTTTTATTAAAAACTTAATTGTATTGACTGAACTGCACATTGAATAAAAAATATTTGAATTTCTTTAACAAAAAGTGTGTTTTTTTCAAAAAAGAAATCACTCTTATTGGAAAACCCTTTACTAATATAATAAACTATTTACTTCAATCAAAAGAAACATTAAATTAAGTTAAAAAATGTGTTTGCGACAAAAACAAAAAATGTAAGCTTATATTTTATAAAAATCTGGATATATGCAATGAACTTACCTTGTTTTTACAATATAAATTTTTATTATTATATTTTCTTTATCAACTTTTTGAGAGACACTATTTAATTAAAATATATGAAAGTGAACCACAACTCACGAAATGATTATACGCAATGACACAGGACCTCAGGGCGCACAGGTATTTATACGAACTTCGGAGACAAATAGCGGTTTCTCTTGCCTACCAAAGTGATTTCTTATGATTACCGCGGTGCAAAGTTCGGGGAAAAATAGCGGTTTGTCTTGCCTACCAAAATGATTACCTATTGCAGGTGCGGTTTTCAACATCTTCAAGAAATCATATCATCATATGTATATAGAATAGACAATGCTTTTCATAACCGCATTACAAAGTTCGGGGAAAAATAGCAGTATCTAAGAACGACCCGAGAATGGCTTTTCTTGTGGAAGTACCTGCGTGTGGGACCAACCAAATAAAACAAAAACAAAAAACGAGTAAGTCAATCGTTGAGGGCGACACGTCTATGGACTTTATTTACAAAAGAAAAAACATAGGCTGACCGATTTTATATTTTTTGTGCAAGTAGAAACTGGTAGGTAGTTAGGTTATAGCAGAGATAAGAAATTAATGTCCTACCCTTAAACTAGTCCCAAATAAAAAAAAAAACAGCAATATTTTTGTGACCGACTTTTAAAGTACACAAATAAGAATACGTTGTGGTAATTTGCTTCAAAAAAATGGTGTTAATTTACTTATTATTCCAGCCAAGCAGACTTATGCTTAATTTAGCTTTCAAAAGGCAAAATCTTTTTCAAAACACAAACATGCCATTCATATTCAAAGAATTAATTACTTTCATTTGATAAATGAGTGAAAACATTCCTCAGCCAAGAAAGAGAATTCAATACCCCATAATCAAAGTTGAAATTGAAAATTCCTCTAAACTGTAATCAATAAAGCGAACCAATTGCCAATTAAACTTAACACAGCTTGTCACCACGCCATTGTGTGGCATTCCTGTTTTAGTTATTCACCATTATCCTGTTAGATTCGTATTTCAAAAGAATTAAATAAAAAAAAAAAACAGGAGAGATAAAATGTATGCAAGACGCTTTATGAGAATTTAACCATCATCCACCTTGTCACCACCAGAGCAGAGTATGAAGAGAGAAATGCAAACCTATTTCTGTGCGAAATCGCCTTCGGGATCTAGTATCCTATCCAGCAAACTCTGGTGAGTGGCGGAGGAGGAAACTTTAAAACTCGTTTAGTATATTATTCTACCGGGGAAAATTTCCATGTGTTTCAATTCTCTCCGGATTTAAGTGATGTATATACATACGTATATTTCCCAAAAATATAAGCTTCCAGGCAAAAAGGACCATCATCGTCCTGTGAATAGACGACGACCATTCACATTAATAAAATGAAAGAGATAATTCAAAATTTCTACAATTCGGCAATTTTATGCTTAGCTAATCGTAAATAAAAAGTTTCCTTTTAGTCTGCTTTTTATATCCCCTTTTCGTTGTTGTTGCCGTTGCTCTGTTATTGTTATTGTTGTTGTGTGTGTGGAAATGTGTGTGTGTTTGTGGTAGTTTGTGTTTGTAATACTCGAAGATTAAACGATAAATTTATTGCTCATCATTAAAATCAACGAAACAAGGACACTCAGCAGGAGATTGAATTTGTGTGTGGAAAATTCCATTCCAATAATACACAAGGACATTCAGGATAATAATTGTTTGGGCCTATTTCAATTTATTATGGAATTTTTTGTTATTGTTTGCTAGAAGTTTGGGCGGCACTGGCACGTGAATGGAGGAAATTGGAATTGAGTCATAGGATAATTTTGTTTTTCTGTAAAGGTACGGAGAAGTAATCCCTATTTATTGTCAATTGAGCTATTTTTCTAAATTAGATGTTGTTCAACGTTGACTTAGGTAGGTAGGGAGTGTAGTACCTTTTGGACGTGCGTATCTCTCTCTCGATGCCGACGGATGGAAGTTATTGGCAATTTATTGAAAGTGGAAGGTGTTTATAAACAAACGGTAAATGTCAATAGGCCTAAGGACCCTTAAGGCAAATATATGCCAAAGTTCAATTATTGTACAAAGGCAAGGTAAATCAAATTCGATTTGTTAAGCTCCAGGTACATCCAGCATCAACGGTCGGTGTTTACTTACTTACTTACTTGTTTCTTGTTTATTTAGCTGACTATGAGAGGCTGAAGACTTCTTCCTTTTTACGCCACTTTAAATAGAATGGTGCTCATTGTCGTTTGAAGATAAAGTTTCCCTATTGGTGAGGTACACAATTTAATTTGAATTTGAAATTTACAGTGATCTCTTAAGTATATCGAAGGCTGAAGGAGGATTTTCATTTCTTGAATGGCGTGTTACAGCTTCGAGACTTTTTGAAAAAGTACTTCCTTTGGAATTTGCATGGAACAAAGTAAAAAATTTGTCATTAGCTACAAATGTTTTCAGGTGAAAGTGTAACACCGCTGAGGACATTTTGGAGATAGCAGAAGGGTTTCTAATTTTGAAATGTTGAAACCAAACGGAGTAGGTATTGAAACATTTAAAAGAGTAAATTTGAAATGAGTTTGGAACTGCATTGACCTGGAGCAGGTTTCCAAAGCTCAAAACTTGCAGAGAGGAAGAGCGAAAAATTTATTTCATTTAAATTTCATTTAATGCCAAAATTATGTAGACTTTTAGAATAGCTAATGAACATTGCATGGCCTTGGCGTTCTTATCACTGGAGTCGTTTTTTCACTCAGTCTTTAACTTTTGTTGATTTTGGAAGCTTATTTAGAACTTTGATTAAAAAATTTCAAACTCCAATTCCTCTGAAGCCCTAGTCCATTTTGTAAGATAGATATTATTAAGAAACATAATTTTGACATACTACGAATAGCAAGGGTCATTTTCAAGGATTTTACATTTCAAACAAAGTTTTTACTAAACAAAAAGAAAGAAATCGGGCTTATGTGCTATAAGAAGGACCTGAAGGAGTATTCTAAAGATTTGTTTTTGAATGTTTTGAATATTATGATCGCTTAAGGGGGGGGTAACGTATTAAAATTTTTTTTTTACTGTTTTTTTCTTTTTTTTTTAAATGAATGCATAATATTTTAAGAACATTGTGTCAAAATTTCAAGTGAATTGGAGCAAAATTGACAAAGTTACGAATATTTTTATACCTGTCAGTATAGTGGTTTCCTTGTGTTTTGAACACTAATCAAAACTTTAAAGCATTTTTCCCACAACTCACTTTTTAAAAGTCAGTGCCCCTCATAACTTCAAAACTACTGCACCGATCCTATTGAAATTTTGAACGTTATTTTTGTAAATAATTTACAAGGTAGTGACGAAGAGTTTTTTCAAATTTATTGATAATTGTTCTTTTACAATAACAAATTAGCCGATTTTTTTCACGAAAAATCAAATTTTTCACTTCAAAGTGTTCCAAAAAAGTGAAAAATTAAAATTTCAAAAAACCCTCTCGACATTACCCGGTAAAAACAATTATCTAACGAATGAATTTAGATTTTTTGATTTCCGATGATCCAGCCCCAAGTTATGAGGGGCACCGCAACTCGCCTTTTTTCGAGGCATGTCCGAATAATTGCTGCCATTGCCGTATTTTAAAATATTTCTTTGTGAAAATTTTACACAACATTCTTGAAATGTCACTTTTTAAGATATAATTAGTTTTAATAAAGAAATTTGAACTGGTTTCTCACAAAAAATTCGCCAAAACATGCCTTTTTTTAACGAATTAACGTTACCCCCCCTTAAGTCACCTCCGATTACGATCGTATAACGAAAATAGTAGATTGGTAAGCAGAGGCGTGCTTTGATGTGAAGTACTCCTCTGGTTTCCCCTTAACCTTATCTTCTAAGAAGTGTCTTTTTGGGCCCACGAAGTGGATCGTGTTAGGGGTTAAGTTACGACCTAAATAAAGTCATTTGAAGGGAGGAAGCACATCGCTTTTTGAAGTTGCTTAAGTCAAATTTTCATGGTGTTGCCGGTTTTCAACTGAACTTCAGGCTGTTATAAGTTTTCCCATTACATATTTTTTGTGGTACCCGGCGTGATGGTTAGCATGTCAGTTCTTTCTTGGCCTTCATACCATTCGGACGTGTTTTTTTACCTTTGCGCTATTTTCCCGTCTTTTAAAACTCCCAAATTTCAACATAAATTTCGCTGCCAATAACTTTATTCTGTGTCACAATTAATTTATTCTCAATCATAACAAAATGTCTCATCAGTGCGCGAATCCAAACAGTGTTTACAACGAAAATCTTGCTGAGTGGGTTGTATGTAGTGGTCTGTGCGGTAAGCGTTTCCATACGACTTGTTGGCATAAGTAAAAGAACATTTGTTTTCCTTAAAGACTGCAATAATTTTGCTTTTAACTGCGACGAATGCAAAAATATTTCACTCTCGCATATAATGCTTGCGATTAAATGCTTGAGTGACTCAATTTCAACGACTGCAGAAAAAAAACAAACTTTACCACAAGCAGTGTATGACACAGTTTGAAAAATTCGATGAGCTCATCAAAGCATTCGATGAACTAAGTAACAATTGTCAACAATCCGCGACCTACCTCAAAAACCGAATGAAGTGTCTTGAAAATCAAATTAATTCGTTGAACAATGTAAAATCGCCAGATATTGGATATGATTTAATAAACGAAATAAAAAAAATAGTGGAAAAAAACTTTAAAACCAATATGTCCGTTTTCAATTCTTCCTTGAGTTCGATACGTTCCACCATCGACAGCAAGTCTCAAACCTTATCTACAACACCTACTCCCCCACCGGTAATCAACGAAAATATTCTCCTTGATATTGCGTCCCAATTGGAAGACCTTAAGGAACATATAAAGGAAACCCAGACGGTCATCAAGCGAACTTTCGAAGACCTGAACATTGCACCCTCCAAAGACCCCGAACCACTCCCAAGGCCTCAATACAACACATCTATTTTAGAGGAAATTTTGGACGCCTGCGATGACGCTGCAGATACCCCAGATGTTACTCCGCCTCCTCAAGATCTTCTTTCCTCTTCCTCCCTTGAACCTACTATTAATCGTTTTGGCGCCATATGGAAGCAATCGGAGTGGAACAGCAGATTAAATAAAATCAAGGAATATAATAACCCAACGGATCTAACCAACCCCTTCATTATCAAGAACGTTCCGTCTCATGCCGACTCGAAGTGGATCCGCAATTATTTTAACAATCATTATGGTATTAATTTGTTGAATGTTGTTTGTAAATCTAAGAAACGTAGTAAATCCCAATCCTTTGTAATAAATATCCCTACCAAATACGAATGGCTATTCCTTTACCCTTCTGGTATAGATTTAAGAATATCTAATATGTCAATTAAACCCCTTAATCCCGAAAATATCACCAATTCCTAATCATGCTCCTAAACCTAAAAGAAGTTCTAATTCCAATTGGACTTTCAAAACAAAAATCTTCCCAAATTTCTCCGGTTCAATGACAGACTTGCTCGTAAAACCTCCAGCAGCTTTTAAGTCGATTCCAAACAGTCCCTATCCTAATCCGAAAAATAACCATGGCCCATCTATTTCTCAGCAAAGAGTTCCTCTTAGTAGAATCAACGAACAACAATCCGCACTCCCACAGAAACATCCTCAACAACGCGTATCCTTCAATATTAACCCGGATACACAGACCCCTCCATTAAATTTGTTCGATTCCAATAAAATCTCCTTCTGTCCCTAGTTTCGACCTCACCTCAGGCGCCAAATATCCAAACTTTATTAGTTCACATATTTTAAACCCAAGGCCATCCGGCTCTCCGCTCGATTCCCCACCAGCATTCGATCCTCTATTATCACCTACTGTTAAACTCACGCAACAGTCCCTTACTGAGTCTACCTAGTCCCGTTATGCTCTCTCAAGACTTAAAGATAGTAAGGTGTTTGACAACATTCGTCTGTTCCTGGCATATCTTCATGACAAACCAGACGATATGTGTGTAGATGGTAAAACGAAAAGCTACGTATTAGCGTCTATTCAAAAGGAAGGACTTCCTTCTGATCCTCAACACCTAAGGCAGCTCTACAATAAATACCACGAGCTCTTGAATATCTCTTCGTTGCAAGTCTCCAAATATCTCTTAGCTTTCTCTCGGTACGTTCAGTCCAAAAGAATCTCTTACCTGCAAAGAATTCGATCCGAATCAGAAAAGTCTATCGCTCCTAACACTGAATCCAGTTATCCCTTTTCTAATCTCCACCCTCTGTCTTTTTATTACCAAAACGTAAGAGGTCTTCGTTCTAAAACTCACTCAGTTTACTTGCAGTCTCACAATCTTCCCTTTGACATATTTGCACTTACTGAAACAAACCTTTCCCAGGACATCAAAAGTCAAGAGCTGTTTCCTTCGTTTTTCAATGTCTTTTGTGATGATGAACAACCTCATAGCGAAACCCCAAATAGAGGCGTCCTAATCGCTGTCCTCTTCCAAACTACTAGACTACATCTCTATCAAACTAACATTCTCTAATCAGTCCATCTTCCTGATGTGATTCTACATCCTTCCTGGCGAAGAGTCTGTGGGCTCTTACAAATTGGTTGTTGCTGCTATCGATAAAGTGCTTGACATCTCAGAAGCACAAGATGAGATAATTATTTTCGGTGACTTCAATCTTCCCTATCTTCAATGGAACACTTCAGTAGATCAAATTGCTTTCACTCCCTCACCCGTTTCCCTCAAAGAATGTGTCTTCGTGGACGGTCTTACTGATTCAAGCCTTTCCCAAATGAGTGGTATTGAAAATTATATGGGCCGGCAGCTTGATCTTATTTTCACTTCCGACCCCATTAACTCATCTGTCTCAGAAACCACATCCCCATTATCTACTATTGGCAACTTTCACCCGCCTCTCACTCTCTCTTTTTTTATAACCTTACCTTTTCTTCTACCTAGCCCAAGTAAGTATTCGTTCAACTTTCGTAAGGCTAACTTCAAGAAAATCAATGAAATCCTCTCTAATACCTCATTCGACTTTAATAATTTCTCAATGAATGACGCAACTAGTCTGTTTTACGAGAAATTGTTGCACTGCATAAATCTCTAAGTTCCCCTCTCGCTTGATAAGTCCTACTCAACATCCCCTCCCTGGTACAATCATAGACTACGTGAGCTACGATACAAGAGAAATAAGCTCTGGAATAAATTTCTACGCTCCCGTTCAGTTTTCGATTACTCTGATTACATTGGAGTGTTTTATAAATTTTCCAACCTCAATGAAGCTCTTTACAATGACTTTACATCCACCACCCAAGCTAATCTAATCTCGGAGCCAAAATCGTTTTATAAGTTTATCAATTATAAAAAGAAAAATGATGGTTTCCCTCCTTCTCTTCACTACGAAAGCCAATCTTCCAACGAACCAACAACAATCTCAAATTTTTTTGCAAGTTACTTTAAACTGTCTTTTGCCCAAAAAACCCCAGATCTAGACCAGACTTACTTTTCCTATCTTCGCCATTTCTCTACTGGGCCTTCTAATCTAAGCTTCAATCAGTCAAGTGTTCTTAATGGTCTCCTCAAACTCAAAGACGAGTATAATTCAGGTCCAGATGGCATTCCAGCTATTTTGCTTAAAAAATGTGTTCCCTTCCTATCACTAACCTTTTCAAACTATCCCTTTCAAGTGGTGTTTTTCCGGACTTATGGAAAATATCTGTTATTTCACCTATCCATAAAAAAGGCCCCAAAAACCTAATTTCTAACTATAGACCCATAGCCAAACTCTCTCATATCCCTAAGCTTTTCGAAAGCATTCTGTATGAAATACTTTCTTTCCAGTGCAAATCAATGATATCCTCCAAGCAGCATGGTTTCTGTAAGGGAAGGTCTACAACCACTAATCTAGTTGAGTTTGTTTCCTTCTCTCGTTCTGCGATGGAAAAAGGAAACGAAGTAGACGTCATTACCAAAGATTTCAGCAAAGCTATCGACAAAATCTCTCACATTTTAATCCTCTTTAAACTTTCCTTCCTCGGATTCAGCCCTATCCTGCTCAAATGGATATCTTCATATTTGGATAACCGCCAATATAGAGTTCGTTTCCGTTCTACTCTTTCAGTTCCTTTTGTGGCAACCTCCGGTGTGCCCCAAGGCAGCCATCTTGGACCCCTCTTTTTCATTCTTGCCATTAATGATGTCGAACAGATAATTAATAATTTTCAAAGTCATCACCTCCGATCGAGACTCTCCCCAACTTCAAAATGACCTCGATTCATTCGTCTTTTGGTGTTCTAAAAACTTCCTTGAGTTAAACATTGCCAAATGCGAAGCAATAACTTTTTCTCGTAAAAGTAATAAACCTCCCCCCAGGTCCTATTATCTTCAGAACATTTCCATAAACCGTGTGCTGCTTATCCGAGATTTAGGAGTTCTCTGCGACAGCGAACTAAATTTTCGTTCTCATATTGACGAGGTAATATCAAGAGCTAATTCCGCCCTTGGTTTTATCAAGAGATGGTCCAAAGAGTTCCACAACCCCCTTGTAACGAAATCCCTCTATATTGCCTATGTTCGCCCTCTCCTAGAGTATGCATCGCAAGTGTGGGCTCCATATCAAGCGGTTCATATCTCTAGGATCGAAAGTGTTCAACGTCGTTTTCTGCTGTTTGCCCTTCGGGATCTCTACGATGTTAGAAACTTTCTCACCCTGCCTCCTTACCGCGAACGTCTCGCAATCCTTAATCTCCACTCCCTAGAAAACAGAAGGAATGTCTTTGACATCATATTCATTCACCGACTTCTTACTGGTAACACTGACTGCTCCCCCCTTTTAGACCTTATCTCCTTCAACACTAATCCCCGAAACGTAAGATCATCCCGATTTTTTTTCCTTCCTGCTCATCGTACATCCTATGGCCTCAACGAACCCCTAACCCGCATGATGAGTAAGATTAACTCTGTTCCTTTTCTTTTCGACCTTAATCTTCCAAGTCCTTGTCTGAAAGTCCTCCTTTTAAACCATTTCTCATCCCTGTAGTTTAATTTAGCTTTAATTAGTTTTAATTAGTTTAAGTTTAGTATTTTAAGCTTGTATTAAGCTAATAAATGGGGCGGTAGCCCCACCAAAATTAAATGTCCACCTGCTAACCCAGAGGTTCGAGGTTCGAATCCCAACAGAGGCAAAAATGTTTTTCCAAGGGTATCGCCTTTCGCGATCAATTGACAAGTCCTCCGTTAGTAAATTCATTGCCATGAAAAGCGCTTTCTCGATTAGCCGTTCGGAACATGCAGAAAATTGTAGGTCCCCTCCATTCCCTCACAAGGCATGGTTGCGTGCACTAGGCCCAGGGGCTTCTGGCTCTGTTGCGCCACCCTATTTTTTTTTTTTTTCATTACATTTTTAACTGCGAGTTGTGTGATTAAAAGGAAGCTATCTTAGCTTTGCATTTTACTCATGGAACCAACAAAAGCATAGAGTTCTGGCAAATTTTAAGGAAAATTAAAATATCTTTCATTGTTACCAATTCAAATAAAACACTGCAGAAGTTTGTGGAAGTATCAGCTTATGCTTAAAATTCTACTACAAATCGATATATGTACTTCAAAATAGCACAACAAATTACTATCGGGCATCTGGCGATTTCGTTTCACAGGAACCAGCAAAAGCAACACCACGAAGCTTTCCATTCAAACCACTGTGTAGAATTCATTTCAGATTGACCAAAATCAAATGCAATTACCTTCTTCATCAGAAATGACTCAGTGGTTTTGCTTGATAAGCGAAATGAGTAAAATGATGTATTTTTTTCAGCTTAAATTACTTGAAAAGAGCGCATTAAACGAACGATTCATTTTACACTTCAAATGGCTCGGTACATATAAAAACGTCCTTACTCATGAGATACAGTTCCGAAGATTCTTCTCAACCTAATAATGCGCAACCTAGGCCACATTCGAATGTAGAAATTGCCTCATGTCTTTATACAAAATTTCGTTGACTTTAAACTTCTAGAAAGTGTTTATATGGACCCATATAAACACTTTTTTGTGGATCGTTAAGGGCTGTGTAAATCGAACTTAAAGGACTTTTTAGGGTAAAAAACACATCGTGTGACTCGCGTCAATTCGTTAAGAACGAAATAACTTAATAATTTTTTTTATAACTTAGCTTGATGATGGCTTAAAGTTCGCTCGAATTCTTGCTTCACAATGAGGATTTAAACTCAAACAACTGCAATGGGATCAATTTAAGAGCCGAATTGGAAACCTATTTTTATCGGAAGTGACAGATATTTTATTTCAAACGAATCAACACGCATCCCAATATGAGGTTTTCGTTTCCAACGACTGCAATTAGTCGTTAGAATTGACTAAATGGTCTCGTTTTAAGCGAACCGACACGATTAACACGTTTTGGTGGTGGCGTAATGGTTTCGCTTTTAGAATCCCAGAAACCTAGGAAAAACGATTTTCAAAAGTATCGCGAGGGACTGGAAAGTCCTCCGGGAGTAATTTAAAACTGCCATCAAAGCCAGTTTCTAACTTCACCGTCCGGAATCGTAAGACAAGAGGTTTCCAAAATTTGTTACTGCACTTTATTTATTTTATTTTTGCTTTGTGATCTCTCAACTTTTTTTTAAACTTGAATGAAAAGACAGAATCTTTCAAAATGTTGGGTTCTTCTTCGGAGCAGGGTAGAAATCCATTTGACCATTTCATGTCTCCTTAATTGGTTGTACAAGGAACTGTTTGGGGGCATTTCAAGTGCATATGCTGACGAACAAAAGAATGTTCTCCAATGATCAGTGATCAATAGAAAAGCTACTTTTGATAGTGACATCAATTGATAATGGCTGGAAAATTAAGCTTTTTCCTGTGATCGAAAAAGCTATCGAAGCTTCGCCGCGGCTGTATGTCCAGCGCCTACACACAGCTCATAATTTGGAATAATCCAGAAAATGAATGAAAGTCAGCTGATGGCTGACTTGTAATTGGAGATATAATCGAATTAATAATACTTGGCTTCGCATGGAAGCCTTCTTGTCGAAAACGGAAGGATGAGGATAGCTTTGAACATCACAAAACGTACCGAAGAAGAAAAAAAGTACGACGAAATACTCTTGATACCAACAAGGGCACCGACACCAGCGATTGCCTAGGCTCAGGAACAGATATTAAAAACTGGGAATCCTGTCGACTAGACGCTTCTGAGATCAACGCTGCGTGCTCCACAAACTGATCACTAGTGTGAAGCGGAAAAGTGGAAAGATTGTGAGACTTCGTAGAAATTAGCACCATCAAAGGTAAATGAGAATAGGTATGAACATTGGACTTAGAGGGCTTTTTCAATATAAGTGACATTCTTTTCTTTGAGGACTTGATGAACACAGAAAATCTCCCGCAGTCCCGCTTTGTTACCATAATTTAATTCAATTCTGTGAACTCTATGAGACCATTCTTTAGATAAAGAACCATCTGCTGGCATTTGTTACTTGAACAGTGTTTTGTTAAAAAAAAGTGATTGATCAAGTCATTTGTATAAATAAGGTCCTTATTTCTGTTACATCCTACACTAGTCTTACAAACATTTCTATCATCCACTGTTTCGAACAAAATAAACAAAATACAACGTGCAAACTGTGGGTTTTCCTAAACTTTTCCGACATCCTTTTCAATCAATGAAATGGTTACAAAAATGAAAATAAAATGAAAAATATTACCACCATGTCAGCTTGAATAAAATATAACCACCATTAATCTCCCATCTCCAACAAGGAGAAATCGCAAGCATTTTTTGTTTTCATAACCCGCATTGGGGGTTCCCAAGGTATAGGTAGGCTGTACGCACATAAAATCGTTTAAGGGCTTTTAATATTTCGACTCTTAAATTATTTTAATAGAAACACAATTGGTGAACTCCCTGACATCGTCACATAGCAAGGAACGCACCCTTCCTCTTGACAAACATTCATGAACTCTCATTCAAAATGGAAGGTGGAGGATGAGAAGAAACATCAAAAACGAAGACAAATCCCAAAACATCTGCAATCATCCACATAAAACGGATGTTATATCCTCGAAATTGCTTTTGCCACAACGACAATGCTCTTCGAACATCGTTACGCAATTGCTTTTGAAGATTTAACGCACATTTCCAAATCACAAACACACACACACACATACACACAATCACACACTGTCATTGTCATTGGCAAGCAACGACGATATAGATACAATTTGAAGTTGATTGGATTTTTCCACCTTTATCTCTCATCCACTCAAAGAAAACAGAAACAAAATTATGCAAAAAGTCTGAACTCACCGGAACCAAAAACCGTCGTACTTCAGCCAACGCATAAGCAATTCTAGCGTGGGCTTCAGCGGGGGCTGCAAAAGTTGAAATTTCCACATGAAGGTCTTCGAAAAGATGTGCATAGCGACTGTCACCACTGGCACGAAGTTCTTCTTCTTTTTTTCGATCTCGCATCGAACCACGACCAAGGACTGCCATTTTACACATTGTATCTTCCTGTAGGCGTTTCATTGAGTTGCCTTTTGGACCGAGTAGTTTTCCAACGAAATTGAACTGAAGATATGGAAGAGATTAACAAAAAAATAGAAGAGGATTGTTTAAATGGTTTTTGGTTTAGATTCTGGGATTTTGATGGGGACTCAAGGTCTCACCTTTGGATGGTCACGAACAGGAACGGCGACTTTGACAGCAATTTTTACTGGCTTATCACGTGTTATGTCCAGCATTTTGAGTTTTTCTGAAATGAAAGAAAGAAAATTGAATTGTGAGCAAAATATTGCAGGACGAATAAAAAATGGCAATGAAACAATAATTTGAACAAGCGACTTGATTGAACCCCAAATGGAGTTGAATTGAGTCTAGCAGTGTTTTTGATTGCTTGTCAATTTGTTAGACTTCGTTAAGAACCGAGTCCTGAAGCCGAAAAACTTATTTATTCAGTGTTCCCTAGATTTACTTATTTAAAAAGTTTATTTTCTATGGTAAAAATAAATAAAATGAACATCTTCGCGCAATGCAAAAATCTCGTTTTCATAAAAAAGTTTGGTTGATCACATTCAACTAATACCGCAAAAAAGCTTATTCACTGGACAAATTCGTTTTTTGATGGAATATGGCAGCCCATTTTACGCTTTTCACATCAATAACATTCGCCTGACGTAGCGTCGTCTCAATCTTCCATCATTTCGCTAGCTACTTCTATGATTGGCTTGAGAAAAGGAGGTATGCAGCTAATGCCACGTTTGTATCCAAAGTTTTGAAGGAAGATAAAAGCCCTCTTAGCTATTCTCGTTATGGATGACTTCAGAGTAAAAAAAAAAACTAAAATTTGGCGAAACGAATTTGTTATAGCCCAAACAGAGGATATTATCTTGTTCACGAATCACTTGAACTAAAGCTGTGATTCGAATTGATTGCACAAAGCCAAACAAAAAGCACGTAAATGTTGATGCAAAAGAGTACAAGGGCTGCTTTCGACCTGTATAAAGAGATTTACAAGGAGAAAAGAAGGGAAGAACACCGAATTCTCAAAAAGAAAAGGAAGCGGCATGAGAGGCGCTTATTTGAAGAAATTGAGAGATGCCTAGATAGTAATGAGATTCGAAAGTTTCGCCAAAAGGTAAGGAAAATGTCAGGGTGGCGAGCTCCGAGCTCAAGCCTGTGAAGTTCAGCAGGGAAACATAGTGGTTGAAAAGCAATCGCTTCTAAGAGTCTAGAAAGACCACTTCTGCAGGCTGCTTAACGGCGATGAAGACAATAATTCCACTGTCACGCAGAATCCCCATTCAACTTGGACCATGATCGCCAATGTCGTATAAAAGAAGTTAAGCTAGCCATATTAAAACTAAAATCAATTGGCAGATGCAGATGGCCTTAATGCCGAACTTTTCAACAGCTAGAGATCAGTTGGAAAGGATCTTGCAGCAGCTAATCTGCATTATATATGGTCGAAAGAAAGTATGCCTGATGAACGGAACCTCGGTATCGTATGTCCGATCCTAAAAAAGGGAGATCCTCACAATTTCGCCAATTATAGAGGAATAAGCATCCTTAACGTCGCGTATAACATCTTGTCTGCTGTAATATGTGAACGTCTGAATCCCCACGTCAACAATTTGTTAGGTTCTCATTGATGCGGTTTTAGATCAGGAATGTCCACAATAGACCAAATTTTTATATATAATTTTTTTTTTGATCCGACACACGGAAACTTGTTCTTTGATAACTCTAGAAAGTACTTACAAAACTTGAGCTCTTAATATTAACGGGAAGATGATGCTCATCGTAGTTTTACATTTTCAGTTTAGTATCATATAAAAATTGGACGTTCTACAAAAAAGGTTTTTTGTTGTTAATCGATTACTCTAACCATTTAAAAGATATTCGCAGTAGAATTTTAATTCCTACTAGTTTTAATAATTTCTTAATAAATATTTCCAATACATCTATTAAAAAATTTTTTTAAAGATATTCGCAGCAGAATTGCAACTCCCACCAATTTTAATAGTTTTTTCATTAATATTACAAGTTTATCTGTTTAATTTATAAATTTTAAGGTAATTTATGATGTACTGCAGAAAATATCGTTAAAAAATTGAGTCCAATGAAATATATTCTCAAACAAAAGATACGACATAGCTTGCAAACTGTAATTTTTTTGGAATAAACTCAAGTTCACATGAATATTATCAAAATTCATAAATTAAGTAGATAAATTGGAAATATTTATTAAGAAATTATTAGAATTCGTAGGAATTGCAGTTCTACTAAGACTAAGTTTTCGCGTGACTAAGTTTTTTTTGATTTTTTTGACCCACCCTAATATACAGATCTGGTAAAATTTGGGACTATAATATCGATATGCACCATATTTTTATAAATTTCAAATGTGCGTATGACAGTATTTACAGAGCTAACAAAGCCATGTGCGTCTTCGGTATCCCTGGTAAACTCGTACGACTATATCCATGACTTTGGAGAATTCACGTTGATCCATCAAGGTTGATAAAGAGCTCGACGAGAATTTTGATGAAGAAAAAGGGCTTTCAACAAGTATATAAACTGGCATGCGATTTCTTTATCATCACACTTAAAAAGATTATTATGTCGACGCGGACGATATCGACGCAATGAGATGGATAGGTGCTTTTGTGAGTCTTGAAATAAAAGCATCGAAAGTTGATTTTGTCATCTGTCATCAAATAAGGACAGAGATAATCGACTAATTGGACAAATATATTTTCGAGGTAGTACAGAACTGCGTCCTGCGCTTGCGCACTACTGGGTCGCACGAACTTGCGATTGTGTGCTAAATACGACAACAAATTCTTAAAGCTGAGGAAAAGGTTTTGGTATTCGTTCTTCATAATATATTTGGTTGTACAGGCTGCCAACCACACATTAATAAAGAAAATTGAATTAAACCACGCAAAATATTGAAAAAAATTAAATTAAATATTCCAAAAGTTTCAAGCGAAAATCTAAAACGTAGCTGTTTTAAAAATTTTATAACGTTGGACAAGTTTAAAAAAAGGGTTTTTTATGTTTCACCCTTTTAAAAATCAAGTATGCAAAGTCTTGCCAGAAGTTGTTTTGACAAAGAATTTGAAAAAAAAAACACTTATAATAATTTCAAAAACTAAAATTTTACAAATGATGATATGCAATCTTTCTTAACACGTTCTACCCGGCGCATTTAAGCAATGTTTCTATACGAATTGCGTGCACGAGATGACAAGTAAAAAATAAATTTTACTTATTCTGAAAACAACTACCAAAAATAGAATTTTATAAATCCCCACAGTATTTTTTAATGCACTGTGTCTCTTTGCAGTATGGTTTTTAAAATAAAAGTATAAACATTTGTGTATTGCCAGTGGTCCGCGATACCAGACAAATGAGTTTGCCTGTGAACCACCGGTCGGTGGTCCACGCCGAGTAGACCGTGTTAAGCAACTTGGGACTTCTAAAATACAAAATTTCGTCGATTCGTGTAAGCCGTTAACGAGAAAGTCGGTTAAAAAAAAAAAACGATACTATGGGAGGTACCCTTTTCAGACTTATTCCAAAAAGGGTTTTACATCATAAGAAAGACAATCTAAAACCAATTCTTCACACAAATTTAATCGAAATCGTTGGAGCCGTTTTCGATAAAAATTGGGACTATCATCAGTTCAGTTGTATCGCAGGTACCGTTATTTCAAAACCTAGAAACTCAATTCCAAAAATCAGGCTGCAGATCCATACACAGGCAGACAAGGACAGACTTACTTTTTTCGTAATCTCTATCATCGTAATGTCATGTTTAAGGGGGGAAGCTGGTATACAATTTTGAAGAAACCGAAATTTTTTTTTTCTTAAAACGTACTTTGGGGTCTTAAAAATAACATACCAAAGGATGGATGCCGACAAAAATGTCTAAATGCCCAAACGCAGGCATCGCAGATTAAAGATATATATAATCATTTAATATGATTTTATAGTACTTAAAACTGGCCGAAGACATAACTCGAGGAAATTTTCACCGATCTATACGAAATTCTGACAGTACATTTAAAATATCTTTCTCCGGAGACGTACGTAAGATTTTTTTTTTTATATTGCATAGTTTTTTTTTAATCAACAATTTTGTCGTTTTTTTATAGTGAAAATTTTAATTTTTTGTTCAAACGTGCATCAAATCGCGAAAAACAAAATATCGAAAAAATTCTACGAACGTCTCTTGATGTTGTTATGTAGAAACTAAAAATGTTCTGGATTTTGTTCCAAGACCAAAATTAAGGAGGTTACATCTTCGGCCATTGACCCGTCTAAAAAATGAGACGCCTCCAAACAAATGCTGGACAGCCGCCATTTTGAAATTAATTGACAAGAAAAAATTTGTATTTGTACATATATTTAAATCTAAATTATAAAGTCTCTTTCACAGATTTTCGATTGATCTTTTTGTTGAGTCACAAACAATTCATAAATTATGCCCATTTTTTCACGCTCTAGACCAGCTTCTAACCTTAATTGTTATCTAAATTTTTTTTGTGCACAATTGCAAAACTTTTCTTATAGTACCAACAATCCCAAGCAAAAAAAGTCACAACTACGTCAGCATTTATTGTACTTTTGTTTCCTACAAGTGCAAATAATAAAGTTATTAGTCGTATAAAAAAATGTACGGGTGGACAAATGAGGATGGAAAATATTCAATGAATGGGGTTCTCTGGCAATCAATTGCCTGATGTAGACGAAGATGTTGTCATAACAATTCTTGAAGAAAGAACTGAATCAGGTCTGAATCTTTAGTGCAATACTACGTTTTTAATGACGCTTACTGGTAACTGCTAACCTTTTTACGGAGATTAAAGAAGATATGATAGAAGATCATATTAATTTGTAGTACGACAATTCTTCAGAGAAAAAAAACATTTTTTTTTAAATTAAATTAAAAATTATTTCTATTTAAAGTCGTATTTTTTTTTTATTGTTTTAAAAAAAAAAGAAAAAATTTTAAGAATTTTTTTTAAACTGTTAGTCTTATGATACCCTTAAAAATGTTCGTATAATTTTTTGTCATTGTGAATCATCATGATAAGCCTTTAGTATGTTCTGACACGCTCGAGTATTTGAAAATGGCGAGTTTTTTTTACATTTTCAGAAGCTCGCTGTGAGGTTACGTCACTTGCAATTCAGCCTAAGAAACTAGAATATTTAGAGAGTTCAGTGAACATATCCTCTGAAAATCTTATTCGAGTAAATTTTTATTTTAAATTTTTTTTTCATCTCTTCCGCATGGCCAACTCTAACAACGCAATTTTATGTCAAAAACATGTTTGATTATTAAATACCTGACACACTTATGTATTTCCGTGTCAATGTTGTCTACTTGTTTAAATTTGGAAAATATTCAGGTGCTTTCCCTCAGAACTAAAAGGGAAAATATTATATTACCATTTATTGTTCCTATCATCTAATGTACCTACCAACTCTAGTTTATTTCCGCAACGCTCGAGTAAATTTACATTTCGCATCATGGACTCTCATAATATAAATCAAATGCTCTTTCTGCTTTAAAAATCAATAAATATTGCTTTTGATGATATACCTACCAATCAAGTCTTTTTTACGAGAGTTGTAAGAGTTGTAATCAACGTCAACATGAAACATGTTTGGTTGTAGAGGTTATTGCCTCAATCATTAGAGAGTACCTAATGCTCAACGCTCTTATTCCACGTTGAAGGACAAATTTGCATATTTAGGTGAAATTTTACTGGTTGATTAATCACTTCAAGCTGACACTACATCTCGTGTTACGTACTTCTTTTGCTCAAGTTCGTGGGTTCAAAAGAAATTCGAAGAAAATATAATCTAATTGAAGATGTTGAGACTCAAAAATACGAGTATTTCTCTTTAAAATAAAATTAACATAAAGTTAAAGTTTAAATTGTTCAATCGCAATTTTGCCAAATGACAAGTTTCATCCGAAACAGTTTTTGAATTTTGAATTATACGTGTAAGGTACTTTTCAAGAACCTTACACAAACAGAGCCACACCCTTTCAATCTCATGTTTCAAATACTTCAAGAGAGTGTCAAAATTAAAGTCCCACATTATCCCTTGAGCAATCGTAGACTGCAGTGAAAATCGTAATATGTTCTTCTTTCATGTTTTGTTATCTTCAGCACAAGTATGAAGTTCAAACGCGAGTTTACAGTAACTTCTCCTCTTCATGTGCGATTTACTGCCTATTTTCGCTTCCTCACACATTCAGTCTTCAGGCGAGGATATTATTTTCAATCCGCTTTATTTGTATCTTAATCAACTTGGATCGTCTTTTTATGACTCCATGGAAATATTCATCGCTTTCGCTTCAAAAAACGCAGTAAGAAAATTTCTCGTGTGAGTGAATCTTTTTTTATTTGCACTTCAAAATTTCATAAGCTCCCTACTCTCCTCAGGCTCCATATAGCATTTCGCACCAAATATGAAGACTCCTTTCAAGAAAAGTACTAAAATATGACAACAATCAACTTCGTTTCGGCGCGGAGCTTCGGTGTAAAATTAACTTTTTTTTGCACACTCTCGTAAGTACCTACCAACTTTACGCGTGAGATTTTCCTTATTATACACCACTGATCTGGATTCTTCTAGGATATACAGAAATTGTAAAGGATGAGAGTTGAGTTTCTATACATAAAACAGTTTAATACACTTTTTTCCAGCGAAAATGTTGTTTTTTCCGTGTGATTTTTGAGGTGTAAGGAAATTCCACTGAAGTAGTTTACTGCTTGAGGTAGCATAAAGCTGTTAAACTCCTGTAGATTATTTATTTGCAAAAACCGTCTCAGTCATTTATTTACTAAGATAAGAGATCAAAGCAAAAAGAAAGTTTTGGGAGAATCTGAAAAACTCTCTGCTTTTTATATACCTCAGTGATTAACGAGAAAGCTAAGCAGTGTTTTGAGATTCAAATTTGATGGACAACTGAACTGTACCCAAATGCGTCCTGTTATTTGTTGACGACCATTTTATGAAGTCATAAAAAGAAGAAATGATAAATGTCGTGTCACCGTAAAATAAGAAATACAAAGTAGTCCTTTTGATTTTGTCTAAGGAAAACAACTACGTTTTTGCAAGTTTAAGAAAAACATTCTTCTCAACTCATGTCATTTGGCAAAGTAGTCGCTCCTTCTCTTGAAAATTTATTTGCCCATGTCAAGGTGTAGCTTGAAATACCCATGTTAGGAGCATTGTCAAGGTGAAAGCATACCTCACCTTGTCTTTTTCAACGTCCAAGGAGAGATTTTTAAGTACGCATTAGAACGAAATGTTCAGGGTGACAGTTTATTTTCCTTTTTATTTATGTGTCTCTGAATACTGTAAGCGGTAATGTGAAACAAACATTGAAAGCATTTAAAGAAGTTCTTGCCTTAATTTTGCCAAAAAAATGGTCCGGATCCTACCCATAGTTACACGAAAATGAGCTTAATCGTAAAAAAAGTCACACCGTCTACTCGAAGAAGGATAAGGATTTAAAAGATATCGTTGATGCGAACACTTTGGATGGACAGAAAAAGTGTACTATATCACTGCTCGCTCCTTTTTTCTAATTGCCCAAGCTTTCGTCTACCCGCGAATTGGATGCCTGTCTAGGGCACCTTTAAATGCTGTGAAATATTGATTTTAGCTAGCCTGATGTCAAAGGCTATCTACGGAAATTCAGATTAAATTCTTTGGATATCTCATTTTCTCTCAGTTTGAGAAAAGGGTTGACTTTGTCATTTTATTCAGAGTTACTAATTAGTATGAGCACTGCGAATCCTTTTGCTTTTCAAATTATCTTAACTGTTAGTGTTTTTGTTTATGGTTCGTATTCGTACAGATGGAAATTCTTGCTGTATGATAATTTGTAGAATAGTCTCTGCTTTTTTTTTCAGAAAATCAAAACCAATTTTGTTTAATGATGGGCTTTGCAGCCTTGTCAGACTCTAAGCATTCTGTCACTCTGTTTCTTGAGGTGTTTAGACGAATTTAAAAATTTTACAAATTGAAAATATCCCTTTTCTTTGCAAATTATTTTCATCAGCTTGAACAGTCACCTAACTCAAAGGTTGTGCGACACTCATGGGACAGTTAGTTCTAATTTTTCGTTTATTTTTGCCCGATGAGGAATGAATCTTTATTTGCTTCCCACGCAGCTGCTGTGTTTTGAGCTTATATAAATTTCTATGTAAGAGCTTTTCCTTATTGAACAACTCTTCCACTTGTCTGATTTGTACTAATGATACATTAGCAAGTGCGTACTTGTACAGAATATGGTCGATAATCCGGGGAAAGCTACATATTCTACTTTTGTTTTTTTCAAGGTTTGTTGCAATGTCAAATATTGTAGACTAGCTTTGGTAGTCTAGGGGCTGCTAAGCTTCAATCTGAGCTCTGCTCTTGAAGTAAAAGTGAAATTACAACAACCTTACTTCCATTTACTGAGCTTCAATATTGAAGAGTGTTTTTTTAGACCCAATAAATTTTTAATTTTCACATATAATTTAATATTATAGCCAAGAATTTAGATTTTATATTAAGATGAGGACTCTCATCAAGTTTAGAAATAAATTGGCGCCGCAGCTGGCTCAAATAAATTCCGGCTTAGAGGCCCAATATTCGACGACTTTTGCAGCATTTAAGGCCATATATTCGTTTCCAAGGCGTCAATCGTCTCGGGCTTATCTGCGTAGATAATCGACATCGCATAATTCGACAAAAAATAGTCCAGTTAAATCGACCGACCTTGGGAGTTACTCACAGGTTTTAAACCGAACACACGCAGTGGCGTGCGGCTTCAACTCTTCCACGATGAAACTGAAACGAAACCGAGCATAAATCTAGTGACGAAACATCCTTTGCAACGGACTATTTATTTATCTGAGTTCTCCAGCTTAGCATTAGCCGAAGAGTATGTTACAAAGATTCCTTAGGTGGAGAGCCGGATATACCATATAGGCGGACTAGGCGGCGCCTAGGGGCCCCCACAAATTGAAAATTTTTTAGAAAAATTATTTAAAAATATAGAATACTGCAAACCGAAGAACAGTAACCCACGTAGTCCAGCTCGTGAGATTGTTTATAATTATATTTTGCTAACCAGAGAGCCCTAACCCACGTAGCCCATCTCGTGAATATTTATTAATAAGTAATAAAAACTTAAACTGCAAACTAGAGTGCAGTAAACCACGTTGTCCAGCGTGTAAATGTTTATAGTTGGATGGTCTTTTGTTACTTAGTTAGTCGTCCAACTTTACTTTTCAATAAATTTTCACAAATACTTTACGTAATCGTCGCCAAAAATATGATTTAGCTTACTGCCAAATGCGCAACAAGTCCTTTCTGGCATACGAAACTATTTATTTTAATTAAATTATATTTTTTTTATATTTTCGTTATCAAATACGGTTTATATGAAATATTTCACGATTTGAATAGTTTCTAGTTTACTTTATCAGAATTGTCTGTCGAAGTTCAAAATCACACAAGATGGAAAAGCGTTCGTTCAGATCAAAGTCTTTCCAACTATGTATCTAGTGTGAAATGCTTTATGTATTGAAAAATGGTCAGGTTTTTTTTACTTTCACCACGAAAAAAATGGCCGCAAAAGCGAAAGCTAAGGGTAGGGCTAGACATTAGTAAGATTCTGTGAATAATTGAAAAAATTGCTATCGTAGTTTTTCCAAACTGGTAGTTACATTTTTTGATATTTTTTGTAATGAATTTATTATTATTGCTGTATTAAGATTTTTATTTATACTTTTTCTTTTCAAGCTCATTCCAAAGCTATGATTTAAAGGTCGTATGTAAAAGCACGATTTAAACAAATTTTGAAATGTTTGTTTAATTTTGGAAAGGCATGAATGTGAATACTAGCAGTCAGCACATAACGTCAATTCTTTTCATTCACAAATTTAAGCTAATAGTGCTTTGATTTCTGATTAATGCTATACTTTTTCGTGTTTTGTAACTGTTCACTGGCAATGATGATAAGAATAATAATAATAATCATAATAGTTATTACTCTTATTTTAGCTTAAGCATACCTTTTTGACACAGTTCTAATCGAAAACTATTAATTTCAATCACTGTTTCTAACAGATGGTTTGCTTGAAATAAAATAGAATAAAAGCTTATGATTACTGCAGTGCTAGAAAAAACTCCCCTATTCTTACTAAATCTACTATTATCAAACGAACATTTGTTGATCTGACATATTAAACGAATAGAATATTGGAAAAGTGGAATGCGAAAATGAAAACAACATTTTTCACAAAAAGTTTTAAGGATTATAAAACGCTTTCAAAATACAAAAAGTCAATCAGACGTGGCCTTAGTGGTGGAAGCCTGTACTCAAGTGGTAGTGGTAGGCCCCCACAAAAATTCCGCCTATGGGCCCTAAAAAAGTAAATCCGGCACTAGGTCAAATTAATTAAAAGTTAAGATTAAAATGATGTAGACTTAAAGCTAGAATATTATCCGCTGGATCCTAGGCACCAGTCATCTCAACTCATCAATTAAGGGCATTGATCAGACAAAAAAAAAAATAAAATCGTTTAACATGAGGAAGTAGTTAGAAAGTATGCAATCCACCATTTTGCAGCAGCGGCCATCTTGGATTTGCAACGATAGACCGTTTACAATGCGTCAGCGGAAAGCTCAATTGGTCTATGTCCACTTTTTTTCGAAAATGAACTAATGATGTAGGTTTACTAAATTGGGTATGCTCTTTCTGAGTCTGAAATCTGTTTTAGTCTATCTTTTATATTTTTTCAGATGATGTACATCCATTTTGTTCTAAGAGCCAAATTTTTCGTGTTAAGTTTATTCCAAATTGATCTAAGAGACATCATTTTATGGAAGAGAATAATTTTGCATACACATTCAGAAAGTAATTTTGTTCTAAGCGCCAAAAAATTCTTTATTGATTATTGGACTTAAAACAATACATGAAGAAAAGAGTAACATAGATTTATTGCAGGAGCATATGATCAATCGTTCTAAAATCTAAATCCATGTTTTTGTTCTAAGTCCACTTTTTTTTTTAAGGAGAATGCATACTTGTATGGTAGCTTGTTCTCTGTCCATTTTCGGGTTATTTGCTTTCTAGATTATTTAAAAATATAGTGGGAAAGGATTTATAGCGATTTGTTAATAGTTTTAGAAAAAAAATGGCAAGAGAACAAAAAAAAAATTACATGAGCAATATATGAGCTAAGAAAATGTGACTATAATTCAATTTAAATACAAAATATCGTCCCCCGTAAAATTTTGTTTTTGTGACTTAGACCAAATGAGCTTTCCGCTGACGATTTTGATAAAACCGCTTGAAAAGATCCCCGCTGTTAAAAAACAAATTCAAGTAGTTTTGCTTTATGATTATGCTGTCTAATGTTTTTTAACATTTCAACAGTATAAGTTTGAAAAAATAGTTTGTAAGAGATTTATATGAAATGAGTTTCAAAACATCATCCATATTATTTGCAAATGGCTAGAGACAAAGTGAAGTTCCAAAAAAAGATACTGAAATGAAAACACAGGTTTGGTTTACTAAGGATATGTTCATGTTCGTTCCATAAAATAAAAGATAAGAACATGATCATGTAATAAATAAACTTAGAAAATAATTTTTCTGCCTATTGCGAGGAATTGATTTATTCCTTCGAAAGTAATTTAATCACTCTTATGAGTAGTCCTTGAGATGTGTTAAGCAGGTCCCCGAGATTAAATGAGGTTTGTTGCTGTATTAATTTTTACTTGCGATTATAGGTACTATAAGGCAAGTCTTGCAATCGTGCAAAAAAAAAAATTTTGAGATAACAATTAAACATGACATTACGATGATAGAGAATACGAAAAAAGTGGGTCCTGCAATTCTGTCTGTCTGTCTGTGTGTCTGTCTGTCTGTGTGTCTGTGTGGCTGTGTGTCTGTCTGTCTGTGGGTCTGTCTGTATATGGATCTACAGCCTGAACCGCTTGACCGATTTTCTTCAAAATTTGCAGTTAGGGTTTGTTTGGCATCCTACAGAGGGGTTTTTGGAATTGGGTCTCTAGGTCTTGAAATAACGGTACCTGCCATACAACCGATATGATAATACTTATTTTTCTCGAAAACGGCTCCAACGATTTCGATAAGATTTTCTGTGCAGTATTAATTTTAGATTGTTTTTCTTATGATTAAAAAAAAAGTTTTAGTAAAAGTCTAAAATCGGTACCTCCCATAGTACCGTTTTTTTCAAAACCGACTTTCTCGTTAATGGCTGACACGATCCTGACGAAATTTTGGATTTAAAAAAAAGTAGGCTGTTTTAGAAAGACTGCATACCAATATTTAAAAAAAATTAGTTTTGGAAATTTTTATAAATTTTTTAAAAAAACTTTGATTTTTGGAGATAGCTTCAAAACTTTAACTTTGATTTTTTTCAAATTTTTTGTCAAATTAACTTCTAGCAAGATCTAAAACTTTGCATACTTGAATTTTAAAAAACAGTTTTTCAAAAAAAGTGAAAAATAAAAAACCGTTTTTTGAAAAAACTGGTCCAACGATTTTGATTAAATTTTCATCATGCATATGTATTAGCAATTGCTAAAGGATGGCGTTTTTAGAATTTTGCTTGAAACCTTTGAAATATTTAATTTAATTTTTTCAATATTTTGCGTGATTTAATTAAATTTCCATAATTAATGTGTAGTTGGCAACCCTGTACCACAAAATATATTATGAAGAGCTAATATCAAAACCTTTAACTCAGCCTTTAGATTTTGATATCGTATTTAGAACACAATCGCAAGTTCGTGCGACCCAGTCGGGCCCATTTTTTTTTATTCAAATGCAGAGTGGCGAACAAAGTTTATAAGGCAAGGTTACTCCAAACCATTTAGAAAAAATCGAATTTTTTTTCATAAATTGTTACTGTATACTCGTAGAAATAATATAGAATTATTTCGAAGGTCAGAAAGACCGAGAAGCAGGTAGAAAAGAGTGGGGAGCGCTGCGGTAAGTCCGGCCGCTCGAGCCTTCGCATTTTTCTCCGGACCACGTTTTTTTGCATGAATGACACTATCATTTCAAAACTATTGCACTTACCGATATGAACTAAACGGCATTTTACTCTTAAGATGTCTGGCTATGACGTATGACCTCATTATTATAAAAAGTTATAAGCAATTAAAAATGAAAAAAATTAAAAAAAAATTTCAAAAGTCCGTAATTTTGTTTTTTTTTTTTCATTGAAAATGTTTCATTCTACTTGGCCATAGCCGATTCGTTACAGAACATGAAACCGTTTTGTTTTTTGCTTTCAGATAATTCTTTTCCAAGAAATGATGTCATCCATCTACGAATCAGATGAGTTTCAGCAGCCATTTTGAAAAAAAAAAAAAAAAAATTTCAAGTAGTTTTATATACCTATGTGCTTTCATATGTAAAAAAATTGATTGCTCAACATGTTTTGTTCTATAAATAAAACGTATTGAAAAAAATTATGTTTTTTGGAGTAACCTGGCCTTAATAGTACTCGTAGTTTGTAAACTATTTCCCGTCAGAGGTTGGTCAAAAAGTAGAGTGGTCTACCTTATTTTTCACATTTTGTGACTCTTTTGCTATTGGGAATATTGTAGCGATCATGTAAAATTTTAGCTCATTACTTCAAGTTGAAGCTGGTGGTGTTCTTAAACCTCTTGCTCTGGGTTGTGATTAAATTACTGTATACTTATAAGATTATTTCATTGAAGCACTTAATCATGTTGAGAAGGTAAAAACTAACAACATCTTCAAATTTGGGCAACGCCAACGACAGGAGATAGGAGATTTTCAACTGAAACGACTGGAATTGGTTCTCTTTGAGAGATTTCTTAAACATGCGGTGTAATATCAACGTACACCATATACACCACATTTTTTTCACTTCTATTACTCAATATGCGATGTAGAGCTACGAAAGAGTATTCGGTTTTCTCTGAGAAATTTGTTCAAAAATGCGTTGTAATACCACCTACACAAACTACACCCTGGGTGCATGTAAACATGTCCCAAAATAAAAGGTGGTGGGTGCCTCTTAAAATATGCGTTTTTCGACCTCATATCGGGCCAACCTTCGAGACTAGATATAATTTTCCGATTCATACTAAAGAAATCTCAAATTATTTTTCTTGAAGCACGATTTATTCTTACTAATTGAATGGATTTTTAAAAATTCTTAATAAAAATTAATAAGTTTCTTAAAATGATTTTCAATAGTTGTTGGATATTTTGAAAAGTTTAATATAGATTATAAATTTTTAGTAGACGTGTCTACGCACCCGAGCTTACACGATTTATTAAATTATAAAAAGATTTCGTTCGTTCGTTTAGCAAAACCTGTTTGAGTAATTTGAGTGCAATAAACAAGTCGTGTGTCTCGTGATGCTTCGTTTAAAACGAAACCATTCAATCATTTGTGTTGAAAACGGTAATTGCTTTTTTTTTATTAACCAGTCTAGAACGAGTTTATTACTATTATTTGAGGTGGAAGCATTATGGCGTTTACTAGAATCAACACGAGACAGTGTACGGATGTGGACACTTCCTTTTTTAGTTGCTTAAAATAGTTCAAAATATCAAAGCAAATAAAAAATTGTCCGAAGAGAATAGCATTTTCTTTCTACGTTTGTATTAACAATTGTGAAAAACTCATGTTCTTAAATTTGTTTTTAATGTTATACTTTTAGGAGTAGAAAACGAAACATGCAGTTGTCTTTTATTTTCGTTACATCACTATAAATATTATTCAAAGCTTTGCATCTCTCTCATATTTCCGTACTGCAAAAATCCATCATCTTTTTCAGTCTCTTCCGTCAAACATTCACCAAACCTCAAACATTTTAATTGGTTCCCTTCTCCAAAGTTCATATTTCAAGCATGACTGCTTCCGTTGCAAAGGAAACAACATTTGAATGTACATGCACGTATCCTGTTGCAAAGAACAGAAAAAATAAAAAAAAAAACAGTTAACTCTCTTCCACTCAACACCCATCGTCTCGCCGGAACCAAGGAAGAAAGTTATTATTGTTGAAAGGGTAAACCGTGTAAGCATCAAAATTAGCAGCAGCACCAGCAGTTATTTTACATTAACAAAACAACAGAACTTTTTTTTTCTGCAGAAAGCATATGCCCTCTTTGATATGCGATTAATTTTATACATGTAGGTTAAGCTCAACACAAGCGGGTGAACGCCACATCCAAACGAAATGGCCTTGGCCAGTAAATAAATGAATTGAAAACACAGCATAGACCAGATGGTTTGTGCGCTATGATCATCATACTACACAGTACACCCACACACTAACGCAAGTAGACCCACAAATATTTAGATCCCTGAATGTAAATCACAAGAAGACATCGAAATCCAACAAGTGCAACTTCCATGATACAGCGAGATTCGAAACAGAAAGAAAAAAAATTGAATCCACTTTAAGGACTCATTAATGTTTCGTAGTAAAAGCTTATTAAAGCGAAATGAGAATCTAATTAAAAATTGAGTGCACGCTCAGGATATATAATTTCTCATTATGATTCATTTCGGTTGGTTGGATGGAGGATAAAAAAAACCAACAAAAAGACTTTTTTTTTCTCAAAAAAGAATTCCTGTTACTCGTGTAGGTTGAGATTAGGGTTAATCTGGAGATAAATGTTGCAGTGTTGTTTTTTCTTCTTTAAGAAGATGTAACCAGAAAGAAGGCAACCCTAAACTAAGTAATCACATTGAGTTCATATTTCAAAGGATTTTCCTATTTGTTGTTTGCTTGTTGGAAAACTGGTGGTTTTTTTTCTCTGCTCTTAGCTCATAGATTGCTCTTACTATGTGAATACAAAAAAAAAAAATGAGAAATCATAAGTAAGCACTAAATGCTTATAAATTTCAAGATTAACCTGGTTGAAGGGATTTTGCGTAGTAAAAAGGCTTAGAGTAAATTGTGCGGCCCGATTTATTTGAGTGGCAAATGGCAATAAGGGCATGAATAAAAGGATTTAAGTAAGGTACCTATGTATAAGAAAGTGATGAAGATATAAGTAGATTTTATCAAGACTGTAAGCTTTGCTAAGTAATCTGGTTGAATGAGATTCCAAAGAAAAATGTTAATGTATTTTTATTTGACATGTCGATTCTTCAATCGCAAAAACTTGGATTGAATAAGTTGTAAATTCGATAAGTTTTTTTGAGGAATATAAGATGAATTAAATTCTTGACGGAGACAGCCAGCGTTTGTTTAACCTTCCGTTAGTCGCGCCCTTTTTCAACCATCGATAGTCGCGCTGCACCTGTCAGGTGCTTTCTGTATTCTTACACAATAAAACGTTTTCTAAGTGTCCCATCGCATTATAAGTGCATAAATTAAGAAATAATAAACACAATTTAAGTATATATATATATTTCATTGCAGTTAAAATGAATAAGTAAGTAAGAAGTATCAAAAAACAAGAAGTAAAATAATTGTAATAGAAACAAACAAAAAGCTAGAAATTCACTAGAGCAAAATAAAATATCACAAAAACTTATGGAAATTAACAAAAACTATACAATTATTATACACTAATGCATTTGAAAAGAAGTAATAATAAGTAACAAGTAACAAGGACCAATTTACAAGTAAACAGTAATAAGTAACAAGTAAAAAAAAAACTTACCTTAATAGTCGCACTGCACCCCTGAGGTGTTTTTATGTCTATTATACCACTGAACTGATCAGGACGAAGGTCGAGGTAGTCCTGATCTTTAGAACGACGGAAGTTAGGAGGGTTAACGAAAGAACGGGGCGCTAAAGTAATCTGTATTACTTTGGCGTATAAAAGAAAAAATGTATGCACCTGTGAGGTGCACGCGACTAACGGAAGGTTAAACAAATCTGGATTGAGAAAATGGCGAGTGTATGACGATGGATTGAAAGAATATACTTTAACTATTGATTAAACCTAAAAGTACACCCCATTTTCGACCTTTTTTAAATTAGTTTTACTCATTTAAATGCATCTTTAAATTTATGCTTCGTCAATTGTTGCGACCATCTTTAAAATTATCTTATTTCCGGCAGGAGTATCCACGTTCAGCGAGCATTAACGATTTCGCTTTGGCTTAAGTAACCTAAACTTGTAAAAATGAGTAGAGAAACCAAATAAGTAGAATAAGTCTTTGAAACTTGTACAAATATCTATAGTACTTTGCAATTTTATAAAGGATTTGCAACCTCCTCAAAGGACTACAGGAAGTTTTACTGAGGTTAACAAAAAGGTTTCGGTTGCGGCCACAATAGTCGCAACAGGTTCAGTTGTTCAGAGTCATGAATTGATTCTATTGTTGGAATTAGTAAATCCGTTTCCCATTTTTGTTTTGTGTTCGCAATATAAACTAGGTTGTGAAAAAAAACCGTGCAGAATTGTAACATATCTTAAATGATCAAAAGACAGAGTTTTGAAATAATGATTACTTTGTGTAATGGATTACAGGTTCAATTACAATTACATGTAATGGGTAATTGAAAATTTTCAATTACAATTACATGTAATGGTTAATTGAAATTTTTCAATTACCCATTACATGTAATTGGAAAAGTAATGCTTTTTTCCAAGTAATTGAAGAAAACACACCGCTAATTACTTTTTTAGTAATTGATTACTTCAATTGTAATGCATTACATACTTTTCAATTACAAATACGTATATATAAATTTTTTTTATTCATAGTCAATGGTTATTATTGTTTTAATCTACATTTTGAGCAAGATAATCACGAAATCGCACTTTATTCTCCAACTTTCTGACAGTTTTTCACCAATAACTTTGTATTGTAAGGAGTTGCCAAAAATGATCCAAAGGAGGGATTCAGAGAACACCCACCCTCCCCAACAAAATAATAGAAAACACAATACTCTACGACAATTAGTAAATGAGAAAACGGCTTTTGAAAGTAGAAATGTTTTTCTTTTCAAAACGGCGGACAACGCAGAAGTTTTTGTTGTTATAATTTCTGAATTCAGACTCTCCAAATGCTACTCTTCACTAAAAATGAAAGAATTTAACACAGTACCTGTTCAATGCTTTAATTTCGTTCAATTTTGTTTAATTTTAAAAATGTAATTGAGCAAATTAGATGATCAATTACATTTTTGTGTAATGGTTACTGAAAAAATTAATCATTACAGCAATTTTTCAATTACTTGGGTTTTCAATTACATATAAGTAATTGAATTCCAAGTAATTGAAACTTTTCAATTAAAAGTAATGGGTAATTGAATTTTTCAATTACAATTACATATAATGGTTAATTGAAATTTTTCAATTACAATTACAAGTAATTGTAATTGAAATTTTTAGTAATCATTATTTCCCAACTCTGTCAAAAGGTATGTTAAAGTGATTCCCTTGTTACTCGACTCTTGAACTCGATTAAGCAGTCTTTTGTTAATTGAGTATACAAATATAGTTTACTTATTTCCATTAGCCTATGATTTTTAGAAGAAAACGTTTTCATTTTGATAGGAGAAATGGTCCACTAAAACTGAGTCCCATTTTCTGCCAGATTCAAATTTATTTTCAGCTGACGGTGCACTTAATTTTTATTTTTTTTTTTAACAATTATAGTTCAAGGCTCGGTAACATTTTTTTTAGACGTTTAGATTTTCCAGGTAGATAAGGCGACGGAGACCTAAGGCTAAATTCGAAGATTGTAACCCTGAAGTGGGAAGTTTATTATCTTAGTATCTTCTTCGTCAAGCAACGTTAATATAGTAAAGTACAATATTTAAATTTTTAAACGTGCTGGCAGTAAAACCCCGGAAAATAAAAGTGAAGTCAGTTTTTTTTTCATCTTTAGAGCGGTTTTTGAGCAGCAAAATTTAACTTTTAACATGAAATAAGAAATTTTTTTTAAAAATTTGAAGCCGAAGAACTTTTAACAAATATAGTTAAAAGGTTAATTGTGCTCTTTGAAAACGCGAAAATAGTAAATTATTTGGACGAAGAATATAACTTTTAATGACTATAATACAACCCAGCGTAGAAAACATAAAACCATTTCAGCTGTTGCCTATTTTGGTTGTAAAACAAGAAGCAAATAAAATTTGTTATTTGACGTGTCTATATGCGCCTTAAACGAGTGGGTGGGTTAGGTTAGGTAGAATAGGCTGATGGTTGATCTTATTTCCGCAAACCTTAGATCAATGTAGATCCACTGTGATACGCTGGAGTATTGTCACGTCCTAAAAACCTATGAGTTTATGGTTGATCGATTTTTAACCATTTCGTGGCCTTACCGTTTCCAACTTCCATTTTCTAGCCGTCGCGGTCGCGTCTGTATAAATTGATGTAGACGTCTCGTTCATATTAGGTGTATAATTCTCCCAATCCTCTATATGGGGAGCTGGTTGAGAAGGATTTCTTAAAGTCCAGGTATGGAGCTATGTAATCCGTGCAGATAATGTCGTCTGTGCATGTTCTGTTTGGCTGGTTTTCCAGGCATTAAACTGATTTAGTCTATATGCCCTTTTTGCTGCCGATTCTTAAACATTAAATCAAGGTGCAGTTCTCTTATTATTTTCTGCCCATCATCGCTTATATCGGAATTTTCAATAAGAGCTCTACAAAAGTTTTTTTTAGATAAAACAAATCAATGAAGTTCTTTATTCCTGTGAAAGTACGTTTGATGCCATTATGTATGAATTTCTATTTCTTTTGCATGGTCACCACGGGCACGCTTGCAGAAGTCCAGACGCTGAATCCAATTTTCGACGGTTTTCAAGCATAAATTGCCTAGCCCCACGGGAAATAGTCTAACGGCATCAAATCGCACGACCGAGGCGGCCAGGCGACTGGACCATTTCGTTAGATAACACGTTCTCCAAACTTGGTTTCCAATAAATTGATTGTGACATTCTCTGTGTGGCTTGTGGCGCTGTCCTGTTGGAACCACATGTCCTCCAAGTCCATATCATTCAATTGGGGCCAAAAATATTCAGTTATCATTAAACGGTAGCGATCCCCATTCACAGTAATGTGCCGGTATTGATTTCATCACGGAAGAAGTACGGCCCAATGACGCCGCCGGCCGGTGTAATTTTTTAGGGATGCAATGATGACTTCTGGAGTACGTTTGGATTGCTGCCTGACCAATACCGCATATTTTGTTTATTGTCGAAGCCATTGAGCCAGAAATGAGCCTCATCGCTGAAGATGATTTTTCGATGAAAATCCGAATCATTTTCAAGTTGTTGCTCAGCCCAATTCACGAACATACGACGCTTCTGGTGGCTTCAGTTTCTGGGTCAATTCAATCTTGTAAGGATGTAGGCCAAGATCTTTTCGCAAAATTCGCCACAACGACGTCACAGAGATGCCCAATGCTTGAGAACGACGTGTGAGAGACACAATTGAGCTTTCTGCAACTGAAGCCTTAGCGGCAGCAATATTCTCGACACTCCGCGCACTTCTTTGTCTCACTGGCATGGGAACATTTTGTACTGTGGCTGTGGATTCAAATTTTTCCACTAGACGCTCAATTGTTGATCTGCTAGGAGAATTATGACGACCATAAATTGGACGTAGCGCTCTTAACGTTGAGCGCACTGACTCCGAATTTCGGTAGTAAATTTTAATAATTTCGACTCGTTGTTGGCTCGTACATCTTTCCATCATAAAATGGCAAACCTTATTGAAGAGAAATGTCAAATGAGCGGTAAGAAATCTGTCGTCGTTTGCTGTCCCTGTCGCTCTACTTTTGTAACGTTCCTGTTGAAAAACCCTTTATTTATTTATGTCTGTTGACTATCAAAGAACATTATTTTCAATAACAATTTTTCGAAACCACTGACCACAGCTCTTGGGTTGGCGTTGTAACTCTGAATTAAAAAAGTTCCCCCCAAAACTAAAAAAAAAGTCTAATTATATTTAATTTTATTTTCATCACTCCATTATATTAATAACTAGATTTTTTCCACAAATAGAACAGTCAACAGTAAACAGTGAATTTTTCTCTAAAAAAAAGAACATTGCACATCCATGGGGTGTTTAGTTTGGTGTTGTTTGGTTTGTCCCAGTGAGACAAAAAAAAAAGAAAGAAAAAAGATAAAGATTCAAACCATAGTGTCACACTTGGGAAAACATTCTCTTTGGCTAAACGCAGTCTTCCTGTTTATTTTTTTATTTTTATTTTATAAAAACATATAACCTTCTGGTGGTAGAACAAACTGTTCAACATCGGTAAGGCAGACACTTTTGTTGGAGCGGTTTTATCCTTTCAGTAAATTCCTCTTTCATTTCTTTATTTTTTTCGCATTATCCCATGGTTTTCCTGATGTTGTGAACACGCCAGAGGGCAATAGGTTCAACTAATGTTGTCTTTGTGTGTCTGCGGATGCTTTTTGTACAAAAACAGCGCTTTGCCGCAAAAGTTAGCAAATGTTTACCGCAGGACTGTTTGTTTTGAACTTTTGTGGTTTTAGTCGTTTCCTATGTTTTCTAAGGACAGCCTCCCTTGTCTTTGTTCAAATGTTCGCCGCCTAGAACGTTTTGTAACTATTTAATCAGAGAAAAGAAGGTTCAATAGATGAACCTGGATGATATACTTTCACGAGGGAAGTGAGTGGCTCTTGGCCTTATTATCGAGCATTTTTTTTTTCCTACTTGAGGGAGAGGCATTTATTTAACAAGCGTGAGTTGGGTCGACACTTTTGATTTGTCATTATTGTTCTTTGAAGAAAAAGCAATTTGAAAGGTGTATTAGAAAGTTAAGTCATGAGGCACCAGAACGTGTTGGTGTTTTTCGGAAAGTCGAGTTGAATTCTCAAAACTGACCCATACTCTCAGGAAAACTACTTCGCATAAACCATAATCCCGACTAAATGTTGCTTTTCAATGATCTCATAGCACCAGATTATGGAATAGAGAAACTCAACATAGAAAATATCAACAAACATCGCACTACGCCGCGCCGGCCGTTCCTACTTAAAAACTTAGTAAATAGTACGCTCTGACAGTTTTCTTGACATATTTTAAAAGTCCGTTAGAGTGTAGGTATCTACTTTTATTGGTACTTCAATTTGATCAGCGCTACTAAAGTGGAAAACACTTTGATGAACTTCTAATTGGAGAAGTGAATTTTAATCAATAAAAAATGCAACATATAATCCCTCAAAATGCAATTAAGTTGATCCACAAATCATTTCTATAAAAAACTGTTTCGTTTTTCAAAATCAAAAAAAAACATTGTGTGGTGTGAAATCCTGATAAATTTTGCTTTCATCCATAATTTCAAGTGCGGTGCAACAAACTAACAACTGTCCAACCACACAGATATTGAATTAAAAACGTGGAATGAAGAGTACTCGTAGTTTATTACTCTTTCACTCCCACTGCTCTAATTCCTGTAAAATATACGACTACAGAAGCTTTGTACAGAATTTAATATTTCTCACAAAATTCAATCATAACTTTATAGAGCGTAAATTGTGTGTTTATTTTTGGTCTCCCGATTCTGTTTCAGCGATGGTTTTTTGTTGAGTGTGTGTGTGTGTTTGTGTATGTGTGTGTGTGTGTGTGTGTGTGTGAGTGAATAGCGAGAAGCGAAATGGCGAAAGCTTAAAATTAAGTCATGAAATGTTTATGGTTTTGTGTTGTTCCCAAGAGTGTTAAAGGTTTTTTATATTTCTATTGTTTTGTATCCAAATATTTTCATTAAGAATCCTTAACAAAAAACAACAGTAAAAGAATTTGACGGCCCATAAATAAAAAAGTAAATTGAAGCCAAATTGAATGGGGTTGGACGATGGGTATTATTGAGTAGCGAGATTCTGTCGTGTCTGAAAAGCTATAAAAAATGATTTAAAAAATTCAATGCAGTAAGTAATTTTAAGAAGCTTATTTTTGACGAATCCTGTGGAAATCCTATTTCAAAAAATTGAAAACAAAATTATGGTACACGAATGGCCATTGTTTTGACTATTGTGTCAGTTTTTAGGTTCTATCAATAAATCTATTAAACCTGGATTTATTTGGGTTGAGAGTTTTAGTAAAGTAAACAACTTTATTATCAACAAAACAAAGAAAAGAATATCTCACGGTCTTCAGTGCTTAGAATTATAGAAAAGAAGCTGCTGTGCCTTTTTTATGACAACAACGAGTGTTAAGGCAGACTCTCAGAGTCTGTCGCAGGGATTTTGTCTTGGCTGACAAAATCCCTGCGTAGGCTTTTCTATGTTTCACATTCCTCTTGGCTCTTCTTGTCCCTAAAAAAGGTGAATTTTTCTCCCCTTTCCAATTTATCAACGTTTCCAGTTGATAAATCTTTAACTCATGAAATATCTTGAAGAACGAAAGCTTCTTAGCAGTACGGCTTTCGTAGCAAAAGGTCCACTGGTGATTTGATGGCATATCAAAAAGTGGAATCAATCTTTGCACTGTTTGGGAGAAAGTAAGTTGATTGCACTTGACATTTCTAAGACATTTGATAGGGTTTGGCATCAAACTATTTTATCGAAAATTTGTGTTTTTGGTATTAATGAATCTCTTCTTCGTTGGATTAAAAAATAATTTTCCGACCGTTCAATGCAAGTTGTGTTGGATGGTTCCAGGGGTCCATTTTGCCTCCGACTCTCTTCCTTTTTTTCATAAACGGTCTTTTGTCTGAATCCTCTCAATTGATTTGCTGACGACTCATATGAAAATGACCAAGTTTTTGCATGACCACGAAGTAAGGCCAAAAAGACAGTAGTGTGTAAAAAGAAGCAAGAACTTTTGGTGTTTTGGAAAGAACATTAAGAGCTCTACCACGTCATCGCTTCAATATGAATTAATCCGCTGGTCCAGATGGTATCCCCGCCGTAATTTTTGAAGAGGTGTTCTTCTACGCTGGCAACACCACTGCCTTAGCTTTTCTATCTTTTCTATTCATCTGGGCTCTTTCCGAGCAATTGCAATAATGCATTCGTCCAGACCGTCCCTAAAAATGGCGAATTTTTCTCCTCTTCCAATTTCCGTCCAATTGCACTAAGTTCCCTACTTTCCAAGGTCATGGAGACTTTGATAAGCCGTCGACTTATGAAATATTTGAAGAACGAAAGCTTCTAAATGACCGTCAGTACGGCTTTCGTAGCAAACGGTCCACTGGTGATTTGATGGCATATCTCACCGAAAAGTAGAACCAATCTCTACATTGTTTTGGAGAAAGTAAGATTATTGTGCTTGATGAAGCATTTGATAGAGCTTAACATCAGGCTCTTGTTCTTCCTTGGACTAGAAATTACCTTTCGGACAGTTCAATGTGTTGGATGGTTCCAGGTTCCAAGTCTCATACTCACCTTATAAATGCTGGTGTGCCCCAGGGCTCTGTTTTGTCTCCGACTCTCTTCCTCATTTTCATAATTGATCTCTTCTATGAAACTTCTAATCCGCTTAACTGTTTTTCTGACGACTCGACCCTCAGCTTTTCATATTCGTTTCCAAATTCACGTCCCTGCTCTTCGGATGTGGAACTGGAACGGTTGCGTATGATAAGCTCATTGAATTCTGACCTTGACAGCATTGTTGCATGGGGTATTATGAACCGAGTAGAATTCAATGCTTCGAAAACTCAATGCTGTCTCTTGTCGTTGAAGCTTAACATACCCCCATTGCCATTATCCATGAATGGTACCTGCATCCAAGAAACCGATAAACTGTCAGTACTTGGTATGTGTGTAAACGATGATCTTCGTTGGAATGACCACTTATTTGAAGTCGCCAAAAACGATGCTAAATGCTTAGGCTTCTTGAGACAATGCAGGAAGTTCTTCACCCCTTCTGATCTGGCTACAATTTATAAGGCCTTCATCCGCCCAAAACTGGAGTATAACTCCCATATCTGGTCAGGTGCTCCTCAAACATCTCAGCGCCTACTTGATAGGTTACAAAATAGAGCGTTAAAATTGATAGGTGATAGTTCAATTGTAGAATCGATTGATTCTCTTGAACATCGTCGAAACGTTACCTGTCTCAGTCTCTTTTATCGCTTCACAAACAGTGCTCTAGTGAAATAGCCAGTTGCATTCCTCCCCTAAAACAGTTTAGCCGCAACACCCGCCTCGGTAGGAATCAAATATATAAAAGGGTGGCATGATGGTTAGCATGCCTGCCTGTTGACCCAGAGGTTCGTGGTTCGAATTCCAACAGAGGCAAACATGTTATTCCACCGGTATCGCCTTTAGCGAGGAGTTGGCAAGTCTTCCGTTAGTAAACTCATTGCCAAAGCGCTTTCTCGATTAGCCGTTCGGAACCGGCAGAAAATTGTAGGTCTCCTCTATTCCCTAACAAGGCATGGTTGTGAGAAATGAGCCAGTATCTGGGGCTCCTCGCTCTGTTGCGCCACCTTATTTATTTTATTTATTGAACAAACTTTCTCTAAGTATCAAATTTTAAAATTATTTTAAAACGGGATCTTAAGAAACAGAATGGGATTTCGAAAAGGAGTATCTATTATATGCATCCACGGTGTGGTTTGCGCTGGTTCGTTTGACACCGCATTTTTTCAGTCATTTCTGATAAGAAACTGTTCACTATTGGTCAATCCAAAAACTCATTGTAATCTTTTCAGTTGAAAATCTCCTGGAATTTGATTTCGAAGATTTTTTTAGTAGTTTAAAGCTCGTTGTTAAATTGTTGTTAGAAATTAGTAGCCTCTTCATATTTTGTAGAGTGGGAACTAAGCCCCTAAGTGGACTTAGTTCCCTGCACCGATAAAACGTTGTTTACGCCAGCGCAGTATTGCAGAGCTCGTTTTTTTTGCACTTTGTATTGCTACTTTTATTTTTAACTTAAATAAGATTTTTGATACATTAATGTCCCAATCTTCTACTTGCCGTGAGGCTTTAGCTCCAAGTTAAATGTCACTTATAACTTTTCTTAATTTTGAAACAATATTTTTAGTCTGTGTTCTTGTCGTTATGTCTTCCTATTACATCGGAAATCAAGGATCAAACCCGAGAAACATTAAAAAAAAAATATTGTTCCACAATCCACATGTGTTTGCTAGGATTTGACAAGTTTTTTTTTTAGCCGTTCGGAATCGCCATAAAATTGTAGTTCCTTGAAATACGTTAAGCTCTGAAGATTCCCGACCTTAACTGCGCCACTTTATTGAATTTTGTAATGTATATTTATTCATTTTTTTTTAATCATTTGCTTATTTTAGTTTAATTTATGTGTTAGTGTAAATTTGTGTTACATTTGCATGTGGCTTTGCATATTAATTCAGCCTGACGTTGAAAGCCAATTGTTCGCACCTTAACAAGTATGCACACCTTCAACTGATTTGGAGTTATCTCCATTCATTAAAAACCTTCACAAAAGTTTCTGATGCTCGCCTGAGCTTTTCTTGTTGATTTTAAGACAAGTTAAAAAAAAAAAAGAAACACCAACTTCGATTTTTGCCAACTATGGCTCCACCTTAGTTCTTGTTCTTCTGATCATGAAAGCCTTGGGCTTATCTCATTGTATCGTATCTACATATTAAAAGCGATTGAAACTCAATAAAAAAAAACGTCGCACACAGACATTTCCAAAAATTAAAAATAAACCAATTTAAAGAGCATAAACATAATTTTCAAATTAAATGGGGTTGATTGACTTCATTCGTTTGAGTAAAACATGTCTGAACTTAATGAGGATTAAAAAAGGGACATAACCAAATTTCCTACCAGAAAGTCAGCCATTAGCCTTTTTCAAAACAATTCCTCATTATAGGGATTCAAATTTTCCTCTTTTTTATGATTGTCTTAACAATTTCTGTTTTCTTTCTCTTAAAGGATGTCAACGTCCTTCAAATTTTCAAATAAGGGTCATAATTCCATCATTATTCTTCCATCAGAACTTTTCACCCCACAAAAACCTTTTTTAAACGAATATATAACAGCCAGTCTCTACAGAAGAAGGACATTTACATCATAAAACACCCTTCCGCAGATAACCGCAAAGTTATATTATAATTAAACGGACTTCCTTCCCTTGTAACAAAAGTCTACGATGACGGCCCAGCCGTGCTCTGTTTAATTTGAGGCTTGATGGTGTCGTTTGCTGTGGCGGAAAACCTGCAATTTTGCACAAACTTGTAAGGCTGCTTTTTTCAATTAGTCGGTTGTTATGCGCAACTTAGGAAGCTTTCTCTCTGTCCTTCGGCATGGCTTTTTTTTAAATTTTTTGTTTTTAATTTTGTCCTCCTAAAGGTTCCCGTTTGTGGCACTATAACTCAAAAAGTCAATGGGACAATTCAGTCGGACCCGCCCCAAGATCTTAGGCTCGAAATGCCAAAATGCCATATTAAAATTGTCTTTGAGGGAAAATCCGTGTTTCCTTCGTTGTGTAACGATTGGTAATGGGAGCAAAACTCATTAATCTTGACCTTCCTATGCTATGCCATCTTCTTTGCTCTGAAGGAATTTGAATAACCAAAGACAAGACTTATCATTACCGAAGAGAACGGGAAGAGTGACAATGTCGGTATATAACGATTTTAATTGGATTAAACCACAGAGAAGCTTGATTTATGATTTTTTGGTTACATTATGTCAAACATTATGTAGTTGAATTTAAATGTTAAGTCTAGACCTAATTAAAAACATTGCCAAATATTTTGTAACAAAATTTAATTAAAATTTGGTATCGTTTTGCGTGCTTAAGATGGGTGACCTCGTTTGGGTTGTTTTTTGAGTAACCTTGTGCTCCAGAGAAAGAACACATCAAGCGAAATAAGAGTGAAATTTGAGGGGCTGATGATGGAGATGTTCGTCTTAGTACATTCCTGGAATTTGAATTAAGTTGGTTGAGTTTGTGCTTCATCAAGTGAATGTTTTAATATTAATTTTATTTGCACTTGAGGTAGAAACAGTGTGTTTTGGAAATTATTAAAGCTGGGGCAATGCATTGAACGGAACGGAATGTTTTTTTTAGATTTGACGTTAGGAATCTCCAGTTTTTTGAGATGCACCACGTGTGCAGATTAAGGATTATCATGTTGAGAGAAGTGAAATAAAACCCGGGGCTTGCCGAGTTCTGTTGTGCAACCATCTTTACTTTCTTATCTATGAACTCGATTTCTTTGACATGAAACTATTGCTCTGCTTATAAAGTAAATCAAATTGAAAGTCTCGACTTTGACAATCCCTTTTTTGTTGTAGTTTGAAACGAATGCTTATTTCAAACAATTATTTAAGTTTTTAGTTTAGACTTTAGAAAATCTGAGGAGGGAAGAATTCCATGGTTGGCACCTTTTCATGTAGTTCGATGATCACTTAAGCGCACAGACGCACTGGCGCGCCAATGTACAGACTGGCAAATGGAATTACAAAACCAATTCCCCTTTCTTTATAATCTTAACTTCGATTAACACATCAACGAACCCTATACTTGAGGAAACTCACAGTGAACATTAGTCTGGCAAATGTAAAAGAGCGACAAAAATCCCGAGCTTTTTCATGACTCTAGTGATGGTCTGCCAGTTACATCGTGTCGGAGGCTCGAGGTTCAGAAAACAAAAAAAAAATGTTTTTCCAGGGCTAACGCCTTACTTTAGGAATTGGAAAGTGCTCCCGTAGAAATTTCATTGAAATGAAGTGTGCTATTCGATTAACCGTTCAGAATCGGCAACTAATTGTAGTTCCTCACCATTCCTTCCAAGGTATGGTTGTGAGAAATGCGCTGGAAAGCGAGGCTCCCCGCTCTGTTACGCCACCCTATGTATTTATTTATCTGTCCGAATAAGACCATCTTGTAAGTCTTCGTCTTTGTAGTCTTTTTGAAGTCTGATAGTGGAATCAGTGGCTTAGTTTTCGAGGAAGTGTATAAAGAAAGCGCTCAAAAAGGTATTTAGTTCGACATTGATAAACTCGGCCTAATTGGCTGTCTTCGCAAAAGATGGATACTTTTCATGAGTATTTTGCTGGCACATCCACCTGAAGATCTTTTGTACTACCGCGTTTTGGTTAGCGTAGTTTTAAAGTTAATCTGTAATTTTTAACTAGCAACTTTAGTTCTTGTTCTTGTTCTTGTTCTTGTTCTTGTTCTTGTTCTTGTTCTTGTTCTTGTTCTTGTTCTTGTTCTTGTTCTTGTTCTTGTTCTTGTTCTTGTTCTTGTTCTTGTTCTTGTTCTTGTTCTTGTTCTTGTTCTTGTTCTTGTTCTTGTTCTTGTTCTTGTTCTTGTTCTTGTTCTTGTTCTTGTTCTTGTTCTTGTTCTTGTTCTTGTTCTTGTTCTTGTTCTTGTTCTTGTTCTTGTTCTTGTTCTTGTTCTTGTTCTTGTTCTTGTTCTTGTTCTTGTTCTTGTTCTTGTTCTTGTTCTTGTTCTTGTTCTTGGTCTAGGTCTAGGTCTTGGTCTTGGTCTTGTTCTTGGTCTTGGTCTTGGTCTTGGTCTTGGTCTTGGTCTTGGTCTTGGTCTTGGTCTTGGTCTTGGTCTTGGTCTTGGTCTTGGTCTTGGTCTTGGTCTTGGTCTTGGTCTTGGTCTTGGTCTTGGTCTTGGTCTTGGTCTTGGTCTTGGTCTTGGTCATGGTCTTGGTCTTTACGTCGCAACGAGGATCGTGATCTCGAAGGAATCAATATTCTTCTACTTTCTTAACATTAGTGATCGACCTGACGGAGTACTGTTCTATAGAGACCCCTTAAATTTTCTAGCAAAATCCAAACTTGGTTTGATTTTATTAGTGGTTAAGATTTTTATAAAATCCATAAAAAAATTACTTAAGAATGAAAACTATTATTGAAAGAAATACTTTATACCTCGCGACGGGTATGGCACGTTTTGATCCAACGGAAAAGTAAAACTTTTGAAAATTCCATTCGTTCCATATGTGCAGTATTAATGTCCTGTTTTCCGAAAGTTTTATTTCCGTCAGGAGTTCATAATTTCATTTCCTTTATTCCTTTATTCTTCTTATTCACTGTGCACTTCAGCACTGTATGCAGTTTTCATTGACAATCATTCGAAAAGGAATGGCAAAGTTTTTTATAGAAAAAATTTTCCTGCTCACATGAGTCCAATTTCATTTTATCATCTTCAACATTTTTAATTAATGCTATAACTCATGAGTTCTGATTATAGATGCCAGCCCTATACACCCAACAGCACTGCCATACTTAAATTACTTTGTTTTCCCCTTATGTTGCATATCATCCGTTGAGGATTTCATTAAATAAATATTTGATTGCAAGTGTTAGCAGAGAGCTCAAAGATCCCTACCACCAATTTTTGTAGAAAAGAAAAATATATATAGATAAAAATCTGATGCAGAACTATATTCTGCCATCCTACCAACATCCTGTACATACTGACAAAACTTATTCATGTGTGCTTACTGCCAACCATAGCCAACGGAACGCTTAGGGGTGCGCATATTCTGGGAACACGAGATATCTTACTTAACAATGTTGTGGCAATAGAACACACTCCTATCCAGCAAGTTGAGTCGTTAGTTTAAGTTGAAGTGGATCCTTACAATGATTACCTCGCAGTAGGGACGGGTGTCAAGAAAATTTAGCTTACAACTCTGGCAATAATTAAAAATTCAGTTTTCATCTTCTCTTTAGAGCGCTAAATCTCCTGGTGAACATTGAAACAATAGGGAAAAGTCCCAAACCCAAATTGTAACAGAAGAGCTGTGTTCGTACTCAGAAGCATGTGTAAGGAAGGTCTCTATTTCTCATACTAATGATCATACGTATTTTTTTAGGAGACTTTCTCTCATCCCGTAATGAGATACTCCTGTTTTTGTTTTCTCTTTTCTCTTCCTACTTCTCCTGCTTAAAGGGGTTGACTATGTAATTATCCTATGGGATGCTAACGAATAAAGTTTAGCAAAATTAAAATAACAGTTGCTAAGGTATGAGACTTGGTAATTGTGTGGTAAACTGGTTTGACTTTTAAGTGAATAAATAAAAGTTTTTACTTGTATTCGAAGGTATGGTATGGGTTTTGCTAAGAGCATATCCCGAGGATATACAAATTCGTTCCTTTGATTTTGTTCTATAAGTTGGCTAACATGTTTTGGTCAAAGTCTGTTCGTGAACATTGAATTAAGGAGTCGTTTTCCAGAACAAAAGTCGATAAAAAAAAACTTTTCCATTATGAGGCTGCCAAATACAACTTTGTTCACCCCAATGATGTGCAATTAACCTTAAGAGATTGTGGATAGTTTGAAGGGCACATTATTTTTTATGGAACCTTTTCCGTGCTTCTAATTTGTTTTTTGGTCATAGTTAGCGACTGTTATAGGATGTGAATATTTTTATAATTTCAAGTAGATAACAGCAGTTAAAGATAAAATTCAGGGCTTTTTGCAGTTCAAAGTGATATACGATAATTTTCGAAATAAAGTTCTGAACTGGGGTCTAATGCGTAAAAAATTTTCATGAAGTGCAGAATAAAATAACCCCATTTTCAATAGCTATTTCAAAGTGGCTATTTGTATTTGCATTTTGTAAAGGAAAAACAGGTGATATTTGTAGTAAAAGTGTTGAGCTAGTTGTGGATGAGTCAATATGCACCCAACAAGAGCTTACACAAGTTCTTTGAGGTGTTAAAAAAGGACGATGTATTTCGTGTTCGTTCGTTTAGTACGACCTTATCGAGTAACTCGAGGAGAAAAAACTCATCGTGTTACTCGAGTCGGCTCGTTTACGATGAAACCACTCAGTCATTTCTGGTGTAACAGATAATTGCCTTTTTCAATTGATCAACCTGAAACGAGCTTGTGGCAGTCGTTTGAATTGACAGCACCAGAAATGAATTAGTAATTTCGTTTCAAACGAACCAGCACGTTTTGGATTTCCTATCAAATAATTCTGTGGAGATAGTGTTATATTCCAATGCGACCCACATCGTCAGTGCATTCAACCACTAACCTTTTCATTCTGGAAGCACTTATAGCGAAATATTCCTTAAAACTAAATGTGATACCTTTAGAGTTGTTGGCGGCGCTTTTATCAATGTGGAAGCTGCGATTAAATACTAAAACTCAGTTTTGCCCTAATTTTTCCTATGCTCAATGTTCTTTATGCTTCAACTAAATTACAAATAACCAAAACTCTGCAACACACCAACGCTCTCTCCTTAGCAACCCCCACCTGACTTGTTGTAGTTTTCTCAAGATACTCCATGATAAATGACTACCATTAAATCAAGCTTGCATTTTGCCCTACTTGGAAGAAAGCCTTTTGCAAATTCAATTAACAGATGTGGCGTGGCTTTGCATATTCTTATCCATACTCCACTATGCTCCGCAAAATGCAGAATTCTTTTTTTCCTCTCTGTTTTTGGCAAATAAAATAAATTTTCGCTTACACCCTGCATTAAATCTTATAGCGGAGTTTTCTCCTTGAAGAAGGAAAAATAATTGGAAATAAAATTTTGAAAATCCCTTTGAAGATGCGGACATCCTGTATAGAATTTGCATAGCTAGTTGCTTGCACCGTAAACATTGTTTATTATTCTTATGACACGACAATGCAAAAGAGCCACATTTCCTTTGTATCAGAGTTTTCCTCTTTGGTTATGTTGCTATGGTTTTTTTATTTTAAGGCTTTTATTTTTCAAAATAACTTTAGCTACACTTCTCCTTAGTTTGAATGGTAAGTAATTCAATTGCCTTTTAATAAACACCAAATCGGTTAATATTTAGTCTAAGGTCAACCTTACGAACAATTTTTTATGAAATTAAACATACTCACTTTTAATAACATAGAGGAGATCATAAAAAGTGTTGCAGCCAAAGAAAGTCCTGACATAGAACTCCCGGCACTCTATTTCGACCTGGTATGAATCTAGAACTTCCATGATTTTTGAAAAATGTCTGACAGCCGATTACTCGGGCAGTAGTGGATCTGTTTAGGGTCAGTAAGAGAAGATTGAAACTTACATTCTAATTTTTGAAAGACAGTCGTGTTATCCTCCCAAACAATAGCTTTGCACTATGTCTCCCAAAAACTATGGCAAAATGCCAAATCTCTTAGTATAACGATGAAAAAAAAGGAATATCAAAGTTGATTGCGATGTAAATAAATTAAGCTAACAGTTTGTGAGTTCTGTCTGTAACATAAATGCTAACGCTCTTATTAAAAGCAACTTTGACTGTTGAGCTTCTCTCAGATTTCAGTTTTAAAGAGTTTTTATAGTTGAGGTGTTTAAAGCTGTAAAGAATATTAAATCGGAAGCTATTGCATTTGACTACATGTATCCATAGTTTTTTTAAGTGATCTTTTCTTTAATATCTCCTTTCTTGACACATATTTTCAATTCCAGTCTTGCTATCTTAATCTATGGCAGCCTTTAAAAACAATTTCAATTCTTAAAGGCGAATTATTTTCATCCTTCCGTTTAAAAGCATTAGAAAGGATTATCAGTCGCAAATTACAGCGTTTTGAAATTCACCCATGCAATATAATATAACAATAATATAAAATGGTTTTAGACGAAAACACAGCTAAACAACTGAGTTTCTTAAAATAATTAACGGCATGCGGCAGGAAATCGATAAAAAGCATGTCACAAGTCTGGTTTTACTGAATTTCTCTGAGGCGTTTAGTACGCAAAAGAATCTCAAAACATTTTTCTTTTTTGAAAACTCAGCTTTTTCTGTCATTGAACTATACCTAAGCCAGAAAACTCAAGCTGTTTATGCGAACTCTAGACTATTTGACTTCGGTGTGCCTCAGGGATCGGTACAAGGTCCGTTTTTGTTCACGTTATTCAAAAACATCGTACTACACTCAAGCACTGCAAAATACATATGTTTGCATACAGTTCAGTTCAGATTCACTTGAGCTATCGAGTTAGTATGGTAGAAGATGCAAAAGCTAAAATAAGTGAAGACCTGATGGGTATCAGATAGTGGTCTACACGAAATTGTTTGAAAAAAACGTCATGTTACTGTTATATTATGAACGGGAAGCCCTGGGGCTTAGCGCATTTTTCACAACCCCGCCTTTTGAGGGAATTTTTTCTATTGGAGGTTTTCAAAATACCAGCTAAAGCACTCAGACTTAAATATCGGTCCATTGCACTACCAGATAGCAACCTTCTTTTTGTTATAGCTTACCAGATGTTCGTAGAATAGTCAAAACACGCTGCCATGATAAGGAGCCTAAGTTACCAGCTATCATCATGGCTGAGGGAATGGACATGAATGGACACATAGAGATTTTTTATCACGATTTCTAACGGTTAATCGAGAGAACTGTCTTGATGGCTATGAATTTACTATGGGTGGACCTGCCATTTCCTCGAGAAAGGCGATATCCGTATAAATTTGTGTTTCTGTTGGGATCTGGGCTATCTACCAGTTTCCAAAAAATTTACTTTACTAACCAAAACTCTTGCCTTACCAACACTTTCTTACAACTACAAATTGCATTTAACAATATTGTAAGATGTAAGTTATATTTATGGCATACATCAATTCGATCGTGTCTCGGTACAGGCAGATAACATTTCTCTTTAAACTTATTCGTACTTTATCTCCTGAACATCTTTTTGAAATGATTAACTTTCAGGTTTAACGAAGAACTGATGTTTCCATCGTCCCTTCTTTTAAACGCAGAAACTCAAAGCAGCAGTAGTTCTTTGTGCATGCTGTTGGTCTTTGAAACTGGCCTGTTACCTAGGAATCCAGGACCAGTCCATGGATTTTCATGAAATTTTCGGAAATGTGTTTTAAATAGCGTATAGAAAAAAGCTAAAAAAAAATTTTCACCGCTCTCAATTTTTTAATTATTTTTATAATTAATTATTAACTTTTAAAATTTTCTTTTATTTATGTAGAAAAATTTTTCCGTTCAGTTCTTGGCTTTTGAGTAAAAATTAGTAAAAACATTGAATATAAAAAGAAAAGTTATCCCTTAATGTGGCAAAATTTTGTAAATAAAAATTAATTAAAAAAAAAATATTTTCTTTTTTCAAAATTTTGACTTTTAGGCTTGATTTCTCAAAAACCGTTCATTAAGTGAACTCAAATTTAAATTTATATTAAGGAACAAAGCAGTAGCTTTCAAAAACACTAAAGTATGAGGAAGTAAGTGGCTTAGTTGGTTTTTAATAATTTAAAAAAAATTTAGTCAATTTTTTATAAATTTTCCCCTGGCACCTGCAAGGAAGAAAAAAGACCCCTATCTCATACAATTTTTTTCTTGTCTTGACCCAACCTATCTAACTTGAGCCTATGACAAACGGTATCTAAAACACCCTGCATAAATAAAAGAAAATTCTAAAAGTTAATAATTAATTATAAAAATTATTAAAAAGTTAAGAGCGGTGAAATTTTTTTTTTTTTACTTTTTCTATACGCTAATTACAACACATTTCCGAAATTTTTTTTTTTTTTGCCGTTTTTATGTCTGACGGCACTCTACTATAAGTAACAATTTCAAATGCTGTAACAATTTCTTACTATCTTTATCCTTTTATCATCTCTTTTTATATAAAATTATGTTGGTAAACTTAATCTCATTAATAAATATTAAATTTCTATTTTTAAAGCTAAAAACTGTAATTTTTATTTATCTTGTTTACAACATTTTATTCTTTTTGCCTGAAATTCTTTTTTAACTAATTTAATTATTTAAATTTGAATGTTCACTTTGTTTTAAAATTGCTTAGTAAATTGTGTTTTATTTTAAACATGAAGTTCAATCTAGCAACTTTTCTTACAAGACATAATTTTTTTGATAGCTGCCACTTGATTTCTGCTGAGTTTGGTTTGCCGTTTTATCATGGAAGAATTGAAGACTGTTCGCCACTAGACTCTTAATGCGTTCGAAAAATTGTTTCACAACAAAATCACTGTTGAGACCGATTTTAACATAATTTCGAGCTTTGAACCTCTGAGCTTTCTACAGGATCGGGTGATTTAACATTGGACTATTGTTTGTGAGGTTCTTTACGGAAGTAATTGATGCCTTGGATGAGATTTCACTCGTTATTGCGGACATACGGCCCCAATTCCTGCAAAAAGTGCTCGAAAGTTGGGCCTCGGTACTTGAATTTATTCACTTGGCTGAAATCATTTCTAAGAGTCAATTGCATGCAAACCCTTTTCTTTATAACAAATTTGGATTCTTGACCAAAACTTTGAATTTTATGCACTTTATTTCTCTTTAAAAAACACACGTCTAATAAAAGCAACTTTTACAAATACAAAATACAAATTGCCAGATTTCGTGAAGGATTATTCCTTTTATCTATCCATCATGGTGGCACTTTTAGAGTGATGGTTAACATATTTGCTGTTAACCCAGAGGTTCGTAGTTCGAATCCCAATAGAGACAAAAAGGTTTTTCCACGGGCATCGCCTTTCGCGAGGAATTAGCAAGCCCTCCGTTAGTAAATTACGCGCTTTCTCGATAAAGCTGTCGGAACCAGCAGGATATTGTAGGTCCCCTCCATTCACTTCACTCACAACTCCTCGCTCTATTGCGCCACCCTATTTATTTTATTTATTTATAGATCCCGCATCGTGCGCATTCCATTCAATCGCAAGTAAAATTGAGGCTTATACTCAGTAGTTAAGGTGTAGTATTTGGTATCTATTTCTAAAAAATTCAAATATGAAAGAAACACACGGCAAAAGAAAATTTAAGGAAACGTAAATTTAATAATAAAATACTAACTTTGAAAAGTGAAGGCGAATCTCATTCATTTTCATTATTTGTTCTTTTTTTCCGCTTTGAAAACTGATGTGGCTGTGCGTAGATTTTGCGTTAAATCAACAATCTCTTTATATTGACCCTTGAATAGATTAATGGCTTAGTTCACCATTGCCGATAGAATAACATTAAATATTTCACCATCAAAAGCCAAAGAGTATCGGACAGCAGCCGATACTATTTCACCTGAAATGTAATTTACATTGAGCTATAAATCCAAATTAAACTGACAGCGATACCAGAAAAATTGTAAAATGAAGAATAAACCCTTAAAAGCTTCTATAAACAAATAAACGAAGTGAGCTTCTCATTCATTTCGCCTGCCCCCATGGGTGCCATCGTTTGAATGTATCTGATATTTTTTGTTGAGAATGTTCGTCCATTAATATTGTAGTCCAACTTTTAGGGAAATGATTCTTTATTTCAAAGCTAGTAACGTCGAATAAGTAAGCTCATAAGGTAATATTAAGATTAAATAAGTTTAGACCACCGCTTGAGTAAGACTAAGGCCTAATCCTTTGCCATCAGTCATTTATGTAAATTAATAAATAGATAAATAGGGTGGCACAGCAAAATCGGAAGCCTACAGGCATTCCAGGGAACAACCAATTTTTTTGCTGACTCCGAACGGCTAAATTTGAAAGTTCTTTTCGTGGCAGTGCAATGTTAAAACAATATTAGGAAGCTGTTGAGAATCGAAACGATGTTAATTCACGTAGTAGTGCGGTGCAATAAGCCCCGCGACATCTAGACCTGTAAGTTTTTTTTTTAATTTTTTTTTTGTAATGTAATGTAAAGCAGAATGTAAGATCTCAAATGCAAAGTAAAAATTTGGGGGAACTTTTTTATTTTCACACTGTACATCTAAGCACTTATTACAAAATTTGCCTTCGTATTTGAATCAACGGTCGCTTTCGTCTCCACATTTAAACTTACTATAAGTCAATTCGAACCTACCGCGTAACTGGTAAGCATGCTAACCACCATGGCACGGGTACAACTGCTGCGGCTAAGTTTTCTTTAAAAAAAAAAACTTGATAATCACGTTTTATAGCTGATAACCTTAAAGTTTGGACGGGTTTTACTGAAGTCTAAACAACTTCCTTTCAAATTCTTTTAAAAACCAGTGAATGAAGGTCTTTACCAAAAAATGTTGGGGTTTTCAAATTCAGTCGCATCTGGCAACCTTAAAATCTTAAGACTTTGTTCTTCTCTCGATGCTCTAGCAGTCACCGTTTTACATTAGAAATGCCAGAAGTACATTGCAATCTCAATTTGAATCCGTTTTTATATCTACTTGTACGAAACGATACAAAACGAGATTGGATTGCTTGCTTTGTCGGTCTACTGAGCATAATCTACAGTCAACTTTTTGATATCGGTAAGCAGTCCCATCTGCCCAAGAAAAAACATTTTTGTATAAACTGAAAGGACAGTTTGTTCCAAAGAATTGAAAACATAAGAATTGAAAAAAAACATCCAAAAGAATATATTCGGATTGAAAAAGATCCCATCGAACTCTATTCCAAGTCTAACTAAATTTCAGTGAAGACAAAAAGTAATTTTGATTTCAATATAAATCAGTGTTTTTTTGATACATGATAGACCCATCCATGTCGCTCACTGAAGAAGACAAATGAAGACTCATCGTAACTGTTAAAGTAATAAACCTCCGGAAACCTGACAGCAACAACAGACCATATAAAACTAAACAATAAGCAAAGATGTGTTGTTTTTTTTTGCCTTCTAATATCCTATTGAGAACTGAGTCTGCCAAAACGCAAAATCTCTGCAAATCCTTATTCGAGGGAAGAAAGTTACTTTGGTTTGGTTTTAGGCGAAGGGATAGGGATTTTTCGGTGACTGTAAGTAAACACTAACAAAATTCATCTTCCTTGTTATAGGTACATGTGTATGTGTAGGTATATATGACGTGCGGGTGTATGTGTGTGTTGTTCGGAAAGAGAGCTGCTTCTTTTGCCAAACAATGAATATTCATGTAAAATGTTGTTAAGTCTATGCAAACAATGAAAGGATTCTATTTAAGGGTTTTGTGTGCTCCTAGTGTCCTTCAGCGAAGGAAAGTGAAATGTTGATAACAATGAAAGCTGTTGTTTTTTTTTTGCACTCGCAATCTTCTTGTTGTCGTCTGTCTTTGCTCCCAACTATCCAAGATGTATATGTATAGAACCAAGTCCGTGTTTACAATAATTGGTTAAGCCCTTAAAGGATATTATTTGTTTCGTGTGAGCATATAAACCCAACCATTCTACATATGGGCAGAGGCGGAAAATGTAATATTTTTTTCCCTGTTTTTTTCCTTCCTTTTTTCTTGTTATCTCAACTAAGAAGATTGAAAGTGAAGGATATATGATTTAATATTGACATTGAAGCTTAGGAATAAAAACCCAAAAGGGTTTAAGCACTTTCGGCGACAAAAGATTTCAAAGAACACAAGCTTGACATTCAAGAGCAAAAAAAAAAAGAAAAACCAAAAAATTGTGATTCTTATGAAAAGAGTTTTATTTGGGTCTTTTGTATTTTTGGTTTGCCTTAAGGGGCCTTCGATGTAAGTCTTAAGTGAAATCGGTTAAGATAAGTTTTATTTTGGATATCGTCAAAGACATAAAAGAAAGAAAAGTTTAACATCTTATCAATTTCTGGGCAATTTCGGAAAGTGATGAGATTTTTGTGGTAAACTTGGAAAGGATTGATTGGAAAATAGGAAAGTATGATATCGATATGGTTGAAGGCTTACGATGAAGTAAAACTTTGAGTTTTGTTTTGATTTCTGTTGATCAGACGTAAAACCGACACAAAATTTAGTTTAAAAAAAATCACTGTTGATGTGGTTTGATAAAACAAACTCTTCATTAGGAAGGTACTGGAACCTATTACGAAGATTAAAACTGATCTGATTTGGGCAAACAGAAGCCAATTAAAATCTGCTTCAATTTCATTGATGCAGATTGATGATAATATGAGTTCCGCTTCTACCTACATTTAACACCCAATATCAAAAAACTGACCAATGACAAAAACTTTAGATCAAACTGTAAGTCCTCATTTAAGTACCTCACACTTTTCAAAGCATCAAATGGTATTCACTTCATGACTTTGTATTTGATAAGGAATTGGGCGCTGGTTAAAATATACTGTCTCCGAATTGAGGTTATGACATTCCTACACAATGCAAAGTTATCTTAACCCAACTTTGTGAAACTGGATGAATAGTCCAAGGTTATGAAGACGTCTCTAGAAACTGCATGTTTTGAAACTCTATTGTCAGCCTAGCAGAACCTTCAGAACTTCATTTAGGCATCACAGGACTTACAAATTTCTCAACTGGATAATTTAATAGGTATAAGAAGGCTGCAAGAAAGTCTTGAGTAGATGAAGAACAAGTGATCTCGAAAAAGCGTGTTGGAATTCTCGGTGAGCTTACAAAGATGAACTCAGAATTTGCATCTTGAATTTCTGTTATCAAATATCAATGCATGTGTAGCTACGAGGTCTTACAAACCCTTTTTTTTTGTTCATCTTAATAAAGGAGATTCTGATACGATGCTGACACGATTCAAAGAAGACTGATTACGTATAGAAGACTGTGTGCTGTGACTGAATTGAAGGGAAAAATTGCCTCTGGATTCTTAACAAAGTAGATTAAATATCTGCTTGTGACAGCATTGCCAGAAAATAATTTGAAAAGAATAAGCAATTGTATGTGGGTCACGAAAATACTTCTTGAGATGAGTCTATCTTCGGATAAATTTTACTCTTCCTGAGAAAGGAGAAGAGGTTTTTTGAAATGGATGTTGTTTTTCAAAGCAACACCGTTGTTTTTCAAACTCCGGTCAGTTAAGTTAAGAGATTCGTATCTTAGCCGCTCCACCCGTATGTGGAATGCTTTACCAAACTTTGTTTATACTTCTGTATTATAACCTGCAAAAATTCAAAATCAATGTGCATCGATGTCTCTTACTTAATCGTCTCCTATTTCCCTAACGCTCGAAGTGTGTTTTATGTTATTGTGAGTGTATTCATAATCCCTTGGTGTAATCGCAAATTTGAGGAACTTTAGTTTGATCTCTAGTTCGCCCCAAAACAAATTTACTCAGTTAACTCAGAACTAATATAAGTTTTTGGTTGGTGTTTGATAAATTTTTTCAACTGACGCCAATTTGCTTGGCTGAGGTTTTTTGTTTTTATTTCTTTTGTGATTATTTCAACAAAGAATTTAGGCAAATGTATCGATCGTCGATTTTACACGATTTTTAGTCATTTTCTTTTACAAATGACTTTTATGTCAACCCTTTCCACGATATTTGGCTACGCGAAAACACAAATTCACTACTCAATCCACTTTTTTTTGTTTCATTTTGAATCGATGAATTCACAGTGGTGCCATACTTGGCTGCTGCTTCATGCCGAGTCTCCAGAGACCTTTGGCCAGATATTTCCAAGAAAAAAAACAGGATTTCTACTCCAGCTTAGCAGTCATCGGTTCTCTTTTTTGATTGGCATTCTCACGGGCCACAACTCGTTGGGTACCCACATAATGAGAATGGGCATTAGCACATCCGACTTATGTAGAGGATGCAAAGATGAAGAAGCCGAGTAAGGATCATTCCACTTCCTCTGTGCTTGGCCCACACTAGGAAAAAAGCCCTAGGAGAATACTTCTTCGACGAACTAGACGACATCTCTAAGCTCCCATTGAGCAACGTCCTGTAATTTACTCAGGGCTCCAGATGTTTCAGTGGGGGTCCCCTGCCCCAATAAACCAACCACCAGCCCAACCCTCTACCTCTCCAATCCTCCCACCTCCTCATCGTCTGTTTTCCCGGGGAGCACAATGGATCCTTGTGATCCCCATTCAATCTCACCAAAACCTGGCTGCTGCTCCAGAGTTAAAACTTATTTTTAACTCAAAAACAAAACCTTCCTGGGTTAGCTTGGTATTAGCTCTCTTCCGGCATTAAGGGCCAGTTTCTCAATCGAATCATAAATTTAAGTTCAACATAAAGTTCTACTTTAGTATGGGGATTTTATGTAGAACTTAAGAATTCCGAAACGTCTTATACAAAAATGAAAACTTTATGTAGAACTTAAATTTATAATTCGATTGAGCAACTGGCCCTAAGTGACACAAAAGTTAACTTGCAGTTAACGCCGCACTAAAAAAAAAAACGAGCACTAGTGTGATTCTGTGGTGACCATAAGGGCATAAGGTATAGTTTACATGCCTATCAGTGGCATATATTTGATTTCCATAACCAGCGGAATATTTTTTCATGGGCATCGCCTTTTGCTAGGATTTGGCAAATCCGCCGATATAATTTGTTCACTGCCGTGAATGACCTTGATTATTAAGTTCTTTGGAGTCGGCAAAACTTAAAGGTCTCTTTCATTCCTATGGGTAACCACTTTTGTCATTGACCATTGAAAAGTATTTTGGGCACTGTGAGTCATTGATATTAAGTGCATTGGATTGACAGATGGGGTTTTATATTTAAACTGGCTGCTTTTATGCTCGATAAATTTTTCGCTATACATCAAAGCAGATTTTGGAATGGTCCCTTGCGGCCAGATTGGTTTGAAACATTTGTAAATTTTTCAACGCTGATGTATGTGATTTCTTAGTCCTACGTCATCTTTCCTTGATTTCTCATTAAGTTCCTTCGTTTCGCAGTTGACTTGGTGTTGACAGCTGCAAATGAATAAGCTGCAGGCTCATTAATATGCAAGAAGCAAGGATAGGTAATCGAGAAGAAGGCTTCCTGAAGTGCCAAAAGTATTTGAAAAACTATTCCGAAACAACTACTCCTTTCAATACAACATGTCATATGGTTTTTTCCTTATAACCACCAAGTTAAACTGGTGTTCACATATAGGAATTCATATTTTCATGTTTTGTAATTTGTTTTTTTTTAAGCAAATTAGTGAATTTTTATTTTAGTATTATTTTCCATCTAACGTTTGACAGAATAAATGCTTTTGCATGTGTGCGTGAATTTAGAGTAGATTTCCCAACCAAATGTTAGTAGATCTTTGGCGTTTAGAGTAATTTCGGATTTACTCTTTTTTTTTTCAATGGAAAATGGAAAAGGAGTAAATCTTTTCACAGTAGGAGTAGCTCTTTTCGTCAATGAAAAACTCTATAAGTTTAGTTAGCATCCAGTTTCAAATCCTCAACTGTTTGTCAACAAGAAAATTTGGTCAGCTATCAATGTTTACCTATGTGGTGCCCGAAAAATTGATAAGTCTAAGTAAGTAAGTAAATTCTTTGCCATGAAAAGCACTGTCTCGATTAGCCGTTCGAAATCGACAGAAAATCAAAAAACAGTACCCCCATAGTACCGTTTTTTTTAAAACCGAATTTCTCGTTAATGGCTAACACGTTTCCGACGAAATGTTATTATAAAGAAGTCCCTGGTGGTTTAGAAAAGACTCGATTTTTGAAACTTTTAAAATTAAAAAAGAAAAATTTATTTTTTAATATTTTCAAAATTGTGTCTTTGTTTTTTTTAAAGTTTTTGGTTGAAATATCTTCTGGCAAGGTCGTAAAACTTGCATACTTGATTTTTGAAAAAAGTGAAAAATAAAAAACCGGTTCTATAAAGAAACCGCTCTTAAGATTTATTGAAAAGTCCTAAAAAATGGCGGTTTTAGATTTTCGGTAGAAACCTCAATAATATTTATTTTAACTTTTTTCAATATTTTGCGTGATTTTATTCAATTTACATAGTTAATGTGTTTTTGGCAATCCTATACCACCAAATATATTATGAAGAGCGCGAAGCCTTGTACTCAGCCTCAAGACTTTGATATTGCACTTAGCACACAATCGCAAGTTCTCTAGCTGGGTCATGAGATTTTAAATCTTAGTTTTTTTTTGTTCATCACCTTCTTTTAAGTTCAAAGTTTCTCGCATGCTTACTGCGTGAACACAATGGCTATAAGTGAATACAAGAACAACGCAAGACGTAGCCGCACAAGTTAACTTGATTTTAACTCTTGCGGCTCCGGCTCCGTCTGCGTTTGCAGTTCATTAGGTTCACGCAGTTATACGCAGTGTTCCTGGCGATCTATTGAAGCTTAAGCCTTGTAGACCATAACCGAAACGATAATAATACTCGAGACTTAAAAACGCTCGAAGAAGTTGACAATCACCCTTTAAGTACAAAATTCCATTGCTAGAAGATATCTTTTATGGCTTTGATGTAAAAATGAGTCTAGTCAATTCCAGCCTTTTGTTCACGTGTATGAACTGTTGCCGAACGGTTACTAATTCCGCAGCACGAGTGAAGTATTTAAAAATTCAAACTGTCGAAATATATGAAGAATAGTGTCTTTGGAGGACCAAGGCAAAAGACACGTGAACATTGATTAGAGAAGCAGCTTGTATTTTGAAAACTGCTTGCACTAACCAAAGCTTACTATGCAAAGATTAAACTAAAGAATAAAATAGTCAATCACATTGGGCGCCATATTTCATCGGGAAAGCCGAAAAAATTGCATAAATATTCAAACACACTCTTCACCAAAGCAAATAAATTATTTCCCTTCAAATCTTTGCTGAAAGTGGTTCTCCATTAGCAAATAAAGTGCGAAGTCTAGAAACACTTTCAAAGAGTCTATAGAGAAGAAAGCACAATAAAAAAAAATCAAATAACATTTTGTCCAACCACCAAAAAGTATAAACTTTAGCTTCGGCATCGTATCTTCGTCCTTTTCCTTCTGTAAAATTAAGCCAGTGAAAGCTGTTATCCAAATACAAAATAAAGGCAAGAATATAAAACGATGCAAAACTGGGTCAAACAACTGTGAAGTGTGTTCAGGCTCTCGTATCGTCATAATCCATGAAAAATCCCCGAGGTAATCTTTCCATAGGACATTCCTAGAGATACACACGCAGATACTTCATATGCCCTACGGGTAGCACCCGCGGTCGGTATTAATTGCATAATTTATGCGCGGGACACAGAAACAACAGAACGAAACGAAACGAAAAATGTGCTCCGTCTGCCACCATATATGGCATCAGGCAGAAATGGCACTGATGATGATGATGAAGTGGAAAAGGAAGGATGACATCTGTCCCTCAAGCCATGGTATAGTTCGTAAATCTACATCTTGCAATAACCATTCTATGTTTTTGTCTCTGTCAAGGACTTTAGCCTCGAACTCACGCGGATGGCAGTTGTTGTCGTTGTTTTTGTTTTCTGATGGTGTAGCCGTGTAGCCTATTTGTCAATTGAATTTAATGACTGACTCACGTTTGTCCTGAGCTATTGAAGCATCCTTTTGGTTTTAAATCAACTTGTGGATGTGTTCAACAGTAAGAACCACGTTGGTTTCATGAAGATGGCTATATGAGTATACAAACAACATAATGCGATTACACAAGAGAAAGACAGTTGCACAAGTTCGTAAATTACAAGTTCCCTGTCCTAACGCATTACTCGTAAGTATGTGTAATGTGCTTGCATCATCAAGCCTAATAATAAGTGACAGTTGGGTTTGACATTATGCATAAACGGAGGTCTTATAGTCACGTGTGCATCAAGAATTATTAAAAGCAATGTCTGCATTTACACAGAGGCATCAACAATGATGCAAACATCCCATTTGCAGGTTAAAGAGGGGCTGTTCCATAAACAAGGAAGGTTGTCGATAATGGCGATGATGGTAAGTCGTCTTTTTGTGATATAACCGCATTGAGTTTAGGTTGATGTGAATTTTAAAGAGGCACAGAAATTTACTGCAGGTTATTGAGTTGGAGGTCGATGTGGAATCTTTTGGTTTTGATATTTGATGCTTTGAAGGAATTTCATAGAACTGTTTTCTCGCAAGGTATGTCTTGCTTTTTACCTCTTTGAAGTTCACATGAGCATAATCTCAATGCGGTTACAAAATCACAAAGCAACGACATATCGTCATCGACAGCGAATCGAAGTTAAAAGGACCACGCAATGTATCATCACGTGTCGTCTGATATCTGTGGAGTCTAAAGTTATATGACAGAGCGTTATTGGAAAATTGTTGTTTTCTTATCACAATGGCCGTCGTTGTAATCCTTTAACGTCATCAAAGAACTCCGAACATATTATGTATACCATTTGATGAAATATAAAACTTCAAAGGCTTAAAATTCTTTGAGCAACACATTCCCTTTACCTCTGAGGCAGGATTAAATAAATTGAATTTTGCTTCAACCACAAGAAGGATGTCTTTCTTTTGAACCTCTAAGCTAAATTGATGGTTACTTTTAACCTATCCACAACCCTCTAACTGCGAATACCATTAGAATTCGTCTACAAAATAAGAAGAAAAAAACTAACAGCATCACAAAAAAGTCATCAAGACAAAATCATTCGATTACAAATTGAGTTGAACTCAACCTCATGTGACTAAGGTTTTTATACAAAAGATCTCCCCACTCACAGCTCATTCAACCGAAGAATTTCCATTAAAAAGCTAAGTCACTATGCGCAGTGATAAATTGTTTTCGATGTCTCCATAAACAGTCAGAATGTAGACCTAATTTAGACAAACAAATTTATGTAACCTGGATTACAGTTCCACATGATAAACTGCATAAGGCATCACAATAAAACCTAAGAGCTGCAAATGAAAGAAAGAGACAACAAATGCCATTACAGAACCCCTGCTAAACGAAACGCCCATTAATTTAATGGGCTTCTCGGTAAATGGTCAGCAAATTTCTTTTAAATGATACTTCGCTTTTGTATTTTCGGAGTATTGCCAAGGAATTAAGTCAACGAGAAAGAGGAGTATGTGGGGGTACGCAGTTCAGTGATGTGGTAGGACACATATCTTGCTTCGTATTTCTGCCAGGATATCATCAATCACATCACGGTAAGGTGTCAAATGATATTACATCTGGTTGTTATGTCTGAAAAGAGCCTTACAACAATAATTTTTCGATTAATTCCACCAAAGAAGAGTGTTTGGGAGTGCTTCCATTTAGATCTTCTTTTGCTCTGTTGGCGGCACGGGGTGGGGGTGTGCCTTCCAACAAAGCACAGGCAGTGAATAACCATAATAATTTTGAATTAATTCATCCGTGTATGTTGGTAGTGTGGGGTAGGCATTTGTGTTGCATTGGGAATTTAAGCTTTTGTGAGTTGGAGCTTCGAGGTAAATTAATTTCGATTAAATTCAAGGATATAAAGAGGGTGGAGGGAGGCGGGAGTATAGTAAGACATGACAAAGTTGACATAATTTGGGAATGGGTTTTCCCTTATGGGAAGCTAATTGTTTACTTATGATGAAACGGAAAAACATGTATTTGTTCGGATTGGGTTACGGCACGGGATATGAGCCCGTAATTTGGGATTAAATGAATGAGGCCACGTTGGAGATGGAATGAGATATATTACTTTTGAATGAGATAATCATGTCTTTAGTTATTTTCTCTTTTCAAAACTTTTAAGTTATGACTTTGTGATAGAATCAATATTTAGAACTTGGTTGCCTTTTAGCTCGCCTTAAAGGAGCATACTAAAATATTCTTTATAATTATTTTATTTCGCAAGTTTATGTATCTAGCAAAGTTTTCTGTACTTCATTTTGGTGTGAGTGTAATTAAACTTACATCAACGTAGTGAAGCAAATGCGAACTTCAGAACTTTGCCATTCTCTTAAAATTTCGAAATCTTTCGTTCGTTATTTAGTTTTATAATGGGGGTATTGAGGATATTTGAAATATTTATAGGAACGTTAAAATTCGGAGGATTAAATCTTAATTTTTCGAACAGCAAACAAAAAAGAATTTCAATTCATTTGCATTTGCATAACTTCCTTCATTTGGTTATTGTTTAAAGGTATGTCACATTTCCAGTAAATAATACAGAAAAAATGGAGATGGGACAAAATTGATAGTTGTGCCAAGATTTTACATCTGAGAGGATTCGTTTCAAAAGTAAGCTGGCTTTCAATCTGGATATTAAAATCTAGAAGTTTTACAAAACTCCGGTCAGACCCGGCCATCACAATTTTGTTTTTGTTTGAATGCTCTGTTCTTACTTTTCAAATTACCTACTCCTCGATTGTTTTAAAAGGCTTAAGGTGGTATTACACTAGCATATGTATATGTAAATATGACAAGTTCACGAAATATATATTGCATACAAGTGTGATAGCCATATATATATGGCAGTATTTGTATGTTGCCATATATATGTCAACGATTTTAGAGCCATATAAATGGCATAGTGTGATACCGTAACATAGTTTTTGTCATATAAATCTGTGGCAATAACCCATAACAGCATAAGTCAAATCTCGCTACTTTTCAGGAGAAGCATTTGAAGTTTTTGTCATCAGTTGAAGCGCTTTTATAGACGAAAATATTACCATAAGCAAAGTTTTTATGTTGTTAAGTGATAGAAAATAGAAGTTTGCTTGTTTTGAAGTTTAAATTTTCTTTAAAATTCTTTTATAATACTGTAATTTTGAGCAAAAACCGACTTGTGTTCCTTAACTGCAGATGTGTGATGATTTCTTAATATGGAAAAACAACATTAGTGCAGTTAGGTCTAGCAACTGTGTTCTTTACTCAAATAGAAAAAAAGCACAAGTAAGACTTGTGCTTGCATGAATAATTAAAAGAAAAGCATAAATAGACATGTTCTTACAGGAATGAATGAAAAAATTTAGGTAAAAAAAGCATAAGTTGACTTATACCTGTGAACTATCTAATTACGAAATTGCTTTAAAGGCATAAGTAGTGACTTGTCTTGTTTTTCCTTTTGCTATAGTTTGGAATTTCCTAACTTGTGTTTTTCTATCTTTGTAACGGACAAAGATATCAAAATGAAAATTTCACAGACTGAAGCACCAAGAAAATGTGAAAAAAACTGAATCATTAACTCAATTTGAGCATAAGTCGACTTATGCTGTTATGGGTTATTGCCACAGAAATATGTTTTCTTAAATACAGTCATATAAAAATCAAACATTTTTATATTTCATGATTTGACTAGAGGATCAGGCATCCTACGTGCTGTATTATTTTGATAGTGTTTTCCTCTCACTATATTTACAATGTTTAATGATATTTTTCGTGTGGTGTTCACTACATTTTTGAATTGAATGAGTTAATAAAAACTTGTTATCTACTTCCCATCAGATTTCGACTCATGTATCATATTATCTACTATGTATATCTGATAAATAAAAATAACAAAACATAGTATGCTATGTAGTTGTATGACAAATACTAGTCATATAAAAATAAACGTTTTTTGTATGACTAGTTCATTTATTCATGCTTGTCATATATTTAAATGTCACAGATTGCCATACAAGTGTGATAGCTTTACATTTGTTTGTCATATAATGCTAACAAAATGTACTAACAGAGTGATGCCATACAAATAGTCCATATTTATATGGCGTAGTGTAATATCACTTGCTAAACGTAGAGAAAATCAGTCAATCAGAAAATCAGTCATATATTATATGACAGTATTGTCCATAATATACATATATGATAGTGTAATACCGCCTTTATAAATATATGAAGTTTTTAATATTTATGCACTTAGCTACGATAACGAAAGTGTACCTACTTTTTGAAATCGAAATTTCTCTAGTTTGTTTTTACTCGGATTTACACACAGGAGTAAGATCTAAGCATCAGCGACCCCTTCGTTGTTTTTAGGAAAAGTGAAGATTCGAGATATAAAAAGAAGTTAATAACGTGCTTACATTTCCTAGGCTTCCACAGTTTTCACAGACTTGGTTAAAGCACCACTGTGGTGTGCCCATAGTCATATCGAAAGGTAAAACCCATAAACATAGAAATGTACATAAGGTGGCGCCACAAAGCGGGGCCTTACGTATTTCTCACAGCCGTGCCTTGCGAGGGAATGGAGGAGATCTAAAATTTTCTGCCGGTTCCAAACGACTTTTCAAGAAAGCTCTTCTCGTAGCAATGAATTTGCTATTGTTGGACCCGTGGGAAAAAATATTTGGTTTCTGTTGTGATTCGAACAACAAACCACCCGCTAAACCGGCAGAAATGTGAACCATCAAACAAACAATTTGCAGTAGAAAACCAATGGAGTCTTTAATTTTGATTCCATTGCACTTTTACAATTCACATTGGGCTCTTCCTTAAAAGATTTTTAGAGAGTCTACCCTCTTTAGAGTTTTTAACAACGACAACAGTATCATTCTAAATATGCAGTATGGTATATTCCGCAGAAGCACCCCACTCTTCATCTACTCCTGAAGCTACAAGTCGATGTTATAAGGAAGCTCAGTAACCACCAAACAACAATTGGTGGATTTTTTGGACGTTGAATTAAACGGACATATCCATAAGCTAACCATTTTACGCTTTAAAAGCACAGAAATAAAAATTTTATTTAGTTTTCTTTATTCCAAATCCTTTTAGATGCGAGTAGACCATACTATGTCATCTACCAGATCCTTCCCAGCAGGCGTTGCTCAAGGATTAAAGCTAGGACCTTCCCTGTATAGCATCTTTAGCTCGGAACAGTCGCAACCAGCAAACGCCACCAGCCTTCTCTTTGCGGATGATTCCTTGTACTACGCGGACTCAATATCACCTGGGATTGCAGCTCGTAGGGTTGAATCCCACTTAAGGAAACTCTTCGCGTACTACCAACGATAGTTAACCAAAATAAACTCCTCAAAGTAGGAGCTAATTTGGATATGAACACCCAATCAATGACAAAGAGCGATCAGTGGCAAACTGCAACGACATCTTCATCAACCCTCCTGACGAATCACAGCTCATTCCAAAGAATAAATTAAGTTAAATAAGGTGGCACAACAGAGCGAGAAGCCCTGAGGCCTAGCGCATTTCTCACAACCATTGCCTTTGTGAGGGAATGGATGGGACCTTGAACTTTGTTCCGATTCCCAGCGGCTAATCGAGAAGTGCTTTTCATGGCAATAAATATGCTATCGAAGGACTTGCGATACCCGTCAAAAACATTTTTACTTCTGTTGGGATTCGAACAAAACTCTCGGTTAACAGGTAGACATGCTGCCATCAAGCCACGTGTACCAAAAAAGCGGGTCAAAAATTTAATAGTCCATTTGCAAGAACTGATGCGTTTCGACCCGCAAGCCACTGCAGTTGTTAGGAAAGCTGACTTTTCATCGCGTATATTCGCTGATGAGCGAAAGAAGTGGACTGAAAAAAAAAAAATACTGCTGAACCAGCAGCTGAATAAATCTTTCATCACATACTGCTTTCCCGTTTGGAACACTATATCCAAGACTGGAGTGCAGAAACTGGCTGTATTGATTGATTGTCCAATTTTTCTGCGCATCTACGCAGAACTTGGTAACGATACGCTATGCAGGGAAACTATCAACAACAGAAAACTCTATGAAGAAGCTAAGATCATCCCTTCAGAGAAGTACATGGTGCAATCTGGAAAACGCTTACTGGAAAACCTGGCCAACTATCCAATCCGCTTTGTAAGAAGGATAGAATACACCCGGATACCGGACCCAAGATACATCGGTCCGATTACCCTAATGGACGACGGCACAATCAACAACGATAATGCAATGACTTTCTATGCTGAGGAAGCGTCATCCCATTGTCATCGGAACAATAAGGTCTCTTCCATTTCCCCACAAAGTGTGGTTGAGAGAAATGCTGGGCCTCGGGGCTCCACTCACTGTCACGCCATCCTTTTTATTTAATTTATTTATTTAGATTTTTGTATTTAAATTGAGCGGTTAATTTAAAAATTTTTTCTGCTGGAGGATATTGAAAAAGTAGAAGAATTCAATTTGGACTTCGAAAATAAAGGTCGCAGATACTTACTCGAAGTTGCTTAAGTACGAGGATTCGGAGATGACAAGAAAATGAGGAAAGTCGAGTTCCCAACCGACCAAAACGCTAAAGAAGGTCAATTGAACTTTTCATTTTTGATTTTAAAAATCAACACTCCGTAAGAAAATAATAAATTCTTTTTATTATCTATTTGTTCTTTTTTTCAACTAAACGCTAAAGGTCATCTATCAGGAAAATGAACAATTTGGTTTTGTTATATGTTAAAAAAATATTTTTCTGGAAAACAAAACCCATATTTTGACGTTATATCAACACACATTTAGCAATAAGTGTAACAGCTTCTTTTGGTTTAATACCTGACATCAATATTTTTCTTTATAAAGCTTTATAAATTACCTTAGTGGTCATTTCTCATCAGTCACTTGTCATCTGTCATTTTTCATGTCATCTGTCGTCTGTCATACATCGTCTGTCTTAGGTAATCTAACAATAAGTGTGAGAGTTTCTTTTGGTTTAGTATATGAAATCGGTATTTATCTTAACAAAGTTCATTAAGGTCATATCTCATCTGTCATCTGTCGCCTGTCATCTGCCACCTGTAATTTGTCATGTCAACTATCATCAGTCGTCTGTCATCTATCGTCTGTCTTATCTCATCTGCCATCAATTATCTGTCATCTGGCAAGTGGCTACTGCGTTAAGCCAACAATTATTACCTTTAAAAACTCTTATTTGGTTTTTTCTATTGTTTGTTGCTTTTATGCCGGGAAATTTTATATCAAAATAATTCGTGTTATTTGTTTTTTGGTTCTAATATAATTTCATTTCGTGAAGTACATAGATTTTCTATGTTTTCTCTTTGACGAATTTTAGTCTAAGGACTCGGTCACGAACTGGTCAAAAAAGCAGCAAAATTATAACAAAATTACTTGCTAAGCGACTTCGCTCTGCCCCTCAGTTTACAGCTTATTTAGATTTAACAAGATTGTGTTATAGTCTCCTGCCAATTGAATCCTTCAACATCAATTGCTAAAGCTATTTCGAAGTTAACGGAGCAAGCGTTGCTGGGGCTGCTGAGATTTTAAAACAGCTACAACTCTGAGGTAAGCAATAGCTTTGTCCACCTTTGTTTCACTTTTAAGTTAGACAATAGAACCCTGGTCAAACTTTAAATTGTAATACGCCTTTCATTTTTACACAATCTTTCCAACAATATTACGTTTATGGTATGTAATGCCTCAATTTTAAAGCAATTGTAAAATTTGAACTGAAAACGTCTGAATGTCTGTCTGCCTGCAACGTTTTCGGTTCTGAAAAAGCTAAATTCACGCTTCATCAGTTCATTGCCCAACCAATCTGTTGTTCTCTTTCTTTTTCACTACGCCCATATCAAATCAAATTTTCAACAAAAGCCAATAACACTTACCAGTACTTTTAGATGATCGCTCCTCTGAAGTTGGTATATTGTTTTTTGATATGACATCCATAATAGGTGTAATGTTGTTCACTAAACAGCTTCAAAAGCCTGCAAGAAAGCAAAATCAAAATCAATTACAAACTAATTTCAACGAAATTGATTCTAATATCAGCGAAGAGAACAAATTGAAATGCTTACGACCTCAATTCTGTACCTTACAAGTCTATTTAAAATTAAATTGGACACCCTTGTTAACAACTCGATGAAAGTCCTGACATTTCCACAAAAACACCGTGCTATCTTTAGTTGGCAGACAATGTGAGTGGCTATTAGTTCTAAGGACCAAGTCGCTTACAATAAGTGTAAGGTAAAAACAAATTGCCGTACTGCACTTGAACTCTTTCTTAATCAGCAGTTTACTTACCAACGCACGCTTACAAAAACGAAGCATAAAAAATTCAATGAGAAATTAAGTTTTCTCAAAGTTTTCCAGTGTGTTTATTTTTTATTTTTATTGTACCTGCTCTTCACTTCAAAGAAATACGAAATACCCATCATCATTACCATGATACTTACGCAGGCAGGTCACGTTCCACTGAGATCAACTAACACTAGCACACGTGCAACCAAAGAACCGAGGCAGGCAGCAATGTTTTGCACGATTTCGCTGCCAGAAACATGAAACACACGGAGTACGAGGAGCCCCAAGAAGTTCCTTTTTATTATTATTGTTTTTGTTGTTTGCTTGATGTTTTTTTTTTTGTTCATTGTGTTTGTTTGTACATATAATGCAGCTCGACTAAATGGCATGCTTCAAGGTTGTAGAACCTAAGTTAAGTGCGAGCTAGAGCTACTGCATCATGCATGCACTTTAAGTATAGAAGATTTGTTCTTAACACATATTCACGTTGGGATTGCATGTGTCCAACCCCCCACCCGCCTCTCTATGGATTCTCTCGGAAATAGAAAAGTTCACAGTGAAATAATAATTAGCAACGATATAGAAAAAGAGCACACAAAAATTGGAGGAGAAAGAAAGAAAAATAAAAGAAAGGAACACAGAAAAACTTAAATTCCTTGTTGTCCCAGTTTAAAGATTATTTTTCTCTTGGCGTTTTCAACTTAACCAGCAAATAAAGTTTTCAACGGATTTCCTTCCGGTGGCGGTGGTACGTACAGTAGTCATTGCAATGATTTTGTGTTCTTTTTTTTTTCTTGCAATTTTCATCTTTTCATTTTTCTTTTTGTTTGTTTCTTTTGGATTCAACGGTGCATTGTTGTTACACGAACCTATTGAAAGAAAAATGAGGAAAATTGGAAGAAGTGCTTTGTGTGATGCGGATGTTGAATTATTTTCTTTTTCTTTTCTTTTCCACTGTCGATGAAATTCATTGACAGAGACTTCAGTTGTTCGTTAAACGTTTTCAATAAAGGAAATGTCTGTAAATTGATTTTCTTATTCAATTGCTATCCAGCGCACTGACTATTTCTTAAAGCGTTGCGCTTTATAATAATCTACCCTACCTCTTATTTGCTGATAAAAGCAGTCAAATTAAAACTGAGCAACTTTGTAGCAAAAAGGTCAAGCTGAGTAATAATATTTTGAGATTTCAAGCGGATATGTATTTCGATCAATTTACTCAGTTAATTAAGACAGGAATTTATTTTTGTTTCTCTCACAGACTTTAGTTTTCAAAATTCAAGTCTCACATCGATTATAAATAAAGAATCAGGTGGGAGTTCTATTTTAAGGGGCCGACCCATAGAATCCGTTGCTTCTGTTCGCTGCCCGACACGAATGACAGCTCAATTAAATACACATGTTCTTCTGAAGGGCGAGCGAATACAACGGACGCAATGAAACGAGTAGACTAATTTTTGCATTCAACAGAACCGATGACATTAGCTGTCAAAACCAATTTGAAGTTTTCTCTTTTGCTTGTGATGGAATGGGACAAAATGATACCTCAGAGATGTGAGTTAATTTTTATTTTTACTGAGCTACTGAAATAAAAGTTTTTGATCTCAAAGTCAACCGGAATTTAATATCAATCCAGTTTTTCACTTCAAAAAATAAATAAAAGTTTTGAGTGCAAGTTGCTTATGACTTTTCATACTTTCAAAAGCGTAATGTTTGAACTTATTTTACTGTTATCACAATTTGAAGTATGTACCTACTTTCCTAGTATAATTTCCTAATGAATGTATTCCATGAAGTACAAATATTCTCATCATACAGCAAATAGATAAAAGTGGAGCATTTTTTTCAGGTTTCATTATATTTTAATATTTTAAATTTTATGTATGGAATGATTAAAGAAGTTGGTTGTGTTTTTGAATGGCAGAAGAACTAATGGAACTTTTTTAAAGACTTTTTAGCATTTCGTTTGTCAGTTAGTTAGAGTTAGGGAGGAATTGTTAGTAAATGTAAGAGTAGGTATTGTAGGTAATTACATTACTCGGATGCAAATTTTGGTAGTACCCGTGGCGTGATGGTTAGCATGTCCACCTGCTAACGCAGAGGTTCGAGGTTCGAATCCCAGCAGAGGCAAAAATGTTTTTCCACGGGTATCGCCTTTCGCGAGGAATTGGTTAGTAAATTCATTGCCATGAAAAGCGCTTTCTCAATTAGCCGTTCGGAACCGGCAGAAAATTGTTGGTCCCCTCCATTCCCTCACAAGGCATGGTTGTGAATAATGCGCTAGGCCCAGGGGTTCTTTGCTCTGTTTTTTTTTTATATTTGGATGCAAATTTTGGCGCTGCTATCGCTTCATGTTCCTGTAAAAAACCCATTGTTGAAAAAACCACCCACTTTCTCTATACCGCAGCCCATTTAGACGTTTTTAGATGAAGCTATTTAAATTAAAATAATCTCAAGCTTTTATTATATTATATTAACTAGATGAAAATCGAAATTAAATTTTATAGGTTCGTTTAGAATGTGGAAAGTTCTATGATACAGCGTTTTAGAACTTCACTTCGCTACTATTTTTGTTTGTTTGTTAAGATGGACCATTTCCTGAACTTATCTCTGACCGAAAAGAAATGCTTCACAATAATGTAGAGAAACTATAAAAAATTGGAAAATTTAATTTTTGAAGGTCGGTCATAATAACGTTTTTATATAAAATGCATCATATCAATTAAGTGCCCATTAAAACCTCGCTGACGAATTTAATGTCCAACGCTACCTCGCTTTCAAATCTTGTGTTCAGTGCTTCCTCGCTGTCGAGTTTAATGTTCAAAGCTACCTCGCTGTCAAATTTTGTGTCCAGTTCCACTTCGCTGTCAAATTTTGTGTCCAGTGGTACCTCGCTGTCAAATTTTGTGTCCAGTGCTACCGCACTGCCGAGTTCACTGTCCAAGACTACCACACTGTCGAATTCAGTGTCCAACGCAATTTCGATGCGATGCTGTTGCTGTTAATGATCTTCCTAGTGATGTTGTTGCTGAGCATGCTGTATCTGATGATTGTGTTCTAGTCGATACTGTTGCTGCTGATCCTAATGTTGTCCATGTCTCTCGTGAATATAACATTGCTGCTACTCATATTGTTGCTACCACATCCGAATGTAATGGTAATGTTGACAACGTTGAATTTTTGAATGCTATGCTAATGATGCCAATCGTCCAAGGTCTAAAGTCAATAACAAGCATAATGTTGCTGCAAGCCATATGCCAATTGGTGGATCGAATCCATTAATTCGTTTCAGTTTTAAAATTGCCAAAAACTTTAAATGGTACCACATAGGTAGTTTTCTATCATCCACCAAATCTGAAGAGAAAGTTGAGTTTATATCGACGAATCTAAACATCAACTCGTCATCGATCCTCTGTTACAAACTTAACAATAAAATTGGTATTCCAGCAGAAATCTTATATATAAAAATGAATCGCAAAATGTGTTGGTAAGCGCATAACTCAACAACGCCTGGACCAATTTGGCCAATTCTTTTTTTGTTGTGTTTGTTATTGTCAGGAGAAGGTTCTTATGACATAAAAAATTTAAAAATTGATATTCCCGCAGGAACGGGTTTGGGAACGGAAACTTAGAAACTACTTGACAGGTTTCTATAACGATTCCAGCATTAGGGGTGCTATATTATCCCCCTCCATAAGTAATTCAGGTTATATTTCATCCCTATAACCCCACGGGAACAGAAACGGGAACGAGAACCGAAACCTTAAAGTTACTTGACCGATTTAAAAAATTCTTTCAACTCTAAGATGTTGCATTATCCCTCAGTCACAATGACTTATAAGTGGTTCCTGTCAAGGTTTGTTCCCCATATTCCCACAGGAACGAAATTTAAAAAATTGCGCGGATATTCCGACGGGAACGGGTTTGGGAAAGGAAACCTAGAAACTACTGAACAGATTCCTGTAGCCCTTCCCCTTCCTGCATTAAGATTGCTACCCCTCAATTAGTAATTTAGATTTATACCATCCGTAGTATTATATTCCATCAATAGTAGCTCATAAAGTTTACAATGCGTCATTTTGGCCTGTTGGGATTAATATCAGACCATTCGTTTTTGTCCCAAAAAACTTACCAACTACGATGCATCGAACAATAACTTAATTCCGAACTCATTTCTAAAAGTTTATTATCACAATGCAAGCGGAATTCGTACTAAAGTCGCTCACTTATACATATAACATCAACAGAACATATACTCCTTCTGATTACGACGTCATCATTATAACTGAATCATGGTTGTACAAGGATATCTTATCGAGTGAAATATTTGACTCTACCTTATTTAATGTTTTCCGCGTCGACCGATGTATATTGCCATCTCAACGTGGAGGCGGAATTATTATTGCTGTTAGATCAACTTTATGTAGCTATGAAATTAAGCTTCCTTTAATGGACATTCAACAATTTGTGTGAAATTTATTAGCAATAACACATATATTTTTTTTTTTTTTGTAAGTTATGTACATTATGACTTAAATCATGTAGATAATCGCTTTATTGAAATGATCAAAGTTGGGTTTGACCGATTTGTTCCTAGTGTGCGAAAAAGGAAATCCTTAAAACCCTTTTGGTATAATAAAAGGCTAACATATTTAAAACACTTGAAAAACAAGGCTTTTGCTAAGTATAGATCCTCAAAAAATCAAAATGATTACTAACACTTTAGTAAGTTAAGAAAAGAATTTTCTATATTAAGTAAATTTCTGTACAAAAATTATATCATGAACATTGAAAATAGTATAAAAGTTAATAGCAAATGTTTTTTGTCCTTCATAAATTCGAGTTTTTGATAAAAGAAGGCTTAACTGAATATCAGCAGGGCTTCAATTCTGGTCTTTCTACTGTCACAAATCTGGCTTTTTTTTTTGAAGCTATGTTATAAATGCGTTGGAGAATAAATGTCAAGTTGATGTGGTGTACACTGACTTTAGCAAAGCCTTTGATTCAGTTGACCACGGCATTCTTATAAGAAAACTTAAAAACTTTGGTTTTCATTCAAATATATTAGATTGGATTTTTTCATATCTTCATCACACATCATTCAAGTCTAGCTTCAAACTTTTTCTGATATCCTGATTCAAATTATTTAATTTGTATTATTTATTTATTATTATTTTATTTAATTATTAATTATTATTATCGCTAATATTTTCTAAATCATTCTTCTTTTGTAATTTCCCATAAATCAAATATAACATTTCTTATCGTTCTTTTTGTCTATAAAATGATGTTTTTTATTTATTGCCACCCCACATTAGGCACTTAATTTGTAAAGTCTGAATATTTTTTTTTGAAGTGACATCATCACTATTTACTTCTTGTAAGAAAATACCGATTGTCTCTAAATCCTTTTCCTTTATGTAATATTTACTTAGCTTAAGATTATTTATGTGATGTAATATTGTATGGAATAAACTTAAACTTATATCTGCTGACCTCAATCTGTGTTTGAAAATCGAGTGTTTTGACGATTGCAACAAAATCCAATCAGATTTAAATCGTATCTCTCACTGGCAATAACAAAATTATTATTTATAATTGTCACTAGTTTGCAATCTGTTAAGCGTTAGCTTGTAGATGATAAAATAAAATAAAAAATAAAAAATAAAAAATTTGGTGTCCAGTGGTACCTTGCTGTCGAATTTAGTGTCCAGTGCTACCACGCTGTCGATTTTAATGTCCATTGATACCTCGCTGTTGAATTTTGTGTCCAGTGCTACCTCGCTGTCAAATTTTGTGTCCAGTGATACCTCAGTGTCGAATTCACTGTCCAATGCTACAACACTCTCGAAATTAGTGTCCAACGCTACCTTGCTGTCAAATTTAGTGTCCAAAGCTACCGCACTGTCGAATTTAGTGTCCAACGCTACCTTGCTGTCGAATTTAGAGTCCAGTGCTACCTCTGTGTCGAACTAAGTGTCCAGCACTACCTCGCTGTCAAAATTTGTGTCCAGAGCTATCTCGCTGTCGCATTTAGTCGCTCCTGCTACCTCAGACCCACCATTAATCCGTTCCCCTAGTATTATTTTTGGATGCAGTGTTGCGATTTCCAAACCTAAGTGGAATCCGAGAAGCTTGAGTTCGAGTCACAAGAACCCAGACTAGAACACCAGATACGCCTTAATACGAGAACTGAGCAGTGCCAAGCCAAGAACTCACCATCAGCGCTGTTCTGACCTTTAAACTTGAAACCAGATTTGTTATCATCCAAGCTGAGTTCCAAAAACCAGTCGAACTATCAGTACCCCACCAGGCGTTGTAGTCAATTCACTTGACGGCGCAGAACCTACCAGACATATTATCCTGTACACCGGAAGTCTCCCCAATCCGGGAAACGGGGTGATAATAAAGGGAGCTCTTATTCCAGAGCTCCATTCGGGAAAAATTATGGAGGTTGTCCAAATCAACCTCCAACACGCCAAGGCTACCTCAGCGGTCTTAACTCACTCGCTGAGTAAAACCAAGCTTGACATCGCCCTCGTGCAGGAACCATGGATCAGCTCGAGTGGTCTAACTACACCTACAGGTAAAATATTATATTCAACCTCAGCCAGTAGACCTAGAACTTGTATTATTTTTAATAATAACCTGCCCTTCTTCCCACTGATAGAATTTGTATCCGCTGATCTAACGGCAGCAATAGTGAGGATCGGTCACTCCAAGGAAACTATCGTTGCCTCAGCATACTTCCCTGGAGACTATACACCTTGCCCGCCTCCACAGGTAATAAAACTATGGAGAAGGTGATTGATAGATACATCTGGGACAAGCAATTAGCTACCCACCCACTATCCACATCACAATACGCATATTAACCAGGGAAATCAACGGAAACCGCGTTGAATGACCTAGTTACTAGGATCAAACTTTCTATCGATAAAAATGAAATTTGCGTAGTGGCATTTCTCGACATAGAAGGAGCCTTCAACAACACTTCCTTTGTGTCCACAGACCGTGCTCTAAGGCACCACAACGTTTCATAAGTGATTCGCAATTGGATAATGTCCATGCTAAACAGCAGAATTATCCACAGCAATATCGAAGAAGTGGAAATTTCGAACTAACAACAAGAGGCTGCCCGCAAGGTGTAGTCCTCTCACCACTCATCTGGTCAATAGTTGTAGACAGCATACTAAGATTACTTGCAACCCAAGGCATTTATGCAGTGGGCTTTGCAGATGATCTAGCAATTGTCATACAAGGCTCATCAGAAACACTAATATCAAGAAGACTTCAGACAGCTCTGAACACAGTACAAAGCTGGTGCTCAGATGAAGGTCTTTCTGTCAATCCCCGTAAGACAGTTATTGTCCCATTTACAAAAAGAAGAAAACTAAATCTTCTAATACCCCCCAATCTCTATGGGGAAACAATACCATTTTCCAAGAAATCAAAATACCTTGGGATCATCCTAGACAGCAAAATGTCATGGAACCCTCAACTAGAACGCATTTCCAGCAGAGCAACCAAGTCCCTATGGACTTGTCGAAGCGTATGCGGGAAAAACTGGGGTCTAAAACCTAAAATGATGTACGACCAATATACGCTGGTAGTCAGATCAACAATAACGTACGCAGCTGTTGTATGGTGGACAAAAACAAAAGAAATAAGGGCAATCCAAAAACTTGAAAAGTTTAAAAGATTGGCAACAACATGCATTACTGGATGCATGCACAACAATGCACATGTACAACACCAACATACGCTCTAAACGTCATTACAGGACTATCCAACCATCAAGGCCACATAAAATGACATCCAAACCCGAAAGGACATTTGTCGATAATTTAAAGTCTAGAAAAACTTAATACCTTTAGTATGTGCTTGGATGCTATTATTCCCATGTACAACTCCAAACTCCACTTCTCCATTGTCAACTCTCCTATGGAAGACTGGGAAGACACAAAGCCTCATCCTTCAAGGCAAGGTATGGTCTGGTATACGGACGGCTCAAAAATGGAAACTAGTACGGGTTCCGGCATTTTCAGCGACTCGTCCATTTTCCAAGCTGAAGTCTTTGCCATTAACGAATGTTCGAGAATAATATGTTCATCGAACACGAAAAACAAAATAATAATCATTTTCTCAGACAGCCAAGCTGCACTAAATGCGTTAATCTCACCAAATCCAAACTAGTCCAAGAGACAGTCATGTCACTCTCTGAACTAGCAAGGAAAAACACTGTTATCCTCCACTGGATCCCAGCACACAAAGGCTATGATGGTAACGAGAAGGCAGACATCTTAGCTAAAGACGGCGCATCTAAACCATTCGTCGGTCCTGAACCCTTCTGCGGTGTAAATAAAAGCACCTTCAAACTGCCAGAATATACTGAAAAACATCAAAATTCCTACTGAAACTGAAAAGGATAACCCTAAAACTTTGGACTACTGACCGGTCACTGTTCTTTAAGAAACATCTTCACCAAATGAGGCTGGTACCGGACCCCATCTGTAGACTATGCCTCGAAAATGAAGAAACATCTCTGCACATTATTACAGAATGTACAGTACTTTTCTGCCTTAGAAAGCAAATACTTGACTATGAGATTATCCCGCTAGATAAACTCAAACTCATTCACCCACAGAAGATTGCTAACTTCTGGTTCAATTCAGGAGTAGGAGAACTGTCCTGAAACCTCACATGGGCTGGCACAATAGGTTTCATTCAGACACCGCAGTGCCCGGAGCTGAGCAAGCTCTACCCGTCCCCGAACTCTAATCTAATGTAATCTAATCCTGTAACCGGAGTAATAGCCTGAATTATATACATATATGATCTATTTATTTGAATTTGCAAAACCTATTTTAAGAACCTCGAAATAAAACTAACTTCAATAAACAAAATTTTTGCTGCTTCTTTAGTATACCTTGGTTCCGACTAGCTCACATCCTCACAAGTTCGTGTACATGTGAGGAGGTATTAGTGTACAATGTGAGAGCAGGTATAATTCATAACCAGTCTTTATATGAATTTGAAAACTTTTCAAAAGCATTACTATTATTTTTCTTTGACACTTCTTAAAATAAACTCATTTAATTTTTTTCTTATTTCAGAACATCCTCTTTTCGGTAAGTACCTTTGTCCTAAAAAAGCCTAATATTCTTCCCTTTCCAATGCCAGTTTGTTAGATCATCCTCCATTAATTTATTGTACACCCATTTACTATCTTAAAGTCCTTAATGAATGAAAAGTAGACAGTACGATACACTTGAAGTGTTCAAAATTGACTAACCTTAGCAATTCCCATTATGTCAATACGACAACAAACAAAAAGAAGTCATAAGTCAGATGGGATAAAAGTCTTTGGCAGTATTCCATTGGGATGCTGTTTCCATAAGCACTATCTTCTTCTTTTTTGTCACAAAATACCCAAAGGATAGATCTCCTTTGACTTTTTTTATGTACACCAATGCATCACAACGATAGCAGAGATACTTCTCGATGATTGCCAGCCATTCAAACAGCAAGTCAAAGCGAGAATGGATAGAAATCACAGTGTTTATCTGAAGGCTTATCTATTCCCTAGCCTTAGGTTAAGCATAGGCAGAGACCAGAAAGACATCACTGACATGACGACGCCATAAAAAAAAAAAAATCAGACACTGGAAGAAAAATATTCAATTTTCGGTGATTTATTCAATGCTACCAGTGAATTTCAATCCCAAAACACAAACACACATAGTGTGGGAAACACTTTTAAGCTCCACCATTCATCACCATACGTAGGATACATCAAATGCAAATCGGCAAAAGTTATGAAAGTTTTACCCGGAGCTCGCGCTTCGAATAGAAATTCCTCCAAAAAGACTGAGGAATATAAATTGAAAAATCATACAAAACTTCGATTTTTTTCTTTTCGCTACAGGTTCTCCCATCTCCCAGATTGGAAGGTTGTGGGGGCTATGAATGGTAAGGGTGCATATTCGATGAGAATTCCACCCTTGTTTTGATGTGATTTTGTTTTTGTTTTGTTTTTCTGTCTGTTTTTTTAATACTTTCAATCGATGCTAGTTTTCAAATTAAAAATTCATGGAGGTTATGGAATTGAAATAGATTGCAAATATTTTCAATTTCCTAGTCGATTAATACAGACATGAGTGTGGACATTGGACACACAGCTATCGGATGATGCACTTGCAATGGGCTTATGTTGTGATTCTGCCAGTGATATACGACACAACAGAGACACAAAACACATCCATTGAGTTAAATTAATCAATTCGAGTGCTGGCAAGCTAATTAAAATGTTCATGAAGAACAAGCAGTCCATACACTCGATAAACCTAATTGACCAAATAAATTAACGGACATGAGATTGAAACGTGATTTCGTGTCGCTTGTGCGACAGGAGCTGTCCCCGAAATTGAATGAAAACCTATTTATTTATATGGAAATACTGATGAAATGTTATGAAGACTGGATCAAAACAGTGGAGGCTTCTCAAAACTGTAGGTTGGCAAATTTTAGTGAATCCTTCGCAACTATTAGCGAAACCAGACAAATATTTGTTTTCGATCGGTTGTCAAAGTAATGAGGAATTCCTTTAGATGTGGGTACTGGGTACACTTCTTTTGGAGAAATGCCTTTGAAAGGAACTGAAATTACTACATATATCAATATGAAACGTTGATAACTTTGTGAGACAAATAACATACATATAAACCAGAGTTCTTTGATCTTTAAAAAATAAGAAAGCTCATCGCTTTTGTGAGTTATTCCAGTGTATAAATACTGGAATAAACTTTGCTTTAAGTTCCTTAGTCTTACAGGAAATGAGGCGTTGTTTTGCTTTATTTGTTTATGAAGAAGCTCTAAAAAGGGTACCTTCCATGGTACCTTTTTTTCGAAACCCACTTTTTATTAATATTAAATGTGAATTTGTTCAATTTTCATACTTAATGTGTACTACTCTAAAGTGATTCTTAAGAAACCTTTTATTGGATTTTGTACTTAGCAAACAACCACAAGTTAGTGCGAAACAGTTGTGCCCATTTTGATATGATATCGTCGCAGATTGGACATGAATCGACTTTAAAGCTCGATCTTGGATATCTTACGTTATGATTAAATTTACAATCTGAGATTTGCGTATGACTAGCTGACCAGCCCGTTGCGAAGTAGCTCGGGTCGTACGGTGATCGTATTGAGTTAATTTAAAAAGTAATTTCTAATTTTTCGTTCCGATGGGAATATGGTGATGAAATATATTTTATACTAGCTGAGCCGCCCGGCGTTGCTCGGGTCTGTAGTTTTAAGGTTCCCATTCACGTAGCATTATGAGGCATCCCAACGCCGAAAGAATTTTTGAAATCTGTTCAGTAGTTTCTAAGTTTCCATTTGCAACACCGTTCCTGTCAGAATCTTCCGTTCCCGTGAAAATATGTGAATGAAATACAAGTCTATGTCACTGAGAGATAATGTAACATCCTAGAGTTGAAAGAATTTTTGAAATCGGTCAAGTAACTTTAATGTTCCCGTTCTCGTTCCCTTTTCTGTTCCCTTGAGATTATAGAAATGAAATATGGTCTAAGTTACTGATGGAGGAGGATAATGTAGCACCCTTAATGCTGAAAGAATTTTTGAAATCTCTGTGCCGCCTTAAAGGCAATAAATAAGCAGATTTTTGAATTTATAAAGTTTTTTTTATTAGAAAAATACAAAAAAAAAAAAATAAGTACCTACATTAATCATTTATTATTGTTTCTGTATTTTAGTACATAGGTTGCCCTTCACTTAAGCACCTTGTGATACACGACATTTTGTTTGTCAAAAAAACATCGATGGCAACAACGATACATCGATGTTTTTCCGATGTTTTGCCGATTTTTTAATTATCTTGCCAATAATGAAAAAATTGGCTTTATTTACGTGCTAAATATGGAAATTTACTATATCCTACCAGTTCCAAATTAAAATCGAAAGGATTCATTTGCAAATTGCGATATAAAACATTTATTTAAACGTAATTAATATTACAAATATTCAAATTATTTGATCAAATCCAAAAATTTTGAGATCGAATCAAAAGAAGCTTTGATAGTCTTGTCCCCAGAAGTCTATTTCTGTCCTGAGTAATTCTTGCCCCAACTCCCGAGAACAAACGTTCGCTTGAGACAGACGTGGCAACTATGGGAAGATAAAGCATTACAATTTTTGCATGCTTCTTAAAAACAGATTTTATATGATCTTCTTTGAATACACTTAACTTAACGTAACTTTGACAACTCGCAAGTCGCAACTCAAACGAAGATAGATTGTTGTTGGAATTCAGTGATCAAAAAACTTTTTTATAAGAATTACAATTTACACGTGTAGGGAATGTTCAAGGAAATGAATGTGCGATGCCGATGTTTTTGCCGATATTTTCAGTTTTGCCTTCGATGTATCGGCGATATATCGTTTTTCAAAACATCGATGTTAACATCGATGTCTATGACCGAAACATCGATTTTTTGAAAACATCGATGTATCGTTTGCAACCCTACTTCCGAGCCGTTTCACAGGCTGCCTCACTTTGCTCTCTTGATTGAGAAGCACGAAGTCGAGCCATACTAACGCGGCGCTGTTCACGTGCAATTTCTTCAGTCCTTTCATTCGCAGTGCTTCGTATCCTTCTTGCATTACGGCTTTGTTGGGAAAGATTCGCATCGTCTTGGTGGAGGCATTGTTAATCAAAATTCACTTCACTTCAATTCACCTAAAAATTTATTTATTTCAAAACTCAAATCTTCATCCATTAATTCATAAACAAAATTACTTACCTGCTCGAGATGCGCGTTTTGTTATTACAACTCTGATGCGTTTTTGGTTGATCGCTTCACTTTATTAAATAGGTAATGGCTTTATTTAATAGACTATATTATATTTATTTAATATTGATTTCATACAAAAATCAAATTTATTTCTTACGATAAGTCAATTTTTTTTTGTTTTTTTAAAGAACAGTGTTTTGTATATAACGAAAGCTAACACATTGCATTGATGCCGGTCCCATAGGAATATAAGGATAAAAAGTATTCTATGTTCTTCTGGTCTCCTGGTTCTAAGCTCCTTCCCCACCAATTTTCAGACAAATCGGTTCTGCCGTTCTTGAGTTATGAATCTTGTAACTAACACGACTTTCTTTTATATATATATATAATTTATGTTTTCATTTCTGTTCTCGATGGAATATGGGAATGAAATACAGCTTATGCCATTTCTCCAGCCCCAGACCATATATTTTTTCAAATTTAACTCAAATCGACTCAGTACTTTTAGAGCCTTTTGAATACAATCAAACAAACAAACAAATCCTTCCTCAAAGGATAGTCCAAATCACATGGAGGATCAAAATGAGATCCAATGACCTCATAACTCCAAAAATTAGCGTTTCGCCAAGAAACGACAGTTGGCTCATCAGTTAGATGCTGCCGTACCCTTCTAAGAGGCAAACAGAAACTTAAAAATAATAAAATTCAAAGTATGTGAGTGCTGTTAATTTTATAAGTGTTTTGGTGTAAACCAAACAAATGTGCGTCTTAGAAGAGTACTACAGCATCTAACTGATGAGTTATTAGGGCATTGGACCTCTTTTTGATTCTCCTGTTTTGATTCTTCTGTTATTTTGACTTTCTTTTAAAAATTTCAACTCCAAATTATAAAAGCAATAACAAATTCTTTGTTATTGTTACATTTCCATAAACCCTTCCTCTCTAAAATTGTGTGTAGATGTGACGAGAAACCACCGAAAGTACCCGTACAGTAGGTACTAAGTAATTGTAAAAATACTTTAAGATGCAAATTCTTCTTCTTTTCTTCTTCTTCGAAGAAATCACAGCTCTCCCTAATGACTGCTTCACACTAGCGATCCGATCTCAGGGTGCCCCGCATTTTGGATTGTTCCATGTCTGAGGCCAACCAAAAGGGGATACACTACTCCAGTGTAGAGTAAAGTTGGTATAAAAAATTGGAACGGTGTGACTTTTGTTTTAAGGCCAAGTTTTTTTTACTTTGTTTTTCAATAAAAACTAAAAAAAAAAAAAAAATGCCAATGGCATAGTTTTCCAATTATTTTGCATCTTTACAACCCAAGAAAAATTTTAGAAAATGGACATGAATATAAGGATCTATAGTTTAACACAGATCACATTATCGAAAATTTTATTACTTATTGATTCAAAAGATGGAATAGTGGCTATCAACTCATAATAATAATAATTATTTTATTGAACGTTATATACATATATACAATTGATACTTATACTAGATAATTTTAGAATTTAAAAATGATAATGTTAGAATGTTGGCACATAGGGGGCCTAACCAAATACATTGTCTAGAATTGAAATAATAACTTAATATTATATAGCTGAAAAGAAAAGAAAAATCTTAATTATAAGTCGGTTGACTTGGGTGATCTCGGGATGTTCCGTCCCGGTTGTCGCTGGCGTCCCTCTGCATGGGGAGGAGGTAGGGGTTGGCATTAGCCACGGAAATATGCTGACCCAGGGTCAGCGTAGAAATTGGTGGCTTCGTCGTTGGCTGGTATTATTTCTTCGTTCAAAGTGTTCATCACGCTTAGGTATCTTGGCTCGGGGTGTTGGTCCTCACTGCTTATACTTCTCACCAAATGATTCGAGTGGTTGTTGATGTCTGCAGCCGTTTTCCTTACTGTCAATAGCACGTATTGATCTAAGGGCATCACTTTGGCTTTCTCGTACACAAGCTGGTTGCTGTAGTGTCTTTGGCGCTGGTGGTTGAAAGTAAGGCCAGTGCAGAGTCTCAGAATTTTCCTTTCGAAAAGTAGGAGCTCCTTCATCGCTGTCTTGGAGATGGCAAACCAGACCGGGCTGCCGTAGTTGATGACGGGTCTCAGCAGTTGCTTGTACATCAGAAGTTTCGTTGACTGACTTAGTCCTGTCTTTCTTCTCATCAAAGAGTAAAGTCGGTGGAAAGCGAAGTTGGCCTTCTTTAGTACAGCGCGTGAGTGCGGGTTAAATCTAAGCACCTCGTTAAAGTTGACGCCCAGATACTTCGCGTTCAGTTGGGCAGTCAGTCTGGTTCCATCGGGTAGCGATAGTGATGTTGCTCTGCATTTTCCAGCAGTACGGCAGCCTCTATAAACTCCAGGCCTTCTGAAGCAGACGAGTTCAGATTTGGTTGAGTTGACCCGTATACCCCACTTACTATAATAGGCATATAGTCTGTGGATGTGAGTTTCCACTGTCCGTGCAGCTATGGATGGCGAAAAAGATGTGCAGTATGTTAAGGAGTCGTCAGCGTAAAGCAAGTTTTCGCATTCCCTTGGGGTAGGTTGGTCCGACGTCATTATGTTGAAGAGGAATGGCCCTAGCTTCGATCCTTGAGGAACTCCTGCTCTGATACTTTTGGTGGCTGATTTTGCGCTTCCGACTTGAACGAAGAAGTTCCTGTGGGAGAGAAAGGAAAAAATAATTTTTATTAGCGGAGCTGGAAAATTTAGTAGATGGAGTTTATGGGTGAGAGCATCAATCCATACGCTGTCGAATGCTTTTTCGACATCCAAAAAGCAAGCGACGGTGACCCGATGGTTGTTGAGGGCTGCGGTTACGTCTTTATGCAGTTTCATCAACGGATGTAGGGTTGAATGCTTTTCCCGGAAGCCGAACTGCATATCTGGGATGATGTTATTTTCCCGGCAGAACTTCTTTAATTTCCTAAGTAAAAGCTCCTCCAGGAGCTTACTTAGGTTGTTCAGTAGGGAGATGGGCCTGTTTTTGACGATGAGATTCCGATCGCCTTTTTTCGGAATCGCCACTATCTTGGCCGTTTTCCATATTCCGGGAAAGTAGCTGTTGTTGACGCAATTATTCATTATGATGGCCAGGAATATCATCACTGTCTGTGGGAGCCTCTTCAGGATGAAATTAGAAACACCATCTGGTCCTGTTGACTTCTTGGGCTTGGAGGTGTTGATTATTTCCGCAATTTCTTCCGGATTGCACAGGTTTGGACAGTTGACTGGGTCACTCGACAGATTGGTGTTGCTGAAAGTGGTTTCATCAGTGTTGGGCCCAAGGGTCAGTTGAACGGATGTTTCGATTTCGTCCAGAAAGTCAGGGTCATCGGTTGGTGTGGGCACAAAGTTGCCTTCAAAATGTTTTGCGAACGCTTCCGCTTTCTCCTGATTGGTTTTAGCATCTCCTTCGTTGGTTTTGATGGCTTCCGGGATTGAATTCTTACAACCAACTATCCTGTTGATTTTTTTGAACACATTAGGTCCAGGTTTTATTTCTTGTAGCCTCTTTTGGATTTGGACATCATTGTAGTGACGGATCGCATTCCGGAACATTACATTGATTTGCTGGAGCTCGCTCCAAACAGTTCGATAGCTGACATTGGTCGTGTTGAGTTCCCTTTGGTGGATTCGCTGTAGCCTCTTACGCAATATTTGCCTGTGCTTGTACAGGTTGTTCACGTAGTCAGGAAGATGCTGGTATCTATCACTACTCTTCTTCGGTTGCTTTTGGCGGTCAAGTGCGCTGGTAATTGCGTGCTCTAGCGTCTCAACAGCAGCGTCAATTTCCGAATTGAGCAGGTTCCTGTTTTGGTCAGGCAGTACCAAAGTTTCCTCAACGTCCCTTTTAAGCTTCTCTGGGTCGAGTTTCTTGTAGTTGATGTAATGTTCCGGCGCTTCCGCGGCTAAAAGAAGTGGCTGGCGCAGCTTTATGTTTACTTGAACTGCTTCGTGGTCCGTGTCACTGGGCTGTCAACTCCATTATTGTTACACCTACCTTCTTCAATCCTACAGTTTAAAGTTCGTAAAACTATTCTAGTTCAACTGGAATTTTGAAATAAATAAGAATTACATTCTCTCTTGTGCTGAGTTTGTTTATAAATAAAACACTTAATTATAGCTCTCCCTGTTTTTTTAAGTGTCATTTTTAGGTTGACCGGTTATTTTGAAGTCTTTCCTACATCACCAAGGACTTAGTCTAAAAGCACGCGTGTAGTGCAATATAGAGGGATTCCCAGGAAGTATAAACTTTTGTGATGCACATATTTTATGATAAAGGGCTGCCAACTACTCACTCTTTTTGGAAAATTAATAAAATCACATGCAAACAAATTAAATTAAATTTTCAAATAGTATTTTGTGAAAATGTAGAGAATTTTTTTATATTGGAATTGTAGGAATATAGACGTTGAAAATATAGTAAAAATGGTTAGAATGTAAATAACAATCGGTTTCTTTTTAGTCTTCAAATTAATTTGCACAAAATGTTTAAAAAATAAATTTAATTCAATACTGTTTTTAAAATATTACAAAAAATCTGAATTTTTATTTCAAAAATCAAAACTCTCCCAATTCTTCTACGCAATCTTCTGAATTGAAAATTTTGTTGTAGTTTTGTTGAAATCGCCGTCGGTCAAAAAAAATTTGTACTATGGGACGTATTGGTCTTAGACCTGCGGAACCGAATTACCGCTCACGTAATAGAGTAATATGAGACTGAGTTATGTGTTTTTGGCACTACTTCTCATGTTATCGAACACTTTTGTACCAAAATTTGGCATTCTTTCATCAGTATTTGAACGAATTGAGGTCGATAAATGAACGGCAGACTGATGTTGTGTAAATGGAGCGAAGTTTGAAAGAAGAAATAGTACTCGGTCACTAGATCGTTGATGCGGCAATTCGGCCCCTGGTCTATAAATTTTGTTACATTTTAATTTTGAAAATGTTTTTAAATTAGGCACGGTCTTTGGAGTTCTAGAAACTCAGTTTCATACACCCTCCGTAGGCTTCCCACAAGTCCTAACTGCAAATTTTGAAGACGGTCCATCAGGCTGTTCAAGCTGTAGATTCGTGTAGAGACAGAAAGACTGAACAGCAGGACCCACTTTTTTAGTATTCTCTATCGTCGTCAAGTTTTAGTGTTATCTCAAAATTTTTTTTCACCAGATTGAATAAATTTACCTCTTAGTAGTTAGAACTTTAAAAATTCAATTTGCTTACATCATTTGAACTCTAGGTTAGAATCATTTGGTTGTAGATCAACAAGAGGGCTGTTCTGTTTACCCTATATACATTTTTAAGAAGTCTTCATTTGCTTTGAAATATGCCCAATCTTGATTTTATACTGAAATCCAATTGAACATCTCTTTATTGTGAAGATAGATTTTTAAAACTCAAGTAGTGCCATCCTACCACTGGTGGGGAGGATAGCATGATCGAATGCCGATGTGGCACTGAATATTCAACTATAGACAAATTTACTTCCCAAAGAATCTCAAGCGTCTAAGTTGCAGTTTGTTGTTGTTTTTCTTAAATAGAAAATACTTTGAGGCTTGAAAGAAAATTCAGCTCTTTGCTATTTCAAATCTAACGTTCTTGGATATTTTACACACGAAGCTGTAGCCGTTATCTTTATACATAATAAATAAAAATAAATGTATAAATAATGACCAGCTTCAAATTCAGGCAACGCGTTGTTTAAATTAATCAGTTTTTCAATTATTTTACATTCTTAAAATCATTTGCTATTAAAAACAAGCAGGAACTGTTAGAAGACCATCTTAACTACTATCTCATCTTCAATGTTTTTCCTCAATCTTCTTAAATAAGTAATATCCGACAGATTACTAAATGATTTTTATTTTAAAAGCACTAATAGTAAAACATTGCTAATTGTTATTCAGAAAGCAAAATTCCAGAAAATCTTAATCTCAATAATTACTTTCCGTTTCAATGTTCATATTTTCATCATTACAAATTCCTGTACAATAAAATGAAAACAGAAATTAATTCCAATGAGAAAACAAAATAAGATAATGCGAATAAGAATGTACCCCCATCAATGACAGACAGTAATTTTTTATGAATATTCCCATCTTCAAAGAAAATTAAATTGCAACGCAATGATGTACATAATAATAAATCCTGTTTAACTGGTAGGAAGTTCTAAGTAAATTGCTCTCATATATTTGAGGAGTTCTTATAGGTACGCTGAATGACTAAAACGAAAAAAAAAAAAAAACAAAAACAGTTTGGTTTATATGGCAGTAAGTTATAAAGGCATGTGAACCTGCTGTGTGATGTGTGCTGTGTTTAATGGGGAAGACACGTCTGTGCCTATAAAAATTCGTGTTTGAGGAAATTATTGAGTAATAAAATTGTTTCGAGATTTTGTTTAATATACATTTTAATGGTGAGTGTGCTGGGTAATGATAAAATGGTTCAGGTGCGTTGCAATTATGTATGTTTCATTACCTTCTCATCAGATTGTTTGACTTTATTTGATAAGGAGTTCACTTTGTAAAAATGAATTAAGGAAATGCTTTGAATGGGAAGACTACGACTCGTTAAATATGCTGAGAGGAGCTGTGTGTGTGTAGTCTTACTTCTTCTTGTCATCTAACATAAGCTGCCAGAACAATTTGAAGATTTCCAATGGAAAATGGTTCTAGGCGTGTAAAAATAAAACTAGAAGAAGTCACTCATTAACCTTTCACGACAGGGAATTTTTTTCAAAAAATATATTCAATCCCTGTTTTGATCGTGTTTCAATAAGTGAATCCATAACAAGATGATTGCCAGCGCCCTCAAAAATTCTCTAATATCAGGACTATTTTTTAGAAATTGGTTTTTTGAAAAGAGATAGAATTGACATCTTGTAGTCAAATCGGCCAAATTTAATGTCATTTATATTCAGTTTAGTTTGACATTTCATCATAAACAGGTTGACAAAAGAACAACGATTGCAAATCGTTCAAATTTATTTCGAAAATAACGGTTCAGTTCGCGAAGTTTACCGCTAGCTCCGTCCATTTTATGGTCGACATAATCGTCCATCAGAGCAATTAATTCGGTTAACCATGGATCGTTTTCGCACTACGTTTACTTTATGTCATAAGACGCATCCGTAGAGACGTTGAACAGTGTGCACCGAAGAAACAATTGCAGCTGTAGAAGAGGACCCGAATAAATTGATTCGCCACCATTCACAGCAATTGGAGCTTTGTCCATCAACTTAAGATTTTGTGCAAAGATCTTGGCTCACGACCTTACAAGATCTGCAAGAATTAAAGCCGCGAGACCATGCAATTCCTCGTGATTTTGATGTATGGGTCAAAAATGAGATTGATCTCGATGGATGATGGTTGAATAGTAACGTTTACAAGCAAAATTGCCGTATTTGTAGTGAAGAGGGTCCACATGAGTACCTTGAGACGCCATTACACCCACAAAAACTGACTATTTGGTGTACTCTATGGGCTGGTGGAGTCATTGGGACATACTTCTTCCGAAATGATGCTGGAGAGCCAGTTACCGTTAGTAGAGACCGGTACAGAGCTATTCTATCCGACTATTTTGTTCCCGCATTGGATGGCATGAATGTGGATGAGATGTGGTTCCAACAAGACGGCACTACATGTCTTACAGCGCGCGTCACAATCGATTTATTGAAAGAAACATTCGATGAGCGATAATTTCGCGGAATGAACCTATCAATTGGTCACCAGGATCGTGTGATTTGACACCATTGGATTATTTTCTTTAGAGATATGTGAAGTTGTTCGTCTACGTCAAGAAACCAGAAACGTTAGGGGGCTTGGAAGCCAACATTCGTGGCGTTATTGCCGACATACGACCTCGAATGCTCGAAAATGTGGTTGAAAAGTGGACCTCTATACTTGGCTTTGTTCGAGCCAACCACGGAGGCCACATGCCCAAAATCATATTTAAATTGATGGACATTAAAACGATTAATGAAACAGAACTTAGTCTTCTCAATGTTGATTGTTAATCCTGCTTCTCTTAGATGTTTGGCGACCTCTTTCAAAACATTCATATGAGTTTGGAAATCTGGAGAGCAAACCAAGAGATCGTCCAGATAAACAAAAACATCCTCTCTTAACAGAGCAGGTATGACCTGGTCCATCAGCTTACACATTCTCTGAGCGGCGTTACACAATCCAAACGGCATCACCGTGAATTAATATAGTGGCCACACAGGAACTGTGAAAGCTGTCTTCTGTCTTGGTTTGGCCTCCAGAGGTATTTCCCAAAATGCATCCTTTAAATCGATGGTCGATATAAAATGCGTGTTCTGTAACCTACTTAAAATGCCTTCAATATGGGATATAAGGATATGCAAATTTTTTTGTAGCGGCGTTTATCTTCCGCGAATCTAGGCACAGTCTGTTTTTACCTGGTTTCCTCACCAACACTACTGGGGAGCTGTACACAATATTACTCTCCTCCATCACCCCTAGTTCGATCATACGATCTAGCTCTGCGTACATGAGATTCCGTACTACCGGTGATAATGGGTAATGTCTTTGTTTGATGGGAATGGTGTCGTCTTCTATCTCAATGACATACTCCTCGATTGAGGTTTTCCCATCACTTTTTCCAGCTATTCAGCCTGTGTTGGAGTGAGCTCTCTCATGGGAATCATAAATTACCTCATCAGTGAATATTCTTCTCCTTGCCGCTGCATATTCTACCATACGTTGATGGAGACTTTTGACATGTCGATTTGGATTTGGGTGAGTCAATCCATTATCAGTCTTTTCTTCTCGTTCTAAAATATTTACTTTTACATGTTTTCCGGGTTCGTCGTCCTTGTCGGCGGCGGGTTCCCGGGTGCACTGCCGACATTCAGGTTTCCCTGACACGAGGCACACTGGAACGTACGAACGCCTTTGCCGCAATTGAAGCATGTCAACGCGTAGAAAGATGATGAACATGATGCCGTGTTAAACGTACTGTCTTTTGTAAGTTCTGTCCTTTTGTCTCTGTCGTTGTTTCTGTATGTAGCCTGTCTTTTGTCTGTCTTCGGGTTTGTTTGTTGTCTATCAGTTCTATTACACTGAACTGCCGCAAAGTGTACATCATCTCCCACCGATTCTGACAACTCTACTTCTTCGTTTTCTTCCCTCTGAAATATTTCACTCACTGATTTTCTCATCTTGAACTCCCTAGCTGCTAAGTGTTTTTCAGCTCTTCGGCAGTCTTCCCTAGGGCCCTTAATATTTGATATTGAGCAGCCGAAAAACAGTGATGCTACCTTGTCTTTTATATTTTGTCTCACTAGATTTGTCAAGTCCTTTTCGTTTGGTCTGTTTTTCATTTGAAAAGTTAAACTTCGAACTTCTTCATAAAATTCGTCGAATGTTTCGTGTGGTAGTTGTCGTCTGTCCATTATAGTACGAAGTATCTCGTGGTCACTTTTATTGTTTCATTGTTTCAAAATTGTCGCAGTAGTTCCGATTTCAGGTCAAAATAGTTAACTAGTTCATCATTTTGATTTTCTTCAAGGTATTGCCAGTACCATTATTCGGCTGTGCCGGTTACCAAGTGGTGGAAGTTGGCAAACACTTACTCGTTCTATATTCTATAAAAAAAATAAAAAATAGGGTGGCGCAACAGAGCGAGGAACTTTCTGTGCCTAGCGCATTTCTCACAAACATGCCTTTTTTTTTTTTTTTATTCATTCTACATTTTTACATTACATTTTTTATATGTACATACATCATATTTTATTAGAAGAAGAAGAAGAAGGAAGAGAATTATTTATCTAAATAAACAAATAATAAGTAAAATTTGAGCATCCTCTGTGACAATGATTGTCAGTAGCGAGCATGCATTTCGACTTTTGCTGTTATAAACACATTATTTTATTGGTAATATTGAGCAAATGAAAGCTAATAGAAGTGAGACGGTTAATAATTTTAATTTAAAATATTACTTCAAAAAGAGTTTCAACTTCTGATCTGGAAAGGAGCCAATGTTTTAAATTTTTGAGGAATTTGAATTTGTTGGAAACGATGTTACATAAATCTGCAGGGAGTTTATTAAATATATGTGGTGCTATGACATTTAAAAATTTACGGGAGTGTTCTTTTGATACAGCGGGTATGTATGCACTACTGTTACTGCGAATTGGATATTTTTCGTTTCGTCTGAATCTTATATTCCCACTTCTGGTAAAGAATACTTTTAGGGTTTTGAAGACGTATAAATAGCGAAATGGGAGTATTTTAAGAGATTGGAAAAGTGGAAGTGTGTGATCAAGTCTTCTCTTAAATGATATTAGCCTTATGATTTTTTTCTGTACCATAACCAAAGGTTGAATATTGGTTTTGTATGTACAATGTACATCCCCAACATGCTAGTCCATATTCGAGACGGGAACCGATTAATGCATAATAGACAGAAATTAGCAATGCGCGTGGGACTAGTTTTCTTAGTAGATATATTTTGCTTAACGAGAAGTAAAGAACACGTTTTACTGATGTAATTTGTGGTTTCCAATTTAATTTACTGTCTATGATTACACCTAGATATTTGTATTCTTGCTCAAACATCAAGGAAAAGCAAGAGCTATTACAGGATACGGTGTCACATGAAATGTGATGATATTTAATTTCCTCTATTAGTTGAGACCGCGATAGAGAAAACATTATACCTTTAGATTTCTTACTCAAAACCATTTTATGAAATGTAAGCCAACTGCTAATAGAATTTAGGTCATCTTGGATAAATCTAATTAAATCGTTTTGTGAAGGGCTACTGTATGATAATGCTAAATCATCTGCATATGCTGTTAGCATGCAATTCAGTTTCAATTGAAAAATGGAATTGATGTATATGAGGAAAAGCAGTGGTCCTAGCACTGATCCCTGGGGAACGCCAATGTTCGGACTGTTTACAGTGCCACTCATTGCACCATTTATACCAACACATTGTTTCCTACCCCTAAGGTAACTACTAATCCACCGAAATGAGTCCGCCCTGAAACCCATTTTAAACAATTTAGTCAGTAGTATTTCATGATTTACCAAGTCGAAGGCTTTGGTCAAATCAAGGAAAATACCTGCTGTTTTTAAACCTTTATCAAGGGACTCGTAGACTTCGCTAAGAAAACTCGTCATTGCATCTTCGGTACTTTTGCCTTTTCTAAACCCAAACTGTTTATTGTTCAAAAAATGGAATTTGTCTATAAACGACAGCATTCTGTTTTTAAAGACAGTTTCTAAAATTTTTGAAAATATTGAAAGAAGGGAAATAGGTCTATAATTACATGGATCCTTTGGATCTTCTTTTTTGTATATTGGTACAATAATAACTGTTTTAAGACATTCAGGAAACTCCCCTGTTTCAAAACTCTTGTTGGCTAGGTAAGCTAAGAGCTTTGCTATATATTTGGATATACTTTTTAGAATGAGACTAATTACGCCATCTATACCACAGGATGTCTTAGACTTTAGTCCATTAATAACAGATATTATTTCACTTTCATTTGTTGGACTGAAAAAAAAAGATGAAGAAATCGATAGATCTTGAGGTAAACAAGAGTAGTAATGTTCATTAGGTGGGGTGGAACAGATCTGGTCAGAGATACTGGCAAAAACTCTATTGAACTCTTCGCATATTTTTACTTTATCGTTTATAATAGTATTTTGTTTTTGAACTGATGGTATGTTTGCATCTTTTGTTTTTTCTCCAAGGACGCCATTAACAAGTCGCCATTGCTCTCTCGCATTGAATCGGTACTCCTCAAACTTATTCTTATAGTAGTTTGTCTTTTGATTACTTATGAGGTTTTGCACTTTGCTTCTCATTTCGCGATATTTGTTTTTTATTTCAGGTTGCCTAAGATTATTTTTATTTCGAGCATAGTATAAGTTTTTTTTCCTTATTTCATCGCAAATATGACTTGTCATCCACGGCTTAATTTGTTTTTCTTTTGAGCTAATTTTTTTGTTTTAATGGCCTTGCAGATATTTTCTTTAAGGACATCAATAAAACGAGAAAAGGAAATAGAAGGACTCACATTTTCGTATACAGAATACCATTGCTGTTGTGATAACAGTTCATTTAATTTAAAATAGTTTATATTTTGAATTTCATCAGTGCATGATTTCATTTTTTTTTAAGTTTTCACCACTTTTATTTAATATTTCTAAAATAGAGACACCCGTTGCAAAATGGTCTGTAACATCAATTTCTAGAACAAATGGGTATACATTCGAAAGACTATTTGATTTTAAAAATACATGATCAATACATGTTTTAGATTGATCGGTGACTCTTGTCGGAACGTTGACCAATGAATGAAAACCATTCGACGATAACATTAACATGTAATCATCACTTTCAGAGGGAAGATCTAAAATGTTTTTGTTCATATCACCAATCAAACAAACATTATTACAATTAACTGTCGGTAAGAGACTATTAAGTTCTTCAAGAAATCTAGTTATGCTAATAAATTGTAATCTATAGAGACAGATAAGACTCAGTTTAAATTTCCCAACGACAATATTAAGGCATACACAATCTGCACTTTCCATATTAGGAGTGGAAACTTCAGCTTCAATTTGTTCTTTAATAAATACCATTGTTCCTCCCGCTTGATAGCTTTCATTGCATTTTGCATATTTTTTGTACCCTGGTGTCGTAAAATAGCTTAACTCGTGGTTAAAAATCCATATTTCAGTCAAGACTATAATATGTGGCTGATTATTAAAGCTACTTTGAAGATATGAGCAAAGACAATCGAAATTTTTCCTTGTTTATTTTGCCTTGTGTTTGTTTACTGCCGGTTCCGAACTTCTAATTGAGAAAGCGCTTTTCATGGCGATGAATTTACTATCGGAGGACTTGCCAATTCCTCGCGAAAGGCGATACCCGTAGAAAAACATTTCTGCGTATGCTGGGATTCGAGCCTCGAACCCCTGGGTTGATGGCTAACCATCACGCCACGGGTACCACATTCGAAGTTCTATACCTTCAAAAAAAAAAACCTATTATTTATCAATCTACCTTTTCCTTTCAAAATCGTTCATACAACCCTCAGCTGGCATTCCAAATTTCAACTACACCGAAGATCTTTGAGTTATTTTGAGTCTATGGTTGCCTCAATATCTATTTTGTATGAACATGTAAATTAATCTAATGAAAATCCATGCTTTTCTGCCGATTGTAAGCCTCAAACGTTCAGACGCTCTTGACCTTTCTATTCAAAATGAGTTTGCTTGTTCCTCGAAAGCCTTAAACATTAAAACTAAAAACTTTTTTTGCAACATCAGTCAACCAACAATTTATGTAAATAACTCTCTTCATCTACAATCATGACTCAATATAGTCCATCGATCGATGGCATCACCCGTAAAAATGTCCTTCAAATTCTTCCAATAAAAGCCTGGCGCCGATTTTGTCTGATTGCCTTCAATAAAGCTATCAAGAAATTTAAATTTAAAGTATCTCAAAACTATTTTTCTATTCAATCAACTTTCACAAATGTTCTCATTTCAAGTTGGTCCACCACTGGCGCTGGTTACAAAAAAAAAAGAGAAAAAATCCCAACCCTAATTGAGGAGTATCTTCCACTAAATTGACTTTTATTCAAGCACATGGAACGTATAACTGTGCTGCTGCTCGAAAACTTTCTGGTTTAACAATTCCACATCATTATTTAAAAAGGGTCTTCTTCTAGACAATGCCTCATCAAGAGCAGAAAGCGAAGACATTCTCGATTTTCAATGTTCTTCAACGTGTATACAGTTACACCGTCAGTATTGTCTACAACATGACACCTCTTTGTTTCTCAAACCTTTTCAAAGTTGTTCATCCTCGCAAACGAGTAGGTACAGACAATTGATGACGAAATCGTTGTTTATTCGAGACATTTTCTAGAAAATTCGTTCTCAGGATAGATTTTCGTTTTCCTTTTTTCAAACATAAAGAGTGGTGGGAGGACACAAGAAAAACAGACTCTGTTCATTATTGAAATGGGATAAGAGAAACCGAAAAAAAAAATCGAATATCCTTTCCGATGCGTGCAGTCTCGTCGAGATTTTCCGATAAAACCTTTTTTCTTCTGAAAGATTCGTTCTTTTGTATATCATCTTCCACAGCTGTGTGTCTGTGTGTCTAATCTTCAAAAGTGTCCTTTGTCCATGCTTTTACTGCCTGATATGCAAATGGAAGACGAATTTACTGTCGTCTGTCTTCCAATTAAACTTCCTCTGTCTTCATAGCCGGATGTTACTTATTGGACATTGTCATGTATCCATAGCCGTATACGTAAAGGTTGAGACAGGAGAAAAGAAAATAAAAACAAACGCTGTGTTGTAATACTGAAATACCCGAGAGTCATTTATACCAGATTGATTAATTTTGATAACCGGATAGCACGATGTCAATTTCCCAATGAACGACAACCGGACCAGCATGTCTCAGGCACAAACAGAAGATTTTCTTGCATGAAAAACCCCCTGTCTTGTGAGTAATGGTGTTGTTGTAACTTGAAATTAAAAAAGTTCAGGCATCATAGCTATGTTATTGTGATGCGTTTGCAAGTCTCAACATCACTCAGAAGACATTTGTATGTCAAAAGCAAAACTTGCCAAAGTTGCTTTTACTCAATTTTGAAGACGCTTCGACAAGATGGTGTACAAGTATACGATTGATGTGGTAGGTGGCAGACAGCAGGCAGCAGGCTAGGCGACTGGCTTCGTCCGAAATTGCGAAAAACGTTTTGAATATAAATGCCTTTCTCTGTCAATGTGGGCGAGCTTTTATATTGACGTCAACTGTCACGTCCTATAGTCTCTCTAGATAACAAAGTGTGCTGCAAAGTTCATTGAACAAGTTTCGCCTTTTTTCCCCCATACATTTTAGAACGAAATATATTTTTCGCTTTACTTGCTGTGCAATAAGCAAGTAAGAAAAATAAATTGAGGTAGTGGTGAGAGAGAAGGAAGAAAGTAGGTACCTACGTGAGAGAATTTCAATCAGCAATGAATTTCATTTGGTGCAGAAAAAAAGGTTGTTAGGTTATGGGGCGACTAACCATCCGGCAAAACTTATCTCTCAGTCAATAAAACAAGACCGGGCATTTTTTTTTTTTTTTTCAAAGTTGAATGAACAGATGTTATTTAGTCCTTGAAATCCGTTTTACGACCCAAAACTTAGTAAATTACGCACCTTTTATTTTTGGGTGCGGTGTGGCTCATCGAACCGGCATTGTTCCTTTGAACGGCTGGTTAATAGCCCTAAATGGAGCAGCCCATCTTTTCTATTTCAAAGTTTTAATTGATTTTAATGTGAAGCGAATTGAATCATGTGAGGAGAGGAGGGAATTGAAGAAAATGGTTATCCAACACGTGTTAAATTCAGAAGTGGGTTAGGTTGAAATGTTTTTAGCGAAGATTGTTCGAAAAGCTGACGCAAAATTCATTGTTGAAGCATTGCTTCCGCATGTTTGTCGCTATATGGAAAATCTTTCGCACGACTTCGCAATTTGTGGGTAAAGCCTGTAGCCACAAAACAAAAATATTCTAACCATAAAAACATTACCTACCAATACATCACTGTGTTGCTATCGCAATTTATTAAATAATTCCCAGAAGATTGAAGGATGTTAGGGAAACGAATGTTTTTGATGAGAAACGTTTTTGTAAAGCGATTAATCTTCGGGGAATGCTATATGAGAGCAGATTTGCCTTTTCCGATAAACATAAGACAAATATGCTTTTTTTATATGCGGAGTAGAGATTTTAATATTTGTTCGAACATTCACAATTTAAATTTATGAAGGGTGTTTGTAGTAAAGTTAGAAGTTTCCAAATCTCCATTTTCACAACTGCATATGCTAAAAGATCGATGAGGTAATCAGTATAAAATTAAGGGCGGGAGATGATGATGATGGTTCAAGAAGAGCCAATATAAGGAATGCTCTCACGTTCATCCCCTTCAAATGTTTTTTTCTTTTTTAATTTTACTTTTATCGACAAATATGAGGGTTTGGTATGCTTTGAGGATATGAATTCCTTTGGTATACTTGGAAAAGAAGAAAGCGAAAGATATGAGTGTGTTGAGTTTCTCATCTGTCAGAGATAAATTTATTTTTATTTTCTTTCTCTTGTGTTTTTGTTTGCGTGCAATGTATAAATATGTTCTTTTATTTATGTACGGAGAAAGATTTAAAGAGGAATTAAAGGGATTTCTTGTGGGCTTATGCCGGAGGTTATGTAGAGGATTGATAGTAATAATTACTGGTTAAAGAGTCGTGTTTTGAGATGAAGATGATCTAGCTTGAAAAAAATAATAATGAAGGTAAACATTTTCATTGATTGAGTTGGATGGCTTACAAGGCATTTAACACAACATTGTTGTCTCTCTTTTTGCAAATTCAAGAAGCTCTCATGAGGCAAATTCAGTTTGTTTTGATAGAACAAGATGGAGCTGTATTTAGCACAGTCCTAATTCATACTTGGATCATCCTTTCTAAAACTGTGGCCATCGCAGAAACCTAAAAAAAAAAAAATAGTACGTATACGCCACAGAGTTATAAGCAGAAGAAAAGTATAAGCGTACTCTCCGTTGTTTTTTGCACTAATCAAACTCAAATAGGTCTTATACACTTCAAGCCACTATGAACAATACCAAAAGCTTTCTGGATTATTGGCCTTTTAGTAGAGTAGAGCAAGCAAGTTAAAGAACGAGAGCTTCTTAATGGCCGACAGTACGGATTTCGTAGCAAAAGGTTCACTTTTAATTTGATGGCATATCTTATAGAAAAGTGGAACCAATCTTTACACTGTCTTAGAGAAAGTTAGATTATTGCGCCTGATATTTCTGAGCATTTAATAGAGTTTGACATGAAGTTCTCTTGTCGAAAACGCGTGCTTTTGGAATCGATGAGTCTCTTCTTCGTTGGACTAGAAATTTCCCCTCTGATCACTCAATACAAGTTGTTGATGGTGCAAATTGGATGCACCTTTATCAATTTTTCAACGAAGCAATGTCTTACAGATTTCAAATTATAAGAGAAAGCTTTTGATCCAAAAAATGTTCATATCACAAACGAAAAATCATTTCAATTTTGCTTACAAAAAACTAGAATCACTTTTGTTTTTGTTTAAAGTCATTTGAATTTTATTTGCATTTTAAAACCTTAAAAAAAAAAAAATTTGTTCTGTTTTGACTAAACTAAAAGCCCATTTTATTTTTGTTTTAACTAAACTAAAAAGTACTTAATTATAAAACATTACGCTTTTGTAAATTAAAAAAAAAAAAAAAAAAAAAATACTGATTGAAAATATTGTTCTACATTTTTTGTTATAAAAAAGAAATAATCATCAAGTTAACAATATAATTAAAAGCAAGTATGCCCCTCAGGCAGACGACTTTTCATGTCATGCCTTTATTAATTATTCAAGATCAATGAAATTGTACCTGTATAAAATTTGAATTGAAGAATAAACAATATCTACATATATCTATCTATCTATCTATCTACAAGTTGTATTGGATGGTTTCAAGTCTGATATCCATGTTATAAGTGTTGATGTGCCCCAGGGATTCGTTTTCTCTCCGACTTTCTTCCTTATTTTCATAATAATCGATCTCTTGTCTAGAGCTTCTAGTTCTCTGAATTGTTTTGGTGACCACGTTTCTCATATTGGTTCCAAAATTCACATCCATGCTTTTCGAATGTGGACTCTGACCATGATTGATATACGGTAGTAAGAACAACTTACAATTGTCCGTAAATGGCAAGAAACAAAAAAAACTGTCTGTACTTGGAATGTGTGTAAACGATCGTTGGATTGACGACGTATTTGAAGTTGCCAAAAACGCTGCAAAATTTTTATGTTTATTAAAACGATGAATTCAATTCACAAGAGACTCTTAACTTAGTCACTCAACCAGGATGTTCAATGCTTTACCCAACTCAAACTATCCCGCGCATAACAACGCACATAAATTAGAAGTAGTGTACATATTCCTGCCTTCCTAACACCTTCACATTATAAGGTTAACCTCTTAACGAGCTCGTGAACTATAAAAAAACATCTCCGTCCTTAGAAGCTTAAGGGGCTCGTCTAGTTTCTCATTTTCAAAAAATTGATTTTTTTTTAATTTTGCGATCGGTAAACATCTCAAAAATGATGTCCTAAAATATTGGAATGATATCTTGGATATTTTTGAAATGGCAGAGTATAGAAGAGGAGCATCTCGGGCGCTCGAACTCCTGCTCTGAAAACTTTAAACTCGTTTTTCTCAAAACTGCATTTTTCAAATTTGCCGCTGCTGTAACTCACGCAAATATTAACGAATCGTCTTGAAATTTTAACTGCATACTCTCCATATGTTTTTACATACAGCCATTTACAACTTTTACGATCGGATGAAAATTGTAATTTTGACAGCCATCGAAAGACGATTTTTTTGGCGAAATTTGGACTTTTTTTTTATTTGTTGCCATTTTTTCAGTTTTCAATTGTTCACTATAATTATAGATGGCTGTATGGGAAAAAAGGTCTACATAAACGCCATCTTTTTGTTTTCCTATTACAGGTACCAGAAAAATTAAAAAAAAAAAAAGCGGCAAATTGACGTCCTCTAATTTCAAGGAGTTCAAGAAATGATCCATATTTCTCTTGGATTTTAATATTTTAGCTTGAAATTTCGTGACAATGTAAAATAAACTCCTAAGATTACAGAACCTTTGAAGTTATAGTTTTTTTTTACACGCCTTCAAAAAACCACCTCCATTTGAGCTCGAGAAACTAGCCGAGCCTCTTAATCGCTTTTAGACTTCTTCTATCCATCTTTCGTTAAATTGTAATTAAGTAACCAATCGGAACCCTGTGTCTGGTAAAAAAGTCAGCAAGTTTTGGTCATGCTTAGTTTTGATAACTCTTGTTATTTCAACTCTGAAGCATATGTGTACTTACGGATACACAATTTGGGTAGCTAGGCTTTTTGTTTGTGTAGTTTCGGGGCAAAAGGCTGGGAGTTGGTGTGATTACTGAACCATCATTTAATCACAGTGCTACCAATATTGAATCCACAACGTTTAACTCAGTTGAGTAGAAATCGCTACTGCTCATAGATTATTGAAGGCCTACAAGCCGACCGAATTTAATAGAATCTTCGAGAGAGCTAGGGTTTCCGTAAGCTTTCTATGCGAGATAGCAATGGAAACTACCATCAAGCTACCGAAAATTTAATGTCTTATGTGGTGCGAAAAGTGGACAGTTACTCGTATTCAGTATGCTCCTACCTATAGCAAATACCAAACTCAAAGATCATATTCAATTCACATAATCGATGTCAAGCAGATCGGATTCTGCTCCATGTCCAATGGTGATCATATCACATCATCTTGCTGGACTTTTCTCAGAAGAAGAAGCTTTTCAAAGGAATGGGTTGTGGTTATTAAGTCAACATACGGATTGCTTCAAATCCTATATTTTTGACAATTGTACGCTTTCAAAGGAGATTGAAATCTGTACTTAAATTTTGAAGAAATTTCTCTCAAGGTGAAAATAATGCTGGTGTTTCTGTCGAGCGAAAGCGATAAAAATCAATGGAGCCTACAGACGTACCTTAAACACCAGGATTACGCATACCTGTAAACCTAGTCTCTCATTTTATCATAGGATCCTTAATCTCTCTAGACGAATAACAATAAATAAATAAACACATCATTTTCCAATAAACGGTTTATTTTTAGATTTTAAGGCAAATCATTGCACATTTAATAGAAAATATGAATATATGCCATTAATAGGGAAACCAAAATGAAGAAAAATTAGGCAACGGCATAGTCGTTGCCTCGTTTTTCAGGCAGAAGCATATTCTTTTCGCCATATTTCTGTGCAGCAATTTGCACGTGTGCTGCTGTATGTCTTCGATAACGCATATCTTAGGCCTTGAATCAATTTTGGGCCATGGAACACAGACTTTATCTTTCATTTAACTCAAAGGAAGAAAGTCTTAAAGTGACAGGTCACAAAATAACGTTAGTCAATTGTGATCAGAGCCGGTCAAAAAATAACGCGTTAAGAAAATTTTTCACCCAGAAATTCGATAGTATCGTTGCTTGCTTGCCTTGCAGCATCGAGCTATTTATATATATTTAATCTGCAAAGACTTGGCGTTATTGTTGGTCTTTACTCCTAGAGGTTCTGGTGTAAACTGACTTTATCAAAGTGTTTGTGAAAAACTAAGTACATTGTCATTATGTTTTCTAAAGAGAAATCGACAAAAAGAGGTTTTTACATCACAAAATTGCAGTAGCAGCACAAATGTTTCTACCTGTTTTACAACTGCTGGTCGAGAAGGTGCTGTATGGCGACTCAAAAATGCCTCAGCTTGATGAACTGTGACAAAACTTTCAGCATATTTGCAGCGAAATTTAAAAATTTAAGTGCGTTGCTGTAACTTATATCGTTCCATTTTCATTAAAGGCATAGTTTTTCATTTGTCAACTCTGAAGTAATGATAGCTTGAGTTAAAACGAAAATAACGGGCTTTTAAAAACTAGTCTTTAAGTCTTTATTTGAGGAAAATTGCGGTTGAATATCTAGCACAATTGAGTTTATCGTCTCTACGGTCGTTAGTAATGGAATTCAGAGAGTAAATGACCGAATGGAATGTTTTTCGAAACAAGAAGAAACAGCTTTCTAAGCTTAAGGAATATTCTAAAATCCCTCCTTTTAATGATGAGTCAGTGCACCATTTGGTATAGACGCCGCACTTGAAAAATCAGGATTACCGTCTCTTAAAACTGAGAACGGTCCTTTTAAACGTTCGCGGAGCAGCTTAAGGGTTTTCTTGTTTACCCGCAACTCAAATCATGAACTTGCTGGGTCGTAAAAAATGGACAGATTTTGTAGACAGTACATCGGGGATACACTTTGAAAGTACATTTTGCTTTTAAATACTAGTTATAGTATTTGGAATACATTTGTAGAAGTATTGAATTATAGTTTATTTATTAGCGTTGCCCATTGCGTGATGGTTACCATGTCCACCTGCTAAGGTGCCAGTTATAGCGATCAGGAAAACGAATCACTATGTTTTTGTTACAGTTGAATAACAAATGTTATACCAATCAATAGTAAACAGCCCAGAGAATTTCATTTGCCAAGAAAATGTTCAATTGAACAAATACTTTGCCGTAAAATTGTATTTTTCTATTTTCCTGATGGAATTGAAACAGGAAAATAGAAAAATACGAATTAAACAGAAAATATTTGTTCTATTATATCTTTTTTGGGCACAAAATATTCTTTGTGTGATTTGCCATCGATTGGTATAACATTTGTTATTCCACTGTAACGAAAACATAGTTATTATTCAATTTGAAAATTTTTCCTGATTCGTTTTCCTGATCGCTATAGCTGGCCCCTAACCCAGAGGTTCGAGGTTCGAATCCCAGCAGAGGCAAAATTGATTTTCCACGGGTATCGCCTTTCGCGAGGAATTGGCAAGTCCTCCGTTAGTAAATTCATTACCATGAAAAGCGCTTTCTCAATTAGCTTCGGAACCGGCAGAAAATTGTAGGTCCCCTCTATTCCCTCACAAGGCATGGTTGTGAGAAATGCGCTAGGCCCAGGGGCTCCTCCCTCTGTTGCGCCACCCTACTCATTTATTTTATTTTTAGCATAGCATTACAAAATGTTGATCAGTTATGTTTCAATTTGAGCTTACCGTAAACTCTGAGTTTTACTACACAAAAAAATTGCTTCCCAATATTTTACATACTAAAATTGGTTTAATCATTTGCATGTGAATCAAAACATCATTGATTCCTCTTGTGCATATCTTTGCGTGTTATGAGTTCTGAAATACAAATTCTCCCACACATGTCCATGCTGAAATGAATGTTTTTTAATTTATATACCGAAATTAACTACTTATAGATGCGACACATGTATTCAAATTTCAAAATCCAATTTCGAGTACTTGAGATGAAGCTAACTGCTACTTTGGCACCCCACCGTCACCATTATTAGCTCGGATATATTAAAAGAAACATTTGCTCTTAGCTCCATTCGAAATTAGTTCTTAAGTCTTGGTTGGTGGGCAGGGGCAGGGGGTTCTATCTCCACTTAATGTTGCTCTTTGAAATTATCATATCTCAATAAGATGAAAAGTATATATAACGACACCGTCGACGAACAGTAATACTTAATAATTTAATAGAATCATGGTTCGTAAATTCTTAGACTCGAGAAAACTTCAACAAAAGGACTTTTTTCCGTTTGTTATACAAATTTTCTTAATACAAAAATTAGCATTTATTTAAATTGGCATTTGCCGTCCTTTATTAAGTTTTTTTGTTCAAAACTCCTGCTTTGTGAATAATAAAAATTCTTAAAATTCAGCCAAAAATTGACATGCAAATGTAAAACCTCCCAGTCGCAGTACACACATTTATGTCAAAACTGTAGGTATTCCGCTAAGATAAACCCTGACTTGCACCCTAAAATGTTTAGAAATTCGTTGGAATTGCTTCCCATAGTGGTCTTTAGCAAACGTGAGCGTCTTATAATGAAGAAGAGCAAATTAAATTGTTACGCGTAATTTTTACTCATTTTAATTATTATAATATAATCGGTACCCGGTGCAGAGATGGCCTTCTTTTAAATGCAAACCTTCAGAATATACACGCTCTTTTGAAATCCCTCGGCACATTTTTCCGGCATAAATTATTTAAGGAAGATTCCGTGTTTTCCAATTTACCTCTTGTCACTTCGCCCTTCTCAAATGGTTGTGGATCGATGAATTCCTTTGCATTCTTCGAAATGAGCATGATGTTGGCATCAGAGCACTGTTGTGTCACACAAAGAAACTCAAGACTCCTTTGAGGTATGGAGTACCTTCTCTCACCTCATTTGCTATCAGATTGACATTCACTAGAAACGTTCAAGATTGCAAATACTAATGTAACTTTTCCTCTCAGTATTTTTTTATTTGAAATAAGTTTTCATTCTTCCGTTTTGTGATTGAAAACTGTAAATGTGCATGAGAAAGGAGAAACTTCAAGGTTTGAATTTGATAAAGTTTAAGTTGGGCTCAAGTTTAACAAAAGTTACAATGTTTTTCACACATCAGCTCGCACTACACTCACACAATCGCACTACCAACCAAGTTGGTGTACATGAATTACTGACAATTAAAGTGGTGCTTCCTGGGAGCACCAGCTCCGGTAGCAGAAGCCACACAGTGCATCAACGGAGGAGCACAACATTGGTACTTCATTTGTTGTTGAACGCAACAAAATGGTTGTGGCAAATTAATTTCTCAAGTGAGTCAGACTACACAGCTCAAGCGGATGGAGGAGGCTGTATGAATACGAAAGGTGCCAGCAACAAAACAGACAACAAAATGTTTTATTCTGTCTCTTTTCTCCTTAGTTACAATGCAAGAACTCCTTCACCATTACCACCATCAGTATCTCTACCATCACAGCCAATGCCTCCTTCTCCTTGTATTCGGGTTGGGAAATTGTGAGTGCTTTCCAGAGAATGGTCTGGTCGTGGTGGAGTACAATCTCCTCTCATTGTCTATTGAAGTGCAATTAGTGAGTATAAAAGTTGGATCGATTGAAGTAAACTACTATATTCAGACTTTGTTGTTCGCAGGTTAATGGATTTTTCCATTTTCCATTTTGGAAAATATTGTAGCTATCGGAACGATGGCAAAATTTACTTCAACGTAATTAGAGTTCAATAGCCCGGAATCTATAAAATATCCTTCAAAAGTTGTTTAATTAATTTTTCTTTAGAAAGGTGAGATATTCAATTTGTTGTTTGAGTTTAAAATGCTTTCGTTAAAGTAACATGCTTAGGGCATTTATACAAAACTCGTTGCGAACAAACCTCTAAATTGTGTACGAAACCTTAGAAGTTAATGTAATAGCTTATGACAGAATTGTCTTGAAACTTTTGAGTTTGCTTTGAAATGAATTTATAAGGAATATGTTAGGTGAATGTGACTAAATAATGAGAAGGCTTTATAAGACTTTGAGCAGACACATTTTTGAAAGTGTTTCCATAGGAGAAATGGTTGGGAGAGAAAGCTATGTTTTTGAGGTTCCATTGGAAACGGTCGAAACGAAAGGACTATGAAAGTTAGCCACCTATTTTCTTCACCTTTGGCCAGAAAAATTGCTTAGGTCTTAACAATTAAAGTGACTATATGGGCGATATATACATTCAATATCAATATCACCAAATTTTCTTTGTTCTTGGAGATGTAGCTGTACAAACAAGTGTCGAAGAGCACGGGCAGCTTAATGTAGGTAATTTTACCGAATTAGAAACGATTTGTAAACCGTGTACGTTTGTTCTTTCACCTACTTAAACTAAAGCTAGCCTTTGATTTTTAGCTGCATAAAAAATATGCCCGTGGCGTAATGGTTACCATGCTCATGCTTTGCTCATGCCCTGCACTACTTCATAGGAGGAAAACTCATCTCGGTGAATTCTTCTTCGATGATACTAGCGACCTAGCTTACATAGACCCTAAAAGTCTTTCAAAATACATTAAAAGTTCCACGTGGTTCGACTAGCAGGTGATTAACTGGCTAGTCCCGTAATGGAAGAATAATTAGTGATCAACTCGTTAATCTTACATCGGGTTTCTGAGATCAGTAGGTGATTAACTTGCTGATCTCTGTGGTATCACAATGGGCCCTTGCGGCCTAAGTGTGTCAGGCAATGTACTCATTGACTGACAGCCACTTCCACCTAACCTAACCTAATGGTTACCATGTCTGCTTGTGTTTCGTAGTTTGAATCCCAACAGAAAACACAAAAAAAAATATTTTTAGGATAGATTGGAAGATAGAATCAGCAGACAATTGTAGGTCCCTTTCATTCCCTCACAAGGAATGCTTGTTAGAAATGCGCAAGCCCCATCAGCTCCCCGCTCTTTAAAGACGAAATAATGATTATTTCGGTCTCGTTCCTGTCCAATCGACTTCCCTTTTGCTGAAGTCCAAAAAAAGAAAAAGAATCGAATCCGAAGGAAAACTGCCCTCATTTGGATTCCAAATTCCTCATGTGTTTTAATCGATAGAAAATGTAATAAGCGTTTGACTCATTTGGAGCCATTTCTGTTTTGTGGTTTGTTTTTTAAAGTCTTTTTATAGTAAGCCAAATGTGCGGACGGAAAAGAATTTATAAAGTGACGTGATAGTGAGTTGTGCGATCTGCTGAGTTCCTTAATGACCGTTACTGAACAGGAAGAATGTGGTAGCTGTAGTACTATTGAAACTGAGCGCTTTGGATTTGTTCGCAGTTCCACAGAAAGTCATTAAATATTTGCAACTATCAACACCAAAGTTCTGAAATACGATATTAAAAATGTCTGCGACTGTAACCCTAAGTTTTTTCGTTCAAATTATTCATTGGTGTAAGCTTTTTTCAGATATTGCATCTTTTTATTAATGAATGTTTATTTTAAATACATAATTTAATTTGGTTTTGAAAGCTTAGTAACATTGATAACGAAGAGGTTGACTAAGAAGACCCAGTAGTGGACAGTGAGTACTGAAGTCAAAGTCAAAGCAACTAATATTCGAATCCTCCACCTTCAAACGAAAACGATAGACTCATGAGTTACGTAAAAAGACAGAAAAGCTAATGATTTTGTATATCGCCAGGGTAGGTAGAAACAAAGGTGGAATTTTAAATAGCTATGGAGTCAACTCTTCATAAAGTAATTTGAATATTTCTATTCACCAATTACCAGCATTATCAAGTTGACAATTTAAGCACGGTTTATTTCAAAGTTTCAAAGGATTACTCTTAGAATGACGTCGAAGAGGAAGTCAAAGGAAACGGCGTTGTATGGAATCACATTTGAAAAGTGTATTCAGAGAACAAGCGAACAATGATAACATGCAGGAACAGCGTTAGAAAGTTTTTAAAATTCTTGGGCCCATCTATTGACGAAGTCCTTGCATTTGTCCTTGATAATCTAGTACTGGAAAATCTGCTTTTTTTGCTTGACAGGGACCGTATATAGCTAGCTACTTAGATAAATTAAGGACGCTGAACACGATGTTATCATTCATTTTTTTTTATGGTTAGCTCGTATGAGAAAGATATTTTGCCCAGTAACTTTTTTTCATAAAACAAATGAAAAATAGGATTCCTTTAACGGTTGTATATATATTTTTTCTACTATGGTCAGAAAATATGTAACGGTTTTTATCAATTTAAACAATAATATGAAAGGGTGACGCAACAGAGAGGCAAGCTTCGGGGTTTAATGCATTTCTGACAACCATTGCCTTGTGGTCGAAAAGGATATGGAGGAGACCTGAAATTCTCCACCGATACCGAAGGGCTAATCGAGAAAGCGCTTTTCATGGCAACGCATTTACTATTGGAGTACTTGCCAAATCATCAAGAAGACTATACCCCTAGAGATACATTTTTGTTTTGTGTTCAGATTCGAACCACAAACCTCCCCCATAACAGGCAGACATACTAACCATTACGCGAAGAGCGCTTATCGATTTGCTCTGAGTAAAAATAATTCATATGGCCAGCACTCTCTTCCAGTTTGACCTTGTGGATAAGTCCATATCATTGTCATACTCAGATTCATAGCATAAAAACGTCTTTATGGTTGTGTTGACAAACTCTCACAATAGACCAAGCTTGAATCCGAGTCTAGTCTTGAATATACTTTACCAATATAATATTTTATAAAAAGTTTTACTAAAAACCGTTGAAAAAACATTTTTTAATGCTGAGAGGGTGAATGTAAGACGAGGAAAAGCTTAAAATTGATACTGTCGGGTTTGAAAGTTATTGAGCTTAAAATTGTTGAAAAAAGAAGTGTCTATATGCACCCACGTTGTGGTTCGTGTTAAGTTGTGTAACAGCACCTATATTGAGTCACTTCAGGGTAAAAAAAAAACAAACCGTGTCATTCGTGTTGTTTCGTTTGAAACGAAATCTCTCAGTCATTTCTGATGAAACGGAAGAATTATTTTTCTATTTGCAAGTTTTGTGATCACAAAATAAAAGCACGGGTTTGCATTTCAATGGCAAAATTAATAACATATTAAAATTTAGATCGAATAATTTCAACTTAATGGAATTTAAAACTTAAGCGACTCATATTTTACTCAATTTGAAGTAAGACATATGATTTTAACTTTTTAGTTTATGAACGAGGCGGTCTCTTGATAAAAATTGGGGGAAGTATGGACTCTGGTAGAGAAAATTCCAGTCATGACATGCAATGTTCGCAATTCTCGCGGGCAACCCTATTTCGTTTTTAGATCCTCAGTAGCGAAAGTGATTCCCATTCCCATTTAATTACTATAATCGTCTTCAGTTCTCGGCTTAAGCGGCCATAACGCTGGCCTTCTTTGCACTTACCTTTTTCTTTTTGATTATAACTTATTTCTCGTTTAGGATTTTAAAAGTTCTGTCAATTGCATTACGATTGCGACTTGTTACAAAAAATGGAGTCCAAAGGTTGGCGTCTTTTATTTCCGCAATGTCGGTCGTCGAAGTAATGTTGAATTAGCTTTGTTCTCTTGATTTGATTTTGTATAAATTTCCATGAATAATATTTTCATTACTTTGCAGAATTGCATTCTAACAACTCGCTTGTAAAAGCCATACCGATTGATAGAACTAGCGAACGGGAACGAAACAGCATCTAAAATAAATAGGGTGGCACAACAAAACGTCGAACCACGAAGCTTTGCACGTTTCTCTCAACCATATATATGTACCTTTTGAGGGAATGGAAAGGACCCACTTTTGACACTTTTGCTGAAAACGACTAACCGAGAGTGCGCTTTTCTTGACATGAAACCACTACGGAGAAATCACCAATTCCTCGCTATACCCTTATAGGAAATCATTTTTAATCCTTTGTGTTTCTTTGATTCGAATCTTTAACCTCCCATGTAATAGGCAGCCACGAAACAGCATCTGTACTTATGAAGCATATTCTTATAAATACCTAACAGTAGGTAGAATACGATGAATACTCTATTGATAAAATGTGTTGCATTAGCCTTGCATAGTTTTGTGAGTCCCTAGACATTTCCAATTTCGTTGAATCAAACATAAATTAAAAGGATTTTAAGCCAACCTTCTCACAAATAAAGTTTACTTAAGAAAAGGAAATTTACACCGCATAATTTATTGGAAATTATTTTTTCTAATTACGGAGAACGCTCATTTTTGAAACTCAGTTCCACGTCGAGTGAAAGGAAATGTATCAATCTTCGTATTGTTGAGTAGTTACTAAAAGCGCCCATTTAACTTTAAAAAAAAAAACGAAAGTGTAGCCAAAGCGAAGACCCTATTTTCATAACATGAACTCTTAAGTATTAGGTCTATTAAACATGCCAAGTTCCATCATTATAAATTGTCCTCTTTTTAATTCACCTAAAAGACTTAACCCTTTATGTCTGCCCATTTACTGACTGCAGCCTGCATAAATTTTAGGAAGAAACGAGAGTATTATCTTCTCTCCAATTTTTTCTTTTTTTGAATAAAAAAAAAATCTTCAAAAAGTCGCCTTTTCATGTCCTTTTCGATACAATGATTCGCATTATACAACCAAAGCTACTCTTCTATTTTTAGTATACCCAGTTCAAGAAACGCCCACCACCCATCACAAACTTGAGAAGACGTTGCTTTGGTTTTATGAATAAAAAATATAAAGCAAAAATAACAAACAGGTATGTTGAGTTCCAAGTAGGAGCTATAAAAAGAATGAATAAATATCTCAAAACTCTGATAAAAGATGGACCGGTGTTTAGAAGAAAAGAAACGAAAAACTTCACCTTTTTTTTCATTTTTTTTGGAAAACGATCCAATCTGAGAAAGGAATAAGAAAACCTGCTTTTCTTTTATTTTAAGTTTGCAAAGATGTAGATGAAAACTTCAGCATTTAAGAACGTAATAAGATTAAGCTTTTCAACAAACACAAACACATTTATTTATTGACAGTGAAACGTGGTTAACGTGATTTAATTCCGAAGGCATTTTGAAAACAAAATAAAAACAAATCCGAAAGTTATAAAAATGAGATAAAAATTGCGTGTGCGTCGTCATAGTCGTAGATTTGACAGCATCTCTTACAGTGCGCCATATTGTTTTTATGAGTAACATATCTGCGAAGAAATAAATGAAAATAAAATAGTATTTGTGACTCACATACCGCCTTTGAATCATGAGTCGAAATGAGAGAAGAGGATACGGAACCTACCTCTTGTGTTAGAGACTTTGAAAGGAAGTGAGTCATTAGACATCTCACTTTGCTTTGTTGGATTTTAATTTCACAGCTCTTGATTGTCATTTATCCTCTGACTTATAAAAATGCGATCGTATTTTATACAAGAGTCTTTTAAACAAATTCTACTTAAGCTATTTATAGCTGCATCAGATGTTACACGATGATACACCCTCACCTCATATTGTGTGGTTTGTAAACAATTCCTACTTGACTGTCACTGAGATATTCCAAGCTTAGCATTGTTTATCAGGCGAAACAGGTACGAGCTTCAAATGGTTTTCTTTTGTAAAGAAATTGATGCAATTGACAATATCGGTGCCCAAGTAATTGTATGTACTCTGAATTACTGGAGTAAAAGTGCCAAAATTACTCTTTAAATTTATTTTAGAAAAAGGCGACGAGGATTGTGTGGGTGGGTGTTGACTACAATGACTAGGTTGAGCTTATAAATTAACTCGAGGTACCCTCAGTAGCTCAGTGAACAACTACTGTAGACAAATCTCCAAAGATCTTCAATTGAATTACCAATTAAAAATACAAGAAGATGTTAAAGAATTCATTGTAATTTAGAAATCTGCAGTTGGAACAGTTCCGTAACCGTTGAGGCGGGATATACTTCTTCAATCTTCCACAGTATTGAAACCACTTGAAACTTTATATCCATCCTGCCTCTCACTTTTTGAGGAAAAAAGGTAATAGTACAGGTACCAACATCCAATTAAATAGAATAAGACTGATTCTAAGAACAAAAAACAGTTAACATTGTTGGTGTTTCAAAACCACAACATAAATTTACCCCTTTAATAAATTATTGGCTTTCCTTCTTCTTTGTAATCTCTGTCTATACTTCGTTATGCTACTGAAACTTGAAGAACCGAGAGTAAAAGGATAACGAGCCACTGGAACGAAACCATACCGAGAAAATATTTAATGATCCTGCCGTTGCTTGGGGCTATCTTTTGGATTTAGTAACAGAAATCTGAAAAATATATACTATTTCACTTAAGTGAAACGTAGCTTGTGGTTTGAAGGCTTCGGATTTGAAGACGATAGAATCAGAAAGGAGTCCTTATCTATGAAGTAAAAAAATCAAAAATAGTTGGATGAAGACATGAAGGATGGTTATTTCTGTGTTTCGAGAAAAAGACTTATTTCCCTGATTTCAGACCTCCTACCATAAAAAGTGTAACACTCACACTAGTGAATATGTATTTGTGGTTTTAGATAAAAAATTATTTGGAAAACTAATACATATAGAGAAAAGAGTAAGTAAAACAAATGATTATTTTTTCTCATTTAAAAAGGCGGCCAACGGCGTTTCTCCCAAAATATTGCTCAGCCGACCGACGCACGCGACGGCAACGGGGCGATGACATCGTGAACCGCTCTTGGCAAATAAGTAAACTCTAACTGGCTTATCAAAGACAAATCCTTCGGGTGCTCTTGACATTCTACTTAACATTACACCCCTTGATATTTTCGGCCGAGTCAGCAGCCAATTCAGCTACTCGAGTAAATATAATTCACAGTTGGTCACACTAATATTTTTAACAGATTAAATCGTGCCTCATGGCTTAACAAAATTGGGCATGTGTAGACACAAAATGTTCAAAGAGCTTATTGAATCTTAATCAACTGCACGTTATTGGTGTCACCGGACACTGCCTATTAGACTTGGTATCTACTCCAATAATTTTTGAGGAAGCTGCATGATCGAAGAAGAGGAAGAAACAGTACTACACTCTCTCTGTTCGTGCCCTGGGCTCACTAACAGACGGAAACTCACCTAGGTGAATACCTTTTTGACGACATCATTGATTTCGTTAACAAATACCTAAAAACTCTCTCCCTTTTCATACAAAGTTCGGCATGGTTTGACTAACAGGTGATTAACTTGTTCGGCCAGGTTTGATTAGAGGGTGATCAACTCTCTAATCGCCTAGATTGTAACCAGAGGGTGAACAATCATCTGGTCTCAGAGTAATCACAATGGATCCTCTGTGGTTTAAAAGTGTCGTACTCCGTATCTAGACAGCAACATCTAACCTAACCTAACCTAACCTATGCAGAATAAAGGTAAAGGTATAATCAAAATGTTTCAAAACTTTAAAAAAATAATAAGAATAAATTGCCCATTAGAATCCCATCAAAATCTTGTTGCAACTGAATGAAGCTAAGCAAATAGTTTTTAAAGACTTCCTTTTTTTACGTTTTGGAAAATTTAAGGAAGTACTGCGACACCCTACGACACCCAAACGACATGATGCAGTAAGCTATGATTTGAAGAATTACTGGAACCGGATTCTGTAACGTTTTAGACGACAAACATCTCAATTTCAGACATCAAAAAAACGTGTTTAAAACCCTGAAACAGTTGCCAAAATCTGTAAAACGATAGTAAAATAGCTTTCCACCAACCACTGAAAGCAAGATTATATGAAACAATTTTTGACTACACAATTCGTCGCCCTAAAATTGGGTTGCCGTAAACGCCAAAATTCGTTTTTTGAGTTTGATATTCAGTCTTATGTTTTCGAGGGTGCTCTTTTCAAATTTTTCATCCTCTTTGCTCTATCTCTTTCCATTGCGGAGATATTCGGAATGATTTTGACGTATATCCACCGAAATCCTTAAATTCAGGTATTATTTTGACGTAAACGCCAAATTTTGGCATATACGTCAAAATTTCCATACAATTTTCCAAAATTTTATTGCAAGAATTGTTTTGACGTACGTTCTATTGCCCTACAACGTACACCATAAAATATTAAAAGTATGTTTAGTCTTGTTTTGACTTATGTTCATACAAAGTGAAAATTAGGACTATAAATTGTATGCATATACGTCAATAAAAAAAACTTTTTTCTTGGTTTTGGCGTACGTGCATACAATTTTACTCTAAACGTAGAAAAGTATAAATAAAAAAGTACCTATAACAAATAAATTTTTCTTAAATACTCTCTCAATAAACTATTATTTTAAAATTCTTAACAAAACTGGCATCAATAGAGGAAAAAATATTAAAAAAATATTAAAAAAAAGTGACCCCACCCGAAAAAATACAGGAAATTCATAAACACACAAAAGTTTCCCCACAGTAGAGTCTCATTACTGTAAGTTCCGCTCGAAAATATTTGGAATCTAACTTAAATATCGAGGTTCGAGGTTTGAATCCCAGCATAGCACTAATGTTTTTACACGGGTATCGCCTTTCGGGAGGAATTGGCAAGTCCTCCGTTAGTAAATTCATTGCCTTGAAAAACGCTTTCTCGATTAACCGTTCAGAACCGGCAGACAATTGTAGGTCCCCTCCATTCCCGCACAAGGCATGGTTGTGAGAAATGCGCTAGGCCCAGGGACTCCTCGCTCTGTTGCACCACCCTATTTATTTACTTTATTTATAACTTAAATATCTCAAAGATGTAGGTACCCTTTTTATCAGGAGACAAGGAATGAACCTGCCAAAGAGTGCATCTACCATAAAGAGTTCAACAATTCATTCAACTTGTCTTTTTACAAGCCAAAAAAGACCAATGTGATCGGTGTCTGGCATTTATGGCTAAAGAAAATCCTACTAGTAAAGAAACTGCAGAGTTTGATGATCGTAAAAATGAAAAACTATTTATGAAGGTCGAAAGGGACTAAGATCGAAATAACTTGAAGTCAAAAAATTTAATAGTTTGCTATGATCTTCAAAGCGTTTTTCCGAAGGGAAACGCTTCTTCTTTTTACTAACAAATGAAAACTAAGTGTTTTCAAACTGACGGCACCACTTTGCTCCGCTGACTAAAAACCAAATATAACAGACTGTGCTCTATTGAGTGAAGTGCAATGATATAGTTCTGGTAATAATATAGCCAGTGCTCTGATGAAAATACTAGAGCTAGTCATGACAGAACATCCTCTAGTGGAAACACTAACATTATGGAGTAATTCTTGTGTCCCCCAAAACAAAAATAAAATCATGTCTACAGCCCTTAATACTTTTCTGCACAAGTCACCGAGCTTAAAAACAATTTTTCACCACATTTTTATTTATCTACTTTCTTCTCAATAACTTCTTTTCATTTCGAATATTGAAAAACACGTTATGTTTTTCTGACTTAAGATAGCTAATAGATTTTGTTCAGTTTTTTATTATTATTAGAATGCCGTATGCACATTTATTGACGTACGTGTATGAGTTTGCAAAATCTTTTTGATTTTGTGGCGTATACGCCAAACCTACTTTTTTAGTAAATTGTAAATATTTTAAAAACAAAAAGTATTTCATCCCATCTTTTTGTGTTTTTTGAAAGGAAATTTCCATATAGATATTGTGTAAAAAAATCAAAAAACCCCAGCGGTTGGTTTTCGAGTAGTTGGCTGCCAAACCTTTAAATCCAATTTCCCAAAAACTTAAAAATGGCGTATACGGCAACACAATATTAGGGCGACGAATTTACGATAGACGATTGAACAATAACCTTCTGAAAAGTTACGGAATGGCCCCCTTTGACATTGCCATTAGAATACCATTCGAATGCTGGACGACCTTCTAAGTCGTTTGGAATCGAGCATATATTGTAAGTTCCATTAATTCTTTTCAAATTATGATTTTCTGCAGTACGTTTGAACCCGGCTCTCTCTAAGCTTATAGTGCCCCCTTTTTCAGCCATAAATTTAATCGTCTTAATTTCAAATAGGTTTGTTGGTAAAAAAATCTTCTTAGTTGAAAGCATTGGAGTAGCTAGTCTACGCATTTTGGGAGGGGGGATGTAATGAGAAGTTGGGTAATCTTGCGATGTTAAATATTTCGCCGAAAATGTTTACTAATTTTCTTTTTTTTTCTATTGCAACAAACACAATTACGCTGCACCATAATGGAAATAACTCAGTTGTAAATAGTTTTTCAAACTAAATAACCAGCGATAGTAATTTTTATTAACAACCTGTGTAATATTCTTCTTCTTCTTCTTCCTTTTCGACTTTACGAGCATCGAGATTTCGAAGGCATAACATTTATCCCGCTGAACTGCTTCTAACGATCCCATGCGTTGACATCAACATGGATTGTTCTGTCTCTAGAGCTTACCAAATAAGAATTTTGTTGCATTTGTTTGTACCAAGGGTGTTTTGATCTGCTTTTGTTTATGTGTCTTCACGATTGTGTCTAAATGTCAAATGATATGGTTTTTTTGATTTGGATTTCTCTTTTGAACATGACAACAATACCATTTGAGACCCGTGGTGTGATGGATAGCATGTCCGCCTGTTAATCCAGAGGTTCGAGTTCGAATCCCACCAGAGGCAAAAATGTTTTTTCTACGGGTATCGCCTTTCGCGAGGAATTGGCAAGTCCTCCGTTAGTATTCATTGCCATGAAAAGCGCTTTTTCGATTAGCCGTTCGAAACCGGCAGAAAATTGTAGGTTCCCTCCATTCCCTCACAAGGGATGGTTGTGAGAAATGCGCTAGGCCCAAGGGCTCCTCGCTCTGTTGCGCCACCCTATTTATTAATTTATTTTAATACCATTTGAGAAGGTCGTGCTGTATTTTTTTTTTTTGCAAGATTGTGTTTTTTGACAAAATAATTATCAAAGCATATTGTTCCGTCGAATTTTACAACACGATTTAAAAATACAATTTACGTTTTTTACATATTTATAATGTTCAATAGCGTAGAGTTCTAAAAGTAACAAATTGTTTGTTCACTTAAATTCTTGTAAAATCAGTGGTTATTAACGAAAATTATTGTTGCGCCCGCGATTTTGGAACTGATTTTTGAAACAATATTTCTGGGACCATACTAATGAACCTAACTGAAAATAACGTACAGGCTTTTTTGATGCAAGTATTTACTTTTTCTGAATGTCCTCAGCCGACTTTTCAGGCTATTATTCAAAATGGCATCCGTGATAGACCAACCACTTTTTCATACTGCACTCTTTTTTAAACAAAATATTAGTGTATCAAAGAATGACTAGCGCATACTGTGTTTGAAAGTTTGAATTCAGTTTGACTAATGTGATAAAAATATGGATATGCTGATTAAAGCAATTGATTTGATATTGAGACCACCTTAGATAGCGCACTAAGATCTTTTGAAAAAAACTAAACTATTTGTTATTCCACATTCGTTGCCTAATATTTCACTAACGAATTAACATATTGACAACAACTGACAAATAAGAACGGAGATCCTTTTAAATAACTATGATTTTTATTGTGACCACTTCCATAAATGTATGCATCCGATAGTTTCGCCTAATAGATAAAATCTGTGCACAATCTGTTAAAAAAATATGTTTGATAGTTTTTGGATACAGGTAGAGAGAGCCATGTCCCTCGTCCCCTTTGGTAGCTACGCACATGAATATATTTTTTCTGCAATTGTTTTCCAGGTTTTTGTATTTTCAGATCATTTCGGATTTCGGATTATTACTTTAGATTGTAATGCTAAGTTTTCTAAATTCTATATTTCGAGATCTTATCATTATATACTTTTGCTCATCGGATTACAGCTTTCCAAATATCTTTTAAAATAAGAAAATAGTAAAAATAGTTTAACAAAACCGATGAAATATTCTGTTTATAATATAATTTTAGTAAAAGCTCTTCCAATAGGAAATTTTTTAGTCTTCTAAGTTTGTTATTCATTAGAGACTTTTTTGAGAACTCATCTTTCTTTTGGTATAAGAACTTCTCATCTTCTTTAAGTAAAAAGTTCTTGGAGCTACAAAATTTATTGCACTTAGTTCTTTTTCATCCTCTCACTGCGTTACAAATTAAAAAAAAATTTGAGTACCCGTTTTGAAATGTCATGATTTTTTATTTATACGCATCGTTTAGTAAACATACATACAAATTTTCTTTCCATCACGTCTCATTTGCATGTGCCCAAAGATTGGCTTTTTCCATAGCTTACAAATAAGCTTGTTTTTAATCAGCTGTAACTTCAGTGTACATGCGAATAACAAAACGAAATTTTCAGGACTCAAAGTTGATGAATAGACCTTTAAATCCTGTCTACTCCCATTTTGATATTTGGTAGTCAACATTCCCAAAAATGTGCCCAAAGACTGGCTTTTTTCAAAAACTTAAAATTTTAAAGGAATGCACATAAAAAAATTTTTTTTTTTAATTAACTTTGGATTGTTCATTTTGTACTTATTGTAAGGTTTAATTAGGGAAATTTTTAGGAACTTACTATTGAAAATTTAGGCACAGGACTACTTCAAAATGGCAAAAATGTATATAAAATGTGTTGATTTCAAAAGGATCAGGTTTCTAAAGCAACTCAAATACCTTAAACCTTTTAATTGGTTTAATTGATTTAAAAAGAATGCTTAAAAAATGCTCAGCTTTAAAATGTTACCTTAATCGTCCTAATCGCTTGAATACAGACAGTTTTGGGACACAAAGTCTGAAACCCCTAAAATCACTATGTTCGGTTATTTGAGTAAGGCTGGAGGATAGAAGAAAATTACAAAAAAAAATTCTTTAACTATTTTGTATTTCGATAGCAAAGGAACATTTCTACAAAGTTTGAGCAAAATCGGGGGTATATCAACATTACGGTTAATAGCGCCACTTTATTTTCAGCTTTCAAAACTAGTTTGAATTGAAATCCGAAAATAAAGTGGTGTTAGTAAACTCACTGACACAGCTTTATATTCAGCTTAATACGTGTATCACAGATGTATCTCGTGTTACAAAAACAACAATGTAAGCAAATGGAAGTTGCGGGGCAAGAGAGGTAATGGTTTTCCCTCTTGTTGTTTATTCCTCTAAGAAGTGAAGGTAGTAGAAAATATAGTTGACATGCACCTCGAAAACTAGACGTGATGGATACCACATATGTTTGGAACATTTAATCTATGACTCATTTCCTATTCAATCCAGCTAACAGTTAAGAGGGTACCAAAATCGTGTAACGCAGTGAATTAAATAATAGAAAAAGTAAATAGGGACAATAAAGTTCAGTCTTTTGATCCCAAGGGCCAAGGGCTTTTCAGAGCAGTGTTATTACCTTGCAAAGCCGAATGAGGATATCAGTGAATAAGCATTGGATAGGTATTCGAATATTTGAACCTCGACCTCCCACGTATTACGCAGAAATGCTAACCTTGCCGCAGTTCTCAAAGGTTGTGGTTTCTTATTTCAAAACGTTTATTCACATTGAACAAATAGCTTCCACAATGAAGGTTTCAACCATTTGGGTTAAAATTCCTATAATTTTATTTGTGTTTTTTCAATTTTTTAATAAATATTTTGAAAACTATTGCTTGGTCGTAATTTTTGTGGTGAAAAGTTTCTGTGACAGACGACGAGTAGAACTTTTGAGTTCTAAAGGTAAAGACAAATCTTTGGAAGTCAGTGAAAAACTAAAATTTTAAGAATTCATATAAACATTTCCTTTAACTTAAACAGATCTTCAGACTCAGGACCTTTGAGGAGCATGGTCCAGTCCCCTCTGTATGATTTAAAAATGATTTTTTTTTTGAAAATCCGCTTCACTTGATTGCGTCTGTGGACTCCAGTCTAGTTTATAATTGATGTTGCCATCCCGACTCCATTGAAGTTTTTCCTTAAATGATTTTCAACTTTTCAACCAAATTCATATGAAATGGATTGTTTAACAAAAAACCAAATGTAAATCCTATTAAAATTGCATAACAACCATGGCACGCACAACCACAGACAATTTACCACAAAAAAAATTATAATTTTAAGTACACCGTTAACCGCAACGTCTCTCACCAATCCAATTCATCAATCAAAAATCCGCTCGTTACATTTAAAATTTATATATTTACGTCAGTCTCATTTCAAAAGCGAAAATAAAATTTCGTTTATTTTGTCAATTGTGGTCCCCTTGCTGGACCATATTTTAATTTGTTTCACAAAACTTTTGCAAAACACCACACCCCCATGCCCCATCCATCTGTCAAGCGACAACGTTAACCAATTTTGGTAGGATAGCTACGAAAATACGGTCGCCATCGCCATCCTAATTTATATTTCGTACCAACCGCATGAATGACCGATGACAACGAACGTCGCATGTACATATTTCATCCCATTCCATTCGAAATTGTCTCTCTGTGGACCAAAAATCACACAGACTCTCCCAAAAAAAGGGTTGTGTGCATTTAATATTCATGATGAGTAGCCTCGAGAAAACAAAGAACAAAACGAAAAAAAAGAAGGATACGATTATGTTTTAACATTTAAAAGTGACTGAACGAACATTATAAATCCCATCAGAAATGGAAAAGATATTTAAGCAAACATATCTCTTAGAGATAAGACTGTACAACGATTGCCGGCTGTTGGTTATATGTATATGAAAATACATTTTGAAAGTCCTTTTTTGTGTTTCTTTATTTTCCTTTCTTTTTTTTTTGCTTCGAAAGGATAGATAGCTTGGGAAATTTTAATTAGGGTCATGTGAACTTGCGGACTTGTGCTTTGCTGCTGGTATGGACTATGAAGTTGGCTCTTTAATTATGGCTAATTGTTGAGTCGGACATTTTCAATTAGGATAGGGCCGGCAAAAGTCGAGAGGAAATAATTTTGAATATTAAATGTGTGTATAATGAGTAGACCGGCCGATGAACGTGCCTAGGAGAAACGTGATTATTCTATGAAATTTTAGTCATAAATTGGATTGCTGATGGTTTTTAATTTGCACCTCGTTAACGTTGATGTTGGAGACGAGCGGTTGTGTTGGGGCGGAAGTTGTTTTTAAATAGCGACGAATAAAATTTTATATTTTCTTATTAATGTACATATTTTTGTTTTTGAATGTGCAAAAGAAATATTATTTGTTACGGGGAATTGTATGGTCTACAGAACATTAATTTGAATATTTTTTGTCTGTTTGCTTTTAATGGGAGGAAATTTTTTTGTTTGTGTTTCGATGCATTGAAACCCAACTGGATATTATGAATATAATTTCTTGTATCTCTATTAAAAATGATTTATTTGCTGGATTTGTGGATGAAAGTGTTTTTTAAGTTTTTTATAATTAAGAAGAGTGTAAATATACACGAAATGATATGAGTTTGGTTTAATGATGAACATTATATTGCCTCACTTTTTTTTGAGTGGAAATAACATTTATACAAAACTTGAGTTTGTATTTGTGAAGTCCATTGCGATTAGATTTCTTGTTTGTCTGTTGATGAATTAACATGCAAAATGGATATAATAGAGTGTATGGCTGTTTAATAGACGCTGATTACTGAAATTTAAATGAATAATTTGATGGTTTAGAATGTATCAATTAGTGATTACCACCCACTAGTGGAGAAGAGAAGAGAATTATCCTTAACTATACCTTAGTCGTCAGAGGTTATTGAGAAGTGACATCGCAATGGAATATCGTCCCAAAATTATTATGTATTTAAATTTGTGTATGCATATCGAAAAAAGGGGTTAATGAAGTCAGTTTGATTTGGCTGCCATTTGTATAAATGGGGTTTGTTTAAAAGTGAGGATATACCTACCCCACAAGCGGATCATTTGTGCGAAGCATTTAAATGGAAGAGCTGTGATCTCTTCGATATCACGAAGCTCGTAAACCCGACAGTGGAAGAAGAAGAAATGGGCTTTGATTAATAGCCCATAAAAATATACAAATTGGTAAAACCATTTCCGTATTAGTCAATTTCTTGTAGATAGGTATTAGAAATTACCATTCTTAGGTTGTTTCCGTGAAAAGTTAGTCTTTTGCCTGTCTTCAAACTAAAATAAATGCGTGATCGAGCTTTCATCTTTCACCTTCATCTCAAAGTATTCCACGAACCAACCAATTAAAAAAAATAATATTAAAGAAATAATATCCATTCTATGTTGATTTGGATTCTTTTGGGTCATAGAGTTTTTTTTTAAATCATTTAGTGTTTTGATAAACTTAGATTAAATCTTTATAACAAATAAATAGATATTAGTTCTGCAAAATAACATTTTGAAAGAAGTAAGGCAATTGCTGTGACAACATTCCACTAATATTGTCACATCATCGGTAGCAAATACAGCAAACCTTTCGACATAGGGCGGGTCAGCTTTATTTTTTTTTTTTCCTTTTAAACAAATTTTCACTGAAGATTTTTCGTATAACGTTTGTGACTTTGATGTATTTTCTTTTAATTTTTGTTTTTTTGATATCAATCAAACTAACAATCATTTCAAAGCGAGGAAATAATTATTTATATTGTTTAAGCAATATGAATGTTACTCATACATGGTGTCCCGTAGTTCGTAACCTATACTCTAGGATGGGACTCTTTTGATATTCTCAGAAAAAAATCGTATATGAGGGGGCCTACCTCCCTTTGTTTAGGCGGGAGGGGTGTCTAGTGAAAAAAAATATTTAAAATATAAAATAAATTTTTTTTATAAAATTTTTACCTAATTTTGCTTTATTAAGGGCCACTTTTTCTTTCTTATTAGTTAAGTAAAAACCAAAAAAGTTTGGCCGTGTGTAGACTCAAAACGTTCGAAGAGTTTGTTAGCCCTGAACCGTCTGTACCTAGGTTCTACCTTAGGTGTTCTTACGGGACACTGTTTAATAGGAAAACACGCCAAAAGACTTGGTGTGTTTTCCAATAATTTCTGCAGAAGCTGCATGGACGAAGAAGAGGAAGAAACCGTTCAACACCTTCTTTGCTCATGCCCTGCACTACTTCATAGGAGGAAAATTTATCTCGGTGAATTCTTCTTCGACGATACCAGCGACTTTGCTTACATGGACCCTAAAAGCTTTTCGAAATACATTAAAAGTTCCGCGTGGTTCGACTAGCAGGTGATTAACCGGCTAGTCGCGCAAAGGAAGATAAATGGGTGATCAACTCGTTAATCTTACATCGGTTTTCTGAGATCAGTAGGTTTTAGATAGATAGATAGATAAAATTTTTTATTTATAAATTTCAGTAATGTAGCACAGGTCTTAGACAACTTTTTTGTATAACTATTATAACTAGAAATTTAAATGACATTCTATTTTCGTATTATGAGATAATAATAAAAAAAGTATTGAATGCCACACTATAGATTATATAATTCTAATATTTGATTAACTTGCTGATTTCTGTGGTATCACAATGGGCCCTTGCGGCCTAATTGTGTCATACAATGTATGTAGGCATTACTCATTGACTGACAGGCACTTCCACCTAACCTAACCTAACCTAACCTAGTTAAGTAAAACGCAGAAAACTAAACGAGGAAATCTGCCGTCATATTTGAGAAATTAGGCAGCTCGTTATTTAATTACTTTATTTTTCAAATGTAAACTATTTACAATAGGCTTTTTTTTTAGGAATAAGCACATGGAAATGTTGCCGTCTACCTAAAGAGAAATTATTGAAAAAAATCAAAGGGACTTTGTTCAGAAACCCAATGTTTTGCTAAGAGAATAAAGTCCAACCAGCGAAAAACCAATAAAATTCGATATTCTGGAGAAAACTGATTGTCTGACTCTATGATAACAAGAGCTTTGATCAAAAAAAATTAGAGCTTTGATTTAAAAAAAAATATAAAAACAAATATGTATAAAATAAAAAATTTTGTTTTCAAGAATTTGGTTTTAAGACTTGAGTATTCAAAAACTATACACTGAATTAACTTGATCCAAAGTTTTACTTTGATAACAAAGTATAAGCTTTCAAAAACACTAATGTATGTATGTATTGCCTGTATCACTCTCTTTTATCGCTTTTTTCACAAGCAGTGCTCTAGTGAAAATGACAGCTCTTCCCCTAAAACAATTCAGCCGCAACACCCGCCTCGCTAGGAATTCTCATCAGTTTTACCTTGAGCATAACTTCGGACGTTCAGTCAAGTATAGAGATTCATATTTTAGTCGCACCACCCAAATGTCGAATGCTCTACCTGACTCTGTTTTTCCCCTGAATTACGACTCACAAAAATTCTAAAGCAACGTGCATCGGTGTCTTCTTTCAAATCCTCTCCTATTTCCCTAAATGCTCGCACTGTGTTCTTTAACATTATAAGGGTAGCCATAACGATGCGTGCGTTAATTATAAAAAAAAAAAAACCTACATTTGTTGTATGAAAGGCTTAGTTGATTTTTAATAAATTTTCTGAAAAAAAGGAAATATTTTTTATAAAATTTGCTCTGTTGGCTAAACGCAATGATATAAGCCCCCTTCCCGTTCTAATTTTTTTTTAGAATATGACCAAGACCCACATCAAAAAGTTTGGAGCAAGAGTTACGGGATACCCTGTAGATTGTAGAACATCGTCTGTTTTACGGCTCATTCACTAGACTACCTCGACTATAAGTGTAGTTTATTAGTTTTATAGCTGAGATAATCCACGTGGTTTGACATTTTTTATATACCTTCCTTAGTTGTACATTTCGAAAGCAATGCTCCGTTGGTAGCAATATAAACAAAATTAAATAAGTTGTCAGAAAAAATCAAAAAGTGTTTTTAAATAAAAGAAAACTGAGTTGAGCCTATTAAGGAGGGGTAAAGTATTTAATTTTTTTTTAATTTTTAAATTAATACATAATAATCTTAAGAATATTGTGTTAAAATTTCAAGTCGATCAGAGCGTCTATTGCTCCATGCCGTGTTTTATACCTGGGCGGCAGCTGCGCGGCAAGCTTTTGTATTTTTCGACATCGAATGAATTCCTTCATATTATGCAAAATTAATCTTGAGTACCTTTGATATGCATGATAGTACTCAGATTTCTATGCAATCGATAAGTATTCTCAAACTTCTGTGCAATGAGCGCTAAACGACCAACTCTTTTGTGTTTTACAAACCGTTTTTCTGAGACTTGTAATATTTAAAGTCCGCGTGCACGATAACTCGAAATCTACTGGACCAATCGCTTTAAAATTGTGCACAGTATTTCTTCACATAATTCACCAAGTATCGTCGAGAGCTTTCCCGCTTTTTTTTTTTAATAATTACTAAATATGTATTGGACAACAAATTAGCAGATTTTTTTTTAACGAAAATCGAAAAAAACTTCTCCCGTCATTACCTCAGGAAACATATCCTTCAACGAATGCATTTTGGTTTTATTGTTTCAGATTATTCCGATGTGAGCTATGGTGTACATCGCAAACTATTTTTCGAGGCGCCTTCGGAGTTTAATTTTTAATCGCTGAATTTTGAACATTTTGCATTGCAAATTCAGGAGAATGTTGTTCAATTGTTGCTTTATCATATGTAAATTTTTTTTAATCGTTTATTACAAAAAAATCTTAAATTTTTTTTATCACTACGCGTGTTCGTTTATTGGAAAAAAATCTTTAAAATATGTCTTTTTTCTTTACTTTACCCTCCCCCTTATTTTAATATAATACTACTGCTGATTAGCTCTGCAGTACATGTTTTCAAGGAAACTGATTCGTGATTTCTTAAAAGTTTTCCTTCATATCCAGCTCAGCTACCAACAGTAAATTGGAGTTAATGAAGTTCACATTCAAAAACTATAACCGTTTATCTTTAAACTGTTATAAATTGAAAAGGATAGATTTGTGGGTTTGTTTGTTTGTTCAATTATTTGTTTGTTTGTATTGAATAGCCTCCAATTACTACTGTGGGGATTTGAATGAAATTGAGAACAGAGATGATCAAGAGCGGAGATGGCAGAAATTCAACATTTTCGATTGACTACATTTGTTTCGTCTGCTACACAAATGAGGTAGTTAATGTACTAAAATGTAGTTAACGTAGTTAATTGTAGTAGACGTAGCTTTAACTGTCCAAACGTTTTTTTTTTTCTTAACTTCAATTCAACGGCCATATTGGCAATCAGCTCTGTAGTGCAGATGAACTTCCTTTTCTAATAACCTTTTCAGACGGAATTGTTTAAACATGTTTTTTTTTTATTTGAGTTCGAAATTTCAGTTGTGCTCAATATTTCATCGTGTTTCTTTTTCGTACGTCATTTTAAATTTTAATTTTAATTAAATATCGTGATTTAAATTATCATTGTCATTTGCATTCAACCATTTTAGGGTGGTAGTAAACGTGGGTAACAGGAACGTAGACGACAACTTACAATTTGCATTGAATTGGCTCCAAAACTACTGAGCAGAATCAAATAATATTTAAAACAGATGGTCTAGACTCTAGAGCCTGAGAAATGACAGAGTTTATACTTCATCTCCACATTCCTACAAGAAAGGGATGGGAATGTTAACGTTACCGGAAACTTAGAAAGTACTGCACCGATTTCAAAAATTCTTTCATTATTAGAGTGCTCAATTACTCCCGAGTAACATGAACTATATTTTATCCCCACATTACCACGGGAACAGGAATGGACTTCGAAAAACCACTGAACAGATTCGAATTTTTTTTAGCTATTATAATACCCTGCTATCCCTGAGTAAAATAGACTACATTCCAACTCCATATTCCCTCGGGAAGGGGAACGTAGAGTTGATCCTGTTATTCATAAAAGATTTCCAATATTCTCTTAAGCTTGAAAATTCCTTTGCAACATACATAGATTTTATTTCATCTAAATACTGTTATCAGAGTCGATGCCATACACTATTACACTACATTACCGTTTGGAGCCGAGCTTCGCCGGGTCAGTTATGCTGTGAAACAAAAATGTTAACCATCATTTCGTACTTAATTGCATCGGCGCTCGGAGGATGCAAAATAAGTAAAACCTTTAAGTAATCAGTTGTTATCAGTAAAAAAAATTTCGTGAAAAATCTAGTCAAAAAAAAACCTAGGCACTCTATTGCAAAAGAAAAAATCAATTGTTTGTAATCTTAACGAAACTATAATCTTCTATGCAAAATAACTATAAAAGTATATTTTGGCGTATGTACCTACTCACACACCATCATAGTATGTAGGTCATTAGGAACCGATGAATGGTTTTTAGTTTGTTATTTATTTTACCAAATTCTCGTTGCTGGCGAGCAATGGCTCATACATTTTTCATTAATGGAATACAAATAATGAATTCTCAAAACCTCTCGACCCATACACGTCCAGAACAACAAACCCCGTATAACTCTAATCACAGAGAGAAAGACACATTTTGCTCGGTATTTTGCAGCAATTCATTGGTGTGTGCTGTTTCCATAACCAAAATGTTCATTTATGCCAACTACGTTTACAACTCTTTGGCTCGAATGACCAAAAATTTATTTTTCATCACAAATCAATAAAACTGCAACAAGAGAATTCTGATAAACAAACATCCCAAGCTTGATGTGCACAAGATGCATTTGCAAGTTTAGAGTAACCACAAATGCTGTTGCTATACTCATATGTTGTTTCCCAAAAGTTTTCTTCCGTCCTTACCAACTTGAAAGCACTTCAAGGCATTTTCCTTTCAAGAGACCTCAGGTCAGATGAAATAATGTTTTTCTAGATTCGATTTGTGAGATTGTGCTTGTTCGTATCTACCACCATGTGGACACCTATATCCCAAAATGTGTCACAAATAGTAACAAAAAGAAAACGTATCTCTAATGAATGATGAATTTTCCTCAAATCAACCAAAAGTTGCACCCCACTACTTTTGACCAAATCAATTCCCATCCAAACAATCTAAAAAGTAATTTTCTCTCCCCCGACACTCAATCTCAAACACAATTTCTTATTATTTATTGAACGTGTGTTCCCGCCCACACACAATACAATTGCTTCGTCGAACCCACATGAATGGGCCGACAGACCAGAGGATGGAGCATATGTGTAGACACAATATCCTCAATCACCACACACAACACAATAGGTACTCCAAAGAGAATAGAGATTCCGAAAATGAAAAATCTATCTAACATCATCAAAGACAAATTAAATCTAAACACACGAAAGAAGACATGGAGTGGACAGGGAAGGACACACGAAAGTTTAGTATACGAACGCCATCACCGCCCTCCACTCAGAAATGATCATTATTTTGCAATTAGGTCTGAAAACCTTTTCTTTTTGTTGTTCCGTTGTTGTTGTTATTTATAAAGCAAAACGTTAACGATTGTTCCAGAGAAATGTAATGAGTCTTGTGTGTGGAACATCTTTTCTACATACCTTTAGGGGGATGAAACGTGTTCCGAAGTACGTGATGCAAATGTATCCAAGTTATTCAGAATTCCTTTTCTCGTTCGATCAATGTCGAACTTTTTGTATCTTAAGTTTCACTATATAGCAAAAATTCCAATCACGAAAGCACGAACACAAAAAAGAACACCCTGTTTTGCAATTAGTGTTGACACTATACTTCTTTTTTATTTATTGGAAAATAGAGATTTTACCACTTTCTTTTCTATTTTATTTTCAAAAAGAAAAAAATAATTTATGACATTCGCCGCACAATAAATTGAAGAGAAAATATTTTTTTGAGCAATCACAACAAAACTGTGTAAACACTTGAGTCGCAAGAGAGGAAAAGAGAAATGACCGCCGCGAGTAAGCGAGAGGTTGAACGGGCTTCGCTTCACACAGATGTTTATGATGATTATGATAATGGCTTGGTAATGGAGTGGAGAAAGGAAATGCTCAACTTGGGATCGGATTTTATTTTAATGATTTTTGTTTTCTTTCCTTCTCATACAGCACAAACAACTAGCACTACTCGTACGAACTTAAATCATACAATCACCGAAATTGGAAGGAAAACACCGAAAGGATGTGTGATAACCTGGCAGAAAAATTTCTATAACAACGCTCTTTTTGTAGATAGATATTTCAAGCTTGAGGACAATTTCCTTTGTAGCATCTATTGCGAATGGTTAACCGAGAGTAACTGAAGATTTTGTACGAGTGCGTTTAGTTTAAAAGGATATTTGTTGAATCTGCTCCACGGTCCGCGCTCCAGTCAGACACAGCATCCCATTTGATTGTGGGTATGATGAAGATTTTTCTCTCTCTCTCTCTTTTTGAGAGATGTCGAGAGAGAAAAAGCTTCTTCGTTACGGGGGCGAAGGTAAAGGTGAACTGGAGCTTTGTCTGGTTTGTTATGATTTGAGTGGAGAGTTTCATTTGTGATGGGGATTTTCTTGAGTTTAGTGAAATATTGGGATTTTTGACGAAGAGAGCTTTAACCCAGTGACTGATATGGGCTTCATGACCTATTGAAGGTGGGTTGACAGTGAAACTTTTTGAAAATGCTTGCGGAGGAGTACCTACATAGTTAAAGAGCTTTCTGGATGAAATTTAAAGCAAGGAAACTCTTAAAGCAACTGGTATTGAGAGTTTCGATTGGAGGTTATTCAATGAGTAGATGTTATCAAAAACTAGCTCCTTAGCGCAGGTGTTAAACACAAAAAAAATTACACCTGAGACAAATTTGAGACTTGGGTTTTGACTTTGGTTGATTGGTAAATTAAGTAATTCTGAAGTTGTGTCATTTATCTACCTACTTAAATTATCATTAGAAACGAATTTCTGAACCAAAAGTAATTTATTTTTAATAAACTTGAAAGATATTGCATGTAAATTTTCCTCAAAACTTACTTTTCACTTCTTGATTCTTTTGCTTACTCCACTTCCTGGCGCTTGAAGTAAAAATTTCAAAATGTTTTCTCCGCACAGAGTCCAGAGTCGGACTTATCGTTCTGCTTGCGTTCTTATTCACTTATTTTTCATTTTTCTTTTTGTAATTTTTTCATTCCATCTTCAATTGGAAGTATCTTAAAAAATCCTTTATAGATATTTGTTACCTGGCCAAATATAAATTGGTATGAGTATTTATAAATTTTTTTCAAGCTTTTGACAGTTGCAAACTCGTGTTGCGGTGGTCCGGTATTCCAGAGAAACTAAACTACTCATCTAGAAATATAACTTTATTGCCAGCTTTGAATCCTTTCTTGGAAAATTGCACATTACTCATTCTTCCATTTTCGATTTTGAATAAAGTCTTTAGTTTCATTCCAACTTCCAAGTCAGTAGTCATTCACAGTTTTCAACGGCACTTGACTGTTACAATCTATAATAGCACCTTGTCTCTGTCCATTTTGCCTCATCACCTTATTCAGAGTTTATTTTCGTCACAGAAGGTAAACGCTTCGTGAAAAGCGTTGAGACACCAGGTCCAGGTAACTGTCTAGAACAAAACCTGGAAGTATGAACTAAAGGAATTGTTTTTCGACGGGTATCACCTTTCGCGAGAAATTGGCCTTGAAAGAGCTTTCTCATTTAGCCGTTGAAACGCAATTCAGGTGCCACTTACCTAGTCAGACGAGAAGCAATCAAAGTAGCCAAAAAAAGTCAAATCATTTTCAGAAGCAGATATTAATTAATAACAATTTGCTTGAATTCCAGATTCCTGGTCAATTGCAAGCCGTCAACATAATAAGTAAACACGAACAGGAGTTCGTTAGACTAATAATAATTTGAGCTGATGTCTTTCTATATCTTTGTCGTGGAGCTTCCAAAACAGCTCTGATGACCAAACGAAAACGTTATGAGAATCTGATTGAATTTAATGGGCAAAATCATCAAGTCTTACTCCTTACTTGACAATGAATCTATCTGTTTTCTTTTTTTAGACTGTACAAGTGTACAGCCTCGTAATCCCTTACGTATCACAGGTGCTCGCATAAGCGAAAGACTGTTCGTTTTGTCTGAGGACCCCTCCGTTTATTAGATCTTATGGCTGTCGATCAAAATCTTTTGCGGTCAATCAGCCCAACAAAAAAATGTCTTCCCAGTCAAATTCTTTTACTTAGGGTTGCATTGATTTACCTGCGACAAACACCCATTGTTTATCGGATAGCTTTTTTTTGTGTATCTCTCTTACATTTGTGCCATATTGGTAAGAAGGTGACTTTGCAGACAATCACCATAAGTTTAAAGTAACACATATTTTATTCAACTATCTAGTTCAAGTATCTGCCTTCGACTAAGCTTTCTAATCTACCTTGGGTTTCATGCTGCTTCTACTCGTTCTGCCTAGTCATCAGTTTCATGTCTTGGTAAGCGAGAAATATGATTTTTCATAGTTCTCTAGTCGAGGGATTCCCAACTTATTTTGAGCAAGGGACCCTTTTTCCAAAATGAACTGATACCCTAGACTGGGGGGTCCAAATTACAAAGTACTTTAAAAATGCTGTTTCTAGTTACCTACTTGCTTTTATAGGTACTAGGTAAGTTAACTCACAGCAGGTTTAAAATTCATTTCTCATCTTCACAATTCCTTTCTCATCAAAATCAAACAAATGCACTTCCCACAGTGTAGTAAAAACATTTCTATACCTCCATGTCAACAGCATACACTTGACACATGTTGATGACATGACGAATTACCTCACGTACGACTACAAAGCGACAGGGGTTTTGTTTCTAGATTTAAGTAACATTGTTATCAGTTGATAATTTGAGTTCCTCAAGCCTCAAGAAAATATTTTTTAAAAGTTAATATAATTAAATGATTTATTTGGTAGGTATAAGCAAGTATTGCTGTCGTGCAGAAAAAAAAAAATTTAGATAACAACAAATCATGACATTACAATGATAGAGAATAAGAAAAAAGTGGATGCTCTAGTTTAGTCTGCCTGTCTATATGGATTCACAGGCTGAACTTGACGGATTTTCTTCAAAATTAAGAGTTATTTTTAGAACTGGGATTCTTGAGTTTGAAATAACGGTACCTGCTTACCAATATGATAATTCTTTTTTAAAAATTTGTAGCTGGTTAAGTAAGTAAACCTCATTTTCTCTTCAAAATCAAACAAAATAAGCAGGCATGAGACTCAATAAACATTAAGTGTAATTCATAATTTATTAATACAAGTTACTTAAATTCGTGCTCTTAATTGAGGAAAAGCAATAAATTCACAATTCAAAAAATGAATGCAATGTATGAATTTGGTGTCCTTCTACAAACCTAGCTAGATCTGGTTTAATATTAATAAGTTGCAGCCTTAAATCTCCGGGTTCGTTGACCTCCAACCTTTTTCAACCAAATATGATGTTGAAAAGCGATGATAGGTATTCAGCAATTTCCCACAATGCAGCATTTCGAGCTTCAGTGCTGCGCTGCAACCAGAACTTCTGAAAGCCTTCGTTGAACCTTTGCTTAAGCTCTTCGTCAGTTTTGATGGTGATCAACTCTTGCTGCATTATCACATTTGCTTCTTCCATGGCTTTCATGCTGTACGAATTTATTATCCACTGAGGAATTTGTAAATTCAAAAGATCCTCAAACCTGTTGGTAAAATCTTTAAGTAGCGCGTCTAAGTGAGTGACATACGATGAAATTATACATCGTCTTGAAGGATTTCTGGTGATTTTGACAAATGCGGAAACTGTATGTTCTATCTGCTTAAATTTTGTTCATAAAGTTTCCCCACATACAAACGCCGCCGTCGATATAATTGATTTTGATTTGATCCAGTTGAGATTGTCACCCTTCATTGTCTTGACTTCTGTTGGTAAAATAGAGCTGATTTTCTCAAAAACACAACTTTTTCCAAAAAATGAAAATAGTAATCAAGAGTATCGTGTTCTTGTTCTGGGAAGCACAGGAATCAGAAAACAGGCTCTGATTCCTTGCAATCTCTCCAGATGATCATAGCAGATTTTGTTCCAGAGTTCATAAATAGCTGACTTTATTGAGAAGCTTCATAAGATCCTTTTGGGATATCAGTCTCAAGCCAGAAACAAAAGACTTATCCAACCAAAAGCTTCAAAAGAGGTTGAATTTGCTGCAGATCGAAAACTATGTCGATTGTGTTATCTTTTGGTTTGTTCATTGAGCCAGGATTGATTGAACTTGGAATAAAATTGTCTTTTTATATTTGGACCAACTGCGTGTGGGTTTCCTGCTTTCCTTTGGGATTCTTCAAAAATGTCGAACACTATTAACTGTTATGATTCGACTCTGCTTATTTATGTACATCGCCCTTGACGGACCTGCAGCATAATAAATCTTATGCACTGTATCGACAAATCATACCTGAATTATGCAAAAGCGTATGCATGTGCTTCCTAACAGGTCATCAGATGATACATATTCCGAGAACTAGAATACTACTTATCATTCTTATAATAAAATAGTAACGCAAGGGGTAAAGGGGTCAATTGCAGAACTTGTCGACCCCCAAAATAAGATTTCGTTATTGTCGACCCCTGGGAAACCGATTTCGACCATAAGAGGTCGATATCTACCACTTTGGGAATCACTGCTCTAGTCTATGCTCTTTTTCATTAACTCCAGGTGCGATGGCCTTACGACGAGTCGAGGACAGCTCATGCATTGGATCGTGTTATCTGATATATCTACTCACTGCAACAGAGTTTATTGCATATTTTTTAACAGTTTCGATGATGAATGGAAAAGATCAACAAATTTCTGCCATTTGCAAACGGATAAGGAAGAACATACATTTCATGGAGGTATTGCATCGGAGAACTTGTTAATTCCTTGTGAGGAGTGGTACCTGCGAAAAGTCTTTACTCATGCCGTGAGTATTCTTCTGCAGACTTTGGCGTCATATTGCATCTTTTGTCAGGCAAGCATTCATAAGGTGGAAGAAGCATTCATAAAATGCATTACACAATCAACGAACGATAGAAAAAGTAGTAGCTGCTTAGAAGCAACATTAAATTAATACAATACAAGGTGCAAAAGGATAGTAATACTCGACCCATACAATCCTACCCAAGACGCAAAGAGGTTAATTATTGTGTTTATAGAAGTAATTAGTGAGTACTTTAACAATACGAGAAGGAGAGAAAGTAGAAACCATTTCCCTCTTCAATTATCTCTAATCACAGTAGAACCGAAGAGGAAACAAGGACATGTTCCATTAGTTTCACCTTTTTCTTGGGTGTACCATTCCTAAGATTGGTAGTATGTATTTATGGGAAACCTTTTTTCACCTGCCAACATAAATTCACCAAGTAAATGTTGATAATCCGCACTACTCCTTTTCTACTTCTTCTTTGCAATAAATCAGGTGCAACAAACAAACTCAATTTCCTGCATTTTATTCTCCTTGAATAGTTTTTGCCGCACCACTACCTCGACAGCTGGTACACGAATGAGGACTGAAACTGTACAAGGAAAGTGGAAGGAAATACGTCACATCACTCATCGGAGTTAACAAGAAACCAGGTGTTTAACTCGGTGCACTTTTAAATTATTGATGACACATACTGTTCTCTCCCCTCCCTCGACTCCTCTTTTCCTGTGTTATTCGTATTTTTAATGAATAATCGTAAGGAAACTTTCCGAGTAATTTTATTCTTTCCATCTCGAGGTGTGCTCAAACAGTCCTGCTGCAGTTGTTGACAATTTTTCTTCGAAGATGAAAGACAAAAACTTTATCTTGAGTATGTGTGTGTTAGTGAACACATCCTTTAGACATCGATGATGGATGGACAAACCGTTTAGACAGACAAACTCTCCAACATACCTCCTCACATCAATTGATGCCAGACGAATGCACAGGCCATCACCATAGAATTGTCCTTCTTCTATCTTCCAATCCGGATGTGAAAGTGGAATCCATTTCGAAAGTCAATTGGCGACACGGTTTATTCTGTGCATTTATAAATAATGGAGCGCCTCCACAGAGGAAGATAAAGTTTAGGGCAATATTTCACTGCCTCTGCATTGCACTGCTTTAGAGGACATTTTCTGCAAAGCGGTAATAAGGGAGGATACATCAAACACTAATTAGTCTTGTTTTTGTTGTTTGTTTTCACCCTGCACGACAAGTAGCGGTGCTTACGTGTAATATAACTGTTAGAAAACAAAATGGTCGTTAAAATTGTTGTCTGTTTTGTTTTTCATTTATTTTTCATGTCGGTGATGCCTTATAGTTTCGTTGGAATGAAGAAAAGAGAGGTTAACTCTGTACTTATTGTTGGCATATCATTAAAAAGTTCGTGTCGCAAGTAATGCAAGAGTGTATACTTATATGACTGGCTCTAAACATTCACCCAGGGGGGAAAAGAGTTGTTGAAGTTGACAGTTCTTTATTAAACACATGAAATACTCAAACTGAAGTTTGATTTTAAACTTTAGTTTAAGATTGAGTTAGGTTAGGTTAAAGTGGCTGTCAGGAAAACAACTGACACACTTAGACCAATATTAGGTCCATTGTGGTACCATAAGAACTATGCGAGGGAGTACCTCACTTAACAAAATCATTTATAGCTTTTGATAAAGCGAGAGAGATGCAGAGTATCTGTGTTTGCCAGATCGCTTAGATCAAGGAAATATTTTCCTAGATGCCGTTTTCTTTTAAAGGAGAGTGCAGGACATGAGCAGAGGAGGTGTGGGGTTGTCTCTTCCTCCTCCTTATCTAAGCAACTTCTGCAGAAGTCATTAGATGAAACTGTTTTGTTGCCACACACGTAGTGATATTGATCCACCTATTATTTGTTCTGTCCATTGCCTCTTGCTTTAGCATAAGTTTACATGTAGCGATTGGTATACAAATATTTAACCTGCTGGTTGAGATCGGTAGAACGATTCCTTTTCTGGCGAGTTCATCAACTTTGCAGTTACCCACGATATTCTTGTGCCCCTGCACCTAAATTAGGTGAATATTAAGCCATTTCCTTAAGAGATAGGCGACAGTTAAGGGCGGTTACTGAGTTCGTAGAAACAGCGCCGAGTGATTTGAGGACCGCTTGACTGTCTGAGAAAATCCGAATATTCGCTGAGGATATCATGTTTTCTTTTAGCCATGATAGGACCTCTTTGATCGCCAGAGTTTTCACTTGGAACACTCAACAATGGTTTGGGAGGCGGAATGAGAGACTTACGTTAAGTCGGTTTGAGTACACCCCGCAGCCGACCCCTTCTTCGGTTTTTGAACCATATATATAGAAATGAATTGAATCATCTCTCAAGAATTCTTCGTCTTCCCAAGTAGTTCTAAGTGGGATTGAGACTTGGAACTTATTATCAAAAACCAATTGGGGGATGGTGTAGTCGGAGTGGCATATTGACATTGATCTGAATAAATTCAGGATTGTAGCGTGACCGACTTTGTTAACGGTCCATTGGGAGATAGCTCTCATACGAATGGCTGTACTGGCGGCCATTTGTTTGCTGAAGGCCGCGGTTTAGAGCCAGTGGGTGATTTGGGGGGAGAAACCCCATTTACTACCAATGGCTTTTTTTACAGGAATAAAAAATAGGGCTACGGTAAATTTCCTGATTCTTTCCTGTATATGGGCTTTCCAGTTCAGCTTTTTGTCTAGAATTATACCTAGACATTTGGCTTCGTTGAAAAGTTGAAGTGGGATTCCATTTATTGATGGAGTTGTTAGTTGAGGAATTTTGTATTTCCTGGTGAAGAGAACGAGCTCAGTTTTCTGAGGGTTGACCCCTACATTACTTTTTCTCGCCCATTTTACTATTTTGTTTATAGTACAGTTTCCATCAGATCCATAAGAACGTGAGCATGTTTACCAGATACCGCAATGGAGACGTCATCTGCATATGCAATCACTTTGAATCCCTCAGCTTCTAAGTCAACTAGAAGTTCATTGAAGACAAAATTCCATAGAAGAGGGGATAGGACTCCGTCTTGTGGTGTTCCTCTACTGACAGATCTCTTTGCAGAGAAGTTTCCTAAAGTTGAGTTGATCCTCCTGCTTTTTAGCATAAGATTTATCAACTCCACTAAGCTATCTACTTTGAGCTTTGTCATTGTCTTTGTAATTGCAGAGTTACTGACGTTATTGAAGGCACCGACCTCGACATAGAGCGAGGAAAGCGGCCAGAGTGTTTTCTTTGTGATAGAGGGAATATTATATCGGAAAAAAGAAAAATAATAAAAGAATTTATTGTTTTCTTACGGAGTGTTGATTTTTAAAATCAAAATGATAAGTTCAAGTGACCTTCACTCCTTATGCGTTTCGCCCAGGTACAAACAGTGGGCTCATAAGTTAGATGTTGTTTGTACCTTTCTAAAACACTGCAATCCCATTCCCCTGGAAATATAAAGTTAACAGTGTGTTTGCAATGTAAAATTTATATATGTGTCGACAAACATCGACCAAACATTGCGTCTTTTAGAAAGGTACAAACAACATCTAACTTATGAGCCCACTGTTTGTACCTGGGCGAAACGTATAAGGAGTGAAGGTCACTTGAACTTTTCATTTTGATTTGGAATATTATATCGTACGAACCAGGGTGCGAAGGGCCGTTTCTACATATTTTCTCTTACAGTAGGCGTGTTATGCTGTAGATAACGGTTTTGGATCTATAGCCGTTCGCAGATGGATATCAATCAGTCGTTCTAAAGTTTTAAGATGGAAAGATAATAGACTTATTGGTCGGAGATCTTTTGATTGTGTTAATCTTTTATTATTGGCTTACGTTTGGGCTTTTGGTTTTAATTAAAATCTTATTTTAAGTAAAACTTTCATTTTAGTTGAATGTTGTGTAAAAAATTTAGTTTCAGTTTTTGTTTTAGCTGAAGTTTAACTTTAAGTTGAAACTTAAGTTGTAATTTTAGTTTAAACGTTAGCTAAGTCTTAAAAGTTTAAGTTTTAGTTTAAGTTTCAGATTAAGTTTGAGTATAAGTATTAGTATGAGATTAGGTTTAGGTAAAGGTGTAGATTTAAAAAAAATTTAAGTGCTAATATTTTTTTTTTTTTTTTGTCAGGAAGAAATCTTCAAAAGGCACTTGGCAGTATTCGACACCAAGTAGTGTGGGATTCTTGCCGCACTAAAAACTCCTCGTAATCAGAACCAATCTATCAACGATCGACAACAGATTTTTCTTTCTCAGTAGTATAATCGCTTTAGGGGAATAAAATAAAATAAATAGGGTGGCGCTACAGAGCGAGGAGCCCCTGGGCCTAGCGCATTTCTCACAACCATGCCTTGTGAGGGAATGGAGGGGACCTACAATTTTATGCCGGATCCGAACGGCTAATTGAGAAAGCGCTTTTCATGGCATGAATTTACTAACGGAGGACTTGCCAATTCCTCGCGAAAGGCGATACCCGGGAAAAAAACATTTTTTGCGCCTCTGCTGGGATTCGAACCTCGAACCACTGGGTTAGCAGGTGGACATGCTAACCATCGCACCACGGGTACCACCGCTTTAGGGGAAGCTTAAGCTTTTATTGCTTCTCATGACTCTTAGACCATTAGCTCGTGTGGCTTGGTTCTTCTTAATAATCTCCGAACATTGCCTCTCGTATTTAATACGGACTCTATTTCAGAGTTGAAATGACTATGCAGTCGCTGATTGTGTGATACAGCATGTTTTCTTACAACTGCTGTAACCGTTTCTATTTGTAGGTCACGATGTAAATCGCTATTTCTTATATACCATGGTGCATTTACTATTCCACGAAGGACTTTGTTTTGGAACTTTTGGATGATTTCGGTATTTGTTTACTTTGTACAGCCCCATAATTGGATTCCATAGGTCCAGGTCTAAGTACTTGTACTTGTTATAAAGCATTATTTTATTTTCGTTAGATAAATCAGAAGTTCTACCGAGTAACCAGTACATTTTTCTATATTTCAAGTTGAGCTCTTCCCTTTTCCTTTTGATATGCTCTTTCCATTCTATCTTTGCATCCAAATTCATCCCAAGGTATTTGGCCGTATTGGCGTAAGGTACAGCTTGATTGTTGATGAATATTTGTACGTAGCTTAACTTTTTATTTGTAAAGTTTATATGTGCAGATTTAGCTTCATTGAGGTGTCGACGGCATTTTGCAATTTCTCAGCAGCCTTGACGACGCACTTACTGGATGCCAAAATTGCAGTATCATCTGCAAAAGTAGCCGTAACCGTACTCTGAAGAGACGGTTTGAGATATAAGATTTTAGTATTTCGTAGTACTGCCTAGGTAGGTCCCTTTGCAGTTTGTACTTTAGCCCCTCATGCCATACCTTATCGAATGCTTGAGCAACATCTAAAAATTTAGCCATACTTGTTTTTCTTCTAATGCCTTTTCAACTGCATCCGTTATTCTATGAACTTGATCTATCGTGGTAGAGTAGTGTGTGCTAATAAGAGTATGTGCTAATATGGGTATGTATAAGTGTTAAAGAAAAAGTTCGTCTCAACTCCAAAAGCTTAGACAATTTTTCAAATCCCAATCTCGTGTTTAATATTCGAAAGCTGTGTTTTGAAGTCATGCCTTTGGAATACCAAGTTTTTGAATTTCTGCTTTTGTAATAGTGTTTAAACGAAAAATCGCTGAAAATATCAGTAAGTAAAACCAGACTTTGAAACTAAAAAACAAGTAAGGCAGAGCCTGCCAGTTAACAGCGATAGCTGATAACGCCGTAAAAAAGGAGGTGTTTCTGGAATTCGAAACTCCAACTCCCACGTTTCAGGTTGACACACTGTTGTCACGCCAGGAGCATCCAATATAATTTGAGTAGAAAGCTTTTTAGTTTGATATTTGCTTTATAAATCTAGGTGTGTACGAGATTACCATTTTGCCTCTGACTTTCTTTTTCTTATTTTCACGATCTTTCGTCTGATTAATCTAATCTTGCAAATTGTTTTTATACGGACTAAAACCTTAGCTTCTCAAAATTATTTCCTACTTCGCGTTGCTTTCCTTTGATTTAGGAATGAAAACAGTTGCTGATGATCAGCTTATTGAATTCTGAATATGACAGCACTGTTTAATATAGCAATAGAAACCGAGTTGAATTCAATGCATTAAGCCCAATCTTGTCTTTTGTAACTTAACATCGTCTTGTCCGAACTGCCAACGTCGATGAAATGAATGATACCTGGTCCAGTGACTACTAAAGCTGTCAGTTCTTGGTATGAGTGTAAGTGATGACCTTTGTTGGATTGATCACATATCTTAAGACGCCAAAAATCATTTTAAGGCAGGAACTTTTACTCCCTTTAGATATCATTATTATCTAAAGCTTTTAAAGCCCATACCCATAGCACACTTTGTAAAGCTACTGGCCAAACTCCCATGTTGTATCTTCTTGAAAGGTTTCTTAAGTAAAACTTTGAATCTGATACGCGATAGCTTTGTAGTAGGACCGATTGATCTCAGCTTCACTTCTTTTTCTCGCTCTTTCGATTAACATTGCTGAAGTGAAGTAATCAGTTGCATTTCTCCCTACAATCAATTGAGCCGCTACATTTGCCTCGCTGGGATATTTGACATTTGAACTACTTTACGCTTACACTTTACACTCAGACTTTGCCTGTACTGGAACTGCAATGATCTAAGGTCAATGTGATCCGGGTTTTCCGGCTGTGTTTCATAATATTGTAAAGGCGACATATCAAGGAGTTTGATATGTCGCGAAAAATATGAAAAAGGGAGTTTTTACTACGTGAAGAGATTTCCTTTAGTTTCCAGTCTTATAACTAGAAAAAAGAGAATGATATGTCTGTGAACTCACTTGATTTCTCAGCATTACTCTTAAAGTCACGCCAGACCATATTCAAAGTTTTTGTGAATTTAGGGAAAACTCTGCAGAGAATTCTTCAACACCATGAAAATATGTGGACCGCATAATAAATGAAAAATACATACACACCTTTAAGGAGATTCAATTTACCATTCTATATTGTGTCACGAGATAGAAAAAAATGTTGAACCTACATTTATAGGGGTACAGCCCAACTAACTATTACAACTAGATAAACATTTACATTTATTTTTATGTAAGCACTTGAAACAGCCTCAGTTACACGCAATATCTGGCAATAGCATGTTGCTACTTTGTACGATCTTCGATGACCCAATGAACCTTTCTAATTTGGCCTAAATACGTGCTTAACTAGAGTATCTACCTTTTACCTATTTGACAGGTAGACGAAAGGTTTCAAATTAAATTTTGGTAGAGCTGTTTTTGGTACAAAGTAAGTCATAAAATATTCGTAACGCATTTTGAAAGGATTATGGTATAGTGTAACACTTAGAAGGAGGTGTGTGCTTGCAAATTAGAATCTTATCGATTGGGCTTATGGCAAACATCGTACTCTGGTAAATTGCCAAACCATGTGATTAAGTCACGTGCCTTTGGGGTAATAATTATTGCTACTTAATGGGACTGGGGTAACGTTTTACGCAGAGACAGTAGACACTTTCTAAAAGGCTTTCTCTTGGAAGAATTGTCAAGCTTAACGAAAATATCTTGATATCATAATTCGTACCGTTTCTTATCTTTTAGCCATAAAGAAACGAAAACTCTTTATGGGAAAAGAGTGCAATTTTCCTTTCTCCGCTGGGGATCACAAATATTTTATTTTAATATTTATTTGTTGCAGAACAAGTAGGTACCATTGCTAAGGAAATATGTATATGAAGACAGTTTTGGAAACTGAAAGAAAATGGCGCATTTTTGGGCCCTGTACTTTTCGACATATACGTAATTATTTGCAAAAATGTCTGATTTTTCCCATTTTCGGCGCTCAGTCTCAAGTCAAATTATCGCAAAATCGCCAAGGCCAAATTCAAAAATATTTGGCAGATAGATTGAGCTGAACGTAAGGTTTTGTTTGTTACTAGTCTTACAGAGGTGTTCGCCCTGGTCCCAGGCTCTATCTCCTTTGAAAGTGTGGTACTTGTTTTGAAACTTCTCAGTCCTACGAATGAACCTCTTCAAACGAATGAAAAAAACGCTCTTTACCCACAAACATTTTGTAATGCGTGCGGTGGTGGGTGGATCTGTATTTTTTAGAGGTGGATAGTGCCCACATCTTCTCTACTAGGAATTCAATGTGGTCTCACTGCGGGCATCCCTTCTTGTGAATTTATCTTTCCAACATTGAATGGGAGGACTTAAATTCAATGTTTTTTACTCAACTCATCTACCTTCCTTTGCCTTTTTTAATACGAGTCACGGTCTCGTTTTAACTTGATTGGATGAGGCAAATGAGAGAATGGCAAAGGTAATTCATTTGGATAATTTGAGTATGAACTGCATAAAGGTGTGGCGGTCCTTCATGTTCATTGTGCAGAGGGACTTATTTCTTGTTAATAAAAAAAAAGAAAAGGTGCTTATTCGACAGGGCTAAGCTTAGGATAATCTTATTGCATTTCAGGAGAATGCTTGGAAAAAAAAATTGGCACACTGAAAACTTAACCTAATAGGCACTTTTTCGTTTCTTGTCCATCGAATCTTTATCATCCAGTCGACAGTGTCAACAAGGAAAGGGTAGTTTTGCTTACGTTACCATAAATTTAAAGCGGAAATTCAAAGTTGGAGGTAATCCTGTTTCTTGAAAGGGAGAATAAATTGGAAGTGAAACTGGGGTTTTTGGTAGAAAGTCGACATGAACAAGCTTTCAAAATGGCGAAAGTTATAGGGATGAAGAAAAAAGTGATATTTTTCGCCTTGATTGGAGAAGTCTAACTTGATCAGTTAAAAGGTCTTCGTCTAAGTTGTAATAACTCAAGAAATCTAAATTGAAATTTTACATTTTCTGAAAGAAATAAGAGCAGCAGCAGTCAACTCCTAATCAGGAATATAAACCCAAAAAGTCCAAAGAGAAAACTTTAATATCCAAATTAGTGGACCTTTTTACAGTCAACTCTAAGCTGCTGTACCTGAAAATCCAAATCCGCTTAATTCAATTTCTCAGACATCCATTCTCGTTGTTGTCCTGCGAGTTTTGGCAGCAATAACGTTTCTCCCTCAAGAACACTGCATAAGTATACAACATCAGCAGCAGCCAAAACCCCCAGATGAAATAATTATTGTTAAGGGTTGCAAAGTTGCACGAGAAAAACGACGACCCTAAGGATATTACTCTTCTTCTTTTGCCACAAAAACGAATTTCAATTTGCTTCAAGCATGCTTCCCTACTTTGTTTTCTGTTCATTTTTTTGTGTTTCCTGTAGCTTTCATGTTTACTAACTTGCCACAGTAATTCAGAGATTTATGCAAGGGAAGGGCGATGTAAAAAGTTTCGATCTGTTGTTGTTGTTTCCTTTACTTTTTTTTTGGTGTTCGGCGAGAGTAACAAAAAATAAAAAAATACAGAAAAAAATACATTGCATTGTTTGGACTTGGGAGACTTTGCATGAAGAGGGAGTTATCACGAGTTACATTCGGTTGGTGGAGGTAATAAACTGCAATAAGGGGCTTCTGACACTGAAAACAGAAAAAGGATGCTTTCCTAGCGAGAATAACCAAAACTAGCTTTAAAGGGCAACGAACATTTTTTTATGCTATTCGTTTATTTTTTGCGCATCCATATCTCATATTGTGGTAGAGAATGTAAATGGAGAGTGGGGAGGAATACAAACAATAGGTTTCTTTAGGCTACTAACGCAACCTGGGTACAAGTGTATTTCGCATGGATTGGGTGTAGTGTATGTGTTCATGGATGAATGGAATATAATTTCGGTGCAACTAGCACTTTTGTGTACTCAGCAGAAAAAATGGGTTTAGAATTTATGTGGAATTGCTACGTGACGGTGTGTAGGTAGGTATTCAGGGAATTCCGCACGAGTTGGCATATTTGGGGGATTTGTTAGAAACTAGAAAGTACATTTCATAAACAGAGTTATTTTTAAAAATCGATACTTGCATTCGATTTTGAATTAGTTTGGAGCTTCAGCCAATCCGCGAGCAGATTATGAAATTGCCATTTGTTTTCATTACTTTAAATGGTGCTGAAAAGATCAATGGATTTTCGATTTTATGCCAAATTGTTTTTTGGGCACGCAGGTTACATCGACGAAAACACAAAAAAGCAGCAAAAGTTCAATCTGTGTGATGTGACGTGCTATTTGCTTTCCAGACGAGGTCTCGCTAGTCGGATTAGCCAGGGTCTTTCTGAAGAAAAACACGAAACTTCAGAATAAGGTCTTCACCTTAAATGTAGGTACAAATTCTTTAGTTAACACGGTATAACTTGTAAGCTAGTTACGGTGACTCGGCAGTTTTATTTACGGCCCCTTGTGGCACGTAGAAACAGCAGGCAATAGCTCTGTTGGATCGGCTGGTTTATGTACGGCTCCTGGAGGCACGGAGGACGATATACGATAAGAAGCTGCAAACTGAGTTTGAAACTGAAACTATAGTTACGCAATAGTCGGACGGTTTTCAGTCGGAGAAATAAGTAAAAGAATTAAAATAATTTCTTACCGAGCTTCGCAGTGTCTATGGCGTCTTGCTTTTAGTTGCAGGCGGCGGGAACGTGGTTTTTCCAAGAACTTCAGGTTGCCTATTTAAATGTTTCGGAAGGAACCATGTGTGAGTTATACTCGGCGAGTAAACTTTCTACTGTTCCATGCATTCTTATTGCTGTATTGTGGGTTGTATGGCGATGATGCATTGTACATAAAAGTACTAGGTAGTACAAAGGTATCTAAAGTAAGAGGTAGCATAAACGCTTCGTTACAGTGAGTGGAATCGATTCACTCCTGCATCTACGATAAATTTTTTCGGACTTTCGGCATCATTCTTACCCATGGCAGCAGTTCATGAATTTGTTGACCTTTTTGCCGGCTGTTTGTTCAGTAACCCCACAAAGGGCAACCAATTCATGTTTTTTTTCAACCATTAGCAGGATTATGACCTCATAATGGTATTTGCAAGATTACCTTTCTTTTGCCTAATAGTAATACAAAAAGAATGGAAACCGTCTTAGAAGCAAATTGTTCATATGCTTCAAAAGTCAAAGAGCTGATTTGTCACACTTTCTAGGAGTTTATGTTCTTTAAGCTTTTTATCAGTGATATTACGCTATAATTTTATTTCAAGACAATGGTCTATTACTTTGTAGAGTCAAAACGATTACAGTTTAACATTCAAAATCGCGACTGTCTTGCCTGGCATCCTGGACAGTTTCTCCGAAGAAGCATTTGCTCATGCCACACAATAAGGGCATGAAAAGACGGATTTGTGAAACTGTTTAAGAGCCTGTTTTAAGCACTGAATTTCAATGTTATGTAATGAAATCTCTGTGAGGAGAACAGGTATCAAAAATTTCTAAAGTATTCTTTTTACAGAAAAACGAATGAAGGAGAAATCCAATCTGCAATATCAAAACTTTCACCTTATCACTTGAGGCAAAGGTGAAAATGAAACAGAAACAGATTTCCCCTTTTGTCACCCAATTTTGAATGATTTTAGATGAAAGATTGCAAAGTAGAGGGAAAGACTCTCGCCAATCAAAACCGTCTTCTGTTCAAAGAATTTTTTTAACAATGTTTCTAAGGAAATCAAACTAAACGAAACTACTCGTAAAACCTATTGGTTCAATTCGTATAAAGGACAAGGCCGACAATTCTTTTCACATCTGGAAAAGCTTCTGTGTTACAGTAGCACCATTAACGAAGTTCCAATAAATTTGCGGCTCCACTAGGACTGGGGGACTGTCCGCAACGAACTTGTTTAAAGAGAACCCATGGTTTTTAATGTTAACCACAACCCAAAGAAACCAGGTGGCAGCAAAGGCAGTGCTAAGTATGAAAATCACCTTTCTTTGGAATCGTGACAATCCTTTTCCAATTTCGAGAAATTTGTAGTAATGTTTATAGAACTGCGGCCATAACTACAGAATCGCTTTCTACCCATAGTATTAATGTAATTGCGGAAAATTTTCGTAATCGCGGAAGTGCTATCAAAAACTTGTTGAAGTCGTGCTGAAATTGTCGCAGTGTAGTTGACAGCGCTAATAGCTGGTTTTAGTTTTCCATTAGAGCGAAGGCGGGTCAGTAGGTACGAAACGGTGCAAAAACTCGTTCACAACACACTTTAGACCAAACAGCAGTCAAAATAGTGGGTTTCGCGTGGTGAATTACTTTCTTCCATTTTCTTTTGAGTCAACGCGGTAGTCTGATATTAACGTCAGGGCTGTCAGAAACAACCTAAATGTCGCAGCTTGTTCAAACTTCAACTGTTGACAGGAGCAGTGTTTCCATTTCAATTAATAGTCGGGAAATAAAAAAAGTCACGTACTTATTGACCCGCCCTCGTATTTACAAAACAAAATACATGCTTCGAAGTAGAAGAAAATATATGATAGGAAAACGTCTGACTAGCTCCATGTATATTAGGGTGGTCCTTAGGGAAAAGAAATTGGGGACGCCCCTCAGATTGGTTCTAAATCAGGAAAAAAAAATGCCCTAATTTTTTTCAAATTTTTATTCCTAACCCTTCCTGACCCTATATCATTAAGAAGTTTTTTTTTTTTTTTTTTAAAGTTTTTGATATTTCATCATTTGCTTTTAAAGGAAAAAAAATGACAATTTATAGCCTCTTTACTTTAATACTTTCATACGGTATCATACCTATAATACTATCATACCTATTATACACATGAATGATCAAACATCCGCCATTTACCCAACACTATACACAGAATGCCGCCCGTGCTCTAGTTACAGCCAGTATCAAAATAGGGCCAGGAAGGGTTAGAGATAAAAATATAAAAAATCTATTATTTTCAGTTTTTAGAATGGATTTATCGCACTAAATTTTCGCAAAAAAGTAAAATAAGGATAAGGAAAGGAGACTTTATTTGCAACTGACGCTCAAAGAACTGAAATCTGCAGGCTTGTTCGCTAACGTTCATTACGACGCGACGACAAAATTATGCGCAGATGGTGACGGAGAAGATTATTAGAATGAGCAGCTTTCTCAGGTGGTACATCCTTACAGTTCCAACATCACTCTCGAAAAAGCAAAGACTCCAAAAATGCAAACCAAAACAAAAAATATAAATTGCCAATATCAAGGTGAGAGTCTTACCGAAATTCTGTCAACTGGATTTCTGCAGCTGTCGCAACTGCAAAATCGCTTTGGTTTGGTTTGGGATAACCTTCAAAGCTATATATGTGTACGACAGGAAATTAATAAGCTTATAAATATCCCGTTAAAGTAGGTGAGCCGCAATTTGATCAGTGATAGTGCAATGGACACCAATGAAGATCAATATTCTTTTTTGAGAGAGCAGATAAATTCTTACATCTCTGCAAATTGCTCTTCACGTACGGGTTGACATTTTAAAGTTATTTGAGTACCGTTTTATAGAAAAAGCTGATATGTACATATAGTATTGTTGACCTCATATCTCATATGAAGTTCACTAGAAATTGACAAGCTCTCCGAAAATAACTACACTGCCACGAAAAGCACCTGTCACTTATTCGTTCGGATTCGTCCAAAAAATTAAAGGTCCCGTACATGCGTTAAGTCTGAGCCTCACCAGGCCTTGTTGCGCCAAAGATTTGGATGTGAAGTTTTTTCTATAACGGCGTAGTGACTCATGATCTTAGTTTTATCCAGTTTCAATTTTTTTAAGAGTAGGTTGGAAAGGCATGTGGGTGAGGCCCAGTCGTATGTAATTTTTTTTCTTTTTTTAACGAAAACTACTCTTTAGCGTATTTCTTCGAAATCTTGCAAGTCCCGGTTACTCCTCTTGAGTTAGCTAAAGCAACAATACTTTTCAACTGTAAAACACACTTTTCAGCTGTAAACAACTGCAGTGTAAAATACTGGAACCAGACACTATCAATAGGTAGATCTACATCCTGTTTTGGAATTCGTTTCCAAATGATTTATTCCACTAAAGACGTCATGTCACTGCTCGTCATAGATTTAGCATGAATATTCTACGCAGTTTTCCTGTTATACTTGCTATGAAATTTATTTGTTTTGATTTTGAAACCAATACGATAAAATTTTGCGCAAGGCTCACGTCGTAAATCCTCTCAGCTCTCAGTCAGACAGGACTTTTTATCACAAATTGTGAAAGTAGCAACGACCGATATGACTACAAACTATGGCGCCACAATCTCACTTTCATGTCAGGTCGTCTTCTTTACATAAAGTTTTACTACCATACAACCTCAAGACACACTCAACCTATACGAGTAAAGCAAATTTACTACTTTTGTTTCTTGTGGCAATGTTCCATGGTTGAAGGATGACGTTCATCTGTTTTGACATACGGCGCTATGGTCGGTGCTGCTGCAGCAGCAGTAGTGTGTAAAGAGAAATTACTTCAGGTAAGTCCTTTTGACAACATCATTTGTGCACCTGCACACACTTGATGCTCTTCTTCGTGCATATGGCACTTCACGGTGAAGGTAAGGTATTTTGTCAATTTAAAAATCTGCTCCAGGAATTGATAATAAATTCTTCTGGTGATTGATGAAACATTAAAAAAGCTAGGGGAATAAGTTTCAAGATGAAATATGTGAAGCCGTTTCGAATGAGGAAGTAGTTTTCATTACAAGCAATGATGACAGGTGGAAAAGGGAATTGACTTTTTGTGAAAGTGTAGCCATGCGTTTGATTCTTCAATATACAAACTTAACAAAGAAAATGGAGAACAAGCTATTTCCATTAATTTGCAATACAAAATAACGTCTTGAAAAATGACAACAAAAAAGTTAAGCTATGATGTTTGAGAAAAGTTTCCAACTCGTTAGTCTCTTTCAAGTTAAAATTGCTTTTTATTTGCTGTCGCAAATGAGTTTAGAAAAAGAGAAACATGGAATTTTCCGCATCGCAAGTTCATCACAACGTAAGGTACACCTGCAAATAGCAAGAAGAAGTTTCCAAAAAAATGTACGAGTATCACGAGTTCGACCTTTCATCTTACAGAAAAACGGAAGTATTTTTTTTTTCTCTCTTTTTTTTGGGAAATTATCTTCCCAATTTTTTCTTCTCAATTGAGTAGCAAAAGTTTTGTAATTAAAATGAAAATGATTTGAGTAAATGAAGGGTTTGGTGTGGAGCTAGAAGAAGTGATTGTGTGCTTGAATGTTATAGGGATGCTTAGGTGGCATACCCACAGGTGAAGCAAGGGGTGTTACGTAAGAGTAACAATGAAGGTCTTCAACAACATGACAAAAGCTTTTTATTGGATTTAATAAGCTATTTTGATTGATATTGTTGATTATTTTATTGCTGTGAGGGTACAAGAGATGGAGAAAATGGTGAGTGTGACTTAGAAGGAATGAAGTGGGAAATGAAGCAGTACCTGCACTACTCAGTGGCATAAGCTTTTCAAATTGTTTTGATGTGGCTGTTTCATTTTTGGAGATAATTCCGTAAAATGTCTTAAAACCAAAATTAGTAAAAAATTTAAAGCTTCTGACTCGAATGCAGTTGATCAGAAGCTTACTTAGTTTCGTTGAGGGTACAAATAGCTTAATTTTTTTCTTAAGCGTAATGAGAGAAAAGCGTTGTAGTTTCGGCAAAGCAGATTTCGATTCGAGTGCAAAAAAATGTGAAAATAACAATAAAATTTGTATTTTCTACTACAGCGTTCACTAAATTGGTATTTTCTGCAGCATTGTTCAATTTGAGTAAAAGAAATAGTGGAAACCACAACAAAATTGGTCTTTTCAACGTTCAATTTGACAGCGAATAGTTGTAAAAATTGTTACGCTTTTTCCCGACGATATAGATTACGAATGAATACGTGAATTGGATTAGAGCACACGAAGAAGTTAATTAATTGAAATAGTTAGACAAATAGCAATTTAAGAAAAGAGGAAACAAACTATGCACGCAGATGTGCCGCGCAGAGGTTTATCGAAGGTAATTTTAAGTTGAACTGTCAAATGACAGCTGTGTGGGTTTGTAGGGAAAAATGCAACAGGCACCTAGAAATGGATTGTTCAGTGAGCTTTACCCAGGGTTGACCTGGGTTTTCACCACACATCCCTGTCATTTGAATAAAAACACATGCCATTTGACAGCCCTCAAATCGCCACAGCAAGAACCTAGGGTGAGTTTAAGGAAACCTAAATCAACCCTAGGGCTCAAAAAACACTCAGTTTCAGGGCGACTTTAGGTTTCTCAAAAAACGCTTTGTGGCGACCGACCGGACCCCAGGGCGATCCTAGGGCTTCAACGAACAAACCTAGTGTGTGCTGCCATGCCAACTGCTCAGCAAGGGGTGGTTCGTAGGTAATTTTATTGGTAAGTAGATGTCAACGATTGGATAAAAATAGGAATCAATGAAATAAATAAAAACCAACATAAAAACATCCTTCCCGACGACCAGTCACCTTGTCGCGGTGGGGGGGCTTAAGTAGTTTATTTGAACCGAGCTCGATGCCGAAAGGTGGTCGAAGGATGGGGAAAATAAATGAAAAACTAAGAATTGATCAAAAACAGTATGGAAGATAACCCAAAGGATTTTTATTCTCCAGGTGGCAATCGTCAAAGCGAAAATCCACCCGTAGTCTTGACTACGGCAGGGGCACGGATTCTGGAGGCCCCATCTAACATACAAACGCACACCTTAACTGGTGGATACACGCGAGTCGAAGGTACCGCAACCGATGACTCCTGCAGTTCTCTCCATGAAGCTCTTCGTGGTCTGAGCTGGAAAGATGAAGAAGGCAGCTCGGAGGTACTACCTCCAAAGCTAATCTCTCATCCGGGCTTAGCTGTTGGCCAGAGCGGTGCTATCACCGGACTAAGTGAAGCTGAACAAGTGGATCTCACTCCAACGATGGCATCCTCCGGAGAACAGCTTTCCAAGCGCCAACAGAAGCTGGAGAGAAGGCGAGCGGCAAAGGCTCAGTGCAAAGAGGACACCAGGGTGGCCGAAGGCACTGAATTAAGTTGCAAACCTTTGGTGACGGCGGCGAAAAGGGACAGGTCGGAAGAGGTCTCACCCACCAATTCAGGACGGTCTCCTGTAACCGAAGTCACCCCAACTTCTGCAAACGCGAACAGGGTCAAAAGGAAGAAGGTTTCCGGAAGCTCTGCAAATTGTCCTGTTGGTCTAACTGGAAAGTCGGTGAATGAAACTGAAGGAGCAGGTCGCAAGGCTTGCGAATTCGGTCCACGGACACTGGCTGGAAGGGACGAAGCCAGCATGGTTAAAACTCCTGGAGGTCCAACCGAAACGTTGGTGAATGAAACCGTGACTGCTAGTCAGTCTGGTCCACGGACACTGACCGGACGGGATAAAGCCTCGAAAGGAAAAAAATCCGTCGCACAGCGAAATAAAAGACGGCTGCCCTATAAAAGAGCGGCTGTCCCGCTTTTCAAAGTGCGTATCTGTAAGGCTGGCAATGACAACAGCATGACCATCACAGAGCGCAAGCACTGTGAAGATCATCTGTGGGAGCTGGCTATGGCAGAGAGTACGCAGATCCAGTCTGAGGGATGTTGTTTGGAGGACGGAACCTTTTTGGTCGAGTGTTCTAATCAGCAGACCGCTGACTGGCTACGTGCCTCTGTGCCTAAAATTCCACCCCTCCTAAATTCCTCTTTTGAAATTTACAGGGTGCCAGTTTTGACGAAAGCCGTCTGTTTTATCCCGGGGCAACTCAGGAAAACTGAAGATGTGCTTCAACGCCTCGTTACCCAGAATGATGGTATCGACACTACGAAGTGGAAAGTCCATTACCACAAGAAGGCTACGAATCGGGATGGTGAAGACGGTTCTTACCTTGTTGTGGGAGTAGATCAAGCTTCTGTGGCTATCATCAAGGCTAGGTACGACTCCCGTCTGCATTTTCATCTTGGAAGGATTTATTTCCAACTTAATTCCAATCGGTGAAAATGATGGATGGATTACTAGTATTTATCAATGATAATAACTCAGATAAACCTTCAACATTCTAAGGCTGCTACTGCACTCCTATGTAGCAGGCTTTCCGTGTTGAATACAAAAACTCACCTCGTAGCAATCCAAGAGCCATGGGCCTGGAAGGGCCGAGTTCTTGGTCTTGGAGGGCTACGAGGGTTTAATATTCTCTATGACGAACGGTCTGACTTACCCCGGACCTGTCTCATCATACCGAGCTCTTTTGCAGCAACTAAACTTGATCACTTTTGTGGTCAGGACCTGGTTGCGGCTACTATAAACTACGAAACAAACGGTGAGTGGAAAACTTTCGTCGTTGCGTCAGTTTACTTTCCCTGGAACTCCATTCTACCCCCTCCCTCAAGACAGGTTGTGGATTTGGTGGAGTTTTGTGAAAACCGGAAGTTGGGGCTTATCATGTGCTGTGATGCTAACGCTCAAAACTTAGTTTGGGGTAGCGTCAAATGCAACATGAGAGGCAACCATCTTCTTAATTACATTCTGTCTTCTGACTTGAACATTAACAATGTTGGTAATACGCCAACCTTTGTTACGGCTATACGACAGGACGTAATTGACTTGACACTATCTAACAGATATGCCAAGGAGATTACCAACTGGAAAGTGTTGCTGGACGTGTCACTCTCAGACCACAGATACATTCAATTCCATGTAGCAAATGTGATTCCCACTCATTTAGTTACAAGAAATCCCAGAAAAACTAACTGGACACTTTTCAACGATGAGCTCGGTAACTTCGTCAAACCTCTACCTAAGCTCTCAACAACACAAAAAGTGGAAGATGCAGTTCTAGAAGTGAATTGTGCCCTTACAAGTAGCTTCGAGCTGGCATGTCCAGCTAGACAATTACCTAGTAGATCTATGGTTCCGTGGTGGAACAATGAACTACAGAAACTTCGCAGGGAAACCAGAAGTATTCTGAATAGGTCCCTCAAGACCAAATCAGATGTCGACTGGAACCTGTATCGCTCTAAACAGAAGGACTTTAAAAGGTTAATTCGAAGATCAAAGAATGCCTCTTACAAAGAATTCTGTGAAAGTATAGAAACACTCAGTGAAACTAGTCGACTTACTAAAGCCCTTAAAAGGAGCAAGGTAAACAAACTAGAAACGCTCAGGAAATCAGACGGTTCCTATACCGAGTCCAAAGCAGAGACACTCAGTCTTATGCTGGAAACTCATTTTCCAGGAAACCAGATATCAATCGGACCACAGCAATCTATTTCCCTTAGATCAGGTGAATCCGATAAATCCACTCGGCTTAGCTGGTACACGTCATCGTTAGTTGTTACCGACGAAGCCATCAAATATGCCGTGGCATCTTTTGACGGTTTCAAGTCACCTGGCACTGACGGTGTTTACCCAGCTATGTTGCAGGAAAGTATAAACCTTTTGCTTCCTACCTTGAAAAATATCTTCACTGGTAGTTTAGCCCTAGCGTATATACCAACTTCATGGCAGAGTGTTAGAGTCGCCTTCATACCAAAAATTGGTAAACAAGACTACTCACTCGCCAAGAGCTTTAGACCCATCAGTCTTACCTCCTTTCTGCTTAAGACGCTAGAAAGAATGGTTGAGATTTACATTCGTAAAACCTCACTCCAATTACACCCTCTGTCTCAGATGCAACATGCTTACCAAAGAGGAAAATCTTGCGAGACCGCACTTCAAAATCTTGTTAGCAGGATTGAATGCGCGCTTGACAGGAAAGAATTTGCGGTAGGCATTTTCATCGACATTCAAGGTGCTTTTGACAATGCTAGCTTCGATGGTATGTGTAATGCTGCCAGAGAACACGGTGTGAACGAGTCATTAGTGTTGTGGATTAAAGCAATGCTAATGAAGAGAACCGTTATCGCTGAGGCGGACTGTGGACAATATGTTGCAACGGGAGTAAATAAGGGCTGCCCACAAGGTGGCGTTTTATCTCCTCTTCTGTGGTGCATGTTGATCGACTCTCTACTTGTAATGCTCAATGGTTCTAACGTTCATGCCCAAGCATATGCAGACGACGTCGCCGTGCTCTCGGTTGGCTCCAGCCTCCAAGCTGTCTGCTCCCGAGCACAGGCTGCGCTTTGTATGATTGACACCTGGTGTGTTAGAAACGGTCTCTCCGTCAATCCTCTTAAAACCGAGGTTGTCCTCTTCACGAGACGTAGAAAATTGACTGGTCTGACCCATCTTACGCTTAAAGGCGTCAACATCCCCTTTTCAAATGAAGTCAAACATCTTGGAGTAATCCTGGATAACAAACTTCTTTGGTCGAAACATGTCGAGTCTAAAACTACTAAAGCACTGTCAGTTTTCTGGCAATGTAAAGGAGCTTTTGGCAAGACATGGGGTCTTTCACCGAAAAGGGTCCTTTGGATCTATACGGCTATGATAAGACCAATCATCTCCTATGCGTCAGTTGTTTGGTGGAATAAGCTCTCGCGTAAATACGTTATTGCCTCGTTTGCCAAACTTCAAAGAACAATTTGTCTGGGTGTTACGGGGGCTTTCCCGAGCACACCGGGTGCTGCTCTCGACGCACTGTTGAACCTTCCTCCCCTTGATACCTTCATCATGGGGTGTACTCTCAAGACCATTTCTCGTTTAAAACGATGTGGTCTCTGGCACAATTCGCACTGGAGCTTTGAGGAACTCGCAAGCAGCATATCTTTTGACCCACGTCTAATGGATATGCCGTCTGACACGATGATCCCAAGGCTCAAACTGCGTCAAAATTACTCAGTCAGCTTTCCTTCGGTTCAGGACTGGTTCGCTCCAGAATCTGAGCCTGGAAAGAACTGTTATCGTATCTTCACAGATGGCTCCAAAACCGACGAGGGTTCTGGTGCTGGTGCCTTTGTTGAGAACGACGACATACGACTGCACTCATCTTTAGGATCATACGCATCCGTTTTCCAAGCGGAGGCTTATGCTATCCTAATGGCCTTGAGCCACGTAACGAACAATGGATGGACGGGGAGAAGTATCTTTGTTTGCAGCGACAGCCAAGCTGTGCTTAAGGCCCTTCTCAACCCTCTAACCACTTCGAAAGTGATCCAGGAATGCAAGAGCTCTCTGAATGCGATCGGAAGATTAAATTCCTTGAGTCTCATTTGGGTTCCAGGCCATCACGGCATAACTGGAAATGAGATCGCCGATGAACTTGCTAGGCAAGGATCTCAGACAGCTTTCTCAGGACCTGAACCGTCGCTAGGTCTGCCAGCGTCCTCAGTGAGGGCTTCAATCAACGATTGGATCTGTGAAGAGCACAACCGTAGATGGCATGCCTCCATTGGATGCAGACAAACCAAGCGTATGCTCCCCAACGTTAGTAAGAAGATTGCAACATTTTTGCTAGCTCGTAGCAGAAAAGACTGTAGGAAGCTTATTGGCGTTGCCAGCGGGCACTTCTCTTTTGCCAAGCATTTAAACATGTTAGGCTTAAGCGATACCACACTCTGCGAATCTTGTAGAGAGGATGAGGACACCGCAGAGCACTTCCTCTGTGAATGTCCTGCTTTTTCTCGCATGAGGTTGCAGATACTCGGCGCAGACATGGTAAGAGCTGGTAACTTAGGCTCCTTGCCATGGCAGCGTCTTTTGGCTTTTCTCCGAACATCTGGAAAGCTATAACAAATAGAAGGTTGCTATCTGGTAGTACAATGGACCGGTATTTAGGTCTGAGTGCTCCAGCTGGTATTTTAAAAACCTCCAACAAAAAAAAAAAAAAAAAAAACATAAAAACATAACTAGGTGTTTCACACAATCATGGGCGCCAGGAAATTTCTGATTGGAATTTCCAAACCAACCTTAATGCTGAAAATGGTCTTCAAAAAGAATAACAAAGGCAATTCAATTAATATCCAAAAGGAATAAACATAAGTTTTATTCAGGAAACCTTAACAAGTATAGGCATAAAACCTGAAATTTTTTCGTAGACAAGGTGGTATACAAAATATGGTAAGACTGGATTAGGGCCAGTTAACAGTTTAGATGTGATCGAAAGTGGGTTGTTACCCAGGTTAAATATATGTATATATGTTATATTATATAGAACAGAAAATTATATGCACAATGCACCCACAAGGAAACGACTCTCTGGGAATTTTCCCGAACAAACAAAGATGAAGTGAAGGCCACGCGTCCTGCGATCTCAGAATAAATTGCGAACACGAAGGGTAACAAACGCACTTTCTACAGTTTTCCTTAAAATAGCAAATACTTATAGCTTTTCTTCCTGTTCTGATGGCGAATCCTAACTACGAACCTCCCGTACCCGTACTACCACTATACCACCCGTACTGCCACTAACTCACTGCACTCCTCCTGCCTGACTGGAGCTTATTCCTATAGGTACATAACTTTTTTTTTTAGTGTTGAGTTTGGTCTTCTTGCCAAAACAAACACAAATTCTTATCACAATTTAATATTGCACTCTTTGCAATCGTTTCTCAAGAACACTCGATTCAAAACCTCCCGAACAATATTTCAAATTTGTTCCATTCTGGCACCATGTCCTTTTTTAGAAGTCAGCCAAGAAGTGCCATTTTCTTGGAGGTCTCTTTGTTCATCGGTGGAATTGATGAAATAAATAAAAACCAATCAAAACACACAACAGGAAATTTAACGCCAAAAATGGTCTTCGAATAGAATAAGCCAAAAAGAGCCATTTTCAGCATATTCCAATCAAGTTCGACTTATTAGAATCGTGGAAGTTCGTCACGGGGTACCTGCAGTACTCTCAGCAAATTCGTTGGAGTCTGGGCCGCGCCGTAGCCGAAACGCATCCATCGCTCTTTTCTAAACAATTTGCTGCTGAATCTCTCGGACGTTGGGGATTCGCAACAATGAAGGAATCCAGACCTGTTCCATTTTGGAAAACCATTGCTTAAAACAATTTCCTTCGGCTCAACCGACCCAACTTACACTGTTCAAGAAAACTATTTAAGGTAAGGATCCAGTTAGAGAGGATTCGTAATTTTTCGAGAAATCTACAAAACTACTTCTGTGAACCTTCGCGCAGATTTGGGAGCATGGGAATGATCCTATAAAGAGTCATTTCCTTGCTAAGGTAAAGCACTTTAGGTTGGGACTCGGCCTTTATGGTGGGCGATCAACCATTACGTTATAGCGGAATAGGTAGAGAACTAAAGGTTCAACTCAAGAACACTGGTTCAAGGCCGTCTCTGCGGTCTTACGGTCAACACAAGTAAATCCAAAGTAATGGTGTTTCGAAGCGGCACAAGACGATATGCAAGAGAAGAGAAATGAACATGGGGAAATGCAGCCCTTCGAGTTGGTGAGAGAACATAAATTCCTTGGAGTCATCATTACACCACAGCTCTCTTTCAAAAAACATCTTCAGGAGAAACTATTGAAAGCAAAAAAAAGCCATCAACTGAAACTGGCCAGGAGTCCTTGGAAAAAAACACATAGCTCCATGCGCTAAATATAAGCTCTTTGAAGCTGTGATGAGGTCTGTGATGAGCTATGCTGGTCAGGTATGGGGTTATCTGCAGTATGATAAAGTGGAAAAACTGCTGAGATATTTTATAAAGGGGATGTTCTGGCTACCAGAAAATACTCCAACATATATGCTGCACTTGGAGACCGGTATATCACCACTCACCACTCTACATCTTTACACTTAAATTACACTTAAGCTACATATATGAAGAAAATGATGGCTCTACCAAGCCACAGGTTTAACTATATAACTAATTTCAGGTTTGTTTAGGATTAAGAAGTTTCCGAAGTATTGGGGTCTTTTCAAACTTGAGTAGTTTTCTGTGAAACCTAAGACTAAAATCCCATCTCCTTAAAATCAGTTAATCTGCCCACTATTTAAATTATTGTCTTTTTTTGCAGATTTTTCCAAACATTTCTATGCGAACACCGTTAGCCCACACAAACCTTTGAAATATTGAAAAGACTAGGGTGACGCATAGAGCGAGAAGCGCTGGGGCCCAGCGCATTTCTGAAAACCATTGCCTCATTAAGAGGACTACAATTTGCAGATTCTGAATGGCTAAAAAAACGCTTTTCATGGCAATGAAGTTACTATTGGAGGACCTACCAATTCCTCGCGAAATACATTTTTGGTTTCTGTTGGGATTCGAACCACGAACCTCCCGCTTTATTGGCAGATATGCTAACCATCACACCATGAGTACCACAAAAATCTTCAAAATTTCAAAACAAACAGATTTTGTGTACCATTGTGATATAAAAGATCCGATTGCTTAGCTTAGTATGCGAGAATCGATTCTAACGGGCTGGCAGTAACTTTTTGGGAATTCAAAATTTTGGTTTATGATTACTATTCCTTGCCACACCTTATGAAGCCAATGGCGTAGTGGCTAGATTATCGGCATATAAAATGGGAGCACGAGCCTCGAGTACCAAATACATCAAATGTTTCCTATCTGGTAAAAGTCACTGGGAACTCGTCAGAAAGAAGTCACACTGTCACTTCTACTTTTTTTTTTAACTGGATGTCTGTTTATTTTTATTATTATCTTTATTGTTTTTTTTTTCGAAAGAATATAAACTTAAAGTTAAAAAAAGAATTACAAGCATGGCCCTAAGCCGTCTGCCGGTTAATTAAATAAATAATAAATGGATGGCTGTTCTGAAATTACTCGTATCCTCAGACTCAGTGTTAGAGTTGAAACACTTTTGCAAAAAGCTTTAAATAGAATACCGTCATATTCTCATACAACCTTTCCTAAGCTCTGCGTAAAATTGAATCTTATATTTCTCAATCTCTCTGAAAAAGGATAAGGAGCTGCCAATTACTTTGTTTTGTTTGTCGACTATCCACTTTTTAAAGGAACTCATAAAGTTTTCTTATTAAGTTGCCCTTTTAATGAATATAATTCGCTTCATTCCTCATTCTCTTAACAAGGATATACAAATGATCAACTGTCAGATTACAACTTTTCTTGTAATCCTCTTTTAGTTGAGCAATAAAAACTCTACCTCAACTTTTGTTCTATAAACTTTATACCCCGCAAAGTGCCACTTATTAATTTATAATGCATCTTCATTCCCGTCAAGTCAGTAAATATCCTGTGAGAATTTTTGTTGTTTTAAAAATGCGTTGCAAAATTAAAAGTTCTTATGCTTTAATTTCATTTACTATAAGTAAAGTTCTTCTACACAACGACAGGAATGGTATCTGTCAAATGGAACTCAACGAAGATTCCATTAAAAAGTTTTTCTTCTTCCTTTTCTTTTTCCTCAAGCATCCTCGCCCTCTGGTGACCTGTACCTTGTACTGCTATAGATAGAAAGAATGATATTCTTTGGCATATTGTTAAGCTTTGCCTTAAAAGCTGTTAAACAACAAGGTAAAATCTTAAGACCCTCAAGTGGCGTTTACACATAAACAACTTCATCCGTTGTCTTTTAAAATTCTCCTATAGCATACCTTAACAACTATGGTAAAGTCTTAAGCTCAAGATAAACATTCTTGAAGATATAGAGCTATCCTTGCTTGGTTTAAAATGTTTTTGCAAGCAGCTACTATATGCAATGCATGACTTTCAATCCACAGGAGCAGTCTTCTGCTAGAGCAGAAGGCAATTGCCTTTTAACGACATTGTTATGCTTAGGAATATTCTAATTCATTGCTCTCTTAGGGACTGAAAAAGTGGCAAGAACATACAGATACGGTGCAATCTTGGGATACTTCCTGACTGAAATTAACAATTCAAATTTTAATTACGGAACTGAAACTCTAATGGCAGTATATTTTGCTTCGCCCACTTTTGGAAAGGATGACTTGTATGTATTTATTATAAAATGCAACACTGCCAGGACCTGCATGAGGATATGTGCTTGTGAAGCTAGAACGAGATGACGTTCTCGGCAATCACGACGTCATTAAATGCGATCTCATTATAGGATTAGGTTATATGCTACTGATTATGCAATCGGAACAATTAACCGTTGGAATATATTTATATAACTTCCGCTAATGTATGAAGTTTATTTAATGACACTGTGTACCTTATGTTGTCAACTTATTTGTCAAAGAGCTTTTGATTAACTACAGTAGCTCTGCACAGCAGGTTTATTGTGTACTAATTAAACTGACCTTAATGCAATTAAAAAGTGGTAATGGTAGGAAGGAGGGATTGTATAAGTTTGTTGACCGTATAAATTGTTGATTGCTCCACACTAACCGGAAGTAATGTGTGAAGGAAGCCGCCTTCTGTGATCCTTTGATGACAACATAATTCTTTGAAAGCAATCAACTCTTGGGTGGTTTTGGACCGGCCACTGGCCGACCGACTAACCACTTCCCGCATTAACATCCTGTGTCTGTGGTTGATTATGACTTGTTCATGGAATTTAGTTACAATGGCTATAATGGTGTGTATCTATAGAGCAGATATTGAATGCATTTACCTGACTAATTATTGGTTAATTTAAATTATGGGGAGGAAAATTACCATAATTGATTGAAGCTTTTCTATTCAATGTCTTGTTGTGATTTACTATAAGCTCAATTCAATTTCTGGTTAAATTGATTTTACGTAAAATGAAGTTCGTCATCAAATTTATTTGCCATGATTTTGTCATGAAAAAAATAACACCATTGACATTGCCAAGCCAATGCGAAATGAAATTCTTAAGTTATTATTGTGCGAGCACATAATTCAAAAAGTTGATTGGTCCTTCAATATAAATCTTTGATTATCTCTTACCGAGAGGGAGTACCGAAGGTCCCGATCAATAAAATGGAATGATAAAAAGTTAAATGAGAAAATTAAAATCTTTGATGACATGAATGGTACTTGAAAGCGATGAAACTATAAGCATTGTTGTATAAGTTTATAGCTGAAATAAGAAAGTAATTCAAGATGAATCATCATTTTCTACAAATTGACAAAAGGTAATGAGTTATGATTGAGTGATAGTTCTTAACACACTTGGAACGCATAATTGAATTTGGGTAGAAGTTCTTTGTTTATTATCTGCTAGCCTGGTGAACTTATGTCACGTAGTTTTTAAGCCGTTTAGTAGATAGTATTCTCTCCCAAACAAACAAATAGCTTGACGGTAGTTGCATTGAGTTGATAATTCAAGAATTCAGTCTTCAGCAAGTTGCTAAATAAAATAAAAAAGTAGGTTGCACAACAGAGCGAAGAGCCCCGGGGCCTAGCGCATTTCTCACAACCAAACCTTGTGAGAGAATGGTGGGGACCTACAACTTTCTGCCGGTTCCGAACGACTAATCGAGAAACCGCTTTTCATGGCAATGAATACTAACGGAGGACTTGCCAATTCCTCGCGAAGGGCAATACCCGTGGATAAACATTTTTACCTCTGTTGGGATTCCAACCGCGAACCTATAGGCTAACAGGCAGACATGCTAACTATTAAGCCACGGGTACCACATCCATTCAAATAAGTGAAATTTAAACAGAACTGCGTAAACCGGCTAACTGCGTATCTAACCGTTGCTGTGTTTCTTCAAGAATTTAAGTTTTTGACTTGCTCAGGCAAAATTAAGGTCAGAACGACAGATCTGATGCACAGGTTCAAAAAATGACAGCATTGTTTTCAATGTTTCCTTCTTATTTTACTCATTTGAAGTTCTTCGAAGTGTTTCTCGTTTCTATGGTATTTAGCGATAGTGCTCGTCAGTGTATGTAGGACGTATGAGTCTTTGATCTTTTTGTCACACAATTATAGAACATTCTTTCCTATGCAATCAAATCTAGTGATTTTTCCTTCTAAGAAGTTTGCTCAGTAAGTATTTCTTGCTTAGAAGAACTTGCAGCTCTTCAACTCTTCTTGAGCTCTGCGAAGAACTTTCACGAATTATGTATTACTTTTTTGCTGTATATTCTTACCCGTATATTCGAAACAATCTTTCCATGCTTCTTTTTTAAGAACCTTGAACCATTTGAAGTTAGTTTTCTTATTTTCAATATATTACTCTTTCACTACAAATCCAAACAAGAAATACAAATGTTTCCACATTTCCTTGAATCGACATCCCTGAGAATAAGTTTAGTCTCATTCAAAACTCACTAATGGCCGATTTCTTCACATTAGTACTAAGGCGGTCTAGTACCCGGTCTAGCTAGACCAACAACTTGATAAACATGCTTATGCTAAAATGCGTCTGGTAATCAGATGGCTGAAACCAAATCCTTTTGGACACACTTTTTTGTAGTCGGGGGAACTTTCGTGATGTTTTGGCGTACCATTTTCTTTGTTACATGTGATAAGAAAAAAGTTATCAGCACTTTAAGTTGAAAAATGCGTTTTAAAGTGCGTCTGGCAGGCAGTAGGCTGAAACTAAATCGTCTGAGACCGAGTTTTCTGTAACCAGGGGAGTTTTTCTGATTTTTTTATGTATCATTTATGTGGTTATCACTCGACCTCAAAATCTGTAAAATTACCATTTCCGAACGCCCACCCCCGCCCCCGGCTGAAAAAGAAACCTGCCAGACGGTTGAATCTGATATAATAGAGGGTGTATCTACACATACATGTGCATTATTTTTGGTTATCACTCCACTCCAAAAATTTGCTTCCAGCTCTTAGACTATAAGAATGTGTGTTAATTTTAAAAGCTATTCAATTATTTGTTTCTGAGCTTAACATTAAAAAAAATGTAACGAGTTTTCGGTGAATGCAGAGAATGTCAAATATTTCTCTTCGATCTTTCAGCGTATTGAGCTTGAGGAGTTTGATTTGGTCCTGATAAGGAGGTAATATTAAAGGATTAATCTTCTTCTTCTTCTTTCCATTTCCGGCGTTACGAGAAGTGATCTTGAAGCGATCACAACTCTCCCACTTTTCTGCTTCACACTAGTGATCCGCCTGTGGGGTACGCCGCGTTGACCTCAGAAAGCGTCGGCAAGCCTCCCGGTTTTGGATTGTTCCATGTCTGAGGCCAACCAAATGCTGCTGTTTTTGCATTTGCTTGTACCAGGAGTGTTTTGGCCTTTTCTTTTTCGTCGCGAATTTGTTGAAACGTTGTACGATATTGCCTTTTGGACGGGGTTCTGCGGATCTCTCCTTTGAACATGACAATACCAACTGAGCCGGTCGTGCTGAATTTTGTCCAAGATGGTACTTTTGACATGAAGGCTTCCACGGATCTTAGTACTTCTAATTCGATCAAGCTTTGTTACTCCTGCTGTCATCCGAAGCATCTTCATTTCGGCTGCCGTCAATTTGCTCTCATACTTTTTGTACATTGTCCAACATTGTGAACCGTATGTCAGAATTAATCTAATTAAGCCAAGTGCTGCATTTGGCTTAAGGATTATATCGTCGATATGCTTGAGAAAATTCAGCTCACTGTCGCAAATAATCCAAAGGTCACGGATTACCTGAACGGGGGAAGTGATTTGACTGTGTAGAACATAGAGATGGATAGGAGATTTGACGCGTTTACGTGAGAAGGTTATTGATTGGCGTTTGGAAATATTGAGCTCCAAGCTGTTTTTGGAGTACCATATTGAAAAATTTAAATTGATTTATAAGTTAAGTATCCAGCAAATTTGTTAGCAAGATGAATTTGCTTTTTCCAAAGCTCTGCAGATGCATTTTAAGATTTATGAAAATAAAAATAATAACTTTTGGGGCATTGCAGAATTTTTTTTAATTTTTTTTTTTTTATATTTCTGTTTAAATTAATGATACAGTGTTTTTTTAAGTAAAACATTTAATCAAAATTATCTAATTACCAATCCTTGTTATTTGAAACTCAATGAAGCGACATACAAATAAACGTATAAGAGAAAATCTATGACAGAATAATATAAAATACATTACATATTTTTTCATATTCGTGGTCTTCTCTTTGTGCCATGCTTTGTAGCATCCCCACTGTCGTCTTTTTGTAATGGGGTAGTGAGTTTACCCATATCTATAGCCGAAGCTCGTTAAGAGAGTGTTAGTTTCTATGTCAAACTCCCAAGTTGCAACACCTTGTTTATTATCTTATAAGATAGCAAATGGTCTTTGTTTAATAGTTGCCACCTGCATATTACGAAGCTTTAGTATAATGCAAGGGTGCTGTACTATTCAAGTGAAATTTCTCTAGCAACGTACGATTTTAAAATTTTATGAAACAAGAAAGTCACAAAAAATCAAAAATATTCATAAACAGGGTTCAGTCTGCGAAAGAATAAGGTAAATACCAAGTACATATTTTCCAAGTTCTGCGTCCCCTTTTTCTCCGGGCTTCCGTAATTGCCTTATTCGTTTTGAAGCCTCACTTCTGCCTACATTGCACACTATTATTGAAAACACACTATCTATTGAAAACTTTCCCTCCCATTGGAGTCTTCTCCGTTTTTGACCTAAGCTCAGGCGTTCTGTATCATCGCATGCTAATCATCTTGTTTGCACATCGAACAGCTGGCCACCAACGCAATGAGTTTGCATGTTTGCAATTTACAATACACTACAAATAAATAAAATAAAAATAGTGTGGCAGAACAGAGCGGGTGCCCCGGGGCCCAGCGCATTTCTCACAACCATGCCAGGGAAAGAATGGAGGGGACCTAAAATTGTCTGCCAATTCTGAACAGCCAATCGAGAATGCGCTTTTCATTGCAATGAATTTACTATCATAGGACTTGCGAGTTCCTCGAGAAAGACGATACCCGTGGACTGAACCCATACTCCAGCGCAAAGTTATGAGCTCCTAACAGCTAAAGAGCAGTAAGGCACATTTTATGTTTCTGTGCAAGGTTGAAAATATTATAATAAAACGCAGCAAAATGAAAATTGAATCGCTGTAAATGCCCATGACGATGCAACAGCATAATATTAGACTGTTCCCGATTAATCGGTGCAGTGCAATAAGCCCCGCGGCAATTAGACCCGCGGGCCTTATTGCTCAAAAAAATGGAAATGACACCCACGGGCTTTGTTTCCACTTTGAAGAGGCAATACGACCCACCAAAGTAAAGAATTTAGGCCCAGGTCTTTTGTTGCCATTTTGAAACAGCATTTATATGAGTTTGATGCACATGGGGTATTAAAATTAGTTTTCCTTCTTGGAAAGGATTAAGAACATAGTGGATGCGCTTAATTTATATATTCTAGAGTACTTTTATTTGAAGGAAAAACATTTTGAGGTACCGAAAAACAAAGCTAAAAAATTTGGGCACTTATTTCAGCTGTTCGTGACATAGGATGATGGAAACTCAGTCCACTTTCTTATGCGCATATGATAACTGAATCCACATTCTTTATGTTTGTTTCGCTCTTAACTCCTTGGTCCTGGTCTTTTCGTATGAGTCTTTCATGTTCAACACCAAGCCCGTACAACCCGAAGGGAAATTTCGATTCGCTTTTTACTCACGGATAAAATAATGAAGCTTAAAGCGAAGCGGAAAAAATTTTCTCAAGGGAGTATGGATGTGTGGTGTAAAAATAAGAATTCGCGCGAATTTTTTGCCTCTGGGTAATACGGGCTTGTGGTTGAACATAAGAAATTCGCGCGAACTGACCGCACTAAACATATACTATATGATGCATAGTTCCACAGATATTTATTATGGACGTGTGTTCCTCTTTGATATGTCATATATAATCCACAATCAGAGCATAAACTAATATGTCTAGTGGAGTTGCGTCCCTGTGCCAGTTTATTCACATTGAAAATAAGTTAAAGTGCAAACGGTGAGACTACTTTCCGATTTGATTTCGCAGAAAAAGGAACTAAGGCCCGCGACTTTTACTGCCATTTCATCATGGAAATAACCCCCGTGGGCCTTACTTCCAAAACAAAGAGGAATTAAGACCCACGTGTCTTATTGTCGCGGGCCTTAATGCACTGCACCGATTAATCATCAGTTTCTCGAGGGTTGTTCTTAAAATACAAATCGATAACCAAGTGATCAAGTAAATGTTTCAAAGTGGAATCCTGTATGAGCAAACATTTTGAAGCTTATTCTTGAACTTTCAGAAAAATTCTATTTTTTCGTTGTACCAGATTAATCCTAAGAACTTGGAAAAGGAAATTTCATTCATTTAAAACCGAGTTGGTCTCCGTGAGGTACTTCCATCCTTTCAGTTAAACGGTAACCCAGTATTGATCCATTTTCATTATCACTTTTCATTTTAGCTTGTTTTAAAAAATAAGAACCGATATGAGTTTTCACTAGCACCAGTTTTAAAAAGGGGATTTTTGTTCTGCTCTAATGAGGGGCTTGAGCCCAGAATATCGAAATGAATGCCTACATAAATCTGCAAAATGCATTTTTGAGAGGGTCGATAAAGCCCTTTCATGGCAGTGAATTTATTAATAGAGGACTCAGTTCTTCTTGAAAGGCGATACCCATGAAAAAAAAAAAAATGGTTGCCTACCATTTTACTACCGGTTTCAAAAAATTACCAATCTCTTTTAAAAGAACAAAACAATAAAATTAGCTAGCAAATTAAGAAAATCTTCTTAATGCAAAAAAATAAAAATAAAACATTTTCTCAGTTGTGGTTTAATATGTACATCTGATAATAAAGCTTACGACGACAAACAAGATAATTATTTTTCTACTCTTTCCCTATGCAGCCAGAAATAGAAATTAACGCCAACATGAAGAAGTAGAAAAAAAGTATCCATCCTCTTTCCTCATTTACATATACGCGTTTCATAAAATACAGTTCTGTGTTTAAGGTAACAAAGACATAAAGCTTAAGGGATAATAAGAAATTGGATTTAATTAGAGTTAATCATGACAGAACAGCATCACGGTTATGAGTTGTCTTTAATCATAAACTCTCACGTTCTCTCGCAACACATCACAAAACAAAATGAATTCCATTAGGAAGACTTCTTTTGTGAACTGAAGACTGAGGATTTTAATTGAAAATATAGGTACTCTTTATTAGCACTGTCAGCTTAATAAAATTTTTCACTTAATCCAACTAAGTACCAACCAAGGTACTTAATTGTAATTGTGAAGACCACTTTCCATAAAATGCATTTATGTTCATTGCATTACTCCACTTCTTGTTTCATAGTTGAGGTATGAATTAAAATAAATTAACAAGCAAAATATTTAAGATGCGGACATGGACTGGACAAGATAACGGTTAAAGAGTGTCCTTGGAGTTGTATTGTTTTTGAGTGCGACGCTAATTAAAATGATTTCGTAATTAGAAGTTTGTTTTGAAACAAGGATACCACCTTAAGTCTGATTTTCTCTAGAGTGACACACTAACTGATGTCAAATATTCTAATGATCAAGAATTACGAACAATTTGAAACGCAAAGAACTCTTCTAGTCGGTTCGTTTGAAATGAAACCGATGATAAAAAAGATTATTGTTCTTTGTATTGTTCAGTATGAAACGAGCTTATTGCATTCATTTTAGTAGCAAACCTCATGGCGTGACTCGTGTTGGTTTGTTTGAAATGAAATCGCTCTGATAAAAATAGTTTCGTTTTAAACGGACCAACACAAGTGGCACGAAGTGTTTTTCTTTCACAACACATCGAAGTTGGACATACATAAATACCTCTTTTTTTATATTGTTTTAACATCGCCTTTCACGTCAAAGCAGGGTTTTGAAAGACGGAAATAAAAAAAAATTAGAACATAAAAGTTTTTCGTTTTTTAATTACAATTTTTATGCTGAAACAATCGAAATGGTCTATTTGAAAACTTCATTCATTCACTGACAAACGTAATCAAAAAATACATTTTTTAACTGCTCTTTACAAGTGCCTCCATGGAAAAAATTAGCCCCACCCACTCGCCTACAAATAAGAATTCATTTCTCCGTACTCTTTTACTACTTTCTTAGAATATCTCTGATTTGTGAAGGTGACTACTTATGAGTCTGAAGATACAAGACAACGTCTTTTATTTATTTATCAAAACCGCTAACAAAGGAAAGAGTCTCATTAATTGTTGCAAGCCTTAAAATTAATTTTGATTAAAATAATTAGTAAGTCTACTTATGTACATATATGTACATACATAATAATATTTCCTTAAAAAGTGATCTGTCTGTTTTGTATGAATAATGTCATGTAGATAGCTAATAGACCAAGTGCTGGAAGCAAATTTTTGGAGTGGAGTGATAACCAAAAATTATGCGCATGTATGTGTAGATATACGCACCATTATATCAGATTTAACAGTCTGGCAGATTTCTTTTTCAGCAGGGGGAAAAAGTTATTAGAATTTTAAGTTGAAAAATGCGGTGCCGTGAAATAAGGTCGAAGGCAATAAGGCCGAATCGACCTTATTTCCCAAAAATTGGGAAATAAGGTCGAATTTTCTTTTCGACCTTATTACCAATTTTGGGAAATAAGGTCGAAAACCATTGTGGCACTAAATTTGTCGAAAATAGCTTTCGACTTTATTTCTCAGTAGAATTCGACTTTATTTCTTTGTTTTAATATTTTGCAATCATTGTTTATAAAGGCATTTACTTTTGGTAGAAACAGAAATGTTCTGAGGATCATCATCTGCGCATCATCTGCGCATCATCTGCGTAAAAATGAATCTTACAATGTTTGACATCTTTTGGAAACTCATCTGTATAAGGCGAGAAGAGAAAGGGGACAAGAAAAGATCCCTGTGGCACTTCAGTAGAAACATTGAAGAAAATTGGTGATTGACAGTTTGCCAGCAAACCTTGTTGTATATTGCAAAGATCCGAAAGAATCAGCTTTCCAGAATACAAAGAAAACTCGAAGAAGTCACGCAGTTTGTCACATGAAATCTAATAGATAGTAGTATAAAAAGCCTCTTAAAGCGTTTGAAAGTGTTATTTGACCTATAAATTTTTTTTTTGCCATAAATGAGACTCAGTCTCAAGGCTTATAGAATATTAATAAATAAATGAAATGAAATGAAATGATCTCTGTCCATTACAATGCTTATTTCGGTATCAAGAAGTAATGCGGATTTGCAACGCTGCTTTTGTTTAATACCAGGCTCATATGTAGTTAATTAGTTTTTAATCTTTTAATATTTATATATCTGCTACGTAATGGTTTATTTAAATTTGCCGGTACTTTATTTTTATTTATTTACTAGCTGACCCGCCCGGCGTAGCTCAGGCCCTACGTTTATCAAATTGAAAGTTAAGTAAAGTAGTTTCAAAGTTTCCATTCTAGTGGGAGAGTAGGGATGAATTATAGTTCATGTTACTCAGGGATAATTAAGCACTCTTACGATGACAGAATTTTTGGAATCGCTATAGTATTTTCCAAGTTCCCGGATATGTTCCAGTTCCCGTTCCATTCCCATATGGGGATGAAATATAGTTAAATGGCGAAAACCGTATTGAAATCAGTACAGAGGTTTTTTAATTCTGGTTCAAGTTCCTGTGGGTAAATGTTGATGAACTATAGTCTATATTACTCAGAGACATTGAAGCACTATAAGAATGAAAAATTTTTGGAATTGGTTAAGTATGTACTTTCCAGGTTCTTGGCTATGTTATCATTCCCGTTTCCGTTCCGGGAAGAATATGGTAAGGAAAATAAATATAGTTTTTGTTACTCAGGATGAATGAAACACTCTAACGTTGAAAATTTTTTTGAAATTGGTCCAGTTTTTTCAATGTTCCCGCTTATGTTCTTGTTCCCGTTCCGTTCTCGTGGGAATATGAGGATAACATCGTACTGTAATAGCGATAAAAATTTCAATTGCTTTTTGAGTTTCCGATCCCGTTCCCTTTGCCGTCCCTGTGGGAATTTGAGGATGTAGTTTAATATTCTCACATTACCATTATCCACGAATGGCACATGCATCCAAGAAACGATGAAGGAAGTTCTTCATCCCTTCTGATCTGGCTACAATTTATAAGGCCTTTATCCGTCCAAAAATGGAGTATAACTCCCATATCTGGTCAGGTGCTCCACTAACATCTTTGCACATACTTGATAGAGTGCAAAATAGAGCGTTCAAATTGATGGGTGATAGTTCAATCGTAGAATCGATTGATTCTCTTGAACATCGTCGAAACGTTACTTTTCTCACTCTCTTTTATCGCTTTTTTCAAACAAACCAGTGCTCTAGTGAAATAGCCAGTTGCATCCCTCCAGTGAAACAATTTAGCCGCAACACCCGCCTCGCTAAGAAAGCTCATCAGTTTTACATCGAACCCAACTTCGGGAGTACAATGAAGTATAGAGATTAGAGATTCTTATCTTAGTAGCACCACCCGTACGTGGAATGCTTTACCTGGCTCTGTATTTCCCCTACATTACGATTCACAAAGGTTCAATAGCAATGTGCATCGGTGTCTCCTATTAAATCCTCTCCCATTTTCCTAAACGTTCGCACTGTGCTCTATAACATTATAAGGGTAGTCATAACCCCTTAATGTGTCCGCTAATTATAAAACAAAAAAACATTTTGTCTATGGTACTCAGGTCTCAGGGGCAATAAATTTAAAAAAATTGGATCTGTTTTCTTATTAGTCAAAAAATTAAAAGAACTTTTCAAAACAAACAATCCAATAATTTTATTATTTGTTATTTATTATTTAAATTTTTTGTTGTCAAAAACGATTGAAAAAAAAAAAACAAAATCATTGTTTGAATTTAATTTTTAATTCATTACAGTTGAGAATAATAAAATTGTTACTTTTACTATATTCCAATTCTTCTTTTTCATATTTACTTACCTTTTAAACCTTCCCTAGACCTCCACGAACATTTCAATACCAAGATAAGATAAATCCGTTCAGCCGTTCTCAAGTTTTAGCCAGACTAACGAACAGCAATTGATTTTTATATATATAGATAGATTTATTTATTTATTCATCTACAGAGAACAATAAGAACTCTCAACAGACTAAGAAATGAAATAATTAAAATAACAGAGAATTAATAAAATAAGTTTAAAATCAATAACAAATCGCTCATAATAAAAGTAACAGATTATTTTTAAAGGGATCTCTGGTGCAGTTGATATTAAAGTCAACAGATACAGATATTGAATTTGCTTCCTTAATGCAACGAGCAACTGGCTCATTAAGACCATAATTACAACGATGTAATAGATCAAAAAATGGACTCGTTCGCGGAGTAGGTGAAATGGAAAAAGCAAACCCAACAAGTTTAGCAGAGGCGGACAATCAATGTGAAAATGTATTTAGTCTTATGAGCATAACAGAGTAGTTATTTTGACGAGATCGAAGGCTTTGCAAACCTATTAAGGAACATCTAATTAAATAAGAAGGCATTACAATATTCCAATTCAACTTGTAAATAACAAACCTAGTAAAATGCTTTTGGATTCTTTTAATTCTAATGGAATGAATATTATAAAACGGATTCCATACCGTTGAACAGTATTCTAAACTAGATCTGACTAAAGAGACAAATAACGCTTTCTATGTATAGTATATGGATCTTGGAAATCTTTAGAATTTCGTTTTAAGAAGCAAAGCATAGAGTTACCTTTATTAATGATATAATCAATATGATCGTTAAATTTTAGTGTGGATCAAAAATGACTCCCAAATCTTTTATTCTAAGAACTCTGTTCAACTTTTCGTTTGATAATTTATAGTTGAACAGAATTTGAGAAGAAATTCTGCAACACGTTAAAATTTTGTTTTTGAGATATTTAAATAGAGAAAATATCGATCACACCAATCCATAAGCCTATTAAGATCTTCCTGTAACATATAACTATCATTCTCAGTTTTGAGTTTTTTGTAGATTTTAAGGTCATCTGCATACAAAAGACTATTAGAGTGCTTAAATAAAGAAGGTATGTCATTGACAAAGAGAAGAAATAGAAGAGGACCTAAATGGCTACCTTGAGGGACTCCGGAAGAGACGGAAATCATGTTTTATAAACAGTTACCAATTTTCACAAATTGCTTGCGATTTATCAAGTAAAATTCAATCCACTTCAAAAAGTTGGAGGGAAAGCCTTAAATGGATAATTTACGCACCAGAACCTTGTGATTTACTCTGTTAAATGCTTTAGCAAAGTCAGTATAATCTATATCAGTTTGACAACCTTCTTCAAAATTTTTTACAATGCCGTTGCACAGCATAATTAAATTCGTAGTCGCGGATCTACCAGAAAAGAAACCGTGCCGGTCAACTGATATAATTTCCTTAACTTGGAAAAAAGTTTGTGATAAACTATTTTTTCAAATATTTTTGGTATAACGGCAATTTTGCATATAGCTCTATAATTAGTTACCAACCCCTTAGAACCTGCGTTATGGACAGGAGTAAGAAAAGAAGCTTTCCCTGAATTTAGAAAATTTCCCGTCGCAAAGCGATTTTGCTAGGAACATGAATTATTTAAACCGTCTTCTATTCGGAAGGAATTTCCGGATGTGGTTAAAATAAGTAATTTGATTTAAGTTTGAAACTAATGTTTCTCATTTGTCTTTTTTGAAACTTTTTATGCGTGCTTTGTGCGTTTAATAAACAGGAAACTGTGCGTACCTTGGTAAATAGGACAGCCATTGATTCACAGTCGAAGACTTAGCGTTTTGAGACCGAACAGTGACATGCAATTTTAAATCGAAGTTATTTTACCTTCGATACTCTGGGTATGTTTAGTAAATGATAAATTTTTCATTGCGCAAGAGATGTGGTAGACAGCAGCTTTCAAAGCTGCGTGCTTGAGCTAAGCATTTTTATTTTTGACATTACGTGATTCGCCCCGTGGCATAAAAGGTCTCTTATGCTAGAGTTATAGATTAGAATCCAATTATTTACCCAAGGTATCGTCGGTAAGAATTGTGGGCCCCTGAAGCTCGTTAGACCACAAAGCTCTCCAAGCTACTTACAATTTTTTTTCGAATATAAGCAGCTTTTACGCTGGACTTTAATCTGTACTCACCCCGAACTCTTCTCTTTACTGTTTACATTTTGAATGCGTCTGATTTAATCGCTTCGCCTACAAGCTGAGGGATATACTAAGGCTCCCTAGCTTCTTCGAAGTGAACTCCGTAAGTAATGTTTATCTTGATAGTCCAAGATGTGCTCGACTATTATAGTTTTTCATTTTTTTTCTATCAGCGCTTATGCGTAGAAAAAGATTTGCTTTTGTTGTATTCCATTGCAGTCTTTAGAAAATGGTTTTTTAGTTTCCGACTCACTTTGGTCAAGGCCATCAGGCCAAATGTAGCAACCCCACTGAGCTGTAAAGACCGATAAAGCCAACACCATTTCAAAAGTAATTCCTAGTGCCTCCGATCACCTTGTTCTTCTAATTCTGTTAGCTCTTCAAACACCATGCACTTGTTGGCTTTCTTTATTCAATCAGATGTTAATCTTTCCCTCAGAGATCCTCACCTCATTTGCTTAGTGAAAACATAAAAGGCCTACACTCGCCTTTTCAGAAAAACTTACAACATTTCATTCTTGACTTATTACCACCAGAAGCAATGGCAGCAAAATGTGTGCACAAAAAACTTAACTGGAGAGAGTGCTTAAAAATGTTACCTCTTCAAGCCACCATCAAAGCTATTGACGAAAACTTAAGTGCCTACCAGATCGACGGAGACGGCGCGCTCGGCATAGCGCTGCTTGAAGCTCTTTACATCAAAAGTGAATGCCAATACTCGTTTTCCTTTACAAAAGAAGTTTGTAAAAAAAAAAAAACAGAAAGCGGGTGAAAGGTTTACCATTCATTGAAAATACTCTCCTTTGCGTTTGCTGAGAATGCTGATAAAAGGCGATAGCTTTGGCAATTTGCCTGTTGGTCGTTAAAAAAAAAATTTAATTCGATTCCACTGTGCTGCTCTCCAACTTTACGTAAACATGCTTTGACACCATAGTCTGAAAAGCCTTTAGTTTGTAGGTTAAGTAGATTGAATGAGATATCGCATTTGCATTTTAAAGCCGGCAACCCCTTTGGTAGAGTCCGGTGTTCCATTGAGTCCAGTTCCCACACCCACTACACTGACGGTGTGATGGGTGATGGGATTCTTTGTTTTTTTTTTTTACGCTTTGTTTGCGGGAAGCTCATTTCATTCGTAATTGGATCACGTTCTGTGCGGAAAGGTGTTGTAATCAAACTTGACTGCATTTCCATTTTGTTTTTGTATGCGAGAACTGGAACACACTAAAGTCAGCAAGGACGCCCATGCCCATCGCCCACTCGCTCGAAAGATTTTTTTTCTGTTTCTCTCTCAAAATTCTGTATGCATCGTGGTCCTGAGAGCTGAGCTACGAGAGTATTTGCATCCACTGAATGGAAATGAACAGATTAAATCAAGCATAACAGTGTGCATTGAGGAGACAATGGTGTTCCTGCGAATGGACCTTAATGTGATTGAATTTGGTGATAATTTGATTTTCACGTTTGAATTTCCTTGCATGACTATAATCCCATTGTCAAAAACTATTATTACAAATGGAGGACACACGCTCTGCCGACAGAACACAGTTATTATACAAAATGGGCGTGTTGCTTATACAAATGACTGATTTTGTTTGCGTGATTTTTTTTGCGAAATTTCAGCAGTTGGTCTAAATTGCCATTCGATGGCTTAATCTACTTCATATGCCAGAGTCTTGATTTGTTGAATTATTTGTTTCTATATTGTTTCAACGAAGCTCTTTTGAAATTGTTTCCGTCCACATTCGAGCATCTTAGTAGGAGAAAATCAGCTGCAAAAAAAAAAATGGAAATTGGCTGCTCCCAAAACGAAAGGAAGAGAGAAAAAAAAAATCTGTTTCAACAATCTGGAGCCAATTCACATGGATAAAATATTCCAAGGACGTGACCACAACGCAACTGGTTTTCCAGTCACGTAGTTCGGTTAGAGTTGTATGCCCCTCTGGCAGTCCATTGCAAAAGCTGTTCTTTTTGGTAGAAGTCAAATGGGTTCAGGTATCTTTCCTATTCAAGACGAACCGCCACAAGCGCCACCACTAACAATCTGGTGCTAGGGTGATGACACGATTAAGTCGTAAATTAACATAATGTCCTTGGGAATATAAGAATATCCTAGTTGTTTCCTTTCTCATTTCCTTTCTCTCTAATGATCGCACTGATTACAACTTCTATGGAAAGATTTTTTTTTTTTTTTTACTTGTTACTTACAGTCAATTGGAGCTCAGCATGGACTGAAATTATGGTTGCCTGGCGTGTTTCTGGGAATTCGAAAACTTTTCGAACGAAGTAAATGCAAATTAGGTTTTTTTTAAATAACAGTAAGATGAGTGTCTTTTGGTGTGAACTTTTGCCTTTTGTACTTTGAAAAATATTTGAAGAGTGAGTTTTAAGAATCGATTTAAAGGGATTCAAAGTATTAAAGTTCTATCAGTGTAGCTTCTAGTTTTTGTTAACATCCTTTATTCTTTTATTTCTTCCTCAAATGTTCATTCACTTTCGGTAACTTTTGCTACAAATTCTTGGCTAGCTAGTTTATAAGCATTTTTCCCTTTTCAGATTCAGATTTAACACGAGATTATTAGAAATTTAAGTTTTTATTTTCGTAAGACTTGAACACGACCAAATTCTTGATCTTGGTATGGTATTGGGAAATTTCAAAAATGATCTTACTTACTTACTTACTTAGGTGGGCATTACAGTTCGGGGTGAACCTGGGCTTCAACCAACATCTTTCGCCAACAATTTCAATTTCGGTCGAGCTCTCTCCAGTTTTGCACTCTAAGTCGGTTGAGGTCTTCTTTCTCAGTGACGATGGAAGCATTGCTTAGGAAATGTGCATCTGAGGAGATATAAAAAGTGTTTTACCTTTTAAAATGTCTACTAATCTTTTCATCTACTGTCTTCTTTCACTTGATTGCCCCACCTAAGACAAGGGGTTCTCCTTCCGCGACTTCCGTGCAATGTGCTTTGGAAACCAGGACGTAACCTTCTAAGATCATTCGTAATATTTTTCTTTCGAAACGACCGAGAGTTTCTTCATCTGCTTTCGAAAAAGTCCACGCTTCCGCGCCGCAAAGCAGAACTGGCATGATTTAGGTTTGATAAAGGGTAAGCTTGATTTTTCTGGAGAAAGTTTAGTTAATCAATTGCCTTTTTAACCCAACGAATCAACGGTTTGCAAAAGCTATTCTTCGTTTGATCTCCGCACTGATGTTATTTTCCGTGTCTATAGCGGATCCTAGGTAGACGAAGTCCTATACTACCTCGAAGTTATGTCTGTCTATTGTGACGTTTTGTCCGATTCTTCGATGTTCCGTGTCCTTGTTTGATGACAACATATACTTCATTTAGCCCTCATTAACCACCACACCCATTTTTGCCGCTTCTGTTTCAATACTCACAAAAACACCTATGACATCACGCTTATTTCTTCCCATTACGTCAATATCGTCTGCGTAGGCGAGTAATTGTGCTGAGTTTTGAAAGATTGTTCCTCTGGTGTTGACGTTTGAGTTTCTTTCAATCTTTTCAAGTATGATGTTGAAGAAATCGCATGACAGTTTGTCGCCTTGCCTAAAGCCTTTTTCGACATCAAAGGTCTAAGTGAGTTCTTTACCGACCTTGACGGAACAGCGTGAATTCTCCAAAGTCTTCCTGCATAGTCGTACGAGTTTTGCAGGAATGCCGAAACTAGACATGGCTCTGTACAGCTCGTCTCTGTAAATACTGTCATACGCGGCCTTGAAATCGATAAAGAGATGGTGAATATCGATATTATATTCGCGGGTTTTTTCCAAGATCTGCCGTAATGTGAAAATTTGGTCTATTGTGGACTTCTCTGGTCTAAAACCAGATTGATAAAGACCTATCAAGTTGTTGACGTGGGGTTTCAGACGTTCACATATTACAGCAGACAAGATCTTATAAGCGACGTTAAGGAGGCTTATCCCTCTGTAATTGGCGCAATTGTGAGGGTCTCCCTTCTTTAGGATCGGGCATACGATACTGGGGTTCCATTCATCGGGCATGCTTTCTTCCGACCATATCATGCAGATCAGCTGGAGCATGCATGCTGCCTTGAAAAGTTCGGCATCAAGGCCATCTGCACCTGCAGTCTTATTTGATTTAAGTTTGCATATGGCTAGTTTAACTTCTTCTAGGTCGGGAGGGCGGCATTCTTGATCATCGTCCAAGCTGTATGGGACATTCTACCTGACAGCAGAATTTGTGTCTCCATCGCCGTTAATCAGTCTGCAGAAGTGATCTTTCCAGATCCTCAGTAGCGACTGTGACTCTACAACTATGTTTCCCTGCTGCTCTTGAAAGAGTTGATTTTGGGGCTTGCCACCCTGGCAGGATCTTTTTGCTTTTGGGTAAATCCGAATCTTGTTCCTGGCATGGCACCTCTCAATTTCCTCAAACGAGCGCTTCTCATGTTGCTTCTTTTTCTTTTTGAGAAGTCGGTGTTTTTCCCTTCTTCTCTTCTTGTAAATCTCGTTATACTGATCGTTAGCAGCCCTTGTTCGCTTTTGCATCAACATTTGTCGTGCTTTTTGTTTGGCTGCATTTACCTGCCTGCATTCTTCATTGAACCATGGATTTAGATTTTGTGGCCGAGTGAAAGTTGAAGTTTTTTTTTATATAGTTCTTATACAAAAGTTCTTAAAAATTAAATACTCTACAAGTCCTTATTTACTACAGGAATCTGCAGTACTATTTCTATCGTGTAAGAGCTTTAGTCCAAAATTAAAAGATGATGATGATTTTTTAAGCAAGGCTTTATTACAACTGATTCTTATACAACTAGTCAAGTGACTCGAAAGGTCTTAACATTATCAAAATGACGTTATATATTTAATACATAAATCATACGACATCGTTCGATCGATGAAGTGGCTTAAATAAAATCATATAAAGAATAGGTACATTTACTAAATTTGAGTGCATCTGTATGCATAATAATCTCTTATACAATTAGTTGTATTTTAGAACTTGAATCGAATATGCAAATTCACAGTGCAGGGTGGTTCTAGTCTTTTTTATATTTTACGATTCTTACAATCGAAATCAACTGTTGAAAACCAATGCAAGCTATTTCTTCATTCCTTTTATTAGGATAAAGGGTAAAAGGATTTAAAGTCTGTAACAACAATTTTGGGTAATGTTTAACTTATTAGTATAGTGATACTTGACAATTCAACTGTCAAAGGTGAAGTGTAGTTTTAAAGTCAGCTGTGTGTTTTTTAATTTGTTTTGAAACTAAACTTGAAGATAAATATTTGAAAACTCATTCAATCTACGCAATTAAGTGTTCTTAACTCTGAGAACACAAAGTTTTTTTCTGGCCAAAAATCACAAAAGAACGTTTTTGCTTACTATACGGTTTTCTATGAACCGCAAACGAAACTTAACTAAAATTTCGCAGGAGCATTTTGACAACACCAGCAAAAAGTATTTTGTTAATAATTCACCCGCAATGGGGGTTGGGAAACTTACAATAAATGAGTTGAAAGGTATCCTCAATGACACTTTGACATTACTAACAGGAACGATTTTCTTACTCTTTCAAACGAGATCAGTTCGCTGAAGACCATCAACCCTCGGCTCAACCAACAATTCATCAATGATGTCCGAAAGATGTGAGCTTTTTGGAACTCAACTTTATATCATATCACGCAAAACGAACGAAAAAAATATTGTTGTTCATGTCCCTTCAAATTCTGACACCGACGCGGTTCAACTATAGCCAGGCAGACGTGCAAGGGAGTGCTGAAGCTAGATGTTGAACAAGAGTTAGAGTATACATTGGAAAGCTCACGTTTGTTACGCAACCAAAATGCACAAAGGGGAACCATTTTAATAAAACTCAATTGGAGCGAAGATACCAAAAAAATCATCGTCAAAGGAGACAAACTGCAAATCAACAACCACATATTTGTATACAAATTTGCACGAGTTCTTGTTGTCAAATCACCAGCAGAAATGTCACTTATAATGCAAATGTTTGGTGACAGTTCAAGTGAATTTTGACTGTAATTACAAATTAATAAGCTTATCACTTTCTGCGAAACGTATGGCCTACTAATCAACGGTAAAAAAAACTTATTTTTGAACCACGTCTGAGAAACAGACAACCTGAAGGGACTGGTTTTTAAACAACATCCGTATTGAAGTTGTTCGAGAATCCAAATATCTAGGTGTTTTGCTTAGGTACTCATAATCTCAATATGGTTAAGCACGCCCAAATGAAGAGCAACTAAGCTAAACTTGCTTTAAATATGATGTGGCCAAAGTTCTTTGCCAACCAGAATATTGATCTGGCCTCTAAGTACCGTGTTTTCAATGCAACAGTTAATAAATGTTTTGTGCTTTCTTCAAACGCTTATTTCGATTGCCGAATCAACACCGAGCGAGAATCGAAATTTTAAGTCTGAACTACAAGCCACATAGAGAAGTCCTGCCACACATCTGTGGCTTATGTAATAGAAGGGATGCGGAAAATGTCTATCACTTCATTGCGATATGCCCTCTTTTGCATGAGATTCGGCGACTCTATTTTCGACAAAATGTTCTTACGTTAAAACATCTATATTAGGTACTTAATGGGGCAGCAAGTTGGGTAAGTCTCTATCAGTATTGTCAGCACGTGCTCTCTTATCGCAACAGCTTTCCTTAAATGAGTCAGTTATTGCAATTTAATTAAATTAATTTTGTGTTTCAAAATTGGTATTTTTATGAAGTTAAAAAGAAATTGTTAAATTGTAATTTATAATTATATTATTAATAAGCCTAAATCTCAAATTGTAAGCTCTTACTTTTGTATTTACTTGTTTATGTTTCAATTCATCAAAATTGTTATTTTACATTCCTTATACTTTTTACACAAAAATTTGTTTAAATCATCATGACATGTCATATCAGGCAGACGGCTAAATTGCTATGTCCTTAATCTAAAGTTCTTTATTTGATGAAATAAAGATCTATTTAGTGATAGTGAATGTCAATGAGAATAATTTAAACTATTGGGATTATTAGTCTACCACAGACCCTGTACATCGATTTTGAAGCATTTCTCCTCCTCTATCTGCAGCATCATTATATCATGTTTTGAATGTGATTTTTTCCTTTCTTTTCAACAAATGCATAAATTGGATTTATCATAGTTCTACCCTGTTTATGTTGTCACCTGTAATCGTATGTAAAAGAAAAATAGAAAAACAACCGTAACAACAAAGTTCAACTTTCGTTGTTTGTTATTGTTTCGACGAGATTTATGGCATCCTAAGTACTTATAATGCCATCACAAACATAACTTTGAACAACACCTTTTATTTTATGTTTATCTCCTTGGATACCGCATCCCATCAATTTGATCTTCTTGTCAAAAACAAACAAAACAGATACCCTTCTTGACAAGTATAAGACCTCATTTGCATGAATATTAAATCGACTAATAAAACGAGAACAATGAATCAATAAGAAAAAAGAAGAAGAAAAAAAAAACACACAAACACACTCACTTGAAGACGGCAATAAATCCTCATCCTGGCGCCTATCTCAATTTTTATCTCCAACACAAAGAAACAACCACGAAGAGGAAAAAATAGCGTCGTCAATAATTCACAAATTATCTGGTCTATTGTTACAGATTTCTGTTCCAAAAAATGATTTTCATTCCTTCGATATCATCTCTCGCACATCCTCATATATGACAAATTGTTTATGTCACTCTAAAGATAAATTGCCATAAAAAATCAAAAAAAAAAAAAAAACTAGTCCTTTTGGCGTAATATGAATCTGAAGCAAAGGATTACATTCCTAACGTTATGTGTCACACGGCCACCCCTTGGCTTTCGGGTATGAGAAATCTATTATCCTATGAGGATCCTTTTCTATTGAGCTGTATATGCTCCAACCGAACCCAACAGCACGAGAACGAAATCGAGAGACGCTCCAACGGTACTCACATCATTGAAGTGGATTAAATAGAAAACTTTCTGTTGCCAGTGTCATTTTCAGAGGATTACCTTATCCTTAGTCATATCAATAGAACGAATAAGCGGTTTGATACTGATTTTTGGATATATGTATAAGCGTATGTAAGACTATGTTCTAGCACCAGCATGTAGTTTGGGTGTTTTTATATTTTTGTAGAGATGTTGGTCCTGCTCCGGGACGGCATGTTTTTGATGTTTCTTCTTTTCCCCAGACCATATGGTCGTAATGATAGGCATTGGATGAGAGTGGAAGTGAGGATATCAAATTAAACTGTGATTTTGAGAAGAAAAATTAGATATTCTTACCAAACGATGGTGAGCTTTGCATCGGAAACTGATGATAGGAATTTGGTTTTTTTGTCATTGCCATCTTCGAATGCAAATCGATTTGCAAATATGATAAATTGAAAAAATTAACATGTTAGAACAAATGAGCTATTTACACTTTTTCAAGGATCTATACCAACTAATGTCTTTACCAGATACGCTAGAAGTCAATTTGGGAGACCCCAAACGTTTAACCTCGTCGATTACGATGGAGAAGCATCTATCTCTGTATTTATGGAAAGCGATTAAGGTTAATGTTGTGGAGGTACTGAAATTATGCTGCATAAAGTCATCTGGCATTCCCTTAAAGTTTAAGGTCCATTAAAAGCAACAATTACGGGAAATTTTCAATGATTGCGCTATGCATTTGATATAGAGTAAATCGTGTGAAAGTACTGATTTTTGAACAGGATTGAATTTAGAAGACGGAGAACTGAGAAAAAGAAGAGAACTTCTATGTGGGGCAAAGTAACACTTATCAACTTTCACTATCACCTCGATATTGTTCATTGAATCGAACTGAGAACTAGAAGCGTAGTGCAACTACTAGAACCTGTAACACAAAGCTACAAGTCAACAAGTCAAGAGAACCACCTGTAGAACTATTCCATTACAGTTATAGAACACGAAGCAACCAAGAAGCAACTTGTATTCAGGTGCTTAAATAATTTTCTGGTATTACTAGTTCTTGTAGTTTGGTGTTACAGGCTTCTAGTTGTACGTCTTACTTGAATAAGGTTTCAAGTATTGTAATCCTACAGTTGTGCGTTAGTGCATATAGTCAGTCTGATAATTTTTTGGAACGCATGAATCTTGTTCTGAAAAAGTATATCTATTCACCATAAAAAAAAAATAACGGCCTGCCACAAGGCTGCATTCTATCACCTCATTTGTTTCTTATTTTTTGAAGATGTACTGATGGAAGGGGACTCTTCTTCTTCTTAATTGCAATATCTCTGCAGTGTAGCGATTGATCATTTACAAGAGGAAAAACCTTAAGTTTCTAAAAGTAATATCCCTTCTCAGCTTATCCACATAAAACGAGGACACAATCACCTAATGCTTCCAAGCAAAGTGTCCAACAGTTTTGTACCATAAAAACTCTAATGACTATTTCGTATATCATGTTATGTGAACACTGTCAAGCAGCCCACGCATATAATAAAGAGAAGATGATCCTCATAATCCTTACAAACGTCTATCATTCCGTCAACTTGATGAATTTGTGTAAAGAAAAACCACAGAACCAAAAGTTAATGGTTTGCTAGCGGACATACAACATATCATATTGTAGATTGGAGCATGTAGAGCTGCACACTACTTTTTAAATATTCCTCCTAAGGGAATGCATTTTTATGGTTCTGACTTTTTCTTGTCAAGATTCTTTAGCACCTACGAGGGTATGAAATGCCACATAGCGAGTAACCAACACCCGTCGGAGTTTTCGAGAGTGAAGGTATGTTTAATGATTTTGTTGCATGTAGTATTTTGCATGTCAACCATCACACATCAGAAATTTTGTGAAAGAGGGCTATTTCAACCCACAAGGCGTGTAGCAGGTGTATTCCTCATGTGTGTGAGGCGGTGCTCTGGTGTATGATTTAATTTAAAATGGAGGGAAAGGGATTTGCATTGTGAAAGCGCAACAGCTGTGGCTTATGGTTTTTTTTTTGTGCAGAAAACTGGTTATCTGACTGAAGTATCCGGACCCGAACTGAGATTGAAATACTCACATGCTCACATGTTTATTACGACACAATATTAAAGTGACTTTAAGTTATGTGAGTTGAAACTTTAGAGCTGTACAATTTTGAAGTGAAGTTGAAATGTATGGTTTATAAAGAAAAGCTTTCCATCAAGAGAACAACTGAAAGTTGGCAGGTACAAACAAAGAGAGAAAAGAAAGATTTGTGTGACGGATTCAAAGAAGATTCTATTTAATTAAAGAGAAGTTGTAATTTTGAGAGAAAATATATTTTTAAGTCACAATAGATTTAACAGTAACCCTGGAGTTGTTGTATTTGCCTTCCCTGTGCAGGGAAAATTCAAATACATACTGCGAAAAACAAGTGTTTTATATAATTAATTATCCCTTTCCCTTTTGTTAGTTGTACCTTTTCGCACTGCATCACTGGTTATTATGCGTTCATAATCTTTTCATAAAGAAATTTTTTGTGTGCTTCATGATGTGGAGCCCTCACCGATGGCTCTGATCAAAAAGCTATGATCATGATGCACATGTTTGGAAAGGTGCTTCCCAAACACCTTTGCGCCTGTTTTGAGCTGGGCTGAATCAGATCACTATAAACTGATAGTTGATATACATTATCGTTTGACGGATCGATTTTCTTTCACTTTCAGTTTTTTGTACTCCTCGCCTTAAGCAATTGACCCGCATTCCCAGGAACACGAATGCCCATCAGTTACACTTCCATCCCAACATTCCGATTTTGAATTAAAATCATTGTATGATCTTTTCCAATTTCTTAAAAGTGTTCATGAGTTCAATTTCATTGGTTAAGTTCTTCTTTCACGTCGTCAAGAGCATCTTGATCTCGAAGGGGTCTCATATATCCCACTTATCAGCTTCTCACAAGTAATCCATCCAGTTTGGCATAGGGATCATTTATCAGATAAAACTTTTTCTGATGAATTAGAAGATGCAGCTGGTGTCAAGTACTACAGAACAAAAGTGAAATTGTATCAGTTATAGCAGAATTTTATTGGATTTTCCTCTCTAGATATGACGGACACATCAATTTACTGCTTCAATTCGCAATGTCTGTAGCCATTTGCTCGTGTGCAGACCACAAAAACAGAGTATCGTTTGTTAGTTCTAAGTTGGGGATATGCTGTTTACCTCTTCGTCTGTGTTCCAACCAAGGGTTCAGTATGGTTGCCTTAACGAGATGCATAATTTTTACGAGAGGCTCAAGTCTGTCAACGATTGCAACACGCAAACTGTCCTAAATAGCAACTCCTATCTTAGTGGAAGGTTTCATTTGCCTAAACCCTCTTTTGAGTAAGTTTGCAATGGTTATTGCTAAGCTAGGTAGAAACGTATTTCTTACCTTGCTTCCTTGAACGGTGTAAGAAAGACTACCATATCTCGTGTGATGCTCAGCTCCATTGAAATTATAACGTCTGTTAAAAATAATTAGGAGCGCTAAGTATTGAAATATTTTTTTTTTTTTCAATGAAATTAAAATAAAAAGTATCGCTTTTTTAAACGTTTTCGATACTGAAATTTTAGTATCGATATTTCGATATATCAATATTTTTTTTACATGCCTAGTCTGGCACGTCGTTACTTTAATTAACAATCAATTTTAACGATTGTCTTTATACGAAGTTTTAAGCATATCGATTTTTTTCGATATGCTACACGTGTTTTCTGCGGGATGAAACGGCCTGTTTTCCAAAAAATTGAACAGCATTAACAACAAAACCTTACACTTGATCATTTGATGAGACCAAATATAAACCGTGTTTTAGTTTGCAGGCATTTTAACAGGAAAATTAAAATTTCTCTGCATTTTCGCAGTTAGAAATGATTGAAATCGAAAAAAAAAAATACTTCCACAAAGTGCTTGCGAAGCGTGTTTCGAAAACCTGTGCTAAGTTTCATCGAGATTGGTTAAGTAGTTCTCGAAAAATCTTGGCAACAGATTCTAAAAATACATTCGAGATAGTCTAGCTGCCCTCGAGTGTGTGACTTCTTAAGGCTGAATACTTAGGACAATATTCGAAAGATGTTTAAAAATGTGGTCAAACAATAAGCAGTCGTGGAGCTCATGTAGCCCCTTAATTAATAATCGATCAGCGAAAGTAAATATAATTTTTCTATTGAGCTCAAACGCATTCGACGCTATTACTCGGAAGTGTTTTAATTTCTTATTTGGAACAGCAAAGTCACAACTTTTAATGGAATGGGACACAGAAAGCATTGTTCTAGCATAACCTTTTTCTTAGATATTCTCATTAAAATGTTTTTTAACCCAAAAAACGCGGGACGCAATTCAGGTGGCAACGTTATAGAAGTTTTGCATATTGGAATAAATAATGGGATTGAAAATAGTATCAATCAAACAAAATTTTTTTTTTATTTTACAAGAGGAAAGTTCGTTTTTTTTTTTTTTATATTTATGACTTGTGTTGTTTTTCCTATTGCTAGTTTGGAATTTCCTATCTTATGTTTTTTTAAACGGCTATACTCTTTGTAACGGACAAAGATATCAAAATGAAAAATTCACAGACTGAAGCACCAAGAAAATGGAAAAAAACTGCATCATTATCTCAATTTGAGCATAAGTCCACTTATGCTGTTATGGATTATTGCCACAGATAAACAGATAGACAGACATAATTGCAGGACCCTCTTTTTTCGTATTCACTCTCATCGTAACGTCATATTTACTTGTTATCTAAAAAAAAAAAAAATTTCTGCACTATTGCAAAACTTGCCTCATAGTACCTTTAATCGCAAGTAAAAATTGTACTGTGCAATTTGGAGGTACTGTCTTTCAGGATTTGTCCAGTATTTTTTTATGATTGGCTCAGGAATAGTTTTTGCTTTCGAGCTTGATCTTAGAAAAATCGGTAAGCGTTTTTGTAAGACTACAGTCGTTGTACGAACGATTATAGATTTTAAAGTGCAAGAAGTTGTCTATAATGAGTTTCAGTCATTTGTGGTGATTGGTATGAATCCTCTATATGGATCTCCCTTCGTTCTTCTCTTATTTTCGTATTTTCTTAAAGAATCTTACACCTCTTTTGAAATTTTGCTGACATGATTTGCAGGTCAGTGTTAATGGCACATCTGACCACCTTTATTTATAATTCTGTAAAAATTTACCCTTTCCATCCCATTGAACGTAGTGTAATAAATAATTCATCGATTCACTCGATGAAATTGGCACTCAGGTGCAAAGTGCCTAGTTTCTATTCCAACTAACTCAAATTGACTTGTGCTGTCCACTTCACTTTTACGTTGGTTTACTTTCTGTTTAAATATTTATTGTATGCAAACCTTATCATCAGATAGTCTGCAAAAGCACACGTCAAAAAATTTTGCACATTCATTGAAAATTTAACACTTGAGCAGCAAAAGGACCCTGGAACCAATTATCTTATATGCAGCCATGTTAGTCCATTGTTTCAGCTAGAGAGAGATACTATGTTCTGTATATCATTATTTTTGGTGCTTTAATGAACAAGTAATTAAGAATTTAAAGAGAAATTAAGAATTTAAATCACTTCACAAATTCGTATTTTACGGAAGGTTGTTGAAGTCACCTGATACGTGAGTTATTTTCAATTTTGCAACATTTCCTGCGGATGGTAGTTTCCACTGCCATTTATTTTTGTTCAGACAGAACCTGAGTTTTCGTTTTAATTAACGGTGAATTTAACGATGAAAATGAGTGGTGGTCTTGGCTTAGTTGTGAACAAAGTTCTTTTTTTTGGGAACACATAGTTGAATTTTACTCTGGAGCTCCTTAATTAAGTAGCAAGCGGCTTGCATGTGTTGTTGTTAATTGAAAACCACCATTACACGGTTGTTAAATTCTTCGCCTACGGTTCTCCCTCGAGGCAATTATGGGGTTACACTGTCTAAAAGGTGACTAAATATAATTTGTATGAGTGGTACATATTGTGGAAAAGTGTTTGTTTCGTCTAGTTTTTCTCTTAAGTATGAGCAATTGAATTGGTTGCCCTGAGCAGATTATTTGAAAACTGTTAATTGGTACGTTTTGAGATTTGTTCGCAGTTGACGTATCTAAGCTTTGAATGAATAAAGCTTTGTAGAACAGTCTTTTTGTTCTTAATCATAATCAGCCATTGGAACATTTTGAAATTTAACATGGTTCGTGGTACCCGTGGCGTGATGGTTAGCATGTCCACCTGCTAACCAAGAGGTTCGAGGTTCGAATCCCAGCAGAGTCCTCTGTTAGTAAATTCATTGCCATGAAAAGCACTTTCTCAATTAGCCGTTCGGAACCGGCAGAAAATTGTAGGTCCCTACATTCCCTGACAAGGCACGGTTGTGAGAAATGCACTAGGCCCAGGGGCTCCTCGCTCTGTTGCGCCAACCTATTTATTTAACATGGTTTTGGCCATCTGAAGCACGCACTACAAACAAAAAGTCAGCATTGGTCTTTACATCGATAGAGCCAAGAAGTGAACGCCAACGTGGATTTGGATCGAATATCACCGTCTGCAAATATTCACGCTAAGCCTGCAAATCTGAATAGAGAGGCAAAGGGTGACCATTGAGCTTCAAAAGCCAAAGAGGAGGACTAATTAACTATTCAACAGATGTATCAACGTGGACGATGTTCCTAGAAACAAGTCAGTTGCTATTCGCCAATACAAATGTCAGTGGAAGCAATAACTCAGATATAGGTCGTTAATTTTCCGAAAACTGTTTTGCTTTGAACGAAATCCTTCGATCAATGTGATGAAAGGCCTCCTAATCTTTTCAAATTGAGTGCGAATGATGTGGAAATCTGATAGGTCGCTATTGCGATTTGAAGCAACATTGATTAACATTGCTTCTTATACGACAAAGCATACACGTTGTTATGTTATCATTTTATGGCTTTCCTTCAAATGATATAAATTATTGAACAATCTGCTTGGGCTTTGAGCGAAATTGCTTATCACTGAACCAACCACGTTCTCTACCTCGGTGACATTGATAATGTACCTACTTCAATTAATCAGTGAGAGTACATCCTTATCGTTCTGGCGAATTATTGCCCAGCTGATGTTAAATTTGTGAAGGAACCAATCAATTCTTTTCGATGAGATAAGACAATCCCTGCCGTTTGTGTGAGCTTACATATTATATGAAATGTCCGCAGTATCACACTTGCCGCACATTCTATTTTAAGGCTCTGTATAGAGTTAAGACCACTTTGGTGTGTAAAGTGTAACAGTCTCTAACAGAATACTAAACTAAAATTCATAATACCGTCTATGCAATCGTGTGAGGCATCATATAAAAAGGAGAATCTGTAAGGATTCGAAGAAGAGAAATTCATGAACTTGAACTTTGAATAGAAGCTAAAGGTTTTGCTGACCTATTGATACCTATTGATTCCTATTGATCTTTGTCTAATATCGTAAAGAGGAAAGATTTTGTTTGCTTCTTTGTTCCAGGGCCCTATTACACCAACCACTTTGCGCTTTGGTTTTTGCAACTTTTCAAAATAATAATTTCCTGCAAAAGTGCAAAGTGTTTCACTAAAAATGAAAAGTCCCCGACTTTGTTTTTTGCAATTTTTGATGTTTTTTTGCAAAGTGAAAAATGTGGGCGTTTCACCAACTAAAAATGTAACTTTCCATTTTCTCTCGTAATTTAAAAATTTGCAAAGTGAAACAATTTAAATGGTTTCAACTTCTTTTCGTTGTTCTGACAAAATTAAGAAGTTAAGGTCTTGTTTTTTACTTGCGATTATAGGTACTATAAGCAGCGTTGCCAGACGACCAAAATGTTTCCCCCCAGACCAATTCCGAAAACCCCCAGATTCAACCGATTCTTGAAAAAAAGCCCCCAAATTGTTTTTTATTTAATTTTAATTTTAATATTTTGTATTTTAAAAAAGTCATTTGGTACAAAAAAAATTATATTTCGTAAAAAAGGGCTAAGACAATATTATCTTCTTCTTCATATATGTTTTTATACATTTGCTCTGAATTTTTTATCATTTGATCTGGTGGATTGATGTTGATACATCCCGAAATATTTTGGAGAGTGTACCTTGTTCTCATAATACATAGTCGGCTGTTTCGATGCTCATTCTATTTCTTATCCTGAGCTATATTAAGTACAGAAAAAGCTTTTTCCACACTGGCATTAGAAAAAGGAAGTGACAAAAGTGTGGTTGCAAATTTCGCAATGTGATAGAACTGTCTTGCACCAGCAGCGTCTGTTTTGTGGTAAGCCTCATCCCAAAAAGTGTCCGAGGTATCGATGTTCGACAATCTTCACATTGGAATCAAATTCCACTCGAGAAGGGCTGCATCGGGATTTTCGTAAACTCATCGAAAATGCGTAATCAAGTCGTTAAAACTTGGTTTAATTTGAGCAGTAGTCGTCTGTGGAGAAAAATTTTACCCAAAAGCTTTATATTATCTGGCAACGGCTCCTGCAAGTTCTAACATAAGCTTATTAAAAATTTCTGCCAGCGATAACTTACAAAGAGTGAATCATTTCGGAAACACTGAGAAATCGTTTAGGTCAAAGACAATTTATAAAAGGGATTTGATTTTTTTACAAACAATTGTAAAATTAGAGCAATTTATCTTCGCACATGTACTGAAGTACATGTGAAATTCGAATACGTCAGTAGTGTGCGATGTGGGTAGTTTAAGCAAGTTTCTTTGAAAATGTCAAAACGCTAACACCCACACATTTAACTAAATAAACTTGTGCTGTATTTTAGTCTTCAGTTTTCACATATGAATTTTTAAAATCTGTAAAAAGAAAAGTTGAGAAATTGTGACTCTAAATACGATTTTAACTGATTTGAAAACCCCCAGATTTTCCCCTAAACATTTGGCTCCCCCTAGATTTCCCCCTGAAGTACTAAAAAACCCCTAAATCTGGGGGGAAAACCCCCAATCTGGCAACGCTGACTATAAGACAAGTCTTGCAATCGTGCAGAAAAAAAATTTTGAGATAACAATTAAACATGACATTACGATGATAGAGAATACGAAAAAAGTGGGTCCTGCAATTCTGTCTGTCTGTCTGTGTGTCTGTGTGTCTGTCTGTCTGTATATAGATCTACAGCCTGAACCAATGGACCGATTTTTTTTCAAAATTTGCAGTTGGGGTCTGTAGAGCATCCTACAGAGGGGTTTTTGGAATTGGGTCTCTAGGTCTTAAAAAAACGGTACCTGCCATAAAACCGATATGATAATACTTATTTATCTCGAAAACGGCTCCAACGATTTCGATAAAATTTTGTGTGAGGGATTAATTTAGGATTGTTTTTCTTATGATGTAAAAACAGTTTTTGGAAAAGGCCTAAAAACGGTACCTCCCATAGTACCGTTTTTTTTAAAACCGACTTTCTCGTTAATGGCTGACACGATCTTGACGAAATTTTGGATTTAAGAAGTCGTAAGCTGTTAAATAAAGACTGCCACATATCAATATTTAAAAAAACTTAGTGGAAATTTTTATAAATTTTTTTAAAAAATTTTGATTTTTGAAAGTAACTTCGAAACTATAACTTTGATTTTTTTCAAATTTTTTGTCAAAATAACTCCTGTTAAGATCTAGAACTTTGCATACTCGACTTTTAAAAAACAGTTTTTAAAAAAAAGTGAAAAATAAAAAACCGTTTTTTGGAAAAACTGCTGCAACGATTTTGATTAAATTTTCATCATTCATGTGTATTGACGATTGCAAAAGAATGGCGTTTTTAGATTTTTGCTTGAAACCTTTGGAATATTTAATTTAATTTTTTCATTATTTTGCGTGATTTAATTCAATTTCCATAATTAATGTGTAGTTGGCAACCCTGTGCCACAAAATATGCTAATACCAAAACTTTTAACTCAGCCTTTAGATTTTGATATCTTATTTAGAACACAATCGCAAGTTCGTGCGACCCAGTCGTGCCCATTTTTTACTTAAACAACGACATCTTTTGAAAGCTCCGTAAAAATTTCCTGCACTTTGTTTTCATTTGTTTATTTTTTGAACATTGTTATTTGGAATGATGTTATCCGGAAATTATTGTTGAAAACGATTTTGTTTAAAAAAAAAAATCGAATTTTTAATATCTATCTTTATTTTAAGTTATGCGATTCCAATTGTTTTGTGTTTTTTTAATTAACGTACCTACTTTTTGTATGACAAAAATTTTAAATAAGGCGGTTGGCAACGCTTGATGAGGTCCTGTGGCCATGGTGAAAAAGCAGTTCATGTACTATATGCATCTTAAAAGGTAACAGCTCTATTGTGAACCCTTTTTATATGAAATCTTTAGTATTCTCAACTATCACAATTAAAATAGAGAGGGATGATAAATAGGTATTCATCTCAAACCCATTTAAAATCAATGGAGTGAATGGGTTTTTTGCCGAATCTGCTTAAGAGAATATTATAAATTTCATATAAAATGGTTAAACGAACATAAGTACAATACCATTCCGAATGTAACGAAGTGAATGTACAAGGACAGGTACATATTATTATATGGATAATTGGATATCCTACATGTTAGGAAAAATATTTGTTTTATGATGTTGATGCATTTTGTGTTGAATGTGCTTTTGTGTTTTTGTTAATAAATTCATCAATTACTGCATCTGACTCGGTGTACAACTCTGCAGACTGTAGTTGCTTTGTTTATTCCGTGCATGGATGCAACTCCGTGGTATTGCACCCACCTAACGTAGTGTACTCAAAAGTTGTTGTAAGGGACATAGACACATTTTCCTTCGACTGCTATATTGCAGCTTATGTCCTATTTTGGATAAAACAAGATCTAGATTTGTTTTTGTCAAGCGAAATTTAATGTGCAATGTTTGCAAATTATTTGCAATTTCAAAATTTTCTCTTAGTTTTACATCTCTTACGTAACTGTAATTATACTCTTCGTTTTCAAAAAGTCGTTCAAAGCGATTCATTTTAATTTATTATTTAATACCCAACCTTAACACGACAAAAGTTGAACGGCAAATGAAATTTTTTCTTTGCAAATTATTGAAAAGCTTTGCAGAATATGAAATGCCAAGTGCAAAGTCTTTTTGTTTAGTGAAAGAAAATCAAAAAATTCTTTGCAAATTGTCTTAACTTTGTACTTTTCTCAAAAGTACTTTTTACTTTGCAGATTGGCGTTTGGTGCAAAGAAATTTGCAAAGTAAAAGTGAAAAGTTGCAAAGTGCAAAGTGAAAAGTTGTTGGTGCAACAGGGCCCAGAACTGATGGACTGATTTTAACCATTTTAACACTAATAAAAAGCTCTATTTTAGAAAGTGATGTAGGATAAAACTTATTTCTAAAAAACTTAGACATGAAAAATTATTATTTTTTCTTCGCGTACGCTGCTTAAATAGTAAAAGATAAGACGAAATGATGCAGTGATGAAATTATCAGTCAGTTTTCATATTAGAAAGCAAATTATCCGAGCAATGTCGGGTGGTAGTAAAATATTTTTTGCAATTTCTTATACTTATTACTTCCATGAGTTATGTTATTCCTTGACATCATATCACAAGGTTCTTCAACATTTAGAAAAGAAAAAACGTAAAAAGATAAAAATATAAAGTTTTTAGACTCAGCAAAGAACCTGGGAGTAGAATTGTATAGAACACGTCCGTTGACACATGATGGACCACATTAATATTACCATCTGAAGAGTGTATGGAGGTCTGAGATTGTTATGGACTTGTCAAAATAATTAAAATTAGAATGATATAACCCAAAACCCTCCTCATTCCCTTATTAAGTAAAAAATTTAAAATAAAAGTCAGTAGTCTCTGGGCTTAGCGCATTTCTAAGATTCTACAATTTTTTGCCGGTTCCGAACGACTGAAATCCTTAGTTATTAACATGTCGGAAAAAAAAGGTTGAATGTTGTACATAATAGTGTGCAGTGGCGGCGCTAGGCGTCAGCGACTACGGCGACCCCTGACGTACTCGCGCCTGAGAGGCCTCGCAAATATAAATTTATAAATACTGAAAATTAAGTTATTTATTATTATTTATTTTCATACACTTGCCCGAATGAAGTGAGTGAGTTGTTCTTTGCTGGTATTATCCAGAATCGTCTGGCAACACGCACGCGAGTAGTGTTACCGGAAAATTCTTCGAGAGACCACTAGTGTCTGTTCTGAAACCATTAAAAGACTTCTCTGAGTTAAGCTAACAAATATAAATAATAATAATGAGGAGGAAAGGAAAGCCAGAATGTTTAATCTAAGTAGGTATTGGTGGACCACGGCGTGGGAAAATTTTGGATGGGATGGTGCCCTTGAATTCGTTTGAGGTCACCGCGGGTGTTATTTAATGGGTTTTTAATGGAGTGTTTAATGGGTTTATGTTTTGTTTGAGGTGGCCGCCTTGACGCCGGCACGGCGCCGCCGCCGCAGCGCTATGGGTGATTTTGGAATTTAATTTAAATTGAAATAAAAATGCACACTGCCGAGGCTGAGATTTGAACCGGGGCCTATGGCGTGTCGCGCATGTGACAGATGCACTAGGCTATCGGGGTAGTTGTAGGTTGATGTGTAAAAAGTCTACTTATGCGTACAAAAAAGTTATTTATAGAATCTTTTGGTATGTTGAGGCTTATAAAAAGTGTGACGGTTGGTGGTGGTTTGAATTTGTTTTTTTTTTTGTTTAGCTTTAAGATAGAGAATTTGTCACGATCGATTTTTGGTTGTGCATTGATTGTGGATGAACAGCATGTCATTTTACAGCTTATCATGAGGTTTCTTTCTTTCAGGCATAGACACTGTTAGTTGTTCTATTTTTAGATTTAGATTTCAGAACTGAAAATTTGAATTTGAAAAATAAAAAGTGTGACGGTTGGTGGTGGTTTGAATTTGTTTTTTTTGTTTAGCTTTAAGATAGAGAATTTGTCACGATCGATTTTTGGTTGTGCATTGATTGTGGATGAACAGCATGTCATTTTACAGCTTATCATGAGGTTTCTTTCTTTCAGGCATAGACACTGTTAGTTGTTCTATTTTTAGATTTAGATTTCAGAACTGAAAATTTGAATTTGAAAAATAATCTGTCTTCTGTTAGTTGTTCTATTTTTAGATCTTGTTGAAGGGGGTTGTGACAAAAACATGCTGCTAAGATGTTAAATGACATGTTCATGCACAATGTTGAATGTTATAAAAAGTGTGTGTGACGGATGGTAATGGATTGAATTTTGAATGGTTGACTATGTTTGAATAATCACAAAAGTCGGTTAGTCGGTTTTAAATTTTGAATTGTAGATTTTATGAAAGAGGATCTGGTCATGTTAATGCATTTGATCGTTGAATGTGGATCCAATTAATCTAAAACTCAATTTGTTTGTTATCAGTAAAAGTAATAATTTATTTCCTTGTGTAGGTATTGAGATTACATAGTTTAGTTTTTCTTAAACCCTTAATTGGGGTACTTTCATAGTCTTCTAGTAGATATGTAACAGGATTTGTTTGTAAGGAGATTGAGCGTATACACTTGTGCATGTGCTGTGCATATCAACTTCTCGGGTATACCATGGATGAGATGTAGTCATCGAAATGGAACTGAGAATGTGATTACTTTTGATCGCTGAATGTGATTACCATGGACATTAAGATCACGAGGAATCAAATTATATTTTGAGGGTTATTGAACTGAACGATGAGTCTCTTCAACTGACTATTATATTGTATGTGTACCAAATTTTCTCCAATGAGAAATTTCGTTCCATATTGATTTCCACGACAAGGAAAGTAAGGTAAGTTATAGAAAGAAATATAAGTTAATAAAAATAAAATACTAATTTATGAAAAATATTTCAGGAGCAACAACAACAACAACAACAACAACAACAACTGCAACAGCAGCAGCAACAACAACAACAACAGCCGCAGCATCAGCAAACGAATAATTTTCGTTGACTATTAGGTTGATTAGAAAAATCTATCATTTTATTAGGTATACAACGATTTGAAGAGGTCACTAATAATGTTATGACATTTTTTCAATAAAACCTTGATATATATGGGGAAATCATTTAGTTTTTATCATCATGCGATTTATAAAACAACAACATCAGCTACCAATAGAAAACATGGATTTGGTTAAAAGAATTGAAACAAAAAAGCATAGTATATTATTGCCCAATAGCATAAGAGGTTTGATAACAGGTCCATCAAATTGCGGAAAAACTAATGTAATGATGACTTTGCTACAACATCCAAATGGCTTGAAATTTGAAAATATATATATTTATTCGAAATCCTTACAACAGCCAAAATATGAATTTCTACGAAGAGCCGTCCAACCAATAAAGCATATGGGGTTCTTTACTTTTTCCAATAAAAGTGAAGTTATACCACCTGAAGAAGCTAAACCAAACTCTATATTTATATTTGATGATATTGCGTGTGAAAAACAAGACACTATTCGAACATACTTTAGCATGGGGCGACATCATAATATTGATAGTTTTTATTTGTGTCAGACATATACCAGAATACCCAAACATTTAATTAGAGACAATGCTAATTTTCTAATCGTCTTTAAACAGGATGATATGAACTTAAAACATATCTACAATGATCATGTAAATTCAGATATGTCATTTTCAACATTTCAAAAATTATGAATGTGTAGAATGTTGGAACATTAAACATGGTTTTTTAGTTATTGATAAAGATGTGTCTTTGAATAAAGGTCGTTATAGGAAAGGCTTTGATAGTTTTCTGAAACTAAATACAGTGTAAATATACAGTTCAAAAGTTCGAAAACCGGTTTGCAGCTGTTACGAGCTGTTCGGAGCGGTTTGAAAGCGGTTTGGGGCTGTTTGAAAAGCGGTTTGGAGCTGTTACGAGCTGTTCGGAGCGGTTTGAAAAACGGTTTGGGGCTGTTTGAAAGGCGGTTTGGAGCTGTTACGAGCGGTTTGAAAGCGGTTTGAAGCTGTTTGGGGCTGTTTGAAAAGCGGTTTGGAGCTGTTACGAGCTGTTCGGAGCGGTTTGAAAAGCGGTTTGAAAGCGGTTTGGGGCTGTTTGAAAAGCGGTTTGGAGCTGTTACGAGCGGTTTGAAAGCGGTTTGGGGCTGTTTGAAAAGCGGTTTGAAAGCGGTTTGGGGCTGTTTGAAAAGCGGTTTGGAGCTGTTACGAGCGGTTTGAAAGCGGTTTGAAGCTGTTTGGGGCTGTTTGAAAAGCGGTTTGGAGCTGTTACGAGCGGTTTGAAAGCGGTTTGAAGCTGTTTGGGGCTGTTTGAAAGCGGTTTGAAGCTGTTTGGGGCTGTTTGAAAAGCGGTTTGGAGCTGTTACGAGCTGTTCGGAGCGGTTTGAAAGCGGTTTGAAGCTGTTTTGGGGCTGTTTGAAAAGCTGTTTGGAGCTGTTACGAGCTGTTCGGAGCGGTTTGAAAAGCGGTTTGGGGCTGTTTGAAAAGCGGTTTGGAGCTGTTTGAAAAGCGTTTTGGAGCTGTTACGAGCTGTTCGGAGCGGTTTGAAAGCGGTTTGAAGCTGTTTTGGGGCTGTTTGAAAAGCTGTTTGGAGCTGTTACGAGCCTTTTCCAAAGTTCTGTTTAAAGCGGTCTTACCCCTTCCCTATAAAACAAATCACATTATCATTTTGCGTCATATGTGCAGAAATGTTCTATGAGAACACTTCGTTACAGTTTACTGAACACAATACTACAGTTAAAAATCGATTCACACAGTTCAATGATCAAAGTTCATCAATTAAGACAAGTACCTGTAATATCTTTCTTAACTTAAATCCATTACGATTATTTTGATGTATACGAACCTTATTTACGGATTGTTTTTATAAAAAAGCAAACAAATAAAAATGATGCATATAGATGTGAAACTCAAACAAGAACTTATTAAAACCACAGAAGCACTACGAAAAAAATACAAAGCTCTTAAGCGGGGTAAAGAAGCTTACGAAACTCAAGTAGAGAATGCTTTAAGACCAATTACTACTCCACTTAATAAATTAGTTGAAAAATCAAACTATAAGCAAGAGGAAGATCATGAGAAAAATATTTTTCAAAGTTCTACAAAGAAAATTGAACCCACTAAAAAGGAAGAAGAATTTATTACACCGTCACCTTCCTTTAGTTACGCCATTACAGATAACAATAATAGTACCCCAAGAACCCATTTAGAACATTCGAAGACTAGAAAAAGTCAACGCATTAAGCATCGGAATTTTGCAGAGCAGTTATCTCATGAAGAATTTTCCAAAATTCCTAAAAAATATCTGGATCTATTTATTAACAATTCCAATTCAATTGATAATATATATGGTATATACTTGAAAAATGGAAAGCTATATATTGGAGATGGTGAGTTCAGGGTTCAAGGAAATGATATACATGTAAAAACTAAGAACTTTAAAGGGACACATGGATTATACGAGCTCCTATTCATGAAAAGACCAAACGAAAAAATATATAATAGTGAAGACTTAAACAACTATAAAACTATATTAACGGATACCAATTCGCATAGAGATTCCCATGATTCAGAGAAACAAGTACGAGGTAATCGTGGTGCTAAGTACAACATAATAAAACATTTATTTGCGAATACCACAACTTCATTCGGAAGTGGATTAATGACATTATCAAGCATGAAGAAAGACTTTATATATTGGGATGATCCGAATGAACTTGAATTCAATTTTTCGCCCCTTTAAATTGAACCTTTTGTTTTGGGTTGTGATATCACTCACAATTTCGATTTTCTAAAAATAAACAAAAAAGCATTCAGAGAAGAAGAAGAACCATTTTCCATAAAAAACTAAAAACATTTTAAGTAATTTTTTTTGAAATATTTATATTTTATTTTTATTTTTTTTTTTGTTTTTGCTCTGTATAGCTAATACATAGAGTTATTTTTTTAATATTTTTTGTTGTGAGTTATAAATATTGTTTTGACTATCATAATAGTCATTAAAACTGAAGTTAGGTACTATATTTACATCTTCGGTTATTTGAAGCTTTTGCTTCCTCTTTTGTTTTGAATGCTGCGGCTGTTGTTGTTGTTGTTGCTGTTGTTGTTGTTGTTGTTGTTGTTGTTGTTGCTGTTGCTGTTGCTGCTGCTGTTGTAGTTGCAGCTCCAGCTGCTGATGCTGTTGCAGTTGTAGCTCCAGTTGCTGATGCTGCGGCTGTTGTTGTTGTTGTTGCTGCTGCTGTTGCAGTTGTTGTTGTTGTTGTTGTTGTTGTTGTTGCTCCTGAAATATTTTTCATAAATTAGTATTTTATTTTTATTAACTTATATTTCTTTCTATAACTTACCTTACTTTCCTTGTCGTGGAAATCAATATGGAACGAATTTGTTCCATATGGAGCCACGACTTCGAAGGCTAGATTAGCTAGCCCCTCTACATCTTCGTCATCCATCTGAGTTAGGCACCGCTTAGGGAGGTACACCTCATAGTCGTCCAACTCCAGCATGATGGACGGGCCATATTCAGAATCCCTTCTGAATCCCCGTACGATATTATACTTTTTCTTCAGCTCCAGCTGAGCCAGCCTCTTGTAAATCTTCCTTTTCGCTTCAACCTTTTTAGGTTCTTGTGTTGCAATTTTTGATTTTAACTTGCTTAAAAATCCCGACATTTTTTTTTTTTTTTTTTTAATAAATTTTAGATATAGAAATAAAAGAACTTCACTTTTTGACTTTTTCTTGAAGAATAATTTTTATTTGGAAAATGCTCTACTTTTTATACTAAGTTCCCTTTCCAAAATTTCAATGACATCCCCACTCTAATCTTGGAAAACCAATATAATTTGTTCATGGCTTGTGATCCTACAGGCTAGTTCAAGACTTCATCCATATAATCCAAACAGATCGATTCTTGGTCACTGTGACACATTCAAGAGTACTCATAATCAAAATATACATTCATATTGAACAATAAACATAAAATTTATTATTTATGGTAAAATAAGAACTTACAATGAAAAAAAAATCACATTTCAAATTAAAGTTTTTATGACTTAATTTCATCTACAGCATGCCAAGAACTATAAGTTGATATGCATAAGTACATGCTCAATCTCCTTATTCCTTAAACAAAAATAATAGTCATAGGAAATCTACGGAAACCAATTAACATATTTACACACATCACTTGAGTTTTCAAAGTAGGTATGTAAAATTTAAAAAAAAAAAAAAAACTCTGATTTCTCATTGGAGAAAATTTGGTACACATACAATATAATAGTCAGTTGAAGAGACTCATCGTTCAGTTCAATAACCCTCAAAATATAATTTGATTCCTCGTGATCTTAATGTCCATGGTAATCACATTCAGCGATCAAAAGTAATCACATTCTCAGTTCCATTTCGATGACTACATCTCATCCATGGTATACCCGAGAAGTTGATATGCACAGCACATGCACAAGTGTATACGCTCAATCTCCTTACAAACAAATCCTGTTACATATCTACTAGAAGACTATGAAAGTACCCCAATTAAGGGTTTAAGAAAAACTAAACTATGTAATCTCAATACCTACACAAGGAAATAAATTATTACTTTTACTGATAACAAACAAATTGAGTTTTAGATTAATTGGATCCACATTCAACGATCAAATGCATTAACATGACCAGATCCTCTTTCATAAAATCTACAATTCAAAATTTAAAACCGACTAACCGACTTTTGTGATTATTCAAACATAGTCAACCATTCAAAATTCAATCCATTACCATCCGTCACACACACTTTTTATAACATTCAACATTGTGCATGAACATGTCATTTAACATCTTAGCAGCATGTTTTTGTCACAACCCCCTTCAACAAGATCTAAAAATAGAACAACTAACAGAAGACAGATTATTTTTCAAATTCAAATTTTCAGTTCTGAAATCTAAATCTAAAAATAGAACAACTAACAGTGTCTATGCCTGAAAGAAAGAAACCTCATGATAAGCTGTAAAATGACATGCTGTTCATCCACAATCAATGCACAACCAAAAATCGATCGTGACAAATTCTCTATCTTAAAGCTAAACAAAAAAAACAAATTCAAACCACCACCAACCGTCACACTTTTTATTTTTCAAATTCAAATTTTCAGTTCTGAAATCTAAATCTAAAAATAGAATGAATGACTGAAAGAAAGAAACCTCATGATAAGCTGTAAAATGACATGCTGTTCATCCACAATCAATGCACAACCAAAAATCGATCGTGACAAATTCTCTATCTTAAAGCTAAACAAAAAAAAAAACAAATTCAAACCACCACCAACCGTCCAACTTTTTATAAGCCTCAACATACCAAAAGATTCTATAAATAACTTTTTTGTACGCATAAGTAGACTTTTTACACATCAACCTACAACTACCCCGATAGCCTAGTGCATCTGTCACATGCGCCGATCTTTGACTTTCGCTCAGGAAAGACTTCAACGAGGACAGTGTGTTAAAAGTATTTTTTCAAGTGTGTGCAAGTACAAGTGGAAAATAAGATATCAGTTTTATAACTGAAAAGTTAGCAGAGTGGTAGAGTGGCGGCGTCCCAATCCGAGGGTCGTGGGATCAAATCCCACTCGATAAAAATTTTAGAAGCTTTTTTTCATAACCGTGAGGTAGAGAACGTCATCGACTGGGAGGAAAAACAGATGGTAAAAGAGAAGAAGGCAGGGGCATCGAAAGATGCCTCTGCGAGTAAATCATTGTTGGAAGCAACAACAACAACAAACAATACAGCAGCGGAAACAACCGCAAAACCGATAGCGGCAACAACCGCAACAACAGCAGAGACAACTGCAGTTAAAAGGAGGCGGCGCCTAAAGGTAAAGCCGAATTTAGTGCCCCGAAAGCAGAAGGCGAAGGGAGCGGCAGAGGAGGTCGACGACGATGGAATGTCGACCAGTTCTGAAAGCATCGTAAGTCTCAATTCAACTTACGACTATGAGTCAAACGGCGGCGAGGGCCGTTATACAGGTAGCGGCAATTCGTTCGCTGCCTTGGCAGAAAACAACAACGACAACAACGACAACAACGACAACAACGACAACAACGACGAAGACGTAGAGCGGATGCGGTTTCTCACCGAGACAGTGGGAAAGCTAAGCAAAGAAATTGCCGAAATAAGACAAAGGCAAGAGGCTCGTAGACGAGCGGAGAAGGAGGCGCATCAACAACAGTCGCAATCAAAAGTTGATGCGCCAAAACAACAGCGACCAGCAGCTGCAGAAAAAGCGGCTAACAAAAAAACTGCGCCCGTGCAGCAACGCGGGACTAAAGCTGAAGTAAATAAGAAAACTGCTACCAATGAGCAGCCACGGGGGACCGCGGCTATAAAAGCCGCGACAACGAGCCAGAATCAAGCCCGAAAGCAGCAGAAGCAGCCAGCAGAACAACAGCAGCAGCCAGCACAACAACAGCCAGCACAACAACAGAAGAAGCCACAAAAAAGCAGGGTGCCCCCTATAAACACCCTAAAAATGGAATTGCAAGCAACGAAAAACATATGTAAGTCCGCCATTGGCGATAAATTTACTATAAAACGATTAGGTCAAGATCGGCATGCTATCCAATGTGAAAGCATTGGTGACCATAAGATCGTTCGGGAGTTGTTGAAAGTGACAGCCACCGAACATTTTACTTTTACTCCCAAAGAGGAGAAACCAAAATGCATGTTGTTGAAAGGGGTAGAACCTACCTCTGACCCAGAGGAGCTCTTAGTTGAACTCCGCAGGTTGGCGGGCGACGATCTCGAGTTCATCGGGGTCAAGTCGTTCACCACGGCCAAGGCAAGACGGGAGAAGCGGCTATTGCCGATGTTCCTCGTCACCCTATCACCCAATAGCCGTCTGGAGAGTCTAAGGAAAATCTCCGTCCTGGATTACCAGATGGTAAGATGGGAAAAATTAAACAGGCACGGGGACATTTTACAATGTCTTCGTTGCCAACGGTTCGGTCACGCCGCATTCAACTGCCAAATGCAGTCGAGGTGCGTCAAGTGTGGAGAGAACCACAACGACAAAGAGTGTAAGCTCGGTGAGACAAGGGTCGAAGACAAGACCCTACTGAAGTGCGTTCTCTGTGGTGGAGATGGGCACCCTGCTAATTATCGGGGTTGTCCTCGATACCAAATTTTAAAAAAATCAAAAAAAGCTGCTCCAACAGCAACTAAGGATGAGGGAAGGCAAACAGCCAGACCAATTCCAAGGGCCGTCGTTCCCGATGTCTCTTACGCCCAAATGGCGTGGGGGGCTGGGAAAACGGTACAGCCTCCTCAGAAAGCGGCCGCACAGCCATCTGTGTCTAAGGCTGCTACTGGGGAGTCAGAGGTGATGGTCGCTCTGCGTGTCATTCAGGCACAAATGAGTGAACTATCACGGCAAATAAGTGAGCAGGCGCGTAGGGTGGACTTGATCTACCGTGCAGTGCCGTCGCTTGCGCAATTTTTAGGTTAACGGGCGCGCTGCCGGAGAGGCCTTTTAAGATCCTAGCCGTGAATGTGAATTCGCTAGTTAGGATAGAACGACGAACCAACTTCTTTGAGTTGTTAAAAGACCAACGTCCTGATGTATGTATGGTTAGCGAAACTAGGCTAAACCAGCATCACAATTTGACGAATAATAATTACATTATCGTAAGGAGGGACCGACCCAACTCGACTTTCGCGGGTGGGGTTGCGATCTTCATACGTAAGGGCATTGCTCATAAAGTAATATATAGTGGTGAAGTACGCCGATTCCAGTTGCTTGAAGCGTGTATCGTATGCATTCCTCTCCAACAGGGGAGGCGGTTGTATGTGGTCGCGATCTACGCGCCGGAGGCTTCTCAAAATTCATGTTTTATAACAGAGGTCGAAACACTTTTTCGATGTCTGAAACTGAATTCGGATGAAAACTATTTCCTTTTGGCCGGTGATTACAATGCTAAACACCAAGATTGGGGAAATCAATTAGCCAATCCAAGGGGGACCCAGCTATTCAATTGGATGGGGCTCCACAGCATTGAGTGTAAAGTCGATCTGCTGGCTACTGACAGGCCTTCATATCCTCGAAGTGGCTCTTATTTGGATCTATTGCTTTTAGACTCAAGACTGAAACTGACCGACGACTTTCTTCGACGGACGAAAAATTGTTTGACGACGGTTGAGTACGACAGTGACCACTGTGGACTTGCCGCCGTCATACTGCTTCCGAACGACCTTGTGGAACTGGAGGAGTACGTGCCGACGCACTCTTACAACTACGGTAAGACACGTTGGCCGCGCTTTTCCGGTGCCGTCTCAAGGGAACTTCGTTCGAACGGTATTGCGCCACCATGCAACAGGAATCTGTCGAACGTTGAGATCGATGGATACCTGCAACGTATGGAGGATGCAATCCGTAGTACAATGGACAGGACAATTCCTAGGTATAGGCAAAATGATCCAACGAACATGTACAGAAACGCGACAATAGACGCACTTTACAAACAAAAAAGTAGACTCCTGTCAAGACTCAAACTCTTGCACAGGAGGTTTACTGACCGACACGATTTGGAGATTAGAACTCTGAGGTCACAGATCAAAAATCTCCAACAACTTATTAAAGAAAACTATAGAATTTCCATTTCACGTTTCTGGAACAATAAAATTCGGGCTGTGCAGTCCAACAACCCGAGTATGTTTCCGGAAATAAACAAAATCTTTAGGAGAAAAGATCAAAATGACCTTCAGGGTATTAAACTTCAAAGGACGACAGCGAACAAAGACTTACTTCTGACAATAGGAATAGATCCGGATGAGGCCATCTTGGATGATGACCACTTTATAGTGGAAGATGCTCAGGAGAAGGTAGAGACGGTGGGTGCTGTTTTCGAGCGAGTATATAAGGTGAATGAGTGCATTCGCCCGAATTACGACCTTGAAAATAGAGCCTTCGTTGGACACTTCTATCTTAGAGACGAGATCTCGCATTGGCGATCCGAGAATCCTGGTTTCACTAGGTTCAATGACGACCGACTTGCAAATGCAGTCATCGCCCAGCGAAACGGGGATAACACCCTGTTCGTTTCTAAGATGGACCTCTTGGACATCTTTCACAAAATAAAGAAAAAGAAGTCAGCAGGAGTCGACGGCATACCCAATGTTGTGCTGCGAAACCTCCCTTCGGAAGCGGTGGACATATACACCACGTTGTTCAACAATGCGCTGAATAATGCATATTATCCAGTGCGTTGGAAGACGGCAGTGGTCCATCCTCTCCTTAAAAAAGGTAAGGATGGTTCCAATCCAGCAAATCTCCGGTCAATTAGTCTTCTCCCGAGTATCAGCAAGGTATTCGAGAAAGTTCTCAATAGAGCTCTGTCCACATGGGCTGAGGACAAACATATTATTCCAGAAAATCAGTTCGGTTTTAAGGCGGGCCATGATACCACACATGCCGCGTCTAAACTAGTATCAGATATTCAATGGAACAAAGCTAAAAATCAGTGTACGGGTGCATGTCTGGTTGACTTGGAGAAGGCTTTCGATACCGTTTGGTTAGACGGTCTTTTCTATAAGTTGATCAGATATGGCATGAGTAAACCACTGCTTTATATTCTTAATGACATGCTTCATGGTAGAACGTTTGTTGTCAAAAGTTGCAATATAACTTCTACCAGAACTTTTAAAATACAGAACGGTCTACAACAGGGGGCGGTGAATTCGCCTATTTTATTTAGCATTTTCACCGGCGATCTAATTGGTTCTCTTCACCATGCTATAGCGTACGCCGACGACCTTATTGCGTACAGAACAGGTCCAAAGATCGAAGTCATCAGAATACTTTTGCAGCGTGACTTCGATAAGATCCAGCAATATTGCGATGACTGGAAGTTGAAAATCAACGTCCAGAAATCGGAAACAATTGTGTTTAGAACCTCGTTGGCTCGGGCCTCATGGGATACGAGAAAGAACTGGCGAAAGCTGGTGATCGTTGATCTACATGGCCACCCACTGCCAAACAAAGTAGTAGTCAAGTACCTGGGCATCTGGCTAGATCAGTATCTATATTTTAACAAACATATGGATGCGGCTCTTGCCAGGGCTAGGGGAGCTTTTGCTCTGACAAGGCGACTGTTTCACAGCAGTCGACTTGATAGCAGAGTGAAGGTGATTTGCTACATGGCCCTCATAAGGCCAATGATTGTCTATGGGTGCCCCGTGTGGTTCAATGTTACAGCGTCTCAAATGGAAAAGATTCGGGTGTTTGAGAGACAGTGTCTGCGTACCTGTCTTGGATTGCACAGAACACCAGAGTCGGAGTACAGAAAATATTATCCTAATGAGGTCCTTTACAACGGGGCTCAAATAAACAGGATCGACAACTTCATTATAAAACTGACTCGTGGTCACACTGCAAGAGCGATGACCTCGACCAATGGCCTGATTTTTGGGGCTTATTACCCCAACACTGAATATATGGAGAAAACGCGCTTCAGTGGATTTGTCCCACCGGAGGCTTTCCTCTATTTTGATATGGTAGGGTTGATTCAGGATAGATTGGCGGTTCCGCTAATCTACCACGTCTGCCGTAAGTCCGTGGAACGACGGCTCCTTTACAACCGAGACGTCACCGCAGTAGGCGGAGAAGCTGTAGAGCTCCTCCGGTTCAGTAGGGCGGTTTCAGATCGCGATCGTCGTGACGTTGTTAAAACGTCGAAAATGTTCTGGTGGTTGTCGGAGCAACAACATGAATTGAATATTGAAAGCGAGTCGCCAATGGCTGGCTTACACAGGTTTAGCGTGTAAGTCTTAGGGTATAGGGGGTGGGCACAGTGGCAAACAAAAAAATCACAAAAAATCAAAAAAAAAAAAAAAAAACATAAAATCAAAAAAATCCAAAAAAAAAATCACAAAATATAAAAAACCAAAAAAAATTAAAAAATACAAAAATCCAAAAAAAAAATTATAAAATACAAAAAACAAAAAAACTAAAAGCTACTGTGGCTGCTCTAGTTTTAAGTAGATTTAAGTAGTTTTAATTAGTTTTAATTAGTTTTAAGAAAACACAAAAAAAAAAATGATCCTGAAAACTAAGTTTTTTAAAAATTTTCTTAGTTTTAACTAGTTCTAGTTTTTAATTCATAAGGTATTTTAAGGCCGAAAGGCATTAGTAGTAAGATATTGAATAATTTAGAGTACCCGCCTAGGGTCAGTAAGTTAATTAAGGTATTAAATAAGCTAGTTTTACACATTTTTGTTAGCATGTAAGTAGATATAAGAAAAGTTAAATAAAAATGAATTGAAAATGAAAAAAAAAAAAATGTCACATGCGCGACACGCCATAGGCCCCGGTTCAAATCTCAGCCTCGGCAGTGTGCATTTTTATTTCAATTTAAATTAAATTCCACAATCACCCATAGCGCTGCGGCGGCGGCGCCGTGCCGGCGTCAAGGCGGCCACCTCAAACAAAACATAAACCCATTAAACACCCATTAAACACCCCATTAACATCCCATTAAATAACACCGCGGTGACCTCAAACGAATTCAAGGGCACCATCCCATCCAAAATTTTCCCACGCCGTGGTCCACCAATACCTACTAATCTATTTTAAAATAAGTAATTATTTTTAGTCAAAAGCGTTCTTAAAATTATAAATGGTAAAAAAGTAATGATAAAATGTTAAATCATTTTTAAATCTGCATAGTGATTTCGAAAGCGTAAACCGCAAAGCTTACACCAAAGTACTTTATTACCTTTTGTATAAGCAATAGCTTCTAACAAATCTTTTAAAATCGCGTTCTGAAGCCACCAATCTCTAAAAAAAAATTTTTGCTACGCATTTTTATATGAGTATTACAGCATCATATTCATAAAAAGTAGTTTTTCACTGTATAACTTTCTTAAAAACGAAAATTAATTTTCTCATGAAGAAAGAACGAGAGAGACAAGCTCAAAAAAAAAATCAGTTGAATATAGTTAACAACTGAGGGTTCCGAAATATAGGATGATTTAACATTAGTGTTGCACAAGCTCGATTATTTGTGGAGAAAAGTAGTTACGATATTCAGTCTCAATTTAAGGAAAAAAGAACAGCCCGGAAAAAACCATTGTTCGGTTATGAACATATTGATGAACCTATTCAATCTTATAAAATGCAGTACAGAATTAACGTTTTTAACGCAATGGTATATGCTATTATAGTCGACGCCGATTGTCTATTTAAAGCTCTCAATGAGTATTTTGAACAATTTGATTTCATTTATGATATCAGTTACTTTAACCCCATATCAAAAGAGGATCTTCAAGCATTGTAATATGATTTAGGTACTATACTTCGGAAAGGCGAAAACAGAGACATTCAGCTTTTCCAACTATATGAAGAACTCCAGCTTCTAAAATGAATTCACTAGACTCTATTAACGACGAGAAACAACTGATTCAGTCATTTTAAAAAATTATTTTAAAGAAATATATGTAAATGTTTATATTACCATTAGGATCATGCATACAGTTCCCGTCAGTACAGCTTCCGTTGAGAGAAGCTTCTCAAAGTTATAAAATTGATCAAGACCTATTTGAGAATGTTGAAAGTTGAGATTTGATACTTTGTTTTTAAATACTTTGTTTATTTTATTGTTATCAAATTGTTCTAATTTTTATATGTTTGATTTATTGAAAATAAATATTATTACTGTTCAGAATCTTAAAACATCATGTTATGGGCCTTATCACGAACTAAATACAAAATAATAAGGAAATTTGTATTGGGAAAAGATGTCTGAAACGAAATTCAGTATTGAAAAGCTTCGGGGAAGCGAAAACTTCGAAGACTGGAAATTTTCCGTTGAAGCTTATTTCCAAATGAAAGGACTTTGGACGGCTGTTTCTGAAGGTAGTGAGACGGAGAAGGATGCAACGAAGCTCTTAAACGCAAAATCGGAGCTTATATTGCTTGTTAAAACATCCATTTATCCTCATATAAGACATTGCAAAAGCGCTAAGGAGATTTGGGATTCTCTTCAGAAAATTTTTCAAGATTCTGGTCTTGTGAGGAGAGTTGGGCTCATCCAAAAGTTTTGTTCTACAAAATTGAAAGATTTTTCTACCGTAGATGCGTACGATAACGATGTGTTAAATACATCATACAAGCTCAGGTCTGTTGGTCTCAACCTAGATGAAGAATGGATAGGATCAATGCTTCTAGCTGGTCTTCCCGAAGAATACAAGCCAATGATAATGGGAATCCAAAGCTCTGGGATTCTTATTACAGGAGACAGTATTAAAACCAAAATTCTTCAAGACATTAATCTGGATTCAAGTCAAGATACTGCTTTTGTTGGCAAGAGCAAGAAAAACTTTGGGAATAAGAACTTTAAGGGTCCTAAATGTTACAACTGCAACGAATTTGGCCATATTGCTGCTAAATGTCCAAAAAAGAATAAGAACCTTCAAGAAAAGAAGAATGCGATGTTAGGATGTTTTTCTGTCTCGGCTCTTGAAAAAGAAGAATGGTATTTTGACTCGGGAGCGTCAGCTCACATGTGCTCAAATAGTGCATGCTTTTCAAGTAAGATGGAAAATCTTAATTCTGAGGTAATTGTTGCAAATAATTCAAAAATGCAAGTCCAAGGTATAGGTAGAGTCGATATGAAGATATCTAATGGAAAATTCAAAGAAAGTGAGGTTGAATTTTTAGAAGTCCTTCACGTTCCTGACTTATGCATTAATCTCTTATCTGTCTCGAAAATTGTTCAGAAGGGTTTTTCAATGATTTTTTCCAAGAATGGATGTTTAGTAAAAGACCAAAGGGGTAATGTTGTTGCAACTGCAAGCTTGGTGAACAATATGTTCCGACTCAACAGACCACACAACCAAAGTGCATATTTTACAAAAAATGTAACTTCACACTTTGAACTTTCGCACAAGCGTGTTGGACATCCAAGTATCGAAACCACACAAGCTATGATTCCGAAAGTGGTGCAGAATATTGATTGCGATAGCTCAAAAATCAATTGCATCACATGTATCAAAGGTAAAATGGCACGCCAGCCTTTTAACTCAATTGGTAACAGGGCAGAATCAATTTTAGAATTGATACATACAGATCTCTGTGGTCCGATTGAACAAAAATCAATTGGAGGTTCAAAGTACATGCTTTTATTCATTGATGATTTTTCAAGAAAAGTCTTTGCGTTTTTCATTAAAAGCAAGAATGAGGTAGCGGAAAAGTTCCTTGAGTTCAAAAATTTTGTAGAAAATCAGACTGGTAACAAAATAAAAGCCATTAGAAGTGACAATGGAAAGGAATATTGTAATTTTAAGATGAAGAAGATTCTAGCAGATGCAGGCATTCAGCATCAAACAACGGTTCCGTATTCTCCACAACAAAACGGGTTGGCAGAGAGAATGAATAGAACCATAATCGAAAAAGCACGTTGTCTTCTCATCGAGTCTGGTTTACACAAACGATTTTGGGCCGAAGCTGCAAATACGGCCGTTTATTTAACAAACAGAACACCTTGCAAAGGTACAAAAGAAAAAACACCTGAAGAAATCTGGAGTGGAAGAAGAGTGAATCTGCAGCATCTTAAGGTTTTCGGTTGCCAAGCAGTTATTCACATTCCAAAAGAAAAGCGGAAGAAACTCGATGCCAAGGGAAAAGAAGTAATTTTTGTCGGATACTGCACACACTGAAAATCATATCGCTTCTACGATGTAAAGAAAAAAGAAGTCGTAATAAGTCTAGATGCAGTTTTCCATGAGCAAATTTTTCCAAAGTATGGTGAGACAAACTATACATCTTATTGTGATATTTTTACAGGATATGATTCAGTGGGGAATGAAGACGAAATTTCATCAGCGGATTCAAACAATGAAATACCAATCGAAATAAGTGACGAAATGGCAAGTGAAAACAGTTTTCTGGATGCCCAAGATGATTTCATTGTTGAAGAATCTTCAGAAGGAATCATATCTGACAGAGGAATAGGACGATCCACCAGAATAAGAAATCCACCTGAAAGATACGGTTACCTATCGTACATGGCTAACGACAATGAAGATCCAAAGACAGTTGCTGAGGCAATGAAGAGCGAACATATGTCTGACTGGAAAAAAGCAATGAACCATGAATATACAGCTTTTTTGAAAAATGACACTTGGGAAATAGTTTCATTACCAAAAGGAAAGAAAGCCATAAATTCCAAATGGACATTCAAGACGAAAAAAGATGCAAGTGGTAATGTCGAAAAATATAAAGCTAGATTGGTTATTAAGGGGTATTCGCAACGTCAAGGGATCGATTATAAAGAAACATTTTCTCCCGTCGTAAGGTACACGTCCATAAGGGTACTTTTAAGTTTGGCTGTACGATATGATTTGGATATCGATCAAATGGATGTTGTGACTGCTTTCCTGCAAAGTGAACTTAACGAAGAGATTTACATGAATCTTCCTGAAGGTTTTGATAATGTTCAAAATAAAGTATGTAAACTCAAGAAATCACTGTACGGCCTCAAACAAGCTAGCAGAGTTTGGAATAAGAAATTGGATGAAACTTTAAAGAAAATTGGACTTAAACAATCCAAAACCGATCCGTGTATTTATTACAAGACAAACAGCACAGATAAGACTTTCGTCGCTATTTACGTAGACGACATCCTGATTTTTACAAACAACAAAGATGAAAAAAGAATTATCAAAGAAAATTTGGCTAAATCATTCGAGATGAAAGATTTTGGAGAAGCTAAATTTGTGCTTGGTATGCAAATAACTCGCGATCGAGAAAAGGGAAAGTTATGGATAGACCAACGGACATAGTTAAAGAATATTCTCAAGCGATTTAATATGGAGGATTGTAATCCGGTATCCACACCCTTAAATATTAACCAAAAGCTTATTAAAGAAACACATCAACAAAGCAAAGACGAAACTGACTACATGAAAACCGTTCCATATCAAGAAGCTATTGGAAGTATTTTATATGCAGCACAAGTTAGTCGCCCAGATTTATCCTTTGCAGTGGGGGCTTTATCAAGATTTAATAATAATCCTTCAAAATCTCACTGGATAGCGGTTAAACGACTTTTCCGTTACATTAAAGGAACAATAAACTACAAGCTAGAATACACTCGAGACATTGAAGGACGTTTAGAAGGATTTTCGGATACTGACTGGGCTAGTGACTCAGATGACAGAAAATCAACTACAGGTTATCTCTTTAAATACCAAGGAGGACCTATTTCGTGGAATTCAAAGAAACAACCTACTGTCGCTCTCTCCACCACAGAGGCTGAGTATATGGCTTTAGCCTCAACATCTCAAGAAGCACTTTGGCTTCAATCTTTATTGCAAGAACTAATTCATTGGAATCAACAACTTATATTGCAATGCGATAACAAGAGTGCAATAAACATATCTAAAAACAACGTTTATCACGCACGTTCAAAGCACATCGACATAAGGCATCATTTCATTCGAGATCTTATAGAAGAAAGTAAATTAGAAGTATTATATTTGAAAACTGAAGAGATGCCTGCTGATGTTCTAACCAAAGGACTCCCTGCTACAAAACATAACAACTGTTGTACTCTCATTGGCATACAAGTATAAAAATCTAGTGGGGGTGTTGAAAGTTGAGATTTAATACTTTGTTTTTAAATACTTTGTTTATTTTATTGTTATCAAATTGTTCTAATTTTTATATGTTTGATTTATTGAAAATAAATATTATTACTGTTCAGAATCAGAGAAGCACGATGAGTCAAGAGAGACTATCTGGGCTATCAGTACTATCAATTGAAGCTGAAATAGCAGCTACTGTAATTTATGACATAATCCTAAAAAGTTCAGTGAGGGCAAAAGCCGAAAAGTTCCACTCTTTAAATTTCTATTTGTGTAATTTTTGTCATTTTCCGATTAGCAATAAAACTCGTTTAGGTACTCATACATTTGTTAAACTGTAATTTAACGTTTTCTTAACTGGGCAGTATAGGAGGCCTCGCAAACCGACGTCCACGTGTGGCCTAGCGCCCGCCACCACTGATAGTTTATTAGGTTTGTTTTCGGTCTGCGCAGATATAATCAAATTTCTGCATACTCCAATTTGCTGTGTACACGATCCGGTTGTTCTCTACTTCAAATAACATGAATGATAGGATGTAGCACTCTGTTCAAAGATACTTCGAGGCTCTCCAGTGATAAACATATTTTTTGGTTCATACCCTTTCTTTCATTTATATCTCCTGTTTTACCTTTATTTTCATTACTGAATGTACTCATATTTTCTTCGTTTTTTATTTCTATTCATTATTAGTTTGAACCCAATTTTATCTATCACACAATGAATTTTTAATAAAGTATATTAATACTGAATCTTACACTTATTTAAAAGATTTTGTATATTTTTGTAAGGAATTTTTGAATATAAAAAAATAAATAAATAAAGTTAAAAATTAAGAAAACTAGCAGTTGATGTAATGGATCAAAAACTGGCACTTGACCATGGCCACGATCCCAACCCTTTTCGGTCGGAAACAAAAACAAAAAAATATTATTAATCCAGAATAATGTAGCTATGATCGGAGCTACGTAAAAGTTGAAACAAAGTTTTTCACAAAATACCGACTCCTAGAAAAAAAACACAAATATCTTATTGCTTTGCACTTTTTCAAATTTTTTAAAAATAGAAAAAATTAAATTTGGGGATGAGCGTAGTTCCGACAAATGAATTGACTACAAGAAAAACTCTCCAAAAATTTCTGATGGTTTTGAAAATGACAGTTTCGAGAAGACTCGTTTAAGTTTTTGTTATAAACTCAAGCCCGTTGGGAAGCGTCTCGGCAAAAGACCTATATCTTCGAAAATAATTTCAATTTTAAACATCGTCTTTAAAACGTTATCTTAAATAGTTAAACTTTAAAAATATGTAAAAAAAACAAAATTCATTTTTTCCTTCTACACCGAAACACCCTCTAAGCACTACGTAACATCCCCCACATGCATTTATGTTTCCGCCAATTCCGAAAAAAGCTTTGAGAAAGCACTATTTATGGCAGTATTACTTTCGGAGTAGTGTTTTAATTCCTGTTGAAAGGTTATACCATTATCAGATAGCCAAACATCATGTTAGTTAAGGCCGCGTGGGTTACTTTGAACTAAAAAACATTCAAAATAAGTTAGGCAAAAAGCTATCATCGTACTTCTAGGGCAGTTTATTTTTACTCTTTTATGGAGAATTTTTTTTTTTTTAATGTCGAAATTTCTTTACAAAGAAAATTATCATCAGTTCTCAATTCACCACAGTTTTATTGTACGATAGTATCCATGCCGATTAAATAATAATCTGATTGAACATGATAAAAATTCTATTCCAATTATTTTGCATTTCCATGAACCATTCACCAAAAAGAACCAATCTGATAGATTTTATTGTTTTATGGAAATGGTTCTACCAATCGATGCATATCGAGTGAAAATTCAGCTTGTGATATTGTTACTCGTTACTTATGTTAAAAACTGTTCAATTTTCAGAAATTGACACATAAACACAACTGAAACAATATTGCGACGAATATAGCTATTCTGCGCTGTTCAGGGTTCAAAACTCGATTGTAAGGCTTATTAAATAAAGTGAAAGATTAAATACCTACTCTTTTGTTAAAATGACAAAACAACATTAAACTGGTTTTATCGAGTATGGCTAGTAGTTACGACCCTTTCATAAACTACACAAATACACGTGCGTTTTAATTCCTTTATGAAGTGCATAAGAAAGAAATAAATAAGTTTGGTGGCTCACCAAAGAGAATTGGGCCTTCCGAATGTATAAGTTTAGAGAGCACTTTTCATGACAGTGTGTTAAAATGTAAATATAATTATGTACATACATAATTAAATTTAAAGTTGAAATAGATTTATTGAGACCTTACATAACCCATAAATAATATGAATTAGCCAATCGTCTGACTTTCTCGCTGGCTCGCTGGGGTATCCGCGGGAACGCCCTGAACGTAAGCAGATTTTTAAAATGAATCGTGAACTAAAAGGTAGATGCAATATCTTATACAAATAAAGCAATTCTTTGTCACTTCTGCGTGAAATGTCTAATATGTAAGTTGTAAGCTCTCTGAGGGTTTGAAAAGCTACTGAGAGTTAGACGTTGAACAACAAAGAATTGCATAAAGTGCATCAGTTTGTAATTAGTCCGAAGAGGTTAATACTAAAAGGCACCCACCTCAATCACTCGTACAATCAAATCACACTACTAATCCCCATAACCATTATTAACAGCCCATCAGCTTGGGATAGGAAAGCAATCACTTAAAACTTGCACACCTAAACTGATTAATTCACATTTCAGTGCTTCGGACTAAAATTATATCAGCGAAATGGTAGGTTACTCGTATTATTCGTGTAAACAAGAAACATCACGATGTCATCTAAATCAAACCCGTGTGACATTAATCACATTTTCCAATCCAACTCCTGTGTTATGCTCCTGGCAAGTTGCAATGGTTTGGTCTCTGGTGAGATTGTTCCTTGCTGCGTAAGGATGCCTATCTGTATAATACCAGAGAGATGTTCTTTTGTTCAATTATACCTGCCTGTGGCATTTGGCTTCCAAATGATTATTATCTGAGGAAATAATATTATAATTAAAAATCAACTGAATCTGAATTTAACATTTCAATTCATGTAAAATTGTATCAAAAGATGAAATTAAACAGCTCAAGGCTATTTCAATCAACGACGTTACACAATAGTAGTCATTATTGCTTTTCTCATTTTACTCGATTCTTAAATTGAGAAATGAATTGTGTCTTTCCATTGGAATTGGAAGGATTCGATTTTGGAAGCACATTAAATGCCCGCAGGCAAGGTAGCTGCCAGAGAGTTTTGTCCTCTGTTTTGCTTTCTTTACTAAGCAACCCAACTGACAGCCTAGTAAAAAAAAAAACGCAATCGAACACGACTAAAGTGAGAAATTCTTGGAAGTATAACACGCTACACATTTGAAGATATTTAGGTTTAGATTTAGGTTTAGGTATGCGTATGGGTATGGGTATGCGTATGGATATGGTTATGGGTATGGGTATGGGTATGGGTATGGGTATGGGTATGGGTATGGGTATGGGTATGGGTATGGGTATGGGTATGGGTATGGGTATGGGTATGGGTATGGGTATGGGTATGGGTATGGGTATGGGTATGGGTATGGGTATGGGTATGGGTATGGGTATGGGTATGGGTATGGGTATGGGTATGGGTATGGGTATGGGTATGGGTATGGGTATGGGTATGGGTATGGGTATGGGTATGGGTATGGGTATGGGTATGGGTATGGGTATGGGTATGGGTATGGGTATGGGTATGGGTATGGGTATGGGTATGGGTATGAAAATCGGAAAATTCGGTTTATGATGGGTGTTTGAAGGTTAATAGCTTGGCAGATGTTTGTGAAAATTCTTTCAAGACTTTCCTCCGGGAAAAAGGGGATCCCTATCAAAACCGCGTCGGATGCGAGGTTGTTAGAGTGCAGTACTTCAATTTGTGCCTTCAACTCCAGCAGCTCAGTGCTATTTATGTGTTCTTCTGGTTTCAGTTGCACTAGCTCTCGTTGTAGTTGGTTTTTGATGCTAACAACTTCCGACTGCTAGTGGCTAAAATTGGTTGCACTTTCTTCACAAGCTGAAATCCGTTCTTTCAAGGTTTCCATTTCGACCTCAATAAGCATCAACTTCTCGCAAATATTTTTGTTGATGGTTTCAATTCGAGCCGATAGTTTTTCTTCAAGACTAAAAATTGATTTACGAGTTAACTCACCTTGTTGAGTGATTTTGAGATGAAGGCTGGAGAAACATTCTGACGTCATTGTTTTGAGCGATGGTGACGATGCTTCAGGTGGTTGTGTTGATGTCAATGTGTTAAGCAGCAATGGTGATTTCAGACTTTGTGATGCACAGGAAGGGGAGTCCGTCAGAGGTTTCCGTTGTTGCCTCTTTGTGGTTAGCCGTGTGTTTTTAATATATGACATGGTGTGACAGTGGTTATGAAAGAAAATATTCAACTAGATTTGTTGTTAGGCTCAAATTCAGAATCACGTTTATGGAACCATAGATTACACGTCTTACTTGTATGACAGCTGTAGCTGTTGTTGTTGTTGACAGCTGCTGCTGTTGTTTATGTTAATATGCATACTTTTTTCCAATCATAAGTGAAACGGGATGGTCTTTTGTACAGATATGTATGTGCCCATAGCTTTGGCTATAGCTTTGGCTGCCTACTCAAAGCCCTAAGTGTTGTATATTTTTTAAAACCGCTTTCAAAGCACCCTACTAGTTGTGTTTATTTTCCTAAGAATGAATCAAGACAATTCTGTATTCTTTTTCAAGCAGTATAAGGACTTTATTTGCTCAAAGTCGGGACATACTTCCATGTGATCTTTTTCAAAACTTATTAAATTCATTACTCAAAAGAAAAAGCATAAGGTTTGCATTAGCCGTTCAGCTTACGTAAATTAAACGGAACTTGATGCTTTTCTTGTTGGATTAAGAATAATCTTTTAATACCCACACTACATCTGAAAATGCTGGCACTGTGATGCAAAAGACTCTGACGCAACAAGCTGATGCAACAGGAACAAAAGAAGGAAAAAAGAAAACAATCAATGCACCAAACTGCTTCCTTCATTAAGTTTGAATTCTACTGAACTTTCATTCAACCAAATCATCGTATTGTAAAGGACGAGATTGTTGGAAGATGAAATTTCACCATCAACGAAGATAATGGTGATGCAATCGATGGAAAATCTAGTGTCTTTGATTGGAAATTTAAGTTCATTACAGTATCGTCAAAGGATTTGAGTAAGAAAAAAAAAAAAAGAAAATCAATTCGTCTCATCAGCAGTGAATTTTCGATAATTTCAATAAAAAATTGTAACGATTGGAATGAGCTAAGTAGAGCACAGGAGAGTGCAAACTTTGCACCTGGTTCTTGAATTTAAAGTGAAATCGATTTTTTCCTTCATCTTCGTAACTTTGCGCTCTGTAAGCCGATGCATAAGGTTTCGGAAATGGTATAGAAGTTCAAAAATCTTCTTTTGACCTAGTTCGAGTACTATAATTGTTCAAACCTTCAAAAGTGACGACCATGTTACTTTTAACTAAAGAGAATAGATTTTGAGGTACATTGTATAGGAGCACTACAGTTAGCAACTGAACACGATGTGAAGCGTCTCACTTTTTCTCAAAAAAAAAAAACTATAAAATGGCAGCCATTGCAACAATTTTAAAGTTAAAAAATCTTATATTTTTAATAAATATTCAATATTTACAGATAATAACCCTTTTTTATAAAAAAAAAACCTTATTCGATGCTATTAGCTATTAGAGTGAAATATCTCGGAGTAGTCTTAGAAAACAAGCTTTTGTCGTCTAAGCATGTCGAATCTAAAACTTCTAAGGCACTGTTAGTCTTCTGGCAATGGAAAGGAGCCTTTGTCAAGAAAGGGGTCCTTTGCATCTTTACGGCTACGACAAGACCAATCGTCTCCCATGCTGCGCTTGCCAGACTTCAAAGAACAATCTGCCTTGGCTGCATTGGGGAATTCCCCAGCACACCGGGTGCTGCTCTAGACGCACTGCTGAATCTTCCTCCCCTTGATACCTACATCATGGGGTGTACTCTCAAGACCATTTCTCGTTTAAAGAGATGTGGTCTCCGGAACAATTCGCACTGGAGCATTGATGAACTCGCAAGCAGCATATCTTTTGACTCCCTTCTACTGGATACGCCGTCTGTCAAGATGATCCCAAGGCTTAAACTGCGTCAAAAATACTGAGTCAACTTTCCTTCGGTTCAGGACTGGTTCACTATAGAATCTGAGCCTGGAAAGAACTATTATCGAATCTTCACAGATGGTCCCAAGACCAGTTACGATACGAACAATGGCTGGATGGAGAGAAGTATCAAGCCCTTGAAAAGCGACTTAAGTTAATCGACCTGGATACAAATAAGTCAACAGTTGGATGCCTGGAACGCTGTGACATGAAGAGCGGATCAACATTAACGCTCTGGCTCGAAGAGTATTTTGAAAAACAATACAAGGAGATCGCGAAAAGGAAATTTCTTATCTAAGATGGCACATACAAGTGGAAGACGACCTCAACTGGTTTAGAGTGGAGAGAGCTCGTCCGAAATCGAAATTGCTAGTGTCAGATGTTGTTTGAGGCCCCGAATCACTCCGAACTGTAATGCAATAAGTTTTACTATACCGTTGTCAGGTGTTTATCTGAGGGCTAAATGACGCATTGAACGACTTACTACTTGATTCGTTTAACAACTCATTGAGTGAATCATCGAACAATTTATTGAGTGTTTAATAGGATGCTTCGTGGAGCGATTTACTTAATAACACAATCAATGACTCATTGTGAATGAATGACGGATTGAATGACTGATTGAATGACTCCTTGCATGTCTTCTCATAAATTTAATAATTTTTTGAATGACTTCTTGAATGCGTCACTTATTAACTCATCCATTGATACATTGAATAACTCAACTGGTTACTGATTGAATAATTTAGCTAATGTAAGCTCCCTATCAAAATAAGACTCTGAATTCATCTTTGCTAAGCTTAACAAATCCAATAAGCAAAATCAAAACGAAATCACTTTTTCAATGAATTGCTCATTGAATGACAAATACCGTCAAACTATTTTTGAAGCTATCGTACGTTTTGACAGCTGAGGAGAATTTTCATTCACAGAAACGATTTTATTTCTTCCCAGACCAGTTCACAGTTGCTAGTGCCTTCTCGGGGTAGTGTCGTTTTCGATATTCGTCAAGAAAGTGGAAATTGTTCCAACAGGCCTTGTTATCAATAATAAAAGGTTTCATTCTAATCGCTACGGCTTTCAGAGATCGGAGTTAAATCAGAGATATCAGATATCATCGCACCACATGTTCGCAATCATCATAAACTGAAATCATACCGCTAGTTCCTTCATATTTTATTTACCAATATTCCAAAACTTCGATGTGAAAGGATCCAACACGCATCAAATCGTGTACCACATGAAAACCAAACGAATCCAATTTAAATCTGCCGTCTAAAGCAGGATACGTCAAAAACGACGAAAATAAATAAATAAATTCCCCCACACGACCACGATATTGGTTTGATAAAATATTTTTTTAGTTATTTATCAACACTTCTGACGAAACATCATCCAATCAGTACCGCAGACAGTCATAAAAAATACTGTAAATATACCACTCTTGTGGGAAAACAAGTACAGTGGTGGTCCAGTATAACGAACGATATAATGTCCAGAGTCAATTCGTTATATCGAAAATTCGTTATATCGAAACCTTTTTGTCATACAAATCTTTAAATAAATAAAACGTGCAATTGTGTGTATGTATCTTCCAATATTATCACGAACATAGACATGTAAGTAGACACATTAATACACTTACAGTCATTTTTTTTTTTCATTTTCTGAAATTCGTTATTTGTTCGTTATATAGAGTACGCAATTTCCATTTTGTTTGAAATTCGTTATTTTGTTCGTTATATAGAATACCTAATGGACTTGAAAAAAGTGTTCGTAATATCGATCATTCGTTATATCGGCATTCGTTATACTGGACCTCCACTGTATATCTATGCAGAAAATGACATTTGCCGTCACAACGTTTTGCACTTGTGCAGAGAGGGAGAGGAACTAAATTACGAGCGCAATAAAATATAGGAAGAAGAAAGAACTTCAAACACCATTATGTGTTTCTGGCAACACCAATGCATTTTTACTTTGCTTTTTTTTTTTTGAATTCGACCCACTGCACAGGATGTGAACTGAGTTTTGTATTTTGAATAATTTACACTTTGAAATATAGTGGTTAACCCAATCAAATTATTTTTCCGGGAACTCTGCGATTGGCATATTTGAAAACTGTGTTTCACTTATTTCACGAAGTTCTGTTTGGAATTGAAAGTTGTCACACTGCCAAGTTCGAAAACCTCATTTTCGTCAGAATTCATCTGATTTCGTGATTAGTTTCTGCGTTTTCATTCTATAAGAACCACAAATCCTTGGTAACCATGAATTCCAAACTTTCTCCATCAACCTTTACCATCGGATATAGTTTCCTTCTATCCACCGGGACGACAGCTCATGACTGACCCAATCTCTGAGCTGTTGAATAATCCAGTTTCCCCTTAGGGTAAAACTTTCAATTGTCTTTCTTTCACTTTGGAAGACAATGGATGGAAAACGCCACAAGCCGACTAATTGCTTAATTGAATTTCTATGTCCACCTCTGGTGGATCCGCCGTTTCAAGTGTCCCTGAAGGTAAATGAGTGCGGGTTGAATGTTATGTAAGACAACAATGGATCTCCAATTAAATTCAAGTAGGAGGCAAAAGAGAACTACGAGTAGCTAAATGGAATGGAATTGTGGGAAATGAGAATTGTGTATATACCACCACAAGGTAACGCATTGACTTAATCCCTCTACTGACTGTTGAATATTGGGCAAAATTTAGTTCTTCTAAATGTGTACGATAACTGTTTCCATCCAATTAAGAGAACTTAAACCGAGACTGCGGAAAGAATATTCTTGGGCAAGTAGTAGTGCAAGTCACGTGCGTTTTCGGTAAATTAATTTAAGACCGTTAATACCATGGCAGGGAGTACCCGCAGTGCATTTTCTACCTTTGGCTGCCTTGGATTGTTCATTAACGAGATCATCAATTATGAAGTCACAATTGATGAAGGTGGCTCCGGCTGAAATGATGCTACTTACAGTGTAAGTAAATACACTGGATCTTTATTGCATGGTGTTGATTGCAATTTTAATGAGGCAGAGCTGCAGAATTGTAGCCAGTTGATTAATTCTTCGAATATTTACGAGAGTTTGACCGTCGGATTGGATGTGCATGATAAAAGTTGCAATTTGAATTATGAGAAAGTACAGTTAAGAAAATTCAGTTCGTTGATTCAATGATAGGTCGGAGAACTTTAAGGCTTTGCAACACGTTCAGTTCACTCTCAAGCCACTTTGACTAAAAAATTTCCAAAAATCAATCAAACTTGGTATTTTTTTTTTTATTGGATAATTTAGAATTAATTAGAATAATTATTTAGAATTATTACAAAACATTTTTAAAAGAATAAAGAAAAAATTTTATTAGAAAAATGTATGTTGAAGATCGAAATGATCATACCTCAACTCCATGTTGCGTTTCGCCCAGGCACGGCAATTGGGCTCATCATTTAGATGATTGCCGTACCCTTCTAAGACGCAATTTTAGTTCGGAATACACCGACACTTATAAAATTCAAGACTTCGTTTGATGGATGTTGGATGGTCGGATGTACTTTGGTTTCAGACTTGTCAGATTTGTCGTCCAACATTAAGTCATATATTCCTCCGCTCCGTCCAACTTCAAATTTTTCAAAAATATTTGAAAACCATCAAACAAGTTGAACAAGCGGTCGTTTGAGGGTTCACATTATCCAACAATGGTCGTTCAAGCCGAAGTCTGACCAACTAATTGTGCAGTGTGAACTCCGCTATACGCTTCGTAACCATAATCTTATTGCACGGAGATAGATCAACTCAATTTTGAGTCAGAGCTATTAGGAAGGAGGGTTGCCGACGTCGTTGGTATGCGTGAAAACACTCTTGTTTCTCTCATACATTTGCAGTTGCACGATGCACATATGTATTTTAAATACTGCTGGCCTTGTCGTAATAAGTAACCGTTAAACTGCATAAGAGTCGAAACAATTAACAGCCAGCATCGAACGATGTCCATTTAAAAGATTTATGTTTTTGTATAGTTGCTTCGATCAGGACATGAAAGAAGAAAGACGGGGTTAATTATTTAAAGACAGTATTTGAGTTGAAATAAGTAGCGCAGTTAAAAAGGCGGATGACATTTTTTGTGTCCAGGAAAACAATCAGCAAACAAATGCCTGCAAGACGTATTCTACTTTTGAACAGTTCAAAGTATTAACTGATTTAGAATTATCTTTGGAGAAGAGATACTTCGCAGAGTGTTGATCTTTTCTTAATCTGGTAGCCGTTTCTCTTAAATTGGTGATGCAATGAAAGGTATAGAATTCGGTCGGTCGGAAAGTTTAAAATCTGCTTTGTTCTGCTTATAAGGATATAATAGAAACGCTCTAGAGAAGAGTTCGCCGAAGTTAATTTACGATATGGAGATATAGCTTGATGACGACAAAACTCTGCAAAGATGCATCATTATTATCATGGTCTAATGAAAAAAACCATGCCCTCGATGACGATGGAATCGCTGAAGAGTTGGTCACTCATGTCGCAAACTCCTGTAGTCACATCAGTGTCTTAAAAAGCTAAAGTATTCAAAAACCGCACAAGGTTTGTGCGTGTTAAGAATATTCGTGAAAAAGCAGCTGTAATGGAACTAGTAATTATTTTTATTTAAAAAAAAAAAATTTTTATATAAAAAAAAATAGATATAAAAAGTTTAAAAAATAATGAGAATATTTCATTTTTGATTTAATTGACACTTTCTTTTGGGATGTTTTAACACGGAGTAGGGATGGACATTAGGATTTTTGTCAAAAACAAAGACTTTAGTGGTATTTAAAATGATGAAGACTATACGTCGTCACTGTGTAATACACTCAGCCACTCAAGTCAAAACTTTGCGCTCAGTAATCAAATTGTGATGTGGCTCTCATCAAGTCACACCGTTGAGACTTGTGACTATTGGGCAAAATCGGGCTAATATTTATATCTGAGTTGATGTCTTGGTTTTCGTTTCTTGTTAAATAAAAACAAGGACCAAACAGATGACAGCGATGTTGGACTTATGACTGATTCCATTGTCTCTCCTCTTAAAATGGGCATAATTTATGAATTTTTTGTGACTCAACAATAAGATCAATCGAAAATCTGTGAAAAAAGTTTTATAATTTAGGATTTAATATACAAATACAAATTTTTTCTTGTCAATTAAATTCAAAATGGCGGCTGTCCAGCATTTCTTCGCAGGCGCCTAATTTTTTAGACCTCCATGGCCGAAGATGTTACCTAATTACTTTTGGTCCTGGAACAAAATCCCGAAAGTTTTTAGTTTCTATATAACACAGCGTACGTCTCACGTTGGATTTTTTCGATATTTTGTTTTTTCGTGAAATGGTGCACTTTTGAACAAAATATTAAAATTTTAACAATAAAAAAACGACAAAATTGTTGATTAAAAAAAACTATTCAATATAAAAAAATTCCTATGTACGTCTCCGGAGAATGGTATTTCAAATGTACTGTCGAAATTTCGTATAGATCGGTGATGATTTGCTCGAGTTATGTCTTCGGCCAGTTCAAAAAAAGTTATTTCGAGAAAAATCCGTTTAAAGCTTTAAGTACCTACTATAAAATCATATGGCATACCTGACGGGCGCTGCCGCAGAATGACAAGTTTGGGCACTTAGACATTTTTGCCGGCATCCATCCTTTGGTATGTTATTTTTAAGACCCTAAAGTACCTTTCAAGACAAAAAAAAAAAATTTCGGTTTTTTTCAAAATTCTAAGCCTGCTTCCTCCCTTAAACGTTAAACTGGCTAAAATATTGGAAGTAGTGCGCTCAGCACAAAAGTTTTTAGTAGTTTCGAGTTATTGTATAGTGGACGCAGGACGCAGCTTAATGTTTTCTATCATCTTCCATCGCCGACCTTATTTTATAAATTTGTGTGTTTGTTTCTTCATCGTGACGCATTTTCGTTTCATCGGGTTTTAAATCACAGCGGTTCTGAAGATGTCTCTTTAAAAAAATGGGTTTATTGGAATCTAGTTATTGAAGTGAATTTTAACACTTCTCAAACCAATTGGCTTTGGATCCATAGCCATATGTTTATGTTGGCTGGAAGCCGCTACTAGAATTCTTGTTAAAATTCTTTTCGTTTACCCCAACTACTTCTGTCGTTGATGATTTTGAAAAGATTTTGAAGGTTAATGGCTATTTTCAAATAATCTTGCACTTTCATGTTTGTTATGAGCATAGTTCTACTGTCTACGAGTGCGTTTCATATTTGGCTTCTTCACAAAGAAGAAGTTTTGTGATTTTTTGTAGAGCCCAACATCGGCGTCTGATTTCCTCGTCGACAACTTACTGCTTACTACTTATTTCTAATCATTTAGGAGTCTAACAATTTGCCTTTGGTGGTACCCGTGGCGTGATGGTTAGCATGTCTACCTGCTAACCCAGAGGTTCGAGGTTTGAATCCCAGCAGAGGAAAAAATGTTTTTCCACGGGTATCGCTTTTCGCGAGGAATTGGCAAGTCTTTCGTTAATAAATTCATCGCCATGAATAGCGCTTTCTCAATTAGCCGTTCGGAACCGGCAGAAAATTGTAGGTCCCCTCCATTCCCTCACAAGGCATGGTTGTGAGAAATGCGCTAGGCCCAGGTTCTCCTCGCTTTGTTGCGCCACCCTTTTTTTATTTGTAACCATTTGCCTTTCCGTAAGAAAGCCAAGCTCAAGAAAATCTCTTGTTTCTCGGATCATCGGATATTTTCTCAAAAAATGAAATGTCCCTTTCTTTTTTACCAGATTACAGATTGGCAAGCCATCTCGGTGGGTATAGACCCCACATTCAGTTATGTTTCAGATGATTGTAGATAGTACCCCAAATGCCGGGGGGCAGACGTATTCATTTCATTTAGTTTGAATTCGGGTCGGCACTCGGTAAATCAGAACGTCAATCGGGACGTCGAACTAGTTCGGTATTGCCGAGGAATGGTGTAAACTCACCCTCGGACGTTTGAATGTTTATCACAGGTATCGCCTTTCACCAGTAATTGGCAACTTCTCACGCACTGCCATGAAAATATCTTTCTTGCTTTGCCCTTTGGAATCAGCATGAAATTTTTGCTCTTGGGAAAGCGTTAGCTTTCCATAGCCTTGTTGCGCCACTTTTTTTTATTATTATGCTGCCAAAATGATATTTTAGCTATTGTAAAATTTGCAAACTCAATGCTGAAAGTGAGTAAATGTCACGAATCATTTCGGCCTTACTCCACTGATAAACTCTACGTTTGTCTGGTTCATTTGACGAGCAAAACATCCCTCTCTTTTTTTCCTTCTTCTTCATGAAGTCACATTCTGAAACATCAGGTGCTTTTCCAACTATCGGAAAAGACTAGAAAACAACCATGGTTATTCAAAAATAGGTTTATTCCTTAACCAGTTTTAGTGGGTGGGTTGAAAGACTTCCTCTAATTGGTTTCTTGCACATGTACCTTCTGAGCTCATTATTTATTTAAGGATACTATCCAAATTGAAACACTATAATAAAACAACGAGTTCATAGTCTCTCCTTCACCTCTCATTCGCTTTAAGTGTGTCCATCCTATAAACCGTTCACCAAAACTACGTCCTTATCAATTCTTTTAATCCAAATTATAGCATGACCTTTTCTGACATCTTCTTAAAATATATTATTCAATTAAATGTTGCCCCCACATATTATTCTACACCAACCTAGCTTATTACTCATAAGTAATTTTACGATATTTCCCAAGTAATGATTCATGAACATTTACCGCAGTTCGGCCAACCGAAGCCTTTTTGTCTTTATATATCTCAATTTTACCTCTACCGATGTCGGCATATATTCTGCATGATTAACTACCCTCCCAACACAAACTGTCTATTCAAGCTTCTCCCTCTTCATAGTTTGGTAATAATTTTCATCCCAAAAGTCTTGAATCCAATGGAACTTGAGAAGCCATTTTCTTTCTCCCTTGTTGCTGCTAAATACAACTTCAAATGCTTACAAAAGTTGTTCGGACCATTTCTATGCCCATACACACTATAAGTTTGAACGTTGAGTCTAATTAATACATTTGACTTAGCTGTGTGTGTGTGCGTAGGTGGTCGTTTGTACTACATTTGATATTTATGTAAGTGTTGCACAATACCCTGCCTGTTAGATCAGCGTGGCAGTTGTAATTATGTATTTATGTTTGTTGGAGAATATAATCCTCGATTACAATATTTAGTAGTCAATGGCAAAGTTATACACGTGATATTATATTCAATGTGCCCAATCGGATCTTAAGAAAGAATTAATTATAATCTCAGTCTTTTTGACTTCTACAGACGGAACATGAGCAAAAGTTCCCACCACACCCTGATGAAGACTGAGAAAGTCAATTGGAATTGAACGCCATAGTGAGGAGTTAGGAATTAATTGGCGTTCTTATTTCCATTTCCGTTCGATATATCAGATGTGATTTTATGTTCGCTTTCTTCCGGCAATGAACCTGAGAAATTATTGGGATGGTAAAAACTGCCAAAAAACTTGTAGAAAAAATTCTCTTAGGTTTGATAAGTTGATAGGTCTTGCTTACAGCCCAAAGCAAATTAAAAACAGTTCTGTTGCCTAGAAAAAGGGCTTTTAATCATTGCAGTGGTATACATTGAGGTTGGGTTGGGCTGGGCTGGGTTGGGTTGGGTTGGGTTGGGTTGGGCTGGGTTGGGCTGGGTTGGGCTGGGTTGGGTTAGGTTGCGTTGGGTTGCGAGCAAACCGGCGTTTTGTCAAGTGAGCTCCCCGATCGAAAATTGTTGATAATTGATGTAGATGTTTATCTGAAACATCAAAGTTCTTGTTACTTTGGCCAAGTTTTTTTGACAGGTGCGTTTGAGGACCTGGATCGTTGAAAACGATTGTGACATTATTTACTTTGCCCCTTTTTCTTCCACTTAACCGGTTTTGGATCACCCAGCTTAACTGGACGATTTTTGACATTTGCCCACATAGATAAACTAATTTCTAAAGAAAGAATACAATAACAAAGAATTGGTTATTGTTAAAAGTTTTTGTGTTGAATTGAAAGTCGAAAAAAGACATGGAAGGATCACAGAAAATCCAATGACCAAAACTTTTTTTTTTACCTTTTCTAAAGGTTTTGTTAGGTTCTTAGTATTTGTTGTGAGCTGGCAGGCCTTAAGTATTACGCAAAATTAAACGATTCGATTGTCTATTTTATTTGCCATCAAAATTCTCTAGGTGGGTGTGAGGTCAATACTGACATTCCCTTCGCAAATTACATTTAACTTTGATGATTTCTCTTCAAATACACAACCGCTTTGCTTTCATTAAGTGCAACTACAAGTAAAAAAATGGGCACGACTGGGTCGCACGAACTTGCCATTGTGTTCTAAATAAGATATCAAAATCTAAAGGCTGAGTTAAAAGTTTTGGTGTTAGCTCTTCATAATATATTTTGTGGCACAGGGTTGCCAACTACACATTAATTATGGAAATTGAATTAAATCACGCAAAATAATGAAAAAATTAAATTAAATATTCCAAAGGATTCAAGCAAAAATCTAAAAACGCCATTCTTTTGCAATCGTCAATACACATGAATGATGAAAATTTAATCAAAATCGTTGCAGCAGTTTTTCCAAAAAACGGTTTTTTATTTTTCACTTTTTTTTAAAAACTGTTTTTTAAAAGTCGAGTATGCAAAGTTCTAGATCTAAACAGGAGTTATTTTCATAAAAAATTTTAAAAAAATCGAAGTTATGGTTTCGAAGTTACTTTCAAAAATCAAAATTTTTTAAAAAAATTTATAAAAATTTCCACTAATTTTTTTTCAATATTGATATGTTGCAGTCTTTATTTAACAGCTTACGACTTCTTAAATCCAAAATTTCGTCAAGATCGTGTCAGCCATTAACGAGAAAGTCGGTTTTAAAAAAAACGGTACTATGGGAGGTAGCGTTTTTAGGCCTTTTCCAAAAACTGTTTTTACATCATAAGAAAAACAATCCTAAATTAATCCCTCACTAAAATTTTATCGAAATCGTTGGAGCCGTTTTCGAGATAAATAAGTATTATCATATCGGTTGTATGGCAGGTACCGTTTTTTTTAAGACCTAGAGACCCAATTCCAAAAACCCCTCTGTAGGATGCTCCACAGACCCCAACTGCAAATTTTGAAAAAAATCGGTCCCTTGGTTCAGGCTGTAGATCCATATACAGAGAGACAGACAGACACACACACAGACAGACAGACAGACAGAATTGCAGGACCCACTTTTTTCGTATTCTCTATCATCGTAATGTCATGTTTAATTGTTATCTCAAAATTTTTTTTCTGCACGATTGCAAGACTTGCCTTATAGTACCTATAATCGCAAGTAAAAAGGACTTATGTAAGTATACCAAAACTGAAATCCTGAAACCCTCCATGCCACCATTTGAGACATAATACTCTGGAGATTTCTTTGCAATAAAACTTTTACTCTGCTTTCTATGTGTCAGGAAAGAACTTTAAAAAACTATTTCACTTTCCACTTTACCTTGGCCCACCATTTGTTGAAAGCCTTAATCTCAACTAGAAACAAGGGCAGAAAAGAAGAAAAGCCTTTTACAAAAAATTTCTAAATATCGCGTTTCTTCGTGTCTATTGTGTATTAGATAAGCGCATGCACTTAGCCACACAATGTGCCGCACTTATCTTCCATTTTAAATCACTTTGCTCGTCCCTTAATTTCATCATTCGCCCTCAACTTTAACTTTTGACTTTCTGTAATGCTCAGCACATTGTAGTTTCACTCTGGTTTTTATTTAGCATTCACTTTTCTTTGGCTTAGGTGCCTTACGGGATGATTTATGGACACGAATGCTAGAGAAGGAATAAAATATGTATAAACGTTAATACTGCTTATCGCTGAGTATTGAGAACAAGTCAATAAAAGTTTTTCGTAATTCCTGAAAGTTTTCTTTTTTTTTTTGTTAATATAATCCTTATGTAGTGGATGGCCATTGGCCACTTCAATGAAACAATATCGCACGTCACTCAATTTGGCAACGCGGAATTAATAATGAAATCCAATTAGGCCTTCTGGTAATCGAAAGTTATTATTGGGGAAAAAAAGGATAAGTGATTTGCCTTTCGTGTCTCTCTTTCTCTTTTTTTGTACCTTGTTCTTGTGTATAAATGTTTTGTGTGTGGCTTGTGTCTGTGTCGATGAAAGTCAATTTGTCTTGTTAAAAGATTTGTGGGTCTTGAAACGGAAAACATGATTAACGTGTTATAAATTGGAAGGGTCTTATACTTAGCAAAAGCAAAAATATAACTTTTCTAGGCGCTTAATTAGGAGAACTAATTGGACAGCAAAGCCGTTCAACTGGGATACATTCCAGATGGGTGAGCCTAAGATTTGAATTAATTTCTTTTTGGGTTTTGTTTGAAATTTTTATTTTGGGAGATTTGCGGAAATGTGAAAGTTTTTAAATGTTTTTGTGTGCAGGGGCTGTAATGAGTTCAAAGAAAATTGCTTTTGTCAAACGCGTGTTATGAGACAAGTAAAGAAAGATTTGAAAGTTTTTAATTGATTTCAATTTGGACAGTAAGATGAATTAATTTCGTCAACGCTCTTCACGGGCGGAAGTGCCACAGGGAGTGGTTATTTGTAGTAAAAATAAATAAATAAACAAAGTGGCACAACAGAACGAGGAGTTCCAGGGTATAGCGCATTTCTGAACAAAATGCCTTGTAAAGGAATGGAGGAGACATACAACTTTCAGGCGGTTCCGAACGGCTGATTGAGAAAGCACTTTTTATGGCAAGGAATTGCCAATGCCTCGCTAAAGGCGGTACCCGTGGAAAAACATTTTTGCCTCTGTTGGGATTCGAACTATGAACCTCTGGGCTAGAACAGTATAAAAAGGTAAATTTTTGCATTACCATGGTGTACAAGTGGCACAATTTATTCAAACAAGGAAGGGAATCACTTGAAGACGACCCGAGGCCGGGCAGAAGCATCGAGGTGACCACGCCAGAACTTATCCAAAAAGTCGAAAAAATTGTACTCGAGGATGCTTGACTAAAGAAGAAACAACTCGCAGAAATGGTTGGAGTATCCGATACAACCATTTTTAAAATCCTGCATGATCATCTTGGCATGTCTAAGATGGGTGCCGAGAATGCTAATGACGCCGCAAAAACAACAACGCGTAGAGTGTTCACGTGCATTTTTGGACCTCTGCAATGAAAACAAGGATCGTGTATTGAGCCGAATTGTTACTGGAGACAAAATTTGGGTTCATCATTATGAGCCTGAAAATGAAAAAAGAGCTTCGGGGTACGATATTTACCAATGATGATGAAGTCAAAGAGACAGTTTCGGCGTATTTTGACGATGAAGACAAATCATTTTTTTTTATGAGGGTATAAATAAATTAATTGAAAGATCTGAAAAATGTATCCATCTTGCAGTTGAATATATTAAAAAGGAAAAATAATTTGGTTTTTTTTCTGATTTTGGTAATTACCGACTGCTAGGTCACATTATTAAAAAAAACTAACATTGTTAGTTTTTCACAAAAACTCGTTGCAAAAACCACTGACAGTTGCAAAAATCACCATGAGTTAAACCGAACTACGAATGGTAGAAGCAAATCTCAAAAGTGTTTCGAATAATGGAGAAGGCTTTGAGGAAAGTCATAGGGACTTTATCACTAAAATGCGTTCGTTAATGTTTTTAACGAATGAGAAAGGATTACGGAACAGAGCGGAGAGCCATGGGACCCAGTTCAATTTCTGAACCATTACTCAGGAACCTTCGGACGACTTGTCAATTCCTTGAATAAAACGATACAAGTAGAAAAATAAACTACATGTTTCTATGACTCCAACTGCCGCTTACTTACAAGTTGCCAAACAAAGTAAAACTTAGCTGAACATGTGGCTATCAAAAGTCTTATTGAAAAGCATTAAACCAACTTGCATCGCACTTAACCGGGCGTTTTGAAGCTTAAGGAGCATCAGTACCACAAGGTCTACACTTTTTAAACTTGGTGTAGTGTAATACGATAGGGCTTACAGAAAAATATCCTTTTTTTATTTAAGCTTTTTTTATTTTTTTGGGTTTTGGGTTTTCTCAGTGCAGTGCTAAGTTTGTTCCTTAGATATAGTGTAATGAGGAAGTCAAGTCTTAGTTCATTAACTGTAGACAAACCAATAAAGCATCGAGCTCACATTTTTCGCTCTAGTGGAGGCCAAGCTACATACTCTTAGGTTTCCTGGTTGAGCCCTGGGTTTGCTCTGAAACTGCTTCATTGGGTTTTCGGGACTTGAGTATTTCCTCAACTCTTTTTAATGAAGATTTTGTAGCTTAGGATATTTTGAGAACCAATAAGACTAAATCTTATATGTAACTCGTGTAGAGCTTTTTTAAAGCTAATAGGCAGACTCCTTCATTTAGGTATTTGACTTAAATGTTTTTTTTTTTCGTTTTCATTTTAATAGATTCAATCATTTATGCTACTCAAAAGGAGCCATCTGTCATATGGTCTTATTTTTACCATTTATCGTTTACCAGTGTGGTACCCGTGGCGTTATGGTTAGCAAGTCTGTTGTTAACCCAGAGGTTCTTCGTTCGAATCACAACAGAGGCAAAAATATCGTAAATAGCAAATTCAGTGACATTAAAAGCGCTTTGTTGATTAGCCGTTCGGATTCGGCAGTAAATTGTTGGTACCCTCCATTCCCTAACAAGGCTTGGTTGTGATAAATGCGTTAGGCCCTGGAGGTCCTCGCTCTGTTGCGCCACTCTATTTATTTATTTATCGTGGACCAGTAGCTTAATTCTTATTAAAGCGAACTTAAGGACAGTATAGGATTATATTACAGGGTCTTCTAATAAGAGGTTTTATTTTGCGGATGTACGCAGTCTCAAAAGATAGTGTTGAGAGAGTTTAAAACACAAAATTTTGGTAACGAATTCTGTTGCCTTTTCGAGGAAAAGAACCATCATGAAACTTTTCACGCAAAATAGCGATGTTGTCTTTGCTTGAGTGACTCGTAACGCATGCCGTCTTGTTGGAAATCAATGTCGTCCACATTCATATACAACTCTTATTTCGGACAATATCTATTTCGGATAAAAAAATCATTCACCGTCGCTCGATGTTGCTCGATGTTGTCAACTAACTATTGCTCTTTCAGCTACCCAAATCTGAAAACGTGTCTAATCATTCAAGATGATTTTGAAGATGCGACGTTATTGATTGGCGGTAGGCATTGAGTTTTTCTTGTGCTAAGGGAACCTTAGGTGATTGACGAGAAACATATACACACTGGTCTCTTCTCATTACGACGGACAACAACATATTCTTGAGCAACGTGTTCTTCACATGTTCACCAATTCCTGCTTGTTGTTCCTGCTTCGAAACTGCCGCGCCGGCCGAGGAGGTGCCTCACGACAACTCAAAAATATTGGTTAGGTTAGGTTAAAATAGCTGTCAGGAAAACAACTGACACACTGAGACCAGTACTAGGTCCATTGTGATACCATAAGAATTAAGCGAGGAAGAAATAATGTGAATATTGAACTGTTCAGCCATCTCCTTAAGAGACAGGCGACAGTTAAGGGCGGTTACTGAGTTCGTGGAAACGGCGCCGAGTGATTTGAGGGCTGCTTGACTGTCTGAGAAAATCCGGATAATCGCTGAGGATATCACGTTTTCTTTTAGCCATGATAGGACCTCTTTGATCGCCAGAATTTCCGCTTGGAACACGCTACAATGGTTAGGGAGGCGGAATGAGAGACCCACGTTTAGTCGTTTTGAGTACACCCCGCAGCCAACCCCTTCCTCGGTTTTTGACCCATCTGTATAGAAATGAATTGAATCATCTCGCAAAAATTCTTCGTCCTCGCAGGTCGTTCTCGTAGGGATTGAGACATGGAACTTATTATCAAAAACCAGTTGGGGGATGGTGTAGTCAGAGTGGCAAGGGATTGATCTGAATAGATTCAGAATTGTATGGCATGACCGATGTTGTTATCGGTCCATTGGGAGAAAGCTCTGAAGCGAATGGCTGAACTTGCGGCCATTTGTTTGCTGAAGATATCTAGTGGTATGAGATTAAGGAGTATTTTAAAAACATTGGAATTTTGCGAGTTTTGATCTGGAAGTTTCTAGCATTTCTGTAGGAACTACAAATAATACCAATGCATTAAACGTTTATTATTACAAAGGCGTACTTTTTATTTGTACCAACTGTAGAAAAAGCGTACCAATCAAAATGCTTTACAACAGAATGAACTTTGGAATGCGGTGTTGGTACCGAAAAATTCTGCTGCTTCAATGAGCAGCAAAAGAAGCAGATGATTTTTATCTGCACCACCTATCTACCCTTGTCGGTTTCACCTGGCAGTTTTTCCAAACATGGCATACCTAGATTCGGTATCAGGCCAATAAATTGGATACTCTTAACCCAGTTGAAATGGTCAAATGTTCTACTAATTCAAGGAATGGCTTCTTAGAATGAACAAAAGACTCTTCAACGTGAGACTTGGGTATCACCACTGCACATGGTTACATAAATCCTTCGAAATGTGTTGAATGAGCTTATGATCACATTCAGCACCAAATGGGGTTCTGTTGGCCTGCTTACTCTAAACCTCCCTTAGTGTGTGAGGAGACCTTATATTAACAACGCTAAGCATACTGCAACGCACATAACTAGCAATTCTCATTCAAATTTCTCGTTGATTTTTTTTAGCTGTAAAAATGAAGTGAATTGATTCAAATCAACGTTTTATAGACAGGATTGAGTAGTTTTCGAATTAAATTTACAAATCATTACAAAAACATACCAAGATTAAAAGATACTTGTATTGGCACATCGAGACGTCTCTATTTTCGCCACTGTCTCTTGTTATACGAGTACAATTTACACCAACCCGAATTTTGAAGTTGCCTTCCATTCGGTTTCAACTTTCTTTCTAAAAGAAGAAAATATTTGATCAGCAACCATTAATGGTTTGCCCTTTGCCAGAGACAAATACTTTCCCTAATGTCCAATGTTAAACCTCGTTAAATTTGCCCAACCAAAAAAAAAGTTCCAGCGAAAAAAAAATCTTCAAAAAGTCACTCAGAAAGTGGATAGAGTAAAGTATTTCTTTTAAGGACACAAAAAAAAAGGGTAAAGTCCTTACAAACAAAATTATTCTTAGTTCGTAGGAAGCTCTCGATAAAAAGATAAAAGGTTACCAAAACAAAACAAAAGCAAAAGAATGCAAAGTATGGTTAGAGGTGTTTTATGGAGGGCTTTTTAAAACCCTTGACCTTTTCACTAGCTTTGAGTTAGAGGGGATTTGGTATTTCATAATCCGACGTGTGTAATTTCCCACAATGCGTATTAAGGACCCTTTCGTGAACATTTGCTTTGTAGCATTCGAAGCAAAACAGATAACCCTTCCGAAGAAATCTCTCGAGATCCTTGCCAAATGGATTTAGGATTTAACTTTTCAACGAGTGCAGGATACCCAACATACCAGGTCGAATAAATAGACGATAAAAATATTATTAAAAATACATTCTTTTGTTGCTTAGTCCGAACCGGCAACTCGGATTAACGTTATAACATATTAGAAGGGCTTATGCATTTCTTTCGATTGGGAAATTTCGTGGAAAAAACAATTGTTGTTTGTGTTGGCTGATTGTTTTTCGTCTTTGTATGAAAACAACTATGAGATCGGATTTCTCCTTCATCGGAAATAACAATGGCTGGACGGTGAATTTATTGCTTTCGACTCTTCCACTCCCACAAAAATCAGTTTTAGTTGAATAAAATATAAATTGGGATTTGTAGCTTTCGTGCGAGTTCGGTTCGTTGTCTCTCTGTTTTTATTGTTGTTTGCCTTTGTGAACTATATATGCTATGGAAAAGTAATTTGGGATATAAGGTGAATTTGGATTTTATGGAAAGCCACAAAAATTGATATCCTAAATAGCGAAGTGGAACTAAGACGGAACTCAAAGGTTGGGAGGATTCATCCAAAAGAGCAAAAGCAGTTCTAGTTGGATTTGGATTTGCGTTGCGTGAGGAGGGTTTGATTTAGTATCTTCGTATAAGCCCATCGATTTGAAGATATTTTTATGATCAACTTATATCGTTGAAGATGGTATCAGAGAATGCTCAACATACCAAAGAGCTTTAAATTTTTTCCCAACATTTTTTGAGTACCTACTTGCTCATGCGTGCTTGTTTTAAATTGAAAAATATCCCTTATCTTTCCTTACAATCACTGTGTTGTGTGGTTGCCTTTAACACTATGCAAACTTAAAAAGAAAGAGTTGTACTGGACTTATGAAATCAGAAGAAATCATACTGATGAAATATAAATAAAATTGCTTTCCAATCGTCGAGTCGGTAGGATGCAATAATTGTAATATTTTATTCCTTACATCACACTTTTGTTATAATTCGTATTTATAATATTTAAGGACCCCAAGCAACGCTTTCTTAAAGATTTCGTGAAAAGTCCTAAGAAGAGGAGGTAAAAAGTAAGAGTGAGTAATGTGTGCGAGAGAGGGAAATAAATAGTAATAACTATTCTCATAGTATAAGTTAAAAGAAACTCTATCAATTTCAAACATATGCGATTTGATTGCATTTTGATTGAAATAAGAAATGTTGTGACACAGCAGAGATTAAGGAGTCTATACCTTGTGAGAAAAGCAGGGGACCTTTAAATGCTTACTGATTCCAAATGGAGGACTTGCGATTTCTCGAGAAACGGGTATAGTCCCTTGAAAAAACAATTGAATTTTTTTGTGGATACAAATATCGAAAATCCACGCGACAGACAACTGTCTCACGACCTCTACGGTATGAGACTATAGCTTAAACCTAAAAGCATTGCGATAAATTGTTTCATTTCACTTTGCCGCTGTGTTTTAAGTTCGTGGAATTCATTTTTACTTTAGTTTTTGCTTTGGCAAAATAAAAAAAAACTTTTTTTTGATCTTACATTCAAACCTACGCAGGAACTCTTACGAAGACATTCATACTATGAAAAATATTCAGAAACTCGGTGACTTTTTTATTCAACCAAGGGCATCTTTATCGAAATATTTTATGTTGACTGCCGGGCTTTCTAGAGAAAACTCGTAAGACTCTGAAGTCACTGAAATATATCTGTGGAAAAGGTCTTAAGACGGTTTTGAAAAGAGTTTAAACGAATTGCATGTCAGGAGGTGTAAAATATATCTCGAAATGTCATTGGTTATATTGCTAAAAAAATAACTTTGATTGAACTAAGTCACAGACAACAAAACACAAAAATACTTCGCCGAGTGAATAATGAGCATATTAAGAGGTGATCAATTTCTTTCTAAGAACTCTTCAAGTGCTTTTGTATTGCCAAGGACCGCAATTGTTTTTTGTTTTTATCGAAACCTACAAAGTGTGAAAAATGTGAAACTGTCGCGTCACCTTACATAGAGTCTAAGGATCTCTTCTTTTCCTTTTTCCTTTTTGCGTCCTCGAAGTCGCAAGGGTCTGTTGTGTACTTGAGACTGTTGATCAGTTTATGTCTACTGGGTATCCTATCTGCGCTCAAATCGACAGCAAGTTTTCCAACTCTCCCGATGTGGTGTAGATCAACAACCAAACTCGAACTTGAGACAAATTTCCGGGCGACCATTCCATCCAGAACAGACAGGGATGACCAATCATTCTTGGAAAACGATGACGTCCATTTTTGAATCAACAGCTCAAAATGTATTGTCTTTTCAGACGAAATGAAATGAAATTCAAGATCTCGCTTCGTCTTCCAGGTCATTGTAGCGTGTTCCTAGAGGAGGTGATAGCAATTAGCGAAGCTTTGTCTTAGCTAAGAGAAAACATAATTTTCAGAAAGGATATATACATCTTCTCAGACAGTCAGGCGGCCATCAAATCACTGCCATCAAATTCTTTCAATTTTAGTCTAGCCCTAAACTGCCGATCATCGCTTATGGAGATGTCAGAGCATTTTAACATTCACCTTTGCTGAGTACCGGGGCATAGACATTCCAGGAAACTACATAACAGAGGAACTAGCCAGAAACGGGACACTTCAGCCCTTCTCACCGATAATGGAGAGTATCGACATACCAATCGCTACATACAAAAAGTTGCTCAAGCAGGACGCTTACAAAAAACTAATCTGAAATAGTCAAACAGTTTAACGTGTAACGCAACGAAATGATTCTAGCCCAAGCTAGATCTTAAGCGGTCTAACGGCTTGATATCTCTCAAGAGAAACTCATTAGTGCGACGATAAGTGTCATCATAGGACACTGTCTTATTGGAAGACATACCGCTATACCGCAAGGTTTGGAGTCGTCTCAAATGTTTTTTCCAGAACCTGTATGAATGAGGAGGAGGAGGAAACAATTTTTCACACTCTCTGTTCGTACCCAGCTTTAGCTCACAATCGTTGGATACACCTAGGTTCGTGTTTCTTTGATGACCCTAGTGATCCTATTCACATCGATGGCCTGTGTCTCTCCCGCTACACAGATACTCAAATACGCAGAAATCACCAACCACTGCCCATATTTTAAACACAGATCTGTCAATAAAAGATGATGTTGCTGAGCTCTATCTCTGTCGGTTTTATTTTTGCAGTCTTTTATCTTAAACCTTGCAATTTGTGCTCAGAGCTAATAAGCTGCAGTTTCACTTAATCCCTTGTCTTCATCCCTTTTATTTTGCTGTTGCAAACTCCGTTTTTAGCCTGCTCGGTTGTGTAGTAAAACATCTTGTTGGTTTTTATCTTAGGTTCCAAAAAGTGGGCCTTAGTTCTGGTGTTTCGCACATTTTGTTTCTTGGACACTACTCTTTTCATTTTCTTCATTTTTACAGTTCGAACGATAAATCAGTCTACAGTCTAAAGACAAACACTCGCTATTCTCAAAATCCGCCCAACATGTGGCACTACTTCGGAAATATTTTAGAAAAATGCCCTCGTTTATTTCGTAATTTTTGGAAAAATTATTTATGTATTTACTGTGGCATAACTTTGCTTGGCCCTTGAATCCACATAGCTTGCGAGCGAGTCAGTTAGAGCCAGGAACCAAGAATCAATACCATAAGTTTCGGCAATAGTATCGATTATGGTAGGACCATTATGGCGACCGTCAAATTGGCAAAACCGCGTGGTACGTTGCCCGAAATGTTCAGCCATTTTGATCAAACAATGTTGTTATTTGTACCTGTAGTCAAATGTTATAACTGTCCATAATGACTTATCGAAGGAGACTGATGAAATTGCAACTAATTTTAAAGATGTAGCTACAGCATGATGGCTGTTATCAAATGTCGAACCTCGGAAGCTATGTCGGAAGCCTCTTTGCCTGGACTTTTATTTTAACACTTAAATGAGCCACACAGAAATTTCTCTGTTTAACGCCAAAATAAGAATTCACATTTTAATATTTATTTAAATTTAAAATCTAAATCAACTAAACCGGAAACTTTTGATATCTTTGTGAGTCATGTTTGTTTTGTGATGCAAGAAATATTTTATTCAAAAATTATTTTGTATTCGCTGAAGACACAAATCGCGTAGAAAGGCCCATTATCGATGAGTGTCGTTCTTTTCCTTTGATCAGAATGTAAGATGGAGGTTGAAGGGGTCCTGTAAATACTTCAAGTTCTTAGTTCGATTGCAAAGACTTTTCCAAAAGATTTTGAAGAACTTTTCGCAATCAATGTAGAAAATTACAAAAACCTAAATTAACTTCAAGCAACAACACCGAAGACCCTACGACTTCAACGTGATTTGATCAAACTTTCTGATAGTCGATTCGCCTTTTGGCTGTCGAATTAATTGAATTCAATACAAAGCAAATCAAATGCTAAACAACTTTATCCTCTCCTTGAGGTTAAATCAATCCTTCACAAAAGTGCTTCATCTTCTCGATACCCCGATTGGTATCCATTCCGGAATATCCCATAAAAATAAGTCTCCACCAGCACACCATTCCGATTTGGTTCTGATAAAAAGAAAAGAAATCAAATCAATAGAATTAAGGTACATTGACAGTGACGTTTGGGATTTAAGATCCGAGAAAATCGTTGCCGTATCTAGAGCGAGATAAATTCTTTATAAAATTCTACATGTAACTGAACCAATACCGAATACAGTATCTCTACCAAGGCAATGCATTGAAATACACTGTTTCTATGTCACATGAGCAACCAGAGTGCAATAAATAAGTAAGAAGCACTTTTTTGCTTTCTTTCGGAGTGGCGTGTAGCTGTAGATCGTATCTACCTGTTATAAGTTGTATAATGGTATTTGGAGAGGTTTGCCACTCTTTGGTTTGGTAGTACATAAATTGAATTCGATTTACTATGTTGCAACGAATTCAATTTCGGTTTGCAACTTGAAAGGCGCACCATAGAACGTAAAAACGTGGATAGCATGTCTACTGCAGTCTTTTATTTTAGAGATAAGATAATTTATTTGTGGTTGTTGGGTTGGCAGAAGAAGCGCAATATGTCTTGAGATCATAAATTCTGGTAGAGTAGGAAACTGAGAGGATTTTCCAATAAATAGTCTCTAAATTGGATCAGGAAGTGGGAATCCCTTTGAAGAAGATCAAAGAATTTATAGGAGTCCGGCACCTGATTGAAATTTAAACGTTTCTTGAGAACAACTCACTGACGAACTTTTTTTCATTAAAAAGCAACAGAAATAAATCGACTATCTGTGTCCACCCATACCTTGGACAACCATACATCCAAGTTTGGGGCCAATCCACAAATCGATGTGAACTGAAACGAACGGTAAATCGATCCATCTTAGTGTTTTAATTGATTTCTTTGTCGTCCACTGAACTGTTTATTAAATACGTACACCCATGTCCAGCCCATAACCATTGTGTCTATTTTTATTTGCTTGTCTTTCCATTTCTCCATCATCAAATGTAATCTCCTTTGGCCAAATAATTTCTTTATTGATGTTTGTAGTGCCACAGCTACTGCCTAGTGCCTGCCATACACAAAACACAATACATACTGCTACTTGTAGGAATGTTTCTATTTGGAAAACGAAATTTCTTAAGCTCTGCACGTTTGTCAATCGAGAATTTGTTACTCTGTATGGCTAACCTTTAGGCGAGCTTCTTGATGTATATACTCGTACTATGTAGAGATATAGAAACTTTATATATATAGTCTTAACAAAACACCGGAAGGACCTCCTGTGTCCTTTGGCTTGGAAGATATTGTGTACGTCCCTAGGGAGAATTAAGGAGCTCTCTTGTACTCAAGTTTACGGTTGGTCATAAAACTTATTAAAACAATTGGATAACAATGTTCCGAGGCTCCAACAAAATACATGTTTTATGTTGATTTTGAACTAAACACAACTGAAGTGGAAAAATTTTGCACGCTTGGGTTGCTGTCATGTGGAAGAATCTTTAGTCTACTTCCGAATGATGGAAGTATTATTTTCACAGAATTTTGCTTAATTCAGAACATGGGTAGGTATTTAAGGCAAACTGAAGCACACAGTCAGGCATGGAAGAGAAGAAAGATCTTTTTGAATTAATGCTTGTTGTCCAAAATGTAAAGAATAGTATAGCACGTGATGTTAAATCGTTCTGTGTTGTTTGCAAACGGAAATGTACATAAGAAATTATGAAAACGAAAGGTTTTCTTAATGCTGTTTGCTTTCAGTTAACAACAAGGTCAGGCACAGAGACTGTGTACATTTAGAGATTTCTTGTTGCATGTCTGGGGTAACATTTTCCATATGTAAAGTTTTATGGTGTTTGTGATAGCACATAAAGGGATTGTAGTGATGCAAAGCAAAACTACTTACCAAAGTGGTAACTTGACATTCACTCACTTATGAGACTTCCGATCACTTAAGGGTAGCCCTACTCAGAGTTGATGTATCCCAGCCTCCCGAGTGCTTCCAGGTGTGTTTCAACCAGTTGTGAGGTAGCAGAGGTTTGATCAACGTGCAGAATGAGCACTTAGACCCTAAAGAGAATTTCCAGTGGCACCATAAAGAAGAGCTCTAGCTTCCCATTTGTTCCCTTAATTTGAACATGTTGTTAGACAAAGTCAAAGCATTCAAAAAGTTTCAAAGTCATTTTCAAAAGACCCCTAATCAACTCCCCTTATTTTCAAAAACAGAACGTCGCTTAGTACGTGTTCGTGCCCTTAGTCGTTTCTTACTTAATCCATTTACTCATTTTTTGTCCAGTTTCAGTCTTAAAGCGTCTCATATCTATTGTAAGTGATTGAATATTTTGTTGGATTGTTGACCAAAAACATGACAAACGCTGCGTTTGATTCAGAAGTTTGATTGCATTACACCACATAATGGCGGTAGCTGAAATGTAACAGCAAACTCAATTAACGAAACCATAGCTTTATTTAGAATAGAAATATGTATCATCCAACAACCACTATGAACTACCACATCGCGTGACAGTTAACCACATTATTCAATTGTTGGTGTTGCATCCTAACTAATTCGTAGAATGCACGTTTTGACACCTAGACACCTGCTGTACGTGTTGGCATGCATTGTTTTATTGCTGTTTAGAAGCAGAGTCGATATGATTAAAGAGGTCTATTTAAATAACCAGAAATTGTTTTTAAAATCAATCATAGGCAATGCTTCAAAGATTATAGATCAATTCGTTGCTCATTTCTCTTATTTTTGCCAGTATCATACACCTAATGCCAAACCTAATAATAAAAAACTTTTGCACACTTTGTTCACTGAACTCTACAGAGACCACTGCACCTTACTAATTGATTGGTATTGATTATATTTTTAACTAGCAAGTCGTCTTCTACGTAATTTGCTAGCCTTCTGCTTTGCCTTAACAGTTAAATTCAATGCGGTAAAATAAAAATATTGGAACATGAATTCTAATACATATATCATTTCCATCCAGAATTTAATAAAGCGTTTCTTTCCGAACCCCCACCAGAGGTAAGGAGCAGTTTAAAAAAAAAAAAATTTGAGTTCCAATGGCACATACATCAAATGTGTAATAGATTAAATCATCCAGTATATGTGAGTGAATAAGAAGAAACTCTTTTTTCTTAAGAAAGTGCTTTTAATCTTATAAATTGAAGTTATCGTTAAAACCTTTCTAAAGGTCTGTTTTTTTTTTTTCAAATGAGTCGTGATGAAGGGGGTGTGCAAATATTGGGTTTTCGGTTATATACTTTTTGGTTAGAAAATGTGCGTCAAGTCAACCAGTTTTGTTTCAATTTCAAAGATGTAAGGTCATAGTCCTATGGAAATTCAATTCAGATTGTTATAAGTAAAGAAACCTTATGTTAAATGTTCTGAACAAGTATTTCTTTTAATGAAAGTACTGTATGCAGAAAAAAGAAGAAAAATCGAGGGAAACTTTTTTACGATTAGTGTCTTATAAAGGGTTTTCCAATAGGTATGATATGATTTTGCAGCGGCGTTTCGGCCATTTGTAGTATGTCATTATCTGTCGTTTGTTTTTTATTGCATTCAGTTGTGTTTACAATTTTACCATTGGACCACCATAAACGTCGTGAACTTTCTGATTTTGCCTTGGAACAACTTGAAATCGATAACAAATTTTTAAAGAAAATCATCTTTTCCGATGAGGTTTACATTCATTCGACTGGTGCATCAAATAAACAAAAATGGCAATTAAAAACCACAAAACATTCATGAAAGACCATAACATTCACCTAAATTGACAGTTTGGTGTGGTTTTTGGGCTGGTGGAATCATCGGTCCGTACTTCTTTCAAAATGAAGCTGGTAACACCATTGCTGTCAATGGGGAACGGTATAGATCGATGATAACCAACTTCTTATGGCCAAAATTGGAAGAAGTTGATCTTGACAACATTTGTTTTCAACAAGAAGGGCTACGTGCCACACAGCAAATGCAACAATTGAATTATTGAGAGAAAAGTTTGGAGATTCGATTATTTTAAGAAATGGTGATATTGAATGACCTTCAAGAAGTTGCAATTTAACACCATTAGACTATTTTTTGTGGGGTTGTTTGAAGTCATTGGTCTTTCAGGATAAACCAGATTCTCTTCAAGCCTCTCTCTTTTGATATACGACTTGATTTAGTGGAAAAAGTGCTCGAAAACTGGGTTCATCGAATTTGTTGCAGCAGAAGAAGTCGTGGTGGTAATTTGATTGACGTTTTATTTCAAACTTGATTGTATTGATTGAACTGCACATCAAGTAAAAAATATTTGAATTTCCTTAACTACAAGTGTGTTTTTTTTTTAAAGAAATCATATCACTCTTATTGGAAAACCCTTTGGGTGAGCTGCACCTTTTTTTTCTTGAAGTAAGTAGCATTGTTATCTCGAAGGGATCTCAATTCTTCCTCTGTTTCCGTCGACTTATTCGCCCGTGGGATACTGCAACTTTGGCCTCAGAAAGCGTCAGCAAGCCTCTTGGTTTTGGATTGTTGGAAATGTCTACGGCCAAGCAATTGCACGCTTTGATCAGTTGTCTGTACAAGAGGTGTTTTGGTCTGCTTTTCCTTTAGTTCCCTCGCGATCGTGTTAAGGTGTTGAATCAAAAGTGTAAGGCCTTAAGCCTCGAGTATCATAGCCCAAGTATAGAACCAAAGTAAGTCAGTCTTAGAGCCTATGTCATAGATTGATCTGTCTCCTACCACCTAAATTTTGAACGTTTGTTATTTATGTACTGAATGATACAGTATTGTCCAAATATTAAAAGAGTTTATTATGTGTTAGAGTATGAAGAGAAACACGATGTGTATGAGATGAAATACAAGTTTACTGTTTGATAATTCATGAAAGACTGTACAAAGTATAATTGAGGTAATAAGAAGGAAAACAATAATTGCAGCATAAGCTATTGACATCACAGTTGGTAAAGTTCTTAAACACAGTGGCACAAATAAGTTTTACAACAACATGAAATATTTCATTAGGTCGTCAATGGTGACGAGAGTCGTATCAGTGCGTTGGTGTGTTTTGTAATTTTAAGTCATTAGAAATTGCTACTAAAGCGTTTTTGATTCCAAAATAAGCAAAAATGTTCCTATAGTGACTGTCAATTTGGCAATTGGCGATATATTTGTGGTCAATACATCTTGATCGTCATCTCGATAAACATTGAAAGTAGATGGGAACAATTCCTGGTTGTTAATGCTAGGGATAAGATTGGTTTCAGTCAGGGCAAAGACTTCAAAAGGCAAAGCATGGGATTGTAGAAGGACTGCTCTTGTTTTTGAGCGAAGTCCTCTTACGTTTTGGTAGTAAAAGGTAAGAGGCAGATTCTGAGATGCTGAATTATGAACGAAAAAACTTTTCATGGTCAGCTCTGCTACGTTGAAGATGTGAAATGCGTTTAGAGTGGATGTAATGTCCAAAAGCACATAGATCAGTTTCAACTTTTTGAGGAGGCACATCAAAATACTCGTGGTATTTAACAAAGAGCTTCTTGAGACTAGTGACGTCAGTGGGGAGACCTTCCTGTTGAATAGAGACCATAACACTAGTTCTGGTCTTACCTTCATAGCAAAGAGAGTCCGATTTGTCGTGAAGATAAGACAAAAAGATTCGTATGTTCTCATAAGTTTTTTTGTCTCTAAGTCTCGAGAGAGCGTAACGCGATTCAGTTGAATCAGTGTTTTGCTGTGTGAGTTTGACTACGGGGGGTAAGAGGGGGTCAATGTAGGGGGAAGACCCTTGAGGAGACTGGGAAGAGTTTGGATTGAGTATGTGGGAACTGACGAAATTAGGGTATTTTGCTCCAGACGTTAGGTCGAAGCTTGGAAAAGGGGCAGAGATTTGTGGGCTTGGAACAGAGGAATTAGATGGAGTAATTTCAATATTGAAAGACACCCTTTTAGGAAGCGAGGATTGATAAGTGGCGTCATTGGGTTTGATTTTGGATTGAATAGATTTATGGGGCTTTGGTTGTGGCTTGAGTTGTGGCTTGGGTTGTGGAGCTGGGACATGCTGAGGAATATAGGGAATTTGGAAAGAGGGGACGAAACTTGGCATTATGTGGGTTTTAAAAGACCAATTAGGGTTGGAAGGTGTTTTAGCGGGCTTGGGAACAGGTATTAATCTAAGCTTATTACTTTTATTCTTACAACGTGCAATTACCATCTTTCCAATTTTTATGGTATTTCCAAAAGGATTTGTAAACAGCCATTCGTAAGATGTGGGAATGCTAATCCGAAATGATGTAGAGTTCGGAGTAGAGATCTTCTGGATGTTAGAAATCTTTATGGTGTAGTTTCGAAGGAAGAAACAATCTAGCCACACGGTGTCAGCTGATACAGGTGTGTTCCTCACTGTAAAGATTGAAGTGTTGTTGTTGTTTAGCTTTGTGATCCTTGTATTCCATTCAGAAATAGTCCAAGAGGATCCCAAACGGTTTATGGTGGGTTCGGTGGGAGGGGAAAAGGTAGGTTCCAATTCGGCTACGGAGGGGGCGGTAGGAGCTGTGTGAGATGTTGTTTTCGTGAGGTTGGCGTCTATTAATTCCTCAAGTATGGACATGTTGGGTTCAGTTGGTCTTTCCGGTTGCTGATCAGGTGTATAGCTTTTGAACGAAACCGCTCGTACTTCGTCGGATAAATCTGTGATCAATACTCTATTTAAAGCAAGATCATTGGTTACATCTACGAATCGATCAGCCAGATTAGAGAGCAATGAATCGTGCTGACACGGAAGGGGAGTGGGGTTAAGTGAGATCGTTTGCAGATGAGATTCAACAGAGCTTACGGCAGTATTCAGAGAACTCAGCTGATGGATTGAAGAAGTTTGTAACGAGGATAGCCATTCGCTAAGAGTTTTGCGAATTTCAGTTTTTAATGATTGAACGCTCTGCTCAATTCGATTGTCGCTAGAGATGTCCGAGACGACCTGAGTCAGAGCGACAAGTTGCTTCTCAATAGCTGTGAGTTTACTCTGGTTCTGCAGTTGAGCATTGGTTAAATTCAACTCGTCGGCATTCTTCAAAACATCATCGAATCTGGCCAGTTCCTGTCTACCCTTTTTGTGGTATGACTTCATATCAGTTGTCATCTGGTTTATGTTTTCACTCAGACACCTTATCGCCAGCATTATGTGAGACAACGAGATCTGTTTGCATTCGTCACAATAGAAGGTAAAGTTGCGCAGGTATTCGTTTAAATGAGATAGAGATCGCTTATTCACAACACAAAGGGGATGGAAAGATTTTCCGCATAAACCACCACATGAATTCAGTTTTGCAGCGCTATCAGAAACAGCGCATTCCACATTGCCGCACTTTTCCATTCTTGCGAATTTGATTATTGTTTTTGTTTTGATCTAAATTGAATATAGGTCAAAAAGTGACACGGAATCGAAAAGCGCACGAGAGTTTGTTTATTTCGTTTCTTTTGTGATTGCACAAGAAACCGACACAGGTTTTGCAAATTTGTTTCAAAAAGTGACACGGAATCGAAAAGCGCACGAGAGTTTGATTATTTTTATTTTTTCTTTTCTTTTGAGTTGCACAAAAAAACCGATGCAGATTGGGAGGTGTGTCGAAAGAAAAAATTGAATGGCAAGGAAAAAATTAATTAATTGTTTGTTAACGAGTAGGAGCTGGGCAAAAAACACGTCCGAACGGTATGAAGGTTGTAAAAAGGTGGCGCAACAGAGCGAGGTGCCCCTGGGCCTAGTGTTTTTCTCACAACCATGCCTTGTGAGTGAATGGGGGGGGGGACCTACAATTTTCTGCGGGTTCCGAACGTCTAATTGAGAAAGCGCTTTTCATGGCAATGAATTTACTAACGGAGGACTTGCCAATTCCTCGCGAAAGGCGATACCCGTGGAAAAACGTTTTTACCTCTGCTGGGATTCGAATCTCGAACCTCTGTGTTAGCAGGTGGACATGCTAACCTTCACGCCACGGGTATCACGTTTTAAGCACCAACAACATAAAAATATATTTTATTTCAAACCAATACCATGATAATGAAACTAATTTTTTCGTTTTAACCTCATCTTGAAATGCCTCTAAGAAAGAATACCCTTTACTTTGACCCCACTAATCTCAATAAGTGTTGCTGTGTTCCCGTTTACAATTGAAGAAAGAAGTGGCATTAGGACCATGTTTTCGAAGATGTGACGGTTTGATTAGTTCGTTTCATAGCTTTAAGCTTTTTGTCTGTTGTGTTCAAATGTATAATCTTCCTGTATCTGAAAGCCAATGAAAGCGAGTTCTTTCCTTTTAAAACTTTTTTTTCTAAAGAAATGAAGATAATGTGAACTGCTTCAACCCCAGCAGTGCCATTGGTTGTTTGGTTCGATGAAAAAAAATAAATATCACGCATCTTTAAAAGCAAAGCAGTTAGAACAAGTGCTTAACGAGTCCTAATTTTCAGAGGTATTGTGGTCTAGAAGCTTAAATCTTCAGAATTTTTCATATTAGGATAAAAAAAAATAATGAAAAAAAATCTTTGCTATCAATTTCTTATATGATTTCTAATATTGTTTAAAAAAAATAAAAAAGCCGTCGAATTTCAGGCCGGTGAAGTTTGGGCTCAAAAATAAAATGCTTCATGGGTTGACATGATTCCAACCCTTGTAGTGTTCCAAAACAAGCAAAGAAATTCGTCAATTGTAAAGATGTCGCTATCTGACAATTGCTGAAAAAAATACTTAAAATTCTCAAAAAGGCGTCGTCTTTAAAAAAAATATTCTTTTTTGTCCCTTTTCTTACATTTTCGAATTTCTTACAAATATTTCACATTAAAATTTTTAAAAATCCATTTCAGGTGCTTAGTGCGTTTGTTACATTTGTCGCAAAGATCTACTCCAAATTCGAAAGGAATCGGTTTGGTAGAACCTGAGATATCATGTCAACCACCTTAAAAAAGTAGTTTGGGGAAAGACGCGTTAGAAATTTAAGGGATATACCACTGTGACACTTTCAAAAATCGATTTATTTTATTGGCTTATTCGATAGTTTGCAGCTTCAAAAATATTTTGTGAAAGTGGCGAGTTTGTATCTTGAATAGATTTTGAATGGCAGCATTCTAAAGAGCGATCACAGGTAAAAACCACGATAGTTTTCAAAATTCCTGATATCATAACTCAAAGCGAAATCGACCAATCGACTTTAAATTTAAACTGAGTATTCTTGAATACATTAACTATTTAATGATCTGCGATCTTTCGATAAATTGTAATTCATTGTATAGGAAATATTTTTAACTTCAATACCATTTTTAATTTTTTTTTCTCAGTATCTCGTTAGGCCGGAATCATGTCAGCAGTTGAGGCAATTTTTTATGCACCTCCGAAGACAGCACATATCCGTGATTTTTCAATGTTTTTTTAAGAACAAAATCATAAAATATAGCTTATTATGTCCAAAAAACTTCAAAATATTTTATCGTTCTTTAAAAAAATTCCGTAAATTTAAATTTTCATGGATTAAACCGGTATATATAGTTGAAACTTAATGGCTTGGATGCCATGTCATAAAATCTGCCCTTTTGAATTGGGGAGAAAGTGATGTGTACCTACTACCCTTTATTGTGTATATAAAACCTAAGTGTACCACCAAAGTAAATAAGAATCCGCAAAGTATTTTAATCGTGAAAGTAGATGGCTATAGTATTGGGAATGTTCATATACACAAAATCTGCTGTATCTGCAAAAATAATACGAGTTCTGAAAAATCATTTGAGGGTCTTTGAAAGTATGTAAAAAAAAATCGATTTTTTCAAATGTTTATATACCTAGTTCAACTCAACTCAGAACTGAATGGCTCAGTATAAAGCCCAACAAGCATAATCTCCAAGGAATTATTAAAAACCATTAAATTAAACAAACTCCAGAGCTGTCATCTCACTCAAAAGTACTTGCGCATTTATTTATCTATTTTTTTTTTTTTTTAATCCAGCCAGTCTAACTCAACTTATGCTGTCCCTTGCATTTAAATCCGTTAGATGATGAACAAATCCGCTGTGCGAAATTCCCACCAGAGCCAAATTGGTTCCATTCGAGCACTTCAGTCAACCCACATACTTTCAAAGCATAGACCTTATTTCGAAAGCAAAACAAAGTCGCTCTTTTAAAGCCATCGTACTGGAACATTCCCAAATGTACTTTTGACATTCTTGCTCGTGAAGTGGTTTTTCTAAAATAAATTCAACAGAAACCAAACCACATAGATCACATTGGCACTCTGTCGCCGAACCGCAATATAGTCTTAAATTGTTATGCTTTGGGGTGAAATGTTAAATCTAAATAAATCTCTTGGGGGAGATCCTTTTTCATTTCTAGTCCAAATCATCCTCTTTGTCAAATCCTTTTTTTCTTTATCATCCTCGGATTCCTTTGTGTATTCATACTTGGCAACGCAATGTGAAGCCTTAAATTTAAAATGAAAACAAAACAAGAAAAACATTCCATTTGGTTGGTTTAGGAATTCACACTCGAAAGTCTATGCATGCGAATAAACCAAAATCGACAAACAGCAAAATCTGAATTGTAGAGAAAAAAAAGCAAAAACTCAAACGTATGAAGAGAAAAATTTCCCGAATGGTTGCGGTACTCGAATGTCGATTTATCGATTTTGTTCTTATTCTTGGCGATTTAATTCAATTTTCATTGAAAGTCTGTTTACGGTTTGTTCTAATCCAATAAAGAAGTCCCTTTTTCTATTCTAGTCTACTTCAGTTTTTACCTCAACATCAGTGCCAGATTATATTGTGTATGTCTACAATCATATCATTGGACGAAAGGACACTCGTTGTTCGGTTCATAAAGTGTGATAATTGCAACTCAAATTGGTTGGCTTAACAAGTCAATTTCTTTAAAGTAAAAAACGTTTTTTTTTTCTTTTTTTACTTTCAGGGGTTTTTTTTTTGGTTTTGTTTGAAGAATAGTTTCGAATAATTCTTTATACCTCAGGATTTAAATAAATTTTTGCCTCAATTCCTAGCCCCAGAGGCAAAATCTAAACGGTACTGTAAAAAGAAAATGCTCTCAATAGTTCAAGTTTGCAGTTATCCTTCGAACAAATCATGAAGTTTGAGGTGGAAGCAGACCAATGACCATTGTCCTTTTTTGAGTTCGATAACTTGATTCCTGCTCAAAATTATAAGGTTGATTTGGTAGAAGAGTGCGGTTACACTTAGTTTAGTTGGGTTTCGGTTAATAATCCAAATGAGGTTGTGCTAACAATTAGAAATGAAAACGTTTCTTGCCTTAGTTTTTGTCCTTTTCGTAGTAACAATAGAAAAAGGTTCAGGGATAAAGATCAAACACGTCGACAGTGGCCGAGGTTAGACTATTTTAATTTGATGTATTGGCACTTGGACGAAAAGCAATATTCCGTGAAAAGAATAAGTTTTAATTTCATAAATGAAGAAATAAATAAGTTAGCACAACAAAACTGGGAAGCCTCATGACCGAACGCATTCCAAGGACCTACAACTTTATGCAAATATCCAGCGGCTGATTGAGAAAGAGCTTTTCTTGTCAGTGGATTAACACTTGAACCCTTGAAGGCCGATTCCTCGCGAAAGGCGATATCTGTACAAAAACAGTTTTATATTTTTGGGATTTCTCGAAATTTGAACTTCACCATGTAGCCAATTAGATCCAGCAATTGTTTAGTAAAGTGCCTCAGAGCCTTAATTTTGTGATATGACCGAGGTAGAGCTTATGCTAGTAATATAAAAGCAGGCAATCTGAGCCATTTGATGCCATTGAAAAATACCCGATAAGGTTATTTAATAAGACGTTCGATTTTGACAACTTAAACTTTAAAAGTAAAATTAGCTTTTATCCAATTCAAGCTCAAATTAAAAAAAATCTGGAATAATCAAATACACACTCATGTTGTTTTCATTATTTGATAGAATTGTTTTCTATTCATCAAATACATATCTCTCTATCAATCTATCAATGTATGTTTGTATATTTGCTACTTATCTTTTGAAGTATTAAATAAAAAAACGTATCCAAATGCACCCAACACTACACTGTCAGACAAAATAAAGTGCAAATGCACTTGACTCATTCTAAAAATGCAGAAAATAAACAATGAGAAAGATTTATCACTCTATTTCATGTTCCTATTATAAGTCATCATCTTTCATCAAACTTTTAAAAATACTCCGTTATTTTTATTCTCTTTTAAACAAGAACTGCATTAATTTTCACGCAGATGACATTGAGCTTGGACAGAATAAGGTGCAATTTTTTAATACCTACTTGTGCAAAGTATAGCTAATAATAATTCAAAATAAAAAAATAAGCCAAAATGATCAACAGGTCAGGTTTTCCTATGCCCGTTCGCAAACATTTTGCTTCAAGTTGAATTTTATTTTCACAAGCTTTGACATGGAACAACTCTCACCTGAATTGAAAGAATATTTAGTTTCCGACCGTTGACGTGGGTTGACCTTCCGTAAACTAGGGGAAAAATATGGTCTGTCAATTTCTGGAGCTGCCAGTTTTAGAAGTCAAAGAGGAAGAAAGAGGAAATTAACAGCACCTGATGACCGCAGAATCAAAATAGAGGCCAGAAAAAACCATTATCCTCAGCTAGAAACATTAAAGAAGTCCTACAATTAGACGTAACATCAAGGACAGTAAAAAGGGGACTCAATGAATTGAAAGTGGGCTACGAAACTATTTTTTGGCAAAGAGAACCTTTTCTACGCCAGATAAATATAAAAAAGAAGACTTGCTTTCGCAAAAAAGTATTTAACAAAACCGCAATTGTTTTGGGAAAGCATAATTAGGCCCTATGAGTCCAAATTTGAGTTAAAAGATTCTAAAATCAAGGAAGAGTTTGGTGCAAGCCCAAAGAAAGACTCGACCAAAAATGCATTAAAAAAATCGACAAACATGGCGCTGGGTCTATTATGGTTTGGGGATGTTTTCTCTTTGGTGGCGTTGCGAATACTGTCAAAATTGACACAAAAAATGACGGGTTCTTATTACGTCAACAATATTCGAGGAAACTTAGCTTCTTCGGCATCAAAAATATTGGTGGAAAACTACATTTTCCCTCAAGATAAATATCCGAACCATACTTGCAAAGTCGCAAAGCAGTTTTTTTTTCTCAAAACAATGTGTAAGTATTGGATTCCCAGATCTCAATCCGATAGAGCATCTTTGGTCCATATTAGATAACAGAATTCTGTTAGATATGGCCTTCGAAATATACCTTATTTTTGGGAAAGCCTCCAATTTGAATGAAAGAGGATTGCATCCGAAATTTTGAGAAATCATCATACCAAAGCGACTTGCAGCTGTTATTCAAAATAAAGAGGAGTCACCAGATACTGATTTCCTATGAAAAAATATTTTTTTTTTTTTTTGTTGATATTTTGAATTTGCACTTAATTTTGTCTCCTCTTTTTTCATGATTTGTTGCCACACATATTTTTTGTTATTTTAATTTTGTTTATATTTTGTTTATGAATACTGATATGTTTGTAAGAGAACTTTAATAAATTAAAGAAAATGTTTTTTGAAACAAAGTTCATGAAAACAATACAAAACAAAATGAGTTAGTATTTTATTTTCGGTTTGCAGATGGTGTGGTTCGTGTTCGTTCGTTTATCACGACCTTTTGAGTAGTTTGGGGTAAAACACAGTTCGTGTTAATCGTGTTCGTTCGCTTAAAACGAAATAACTCAGTCATTTTTGGCGAAAAAGCTCGTGATGTTTTCTTTTCGTCAGTTGCAATATAACTTTGCTGTATACTCGACCCTATCGAGGTAACCGTCGGAGCGGAATTCTATCCGATCGGAGACATTTTGCTTCGTGGTAGTTCTCCGATCGGAGGATCCGACCTTCTCCGATAAGTTTTTGTTGCGGAGATTTTAGTTTTGGGAATGCAATCCATTGCCGCATTTGTAAAAACTTTCTTACGACGACAACTACTTCGAAGCAAAATTGAATATCCGAAAAAAGATGCTTTGCGGAAAAAACTCCGCTTCGACGGTTACCTCGAAAGGACCGATTCTTCTTCTTTCCATTTCCGGCGTTACGAGTAGTGATCTTGAAGCGATCACAACTCTCCCACTTTTCTGCTTCACACTAATGATCCGCCTGTGGGGTACACCGCGTTGACCTCAGAAAGCGTCGGCAAGCCTCCCGGTTTTGGATTGTTCCATGTCTGAGGCCAACCAAATGCTGCTGTTTTTGCATTTGCTTGTACCAGGAGTGTTTTGGCCTGCCTTTTCTTTTCCGTCGCGAATTTGTTGAAACGTTGTACGATATTGCCTTTTGGACGGGGTTCAACGGATCTCTCCTTTGAACCGATTATATTATATATATTTATATTTATTTTTCCTACTAATACTTTTATCGGCGACGGTAGCAAAGGTTCTTCGTGCTTGGAACCATTTTGTGTCCGTTCCAATGAATGTCTAAATCAAGAATTTTGTCGAGGTTTTTGTATTAATGTAATCAGCGAAAATGGTAACTTCCACGATTCTTTCCTTACCATTCACAACACGCGCAAATTTTAACCCATTAAATTCTTAACTGCAAATTGTGTGATTCCGACTTTGTGGTGCCCGTGGCGTTGGCTAGCGTGTCTGCCCGTAACGTATGATCTTCGTGGTTCGAATCCAAACAGAAAACAAAAATGTTTTTCCACTGGTATCGCCTTTCGTGTGGACTGCCGAGTCCTATAATGCATTGCCATGAAAAGCACATTCTCGATTAGACGTTCGAAATCGGCAGAAAATTTTGGGTTCCCTCTTATCTTTTCATAAGGTATGATTGTGTGAAATGCGCTAGACTCTGGGGCTTCCCGCTCTATGGCGCCAACCTAAATATTTATTTGTTTTATTATTCCAATCACAATTGCAACATCACAATGTTCAATCTCTGCAGTAAGCTGCTCTTAGACTAGAAAACCGAAACACAATAACATTTTTCGCTAGAAACGACTTAAAGACTTCATTTTGAACAAACTAACGCGAGTCTCACGATGAGTTTTTTTCTATTCAATTAACTTTATCGAGATCGTGTTACACAAACCAGCACGAACCACACAGTGGCCGCTTATGGACATTCCTTAAAAAAATGTTATAGATTGTTCTAAAAAATGCCTCTGGAGGAAACTAAGTCGCTGTATCAGACCGTATCTTTTATGTAAAGCACTGCAACCAGATAGTTACAAGCATCTTTATGACACACTCAATATGAACCAGTTACTCTGCTAAATAATAAATAATAAATAAATGTTGGGATAAGCTGAGTGACTTTTTATAATAGCAGATTTTCTGTCACAACCAATGACCTTCTCCTTGCGAAACAAATAAAAGCCAATCTTCCATGACTCACTCATTTTTTTATGTGGGCCTAAAGACAATTTTGTCATGAAATGAAAAGTCTTAAAGAATTTTTGGATGGAACTAATAAAACTTTTTTAATGATGTGCCCAGACTTAAAACTTGCCTATGATTTGATTTCTCCGTGAAATACTCCAACTTCAGAACCACCTCAAACTAATCATCAGAAAAAACAAAAACTAATACAAGTATAAGTCTACTTATGGCGCCACTCTTTGGCACGAAAAGTTCTTGTTTTCTTTAGCGCGGAGGAGCGTGTCGTTCGAATAAAAGAAAAACAAAACAATTTGTGCTGCTGCCCCCGAAGTGCCGGTGTCTTTCTTATTTTTTATTCATGTTGTTCCCTGTTTTTGTTTTTATTTCCCCGAAAAAAAGGAAAACCCAACAAAAAATCAATGAAATTTATACACAAGTCAATTACTCGGGTAATTGTATTATTTATCCACAAAATCTACAGCGAAACAACAACAACAACAACAAATAAATTTTACGCCCCGGAAAACAACGAAAAAGTTACAAAAGTAGTTCGACGCCAAAATAAAGTGCTTAACTTTTCCATTGCCCCCGGGGACCAAATGTGAAAAACAATGATGCCAGGTCATTCGTTTTACCAAAACATTATACGACGATCCTCATACCCTTGAAATGAAATGATGGTAAAGTGTTGACTTTTGCAGTTACAAAACGAAAATGCTAAGAAGAGAACACGAAGAAGTCAGCCAAAAACAAGGTGACAACTTGCTCATAGATTACAAAAGTGTGTGTCTGTAATCACATTCTTGATGGATTCAAAAATAGGTCCTTGGCTGGAAATATAATCCAAGAATAACTTTCACTCCGCCCAACTTTCCACGGACGACCACTTCGCTTAGCGGCAGGCATGTGCTTGAAAGCAGATATAAGGGATAAAGTTTTTGATTTTTATTTAATTTTTGGTAAAACGCATTTGAGTTTTGTTGTTAAGGAGGAATCGTTTTGGAGTGCCACAAGGATTGCACCAAACGGATAAGGATAGGAGAAAGTTTGTCTTTTTTGTGTGAGACGCCCGACGACTTATAAATTCTTTCTGGATTGAGAAATTAAAACTTTTTCTAGAAAGTTGCGTGCGAAGAATATTTTTCTGTAGCTGCTGGTCTATGGAAGGACTTTTTTTTGTATTGCGATTAAGAAGGGATTAGTTCGAGTTTTGGAAACGAAGTAAGCTACAGGTTTCTTGATACTTTGGATGGCGAAGAGATTGTTTGTTTGGAGGATAGCAGGTGTTTTTTTTTTTGCTCAGATACCAAACAGACAATCAAATACTCAGCTGTCACTACGGTTCACCACATTCTCAACAGAGGAGAGTAGGAGATGGAAAGGGAGAGAGAACTACAAATAAGTTGATTTTTGTTTCGTTTTTCGATGCTTCGCTGTTTAGATTAGATTAGATTAGATTTATTGACTTCAACAGTAATACAATTTCCATTTTCTTAATTTTGAATGTGACATAAGTCTGTATATGGTTTGGCGTTTGGCCGAAAGCCGTCCACCAGATTAACATCTTTCTCATTCAGACAATACTCGTAAAGACGATCCCAACCTCGTTCTCCATTCAGAATTCTAATTTCCTCTAAATTGAGATTTTCAACGCCAAAGAAGCGCTTTCGGAACTCCTTAAGTATTGGGCATATTCCCAGGAAATGAAACACATCCTCGCGTTCTTTGCGATTGCATAGATCACACAATATTGGCAGCTCTGGTCGATGGGGAATGTAATTCAAACCGATGAGTTCGCCCCTCACTTTGAAAATCAAATTAATTTTTCCAGAAGTGTTTTTAGCTAGGAAGAAGGTTTTATCGTTTAGGAAATAGTTTACTTAGTAGGCTCTGTACACAGAGCATTCAGCTTCCTTCATGAATTTATCATCCATCATATTGCCGGCTTTCTTCAGCAAATCATCAAATTTCACCTTAAGCGAATTTCAGAAATTGACAAGGTAGATGAACACTCGGATGCCAGATTTTTCCACTCTTTTACACATGCTCCTCCCATGTTTATAACTTGTGTTAATACTATTCGCGGAATCATCTCTTCGTTTATTGCCATAACTTCTGTCACGTCATTAAAATGTAGTTTAAGTGCGCAGGATTGAAGGTGCTGCGTAGTGAAACGATGGAGCTATTTGGTTGACATTCAGCTGGTTCGTAAAATGAATTTTCAGCTCTTCAATGCGCAAGACCCGTAGCTATTAATGACTTTCTGCCACTAACAATTCTAACTGCTTTCTAGAATTCCTTTGGCATATACACTTTAGTTATTATTTCAGTGTTTTTTTCATCAAAATGTCGTTCTTAGCATTACAAAGCTCTTTGAAGTTTTTGTTTGCCGTTGCGTAGAGGCAGTTGTTAGTTGTTCTTAATAATTGTAAGTCCGCAAAAGACAAATTTCTAGCCCTTGTACATTGACTGTCGAACCACTTTTGATTGTTATTCAAAGCTTTATTTACCGATGTCCTTGTAGGTGCCGCTTTTTTGATAGTATTGGTTAAGGCTTCTATCTCCAGATTGCGCAGACCTATAATTCTCTGTAGCTATCTTTCTAGAGTAGTTTCGAAGGAAGATCAATTGCAGGCTCATTAGGTTCTACCCGAAGCGTTTTAGTTTAAAAGGTTACCTCTAACGGCATGTGGTCTGAAAATGTTTTTGCTGCCGCTCTAAACTGACTAAAAATGGGGTTCCAGTCTCCAGATTCAAAGCAATAATCTATCACGGTGCAAGCTGTTCCACGGATAAACGTATATGTATTCGCCATCGCGATCCCCTTCGCTGCTTCCATTTAGTAGCCGACAGTCTAAAGCGTCTATTAGTTCCAGCGTTTTAGTCCCATTCGAGTCGCACACCTCGTCTTTTGATTTACGATCGCAATAAATGAAAGTAGTGTCAACTCCGCTATTAAAATTGTTTTGTGATAAGCTGATTCTCCCATTAAAGTCAACAATTAGCATCACATTTGCAGGTCCAAGAATATTAATAAGGTCTCTCAGCTTGTCAAAGTCGCGTTGCCAATGGCTGCAGTTCAAATAAGTAGGAACCACGTAGTGAGTCTTCTCTTCAATTTTGATTTCAATTACTCGGTCATGTTCTATATTTTTAAAACTGATAACGACATGTGTTTGTTTCTCATATCCGAATAGTTCGCCACCACTTCCTCTACAAAATATGTTAGTTTTGACAGCTGATAAACATTCGCTGTTTATATTAGACGATTTGGGTTAGGGCACGCCTGCATGCTGAGTGTCTTAGAGATAAAATTAGAACAGAACTGAAAACTAAGGGCACGTCTCAAACTGGGCGGCAAAAGCCGGGAGAGCGGCTAAAAAAGAACAGAATTTCGTGCCTAATTTTTGTTTCTAGTTGCGTTTCCTTTTGGGCAGTTTGAAGCGATCTTATCGCAGTCGTTCGTGTTGAAAATGTTTTCTCCCGCGAATTGCAAGTGCAACCAGAATACAGCGCTAATACCGAACGACATTGACGCAAGAAATAAGCAACACGTGAACGACATACACTGACCCCGTTCACGGTACTAGGACTCATCAACTGTGGCTCATACCCTAACTCGAGCACGGTTTTTAAGCCATATTTTTCTATCTGAAAGTTGTAAGGCTAAGAAGCACCTTTTTCCATTTGTTAACTTTGTTAAAAAACGAATGCTTAAAACTAACTCGAACTCTGTCAACATCATTCGACTTCCAATTCAAACGACAGCAATAAGCTCGTTTGAAAATTGAAACGGATATGATACGCAGTGATCTTTTTTATCGGAAAGGACTGAGTGATTTCGTTTTAAACGAACCAACACGAAGAACACGATCTTTTTTTTCCCCTGAAATGACTTGATTGAGCTTGCGTTGCACACTCTAATGCTACCCACACCGTACACCGTAGATGCATAAAACAAGATTCTGTTCTTATTTTTCCGCTTTGCTACTCAGTAAATGGATGAGCTCTGTGCGACAATCAATCAATGTGGTCCTAAAATTTGCCGCCTTGCTACTTAGAACGTGGCTTTGCCCTTAGAGCTTAGCCAAAGACGATACTTCCTTTTGAATGCACAAATCTGCAACTGCAATCGCTTTTCAGAATTTAAATGCAGCCAACGTCGGTCGCGTCGTTCTAAAAGTTAACGCTTTCACATCTTTATCCATCCTGCAGAGCCAAACGTTTTAAAATTCTCAACTGACATTAATTGGCACAACTTAAGTTAGCTATTATCTTTATCTTTCTATTCAAAATAACATTTAAGGAGTAGCTATCCACTGACCATGAGGTATACCTTCGCTTGATTGCCACTCATTTCATCATCCAAATGAACTTCGATTCAAATATTCCCAAAGGATTCTTGGTGCTGCAGCGAGCGCTCGCCGGTTAAGTTGAAAAAAAAGTTTACTTCAAACTCTCTTATTACTGATGGCAAAAGGAATAAGGATGGAATAGAAATGAAGAAAAAAAAACAAAAAACAGAACTAATAAATACCCAAGTGCATTTCGAGTTTGTTTCAACCACTTTCATCCTCCACATCGAAGACGGCTAGGACTATCCCGTGCCAGATCTGTAGGAAGCTCGGTGGAAGCTATAACGAAAGTATAGAAGCATTCATAAATCACTGCCAAATGAATAATGAAGCCTTGAGTGAGTGCGAACAGCCATAGAACACAACAAAGCTCCACAGAGATGTGCCGAGAGATGTTTGAATAAGGACTCATGCCAATGCCAATGCAGTCCATAATAGCAAATAATTGTAATAAAAAGGATCCCACTTTTCTTCAGCGGCTGTGTGTGAGTGTTTATTCTTTTTCGAAGATTAATTGGCGCATAGAGAGAGAGAGAGAAGGAATGGCTATAAAACACACGTTTTCACACAGACACTCTCCATTACCTATTTTCCAATAATTTTCTTTTCTTTTTTGATAATTTATCGATAAATTTGGTGGAAGAGCATAGAAAAAAGTTAATCGATTTATGTGCGGCACGATTTAATGTGACATTACTCAAATTTGTTTTATATTGCTCAGGGAAATAGGGAAAATTGAGGAAGGAACAGGAAATAAAGCTTAATGCCGTTCCATCTACACACAGCATCGATATGCTAATTTGAGTTTTGAAGTCGAACGATTTATGAGTTTGTATCGATTATCGGATTAAGGGGTAGTCGCATGGAGTGTTTTGATTAATGGGTTTGTACATAAGCAGCTTGATGTTTAATTGTTTTTCTTTCTTTCTTTTTTATTCTAATCAAAAAGTAGGTTCACGTAAGGTCTCGTAGTCGTAGTATTGTTTGTTGTTTAGATAGAGAGATTGTGAAATTGGCAATTAAACAAGTTTGGGTCGTTAAAAGTACTCATACGAAAAGTAATGGTTTACATAAAATTTTTATGATGTTTCACAGGACTGTTAAGGAAGGGTTTAATGAAACCCTGGAGATTAACAAAATTGATCGTTAAATGAAATTGAGCTGACTGTGAGCAATGTTAACAAGCACAGATTTGATGATGTTTTGGACGAAACCTAGAGTATCTAGATATTTTTTTTCTACACTAAAAACTAACTTAAACCGAAAAGATGCTTTCAGAGTTGTCGACAGCTTTATTGTACTTTGGTCAAGTAAATGCTAGTTGTGGGTATTGGTGTAAACTCCTCCGGTAGTCTGGTTAAAATGTGTAAATGTACAATGGAATTGAAAGTGGTAAGGGCGAAACTTGAGTTCCGCTTATTAAGTTTTTACATTAAGTGCTAATGGGGTTCAATGTGGTCTATTAGTAGTCTGTTAGTAGTCCGTATGTTGTAAATAAAAGTCAACTAACCTTGTTTGAAGTACGGTTTTATCAACAAGAATGTCTTTAAAAGTTTTCCGCCTTTTAGAGATTGGATTACCCAAAATAGCCACAGAAATGAATACGAACACAATTGAGGATACTTTTTCTGAAACGGATGCTGCTGCAGTAAATGAGCCATAGTTACCACTGTGAATACAGCTGCAGCTGCTGTAAGGGTTACAGATAGAGCTGTGGATATGACTGTCAACAGTGGAATTTATCTTATTTTGCGCACATTCAAGGGGGTATGAATATCCTTATCGTGATTAATATGAATGCGATCTTTTAGAAAACTTTGACTTAAGTATTAAGTGGTCCTTTTGCACATTGGGTTTGAAAGATTCGTACTTTTGAACGGTAAATAACGCTCAGACGTGCAGGACATTTCACAAAAAACATGATGAGAACTCATTCATCAGCTATACGTTAAAGATGCTACTACGAGAAGACAGAAAAGTTTTGTTGCACGTACCCTGAGAGGGCCTTATCTTGGCCTATGCCGGACAAAGAGCCGTTGTAGAATACTTTGTGGACAAATCTTTTGCGCTTTAAGTTTGCTGGTGCAGAATGATATTGATATTTCTTCAGAGATTCAGTTGTCTCCCGGAGGTGGCTTCCTTTCCGCTCCCAATCTGACACGTTCAGCGTAGCTGGTCTCTACGGTGATCGAATTGAATAAGTAGTTTCCAAGTTTCCGTTCCAGTGGGAAAATGGAGATGAAATGTAGTCCTACGTTACTCACGAACAATAAAGCACTATAAAAGTGGAAGAATCTTTGTCGTTATCTTTCAAGTGTTGCGGTATCTTTCAAGTGTTCGGTTATGTTCCCGTTTCCGTTTTTGAGGGAACTGGAAGGGGAAATAGAAATATATCATTTCTCAGGTTCTAGAACATTTTTGTAGCAAATTCCATTCAAATCGGCTTACTAGTTTTGAAGCCATTTCAATAAACTACGAGTATATACACTTCTTAGTTCTCGTTAACTTTTCCGCCGTGGAAATATGTAAATGAATAGCATTCTAATGGCGGAAGGATTTTGGAATCGGCCAAGTAGTTTCTAAGTTCCCGTGTAAATGTTCCTGCCCCCGTACCCGTTCTTACATCCGTAAAAATATGCGAATGAAATAAACATAAAAACCTTTTTCTTGGTTCACTCTATCTTAAGAAAATAAAACGCATCATAATCCGTTGCATAGTTTTTAAGATCTAAGCATATAAACAGAAGTAGAAAGCTTTGTTTTATATTATGTAAGTAAGGGAGCGGGTTGAAATGCTGTATTTTAAAATACTGTATGGTCAAAATACTGTATGGTTAATGTTCTGTATTTCAAAATAGTGCATTTCAAAATACTGTATATACAAAATACTGTATGAGCAAAACACTGTACATATCTCAAAAATCCGTTTGCAAAAATACCGTATTTTTGAATTATTCTTTTTCTGAAAACCCGAACAAATGAACAAGCATAATGCATTATTAAGTCATAGATAAGTAAAGTATAATAAGAAGAAATTTATCAACAAAAACAAAATAACGAAAGAATCCAAAAAACACACACAACAAAAGTACAAAATTCCTTGTACTGTAAGTCAAAATACTGTATTTCAAAATGCTGTAAGTGCGCACTTTTTTACATTCTCAAAACAAATTTTATTTTCAGCCTACTTTCAGCATTTTGAAATACAGAATTTGGAAATATAGTATTTTGACTTACAGTACTTTGATCATACAGTATTTTGTACATACAGTGTTTTGATATGCTATATGTATATACAGTCAAACTTCTTTATAACGAACTTCTTTATAACGTAATTCTCTCTATAGCGAATTTCATTTCGTTTCCCTTCCCCTTAAAAAATATCCCATACGAATTAGGTTCTTTATAACGAAGTTCCCTATAACGAAATTCTCTTTATAAGAAACAAATTTTTTTGACCCAAAAGCAAATTTGTTTCTTTATAACGAAGTATCAATTTTCAAATTTGAAAACAAAGCTTACTAAGGTTTTTATTCCTAGATTTAATAGGGAACTCCCCGTTTTTGCAAGAATTTTCTAATGTATGTATGTATGGATGCATGAAAAAGGGTACATATGTTGTAGAAGCTTTACGCATATAGACAGGTGAATCGTTTAAGCTACCATTTTAAGTTCGCGAATCACTTATACAAAATTGTCGAAGCGCAAGGCTATTTCGTTTTCAGAGAAGCTGGCGATTATTGAAAAAGTTAAAAGTAGAGAAAGGAAAACAAGAAGTGGCTGAAAAATTTGGTGTGTCGTTTAGAACGCTATCAACAATTTTAAAGAATGAATTAAAAATTTTGAACAAGTTCAAACAGAAGCCAAAAAAAATTAAGAAAAACAAAATACGGTGATGTGGATAATTCAATGTTCAATTCAATGCATATCTTCATCTTTCTAAATTGGAAGATTTTTACAATAAAACAAAAACCAAAAGTGTTCAAGTGTTCATGTTCAATCAAAAATTGATATGTTTTTAACTAAAAAATAAAAAATTAATAAATTTCCTTGAAACGAGTTCTTTTTTGTACCACTGTTTTTTTTAATATAAAAGAATACTTGCAGTGTTAAAAAAATAAATTTTCTTTATAACGAATTTCTTATAAAATTTCTTTATAACGAAGCAATTTTTTGTTCCCTTGAAGGTTCGTTATAAAGAAGTTTGACTGTATATGTATTTTGACCCTAACCCAAACTGATGGGTGTGTCTCTATGCTCCAGCATACTACTGTTGATTGAATAGGTGCTGCCAGAGCTCACGCGAATTTCAAGTTGTTATTGGTTTTTCATAAAATGCAAAATTTGAAAAAATCTATTTTTTGATTACACAACTTGCATCTAGAAGAATAATTTCAAATGGCCCTGAAAAAATCGTGTTCAATTCCGACGACTGCAAATACTCATCTCAAATTGACAAATAGGAAACGCAACTGCATTTTTCCTCGGAAATTAATTGAAACAACAAGAGTCACACAATTTACTTCAAAATCAAAAACTAAGCGAGACATTGGCAAATGACTCAGGTTTCGTGTTTGGTGCATCTAGACACGTCTCAGATGGTGCAGTGTAACAAGTCTCTTGCCAAGACCCGTGGGTCTTATGATCGTGGGTTGACCAACGTAATTTTAAGTCATTCCTATTCTAACTGCAAGTTCAGCTATTAAAAATTTCAACTTAACCCATTAATCAGATGACTTGAAACCAGCACTCTCTTCTGATGTGAGAAGGTTGCATGACATCAGCTTTCCTCTGACCACAATTGGTGCAACTGTGTCAATATTTTAGAATAATATGTTTTATTGATGAACCGTCATTATATTCACAAACTTAAAAATGCTAAAAATGCTTACGGCAGTTCACAAACAACACAGATGAGTTCGAAAACATTTGCCAGAAGTGTGGAGGTGTGGAAATTCTGCTCAAATGTGATCAAATAGTCAAGGAGTGGTAAATTCTATAGGTTCTGATAAATTAAAGAATAGAATCAGCTCAAAGTAATAAATCGAAATATAAATTAGTGGAATAGTGACTTTCGGCAGCTTTTTTTTTTTTTTTGTTTTAGTAAACTTTTGTTATATTATTTTATTTCAGTACATTTTTGCACACGACGTTCTTACTTTTTCCATCTTTTGTCAAATAAAAAGGTTTTGCGAGTTTGATACACTCTTTTGAACTAAAATGACTAATCAGTGGGAATTAAAGAAATACGGGGAATCAATAGTTTTCTAATTTCGCTGTTCCAGTCATTATTAAAACTTTTATAATGCCGCATCCCAGATGTGTAATTTGTAGCTGTGTACAATTCTAGATTACTCATTATTGACACTGGAACACCAACTTGCAGCCACTCCTGATAGTTCTAATTAATTGAGAAATTCTATATTGTTTTATGTGACTTGCTCAGTGTCCATAATATTGTCTACTGATAGACATTGGACAAAATCCCCCAATACGTCAAACATAATTTATTAGTTTATATGGTTAACTATCTCATTAGTCGGCGCCGAAATCGACTTTTCACACAGTCATTACCAATAATTGCCAATATTTATTTGAAGATCAAGATATAGACATTTCTTCTCAGTCAACAGTGTAATCGACAATTTGACAAAAATCGATCCAGTAGTTTCAAGGTACGTTGCCGTTCCCGTAGGAATATTGGGATAAAAAATACAGCCCATGTCCTTTTTCAGGCTCAAGACTATCTCTGCACCAAAATTCATACAAATAGGTTCAATAGTTTGGGCGGTAGATAGTAACAAAGAAAAACAGACAGACGGAGTTGATTTCAGATCTATAATGTTAGTACGTACTTCCGTTCCCATGGGAATATGGGGATAAATTAAAGTTAATGTTACTTTGAGATAGTGTAGCATTCTAACGGAAAATAATTCTTGAAATCAGTTCAATAACATATATAGCCTATGTCCATTTTCAGGTTCAAGACTATATCTCTGTACCAAAATTCATATAAATAAGTTTAATAGTTTCGGCGGTTTTTGATAACAAATAAAAATAGACAGACAGATTTCATTTCAGACTTATGATAGTAGTAAAGACTCCTATTCCCGTGGGAATATGGTGACCGTTCCCGTAGGAATATGGGGATGACTTACAGTTGATGTTACTCAGGGATAGTGTAGCATTCTAACGGTGGAACAATTTTTGAAATCGGTGCTATAGAGTCAAAGTTCCCGTATGCGTTCTCGTTCCCGTGGGCCGTGGGAATACAGGGATAAAATATATAGTTTATGTCCTTCCTCTGGCTCAAGACTATCTCTGTACAAGATTTCATTTCAATCAGTTTAGTAGTTTGAGCGGGAGATGGTAACATAGAAAGGCGAACAGACAGAGCTACTTTTGCATTTATAATATTAGTGAAGACTGGTTCCCGTATGAATATTCGAATGAAATGTAACCTATGTCCTTCTTCAGGTTCTAGATCATCACTGTATAAAATTTCATTTAAATCGGTTCTGTAGCTTTGGCGATAGATGGTAACATAGAAAGAAAAACGGACAGAGCTTCTTTCGCACTTATTATGTTAGTAAGGACTCCGGTTCCGGTAGGAATATGGGGATGAATTAATTTTTAAGTTACTCGGGGATAATGTAGCATTCTAATGGTGGTAGAATTTTCGAAATCGGTGCTGTAACTTCTAAGTTCCCGTATACGTTCCCTCTCCTGTGGGAATTAAGGGATAAAATATATAGCCTATGTCCTTCCTCAGGCTCGAGACTGTCTCTGTACAAAATTTCATATCAATCAGTTAAGTAGTTTGAGCGGGAGACGGTGACATAGAAAGTCGGACAGAAAGAGTGACTTTCACATTTATAATATTAGTAAGGATTAGGATATCAAGGAACTGGTGCAATACAAAAATGAAATCTATTTCTAATAAAGAGCAAAATAAGAAATCAATGGAAAGCTGTTGGGCTGGTCGAATAAAATACTTTGAAAAGTTTCGCAATGGGTAAAAGACAACAGAAATAAGTGCAATAAAATGTAAAATGGTCATCATTGGAATGTTGAAACCTTTGTTAAGTAAGATGCACGATCTCAATATTATCAAAGCATGAATTTCGCAGCAGCTCAATCTGATAATGTGGATTATGTCAAAGAAGGCTGTCAAAATGGATGTGAAAATGTTGGTTACAGCTGTGAATATTCCAACTTGAACAACTGCGAAACGGGCACATTATTTTCAGATATTCTTATAAAATTTACCTAAAAGGATTCAAACATTACACAATATGATTTGAATCCAATTCTTTACCTTCGCCCCTCGCCCCTTTTACATTCGCCCCTCCCCCGTATTGCCAGATCCTATAGTAACATTTTTTAGAAAGTTCTCGGAAATCCTTGTGATATAAGAATCTATATGAAAAAAATTCTTTTTGGAATATACATTACCTTGACCTCAAAGTCACACAGTGACGGTCGGTACAAAAGGTCTTTTCTGATAAATGTAGTCTTTATCCTCTTTCTCGTATTAAATTTTAAAAAAAGAGAAAATGTTCCAATAAAATGGACAGGTTGTTTTAAGCCACCACTATGCCATGTTTTCAATTTCGATCTTCGTTTAAAGAATCACAAAGGAAATCGTTTTTCTCCTTCCATTTTATTCCAAGATATCAAAGGTCCCTTTTGGAAATGGGGAAATGAAATTGAATTCCATTTTTTTCGTTAAGAAATGCTCGTAATCGTTTGCCTTATAATCACTATCCTAGAACACGAAACGCGATACAGTCAGCCATGGCACATGTCAAGCAATAACATTCCAGACTTCTTTTCTCCCCTGCCCCAAAAATATTTGTTCCGTTTTTTGATCTTCATCAAATGTATCCTTAAACTGTCAAGCTTTCTTTAAATCATTTGGAAAAAGCGTTGTTGTTTTTCAACTCGGCAAACAACAACACCTTGAGCTCTGACGTTTAGAACTTCCCACCAAGGTTTTTTTTATTTATAAACATTCGAGCTTCAATCAAGCACCTCTTATAAGACTGACAAAATGTATCTTCTACAACGATAAGCTTGATTAGTATAAAATGTAATTGGTGAACTCTACTCAGTTGAAAATGATGAAGGCAAAGCCGAAAATCCATTTCGGTAACTTTCGTGTTTGAAGTGTGGGGCCATGTGCAGGATGCCGATGATGTTTTAACTTTTTTGTCGGATGGGGAATATTTCAAAACCACTCGTGTGCTTTCTCTTAAAACCCATTCATCCCGTTCGCTAGAGCCAAGCATAAACTTTAAGTGCCTTGCATGCAAATAACTATTTTTGAGTGATGAGTGCTAAATGTAATTGCTTAGAGTTTTGATCACCTTTCCTAACTGGCTATGGAACGTTACTAAAGAGAAATGGATAGAAAATCCATTTGAAGGATGTTTTAGAATTTCGGAAACTGTGAAACAATTTCAAAGCAATTACGCAAGGATTTACGAAAATGCTATGGATGAGGAGAATTTACGTTGCCGAAATAGAAACGAGTACTCAAAACAGAATTTAGAATTCCAAGAGAGAAGGCTGTTTAAAGTGCTTGAACTCCCCTTAGAATTTCTTTTTTTGTTTTTTTTTTTCTGCCACTGGAAGGAATTTTAAGGACAACAAGAAATAAAGAGTGGCCACAACCAAAGCAAGATGCTTTACTAATGAGTCACCATTTTCCAAACTATAATCAAATCGTCCTCCATACACCCCTTTATGCTTTCCTGGACTTACAGAGAGTATACTATGTGTGGCAATCTGTTTTCCGAGTGAAAAATCCCATAGCTCAGTATATCAGCATGATAGTAATACCTCCTTATGTTTTCTGTGTCGTAATACTGCCTCCCCATTTAGTAAGCAAAAACAGCCTCAAGTATTCTGCTCATCGCTCCGCTCACTTATGCGTTAGTGGCGAACCTATCAAAGGTAGAGAAAGAGGAAGAAACTGAAAAAAAAAAAAAAAACTGAAATCCTGTTTGTCTAAATGGAATGAGTTTTGGAAAAGTCGAATGCGGAAACTTTGATTTGACAAAGGCTTTGCATACAATTTTAAAACAAAGGGAGCCGTTAAACCTTTTTTGCTTTTGCTTATTTTTGAAGGAAATTATAATGAGGTTAGAGAAAGGGCTCCGTTAATACTTTAAGCGGATTCAAATCAAAGGATTCGGTTTTGCGGTTTGGTTGATTAACAGTTCTTGTTTTTTAGTATGTGCATGAGTCAGTTTAATGAGTGCGTTTGACTTTGACTGCTGACTAGTTGAAAAACAAAGAAATAAAGAATGCTGCAAGCATGTGCTCTTTGAGCACAAATGAGGCCAAGAATTTTATACTAAAGAGGTTGAGTGAAGAGGGTAGGCACTTTGCGGTTTGCAGTGTGCTTTTGTTTTGTTTTAAACTTCAGAAATAGCTATTCTTTACTCATGAGAATGACCAAACTTGTAACATCATCTTGCATAATTATATTCGTTATAAACACTAAACATGATACAATATCACATGAAGTTTTATTTTTAGAAAGTAGGAATATGAAACCCTAGTGAATAAGTCTCTAGTTGTAGGCCTTGTGAAGGGCGTGGTTTTTAAAAAGAGTTGAATTGCGTTGAAACTCGATTAACCGGGATTCGATTAACCGGGACGCTCTATTATTCGTGATGAAAAAAATTTGGATTCCTTCTCGACAATAAAGACAATGTATTTATTTAAACTCTATTATCCGTAACATGACAACAGGACCGAACAAGTCTCTTGTGTTCTCCAAACTAACGTAATTTTCTAACTGTTGCATTTGCATTTTACATAAACGCAAAAGGAAGTAACGGGAAAATATACTTTTCGTCTTTTGTTTTGTATCTCATGTTTGTTATGGATTTTGTTCAGTTTTAATTGGAAAATCAAAAGTGACGCATCTTGGTAATGACTTTTTCTTTGTTAAAAGAAGAGTTGTCTGACCTCATTCAAACAGAGAATTTAAGCAATGACCAAATTTATAATGCCGATGAAACCAGGAAATGTTTGCCCACAAACACTTGGTATGCAACGACGAGCGTTCTGTTGAAGGGTATAAGGAATCGATGGAACTCCTCACTGTACTGGTTTGTTCTAATGCTTCAAATGTAAGTTGATGGTTAGCGGCACAAGTGCTCGTCCAAGAGCTTTAAAAAATGCTGGAGAGCTTCCAGTTATTTACAAGGCTAACAAGCAGGCTTGCGTAACCCGAAAATTGTTCCTCGACTGGTTTAATAAAAACTTTATCCCAGAAGTAAAAGAACACCTGGGAAAAAGCAATCTTGACAGGAATTCCAAAGTTTTATTACTCTTGGATAACTGTCCAGCCCACCCAGACGCAGGGTTGCAAAGGCTTAAATCACTTTTAATCTAACTCTCGACTTTAATTCATAAGCCATTTGAAAATCTGACAACCTTTAAACCATATGATCAAAATTTAAATACAGATACAGAAAGGCTAGCATTTCTACTAAAAATTAAGTCCAAAATTAGGTCTCGTTTTCATTTTAAACTCATTTTTTTTTTCCATTATCTTATAATAACTTACTTGCTAACAAAAGTGTTTTAGACTTGCTTATGTAACTTCAGTAATTCCCGTTTATTAACCTCCCCGCTTTGATGCACAACCCGTTAAACTATGCAATCTTTTTCTACGCTTGTTTCTTTGTTACAAATTGCTCACAAAATTCCCCTTTTAAATGCCTATCGGATATTTACCCAACCCGCTTAACGCACTCTATTTATCAACACGGTTATCTACAAAGCATGCATTTTTTTTTAGGTAACTACCTTACCAACACAAAATAAAAATCAAATATTCCTTGTTTTGTTTAAAACTCAGCACAGAAGCACAACTGACCTCACAGCAATTGAAATGTCATCAATGTCCAACAAAAACAGAAACAATACTACATACTTCCTCGGTCACAAACGCTTTTAAGGTATTAAAGCGGGTCCTTTTATCAGCAGGCACATAACAACGAGTCAGTTTTGTAATGAAGTTGTCGATTCTGTTTACCTGAGCTCCGTTGTAAAGGACCCCATTGGGATAGTGTTTTTGTACTCCGACGCAGACACTGTCTCTCAAACACCCGAATCTTTTCCATTGAGACGCTGCGCCGTAACGATGAACAACACAGGACACCCATAGACAATTATTGGCCTAATGAGGGTGATGTAGCAAATCACTTTCGGTCTGCTATTAAGTTAACTGCTATGAAACAGTCGCCTTGTCAGACCAAAAGCCCCTCTAGCCCTGACCAGAGTCGCATCCATATGTTTGTTGAAATATAGATACTAATCTAGCCAGAGGCCGAAGCACTTGTCTATTACTTTGCTTGGCAGTGGGTGGTCATAAGGATCAACGATCACCAGCTTTCGCCATAGTTCTTTCTCGTATTCCTTGAGGCCCGAGCCAACGAGGTTCTAAACACACTTTTTTCCAATTTCTGGACGGTGATTTTCAGCTTCCACTCATCGCAATTCAATTCAATTCATTTATTGAGACTAATTAGAATATCCACGTTTGATTTGATAACATAACAGATTTAACAATATTTGTCGACTTTAAGTGTATGTCTGACTATTCCCGATTTATGTGCAAAATTCAATTGATATAATTTCAGTTTGAATATCTCCAAGTCAACCAGGAATGCAGCCGTTCCATTGAATACCTGATACTAGCTTAGACGCGTGATGTACCTACATATATGGTATCATGTCCCGACTTAAAACCGAACTGATTTTCTGGAATAATATTTTTGTCCACAGCACAAGTTGACCCAAAATTAGGTCTCTACCAACTGTATTGACACAGAAATCGAATTTAATATTGGTTTAGTCTAGTCAAGTCAAAAAGTGATATCAAAGTTGAGAAGTGGACTTTACTGGATAACGATTTTTTTCTAGGATATGACTAATAATCACATTTTTTGATTTTTGTCTTTCTTTTTGTGAAAAATCTAGTTGTTCACTTCCACCACAACCGTCGAAATTAAACTTACACACAATATTTAGAAACATTTTCATACAATACAATTTCTTGATCGTAAATGGACCTTCAGTAGTATTTTTGCAAATTATTTGAATTATAAATTTTGAAATAAGATTTGTTTTAAAAAATATGTAGAACCTTAAGATTAAATCAAAATATTCGAAAACATATTTTGGCGAGCTTAATAAGAATGAAACAACGTGCAAACAAGTTTCTATCACACCAGATTTCAAGTTGCGATTTTATTCTTATGTCATCGAAAAGCATTATTTCCCATACTACCCCGTCTTTTTCTATTCCTCACTTACTGTTTCTTGCTTATTACGTTCGCTTACTCTCTTCCTTCTTCAAAAAGATGAAAGAAGGTTTGTTCAAAAAACATCTCAAAAACTTTGTTTTAAAGTTTCAAATATTTTCCAGACACTTTTTAAACGTTTTCATTTTCAGAAACTGGACGAAAAAGTTAAATGATTCAAACAAAAGAGAGCAATTCTCAAATTCATAAAAGCTCTAGCGTAAATAATGTTTCGCATAAGATGAAGTTTAACTGAGAGACACATCCTGAGTTTCATGCTATTGGTGTAGTCTAAAGCAGAGCCAAACTTCATTGAGAAAGTTTTTGTTTTACCAAGAAACAATCTAAATTGAATTTGGAAAAAAAAGGAAAAAAAACATGAGCAAATATATTTTCATTTTGTCACTGGTTATCTCTGTGGCTATTGTGCGTCTCCCATTTGTATAAGACATATTCAAGCATTTGGGGTGTTGAGACTGAGATCCACAATTATTCCATACAATGCGACACTACTTGAAAAGTGATACAACGATTTTGGGTTACAGAAGTTTAATTTTTAGGGAAGTGTTTGCCGTTGGCTTTTCGGAAACAGGATGTTGTGTTTAACAAATTGGTTAACCTATTTTGTGATCAAGTCCGCCTTTCCTGTTGGAAGGACTTAGGAATGAAGGCTCTTGCCAGGGAACAACATTCAAAATGCTTTTGCGGGTATCAACTTCTACGAAGAGTTAAAATAAGCATGTCCTACGAGAGTAGTTTTCACAATAAGTTAGTGTTTTCACAACATTTAGAGCCGGCTCAACAAGAGCTGTATTTACCTCCTTAACTTCTTTGAAAACACGAAAATGAATTTACTTTAAAGAAAGTAAACCTGACTCTGACTTAAATCATCTGAACTGTTTTGCCAGCATGTTACTGATTATAATCAATCATAATAATTTCAATTTGACATATTGATGTTATAGTTTAACTAATTTTTTTTTTTTTTTAGAAAAAATCATTAAAAGTAATTGCTAGATTAGGTTCACACCGAGACATGATGAAGCATCGAGAGAACGCTATCGACGATTGATCTGAATCATGGTTAACGAATAATCGATTGTTTTGACTGATGAAGTCAGCAAAATAAAAAAATCCCAATTTACTGTAACATAGTCAAAATAAATGCGATGCAGCAAATTCACTCGAAGAAAACAGTTTAATGAAATAGACTTCTAGTCTACCCAACGCGGACCGAATTTTTACCAAGCTGGTTGCAGAGTGTCACACGAAGAGAAGACCTACAATTCTATGAAAATCGCATTCCACTTCTCAGGAAATTTATCGAGCATAAAACGCCCGAAACAATTTTCCTAAAAGTGATCGCATCTTCCACCGGACTCCTGAGTTCTCCCAATTAATTCATAATTTTTAACGGAAGGCTAACACAGCTCCACCGAAATTTCTTTGTTTGACCAAAAGCATCCCATAGTACGACAATGACAGTAGAAGCAACAACTTCAGCACCAGGAGCAGCTGACACAATTCATTACCTCTTGGGCAACTTGTGGAAATCCATTGCTCAACCTCAAGTCTGTATGAATTTTCTTGACTATACCCAAATCAAATTCTGGAGTACATACATACTTCAACCTATAGAGATAGCGAACTATATCTAACTGTCACTGACCTGCAAACAACCACATCACAGCTTTGCCACCAACCACCACCATCAGCCATATCCAGAGGATATAAACTCATAGCCCCTCCATCGCTGCCGTTAGAGGACGATGTGATGTGAAGAAAAACAGCAACGACAACGACTTCTCCGCATATCTATTGAAACTCCTAATTCCATTGCTGTCAACACAATGGAATTTTGTTTGTTTGCTGCAGCTCATCCCTTCTGCAGCAAGGACTATTATAGTGATGCGCTACGCTTGTCCCCGAATGATGGTAATGGGTTTTCGTGTGTACCGTAGTTGAGTGCACGATGAGAATGGGATAACTTTAGTATGTAGTTGTTTGTCGTTTTCATTCGTCCTGCTGACACCATAATCCAAATATACGCAAAACATACTTATTTAGGAAAGGTCATGGCGGATTAAGTTCCATCACCACACTTGGGGATCTCCAACTGCATCCAAAGACCGACGACAAACTGAAGATGGAAATTGAATTGTCATCGAGAGAAGAAGTACGAGTAGGTATTCAAACTTATTTAGGGTAAGCTACTGTGAGTTTTGCTCTGAAATTACTCTTCTTTATTCGCTTTTATGGGTGTTAGCATTTCAGGATGAAAAGAGATGCAAATTTTATGGTCACATAATTCTTTTCAGTTTTGCGTATTAGAGTAGTCTTAAATTATACGAAGACATATTGGGTACAAAAGACTGAATTTGAAATCCTTGTGAGCTTACGACTCGTAAGTTACGAGTTTATTACGACATTTCCAAAGAATACATAAGTTCCATAAAAACTGCAAGTTGAACGTGGGGAGTAACTTTGTTTGACTCAATTTTACAGGCGACATGATGCAGAGAAGCATTTATGGTATTACGCTGGCTAAATCTTGTAAAGCTGATTGACGTGAACCAATGATCCGGCTCAGGGGCGAACGCAGGTGGGGGGTTTTGGGGGTTGAAACCCCCCCCCCGAAATTTGTGAAATAAAAAAATAACCACATGTTTTTTAAAACAAAAACCAAAATATAAAACATGGAAACATAAAATTCATCTGAAAATTTCATTCTGTCAACGAAAAAATCCCTCCAAATGCGGAAGCCATTTTTATCTATAATTTGAAGGTATTTCATATGTTTTGGAAGGACTTTTTGGTTTTGGTATGTTCTTAGCATGATAACCCTTTTCTAGTGTAAGTAAATTTGATATGTTGATGTGGAGTTAGTATTGGGTCATATTTAACGGGACAAGAGATAAAAATATATAAAAATTCACTTTCCTACTTACTTGCAAACACATCGCATTGGTCGCTTCAAAACTAACGGCAGTCGCGACCGAAATCTACGAAAATTAAAATTTTCATCACATACTAAAAGCCAGTCGCTCTATAGCTCTGTATAAGAATGGGATCGACAAGGGCAACTAGGAAAGGGTATACTTATGTACGAATAAGCAAATGCACACCCTTGAACATTGTTTGAGTATGCCAAACAAAAAACAGCCCAACAACTCTATAGACACCTTAAAAGTTTGCGATTTGTCCATTTATAAAACTGTTCATTGTTTTATGCAGATCGGTGCGACACTTCCGGTATCCGTGGCTTCAAGTGAGCGATCTTTTTCATGTCTACGCAGTTTAAAAACTTATCTGCGAGGAAGAACCAGCTAGGAGCGACTGAAAGGTTTAATGTTGCTGAACATCTATAGGAGTATTGAGGTTGACTATGAGGACGTTATAAATATAAAAATGGGCAAAGGTTCCAAGGCACATTGATTTTATTTTATAAAATACTAGCTGTGAACGCGACTTCAACATGGAATAGTGACTTTCGGCAGAATTTTTAATTTTCCAGTAACCTATTGTTATATAATTTTACTTAAGTACATTTTTGCACACGATTTTCTTACTTTTTTCAAATTTTGCAAAATAAAATTGTTTTGCCGTAAGTACTTCCGTTCCCATGGGAATAATGGAACAAAGAAAAAAAGTAGACAGATTTAATTTTGAAATTTTTGGAATATTAGTAACGACTCCCGTTCCCTTGGGAATATGGTGATCGTTCTCATAGGAATATGGGAATGAGTTAAAGTTTATGTTACTCGCTCGGGATAGTGTAGCATTCTTTCTAACGGTGGAAGAATTTTTGAAATCGGTGCAGTAGTTTCTAAGTTCTGGTTTATGTTCCCGTTTCCGTAAGAATTGGGATAAAACATAAAGTCTATGCCTTTCCTCAGGTCTTAGACTATCTCTGTATAAAATTTCATTTGAATTGGTTCAGTTGCTTGGGTGGGAAGCGGTGACAAAGAAAGACGAACAGACAGAGCTACTTTTGCATTTATAATATTAGTAAGGACCGGTTCCCGTGAGAGTATTCGGATGAAATGCATCCTATGTCCTTCATCAGGTTCTAGATCATCTCTGTATAAAATTTTACTTAAATCGATTCAGTGGTTTGGGCGGGAGATGGTAACATAGAAAGACGGACAGACAGAGCTTCTTTCGTACTTATTATAGTAGTAAGGACTCCCGTTCCTATAGGAATATGGGGATGAGTTAAAGTTGATGTTACTAGAAGATAGTGAGGCATTCAAACGGTGGAATAATTTTTAAAATCGGTGCTGTAGTTTCTAGGTTCCTGTATACGTTCCCGTTCTCATGAGAATATAGGGATTAAATGCATAGCCTGTGTCCTTCCTCAAGTTCTAGACTATTTCTGTACCAAATTTCATTCAAATGGGTTCAGTAGTTTGGGCGGGAGACGGTAACATAGAAAGCTGGACAGACAGAGTTACTTTCACATTTATAATATTTGTTAGGATTGTTCCTAGCAATGTACGAGTATTTATACAAATCAATACAAAGTATAAAAGAAGCATAAAAATATTAAAAACAAACTTTTCGTTCATATTTAATTAATTTTTTCAAAACCCCCCCCGAAAAATTTTTCTGCGTGCGCCCCTGATCCGGCTCGACTTGAGTTTCAAAAAATCCCTTGGTCTCCTTTTTGAGCAAAATGGGGACAGCTCTTCCTGAGATCAGACTTTCATTTGCTTAAATAGTTAATTTGAGTCGAGCTCGATGCCGAAAGGTGTTCAAAGGATGGGGAAAATGAGTGAAACTAAGAATTGATCAAAAACAATTGTATGGAAGATAAACTAAATGATATTTATTCTCCATGTGGCACTCGTAAAAGCGAAAACTGACCCGTAGTTTTCTCTACGGCAGGGGCACGGAATCTGGAGGCCCCATCTAACATACAAACTTCCGCGTTTACAAGTGTGTATACGCGAGTCGAAGGTACCGTGACCGATGACTCCTGCAGTTCTCTCCTTGAAGCTCTTCGTGGTTTGAGCTGGAAAGATGAAGAAGGCAGCTCGGAGGTCTTACCTCCAAAGCTAAATTCTCATCCTGGTTTAGCTGTTGACCAGAGCGGTGTTACCATCGGATCAAGTAAAGCTGAACAAGTGGATGCCATCGTAGAAGTGGGATCCACTTATTCAGCTTCACTTAATCTCTGGAGAGAAAGCGAGCGGCAAAGGCTCAGTGCAAAGACAACACAAGGGTTGCCGAAGACACTGAATCGAGTTGCAAACCTTTGGCGATGGCGAAAAGGGACAGGTCAGAAGAGTTCTCACCCACCAATTCAGGACGGTCTCCCGTAACCGAAGTCACCCCTACCTCTGCAAACGCGAACTGGGGCAAAAGAAAGAAGGTTTCCGTAAGCTCTGCCAAACTTCCTGTTGGTCTAACTGGAAAGTCGGTCCACGGATACTGGCTGGAAAGGACGAAGCCATCATGGTAAAAACTCCTGGAGGGCCAACCGAAACGTTGGTGAATGAAACCGTGACATCTAGTCAGTCTGGTCCACGGACACTGACCGGACGTGATAAAGTCTCGAAAGGAGCAAAACCCGTCGTACAGCGAAATAAAAGACGGCTGCCCTATAAATGCGTATCTGAGAGCATAGATGTACTGCGCTTAGAATAATCTGGGAAAGATTTTAATGCGCATACACCAGTGCGAAGAAATCGTTAGCTGTAAACTAAAAGTGTGAACACATTTTAAAAATTGCAGAAGTTAAACTTCAAAAAGACAAGACGACTAAGAAAGCCCGAACAAAGAGGAGACTAATATTTTAGGAAATATTTATATTCTACCCCTTCTCTAGCAGGCTGAAATCTATTTGTGAGAAAAAATATTTGTGTCGCTTTTTCGTTTCATCGAATTTTTAAATACAGTGTATTTAGTTGTACTTCAATCATACAACACGCTTGCTTTATACTAAAGCCCTGTAATATGCAGGCACAAAAACATATTACACAGAATATTTTACATCTTCTTATAAACCTTCTATCACCATAATTTGAGAGAGAAACTAGTATTACAACAAGATTTAGCAAATTAAAAAAAAGAACACCTTCCCAATACCCAAGGCGAAGACGGACGACGTTTAATAGACGAAAGTTTTGACACTATCAAGCATCGTTTAAAGAGCAAACCGAGAGTATAAAATAATCTGTAATGAATTCTATCTCATGATTCCGCTCACTTATTCCTACTTATTTATTACATTTGGGTGTTTTTTTCTTTGTCGTGACGCATTTTCGTTTCATCGAGTTATGAATCACAACGGTTCTCAACTTAAAAAAAAACTGGCATCCTATATATACAGCAGTGACTTAATCTAGTTAAGTCATTGCTGTATATTATTAAATAATAATAATAATATACTGCAGTGACTTAACTAGATTGAACTACAAAAAATGAGTAAAAAAAACTCAAAAATTTAGTTGGACGAAAAATCGATCGGAAAAAAGCGGTGCCATCTCCTTCGATTGTTGTTTCCTAACGTCATATCGTCTCACAGCGATTTTCAATGTTCACATGGGTCGTGAATAGGGATGCTCTTTCTTATCGTGGCTAGAGAAAGGAAATAGTCCGATTCAAAGCTGACCCCCATGATGGACCGGACAAACACAATGCTAAAAAAGTGCATTGCGTCCGTCGCATCATGGTCAAGCAAACTGTTTTTATGATACGCGCCATTTTCAGGAAAACGTCTTTCAAAGGGACGAGTTCATAGCGTGCTGACTCTTCCATAAAGACATTTAAGATTTAAGAAATATTCTTTCCTTAAGTGGGGGGGTAACGTTAACTCGTTAAAAAAAAGGCATGTTTTGGCGAATTTTTTGTGAGAAACCAGATCAAATTTCTTTATTAAAACTAATTACATATATCTTTAAAAGTGACATTTCAAAAATGTTGTGTAAAACTTTCACAAAGAAATATTTTAAAATACGGCAATGGCAGCAATTATTCGGACGTGCTTCGAAAAAAAGGCGAGTTGCGGTGCCCCTCATAACTTGGGGCTGGATCATCGGAAATCAAAAAATCTAAGTTCATTCGTTAGATAATTGTTTTTACCAGGTAATGTCGAGAGGGTTTTTTGAAATTTTAGTTTTTCACTTTTTTGGAACACTTTGAAGTGAAAAACTTGATTTTTCGTGAAAAAAATCGGCTGATTTGTTATTGTAGAAGAACAGTTATCAATAAATTTGAAAAATCACTACCGTCACTACCTTGTAAATTATTTACAAAAATTATGTTCATAATTTCAAAAGGATCGGTGCAGCAGTTTTGAAGTTATGAGGGGCACCGACTTTTAAAAAGTGAGTTGTGGGAAAAATGCTTTAAAGTTTTGATTAGTGTTCAAAACACAAGGAAAACACTATACAGACAGGTATAAAAATATTCGTAACTTTGTCAATTTTGCTCCAATTCACTTGAAATATTAGGCATTCACTTAAAAAAAAAAAAAGAAAAAAACAGCAAAAAAAAAATTACATACGTAACTCCCCCCTTAATATAAAATAACTCTAAGATAGCTTTCTTGATTTTTGTAAGTTTACTTCAAAACAACCAGATTGAGCTCAAGACAACCTCTTGTTTTGAAAGCATTTCCGTTCAAATTAAAATATTTTTCAAAGCCAAGCTAATTCTTTGCAATCTCTTTCGATGATTCGACCAAATTTCACCCAGTCACTGCCAGTCACTGGTAAACTTGAAACAAAAGCATTAAGGCTACGGTTCTTTTTTTTTTTAAATATTGAACGTGGACATGGTTGCTCTTTCAGCGTCAGAAGCTTACTTCTCCAAATCGTTTTTCAATCAAATACGTTTAAACCAAGAAAACTACTTTTGATTATAAGTAACACTATATGAGCACTCAAACGAGAAAAGTATACTCACAGCCGGATTTTTTTTTACTGTAACAAGTTTAATGTTATACACGTTATTTTAATTTTGGCAGTATATTTACTCCGAGATACCTTCTTCGGTGTATCAGTGGTTGATAAGCTAAACCTTTCTAAACCCGCGCATATGGCCTCTCAGACTAAGGATTCATTAGTTTTTAACTTTAAGGAAAAATATCGTCTGCATTTATGGTCATTGTTCCAAAATGAATAAAGACATAGTATACTTTTCGATTTGTCCTGCCAAAATGGAAGTCATGCGACTTCTTCAACATCGTTCATAGATAGTATACTTTTCGATTTGTCCTGCCAAAATGGAAGTCATGCGACTTCTTCAACATCGTTCTTGAAAGAATAGTGCAAAACTCCCACGTCAACACAAGAGCAAAATCTTTCAAAGATCCTTCCAATTGCTTGGATATGCCGACGATATTGACATAATTGGAAGAACGCAGCGTGATGTCAATGGCTCGTTTATGAACATTGAGACGGAAGCAAAGAAAATGGGTTTAGTGGTCAATGAGGGCAAGACCAAGTATATGCTGTCATTAAGAAAGGACACCCAACACCGACGTCTTGGACAGAACGTCACGATAGACAGCTATAACTTTGAGGTAGTTAAGGACTTTGTCTACCTAGGCACCGCTATTAATTCAGACAACGACACCAGCGCTGAAATCAAACGAAGAATAACTCTTGCCAATCGCTGTTTCTTGGGACTAAGTCCTCTCTTGAGCAATTAAAGTGTCCCTGTATAAGACACTTCTCTTCCCAGTTCTTATATATAGCGCAGGGGCATGGACCTTGTCAAAGGTAGACGAGAACGCTTTAGGATGCTTCGAGAGAAAAATATTTTCGTTTGATTTTTGGTCCCGTCTGCATAGATGGAGAGGGGAGTAAACGAGTCAAGGTCCAGCGGCTTAGATGGTTGGATCATGTAGAGCGAATGAATAACAACAACGCTCCTGCCTGGAAAGTCTTCCAATCCAATCCCGAGGGACGGCGCAGTAGAGGAAGACCGTGACTCAGGTGGCGCACGCAAGTAGGAGAAGACGTCAACCAGCTTGGCGTGCAAAACTGGAGGCAGCTAGCTAGGGACCGAGCTGGCTGGAGAAGCATGTTGGTTGAGACCCTAGTCCGACCCGGACTGTAGCGCCACCATAAGTAAGTAAGTAAAATGGAAGGACAGGATTGAATGTTTAACCCAAACGGAATATGTTTTAATGGTACCATTTTGGTCCAAGTCAACCTCTTTTCGTAAGACGCGGATTATTTCCAACTATGGTAACTTTCAGAATAAAGTGCTACTGCAGTTGCGTTTCTGTTGCAACTCAACAATCCTATGATCAACTCAGCAATGCACTATTCTACTGAAAACAACAAATCAATATAAAACATTTTAGATGACAAGCAATTTGAGTGGAATCGGTTCATTCGATCGAAATCAGTGTCATTTGGTAAAGCGAGCTTATTTTGGGAAGTCTCTTTGTTTGGAATCGGAACAGTCTGCTTTAAAGGAACAAATTTCTTAGCTCTTAGGCTAACTCTTAAGACCACTTCCTTTATTCTGCAGGGATCCCTTCTTTTACTGTATAAAGTTTCCTAATTTCAGAATAATATAGACTCTGCCTAAGACAACCTCTCTTATTGGCACCAATTTAGTTTTCAGTGGAATCCAAGTAGGTGACCTAATTTTCTTTTGATAAAATATATTCATTAGCATTTTAAAATAATCTCCTCTTCTTAACTCCAAAAATTTTTGAGACGTATTTACTAACACAACCTCTCTCATTTTAAGGGTTTAATATAGAACACCTTCAAAAACAAATTTTAAGTATTCATATCAAAACATAATTTGAACCATTGACTCAGTCTACATAAACCACCTTTCGTGATACGAAAAGTCTATAAAAAGCTAGTTGTTTTCTTTTTGTGAGACTTACGCAAAGACAACTTCTTTTTATGTTTGGTTTTATACAGCTACTACATTCAATAGTACCAATGTGCATTGTTGCTGCTTTCTTTAAGAAACTCGTGTTTTCTTCTGATGTTTTGTAATCTTAGTTTCGTATTGACAGTGGTAAGTTATTAAAACCGTTTGTTACGCAATTTTCCGTGGATTTCTTTTGATCTGCAATTTTTTATTTACAGCAGTCTATACATACGAGTATATATGCAAACAGGATTTGGGTCGTGCTCCATTGTGTAACACGACCTCAACTGATTTGCCTTCGAATAAGCTGACCACTGACCAGTGGCCTAAATTTAGTTGCAACGGCTGGTGTGACAAGTTAAAAACTTAAATTTTTAGTTCTTTATTTGAAGGAAAAAACAAACCGTGTAGCTCGTGTTGTTTCGTTTAAAACGAAATTACAATGTCATTTCTGACGAGAAGGGCTTCGTTTTGATCATTCTTAAATAATTTTTTTTGCAGTCGTTTGAGTTAAAAATCACATAGCGCAGCCAAAATTCTGGCAAAGCTATGAGATCTCGTTTCAAACGATTCAGCACGAGTCACACCATGATGTTTTCGACTTAAGCAAATGCAATAAACTCGTTTCAGATTTACCAACAGGAAACGCAATTACATTTTTCCTCAAAAATGACGGAGTGGTTTCGTGTTAAACGAACCGATACGAGTTAGACGGTGAGATTTTCTCCTGAAATGCTCAAAGAGATGGTATTAAAGTAACGGAGACGAACTACACCATACTTCTTTCTCTTGAACGACCACTTTAAGCTCGTTGGGTGCATATCGACACATCCTTTATTCACAGGTGGTTATTGCTAGTTAAGTGTCAATGATATTGATCTAAAATCTATCTATCTCCCCAAATATGAAAAGCTAACTCATTAAAATAATGTATGTAATTGTAAATCAAACACAATGTCAACCTATTGATTTACCAATTATCCTTCATGTTAAAAAAAAAATCTTGAAAACCTTTTTGTAAACTGTTGATTAAAAATTTTAAAATAAATTCGTTAATGAAATAAAACGCATTAATTTGCCTTCGAATAAACTGTTTTAAATCACTGACTAGTATCCTTCATTTAATTTGAACGGCTGGTGTGGCAAGCTTTGAATTTAAATTTTTAATTCTTACAGCAAACGTTAACAGCTAAAAATCGGCTTGAAAGTAAAGTTAATCAATTAACTTTACAGTGGCTAGCCAACCCTGAATAATCCTTCTGCTACATATAAGGCCACTTTATGTATTTTTTTTTACATTTTGTTTCAATTTAATTTTTTTTATATACATATATTTTTTAAATAGTCAGTTTCTAGCTATGTCGCTGCTCAGTAAACCTCGGATGAAAAAATTAATAGTTAATTGGTTTCTTGCATGGTATAATGATTTTAAATACAAATCAAAAATGTTTGTATGTATAAAGATACCATGTGCGGTAACTGTGCAAGGCAGGCCATTAACCTGAATATGCTGGTCAGTTGCTAGTTAGTGAAACAACAAACAAACTTCATTAAAAGTTCATACAAAATAAAAACGGAGTATTCTGCAAGGGAAGTGAATTTTTACAAATTACCTTTAGGTGGCATGCGGTAAATGCCGGCTTGATTGAATTTCAATTATTTGATTAAACTCAAGTAAAGCGCATTAATTTTGTTCACTAATTGGATAAATGCTGTCAAATACATTTTAACCTAATTTAATGAAATAGAGAGTCATAATATTGGGAAATTATGATGGTAAAACAAACAAATAAATATTTTATTTATTTAAAATATTTTTTGTATTGATTAACGCAATTCGATTAATGTGCATCTCATGGAGGCTTGTTTTATTCGTTTAATTAAAAGAAAACATTTTTGTCTGGTTAATAAATTCATATGGTGAGTGATTCTGAACAGACTCATTATAATCAATTTTGGTACTGTTGCATAACAAGTTATGATGGTTTACGTTTCGAGAGGTGGCTTGCCATAAGCCTTGCAGGTGCATTCCTTTATCTTTTGCCTGTATGAATGAGCGTTTTGTATTTGCTGATTGTGAATTAACCTGTTTGTACCCGCTGCTTAGCACTGAATTGGGTTCTGATTCTGATCCTTCTAATTGCAAAATTTAGTATTGTTTTTATTTGAACATTGAGATAGATTTTGCTTATAAATTTTAGTCACAATGCATAATGCGGCCTTTGGTGAAGTACGAACTTTATGTTGCGTGTCTTAAATTTACAGTCCAAAAGCAATTTATTAACTTGCTTTTTGCTTATGCTTATATAAGACAGCACATCTAGCGTCAATGTGGTAGGAAACTTGTCTGACTCCATCGTGAAACTCGATATACATCTTCCTCCCTTATATTCACGATTGCATGTAAGCAACTAAAGTGAACAAAATTCTGTTTGGCATCGCTATTCTGGTCAAACAATACCCAAAGGAAGGTATGTTGAAAATTTCACTGAGCTAACAGCTTTAATGAGCCCACTCGAATTCCAAATATTCCAGGCTATTTGATCAACACAATAAATTGGTCTATTTTGTTTTTTTTTTTCTATTCCATTTGCAGGAGGCTTGAAATGTCATTTCACCACGGGAATGGAAAAAAAAAGTTTTTAATTGTACTAAAAGCACTTTTAAAATTGTACCGAAATGGTGTCAGTTGCATTGAAAACCGGTCTTGTTTGGAGAAAAGAACCAACAATAATTAAAATTATTTTTTTATAAAGGCAATGTCAGAAATATCCGTGGCATGATGGTTGACAAGTCTGCGTGTTAACCCAATGGTTTGAATCCCAACAGAGGCAAACATGTTTTTTCCACGAGTATCACCTTTCTCGACGAATTGGGAAGTATTAATTGTAAGCTTGTAGCTTGTAGCCAGATGGCTCACGAGCTAAATAAGTTCACATCTAAGACTAAATGATTGTGGGTATGAAAAAATACAAGCCGAATGTCTCTTAACAAAATATGAGTTTCGTTGGCAATCAGTTTAATTTCTTCCCTTTCATGACTCTTTTGTATGCAGTTTATAAAAGACGCAAATCCGCAAATTGTACTGAATCCTGTCAAATTGTACTTTTGTACTTCTACAAACTTAATTTTATCGAACTCAGAACAATTGTACCGAATTTTCCAACCCTGAAAAATTCACCACATAAAATTAAGAGTAAGGATTTATTGTCTGTACTCATTTACTTTAAAAGGTGAGAAGTCTCTGTGCCGATGGGAGATAGCCAAGTTGAGTAAAGTTAATTCGACCGAAAAAATGCATATTTTTAAGATTTTCTTTTTTGGCGTAACGGGTAGTGGTGGGTTATTGAAAAATTTACATATAATAAAGTAACATTTGAACAGCATTCTCTTTGATTTGCATTGCAAAATTTTCAAAGTTGAGCGAGAAATTAAAATCCGCGCCTCTGGCCACAAAAAAAAAACTCAAAACTACTGACTCAAAATCTACTGTACCAATCGCTTTAAAATTGTGCACAGTACTTCTTCGCATAATTCGCCAGGTATTTTTGAAAGCTTTTACTTTGTTTCTAGTAAATACTAATTTTTTAACGATGAGTTTTGTAGAGATATTCCACGTGTTTTTTAATCTAATAAATAAAAAGATTAATATAATTTTCAATAGTAAAAAACACTTATTATATTTCCTCAAATGCAATGATTGAAAAATTAAATTAAATTTTTTAACAACAAATTAGCCGATTTCTTAGGGGGTGTTTGTGTTTGTAAAATAAAGTCCTCTCGACATTACCTGGAGTAACACCTCTTTTAACGAATGCATTTTGATTTTTTCGTTTCAGATGATTCTGCTTGCACACCGCAAATCAACTTTTTTTTCAAGGCGTCTCCCGAGTTTAATTTTCACTCGCTCAATTTTGAATATTTTGAATACTTAAAACACAGGCCTGATGGTTCTTTTATTTAGATTTAGATTTTTCTCGGCCTGTTGCGTCGCGTCGTAACAATTTCAGACTAAGAACGGCAAAAAGAAATCTTCAAAAACATCTTCGTAATGAATGCTGTGCAACAGATATTTAGAACTTGTCAATAATTTTATGGATTTTAACAAATCTTATCGGAAAACATTCGTCAAGAAGGCGTTTATGAAGCTTCCTTCTTGTCGTTCGTAGTCCAAAATTGTAACGACGCCGACGCGGCGGGCCTTGGAATAGGGGACAACTCTCGTATATTATGATTTCTCAGCGAGAGTGTAAAACATAATAATTTTTGTTTTCGATTGCATAGCTGAATTCCTGAGTTGTTCTCTGCTCCTTTAGCGAAAGTCATCGCTATTCTTCAAGGAGAGTATGATTTTTACTTTGCATATGTTCTGCCAACCCTTTTGATAATAAAACAGAAGTGGGAGTATCTATACTGAGACATAAAAACTCTGAGTCTATCTCCCTTTTCAGGTAAAGTTTAAGGTTTGTTTACAAATGCGGTTCGAAGATAGTTTTGATATAAGGAATAGAGGTGAGTGCGCAGCAATAGCTTCAATGACCCACACCTGATTCACAATTGTTGATTGAAGGACTCGGAAAAACAGAAAAAGATTAAGTGTCTTGCACAACCCTAACCCTGGTCTGTGCACAAAATCGCGCTAATTTAAATCTTGGCAATAGTGACGATGTCTTGATTTGGTGAGGAATCAAGACGAAAGTGAGATGATGAGGTTCTACTACACCTTGACAAGTGACACATTAGCTATCCATTAGAGTTACATAATTTTGTTATAAAAGCTCCTCGCTATCGAACACTGCATGGGCTACCACTGCGAAGTCATGACACAACTACAAGCTTCAGCTCACCCGAAATGAAGTATTTCTTTAAAGAGGCCTTAATCAAGTAAAAGGAAAATTAGATTAATAATAAAGAAATATTTATATTTATTTATATATGTTATTGCACACTCAGCCTCAAAAATTATACAATAGTTGCTTCCACAAAATGAATTTGTGCTACCTTTAAGTCCGTCTTTTGAAAATAAGTACTTTTTCGGAATCGGGAACTAAAAAGAATGCAAAAACATCGCTCACATACTAATTTTATCCTCCCTTTGACATAAACTGGACGAAAGCACCCTGTACCTATTAACACACAATATGAACGAAAACCATTTAAATGCGGTTCGGTCGTATCACAGTTGCTTATGATGATAAATTCATCGTTTAAAATTGAAGAGCACTTACTGTCAGTAGCCATTATTTGCATATTTTAAAGTTTATCGCTTCCATTAAATTCTTAAATTATAAATGTTCCATAAAATTTGTTTTTCAGTATCGGTAATGATGCCTTAAAAGCTTTACTCGATATCCCCTCCGTACAGTACAGCGCGAAGTCATAAACAAACAATGTAAGGCATAAATATGATTAATGACCTAACTGAGCTTAGATATTGCTTGACAAACGAGACGAATTGTGGTATTGGCTGCCATCGTTCAAAAAGGATGTATCCTTTTTATTTGTATTTCTTACATCACCTTCATAGAGCGTATACCCGTAACCGTTGCCGTTGCCATAGCAGTAGCCGTAGGCACCAACTAAAAATGTCCTTAACGTTGATTTAATTTCTGTTTGTCAAAGGAATTAATCTGTTTTGCACGTTTAGCGTTAAAAATTGCTGTTGACAGCGTTGATAAATTGAAAACTTCCATACCAGCATTCTATGGTTGTCAAAGTTTTTATTTATAGATTTGAAAAGATTGATGGATAGGAAATCTTTGCACAATTATCAAATGAAAAGGTTCTCTTTTTGAATGGCAAAGTTTCAAACGGTTCAAGTTGATTTTTAAGTTTCATTTCATTGAGTTCAAAAGAACCTTTTAACTAAATATTTGAACTTTTCCAATATCCATTCAAATGCATTTAGTGAAAGATATAAATTCCAACATCAACTGCTTGCGCTTCATATCAATAGAGTCATTGAACCATGCGAGAAAAACACATATCGCCACCTGAGAGTTTAAGTGCCTCATATCCATTGAAATTATTCCTCAGAAAACGAATTTTAAGGTTTGAAAAATAATTGCGTTACTTTCTACTTAACTAATATGACTTTTGAATGCTTATACATACTAATTGAACATTTCTCTTTTGTAATTTGTGAACCTTGGGTCAAAAACTGTTACGGTAAAAAAAAGAAAAAAAAAAGTTCGAAAAAAGTCAGAAATGGATATAGGACCCTGTTCCATACGATGGGTGAATGAATCAAAACCAAACTCCATTTTTCCATGGGATATAGGACATTTGTGCACTAAACATTGGAATGTCAAAGAAAACAAGAATACTAAAAAAATTCAAAATTACTAGGATTATTAATTTTTAAAATTTTATTTTTAGTGATAGAAATATAAAATAAACATTAGTATAAATACTTTGGGTATGTCCTTCTTTATGTCACATAAGCTTATTTTTAAGTCAATGAGAAACCTTTCAAAATGACACATTTTTTTAACACTAAATTAGGAAAAATACTTAAAACTACTTTTGGTCCATTAAATTTTCTAGAAAAATACATTTAATTTTATTTGGAATGGGTTACTAAAATACTTCAACATTCGTAGAAGCTTCCTTTATTAGGGGATTATTTATTATATTTTTTTTTTATTTTTTTTACCAATTTTGTTTTTGTCCAGTTTAATAAAAAAAAAAAAAAAAATGCTTTAATATAAAAATTAAAAAGTCAGAAAAAACTACATTTAAATCCGTTATGTAGTATGACAACGTGAAGCTAAATAGTTCTACTTACATAAAATAAATTTGTTTCCTGTTGTTTACCTCGTTTTCTATTTTTTTTTGCAATATTTTAAAAACATATTGTTTTTAATGGCTGCTTTTTTGAAAAAATCAGAGATAGACGATTACAAATTCGTCTTTGAAGAAGATTCCCACCAAAACTAAAATATCAAAGCATAGTCAACAAATAGATTTGAAACAAAGACTGTTTTTTGTGTTTTTTATCAAACATTTTATTAAATAAAAAAAAATAATTATAATTCAAGTTATAAAATAAAAATAAAATATATTAATTAAAAAAAAAACATTAAAATGAAATTAAGAACTTTTCATTATGTCATCATCATATTTTTTTTTCCTCCTTTGACCCTTACTCCACGAGAGCACGAAACCAACTGAAATGATCGCTGTTTAACTGTTTAACTATTTTTATTGAACAGGTATATATACAATTGGTTCTTAATTCTAAGATTACATAACATTTAGATATATTTTGTTTTGTTGGCACAGAAGGGGCCTAACTTTAAATATTGATTTGTTTGCTAAAATAATTATAATTATTGCCTATGATAAGAAAAATATATAAATTTATAAGGTGATTTAAAAAATCTCGGGTTGTTCAGATCCGGTTGTCTTTATGTTGAAGGGGGTTTGTGTGGCCTCTAGCCACGGTGGTAAGCTGAGGCTGCTACCTCGTAAAAGGGTATTGCCTCTTCGTCATTGATTGAAATGATTTCTTCGCCCAGTAGTACCATTATATCTAAGTATCGCGGCTCGGGATGTCTCTCTTCGGTTGTAAAGCTTCTCACCAGTGGATTGGGATGGTTGCTCAGGTTGTTAGTTATTTTCCTTGCACTGTTCAAAAGGAATCTGTTGAGGGGAAGGATTCCTGATGCTTCGTAGAGCTTTTTGTTACTGAAATACCTCTGTCGTTGACGGTCAAAGTTGAGTCCTGTGCAAATCCTCAGAATTTTCCTCTCAAATGCTCCGAGTTTTTTCATGCTGGTTTTGGATATACTAAACCAAGCAGGGAAGCAGTAAGTGATGATTGGTCTGAGGAGCTGTTTGTAGAACAGCAACTTTGTCTTCTGGCTACTGAAATGATCGCGAAAATTATGCTTCTATTTATACTTTTCAAGCTGACTGCACATTTGTCCATGGATATGGAGCAAATAAGCACTTAAATGTTTACTTAATTGTAATATATTATGTGAGCTTAAATGCTCTATATCCTAGCTCCTGTGGATATGGGGCAATTAAGCACTGACCATATATTTTGATTGAATTTGCTCTATATCCATTGCCCATTGCTATAGGGCATTTAAGCACTAAGTGTTTGTTATTTCAACTTCTCTACAAAAATTGCCTCACGTAGTACAAATTTTGGATATAAGGCAAATAAGCACTAAGAGAACCCAAAAATGTGTGGTCTGTAGAGCAAAAGTGGGTTTCGTAACTCTGTTAATAATAGAGATAGAGCAATGGGAATAGGACCAAACGATAGAGAATATTCGAATTAGTATAACTGCATCATTAACTCAGTTTCCCGAAAAAGTGGTCTATGGGGCACTTATACTCTCAGGTGGCGATATGTATGCTTGTTTGTCCAGGCAATTATGCGCTTCGCTCCATTGCTTTCCGAATATTTTTATGGAATAAGAGTTAGCAAAGATGAGGATGCCAGTTCCTGTACTGTGCAAACAGTTGTACAGTGATTGGTCGGGTCCTACTTCCCTCTCAAGTGAGTTGAATAGTATTCAATCAATTTGTGTAATAACATTCTGGTCTGTGTTATCGACTCGAAAAGTGGGTTTGAATCTTAGACCATGAAATTATTTCCTATGTGAGGCATTACATTAGGTTTCATTTACTTCAAATGATGCTTGAAATAAACACAAACGAGAAGGGCAGTAAAAGCTTCAATTCAAGTGGAAGACATAGAGCGTTAGTATTCTGAGCTGGAATGAAAAACTTCACCTGAAGCAAAAGAAGTCTTCTTTATGTGGAAACGGACTGAATATCAATTAAATCAGTGATACCACTCATTTGGTAGGTATTCCCTTTCAGGTTGTCGCCATTACACGAGCAAGCTTTTCGCCTTTCGAGGAGTGTCTCTAGACATTGGAATAGAAGAGGTATTATTTGGTTCTGTTTCAGAGACTAGGGCTTCTAAGTGATACTAATTTTTGTATAGAGTTACAAGGAATATACCATACCAACTATAGTGCCTGTATCCAATTCACACGTGGTAGAAGTCAAACCATCCACAATTTTGGCTTCAAGACAATAGAATTGTGGGTATGAGGATGATATATAGGCTATGTTATTGAGGGATAATGCAGCATCTTAATGCTGAAAGAATTTTTGAAATCGGTTCAGTAGTTTTGAGTGCATGTTTCCGTTCTCGTTTGAATATAGGGATGTAAAAGAACACCCAATGTTGCTGAGTGATAAAGTAGAGTCAAAATGTTGAAAGAATTTCTGAGATCGGTCAGGTTGTTTGAAGGTTTCCGTTCTAAATCCCGCGGGTATGTGGTCATGAAATATATTTTATGTTACCGAGTGAAAATGTAGCATCCTAATGTGGGAAGAATTTTTGAAATTAGTTCAGTATTTTCAAAGTTTCCATTCCAAATCAATTTCCCATTGGAGTATGGGGACCAAAACTTTACAGGAACCATCTCCAGGACTAAACTTTATTTACATATGAGTGGCGAGGGTACGAAGCAGAGCACAAAGAAAACTAGAGCACAAGAATCACTGTATAATGCTTCTTATCTCATTTTCTAGGACGTTCAATATTATGAATTTTTGTGTCTATCTGTTCTTAGTGTCGCATTTTCGTTACATAAAATTTCAAATCACAAAGATGGAAATGAAGTTTTAACTTAAAAAGTAAACAGGGTACCGCAACAGAGCGGAGAGGCCCGGTTCCTCGCGCTTTGAACTCAACCATATCTCTTTAAGGAATGGAGGAGACCAAGCATTTTTGTCGAATACGAACGTCTAATTGAGACAACGGTTTTCCTGGCATGAAATAATAACAAATGATATCAATACCGATCCCCGTGCAAAAACCTTTTTCCTTGCTGTTTCTGGGATTCGAACCCTGAACTTCCTACGCAATAGGCTATACTACACTAACCACTTTGAAAATGGTGTACCTTTAAAATACCTACTATTACAAAATTGAATCAATAAAAAATTCACCACACTCAAAAAGTGTTGTGTAATCACATTTTTCTCAACCATATACTCTGTGAGGAATGGAGGGGATCAACAATTTTTTTGTCGGTTCTGAAAGACTTATCGAGAAAACGCAATTCATGACAGCAAAATTACTTTGGAAAAACACTTGGATGCTTCTGAGATTCGAGCTTCGAACTGCCACGTAACAGGCGTACAAGTAAACCATTACGTTACGTTCATGACATTGCGATTGCAGAAGAGACCAAGATTCCTTTTTTACCGATCATATCCAAAGCGTTTTTATCAACGTCAAAAGAAAATCTGACGGTCTTCCTTCAACGCTTAATTTCCTTGACAAATCTACCGATGACCCCAAAGTAATTGTTAATCTCTTTGCTAGCTTTTTCAGACAATCATATGCCAATGATCTGAATGATCCTGAACTTGACTATCGCAGGTTTCTGATGAATAGCCCGCACACATCTCTTGTCTTTCATAATGTTAGTCCCCAGACTGTTTGTGATAAATTAAGGTTACTGGATGATGATTTCTCACCTGGTCCAGACGGCCGGCCGGCGTCCCGGCAATTTTCTTTTAATCTTCCCAATTTTCAAAAAGGGCTGTTAAAACCAAATCTCAAGCTATCGACCGATAGCTAAGCTATCCGCCATCCCTTAACTTTTCGAAAGCATTGTGTACGACTCTCATTGTAAACCAATTGTCTCTTCACTTCAACACGGTTTCCTCTAAAAGGAAGGTCTACTACGACTAACCTTACCCAATTCGTATCAGAGACTCTCTTGGCCATGGAAAAGGGCAGAGATCGATGTTATTACTACAGACTTTAGTAAAGCATTCTGCTAAATTAACCATCAAATTATCTATCTCAAACTCAAAGCCTTTGGCTTCCCACCTTCAATTATCGAATGGGTCAAATCATACCTAGAAAACCGTATGTATAGAACAGTTTTTAGAAAAGCAGTTTCTGACCCGATATTTGCCTCTTCTGGCGTTCCCCAAGGCAGCCATCTAGGTCCACTCCTGTTTGTGCTTGCAATAAATGACGTCGCTAGTATTATTTCTTTCTTTGATCTGTCTAATTATGCTGATGACATTAAAATTATAAAAGCCATATCCTCTTCTCATGATTCCTCTCTTCTTCAAAAAGACCTAAATGCTTTTCTTATTTGGTGTAATAAGAACTTTCTTGAGCTTAACTTAATAAATGTCAATCTATGACTTTCTCGCGTAAACGCTAACCCTCTAGTCTTCGAACGTACTACTTCAGTAACGTGCCTATCCCAAGAGTTTCGTCTATTCGTGATATTGGGGTTTTTTGTGATAAGGAGCTGAATTTCCACTCTCACATTAACTATATTATAGCGAAAGCAAACTCCTCTCTTGGGTTTATCAAACCATGGTCTGAATTTTCCGACCCCTACGTCACTAAATCATTATTCAACATTTAAATTAGACCAATCCTTGAATATGCTAATCAGGTTTGGTCTCCCTACCAAAAAATCTTTGTTTAGCTGTGCAACAAAGATTTCCAAGATTCGCTTTGCATAGATTGCCTTGGTCTGGTCCGTTCATTTTACCTCCATATGAAAGCCGTTTGCGACTAATTGACATGGTCACCCTTTCTAAACGTCGAAATATCGCCGACATAATTTTCGTATATCAGATCATGACCGGTACCATAGACTCCCCGGAATTACTTGTGCTGATTTACATGAACACTAATCCACGTAACCTACGTTCTGTGTTCTGTCCCCTTCTTCCACCTCCCTACTCTCCGTACAAATTACGCTTATTTCAACCCCATATGCAGAATTCTACGTTCAGCGAATGCTGTAAGAAATACCTTTGACTTTTCCCTTAGTTCCTCTTCTCTAAGAAAAAATCTATACTCTGATTCCCCTTTCAACTTCTAACCCTTGCACTTCAACTTAGAATTAAGCATTGTATATTTGTACATATATTTATTTATTTATTTATTTATATTTTTAAGTTTAAATATTTTTAGGTTTAAATCTATGTTGAGAAGTGTGGTTCCTGGCAAACAAGAACATTGCTTTTACTTTTCTACTCAATCAAACAAATAACCTGGCTTTTCCAAATGATGTACCTACCTATCAACGCCAACGGTGAAATCATGAAAAACCTTTAAGCTCACAACACAGAACACTGTTTTTGAAATGAGTGTTTTAGTATTCGTTTCAAATGAATATTAAGGTACGACATGACAAGTTAAGCTGTTACAACTTACGTTATAATAGGGATTTTGTTTTGTGAGCTTAAAATGATATTTTTGACACCATTTGGAAGTAGGATGTAGCTGTCATTTATCAAACACCAGAAAGTAATTTATGGTTTTCGATTGTTGTCAGCAATTTTTGCCGAGTCTTGTAATAAGTTTTCCATCCACTAAATAATCAAATAAAATCAAATATATTATCACAGTCCGTCCCTATGCCCTCTTCCATTCATCGGTCAATTTATGATTATGCCATAGCAACACCACAATCCTTCTATACAAATTCTGGCAATGAGTACGAAAATAAACGAATCATCATGTTTCCGAAATATTATCCAGCAATGATTTCATTCAAATACAGTAAGAGTTGCGTTGAGTCATTCAATATGCATTCAGTTCCTGTCATTTGATTGAATGTAGCACAAATGGTGTTGTGTAACAATTTATTGTAACGATGACATGCATGTGATGGTGTTTTAGTAAGTCGAGCCCAATAGAAAATGGCAGAATGATTGGAAAAATCTGACACCACATCAATGTCAGGTTGTTTTTTTTTTTTTGTGAGAACTGTGAAGTGTGAACTGAAATTATATAGACGACGATTTGTTCACCGGACTCGTTTAATTTCGACTTTCACAGTTTGTTGATTTTTGAGTAACGTTCGGAGATCAAATGCAGGCATAGAAGAAAGGATCTTACATATTGTATTTTTAAGGCATTCACTAAAATGTACAGTTTACTTAATGCTATTATCCAAAAAATGTAAAACAAATTATGAGTAACTCAAAAGGTAACGCATTCTTCACCCTACACTGGGTTCTTAGTTCTTGATTAAATAACTTTGAATTCGTTTTTATAAATTTCAAATGCTCATCATTTCGAATCATTTTATATCAAAAATTTGCTTCAAGCAATCACACAAACTGTTTCATTGGGTTTCTTTTCGGTCTTTGTAAACTGCACCCTCAGACTTATGTAAGAGTTCTTGAGGCTCTGACGATCTCAAAAATATTTTTTCATATAGTCTCGCATTTTCTCAGGACATTAAGCCGAATAACTTTGTGATAAATAATGACATAGCACACAAGCCTGAGTTGAAGGAAACGGCAGTTAACTTCGGTGAAACTAATCTCTGCCTTTTCTAAGGATCAAATACAACAGGGGCTGCTTTTTCCCATGGGTGCAGTGCTCAGAGCCATTGAGCTTTACGAAAATACATGTCTCTCTTAAATTATTTGCGATTTGCATGTGGAAAAGATAAGGAAGCGTTTTAAAACTATTGTATTAATAAAATCCTTCAGCAAAGGTATCACAGCACAGGTTAAGTTTTGGTAGAGCTATCTTCCTAAAGCCTCTATTTTGTTTGATGAAAGTCTGATCAATTGCATACTTTCCTAGCTGTTTTGATTTTTTTCTTGTAAAGTCTGCGTATATATCTCTAAACGCTTGATTTATGATTTTAATAGCTGTATCCTTCTGGGTCACACGAACTTGCACTAGTGTGCTAAGTTTAATATCAAAGTCCCAAGGCTAAATTCTCGTTTTTCGGTTTTTTAAAAAATGTACAAATAACTTATTTTTTTGCAACTCTTAAACTACCCTGGAATGTTTTCCTAATCGCTCTTCATAATATATTTTTCGATTCAGGGTTGCCAACTGTATATCAATTATGAATACGAAAAAAAATTGATTTAAAAAAAAAAAAATAAATTATCCAATTTAGAAATAATAATATCTAGTACATATAAACGCTGAACATTTAATCAGAGTCATCTAAGAATTTTTTTTAATCTGATTTTTATCTACAGCTTTTTTTTAAAACCAGTTTTTCAAAAGCCAAGCATGGAGGTTTTAGGACCTTGCCAGAAGATATTTTGAACAAAAATATAAAAGAAATAATTTATCACTCGTAAAATTTTATGAAAAATTAAAACTTTGTTTTATAAATTGATAAAAATTTTAAAAAATAAATTTTTTCAATACGCAATACTTTTTAAAAAAGTTTGTCCTTTTTTAATATGAAATTTCGTTAGAATCGTATAAGCCTTGAACGAAATTGTGAATTTAAAAAGAAAAAAAAAACGGTACCGATTTTTTACTTTTTCTTTTAAGTCATAAGCAATACAAGCAATTGTTAATTCCTCACATAAGACTTATTTGAAATCGTAAGAGCTATTCTCGAGAAAGATACATATTTATTATCATATTGTTTGTATGGCAGGTACTAAAACTTGAAAGTCTGGAGAACCTGTTCCTGAAACCACTCTGTAGGCTGCCAGCCCGGGCTTAATTGCATATTTTGGAGAAAGTTTTCTATATTATAGTTATGTCATTTTTTATTTATATCTCAAGATTTTTAAACAGTATGACTACAAAACTTGGCTTATAGTATCTTTAATGTTGCACCACCCTATTTTTTTTTTTTTTTTTCATTTTTTTACTTATTTCAAAAATCGAAAGATATTGAGATGTTCTACTGATGAGCAACAAAATGCACACCTTCGTTTACTTGAAGGATTGCCTGTAATCCACGGGACTGTACTTTTAACGTCTTAAATAAATAAATAAACAATTTGGAGCATACAACAAGCTTTGACCTAGCCGGCCCATTTCTGTCAACTAGTACTATTGAGAAATGGAGAGGTCCTACGAATATTTGTTGATTCCGCAAGGCTCAATATGAATTCTGTTCAAGGCGGCTGTGGCATTATAACTAGCGAAGGATTTGGCTATTCCTTTCGACAAACAATACCCAAAATAAGATATTGGATGCTTCTGAAAAATCAAGTAACTCTAACATGGAGACATGTATAGGTATTCATTGCCATTTCATATGCACAACTCTCTTTTTCGCCAACAGCACCTTACGATAAGCCCGAGCCCTAAGAGCCACTGACTAGATGGAAACCTTGGAAGTTTTTAGTATCTGCTTGAATGTTATGATTCCCAACCTCAATTAAAAATTTTGCTTATCTATGAATGAATAAGAATATATTTATCTTCTCAAATGAATAAGTTTTCCTCGCCATAGAATCCTAACTTTTCCAAGAGAACCAGAGAACTTTAGTGGGGCTACAAAGAAAACTCATTTTTCTGCACGTAAGGTTGCGAAGGCAATAACCGGTGCCTTGAAATAAGGTCGAAGGCAATAAGGCCGAATCGGCCTTATTCCCTTTTTTGGGAAATAAGGCCGAAAACAACAACAAAAATATTTTTCTACCTTATTTCCTATTGAAAAGGTTATTACCTTTTTTTTTTTGTCGAAAAGAAAAAACGAAAATATTTGACAAAAATAAGAATGCCAAAAGTTGAGAAATAAAGTCGAAATCCGTTGAATAATAAAATCGAATTTAATTTCTGTTGGATAAGGAAGAAAGAAATTATTATTGGCAATGTCAGGCGTTGTGTGTTATCGGCTCAACTATACCTTATAAAGTATGGTGAATGTGGTGAGGTTTATCGTAAAGTAATTTAGTTTTTATGTAAGTACTATTGATGCTTCGAAGGTCGACTTGTTTGCTTAACTGGAGATACTGTTATGTTGCTATGAAAGTTTGTCAATTAACTTAAAGAATTCATTAAAATGATACCCACAATTACCTGAAAATTTTTTTCTTTTCATTTCAAGACATATGCAGGTTCATGCATATAATATGTAGAAAATGTTTGTGGAAAGTGCTGCGCCTCGCCGACTTCACGCATACCCTGCGCCGACCCCGCGCAGACCAAGCTAAAGGTAACATAAGAAGTGAATGGCAAATTGTAAACAGTATTCTCAATAAAACAGAAGGAGGATATCAGGTGTCTGCAATACGAGTTAATGATCGTGTGTTTTCACAAAAAATTGATATCGCTAATTCATTTAATAAGTATTTCTCAACCATATCATATGATGCATATGCACAATCCGTTTTGAATTGTTCACATTGTACTCCTGTTTTTGCTTCAGGATTACACTCTTCATCTCGTAGCTTCATATTTGATCAAATAACCGTTCTCGAACTGCTTAGAATTATTGGAACATTAAAAAACACAAATTCCTCTGGAATTGATAATATTTCTAACATTTGTGTCAAAAATATAGCGTTCTTTATTACTGATGTTCTGTCTCATATCTTTAACAACAGTATTTTGTCTGGACTGGAGTATACCCTGATGCACTTAAATGTGCTAACATTCTTCCGCTTTTCAAAAAAGGTAATACTAGTGAATTATGTAACTATAGGCCTATCTCGCTTTTACCATCTCGAAGTAAAGTATTTGAAAAAGCCATTAAAAATAGGATGGTCAGCTTTCTACAAATCAAATCAACAGAAGATACCTTGTTAAATTTTTGTTCGCAGGTATTTTCTAATCTTGATGAATGAAAAAATACGTCAGGACTATTTGTTGATATTTCAAAAGCTTTCGACATGGTTAACCATTATTTATTGCTAACCAAGATTGAAAATGCTGGGTTCCGAGGCTTCATGATTGATTGGTTTAGTACTTACTTGAAACATAGAACACAAAGGGTGAACTTACTTGATGTTAGTAGTGATATTAGGTCTATAAAACTTGGGGTTCCCCAGGGGTCTGTTTTGGGGCCTATTCTTTTCTTGATATACATCAACTCATTGTTCAGCTTACCTTTTAAGGGCCTTCTGACAGCATTTGCTGACGATATTGGTTTTACTTATGGCACTGATAGTTACTTGAACCTTGTATCAGATATGAATTGGGATCTTAGCTTGTTAAGGGTTTGGTTTGCTGAGCATAAACTTATAATAAGTTCGAAAACTAAGGCAATGTTTTTCAATTTGTCTAGACAGAACCGTCCAGATGTAGATCTCGTTTTTCATTACTCAGATTGTCAAAAGTTTAGACTTTTTCATTGCACATGCAATTCATTCGGCTCTTTCTTTAACTCTAACAACTGCAGCGATAAATGTTTTCAGATAGAAAATGTACATGAGTTTAAATATCTAGGACTAACCATTGATTCCAGTATGAAATTTTTTTAACACACTGATAATTTAAGAAAGCATCTTCGCTCCACATTCAGGAATTTTTATTATCTTAGCAAAGTTTGCTCCATTAATTTGCTTATGAAAATCTACTACGGTGTCTTTGATTCAAAACTGCAATATGGAATTGCTTGTTGGGGAGGATCCTATAAAAATAAAATCTATCCTCTCTTAATATTACAAAAACACGTACTTAAAAAAATTTTTAGAAAGCCTCGTCTTTCTCCTAGTTTTCCTCTATTTAAGGATTTGAACATTCTTCCAGTTCGACATCTGTACTGCTATAAAGTTTTAATGGTTTTCTTTAGTGCTCTTAATTTTACCCGGGTAATACCCATTACAACAATTACCCGGGTACCCGGGTACCTGTGTAGCGCGGGTATTACCCAAGTTGACGGGTACCCGGGTAACGCGGGTAACGCGTCGGGTACCCGGTTACCCGACAAAATAAGCTATACCTGACAGTGTAATGTTATGGCTAGCGGAGAGTGAAAATTCTCTAATGCGCTTTGAAATATCTATCGGGTATCGACATCAAATGATTTATATATTAGCAGGTTTGAGTTCTTTAAAAACATTAATCTAGGAAACTAATAGAGGGCGTTTTGATACATGAGCACAGCAGACTCAAATTTTAATTGATATTTTTATTTTTATATTAAGATTCAATTGTTAAATTTTATTTCAGTTTTTCGAACTAATCACAACAACACAACATGCAACGAAGATTGTTGTTATACCCAGAGTTTATTTATTTATTATCTACGATTAACATCAACGCTAACACTTTAAGCTATTTCACGGTTCCCAATCCTATCTTCAGATTCCCTTGTTTTTATGTGTTTTTACTTCTCATCCATATTATTTTTACGCTATAAGCGGGTACCCGGTACTTTGGTACCCGGATAATACCCGGTTCTTCGGTACCCGGGTAATACCCGATATTGCGGGTACCCGGGTACCCGGGTGGGTACCCGGGTATGCGGGTATTAAGAGCACTAGCTTTTCTTTGCTAGATCGAGAAATCTTAATTTTAGACAAATTGCTAGCCATAGCTTGCGGGTAGATTTTTTGAACCAAGTTCCTATACCGGCTTTTCGTACAACAGCTTTCCGTAACTTTTACAGTGTTGTTTCATGTCAATTATTCAATAAACTTCCACCCTCTATCTGAGCTCAAGCATCTTGTTTTAAGTTCTTAAGACTTTTAAGAACATGGCTTTTTTCTGTCGATTTAGTAAATATTGAAGTATTGTTAAATTATTCCTCCTGATTCTTTGGTGAAGTTTCTTGCTTTTATTAGAAATATGTATATGTACCTAACTAATAAAAAAAAAAAAAATCTTCTCTTGAATTTTGTAATTTTTCTTTTTTTCCATTTTTACCTTTGTTTACTACCGAGGGTCAACCCACCCGTTTATCAATATTTTTGAATTGTATAACATTTAATATTTAGTCAAATGTGACAATAACACTATTTTTTACAAAAATATCTTTGTCACATAATATTTCTTTATAAATTATAAAATTTTTAAAATATTTTGTATTGTTAAATGAGGATTTTTAAGAAATAAACAAACATCAAAAACAAACATCTAAAGCCTTTATAAACAATGATCGCAAAATATTAAACAAAAAAATAAAGTCGAATTCAACTGAGAAATAAAGTCGAACGCTATTTTCGACAAATTTAGTGCCACAATGATTTTCGACCTTATTTCCCAAAATTGGTAATAAGATCGAAAAAGAAATATATATATAAATAAATTCGGCCTTATTGCCTTCGACCTTATTACACGGCACCGCAATAACCATCGTCAAAGTAAACGGTAATATCTTGCAGTATCCCATTCGGCAATCCAGGGCAATTGGAGAATGTGGCCAAAAACATGCTGTTTACAGAATAGCTTATCAAACCTTCTTCTGGCAAACATGCTCCAAATATTTTATCCCAGAAAAAAAATGGAAAGTTTCCCGTTTCTTTTCTATTCCTCAAAAACTAACGAGACATCGTTTTTGATTCGTCACATGTTCTCCTCGCCAAAACACTTATACTATATTTTCGTGGTTTAAAGAGCAGCAACATTTCTTTTATTGCTTTGCAGTTTATTTTAGCATGCTCTTGACTTTGAATTGCTTCGTTCGTACCTATTCAGTAGTCCTCGCAGACCTGAGATTGCCTTATTTGCCAGACTACTCAAGTACGCCAAAGGCATGAAATTGTTAATTTGAGTTTGTTAATCAACTTCAACTGTTAGTCGAACTTGCAGCGAACCAAAAAAAACTTCAAAGAAATATCTTCACCTCGTGTGCCTGGCTCAATTTATTTTTCTCAGAAAAAAACCAAGAATCTTGGCAAAAAAAAAGAAACAAACATCACTTAATTTTCCGAGATTCTTTCCGAAAATTCCTTGCAAACCCACTGTATCGACTCCTTTGCACGTTCCAGTCAATCCTCCTCCATTCAAACAATATTGGCCAACATTGTGTGTAATTGAATTTCTAATTATCTTCACTTTCCCTTGCTTTCTATTCATTTTGGCTTCGACTCTTGGTCGTATCCAAAACTCTCTGTAAATGGAAGAAGTTTTGTTTGCTTTTGCCTTAAAGCAATTCTCTGACCTGTTTATGGAAGAAATTTTGAAGCAAAAAATTTGGTCGACGTAGTGTTATTAGTGCAAAAATTAAAATTTCAAATGCATCCCCCGAGGCGAGCGAAAAGTTCGTACACAATTTCAGCAAAGCATTTTACGTAACTCCTATATACATACGAGAATAAGCCATTCGGGCATAAAATGGCCCTGATTTTGGACAAATCCACGTTGCTTTGGCTAATAGACAGAGAGAAATATGAACAATTGGCTTATCCCCTTGCAAATGTTATGTAAATTGACTTAAAAAGGGGTTACTACTGAAGATTTATGCGTTCCATACAGTAGCGAACAACAGAATTCAGGATTTGCATTATAATGCGCTCTGCAAAGTAACAGATTTGCATTGTTCTCTGCATCTGACCTTCGTATAGAGAGTTCTGCTATAGGTTTACTTTGTTAGATTTTATGCTAACTGGGTCATGTATGATGGTGATGATGATAAAGATGATGATGATGATGAATTTTGTGGTTCGGCTTTGGCTGTGTGAGAAATATTAAGACACGTATTTGACGGTAATACTTCCAAAGATACAAACAGCTTTTGTTCTTGTGAGCTTTTGTGATGATTTAACGTCACATTTTAAAATGAAGGCATCTGATTTTTTGGAGGAATATCCATAAGAAGGTGGCTTAAATGGTAAGCATGTCTCACAGTTGCGTGGGAGTTCTAGGCTTGATTCCTATTCAATTGTTTTTACTTGATTAACGCTTTTCGTGAAAAGTTGACATGTCCTCCGATAGTTATTTCATTGCCATGAAAAGTATTTTCGCATTTAGGTCTCTCAGGGTGTAATTAAGAGAAATGCACAAGGTTTCGCGGCTCGTCGAGCTTCAATGGATGTAATTTTATCCAATCGAAATCGGTAATCAGACCTCTAAACATTTTTTGCAGCGGTATACGAATTTCCGTGTCATCAAACATTCGCTCAACACTGTGACGCTTTCATTTTCCTTCATTTGGGAAAAAATTTACTGTGAATAGCTCTAAAGCTTCTTTCAAAAATATATTCAAGCCTCAAGTGCTGCTTTTACATATATTTTTCCTGATGAAATTTTGCCCGAAAAACGGCAAAAGCTTAGGTACTGTATTCCCGAACCATCCCTAACTCCGTTTTGAGATACTTTGAGATATTAAACTATGTGAATGTAAAGTCCTTATGCCTATTGACCACCCACCACGAGAAGAAGAACTTTCTGCCAAACATCGTTATGAACATGTGCCGATACACATCATTAGCAATTTTTTGTTCGTTTATTTGATATGAAGTAGTCCTTCTTTTGTAAGAAAAAAAGATAATGGGGCCTTCGGCAGCCGCATATGGCTTTTATAATGACTCCACAAACCACAAATTGACTACTATTCTAAAAAAGCATTTTTTCTTTTGTTTATAAGCCTAATTGATGTTTTTTTTTCTTTTCTTTTTTATTGGAACAATTGAGGCAATTTCGTTCTGAGCGATGGATGGTGAATTATTTTTGCCCAATGAATGCAGGCATTAGTGTAGAAAAAGAGAGCAATAAAAGGCGCCCTGCGATGTCAAATTATTATCCAAATATCTTATTTTAGGTAATATGCTTAATGTTGTGTTTAGACCATCGAATCTTACACAAAATTAGTAAACAAGTATTTATGCTTGTAGATTAGATTAGATTAGATAGATTCTTTATTTCATTTATAGATTTAACAATAAGGTTTTTTTAAGAATAAGGACAAGCTTGTATGTACTGTCTACATTGTTTAGACTTTTTGTGGTATACGGAGTATTCATAATATTCCTTGGCTAGTGGATACAATTTGGGAAAGATATGCTTTTTGTAGGAATCAAGTTCAATTTACCATATTCATAAAATAATAGTTGTTTACGCAAAACTATGTGATGGTCATGCAAAAAATAAAACAACATATCCACCCTTTGACTTGGGAGGTCAAATCTGTCAATTCAGCGAAGGACCAGTTATTATCAGTAATAAATCAATTCTATGAAGAAAAAGGTTGCTGTAATAACCACAATCTGGATGTAGGGTTTCCTAAACGAGTAGTCCACAGGCGCGTGAAACGGAACTCGGAGAAATCTGAAAGTTATCACAAAAAGCAGTAGATCCGTCCAAAACGAAACAATAAAACTATAAATTCTCTAAAAATAAATTGATATCTTAAAGACCGCATATCATATAAAGGGTTCCAGCACCCTTATCCGAATATTTCGCATATAAGAGATTAAAGAAGAAAAGATATCTTTTTTTTAACTAGGTAAATAGCGCGAAGGTAGATCAACTTTACTAGCACGACTTTTTTTTTGCTTTGGTTAAAACACGTAAAGTGTAAAGTTGATCATTCGAAGTTGAGGGCATGTAAGAATCTAAGAATATTCGAAGAAGTAGTGCTTCTTATATCAAGGGGAGTAGTGAATCCTGTGTTGAATAATTAAGCCTGGATCTGGCTATGTCAGGACATTCACATAAATTGTGTTCAGCTATTTCTGTGTCTTCGAAGCAGAGACGACAGGTGTCATCTTGGCTGATTCCAATGTTTTTAAAGTGATATTTGAGATAGCATTGCCTTCGAATCATCCTCCGAAAATCAAACCGTACACAGTCTCACGCTCACAATGATGAAACAAGTGTGATGCTTGTAGAAAAAGTACACAACACTCATGAATACGACGAGCCTTCGCATTGCTTGTGCCCATGAATGATGAATGAATGGACCATTCAAACTCAAACAGGTACACCATTCACTTCATTCGAAAAAAAGCAAATGTTCACGAATGATTGAGGGAGCACATTTTGTGATCTGATTTTGACGTTATTTATATTGTTTGGTTTTTTTATTGTTAATTATAATTATTGAAGTGATTTTTTGCTTTGTAAGTGCATATACCTAGGTTATTTATTGTGTTCTATAGAAAGGACTTAAAACGTTCAAGGTATTTTATTGCGGTAATCGATGGATGGATTGTAAATAAAGGAAAACCCGTTTCATTGTGGAAATTGATGTTTGGGCTCCTTCCTTTTCTTTTGGTAATTGTATTAAAAACACCACTTGCAATTTTATTTATTATATCTTCCATTTAAACTTGTTTTGTCTTCTTACGGTAAATCATATTGTAAACAATTGAACTTCTTCACTCTTAAAATTTCAAATAAAGATAGGTTATTTAAACCAGATCGCCTTTAAAAACTTATTTCGAATCGTAAATAAAAATTTCAAATTTGAGCTCCCAATCCACTATAAGGGAAAGTAGTGCAAAAACTTTAATAGCAGGTCGATTGCGAATGACATACCCGATTCCAAAAAGATGTGAGAATTTTTACATGTACCAGAAATGCATAAAAGGGTTAAAACAAATACTCTATTACCTGTTTTTAACATTATCAGAATGTTTTTTTTCAGAATTTAAAATTGCAGCAGCAAGAATTATGTAAATAGAGTGACCTCAACCCTACACATTGATTAATTTATCCTTAGGATAAGAAAAGCCAGATTGAACCTATGTACCTACTAAATTTTCCCAAATAAAAATTTTATTTCAAAAAAATTTGCGATTTGGATTTCAACAGTCACACATCTACCATCTACTAAACACATCCTCATCAGAGTTAGGAAAGATTAATTCGAAGAAATAGTGTAACACTATGCGTCTAGGCGTAAGGCCCGAAGAGTGAGCTGCAGGTGATACCAGTATTGGGAGCACCTGCAGAATTTTCATAACGTAGCTTCAAGTTTTCTTCACTGAAGTTATTTATGAGATGAAGCTTTAGCTTAGTGCGGCGGTCTTCTTTACTCTACAGTGTAGCGGAGGAAAATTCTATAGCCTTTCTAGCGTTAAAGTTGGGAAGGTGCGCATTGCACCTGTGATACCTACAAAGGCTAATCTGTGTAGCTTGAAATATTACATATATACATATATTATGTCATATATATATATAGTATATCATCTTACGGCATTGATCAGAAAAAAAAATTATAATTGTTTGGTGTGTGTAACCGCGCCATGAAAATAGCATTTATTTTGCTCTAGCGGTTGATTTGATAGAAATTTTACATTACCAGTTACTTTTTTTTGTCTGACGTACTAGTCATTTCTAGAGCCTATCGAATCATTTTTTAGCTATTCATTCACTGTCTGTATCATTTTGATCTGTACGTACAATAGAGCCGTTAGTTTATTTTTTATTTTCAAGATTTTAGTTCTCAACTTGTAATTGGTTTCAATATTTTACTCCTTTTCATAGCGTGATTTATTGTTGCCTGTTATTTAAAGCCCATATTGGAGGGGTTGTGAAAAGAAAAAGAAACCTGTAATTTTACTGGCGGCCAAACTAAATCTCCATTTTACTTTATAAAGAACTCTACTCTGCTAATCAAGACCATTTATTTGATACCCAGGAAGTTGCTGATGAAGTTATAGGAAATGTGCTGTCCGCCATTTTGTAGCGGTTAAAATTAAGCAAAATTAAATTGCTATTTTTGACCCAAAAAAAATAAACGAACTTAGAAGGCAAGCCTAGCAAACTCACCGACTTGAGTGTTAAATCTGTCCAGTTTTCTATCAACTAAAGAGTTTTTTACTCTGAAAAAATCACCAATAACTATCTTCAGTCGTTTTAGAAAATCCAGTAAAACTGAGTTCTTAAAAAAAACCTGTCAAATAATATGGTCTGTGAAATATTCTCTAACTTCCTACAAATGAGTTGATAACTAGTTGTAAACCATAATAATGGATAATGAAAATTTTGAGGGTGGGTGAACGCTCTGTTCTATTCTAGTTCACGGCCAGCGTTTGCAATTTTTCGACAAATTTTTGAAAAAATTCATGTTTTCCCTATGAACTCAAATGTGCAGATTTAAACTTTTATCGGTTATTGAAAATGGCGAACTATTGCACCCACGTGGCAAAAGATGCCGAAAGCAATAACAACAATTATTACGTAAGACTTTCTAAAAATACTTAATGTCCTCAATTGTGCACTGTAGGTTCAAAAGGGATAAGAAATAGTTTTCAGCATGTATGGTATTTTTTCTTATATAAAAAAGAGAACGCTTATTTCAATTTGGAGCACTCAGACCTAATTGCTGGTCCATCGCATCGTACAACAGAGTAGCAGCCTTCCCTTTTTGTGGTGCCGTATATGAAAATAAGATGGTTGCAATTTCATGGTAGCCTCAATGCGGCGGCTTCCAGATGAAACTGGGAGGCTAAGAGAAAAGTAGATGCCCAGAGTGGGATTCGAACAAACGCGTCCTGCCTGTCTACTGAACACACTACCACTGCCCCAGGGCCGCTCAGAAAGGTTTACTAAATGTAAATTAATTGAAGCGATTCACTTCCAACAAGAGCTGAAAGAAAAACATCCTGAGAATCGAAATACATGCTCAAAAGTTTACATCTGATCTTAATTTAAACGAATCCTTACACTGAAAATTAAGGTTGACAGCTTATGACCGCAGCGCTTCATCAATTTACTAATAGCTTTTCACAAAAAACTTTGTATCCCATTCGTTACTTATACTTTAACCCTCACGAGCAACATATGTTCGCAAAACAAAATCATCAATTCATTCAAATGTTACATTCACAATAACTTGATGATGAAAAATGACAAATCCCTAAAATCCCTCGTGTATCCTTTATTCAAACAAATTCCACGAAAAATCAACAATTTAACAGAAAACATAAAATGTTCTCAAAACCCACGCAAGCTAAAGTCAGTATGAAAAATCTCAACTTTCCTTTCGATCTGACAACGCAATTCGAATTTATCAATCATCATCCGAAATAAAATTTCGTTGGCAAAGGAATACAAAAAAGCATTCATTTTGAATGGTACAACGGTCTCGAAAAAGCTTTTCTCAAAATGAAAAATCATTTGTGCTATTGACAAACGTGGCCCCCACTAGCCTTTCTTCAATAAGCTACCGAGCGACCGACCGACGACGCCGCCGTTCAGTCACCTATTTAATCCATCAAAGCCATTCATCATAATGGTTTGCGACCAATTTTTACAACAAACACTTTTTTTTATTTCTTTCATAAATACATTTCATCTTGACAACTTTTGCAACACACAATATCACAAGCAGAGAAATGGTGAAAGGACGAGGACAATTTTATTGTTTTGTTTTTATCAACGGTACACCAGCCATCGAATTTATAGCAGTCACTGGCAAAACAGGTGCGGGGGTGAAGGGCTCATTACTCAAGAGACTTAAATGATCCCAAACCTATTTATGGGAAAGTATGTATGTGCTATACTGGCAGTTTGGCGTGATGGTGTAAACATATTCCCATTACTCTCACCTTTTACTTAATCCTTGAAGTATAATAAAACCCTTGTGTGTCAGACTGGAATGGCTGGCTGCCAGGAATCGCTATATGCTTTCAATTTTCAATATGAAAATGAAAATGAATTGAAATAGCAGTGTTTATCTGAAGGCTTACTTCAATTCGCATAACTAGCCGAAGGCAATTCGTATCAGGGCACTTTAATCTTATTTAGTTAAGCTGCCAGGGAGTTATTTTTTTGGTGCGACTTATAAAATTTATTCCCATGGTTCTATAAGTTGAAATGCGTGGGGAAATGATTGTGTTATTCCTGGAAGTGTATGTACGAAGTTGGTGTATTTCTCACCGGAACCAACAAAAAATGTGGAAAAGAAAGCTGTCAAAAATCTTTTCATCTATCGTTTGGCTTTCAGTACTGATTCGAATGCTCTAGAATTTCACCTCTTTGGGCGACAATTTAGTCATAGAGCGGCATCGACACAGGTGAAAACACAATCACGCTTAAGCGGAGACTCTACTTCGTATTTGAATAGTTCTACTATACGATATCTGTAGAGTCTCACACAATCACGTTTTCTCCCCAAACGCGTTGTTTGGCAAATCTAAGGAAACGTAGCTAATGCTATGTCCACACCTGACACTTAAACTTGTTTGACTCGAAACTATCCCAAACCAACATGATCATCAAGTGGTTTGCTATACAAAATGAAGCCTTTTTAGTCACTGGGTTTCATATCTTAACCTTCTTGAAACCAAGTGCGCTGAATGTAAATAATACATTTTATAAAAATTTCAAAATTTTAAAATTATTTACATTTTATTACTTAAAATCTTTCTCAAATTGCATAGGACTTTTTAAATATAAAATTTCGTCAAAATCGAGGAACTAATTTACAAGGAAGTAGGTTTTGAAAAACTATACTATGGGAGGTACCGTCTTATACTTTATTCAAAATATTTTTTACATCATAAGAAAGGCAACTTGAACTTATACTTCACACAAAATTTAATCGAAATCGTTGGAGCTGTTCTCGAGAAAAATAAGTACTTTCTGTAGGCTGCCTCATAGACATTAACTGCAAGTTTTGAGGAAAATCCATCTAGTGGTTCAGGCTGTAGATCCATATACGAACAGACAAACAGACAGAATTGCAGGACCCACTTTTGTCGTATTCTCTGTCATCGTTTTGTCTTGTTATCTCCATTTTTTTTTTCTGCAGGGTTGCTAAACTTGCCTTATAGTACCTACAGCCTGAACGCTGAAGTAAGCTTCTGTGGGGCATCCTTCAGCATTGTTCTTGGAATTGGGTCTCAAGGTATTGAAACGATACCTGCCATATAACCTTTATGATACTACCTTTCTTTTCTCTTACGATTTCGATCAAATTTGTTTGGAAGAGATTAGTTTGTGGTGGTTTTTCTTACGATGTTCAAAACCTTTCTGGAAAAATATCTAAAATGGGTACCCCCCATAGTACCTTTTTTTCGAATCCTACTTTCTCGTTAGTTGCGTATACGATTGTGACGAAATTTGATATCTTAGTCCTAGATTGATTAAGAACATTGCGAATTTGCACTTTTCAATTTCTTAAATTTTTATTAATTATTTAAGAAAGTTTAGATGTTTTATAATAGTTTCGAAAAAAATTCGGAAAAATTAAGGATTAATTTTTCCGAATTTTTTTTCAAAATATCTTCTAGCAAAATCTTAGCTTGCATGTTTGATTTTTATGTAACGAGTTTTTAAAGAATTAGAAAAATTTAAAATCGGTCAAACATATTTGCTAAAATTTTCAGCGTTGATATGTTTTAGCATCTTCAAAAAATTAAGATGCTGTGAAGAGATCGCACTAGTGATCATTTTTCATCTCGTACTTTGATAATTGAACACTCCCAACATGCCTCATATGCACAAATATACGTATTCTTTAAAAGAGCTAATGACCTAAGGCAAGCACCAAACAAAATACGTACATACATGAATACACTTTGCAATGAGCTTATGACCGAAGGCAGGCGACACACAGAAAATGATATCGATAAGGGTTCAGGTTACCAACAAATGTACTCTGGATACATACCTACTGTGTGGTCTGCATTTATTAATAGCCATGCATTCGAACGTTGAAGCAATAATGCTGATATGGCGATATGCTGGCGTGAGGTGTGAAGTGATTGAGGTTCAATTATCAAAGGTCGGGAATTTAGGAAAATTATTGTGTATAAAAGACGAAGGAAAAGTGAAAATAAATGTTGTCTTTCTCAAACCAGCAACCAAGTACTTTTGATTTCCAAGAGCAACTCGCTCGACTTCACTTGTGCTTATCTTGAAGATTGTTCCTTTTTTAAAAGCAACTCGCTTGAACTGGAACAATCTTGGGCTCTAGTCGCTCTATGATATAGCGTTCGCGCTTATAGAGGTAAATGACGGCGTAATAGCCAACGTTTTGAGTAACGGAGCATTGGGAAGTTAAAAGTAGAGAAAGGAATAAAGATCAACCAAGTTATAAGATCTTTGCAAGGCATTTTTATATTTTCGATAAAGCCTTTAGAATATATAATCTAAATTTTTTCATTATTTCATGTGATTTACTACAGTTTGTTCTTAAGTTTTTGATATAATCCTTTTCAACTTTTGATATAAAAAAATAGTCAAAACTAGTGCAATTGGCAGTTTGTTAATATTTCTTTTGAGGTACAAATGGCTATTTATTCGCCATTGTTTTATTTTTCTCCTCCCAGAAAACGAAAAATAAACCATTTTTGATGTCGATAGATTTTTCGTTAAGAACACAGTGTGAGTTTTGTAAGTGTACTGAAATAACGATAAATAAATGGTTGTTTGGAGGGACTCCTTAGTGTATTCGTTTTCTATCTGTGCGAATACCTATTTGAGGGATCGTAACAGATAAATGCGTAAATAGTTGAAGACAACGGAATGGACTTTATTAGAACACTTCACGAAGCTTTTTATCAGAAGTTGTTGATTTATAGATTTTAAATGCAGCCATACCACAGTATGCTTTCAAATAGTAGTCGCTTCCAGATACATTTTTTCTTTTTTCAATTCTGTCGTTTGAAGTTTAAAAAAGAACATCTTCATTTATCCAACTAAGAAAAAGCTATGTGGAGTCATAGATGAATGGACACTAAATAGATGAGTTTGCTGTTTGTTGTGATAATCTGCTTTTACCTGAGCGAATGTTAACAAAGGTCCGCACAAAACTAAAAGCAAATCATCTAAAAGTTTAAACGTAAAAAGTGATTGATGACTTTCGAAAAAGTAGGTAAGAACTCATTGGTTTAAGTTACTCAAACTCCACCCTTATGAAGCACAAGAAAATCCCCATTTCACACAGAATTTAAAAGGAGTTTACCTTTCATGGTCCATTTACTTTTCACAGATAATTTAACAAATTTATCAGAGAACCTGCAAATATTTGAAGTCTTAGCTAAAATATTAGTGAGCGTGAGATCTTAATTATTTTATCATTTCCCAAAATTTATGAAATATACAGAAAATGTACTTTTAACCACACGACCTTTAAGAAAAGAGTTTCTAAATTTGTATCAGTGTGTAAGTGTGAGAAATAAATTTATGGTTAATTGATTCTTATGATAAACAGCGCACATAAAATTGCCAGTGGTTGTATCAAAAATTCAATAGATTGAACGATTTGTGCTGAAAATTATATTTCACTAGATGTACTTGCAATGAAAGATGTCAATAATAGGTGCTTGAAAGACAAGTGTATCAAATGCAATGCTTTCAAAAAACTTTGATTGGCATGAAAGTAAGGCTCTGCAACGGTAGTTACACACATCGTTCTTGGGTCCTTTTTAATAAATAGGGACACTATTTATTACTTTTTGTTGTGCTTATCTCCTGTTGTATTTATATATTTACGTGTATAGAAAAATTAAAATCAAAAAGACATGGAGGATCAAAAGAGATCCAATGACCTCTTAACTCCAAAAGTTGGCTTTTTGCAGAGCTACGACTTTCATTTAATCACAACAAGTAGTCAAAAAATCCCTTTTTTAAATTGGAGATATGATTTTTTTACTTAAATTTTAGTATTTCTTACAACTTTTTTTTGTATATCTTATCTTGGCGAGGCGTTTCGAAGTTTTTACACCATAATGGGGTGGGTGGGCTGTCTGGAGTTTTACGACAAGGAAATGAAAGCGACTAAGTGTAAGCTATCTAAGCCCTGCGAAATCTACTAGTCTGTACATTTGCAGCTTACTTCACTTCATTTCTTGCTAGTCAGTCGTTATTTATATAAGATTGTAATAAGCTTCTGATTCAACTACAACAGGTCACAATATCGTAATGTGACTTCAAGAACCAAATAATCAAGTAACCTGTCTCTGAATCGGTTACTTAGTTTTACCTTGGGAAAGTCCTTTATAACTTAGCACAAACCTTTTAAGCTAAATGATAAAATGGAGAAAATTGCTACCGGAAATTTATAAATTATATTAGAATATTAAAAAAAAGTTTGGCTTTTCACCAACGACTTAAAAATCTCATTTCCTGAGAATTATTCGATTGATTTGCAAAGCTTTGTAGTGGGTGCTTTGATTGCAATTTTTCTTTTAATGCGAAGAATCTACTCTGCCATGTTCATACATTAATTATTCATTTTGATTTGTTTTCATTAATACCAACCAGATATTCCTAATTCGTTAGGTGAGAGGAAGCTGTTTTAGGAGCAATCCAATTGGAGGCAGTAATTTAGTTTTTTTTTTTTTTGGTCAGATGATCGGAATTATGGTTTGCAAAAATGTTTTGCTCTCGTTTTATCATTTTATAAAAGGTGTTTTTTTTTTACATAAATTCAAAATGAAATAAAGCATAACAATAAAGCCTCATTATTTTCAACTTTGCTAAATAAATATGGCATAGCATTGTCATATAAGTGTGATAGCCATATTTATATGGCAGTATCTGTGTGGCCATATATATTATATGAACGACTTTAGAGCCATATAAATAGAAATATATGATAATAAAATATAGTATAGTCAGTAGTAAGAGTATCACAATTTGTATATGTTTTACAATCTTAACTATTTTCCCATACCCAAAATAGCAAGTTCTTACTGCCCAGTCGTGCATATTTTTCGTGATATAGTCGCAGCGAGCTCGGGGACGGCTGGAGGCTTAGTCTTAGCTTATTTCTCTCAACCATAACTTCTAAGAAATGCAGGAACATGCTTTTATTTTTTGCTGAATTCAAAAGGCCTAGTAGAAAACACTTGCATAAGCGTTATATGCAATATCTAATTGAATATCTAGAAACCTTTTGGTCTTAAGTAAAACATAATAATGTCTCGTCGAGAGAGGAAAAATGTGCTATGTGCAAGCTCTTAAACCTTTGTTTTTATTTCCTTTTTCGGGAAATTCGACTTTGGGAAACCTAAAATTTGCAGTATGAAGCCGCAGAGTGAAGAAACCAAAATAATTAGCGATTGTCTCTCCCTGCATAGCTGAATTCCTCTTCAATTAAGTTTCTTAATCTCTCATCTCTCATACATATTTGAGGTCAATGCTCCCACATTTGACCCATACTGATTTGAAAACTTTCATAGCAAAATTTATAATTTAATAAAAACATAAGGAGAAAGTTCCTTACTGTACGACTTTATCTTTTTAAATACAATCTCGTACAGTTGTTGAAAAAAAACTTTTCAAATGAAAACAAACTTTCGAATTCGCTTCGGGGACAGATGACTTTTCTTTTATCAAGTTCCAAAAATCACGACCATCACTTCTTGTGTCAATGTTCTTACTTGACTTCATAGGTTCAAGGTTTCCAAGAAAGTTAAGTGGATGACACAAAATCATGGCCAACAGCTGAGTAAAATTTTAATTGAAAATAAAAACCGCTTTGTTACTCAATATGTTTGTTTACAACAAACAAAAGCAACCAAAGGGTCACTGTTTTCATGAGACGCCAACGTTAAAACAACAAAACTTAATTTCTTATTTGCTACATACTCATCAACACACATTTACTGAAAAATGGTTCCCATTTAAATTATTGTAAAATCTTTAAATGGGCTAAAGAGAATGCTACAATAGCAAAAAGAAATTCAAGATTAATTACGTTTATTTAGTAACCTAGATGCCGCATTCACCCAAAATCAAGTGTAATAATATTGACCTTGGAGCGGTCTTTTAATTATTTTTGCGGTTCTTCTTAGGATCGAAATTTGGAGCGTAAAATTAAAACGAAAGATAAAGGAAAAATAAAAATCAACTGAGGAAAGAAAAGTCACTTTGGTGACTTGAAACAGGAAACTAATTGGAAAGGTTAACCTGAACTGACATTATGGTTTGAAATGTAGGGGCTTATATCTACCAACGAACGTCAACAACGTTTTCAGTATAAGAAGAATGAAATCTTCTTGTTTGTGTGTATAAACATTTCGACATGTTTTATTTATAACTTGAGTGGAAATGAGGACTTTATTCATTCGTCCACGGGTCAAATGAATGTTCGGAATGTTCTATGGCCGCAGTGTCGACATAAATAATTGAAAAAATGAAAAATTGTTTCACTTAGTCAATAGAATATTTTTGGTCTAAACAAGGATCTTTTACGGTGGTAACTCTCATAAGGTAAGTATCCTTTCTGCCGCTACTACACCCTTCTTGCATCTTTGCGCTATGTGCTATATTTTTTGGAGATGTCACACGCATTTTACTTTCTCCGACGAGACAATTTCCGGATGTGTCAACGTTCATTATGATTTCCAATATGGGTGCTTTTCGTTTTCACCTTAAAACATGAACTTGATTGAGTGGTTAAGTTTAAATAGCAAAAATAAATTGCTTACGTGAGCTGATATCCTTAAGTGGGGGCTCATGGTATTTTTTTTTTTTTTTTTTTTTAAAGGACTATACTCTTACAGCTAAAAAGTGATTGATCTGTTGAAAAGTGAACATATCAACGAAATGATTGACATACTAATTTTGAAGTTAAGAAAAATGACAAGGTCCTTGGAATTATATATCTTGCCTAACGCAAAAGTTAAAATGTCAGTATCCCAATCTATCGTAAGTGTGAGGAGTCAGTAAGCCAAGAAGCATACGCATATCGTTTTTGTTAAAAAACGCTTTCTTGAACGTAGCTAAAACAATTATCTTGTGAGCAATTTAGCTTTTAAATTATGCTTATGCAAACATAATGAAAAGCAAGAAAAATGTCGAAAAATTTTAATCATATACAATTTTCAATTTCAATTTATTGAGAAACAACGTACAAATGAGACGTAATCTTTTCTAGTACTAGAAAATACGAGCTATGACGATACGTAAAAATAATTTGAACAAACGTTTGGCAGGTCATTGATAGAGATACAAAATAAGAACGGTCCCGAAATAGAGCCTTGTGGTACACCCATGCGCAGACTAAGAAATCATTACAAACTTTTTGGCAGCGATTGTACTGACAACATTTAATTAAGTGTACTGCACTGTCATTGACCCAAAATAACTCTTGCAGAGTATATCATGGTTAATTATGTTTTAAGCCTTTAAGAAATCAAGCAGACATAACAGAGTTGGATTGTCTTTATCGTATTCACATCTTATATCACCAATGACTTTGATCATTGCAGTTTGCAGTTTTTTCGACTAAATTGGTGATAGCAAGTTTAACCTTTTGAGATAACATGAAATTTGCGTTGCTAGTATTTTCTCAAAGACTTTCCTTGAATACCTTCCAACCATCCGGGAACGATGAAGAAGCAATACAGGAATTGAGCAAGCCTGTTAAGTTACTTAAAACATGCTGTTAAAAAAAATTTTAATCGAGTATTATTAACGAACACTTGTGGTAATTCATCTGGGTCATAGTATTTTTTTGAGATAAGAATCATTTGAGTCTTGTCTGTATTCAATTTTAAACCGTGTGATTGAGACCAGTCGAAAATTACTGCAAGATCCTCATTCAATCTGGCTATGAGGTCTTCAATCAGACCAATAGGGCGTGACAGATAAACTTGGACATCATCAGCATAAAGATGAAAAATAACATTTGAACTTACACTAGGTAAATCATTGATGAATAAACTAAATAGTATAGGTCCCAATATAGACCCTTGAGGTACACCAGACTTTTAAAGCCAAGGATTCAGAGGATTTTCCATCGTGTATATTTCTTTGAAAGCGATTTTTTTAGTAATTACTAATGAGGTACGACTATCTCTCGCTAAAACCAAAATAAAGTCATAGCTTCTAACACAGCACTCTATGATCCACTGAGTCAAAAGCCTTGGAGAAGTCAAGTAAGCATAGTACCGTTAACTGATCCATATCATATCTTAGTTTTTTGTCATCAAAGATTTTAATCATAGCGGTAGAGCTATGATCGACTTCAAACCAGATTGAAGTCGAGAAAGTAAGTTATGCTCACTCAAATAATTTGAGTCTCGGAACTGAAAAGCTGTCGGAATCGGCACACGCGAAAAATCAATGTTGTATGTGCAAAAAAGATCATGGTCAGATAAACCACCCAAGGACAGTTGATCTTGGAAAAAAAAACATTTGAAAGATCAGACACAATCATTAAATCGAGAAGACTAGGGGTGTAGGAGTTGAGTAAGTTGAAAAACGAGTAGCAAAAGAGTTTGATACATGCAGTCCATTTGTTGCGATTATGTCTCTTAGCTGGTTCGCTCGGGTATCCGTCTGAAAGAGAGCTGCATTAAAATCCCCACAGACAATAACGTCTTCATATAATGCACAGTAGCAAACAAAGACTTTAAGTAGCTCTGTTACGAGAAAAAAAAGAAAATGCAACAACAAAATATTCTCGTTTTGAACTCGTCAAGATCCTCTGCAGATTTTTGGAAAGCCGTAAAGTCAATTAACGGGAGGAAAAATTACATTGCTGCACTAATGAGAGCTCCAGAACTGCGAGACTATTTTATGAACTTGCTTAATGCACCACAATTTTCATCGCTCCCCCAGTATACAGCCCCGTATTTTGAGGATGACTTACTCGATGTACCATTTTCGATATCGGAAGTAAAACTTCTTATTGAGAAATCTAAACGTCGAAAAGCTCCGGGCGATGACCGCATCCCGGTTGAGTTTTATATGAACTGCACGCCAGAATTTCTTAATGCATTGTCTGATGAGCTTCATAGAATTTTTGCAAGCGCAGGTGTTTCTGGAACACCAGCTTCATAAAGTCAATAATATTCCTACTACACAAAAATGGATCCTATGACGCACCTGAAAATTATAGGTGAATCTCGTTTTTAAATTACTCGGTCAAACTTTTTAGTACGTTGATTTTTAATAGACTTGCACGGTGGACTGAAGATAAAAAAATTCTAAACGAATTTCAAGCGGGATCCAGGAGAAGTTATTCGACTTTAGACCAAGTATTCAGTTTGTTAAATATTGCGGAGACCTTCAAAAGAAGGAAACTTAAACTTTGTGCCTTTTTCGTCGATTTTCGCGTCGCATTCGATTCAATTGCCCGCGAAGCGCTTTATAAGTAAGCTGTATAAGTTTGGAATATCGGGAAAAATTATTGGCTTACTCAAAGCGATGTACGATAATAACGTTGCCTCCGTATGGTATGGAGAGCACATTTCTGAAGAGTTTTCAACTCAAATGGGAGTTAAACAAGGCTGCGTACTGAACACGTTACTCTTCATACTATTTATAAACCATATCATGGATGAGATTGGAGGGGGAATTCACTTTGGAAATATTCGTATTCCGGGTTTAATATTTGCGGATGATATCGAATTTCTTTCTGAATCCGTGGAAGGCATGCAACGAATGATGAATCATTTGGAGAATTATTGTGGAAACTGGAATCCAACCGTTAATTTACAAAAATCTAAAATCATGATATTCAGGGATGGAGGCGGTAGATATGCAAATAACGAAAAGTGGACATACAACGGGGAACATGGTGCTATAGTTCGTGATTACAAATACCTAGGAGTTAATGTCTCTTCGATTCTCAACATGAAAAAACGCTTTGAGATAAGGCTAGCTGAAGCGAAAAAAGCTGTTTCCGCAGTGTAATTATGTAATTATATCGACCATAGTATAAAACTTAAAATTTTTCATGCAATCTCAGCCTCCATTATGTTGTACGCGGCAGGCACAAGTTTGGTGTTACTCCTAAGTGGAAGAAGTTGAAAGGTTCCTCAGGTATTTCTTAAAACGCATTTTTAGATTACCGAGTTGCACACCCAACTATATGCTACATCTGGAAACAACTGAACCGCCGTTGTTCCTAAAGACCCTCAAGATGCACTTCGATTACGTAATCAAGGTGATATAGATGGACGAAATAAGGCTGCCGAATCTGGTGCTTAGAAAATTGTCATTGTGGGCATCAAGGGGAAATCTGATCAGAAAGTGGGAGGAGCTGGCTATTTGCGTAGGTGAAAACTTCAATTTTTTACCCGAAATAAGCCCAACTGATTTGAGACTTAAGTTTGACATAATATTGGAGAATATTAGCCACTCAACAAACTCAAACTTTAAAAAAGAAGCACAATCATCGCAGTATAAGGCGAGTTTTATTGAAATTCTATATTCACTTATATTCACTTAAGCAAAACATCACTCATGGAAAAACAACAACTCCTAAATGAATAGCGTAAGTGAACAAAAATAACTCATTTAGCTAAGTGAACAACAGGGATGGTTGGTAAAATTCTTTTTTGGAACCCAGAGGTTAGCAGTCTTTGGGTTGTGTTCGTTAATATTTCTGATTTTCGACAACATATTGAATAAGTCTGTTTCTTTACTTTTGTGCACAGAAATTCACAATCTGTCATATTTTAAGGAGTGGTTGTAAAATTCTCTCAGAAACTCTCTGAAAGAGCGTAATTGTCTTAAAAGTAAAGAAACGCCTTGAACAAAACATTCGCAGAACGCAACGCTTGGAAAAACGTCTGTTTGACAGTTGTTGTATTTGTTTTGGCAGTGCACGACTTCTGTCCACAGAAATTTTAGTGGCAGAAATTCGCAGGGTGGGGAAATTTTTTACTCTCTCGAGAGCTCTTTCTTTTGTGCTCGCTACGAAAAATCGCTGTGCTGGAACGGGACTAGTCACATGAGTCACTTGCTAGTTTATGACTGTCAGAAGTCACAGAGGAGATACAAGAAGAGGCAAAATCACACACACACCAGAGCATCTGTCTTCACAAACACCACTTTATTTTCAGCTTTCAAAACCAGTTTGAAATCCGAAAATTAAGTGGTGTTAAGGTATTGGTGGCAGGAGAAGCAATGGTTTTCCCTCTTGTTCTTTATCCCTCTAAGCTTTTGACTTTTTTAATTCATAAGTCACTTACTAACTTATGACTTAATGAGTTTTTAATTCACAAACTAGCAACCGTGAAATAAATACCTGCATCGAAATCTGAATCCTAATTCGATTCGATTATTCGATTGACAGATTTTGCGATCGACAGCCATTGCGAAAAAAATTAAAATGACATTTGTTTGTTTACCTCGAAAGTAAAAACTTGAAACGCGGCAAATAAAGCACGTATTTTCTCAATCGCTACCGCATAAATATGATAAATGTATTGATGAGTTTTTTAGTTGAGATATTCCACGTGTTTTTTAATCTAATTAATGAAAAGATTAGTAAAGTTTTTAACAGTTAAAACACTTATTTTATTTCCTCAGATGTACATTTCAGAAGCAATGCTTCCATCGTCAGTGAGATTTATAAAATTAAATTAAATTAAATTATTTGTCAAAAAACTAATAATAAACAAAAATGTTTCTAAACAAAAATTACAGTTGAGTTGAGTTGAATCTATTAAAAAATTTTTTGAATATTGAATCTTTGATTGGTCCATCATCACTATTAATACTAGACAAACAAGAATATATTGCAATAACTGAACAATTTATAAGAACTGGACCTTATGAAGAAGTAATTTTTAATCCTTTACCGGGAATGATAAGGAGAACTAAAGAAGCTATCAAACAAGCAGTTAAAGTTTTTAATGATCCTAATTTATCAAGGAAATTAAATGTTTCAAATCCAATTTTGCCAAGATTATATTCTCAGTTAAAATTACATAAACCAGGAAAACAAATAAGACCAATTACATCAACAACTGGATCAATATTATCAAAACTTGAATGTTGGTTATTAGAAAAACTAAATAATCTCCCAATCAAATTTGAAACAGCAGCTATAAAAAATGGAATTGAATTTGCAGAAAAAGTAAAGAACTTAAAAATAGCTAGCAATGAGATTCAAGTTTCATTCGATGTTGTTTCATTATATCCAAATGTTCCAATTGATGAAACTTTAGTTTTTCTGAGAAAATGACTAGAAAGTAATACACTTAAACCAGAAGAAATAAATGAATTTGTAAAACTTACTAAACTGTGCATGGATGAAAATTGGTTCCAGTTTAATGAAAAGTTTTACAGACAAAAATTTGGTTGCAGTATGGGATCACATATGAGCCCGTTTTTAGCAAATTTATTTATGTCGCATATAGAAACTGAAATGAAAAATCAAGTAAATTTCCCAAGAATTTGGTTAAGATATGTAGATGATATATGGGCGATAATCAAAAAACATGAACTCCGTCAGCTCATTAACAAATTAAATAGAACTAAATACCCATCAATAAAATTTACATATGAAGAAGAAATTGAAGGGAAACTAAATTTTCTGGATTTAAGTATAACTCGGAATGGAGACAATTTCGAATTGGATATATACAGAAAACCAACGAATACTCTGAGATACATTACATCAGACTCGTTCCATTCCTTTGAACATAAGATGTCAGCTTTTCACTCAATGATTTTTAGAGCTCTAAATATTCCAATGACTATAGAAACAAAAATAAAAGAATTCCAAAAAATTAAAGACATAGCCAAAATTAATGGATATACTGAAGAATTGATTGAAGATTTAACAATTGCACATAGAAGAAAACAAGAATTGAGAAATTATACAACTTTAGATCTAATAAGGAATGAAGGAAATGACGAAAAGAAATATTCAAAATTTTATTTCTATCCAGAAATAACATCTAAGATAAAACCAATCTTTAATAAATATAATATCAGTATGAGTGAGTGCAGCGAAATAAAAATAAAAAATCTGATTGGAGGATCTAAGGATAAAATTGACCAACTTCAAAAGTCAGGAATTTATTCTATCGGATGTAATGATTGTGCAAAAGAATATATAGGACAGACAAGAAGACCTATTCTAAAAAGATTTAAAGAACATTTTGCACATCTTAAATATAATGAAAAAGAAAAGTCAAGTGTTGCAGAACATATGCTAGAAAATAGTCATAGCTTTAGTTTGCAAAATTTAAAACTTATAAGAAATGTAAATAGCAATTATGAATTAGATGCTTTTGAATCATTTTACATATTTAAAAACAAAAATAATCTAATGAATAGTGATGATGGACCAATCAAAGATTCAATATTCAAAAAATTTTTTAATAGATTCAACTCAACTCAACTGTAATTTTGTTTAGAAACATTTCTGTTTATTATTAGTTTTTTGACAAATAATTTAATTTAATTTAATTTTATAAATCTCACTGACGATGGAAGCATTGCTTCTGAAATGTACATCTGAGGAAATAAAATAAGTGTTTTAACTGTTAAAAACTTTACTAATCTTTTCATTAAATAAATGTATTATTTAAGATTAGAGGTGAACTTTTAAATTTGAACTATATTCCGCATCGACCTGACCTCCCGATTCTATGTGAGCTCTGTAACCTCAAGGAGAGAGAAGATGTATATCACTTTGTTGATGTCCCATTTTAAAGGAGTTTCAAGTAGCCTCGATGGATTTGAATGACACGTTGGATGTCCTGAACGGAAAACTAGGCTGGATAGCTTTGTATAATTACAAAATTAGTGCACTAAGCTATAGGCAACGCATCCTCGAGGGAAACTATTAAATAAAAAAATAAATTAATTAATTTTAAAATTATAAAATGCATAATAAATAAATTGTCAATCTGGTAGACGGCCATTGGACAAACCATATTAAACTTAAGTTTATCTTATTGTACATTTTAAAGCAGTTTTTAAATAAAGATTTTTCAACTCACTAATGCACAATATGGTCGTAAGGCAGCAAGGAGGGGTTCAGTAGAAATACTTCGATTGGGATTATACCCTACACTCAAAACACTTTCTATATTGCCATCAGAATATTAAAATCCAAAAATCTGCACCACTGTTTACTGATTTTGTCAGAACTTTACAACTAAGGGATGAATTGCAATATATTGCAACCCCACCTGCTACTGTTTCTATTACTCTATAATTTCTAAGTAAAATGTAGTTTTGAATTTCATACACATTACTTGGAGTATCTGGCCCAAACCATGTCTCCGTAATGCAGATAATATCTACCTCAGATGAATCAAACACATACTTTAAAAAATCTAATTTGTTCGGATTGAGACACGAGACTACGAGCATTGATGCAACATACTTTGAAACCTTCACGGGCACTTGAAATTATTCTTACAGTAGATTTTACTAACATAAAATTCGTCCACCTTACAATAGTTAGAAAACAAACAGTAAAACAATCGAGAACTATCAAATAAAAAAAATAAAATTAAAAGTAAAACTGATGAACGGATTCACATTGCTGTGTAAAAGCGGAGTATGACTCAAATAATTTTTTATTGCCCATCCCATGACTCGCCAAATTCATTTTATGTATAAGTTTTTCAAATCAATAAGTTATTGAGTTAATGAGAAGCTTATGTAGGTTTTCATATAAAAAAGAATAAACTATACCTACTCATTCGATGTGATCAGTCGTTCCTATTTTTTGCTGATATTGGTTTTTCCTAATAGTTCTGTTATTTGTCGTATGAAGTCAATTTCGAAACTCAAATTGCCTTACAATTGTATACAGTCCTTCCAAATCGTCATATATAGGCGCAATTACCCTCTGTAGTTGCCTCCTAAAACAGGCGCCAACTCAATTCTGTTTTTGGTGTTGTCTTATATCGAAATCAATATTTTTCAACTTTAATCATCTCTCCTCCCCAACGTTCACATAATAATGTTGTCATTTAAAGTTCGGTCTGCCGCTGTTTACAAAACCATTAAACTATTTCCCAACAGGATTGAATTTTGCTCAGCATGGGACCTGTGTGATTAGAAAATCGTTGAAAACCATTCAAAACCAATGATGACATAGACGTTAGACTACCGAAGCCCAACAAAAGGGTCATAAACACACTGCCCAGAGAATAAGGGACTAAACCGACATCCACACGGATAGGGGAACCTTTTGTAGATTTTCAATTTTATTTAATGGTACATATACAGTTTTGTTAAGGACTCTTACGCCTCCCATGAGGCAAAACGATATGATGACACGACAGACGACCAACTTGAGCTCCAAGTTTCCTTCTAAAAACGAACAAGTAAAGACTGTATATTGATTACGACATTGATGCCGCCATTAGTAACGTTCACCGATACGATATCGTTATCTTCTGAAGAAAGACAAACAAAAAGAATTGCCAAGCCCATCCTTTTGTGAATTTATCATCTTCGTTAAAAAAAAGAAGACGCAAAAATGGCCGTATAAGTTTCACAAAAGCATTTGTGCTGTCCTCGTCGCGCCAGTCGTGTCGTTGACGGTGAGAAATCTTTTTATTGAAATTCTCAACAGGAGAAAGCCTTTTCCAGAGTCGCGTCTGTGTTTGTTTTTGAATTGCCTAGCTTCTTTCATCGCACTATCGCTTCTTAGTTGTTGTTTCCTTTTTTTCCTTTTTTTAATCTTTTTTCTTGTATTCCAAAAGAAAGGATACACATTGGAGTTAAACTGCCATTCACGACGACGACTTGTGTGTAAAGTACTTATTCGAAAGCATCTTTTGTCCTTTCATTTAAATGCGATCAAGTTATGCAAATGGAAAAGGAATTCAATGTTTTTTTTTTTATTTTTCTTCGAGAAAAGTCAGTTACTTACGATGAAAATGACTCCATCATCGGAAGCGAATGAGGTCATTGAAACATTCCAGACATTCCTGGGATTTCGGACTTAACTTCTTGAGAAGGACTTTAAAGAAACAAAAAAAAAGAAAAAAATACAAAAAGTAATACGTATTCTGATGGAAAATATTTCTATTTAAGGGTCTGTTGGTCTATCCAAGGGCCATTAATTCTAGATTGATTAATTCTGATAAATGGAAAGGAAGGAGTCTATTTCCTTGAGGAGAACGAACAATCTGGCTTAACGGAAATGAGAGCATAGTTTAATCTGTCCTCGTTTTACTTTCTCCTAATAAAGTATCTGTTACTTTGAAGTGGAATAAAATAAATTGGGTCATCTCTGGCAAGGATATTCAAACGTCAAACAACTTGGTAGAGTTACTCGCGCACATTCATTTTTCCCTCATTGGGGGGAATATTGAAATTCTGCTTTGTGTTTCGTAATTTAAATATAAATTGCTTGAAGAAGAGATTAAGAGTTGTCAAACAGCGACCGTGGTTTGTAGCAGCGTGTAAGACTTCAAAGCGATAAGGTTACAAAGTCACGAAGTTGCTACAACCTAAACTAAAAAGCTTTTACAATTTAACATTATGGTACTTAGGATTTAAATTGCATCGATTGACAAAGTTTTTTTTTTTTCAAATAATGTTGGCACATCGGTTTGGGGATCAAGAATTTTTTAGCCAAGAAGAAGAACTACCATATCATTTGAGCAGTGGATAGCTTAAGCTAAGACACCACAGCTGCCTGGACCATTGTCGTGATGAGTTTCTATTCTTCACACTTAGAAAAGTAATCTGCACTTTTTAAGCACAGTATAGACTCCATACTCTTACTTACTTAGGTGGACATTAAAGTTCGGGGTGAACCTGGGCCTCAACCAACATCCTTCTATAACGCTAGTTCCCAACTCATGGGTCGCGACCCAAAATTGGGTCGCCAAGCCATTTTCGGTGGGTCGCGAGCACATACTGACATTTTGAAAAAAAATCTTATAATTTAAAAAAAAATACATATTTAGGTATAAAATAAATCTTATGCTGGCATATGTGTTGTGTCGCAATCGCTTGTGTGTATTTTATAAGAGAGCGAACACATTTGTCTTATATAATATACAGACAATCAGTTGCAACTTGCAACACAACACAACATAAGACACCACAACAAACAGGTGTATTTCTTGTTTTAAGTATACTAATCATTAACTAATCTATTGGGATGGGCGTTTCACAAAAACGCCTAAAAAATGACATAGCTTCAGCCACGATAATTTTTGTTTTCATAAAAATATAAGTTCAGCCCTCTATCTGTTCCTCATTGCTCTTACCATTCCCTCAAAAGTTATTTTATTTAAAAGGCAATTGTGGCACCTAGAGGTAAGTCATTTTATTGGCGTTTTATTGAAACTCCATTCGTAATAAAGGTGAATTTGAACACCGCTAATTAAAAATTAAGAGTTGGTGTTTTTTCTATCTCCAAACTGTAAGTAGGTATGTATGTCTATGTATGTGCCACAGTGCCGATTTCAATGATGTCATTTTCATCGACTTTGTTGTTTTTTTTTTTTTGTAAGTAATCGCTGTAAGGCAAAAATCGTAACTGGATGCCAATTTCGTTAAATTTGTTCGCCATGCCGAATTTTTAAACTTTTCAATAGTGTTATATTTTCCTAGTCGGAGAGTGAAAAAACTATATCAAGTTACCATTTTATTTTATGAAAAAAATATTGTAAAGATTATTTAAAATTCGGTATTGATCTCGAATTGCATCGAAAAACCTCAATGTGTTCTTTGTAGTATATCTTTTGTTTTATTCACATGTGGGGTGGTTTTCCAGAGGAAACACGATAAATCGTTTCTTCGAACTAAAAATAGAAATTCAAATGTTTTTAGACATGCGAAAAAAAAAGAATTTTCAGATACATATAGTGAAAAATTATGACTGGTTGATTAAGATTGCATATTTGGCAGATATATTCGAAGAATTCAACAAATTGAACCTTTAATTACAAGGACATGATATCACTATAATTCAATTCAAAGATCATTTGCAGTGTTTTGTTGAAAATCTTGAAAACTGAGCACTGAGCATAACATAGCAATGTTTCACAAACTCAGCGAGACCCAATCCAAAAATGAATATGCTAAGGAAGAACTAGGAAACCTTATCATCAATCACCTGACTTATTTAAAACAGGAGATTGCTACATACTTCCACGATTTGAATAATGTTCAACTCACGCCAATCCGAAATTCTTTCTCTGCAAATCTAATTGTTTCTGTAATTCCGGATACTCTCCATTGAATTAAGAAATAATTCTTTTGCTAAAGATTTCGGAACAACGTCATTGTTTGACTTTTGGCGCAGTGTGAGAGAAGTTTACCCAAATTTATCGAACAATGCCTTAAAACTGTTAGTACCATTCGTTTCGACATATGTATCTTTGTGAATTTGGATTTTCTCAGTTTGTAAATATCAGAACCAAATCAAGGAATAAATTGGATGTAAAACATGATATGAGACTGGCCCTAACAACAACACTCCCTAGAATTGATGAATTGGTATCTAAATGTCAATATCAAGTTTCTCACTAGGAAACTAGTTGCAAATATAATTATTTTTTTAATTGTTATTAATTTTCAAATACGCTATGTATATGTACATATATAAATATATAATTGTATAAATATATTGTATGTACGGCACATTCTCTTTTAAATTGAATGAATTTGGCACTTAATTTATTTAGGTTTGTTTTGAAGTTATTGTCATTGCGAACTTTGAAAGTAGATTTCTAGAAAACTCTTAAGTATGTTCCTAATATGTATACGTAGAGTTTTACAATTTAACATTTATTCAAATACATTGGGTCGCAGAGTTTTTCCAAAACTCCAATTTGGGTCGCTAGTTCTGAATGGTTGGGAACCACTGTTCTATAACGACTTCGATTTCGGGCGAGCTCTCTCCAGTTTCGCACTCCAAGTCGGTTGAGGTCTTCATCCACTTGATTGTGCCACCTAAGACAAGGTCTTCCCCTTCCGCGATTTCCCTGCAATGTGCTTTCGAAAACCCGTCGAGCCGTAGCGTTTGGGTCCATCCGCTCTACATGACCCAACCATCATCGTAGCCTCGCGATGCGTACTCTTCTGGCTATGCCCATGTCGCGGTACAGCTCATACAGCTCGTTGTTGTATCTTCTTCTCCACACATTGTCTTCGCATACGGGACCAAAGATCATTCGGAGAATTTTTCTTTCGAGACATACTCGCTTACCCAAAAACATCACAACCTAAGTTCAAAGAAAAGTTCAGCATCCGCAAAAACAAATATTATTTCTCATTTGTGTCTACTTCCGAGTCTCTCACCTCTTTTGGGTACTTATAAGTTGGTTTTCTTAACACTTTCCGGGCGTAATTCTGGTGGTAAGGTTTTAGAAATTTTGCATATTGGAATAAATTAAAATAAAAACCAATAAAAAAATTGGGTGGAGCCCCAGGGCCACAAATTAGAACCAGAGAGTAAACATCGGCACTGTAGTACCATTTGCCTACAAGCTAAACTAGTCCGGGAACCCGCGTTTACCACGAACGTGGGTTACGTTTACCACAGCTGCCATTGTTTTGTCAGAGATTAAAATCAGTTGAGTTTGAATAGTAAAAAAAATGGTTGACAGAAAAAAATAATTCATTGCATTGCATATAAAATAAGAATTTTATAGGTATTCAATTTCAATGAAACTTTGTTTCATTGCTCAGTTCATACATTTATCTGTATATTTTTAAATTTACTTATTATTTAACTTAAACTATTTAAAATTTGGCTATTTTTCAGTTCTCATATATTTGTTTTAATTTTAATAATATTGCTTAAAAGTAATACTTTTCATATTCATCTTTAAAAATCTTTTTTTACTCATTTAAACATTTGGTATAAACTATAAACTACTTAAAAATATCATAGTTGTAGTGAATAAATAACAATGTATTTAGATGTTTGTCTTTTAATCGGTTCCTTTTGGTGTTCATTATTTGCCTGCCCTGCCATTGAAAAAAATGATGTAGCGGGGCAACATAAATATTTGTCTGCTACTATACGCAGCATGTTAGAACTTCTTTCCCAATATTCCAATATATTTTCGTTCTTTCCTATTACCGGCTTCTCGAAGTATTGACGCAAATCAATTATGCTGGTTATTGGCTGCGATTGCTGATTCGGAATAAACTAAAGATCGTCTGAGAGGTTTTTAACCCAAATTTTTTAAATCTGGGATCGATTAAAGTAGGAATCATTTTTATACTTCTTACGTTGAAGGGTTTCAATCTAAGACTTGTTGAAGTATAAAGGGAATGCGGAACCTCTCGCTCTTCGCCTTTGTCTTTGAATTACTTTGAATACTATTTAATTTTATTGTTATACCTCTTGTAATGGGTATGACCAAAGAGGCAGTGACATATAATTCTCCAGAGAGAGTACTTGATGCGACTTCAAATGGCTCCAAGAGTTTTAGAATCTCTTCCATTGCTGCAAAATTTATTTTCTGTCGTATGGAGGTACTTTTGAGCATTGGCTAATTACAATCGTAACCTCGTTTCTTCTTTCTAAAAATCTCTTCATCATAAAATAGGAACTGCTCCATCGCGTTGAAACCTCCTGCATTAATTTTAACTCTGGCTTGTTTGATGCTTTTCTGAACCATGCGGAGTTTGGCACTAGCAGGTGTAGAGGTGGGGAAAAAAGTCACAATGGTCTTTAATTTTATAGAAATTTCAGAAAATGATTCCACTTTAAAACAGTCTTGCACAGTTAAGTAGATGCATTGAGCAAAACATGAGGAATGACGAATTTTCGGAATCTCGGCAGTTCTCTTCAAAGCTGCAGTTTTGTCCGTGACCATTGCTACCACCTTCTCACGAATATTAAAGTTCACTAATATTTGGTCGATTGCCTAAAAACATTTGTTGTTAAGTATAATAAGCCCCATATAATATGGGGCATTCCACGTGTAGCGAACAACGAACCAAAGGAGCTGTCTCAAATCCCATACAAAAAAAAAAACAGGCCCAGGGCGAAAGTTTTGTATACCATGCGTCTTGAAAGGAATAATCAACATAAAAAACCATTACTGTGGGTGGAGAAAACGTAAAAGAAATTGTACATATATTTTCGACACACTGACGAAAAACTATTTAATCAGTATCAATCTACTCCTAGCATCTGCTTTTTTAACCGGTAGATGAAAATTTATGAAAACGAATCCTTATTGAAACTTCAAGGAGTTTAGAAGAAATGAAACAATAAAACTATCTTTATTTGTTTTCCTTTTTTATTTAATTAACACAAATCGAATACAGTTTGGGACAAGAGAAACGAACTTTATGACATGAATGTTAGGAGAGAACTGATTAAGAATTATTAATATTTCTCAAGCTATGCAGATTGCATAGCTTGCAGTTATTAGAGTGCTCGTGTCTGTTTGTAAGTGGAGCTCTGACACAAAAAATGCGCAAAGTGCGAATTTAGCATTTATTTATCTTTTTAGGAATTGTTGTGAAACAAAATATGCAGAGTGCATATTTTGCAATGAGTTTATTTTTCTTGTGAAACTTTGAAACAAAATATGCAGAGTGCATATTTTGTGATTAGGTAAATATTCAATCAAATGATATTTACGTGGGGGGTTATAGTTGATGCTATAACTTTTAGACTGATAAAGTCGATGAGCGTTCAAGGTGTGTAGATTAATATAAATCGATGAACGTTTAACAGAGCTTGGAAGACCTCGAAGAGCAGGGAATATAAAAAACGTCGAGTTCTTTCAAGCCTTAAGATATCAAATGGTTCCCGTATAAAATATAAATAATCGTGTTAGATATTTTTCCGACCGCCTTTTGATAAATCATAAAATGGAAAGCGCAATTTGAAGTCAATTTTAAAGAGGGCACTTCATCCATGTTAAAGCTGCTTTCAAGCTTTTAATTTTCAAAAATCAAAGAAGATTTTTATTTTAACGAGAAAACGCATTTAGCTCTATCGGCATTTAAATATAAAGAAATTGAGTAGATTGAGGTCATTTTGAGCAGAAGAAAGTCAGAGCTGAAGATTTTAGACTTTAGAGATCACGTTTAAAGTTTTTGGGCTATCATCTTAAAGAGAGATAGAGAGAGTAAAGATGATTGAGTTTTTTGTCTACATCATCAAGAAATAAAATAAAAATAAGTACGGTGGCGAAACGAAGCTATGGAAAACTCGAGGTCCATCACATTTCCCGGGGCCTAAAATCTTGTAAGTTAGAAGGCGTTTTTCATGGCAATGTGTAACAATCACTCTCGGAAGGCATGTCAAATAAATTTTTGTGGTGTTTCTAGTATTCGAGCTACGAACATCCTACGTTATAGACAGAAGTACTTACCAATACGCCATGGACACTTAGTTAATGACAAGGCTAAATAAGAGAAGGCTAAACTGGCAACCATGGGGCAGTCTTGTCAATATGTGCCTATAAAGGAACTAAAGTTTGGAGCGATAAAAGACTCACTCGCTGTCCTGATACGATTAACACCATTTCGGAGGGTTGGAACTGAAGCCGAGAAAAAAAGCTTTAAAGGAATTTATCTTACTTATTTTGCCAAAGCTTGTTGTGATGACATCTAGATTTTGACCTTTCATCACAGTGCTCGTAGTGCTGTTAACGTTTTCAAATTTTCAAAATGGTATTAGACCTATGTTTAAAGTCGCTTATTTTTAAATAACCTCACATCTAAGAGGAAATCTTCGGGTATAATATGCACACTTTGCTATAAACCTATTCTTCAGATGTCCTCCATTTAATCAGGGCCGTATAAAACACGGCTGCTCCGTCAGAATTGTTAAATGATGCTACTTACAACCTAACTTCACAAACACTTCTGATGATCCCTGAGAAATTTCAGTTATTTCCTCCTTTAGACTTTCTCCCATAAAATTGATTTTATTACGAGTGCTCTCCTTGTTATGTTTAACCATTCTTTCTCCTGTTAATTTAAGAGATGTATTGCCTGTTGTTTTCTTTATCACCAAGCCGCAGTTGCAGCTTGCTACTTATTTATGCTGAATTCAACGGAGTTTTCATCTGGTGTTCCGAGTCACAAGAAGTTCTAGAACTTAAGACACGAAATCTGCAAAAAACCAGCATTTTGATGTTTCCCTCGGAATCACAACTGTTCCGACGTCCGTCGCGTCGTAATAACATATAAGGCACCCCTGAAATCTCATTAGCAAATCTTATTACAATAGACTTTCTTAAAAATATTACTCAATGAGTTTTTCGCAAGGGCTTATTCGGGGTTTGTATTCTATCGATGCCAATACCCTAACTTAAAAAAATCCTTTTGTTTTTCTAGGACGATTGGTTACTTTGAAGATAATGCCTTTCCCCTTCTTTACCAGTCTTATATAACCTACCAGGATTACTTACAATACAAAGCAAACTACGAACTTACGCAAGTCCCCAGGTTATAATTTATTCACTAAGCCAGAAAGATACGTAGAGCTTAAAAGACCAAGAAAACAATAAATTCAGTGCCTATACAATTCCTTCTGTCCACCAGCAGTGGATATAGCCTTTGCCCCTTAGCCAAAACCAATACCCATAAACATTGATGATGCATAGCAGCAATCCAGGGATATATTTACCTACAAATACCAATTTCAAATTTCTTTTGCAAATTTCATCAGCCAGACAAAGAACTCAAAGTGGAAGAAACCTCCTAGGAACCCTTTTAAGATGTTTTTTTCAAATATGCAAGCATCAGTATCCCTAGGTATGGTTAGAGGCAAAATATAACTATAATTCTATTCTTATGCTTTTTGTATATTTTCAAAATGATATTTTGAATATTTTATATCGATCTCCATTTAATCTTGCCATAACTGTGTATTCATTCACGTGAACATAATCCCCAAATCAATGTTTGGACATCTCACAGGAATTGAGGGTCTTAGTATACGATATTGGAAATATGTACACGAATCGTGTTGGAGTATAAGTATAATGGAATGTCCTTCGAGATTTTGTTTAATTCGATGATATTTGTTGGAGCGCACTCCATATCTTTATTAAATATGAAATGAATTAATTATAAAATGAATTTGAATCCTGTACAAAATTATATTCAAGATTAATTACTTTAATAATATGAAAAATGTATCGATTCCTTAAGTCTCATCACTAGTGTTATGAAAAATTAAATTTTTGAAATTCGCGCCCAATGACCAAGGTTCGCCATATTTTTTGAATTTTTTCATTGACAGTAATTAAATACATACATAATCATATGTTACATGTAAGCTAAAAGTAAAGTTGAAGATCATTCTTACAAGTCACGTCACACAACACACATCTCTCGTTTTTCTAAAGTCATTCAGTATATGAAAATTAACAAAGAAGGCAATAGCAAGTCAAATAAAAGTCATTAATAAAAATTCGTTTTGTTTTAATAAGAAATAGATTTGTTCTTGAGAAATTTTATCTCACCCAATTCTATTTCACGGTCTGCAAAAGAGCAGAACGTACATTTTGGCGCCCAGACGTGGAGCAGAATTATCTGCAAAGTCAAAGAAAAATTAAAGACACAGATTAAATGTAATCTCGGCGGTTCGGTTCGGTGCATGTGCATGTTAAAAAGACATACATACATATAAAAGACAGAAAAGTGTATAAGAAACTATAAAATAAAAAGAAAGTGTATAAAAAACTATAATATAAAAAGAAAGAAGTATAATCGGGACAGGAACGCTGAAAATATAAAGAAAAGGTGAAAAAACCACATGGTCAGATCATCACGTCATCATCATCAGCTAAAGAAGCATCAGTCCTAATCAGTTTAAAGTTCATATCAGCAATTTAAATTGGACAAATTGCACAGGGAAGTTAAGTACAAAACTCCCAATCAAGGTATGTTGCCATTATAATAAAACGAATGTGCGTTCAATCTTCACAAAGTCAAAAGTAATCGCAGAACGACAATACTGCATGGATAAGTGTAATTCTTGAAAAAATTGAACCTACTTAAACGCATCTTCGTTTTAAAACCATAATTGGAAGTTGTCACTGAATTGAACAGATAAAATTAAAATATTTAATAAATTAAAAATAAATAAAATTTTGTGGATCGTTTAACTCTTGCGCCATTTTTATACATTCCACAAGAGGATCATATATATTCCTATTTCATTCTTTCATGCACATCATTTAAAAGCTCGTTCGTCTCATTCGTTATATCGCTCACGGCTTTTGGTATCGAAAATTTACAAAAAAAAAAAAAAAAGCTTTGTACTTTGATGATTATCTCTCGCTTGCTCATTATCGAAGCTAATAACTTTGGAATTGGTTCCACATATCGTATCAATACAATTACTCTATCATCATCGTTCGCTTGTTCATAGTCATAGACATACCTATTAACTGGATATTCGTTCCACATATAGCATTGCCTTCGCTTCGTGTATGATCGCTGCAGCTGCATTCTCGATTGGTTAATCTTCGCCAAACAAGCATTCTCATTGTCATAGTACCTGTCCAGACGGGTTATTTCAATAACGTTATGCTGTTAACGCTAGGTGTCTACACGTTGTTATAATTCCTCGCACAAGTTCTCCATTTTGTGTTGGAAAGTGTATTAAAAAAAGCATAACGTTATGAGTATAACCCGTCTGGACACGCCAAGTGTACTGCTTAGGCAGATAAATCTGATTTCGTTTTGCGCATCCAACCTCTTTCTTCCTCACCCCTTTTGCCCAGAAACGACCGATATAACGTTATTGGAATAACACGTGTGGACAGGGACATAGCTCATGCATTGTGGATTATAATTTTCGTTGTTAAGTTTTTTGCAATCACAATCTAATTGATATTCGTTCTGATTTGTTTGGATGTGTTTTGATTATATTAATTTGCTATTGGCAAAAAAGGTGTATTCCACATCGTTTTGGATTAATTACATCGTCGCTTTTTATTCAAATTTTGAAGCCGTCGTTCGTTCACAAAAAGCCATAGGTCAACCTTTTGCAAATTGTGCAATTGTTGACAGCTTTTGAATATTTTTTGGAGAAAATAAATAAGTAAGAATCATGCCAGATGAACCACAACCACCACCACCACCACCAAGAGAGTCCACATCAAAGTTAGAAGAAGTAAAACAACAACGAGCGTCCACTAAAGGCAACATAACGAGGATAAAAAATATTTTAGATAAACCTCAACAACCCTCTCCTACAGAACTCGAATGTCGGTTAGGTATTCTAGAATCGTATTTTAAACAAGGATTAGCTTACCAAACTCAAATAGAAAATTGGTTGCCATCTGATACAGGACGAAGTGAACTAGAGGAGTTATATATTTCTACAAAAACAAAAATTCTTTCTATGCTTGGAGAAAAAAGACGTTTTTGTGTAGGAGGTGATCATTCATTCATAATACCAGCTGTTACTCCCACACGTTTGAAGCCATTACAGTTACCAAAATTTAATGGAAAATATTCAGAATATAAGAATTTCATACGATCATTTGAATATTTAGTTCACGATAGCCCTACTCTTTGTGCTATAGAAAAATATAATTATTTGATATCATGTTTGAGTGGTACAGCATTAGACACAGTAAATGCTTTGCAAGTTACTGAGGAAAATTATCCCAAGGCAATAAAACTCCTCAAAGATCGTTTCGACAACAACGTGTTGATATTTTTAGAAAATATTTCTTCAATTTTCGAATATCCAAAAATGTCTAAGGTTTCATCTACAAGCCTAAGAAGTATCGTTGACAACATGTCTGCCCTTTACAATTCTCTAACTTCGATAGGTAACGAAAAAGACATATGCAATGCAATTTTAATTTACATCATCATGTCAAAGGTTGATTCGGAAACTCGAACTAAATGGGATGAACATTTAGACTTCGAAAATCTTCCTTCTTGGGATGATTGTACTAAGATGCTAAATAAGCGATGTCAATTCTTAGAAGCAAGGGACAGCAGGCAAATTCAAGTTGAAACAAATCAAAAATGGAAAAATAAATCTCGTCAAAATCCTAATCAAGAAAGACAAACTAGTTTGACCATGACTCAAAAAACCCAAAAAGCTTGCGCGTTTTGCAATGACAATAACCACTATATTGCGTCATGTCAGAGTTTTAAAAATCTATCAGTCGCAGAACGATTTTCAAACGCAAAAAGACTCGAGCTATGCATTAATTGCCTAGGTAGAGGACACAACGTATCCACCTGTTCGTCAAAGTATACATGCCGAATATGTCATAAACCTCACCACTTTTTGTTGCATCGGACGCAAACTATAAGCAATCCAGGAAAAAATGAAGCTGTCAAAATCCCACCTAAAGATGAAGGGCCATCAACATCAGCAAATGTTCATGCTGCTCTGGAAGACAATCGAGAAACATCTCATCAAGTCATCTTAGCGACAGCAGTAGTTTTGGTAAAGGATTCAACAGGAGGTTATCAATTTGGCCGAGTCTTGTTAGATTCCGGTTCGCAAGTCAACATGATTAATGAGAAGTTTGGTAAATCTTTATTCCTTCACAAGAAAAGGAAGTCCGTTGAGATTAATGGCATTGGTGACTCAAAAACTAAAATTCTATATCAGACCCAAACTACTATCCGGTCTCGGTTCAACAATTTTGAAATGTCATTAGAATTCTTAGTCGCACCGTCCATAACAGGATATCAACCCGATAAGGCATTCCAACCAATCAATTGGAACATACCAAAGAACATCGAGCTAGCCGATGAAAATTTCAACAAGCCTTCTCAAATTGACATGCTTCTTGGAGCAGAAGCATTTTTCGATCTGTTGTCAGTAGGACAAATCAAACTAGGCAGTGGTCTGCCCAGTCTACAAAAAACTGTGCTTGGTTGGATAGCATCAGGCAGATATACAAGTTCTCACAAATCAAAGGCTCAAGTGTGTTGTTTAAACACTGAAGTTGAAAATTTTTTACAACAGTATGTTGAAAGGTTTTGGGAACTAGAAGGAGTTCATGATCGTAAGTCTAAGTGGACAGAAGAACAAATACAATGCGAGGAAAATTTCGTTGAATCTATAAAAGAGCTAGATACTGGTCGTCTTATGGTTAAATTACCATTTAAAGACAACCCTGAATGCTTAGGAGCATCATATGATATAGCGTTAAGAAGATTTCTTTCATTGGAGCGCAAGTTATCAAAAAATCTAGAACTCAAAACGGAATATTCAAAATTCTTAAAAGAATACGAAGACTTGGGACATATGTCGAAAGTGGCAAGTCCTAATCTAGAAGTTCCTCATTACTATCTCCCTCATCAATGCGTTTTAAGGCCAGACAGCTTATCAACTAAGTTGAGAGTGGTATTTGATGCTTCGTGTTGCACATCGTCGCAAATTTCTTTAAACAATATCTTAATGGTGGGACCAACAATTCAAGACGACATTTTTACTCTGCTCATTCGTTTTCGATGCCATAGATATGGTTTGACGGCAGATATTACCAAGATGTACATTGTACAGACAAGTTTTAATTCATCCTATGCATAGACAATTTCAGTACATACTGTGGAGAGATGGTTCTGACAAACCCATAGAAACATATGAGTTAAACACAGTAACATACGGTACATCGTCTGCACCTTTCTTAGCCATTCGCTGTCTTAACTATTTGAGTGATAAGTATAAAGACTCTCACATTCTCGGATCTAAAGTATTGAGATCAGATTTTTATGTAGATGATATGCTGACAGGAGCCAATGACCTCGAAACCTTGCAGAAAATCAGAAAAGAAGTTTCATTTATATTATCGTCGTCTGGATTTGAGCTTGCAAAATGGCATAGTAATGTAGACTCAATGCCTCAGTCACCAGAGAAAGTACTTAAGTTATCAGAGTCAGGTTTAACAAGTACTTTAGGAATTACCTGGAGTCCGGTGCAAGATAATCTAGTTTTCTCATACAAGCCATCGAAAAATTTTGCCAAATTCACAAAGAGAACAATTCTCTCGTTGTCATCGTCACTTTTTGACCCCATAGGTTTATTGGGACCAATTATTATCAAAGCAAAAATTATCTTGCAAAAACTTTGGATAGAAAAGTTAGATTGGGATCAGAGAACTGCATGAGTGCAATCACTTGCGCTTTCGAATCATCCCCCGAAAAACAAGCCGTACACAGTTTCACGCTCACAACGATGAAACAAGTGTGATGCTTGTGGAAAAAGTACACAACACTCGTGAATACATGCCTTCGCATTGCTTGTGCCCATGAATGATGAAAGAATGGACCATTCAAACTCAAACAGGTACACCATTCACTTCATTCGAAAAAAAAAACCAAACATTCACGAATGATGAGGGATGACAACGAATATTTTTTCATGTTCTTGTTCATAGATGAAACTATTTTGTTTTTCCGAGATCGCACAGAAAGGTACACATTTTTTGACCTGACTTGGGCGTTATTTATATTGGGAGTTTTTTTTTTGTTAATTATAGAAGTGATGGTTGCGTTTTGTCTTCTTACAATTGAACTTCTTCACTGTTATACTTTCAAATAATGATAGGTAATTTAAACCAGATCGCCTTTAAATACTTATTTCAAATCGTAAAAAACAAATTTGAATTCCTAATACACTATAAAGGGAAAGTAGTGCAAAAAATTTAATAGCAGGTCGATTGCGAACGACATAGGTACCTGATTCTAAAAAGATATGACAGTTTTTACCTGCACCGGAAATGCATAAAAAAGTAGGAACAAACACTTTAGTACCTGTTTTTAACATTATCAGTAGGTTTTTCAGGATTTAAAATTATATAACCCTACCCATAGATTAATTTATACTTCGGTTAAAAAAAACCAGATTAAGGGGTAAATAATAAACTATGTACGTACCTACTTAATTTTCTTAGAACCACGTTTTATCCCAAATAAAAATTTTATTTCAAAAAATTTTGCGATTTAGATTTCAGCAGCCGCACATCTAGCATCTACTCAATACATCCTCATCAGTGTTATTTACCCCACACACTACGCCCTGCTAAAGGAAAAAAAAAATTATACTCTTCTTTCAGATATTTCAGTTTAACAGATGTGTTTTCATCACAGTATTGCACTGTGAAATATTCGTTGCCTTTTGAAATTATTCGTTGCCTTGTAGATTATTCGTTGCCATCGACACTATCCGCACAAATTACGTTTTAGGTGTCCACTAGAGATAAAAAAAACAACTTTTCTTTTTAAACAATGGGCCACCGGCCAATTATACTTTATTTCTATCTAAACAAATGTTACTTTCACAATAGTTTACAAATGAGAACCTTTACAATCCGCCGTCCAAAGCGTCGCTGCAATTGTATCGGTTATAGAAGTATTACTGGGCGTCTTGTCTGCTTTGCAAGTTGGCTTTTATAATCCGTTTTTGCTGAAGCTGCGATTATTGATTTGGTGTCATTCGTTGATTGACCCTTTATCGATGATCGTGCAATTTCATTATTGTCAGCCGTAGGTTGACCTGCTTGTGCAATTTCATATGTAACTCCTCCTCGGTTTGAAAAAGAATTCTCCTGAATTCCATTATTTGCTTGTTTTACATTGTATGCTTTATTATACATTTTATTGCAAAAATAGGTTATGCTTACTGTTGTACAAATAATTATTATAATCATGCTAACATTTATTACATATGAAATATTTTTATGCAATTTTAACTCTTTTATTTCTTTAATGTTTTCAAAATTACTTACAATAATGTCATCAAAAGTGATAGTTTTTTCGAAAGAGGAATTAAGTTTATTTTCAGGGTAAAAATATTTTTCATTTACAATTTTCTGATTATTATAAAAGCTTTCTTTTAACAAAGATATTTGACAATTAAAAAAGTTTATGAGATGATTATTGTTTAATATAATTTTCCTGTCATCACAATTATGTTTTAGTTCTTCGTTGTATGCATTTTTTACAATTAGCGTTTCATCATCTATTATTTGAATTTGGGTTTTATTGTTATGTCTCAATTTACAATCTTTAGTTAGAATACAATGTGTGCTTGGTTTTAATTGTTGTACAGCTACATCATTTTGGTATACAAATGTTTTATTATTTATTTCTATAACATATTCATTTTCGTAATCAATTTCAAAATGTTTATCATTGGGTAAAGGTAAAATTAACTTTTGTTCTACTGTTACATAATTTCTAGGAATCTTAATGGCAATAATAAGAAATTTATTTTTGTATTCTAATATACCCATTTTAATTAATTTAAGCTTGTGCAAATCGATTTCATATTCATTGAGTTCTTCTAATGTTAATATACTAGGGTGTATTATATTATATTTTGCTGATACAACGTTATCTTGAATTTGATTAATTTTATTTTCTATAAATCTTAGTTTAGTTATTTGGTCTAGGAATAGTTGTTGTTGTAAAATTTTTGAAATTGAGTTTTCTACTTTATTATATGTATTGAGTATAGTTCTTCTATCGTTTAAAATTATTGTATTTAGTGCTTCAATTGATTCATTGAAATGTGTATTAATTTTGATCTGTTGGTTAATTGTTTCTATAGCATTGTGACTATTTTCTACTGCTGTGCTTAAGTAGTTCCAAATTTCTTCTCTGTCTTCATTGTCCATGGTTCCAAAGAGCCATTTTTCTGCGTTTCCTATTAAGTTAATTAGTCCTCTCTTTGATCTTGTCTGTTCTCTAGGCATGATTGATCTAATTTTCGCTATTAGTGTTCCTACTTCTTTAGTAATTATTTCTTTGTTTTCACTGTTTAAATGTTTTATATTTGTTTGTATGAATGAAACTGTTTTCATTATTTCTTGTGGGTTAATTATGTGTAGAATAGTGTTTGTTTGGTTAGTTATTTCAACATCCTTAATTTTTATTTTTAAGAATCCCGTTTGTTCATTGATCTGTGTTGTGTGAAGTGTACTGTGTGTTGTTTGTGTTACTAATAGTATTAGGAAGATTATTACCTGAAAATTTAAAAGGTCTTTTTATATTGCTAATGTGTACGTTATCAAGATTTTTAATTTTATATCTGGGTTGTTCTTTGTGTCGAACATTTTTGTAATTTTTTATAGGTCCTACTTCTCTTTTTTCTGAGTAAGTTTCGCGCTTTTCATTAAGTTTGTTAATTTTTTTAAGTTTCATTTGTTCGATTCTTTCACTAAGTATTAATTCTTCGATTTCTTCTTTAGCTATCCTAGGTGTGGTTTTTATCGTGGAATGATATCTGTTATTATAATTATCTAGAACTAATTGTAGTTTCATTTCTATTGATAAATCTTTTTCTTCAATGCCTGTTATTTTTTCTAAAATTGTTGAATGCAATCTTTCAATATCTGAGTTTCCTGTGTGACTATTGGGTTTTGTGAAATGTATTTCAACCTCACTTCTATTAAGAAAATCTAAAATATGTTCTGATTTAAATTCGTTATCTGATATTATTTTTTTTGGTTTACCGAATTTCGAGAAATGTTCTATAATAATTGCTTTTTTACTTCTCCAATTTCTATCAGTTATTACATACCCTACTGCAAATTTTGTAAGTTTATCAATTATAGTTAGGAATGCCTTTTTCTCAATATGAAATATATCTAAATGTATTATTTCATTTTTATGTTTTGGGGTTTCAGTTAAGTTATACTTTGGTTTAATGGGGTTCCTATCGTATTTAATTTCTTGGCACTTTTTGCAATTGTTAATTACTAATTGTATTTGTTCTTGAAGTTTGGGGAAAAAAATTTTATTTTTTAAGTTATAATATGTTTCATTTATTCCGCTGTGCATAGATTCTTTAGTATGGTATAAGGAAATTTGTTTATGGATTTCCTCCTCGGTTTTGATTTCGGTTGCCCTATTGGTGCATTTTATAAATTTTATTTTATCGTTCATAGAAAATAATTGAATTATGACTTGTTGAACTTTATTATAATCATGGTCTTCTACTTCTGAATATATTCCTGTTGTACCTTTCTTAACAAATCTAATAAGAACATCTTTTATTTTATCTACTCCTTCAAGAGGATTGAGATGTATGATTCTTCGTTCGTGTAATATTTCTATTTCCTTAGTTATTGTACCGTATGTTAAAATTAGTTGCGTTTTATATTTGTTAACTATCTCTTCTTTTATCCCTATGTGATCCAGTTGTTGTTCTTCGACTGAATGAACTGTGTTTGTAAGTTCCATGTTCGATTCTGAGTTATTATCTTCGTTGATTTTAGCTGTGTTTTCTAATCTGCTGAGAAAGTCTGCAACTTTATTTTCCCTACCTTTCAAATACTCTATTTCAAAGTTATACTCTTGAAGTTTCAAGAGCCATCTTTGGTTTCGCTGTGAAAATTCCTTACCTTTATATTTGCTGTTGAGATATTTGATGGGAATATGATCTGTTATAATTTTGAAATGGTTTCCATACAAGTATGGTCTAAAATAATTAACCGAATATACTATTGCAAGAAATTCCTTATCCGTTACGCTATATTTTTGCTCGTGTTTATTAAGCGTTCTTGATACAAAGCATATCGGGTGCCCACTTTGGGAGAGAACAGCGCCAATTGCGTAATTGCTTGCGTCTGTTGTGACTACGAGTGCTTTGTCATATTCAGGGTATTTTAAAACTGGGTGTGAGATAATTAATTCTTTAAGATTCTCAAACGCTGAAATATATTGGGGATCTTTGGTATTGATTGTTTCACCTTTTTTTAAGTATTTTATCATCGGATATGCGATCTTAGCGTAATCCCTAATGAATTTCCTATAATACCCTGTCATTCCTAAGAAGCCCTTGAGTTGTTTTTCTGTTTTTGGTATTTGTAAATTGTCGATTTCATTTATTTTATTAGGATTTGGTTTAATCCCTTCTTTAGTTAGAATGTGCCCCAGAAATTCAGTATTCTGTTTCATGAAACTACACTTGTCTGCTTGTATTTTCAGATTATTTTCTTGTAACTTTTTAAATATTTTCTCTAATGACTGTATATGTTCTTCTAGTGTTGTGGAGAAAATTAATATGTCATCTAAGTAAACTACACATATTTTATTTATATAGTCACGTAATATGTCGTTCATTAATCTTTGAAACGTTGCAGGTGCATTCTTTAACCCGAATGGCATCCTGACGTATTCATATAAGCCTGCAGGAGTTACAAAAGCAGTTTTCTCAATGTCTTTTTCTGCTAATAATATCTGGTGATAACCTTTGGCAAGGTCTAATGTGCTGAAATATTGTGATTTACCCAATTTATCTAATATACTCTCGATATTAGGAATTGGATATTTATCGTCTACTGTTACTTGGTTCAATTTACGATAATCTACTACTATTCTATATTTTTGGATTCCTGAGCTATCTATTTTTTTTGGAATCACTATTATAGGTGAACTGTACCGACTATTGCTTTTTCTAATAATTCCCTGTTTCTCCATTTCTTTCATTTGCTTACGCACTTCTAGATCATGTTTTGGAGGATACCTATATAGTTTAGAGTTTATTTGCTGGTCTGTTGTTGTATTAATTTCGTGAACAACAGTACTAGTATTTGTTAATTGGTCTCCTTCTGTAAAAATTAGTTTCCTATATTTGTGTAGGAGTTTTTCTATAGAACCTTTTTCTAATTCATTTAAATGATCAGTTTGAATGTTACAAACTTCGCTTACTTCCAACACGTTTACTTCTTCAAGTAAAATGGTTAAGAATGGAAGGTGTATATCATTCTTCAAAATAATCTTTTCATTTATTAAATCTATGGTTTTTGCATTTTTCTTTATCCAGTCCATGCCAATAAGAAAGTCGTAAGGTTTATTTAATGCAACTTTTGTCCATTTGATTCTTGCATTGCAAGGCTGTTCAAATTGTGTTGGACATTTAGTTTTAACTTGCATTGTACCGTTAACCGTCCCCTTAATGGTATTTATTTGAATAGGTGTGTCGTTGATTTGTTCGTAAAGTTTTGCAGGAACTCTAGATGAGTTCAAAAGACTTATAGTTGATCCTGTATCAATTAATGCAATGTAGTCTATGTTTTCTAAAGTTACTTGAATACAAATTTTTCTTTCATCCGAGGCTAGTTGGTAAAAAACTCGTGGTTTTCTATTTGGTTAGTCTCATTAGTTCGGCTTAAATTATCTACTTCCATTGGTTCAATTCTCTGTTGCCCTGATCTATATTCTAATCTTTGTTGCCCTGATTGCCCTGGATTTCTAAAATTGTTATTGTAAGGTCTGTTAAAGGGATTTTGTCTTATTTGACCTGAAAAATTATTATTTCTTAATTGTCTTGATGGGGTTCTCCCATTAGGTTGGTTTTGATAATGGTTAATATTTCTATTAGCTTGATTTTGATTCGGATAGTTATTGTTTCTATAAAAAGGGTTTTGATTAGTGTACTCATTGTTTCTGTTAAAATTATTTTGATTAGTGTAATTGTTGTTTTTGTTAAAATTTTGATTAGTGTAATTGTTGTTTTTGTTAAAATTTTGATTAGTGTAATATGTATTTTCTAAACGTAAATTGAATTCATCCTGACCTATGTATTTGTATAATATTGTTCTTATTTCTGCCAGATTATATTCATTGCAAATTTCCCTAGCTAATGCTCCTGCCGTTACTTCTTTAATTTTTGACACTAACGCACTGTATAAACTATTTGCTACTTCTAATCCCTGCTCATTAAACGTTGCACATTCTGTTATATAATTTATTATGTTTTGCACCTTATCTGCTAGTTGACTTATACTATTTACCTTTAAATTGTAGATTTGCCTCAAAATTGTTCCCTGGTCCCTCGATGGTCTAAAGTGAGTTTTTAACTTCTGTTTACATTCTTCCCACGTTGTTGGTGTGTCGACTGCTAAGTAGTTCTTCGCTGCTCCTTGTATTTTTTCGTTGTAAATAATGGCGAACACCAGATTTCGGTTCTCCTCTCCGAATTCTTGAAATATATGCTCCGTGCTGGCGATGAACGAGGGTAATGTGCCCTGTTTTCCCGTGAAATTTTCCACAAACTTTAGTCTTTTTTCGATTGTTAACCTTGTGTTTTGAACCGAGTTTTGTCGGTTTAAAATTTCTGTTAAGGTTAACAGACACTGCTCCATGATTTGAGCCATTTTTTATTTTTCTTTCTTCACAGTCACTTTATCACACTTTGATCGATTTATGTATATCGATTTTCACTTGGAACCAGATCCTTTAGCAAAAGTTACTTTATTTTACTCACACTATGATTGATTTGTGTATATCGATTTTCACTTGGACTATTAGATCCTTTAGCAAAAGTTACTTTATTATAATCACACTTAGATCGATTTGTGTATATCGATTTTCACTTGGATTACTAGATCCTTTAGCAAAAGTTACTTTATTATAATCACACTTTCGATTTTCACTTGGATTACTAGATCCTTTAGCAAAAGTCACTTTATTGTAATCACACTTATGTATATTGATTCGTACTTCGATTATTAGTAATTTTTTGTTTTTTCTTGAAAAGTCACTTTATTATAATACCGATTTAATTATCTCGATTATTAGCTCCTTTCTAAAACAAAAACACTTTATTATAATCTCAGGTTTTTCGTTCGTATCACTATCCTCTAACGTTAAAATAAGAGGACGACCGACTGCGCCAATTACGTTTTAGGTGTCCACTAGAGATAAAAAAAACAACTTTTCTTTTTAAACAATGGGCCACCGGCCAATTATACTTTATTTCTATCTAAACAAATGTTACTTTCACAATAGTTTACAAATGAGAACCTTTACAATCCGCCGTCCAAAGCGTCGCTGCAATTGTATCGGTTATAGAAGTATTACTGGGCGTCTTGTCTGCTTTGCAAGTTGGCTTTTATAATCCGTTTTTGCTGAAGCTGCGATTATTGATTTGGTGTCATTCGTTGATTGACCCTTTATCGATGATCGTGCAATTTCATTATTGTCAGCCGTAGGTTGACCTGCTTGTGCAATTTCATATGTAACTCACAAGTTCATACGCATACACATATTGTCATTGCCTGCCATTGCTGCAGTTAAGTGAATTAGAATGAGAACCTGTTTTGTTGTCTAAAAGAGAGTGCAGTGTGTGTATTGCTTTGGATTAAGATGAATGGTGTCTGAATGGTGTGGAAGGCAATGAATAAGTGAATGCATTCACAAAATGAGACATTCACTGCAGGTCCCTGATTGGGATGCATCTATCCCACAAAGTATTGAAACCGAATGGAGACAGTTTCTGGTTGATCTGCATTCATTACAGGACTTCTCTATTCCCCGATATCAGCAGATAAAGAAAAGTTGCAAGTACACGGATTTTGTGACGCATCATTAAACGCTTACGGTTGTTGCATCTATGTCAGTTCTATTGACTCGTCAAATTTTGTCACCACCAAGCTATTAACAGCCAAATCAAAAGTTACACCAGCCAAAAAGAAGTGTTTTCCAAGGCTGGAGTTGTGCGGTGCACATCTGCTAGCGAAATTTTGGTCAAAAGTCAAAAATCTCTTTGTAGAAATGAATCCCGAGGTGTATTTTTGGACAGATTCAGAAGTAGTACTTCATTGGATTGGGACTCACATGTCCAAACTTCACACGTTTGTAGGCAACAGAGTTGCAGAAATCCAAGAAATAACATCTTTGGAAAGTTGGAGACATGTTCGGACAGATGATAATCCTGCAGACATAATATCAAGGGGAAGCACAGTTCAAGAGCTGAAAGACTCAATTTGGTTTCGTGGCCCGAAATTTATATCAAAATCTCAAGATGAATGGCCCCCCATTTTTTGCAATCAGTCTGTATCGAAAGAAGCAACTCTCGAGATGCATAAAACTGTTTTGCTCGCCAGGAATCGAGACCCGAATCATATTCTCAAAGCTCTGGAAAGGTATTTCAGCTATAGAAAAATGGTCCGAATTGTTGCATACATGTTAAGGTTTGTTAAAGCTTGCAGAATTAAGAAGATAAAAAAGAAAAAAGCAACAAATTTATCGCTCTCGCAAAAAGAATCAAAACTTATACAGCAAGAGGAGGAGAATATGCAGAATGTATCACTATCAGTAGATGAGGTTCAGTCCGCAGAGACACTGATCGTATGGAATATTCAGCAAGAACACTTCGAAGAAGAAGCAAAGTCAATAAGTAAAAACGAAATTTTAAAGAGCTCAATGAAATGGTGATGGATTGAAAATAGTCAAAGTAGGAGGCAGATTAAGTAAGGCAGCCATTCCAGAGGAACAAAAACACCCCATACTACTTCCCAAAGATAGTCACGTTGTTAGATGTTTCGTCAGAGACCTGCATTTGGAAAATTATCATGCAGGACCAAAGGCTCTTTTAATGCTCATAAGGCAGAAGTTCTGGATAGTAAACGCAAGAGAATTAGCTCGTCGTACTCTCAGAAAATGTGTTTCTTGTATCAGATATCGTCCGAAACTTATGGAACAAGTAATGGGAAATCTTCCTTCTGATCGGATAACTCCCCCATCGCGCCCGTTTCAGAATTGTGGCGTTGACTTTTGTGGCCCTGTCTCTACATATTTGAAGATTCGTGGAAAAACACCTTATAAAACGTACATAGCAGTATTTGTTTGCTTTGCTTCGAAAGCTGTTCATCTTGAAGCTGTGTCAGATTTGTCTTCAAACGCATTTATAGCAGCATTAAAAAGATTAATTGGCCGTCGTGGTATTCCACAAAACATATTTTGCGATAATGCAACAAATTTCGTAGGGACTAGGTCCAAGCTAAACGATTTGCATAAATTTTTATTTTCAAATAACACAAAAAATTATATTGAAAATTTTTGCACTAATCAAAATATATCTTTCAATTTTATTCCACCCAGGGCTCCTCACTTTGGTGGACTCTGGGAGTCAGCCGTAAAAATTGCAAAAGGCCACTTATACCGTACCTTGGATAACGCAAAACTCACGTTCGAAGAGCTTTCAACTGCACTGGTAGAAGTCGAAGCGGTGATGAATTCACGTCCTATAACGCCCATGTCATCAGATCCTAGTGATTTAGAAGCCCTTACCCCTGGACACTTGTTGATTGGTTCGCCACTAAAATCTATTCCAGAACCAATAGAAGAATCCGGAGACATATCCTACCTTCAACGATGGCGTCGTATTCAGGCAGTTAAGTCCCATTTTTGGAAGCGTTGGACGTCCGAGTATCTAAGTGAATTGCAATCTCGTTCTAAGTGGCTGAAAAATCAGCCTAATCTCAACATTGGAGCCATGGTCATTGTACATGAAGACAACATACCACCCCAACGGTGGCTACTTGGTAGAGTCGTTAAGGCGATACAAGGCAAAGACGGATGTGTTCGAGTAGCAGACGTACGAACAAGTAGAGGCACTATTCGTCGACCAATTCAAAAGCTAGCCTTACTTCCGGTTTGAAAGGAGGTTCTTTCAAAGTGAGGGGAATGTTGGAGCGCACTCCATATCTTTATTAAATATGAAATGAATTAATTATAAAATGAATTTGAATCCTGTACAAAATTATATTCAAGATTAATTACTTTAATAATATGAAAAATGTATCGATTCCTTAAGTCTCATCACTAGTGTTATGAAAAATTAAATTTTTGAAATTCGCGCCCAATGACCAAGGTTCGCCATATTTTTTGAATTTTTTCATTGACAGTAATTAAATACATACATAATCATATGTTACATGTAAGCTAAAAGTAAAGTTGAAGATCATTCTTACAAGTCACGTCACACAACACACATCTCTCGTTTTTCTAAAGTCATTCAGTATATGAAAATTAACAAAGAAGGCAATAGCAAGTCAAATAAAAGTCATTAATAAAAATTCGTTTTGTTTTAATAAGAAATAGATTTGTTCTTGAGAAATTTTATCTCACCCAATTCTATTTCACGGTCTGCAAAAGAGCAGAACGTACAATATTTGAAGGTACAAAGGTCAAGGCCGATGGGCAATGCAAATCATTATCAAGAACATTAACGCACTCGTGTTTCTATGTTTTATTCAAGTCCCCTGAAGAATACATTCTTACGATTTTTCTTATCACATTGACTGCAGGCCTTTTGGGGCTACAAAACATATACCATTTTTGTCTAGTATAAATAATCTAGTTCGTTTTGTTCCTCCTTAATCTGTGCACTAAGATGACCAAGAAAGTGGTTATTTTATCGTTCAGATTGTGGTTAAAAGAACGATACATCAAGTGTGAGAATATTAGAAAACTGTGAATTTTATATACCAGCACGTAGGGTTTTACTTCTATCTAAATCCAAAGAGTGAACTGAATCCAGGCACTGAACTGAATCCAAACAGTGAACTGAATCCATACAGTGAACTGATAAACCTGCTGTGTTCTACTTTTTTAACTCCAAACAGTGAACTGAGTAGACGAACCTGGGTAAGTCATTGAACGTATCCAATCGTCATGCAGGATACTTACGGAACTAAAACAGAAACCCATATACCGAATGATTGCATGAAACCAAAAGCCAGGCGCCATTTTCTTAAAAAAAATTTCTGTTGATTGTGACGATTCCCATCTTCCAAACACACTTCACTTTGGAGGTTATATAAGAAAATTTGGCAGTGAGTTGAAATTTTGCTCATGCAACGCTATTCAAACAGTTCTTTTAAACCCTTTTCTTTTCACATTGTTTTTTCCACACTTGTTCGTTAGTTGTACTATAGACAAGCCAATTAGACTTCATTGTCTTATGCCACTTGTACTCAATCATGTGCTTATTATTTGCCACATTTGATTAAGATTGTCGTAACCAAAGTAAGCTCCAAAAGTATGACAGCAAGCTAAAAACTTGTATAAAAGAATATGCACTGCTTGGCCAAGTCTCAGAATAGACAAAAATGTTCAAGTTAGTAGTGTTTTGTGGACTTGTTGTCTGCTCTCTGGGAATTACAGTTCCAAATGGATTGCAAATTGGACCGCGGATTATCGGTGGGACTAATGCAACAATCGAACAATTCCCTTACCAAATTTCGCTGCACGCGTATGATAGTCATGCTTGTGGAGGAAGTTTGTGGAAGCCGAATATTGTGATAACAGCTGCTCACTGCATGCGATATCTTTCAGCGAAGGATGTGAAAATTCGCGCTGGATCCACATATAAGAACAGAGGTGGTAGTTTTGTTAGTGTCTCCGCTTTCAAATCACATCCTGATTTTGATACCAATACCAAGCACAACGATATTGCTGTTCTCAAGTTATCCGCACCACTTCAACTTGGACCAAACATACGCACCATTGAACTAGCGACCAAAACACCAGAAGATGGAGCTCCTGGTTTCGTCAGTGGCTGGGGATCGCAAAATTTTTACAACAAAAAAGATCCCACTCCAGAATATCTTCAATTTGCTCAGATGTATGTTGTTAGCCGTGATAGGTGTAGATCGAGTGCATATGCGTATGGAGACGAACGGATTACTCCAATGATGTTTTGTGCTGCCGCTCCGGGCAAGGATAGCTGCCAAGGAGATTCTGGTGGTCCATTCGCTGTGAATGGTGAACTTGCTGGGGTTATTTCATGGGGTTATGGTTGTGCTGAATCAATGTTCCCTGGTGTCTACACAAATATTGCTCTAATGAGGCCATGGATTGAAAGCACTGTAAAAAGTTTGTGAATTTAATAAAGTGTGGCCATGTGTTTTTAAATCGGATGTGTTTTATTTATGGAACGTGTCTGTATTGTACTTGTTTCTAATTAATGACAAACAGCAAAAGCTTAAGTAAAGAATGTGACCGAAAACCAGAATGCTTTAGTTAAATAAATGAAAATATTTTGAGATTTCAGCAATTCTACGATACCAGACTTTCGTATTTACGTTCACAGGATGTTGAGCAGACTTAAAAATAAATTGTTGTTATGCTTCAACAGAGAGCGATTTCCGACCACTTACTCACCTACACTGGTTTTTTTTTATGAATTGGGGACCAAGGCTAGATGGCTTTCCCTTTTACGTTTTTTTTTTATCGGGTACTTTATAAAAAGTTTTGTGAATGAATGACTGTAATGTCTACAGATTAAAGTCAGGTCACTTAGAGGATGTGCATTTAGCAATAAAAACAAGTTCTTACATCAATTTCATAAAAATAACATTCATGAACTGCTCGTATAGATAGAGATTTAATAATGGAGAGAGACACAGTGTGGTAAGCTAAGCGATATTTCAGGAAATGCAAAAGGAAGAATTTGATTTGGTTTTTTCACTCTCCCTTTAATTCGCTTCATAGAATTTTTATGAAATTTTGGAAAGCATTACAAAACAAAGATCTTTGATGTAGAGACCAGTTTTACAAAATAGATGATCAGTGCCGTTCATAAAATGTCTTCTAAGTTGTGGGATTTTTCTACAACTTATTTAAATAATAATCACGCGTTCTTATTAAGTGTACTAATCACTCCAATGGCAAGTAATGTTTACTTTTTTTTCTTTTTCATCTTTTTTTTAAGTTTTTAGTTTTCAATTTTAAATTGAATTCGCATTTTTGTTTGATGGTGTAATCTATTATAAAAGTAAAGTCTTTATTTTATACTAAAAGAGGAGTGAAAATATATATAATCCGCCATTTTGTAGCGGGTTTACAGTGGTAACGAATAATTTCAATATAATTGTCATCAGAACTAAAGGCATGTACTATATTTCAGATCAATAATCCACAGGAAGGGTGTTTAATTTCAATTACCTAATTTGACTCTAATACTTAAAACAAAGTCGCTTTCCGCTGTATTTCTGATCTTTGAAACTACTAAATGTATTTTGATGCGGTTTTTTTTAATAGATAAAGCGATTCAAGAAAAAGGTCTATGTTTATTTATTATCTTCACAGCAACGGGAATGGGAATAGGAACATACACAGGATCTTAGAAACTGCTTGACCGATTTCGAAATTCTTTCACCGTTAAGTGCTACTCATTCCCATATACGAACGAAAACGGGAACGGAGACGCAAACGAGAACTGTTTGTATTGTAAGGCCTCCAAGGCTATTGAATCGATTGGAATGAAGTTTGGAACAAAAATGGTTTAGAATCTTAAAAAAAGACATATATGCTGTTTTTCCTTTCCATATTGCCTCGGGAATGAAAATGGGAACGGAAACATAACCGGGAACTTGAGAAATGCTATATCGATATCAAAAACTCTTTAACCGTTAAAGTGATTCATTGCCCCTGAGTAGCATAGACTATTTCCCCATATTGTCACAGGAACGGGAACGAGAACGTAAGAAGAGATCTTCGTCTTTGTATTGAGAAGGCTCCAAAATTACTGAGCCAATTCGAATGGAATTCGGAATGAAAATGGTCTACAAACTGAAAAATGACAAAGCTTATATTTTATTTCCGTACTCCCTCGGAAACGGAAATGGGAACGGGAAGATAATCGGGAACCTGAAAAGTAAAGTACTTCAAAAATTCTTACACCGTTTTAGTGATTCACTACCCCTGAGTAACAAGGACTATATCTCATTAGCATTTTCCTACTGGAATGAAGACTTGTAAACTACTTTACTTATTTGACTCCATTCGATCACAGTACGGCACGAGCTAAGTCGCTGGGCTGGTCAGCTAGAAAATAAATAAGTAAATAAAAATAGACCTCGTCTTAGGTGGCGCAATCAAGTGGATGAAGACCTCAACCGACTTGGAGTGCGAAACTGGAGAGAGCTCGCCCGAGATCGAAATCGTTATAGAAGGATGTTGGTTGAGGCCCAGGTTCACCCCGAACTGTAATGCCCACCTAAGTAAATAAAAATAGCAAACTAAGTCAAACCTTTTAAAAAAGAGTAAACAATGGAACTTTGTTGCCGCTGGATCCTGGATGTAGACCTTAGTTCAAATAAGACGCTATCTCTGATTCAACGTCAGTTAAAATTTCAGGGCGTTTCTTTTACCCCGTACGAGTTGAGTTTCTGTACTGTACCTAGTTACCCACTCTGCTGTCGCTCTTGTCAATTGCTGATCACAGAGTTGATAATAAAGAGAGTCAACTGCGTCAAAGTAGTGCCATTTTGCTCACAATCTATTACATATTGAATCGATAACCCTTGACAGTGAATCCAGGTTTGCATTTGAAAACAATTTGTAAAAGTTTTTTTACATTTTTACAGTGGAAACCTTTATTGAAAGCTGCAGGAAGCGTTGTTAGACATAAAGTGAAAAGTGCATTTTACACGCCACCGGGTATACAGATTAATTCAAATTATACAATATCTTTGATTTAACCGAAGAAAAATTTGTAGGTGATTAGAACAAAAGGGGTACGAGTAAACTCGCATTACCTATCCCATACCATTCATCGGCTTGTTATGAATAGTACTTAGCAGCGGCTGAAAAAGTTGAGCATATTCAGCGTTTGCCAGCAGGCAGCGTAAGTTTTGTTTCCATTTTTCTCTTTTTTATCACTCTTAATAGGTAATACAGTGCTGCCATTGCCAATGAAGCTTAAAATGAAAATCCATTTTGTTTTTCAACCGTTGTTTACTGGTAATAGGTGAACGGGTTGAACACCACTGCTTGCTTCTGCGATTGCCAACCGCGTTTCGAGTGAAGTAAGACTTGAAGAACCAAGATGAATGCGCCTAATCGACAATCAGTCAAACCATGCTTTTTTGCCTTTTTTCATTCAAGGGTTTTACCTTAAGGGGATATAGTTTTTAAATTATTTTAAGCTTGTGCTCCAGGGCAACTGTTTTTTGTCAATTGTAGTTGTTTTGAAAGCCACTAGCAGTCGTATTTATATAATTTGCTTAAAACATCCTTAGACAACTGTCCAGCTAGACAGTGTCTAAGGAGTTGGACAAGCCTTAGCCAATTTCGTATGTTTTGATATACGCGTACAACAACTAAAAGGCTCTGAAAGAGTGTGGCGTAGCGCGTAGGACTTGAACTAGACCAAAAAAACAGCTGATTTGACTTTGTGTTACAGCTTTTCCAAGTCTCATAAAATGATGAAATTTGTGTAATTTATAAATGAAATTGTTGAAAGTAGTATTTTTGCACCTCAAACTACTTATTTTTTTTTCGATCTTATCACTCTCAACCGTGTTTTATAATATATTCAACAAAATTGTTTTTTGCTGTAGCAAATGTCACTTTAGCCATAGTTTAGACAACCAATTTCGGTGTCTAAGGCTAGACGTTCCTTAGACAGCGATGAAAGTGTTTATAAATACGATTTGGAATTGGACACTGTTCTAAAAACTGTCCAAAGTTAGACATACTTTGGAATGGGATTTTAATACGACTGCAAAAGTTCCGCGTGGTTCGTCTAGCAGGTGATGAACCGGCTAGTCCCGAAATGAAAGATTAATAGGTGATAAACTCGTTAATCTTAAATCCGTTTTCTGATATTAGTAGGTGATTAACATGCTGATCTCTGTGGTATCACAATGGACCCTTGGGGTCTAAGTTTGTATAAAAGAAGCCTAAGAAGACCATGAAGGTCACAGATGCGTGAAAAGACCGATATTTCTTTTTGAATTTAACGGGGAAAGTGAGAGAATGAGGGAGAGAGAGAGTGCTGACATAGCAATTCGTAATAAAAATATTCAAAAATTATTTTTGTTTAAGAAGACTTCAAATATTCTCTACTCAACAAGTTCTCTCAATTTGCGTCATAATCTGACCTTTTCAAGCTTTTCCTCTGCTGGTTTTTTTGCATTGCCGGAATGGCTCCACCAAAGCTATTTGTACTTAAGGGTTGTATTTTTAATGAAGGGTCGATATACATAGAAAGCAGCTCAATCTGTTAGGTAGAGTCAATACCCAGAGCACTCAATATTAGCCGTGTTTTATTATTGATATTATTATTTACTTTCAGGGGCCCTCTGTAATTCGTTTCGAAAGCAAAAATGTCCACGTTTAATTAATTATTTATTTATTTCATTTATTTATTTATTAACTTGTTTGTAATTTGCTTTGATATTACTTTTTTGCTTGATTTGACAGATATCTTGAGAAATATTTCAAGACTTCGCAAATCTATTCCGTTAATGAAAATTTTAACAAGTACTTTTTTTCGATTCGAAAACGAAATACAGAGTACGAATTCATAATCGGATTGATAATCACTTTCGAATAGACTTGCTTTTCGAAACGAAATACAGAGTAGGACCCCAGATCAGAGAACTTGCTCCGTATCGATGAATAGTTTCTCGATTTTGGATAGAGAATGACCAATGGCCAAAAATTTATTAAATCTGTGGGCAGCAACTAGAGTTTAGGGCTCAGCATTGCAGTTTCAACGACTGTGGGGTTTAAAAAAAAGTTACAAAATGGCGATGTGGCATGGGGACATCAATTTGCTTTTTCAGAATAGGACTTCCCTACTCACAATTATGCAAAGACGTCTGAGTTATATGGTTTCTGTTTCTATAATCAAGTCGCATTCACCATTCTACACGTGGTTCCTTTGTTTTTGTAAGAAATTAAGTCCAACGGATGCCTTTGGGACATTTCCAACAACAGGATTTATTTCAACTGGCTGTTGCTTTAATTATACACTATTAGTGCGTTCCCCTATGATAAGAGTAGCTGTACAGAAGTAAAAGAATTCCCCATCGCAAGTCGAAATAAATCATAATTATTGTACATCTTCCGGTTCCCTGGTGACTTAGAAAAGGAGCCAGCCTTTTACTTTCTTCGAAAGACTAACTGTGTTTTGTGTCCCTGTTAAAATCTTACTCTGATATTGATGATTAATTCTCTACCCTTTTCCGAATCCATTCAACCATGTCACAAATTAATTTCTTTTCAGCTTAATGCTAAGGTGGAATTATTTAACCCACTATCCAGGTATTTCCCCCTCAATGTAAACTTCGCCGACAAAAGGTAAACTCTCCTATCGCCAAGAGCAAAGTATAAGTCTTTGTAGAAATGAAGAATGATAGACGAACGCAGCAGAACCTCATTAACTAGAGGTAAGGGATCATTCTACGCGTAAATGATTACAATAACTTTACCCCAGCTTTTCAAGGGTAGTTGAGTGATAAATTGAAGGGATTTGTATTTGTATAGTAGCGGACACTGTTGCTTTAGTCTTGAATTATTCAAGGTTGACTGTTGTGTGACATGGAGTGTGGGAACTATTAAGGGACAGTATTGACTGATTGTGTCGAACAAGTTAATCAAGCTTCTTTATGGCAATAAACTTGAGGGTTTCATTTTCACTTTCGCAAAAAGTTTATGACTTAGGGGCCATCCATCCTATGGTGATAACTTTTAATGGATTAAATTGAGATTTTGTCAAGATGCAGGTTCGAAATAAAGGCCAACCAGAAAGGGTTTGGTTATAACTTTGAGAAAGCTATCAATTTAGGGGTTAATAGATAGGTTCAATTAGAAACTTTTGGTAGTGAAGGGGACGGTGTAAATTTAGAATTATTTTGTAAAAGTAAGAGAAGTGGCAGGTGTTACAAACTTAAGACTAACAGCTCAAAGTTATTAGTAATGAAATTAGACATTTTGTGACTTACCTGCTGCCAAAATGATAAGCTTAACACAAACTCAATATCCAATGAAATAATATTGATCTTAGAAAAATAATTGGTAATACTAAATTTAAACAAAATTCTATTTTTTTTTTTTTTTTTTTTTCAATAAAATGGGCTAGTTGCTATTCTTGAACCCTACATCCTTGTTGAAAGTTTGGTGGTGTGAAGCTGACGAACTGCTTGAATGATATTGGCCTTAAGGGCTTAAGGGGGGGTAACGTTAATTCGTTAAAAAAAGGCATGTTTTGGCGAATTTTCTGTGAGAAACCAGTTCAAATTTCTTTATTAAAACTAATTATATCTTAAAAAGTGTCATTTCAAGAATGTTGTGTAAAATGTTCACAAAGATATATTTTAAAATACGGCAATGGCAGCAATTATTCGGACGTGCCTCGAAAAAAGGAGAGTTGCGGTGCCCCTCATAACTTGGGGCTGGATCATCGGAAATCAAAAAATTTAAATTCATTCGTTAGATAATTGTTTTTACCGGGTAATGTCGAGAGGGTTTTTTGAAATTTTAATTTTTCACTTTTTTGGAACACTTTGAAGTGAAAAACTTGATTTTTCGTGAAAAAAATCGGCTAATTTGTAATTGTAAAAGAACAATTATCAATAAATTTGAAAAAGCTCTTCGTCACTACCTTGTAAATTATTTACAGAAATAACGTTCAAAATTTCAATAGGATCGGTGCAGTAGTTTTGAAGTTATGAGGGGCACCGACTTTTAAAAAGTGAGTTGTGGGAAAAATGCTTTAAAGTTTTGATTAGTGTTCAGAACACAAGGAAAACACTGTACTGACAGGTATAAAAATATTCGTAACTTTGTCAATTTTGCTCTAATTCACTTGAAATTTTAACACAATGTTCTTAAAATATTATGCAATCATTAAAAAAAAAAAAAAAAAAAAAAAACAGTAAAAAAAAATTTAAATACGTTACCCCCCCCTTAATTCGTTCCTGGATTGCTGTCCTCCACGGTTCCCCACAAAAAATGTCTTAAATGATCAAATCGCAGCTCTGAGGTGTCGCATCGCTAAGACGTCTTAGTTATCATTAAAAAAAATGATAAACATGGCAACAGAGCGAGGAGCTCCAAGGCCAAGCGCATTTCTGACAACCATTGGTGTTGTGAGAGAATGGAGGGGACCTTCAATATTCTGCCAATTCCGAACGGTTTATTGAGGAAGTGCTTTTCAAAGCAATGGATTTACAATCGCTAGTCTTGCCAATTCCTCGCGAAGGGCGATAGCCTCGGAAAAACATTTTTGCCTCTGCTGGGATTCGAACCTCGAACCATTGGGTTATCAGGTGGACATGCTAACCATCACGCCACGGGTACCACGCGAAAGGCGATAGCCTCGGAGAAACATCTTTGCTTCAGTTGGGATTCGAAACACTAACTGAAAGGAGGAAAATAAATTCAATAAAGAAAATACTTCTCCTAAGAAAAAATGGAGAAACAATTCTTTGAATAAGAGTGCTTTTTGACAAAAAAAAAAAAACTAGCCGTAAAGCAAAGCATATTTTTCTTATGATCTTGCTTCCTGAAAGAGAAAAAAACTCAATTGCAACTCTTTAGGTGACTTTCAATGTTATTCAACGTGACAACACAAAAATTAAATTGCTTTTGAGCTGCTGGCTTCTCGACTTTCAAGTTGCTTCTGACTAATGGCACGCTACGTACTGAGCGGCAAAATTCGAACCAAATTGAAAGCTGAGAGGCATCTTTCTGCTACTTTGCCGCTCAGTATGTGGCGGTGCCCTTAAGTTGCTAAGTTGCAAGTTTTAAAAGATATTGGCCCCCATAAAAAGGCCTTACCGTTGTAACATTTTCGGACAACAAATGCGCCACAAAGGAATCATCACAGACGCTCTCGTAATGAATATTCTGTGAGGAAATTTTTTAGAGTTGGTAAGATTACTAACCAGTCTTAAATATCTGTTGCAGAGAACGGTTTTGTTTGCATCAGCAGATAACAAGTAAATAAAAAGGATGGCGCAACAGAGGGGGCAGCCTCAATGCCTAGCGCATTTCACGCATCCATATTTTGTGACGAATGGAAGGGACCTATACAATCTTTTGCCGATTCCGGATGGCGGAAAGCGATTTATATGTAAATGAAAATACTATAGGAGGACTTGCCAGTTCCTCCCGAAAGACGAGATTTGGACTTCGAACCCCAAACATCATATTGATGCGCGCAGCCAAATTTATTTTTAATGGTGGAAAGAGGAACAGGTTTGTGGTTCCAGAGCAGGGCAAAACAGGGCTCTGGCGGCTATGTTCCAGCAAACTGCGGTTCTTACCGACCTATACCTACGCAGTGGTATCTCTTGGTGTTTTCTGGCCTTTTCACATTAATCAGCTTTAATTGCTTTGGTAAAATGTTAATAAAATACCACAGACTTGTCAAATGTTGTTTACCAATTAATAATTCAGAATTAGACAGACACATTTGATAACAAAGATGAAGCTAACCAACAAATGATCGGAAGGATATGATATTTGTAGCGCCGAACCTTGCATTGAAACATTGCGATGCAAAATCCAAAATTTTACAATAAACAAAATTTTGTCTTTTAGAACATTGTGGACTTTTTTTCGGCCAATTTCACAAGAAATATGTCATGTGTTGAAGAAATTTATAATTTCCGCTTAAGAATTACTCCTAATAATGTAAATAATCCAAATTTATAGCTCCCCGACCCCTGGTGGGTAAACTCTTTTTTTTATATGATGTGGTGAGAGAAATATAGCTCAGTGAAATAAGATTTTGTTTCGCTAATTTAAAACAAAGTGTCTCAAATTTTGTGTCCTGTTCTAAGAAAAAAAGAGAATACGCTTCAAGGCCATATTAACTCCCAACTGTCTCCTTTGTTTATGAAGTTAAAAATAATTTTTCTTATGCTTCCGTAAAAAGAATTTCCATTTGCTCGAGGAATTGATTTTTTCGATAACCAAAAGTACACACAGCAAGTTTAAAGAAGGCAATTTAAAATCACAAAGCAACCACCCGCAAGGACAACATCATGAGCACAGTTAATCTACAATGAAGCATAAGAAAAACAAAACAACTAAATCTCTGTATCAGGCCTCTTTAATCGTCAAACGATAAGACATAATCGTAAGCAAATGACACTGTCAACAAGAAGTTCTCCATTAAATTCCCTCGGATGAGGTGAATATTGTTATCGTTCTAAATTTAAGTTAACTCAAAACGATGAAAAAGGATATTATTTCCACGTGGCGGAGTGTAATGAAAAACGAAATCATTTGCTTTTGGCTTATCAGAAACAGAAGAAAATTAGATATTCTTATAAAATGTTTCTGAAAAGAATTAAGGCTGATTTTGAAGTTGACTTTGATCGCACACTTCTTCTGCATCCATTTCTTTCCTTTTGAAATTTGTTTCCTTTTCACAAAGCTCAAACGTGGTACCCAAACGCCCAGGACTGTTTATTGAATACAAAAAAAAGAGGACTAAACGCAACGGTCGATTAAATTTACTGGAAACAAATCATGTCAAAAAAAGCTAGAAACAATTTGCTAATCGAAACTTTCTGAAGATAAACTAGGTAAAAATAAATAAAATAAAAATATAAACTAGGTAGTGTTGATAATATGAATAGATACTTTCTTTTAAAACTGCCTTTTTTTGGAAACCAAGCATTTCGAACGAGGATTGAAAGAACACTTTCTTGCCCACAGAATTGCAAACTAGTAGTTCATTATGAGAGTTGCAGAAAAAAGGAAAAGGACATAAAACGCACATGCCAGCTTAAAAACATAAGTCTTCGCAAATGGTCTCTAATCAAATCAAAAACTGAAAGTTAGAAGTAAAGCCTGAATTTCGAATTACCGAACCTCAGCATCGGCTCAACACAATTGTCAATTACTCAAATCATATCGCTGGGTGACAAGACATTGAACGAACACAATTTTAAACACCAAACGTCAGCACAAAAAACTCCAAAGAGGGACTAGCTTCCCAAAAAAAACGACATAACAAATCAAACCATCCGGTTGAAGCTGCAAAGGCTCAAAAAAAAAAAAAAAAGTGGGAAACGCCAACAAATTTTGGAGACTACTAACAAACAAACCGTAAAAAAACATCCCATGAAAATTGAATTAAATTGTCAACATCGAAATAGAAATCAATAAATTGACATCCCGCTGCTGGGACAATTTCCAAAAAAAGGATTCCCCTAAATAAATTCCCATCTAATGCCTTTTTGTGTTATTTCTTCATTTGTTTATTCACAAAAGCACCATCGTCGTTGTCGGCATTCATGTGTGAATTTGCAACGAAGCAGAATAGATTGGTTTTTTCTTGTCCCATATTTGCTTCCTTCTTTTTATTCCCATTTTTTTTTTTTATTAAATTTTAAGCCCACCGCCAGCAATAGTACGGATCATATACAAGAAGACAAAAGCATAACAAGTTCAAACGATATACCGAGAAGTAAGAGTAGAAAAAATAGGATGATTTAGAAGAAGACAACATCAACAACAACAAAGAAAAAAAAGGTTTTCCCTAGACAATTTATTTCGACTTTAAAAACATTTTACTTTTTACATTTTACATCGTACGAGCCTAACACGGCTGGTTAAGTTGTTGCATGCCCTGACTGAAGAAGTCGTTTTTTTTGCTGTAGAACTTTTTTATTTGTGCCAACAACTCACAAATAAAACGGATTCCTCTTGACTTTGTTATTAATGCAACACTACAGTTGTGTGAAAGGACATGAATAACTGTGTGATTGTGATCATTTTTGGTGGAGTGGGCTGTTGGTTACTTGGTTGCGGCTGGTATTATGATGGTTTCGGTTTGGGGATTTGCAAGTCTAAGGAATTTGTGTGTTGGGAAAATATGTGGTATGTAAGTGGCATGCGGAATGTTGACTGTGGCTACACAAAGAGAAACTCTACGACTTAGAAGAAGAAGGTTGCTATCCTTTGTATGTGCGTGTGTGTTTGTGTGGGAAGATGGCTTAGTAAGAAAGTATCGATTTTCTAGCAAATTCCAAGTACGTGCAGTGGAATAAGGTTGTGGAAAAGTGCACTTAAACTATGCTTCCCGGAAATGGGATTGCAACATATGAAAACTAATGACAGAAAGTCTGTGCAAAACCGGACAATAAACCTCCGAGGTTTGAATTGTTTGCAACTTTAATGCGAGAATTTGCTGATACTGAGTTAGTGGCGTTATCCTTACCTCACGTAAAGGGTTGCAGCAAAGAAAATGGTCACAAATCACTATCGTTTTGAATTTAGTGGCATATTGAGAGAGTTTATATTCAGGAAACCAGTTTTTCTAGAGGAGTTTGTCTTCTAGTCTCGATGTGACTTTAATGACCGAAGGCTAAGAACATATTTTAGAATGTCCTGTGTTGTGTTTAAGTCAAAGAAACCACACCGGTAACATCAGAACGCTAACATTTTTAAAAGAAAATCCATAACTTAAGCTAACGGAAACGGTTTACTCCCAAGGGTAGATCACTAGTGTGAGGAAGATAAGTAGGAGATTTACAATTACATTTACATGAAACCTACTCCACACATAAATCTGCGGAGTAGGGGGGGGGGGGGGGTTGCAGCCGGGCAACAAAGACCATTTGGCTGATACACCACAAGACTAACTACACAAATACTACATAGAACAAATAACACATGACAACAGCACGCAGTAGTTACGGACGGTCCCCCATCTTGTCACTAACAGCGCTCATTCCGACTTAATTACGGTGTTCTAATGGGAACCGACTCTTTTCGGTTGACAAGGCCGTTGTCGTATAAGTAGGAGATTTGGGATCCCTTCAAATCACTATGCCTGTAGCATAAAGAAAAAGAAGATTTTAGTTAAAGGAAAACTTTTTAGAAGAAGTCGATTTATAACCAACAACGAAATAAGTGTTTACTAACTGGGACTAAATTCATTGGCAGCTATCTTCCAGAATTCTCATTTTATATTTAATGTGGTAAAAAGATAGAGACCCAAGTGTCGCAAAACACTTGGGTCATAATTCGGGTTCTCTTTCAGTCTCCCCGCTTCATCTGAGTGTCATCCTTGGGGTTTTAAGAGAAAATAAAACTAGGTTACTATCATTTACTGTGCCACAAAAAAGGAAAGTTAGAACAATAGAACGGTAATTGGTGTGAGTGCTTCTAATTAGTATTGGTTTTTTTATTTTTTTTAGATACATACATATTTAAAAAAAAGAAAAATACCTAGCTTAAGTGGAAGCTAGTACGTACTTCCAGAAAGAAGGACTAGTTCAGGTCCTGATATAGCTGCCTGATATACTTGCTTATATCAAATTTCATCCAAACCCTCAGAGAATTTAGTGTTCCGACCGCATTCAAAGAGGTCTTGTATTCCTGGATCATTTTCGAAGTAGTTAGAGACTTGATTATGGCCTTAAGAACAGCTTGGCTGTTTGCTGCAAATACAAATAGGTCTCCATTTTCAGCGATTCTTGGTAACGTAACTTACAGCCATTGTGATAGCATATAACTCCGTTTGGAAGAGTCGTACAGCTAGCTAAGTAGCTGATAGTTAATGTTATAGGAAATATAAAAAACGTTAATATTTGGCGCTACTAGCCGTTTTTCTGAATTGCTTGCTTGAGACAACCACCAAAACTCGTTTTCAAAATTTGAAAAATCGAAAGGATTCGATCTGAAGTTACATTACTGGAAGCGAAGAAGTCTTTCAACGTCTCCGCCTACTGAAACAAACTGGGGTAGAAGTGGCAGATAAGAGGTACCAAAATGTGGTCAGGATCCACATCATAAAAGAGGAAATCTTTGGTTGGAACAAATCTAGTGAGACTCGTTTTCTTTATTTAAATTCTGCATTGGGTAGCAACTTTAAATATCAGTTCATCAGTTGAAGCTCTCGCTCTGGCAGTGAGGGTAGGATGTGTTTGAAAATACAAGTATCGATTTATTTTTAAACTGTTTGGTTTTCAATCCGGCAATACTTTTTCGGAGTTGGTCTATTTGACAGCTGTCACTTGACTTATGGAATAATTAATGCGACACTATCACTGAGCACTGCGTACGTTCGGTAAATTATATCAAAACCAAATCGCTGCTGATTTTTAAATAACTTCAAGTTTAAAACCTGTGAATTACCTCCAAGATCGGGTGATTTTACACCGCTGGGCTATTTTTTGTTTGGTTATATGAAGTCGATTGACGCCATGGAAGAGAATATTCGGCACGTTATTATAGACATATACGGTCTCGAGTTCTGCGAAAAGTGGTCGAAAACTGGGTCTTGAAGCTGGAATTTATTTGGGACAGCAGCGGCTCGACATCACTTTTAATGCGTAGATAATGACAGACACTTATATTTAAAGTAAAGCTTAATTCCTATCCCAATGGAGGCAAAAACGTTTTTCCACAGTTATCGCCTTTGGCGAAATATTGGCAAGTCCTCCGTTAGTAAATTCATCGCAATGAAAAGCGCTTTCTTGATTAGCCGTTCGGAAACGGCAGAAAAAATCCATTCCCTCAGAAGGCATGGTTGTGAGAAATGCCAATGAGCGAGGCTCTGGGGCTTCTCGCTCTGCAGCGCCATCCTATTTATTTATTTAAACTCTTTTCCATTACAATAAAGTATATGTGTTTTATTTCTTCTTGTAAACCACAAGTCTAAACAAACATCCTTTAGGTATTAGCTCCGTTGTAAAAGACCCTATTGGGATGTAATAATACTTGAACCCTTATACTTCTGTTCTGAGCAGGAATGCAGAATACCCAAATCTTTTGGATTTGAGACTCGCCGTAACTCTAAACTACACCGTAGACCGGACACCCGAAAAGAAAAATGAACTTTAAAGCGGTGTAGGGAATCGTTTTCTTCCTGGGCGGTTGTAAAACAGTCACTTTTCAGTAAAGAAACTCATTTAGCACATACCAGAACCCCCCTCCCCCCCCCCCCCCCATTATGTTTTTTAAGACATCCATTAACCTGTTTTCAAGATGAATGCTATCAAGTTATTTGTTTCATTTGTTGTAACTCGTATAACGAATGATCTGTACGAGTATGTCAGTGGAAACTAGGTTAGCCAGTTAGTACTCAGCGGTTCCACACAATACACAAACAATAAACTAAACTATAAATGAATGTGACATTTTCGAAACAATACCCGAGCGTTATGTTTTATTTAAACACACCAACTATCAGCAAATTGAGTAAATGTAGTGTTCTGCGTATTGCAACAAATTTTTATTTAACACTTTTTTGGATCTAAGCAATAAAACAATCGTTTAAAAACTATCAAAATACCATGATAGTATCTAAAGAGGTCATTATTAGTTCAGTTTCAAGTTGTCCACGTTCAGTTCAAAATATTCAATAGGGTTCGGTTCCTCTAAGTCCTTTTAAAAGTCGGTATAATAAATTTAAAAAGAAACCAAAAGTTTTCTGGAACCGGCCGGCCTAGGTGTTCCAATTCCATCTCGTAAATTGGTCATAAAATAAACTTTAATCGGCTTTTCCTATGCGATTTCAATTGTGCTCTGTGGGACTTAATGGGACTTGAGGAAGAGAAATATATGTTCGAGACAATTTATTTGAGCGCTAAAGGGCAATAGGAAAACAATTTCTTGAGTTCATAAATTAGGCAAATGCCCTGGTTTCCACTTGTTTATTGATTTAAAAGTGGCAGCTTGTTGATTAAGATCTCAAAGGGAATGGTTATGGACTTATTACCCAAGGGAAAAAGAAAGTTGTAAGATTTGAAGGTTAAATTCTTTTTCAAAAAGGATTACTTTATGAAAATGAGATAGAGTCAAACATCAGTTAACCAAAATGTTGAGTATTTTTATTTAAAAAAAAAAAAACAATATGTGAAGCCATAGGTCCTTGCTTTCCTTTTTCAATTTTACAGAACATTTCCGTGTCACAATTCTTTCGTGATTCCTACTCGAAGACAACGTTTTAGTCTGCCTTGTAGCAAGGGAGTATTTTACGAGTATTAATTGAAGACCATTTTGTAATGAATAAAAAAAAATAAAAAAAAAATTAAAATCTGGTTAATCATATCAATCCAACTCCCTCAAAATTAAATAAAAAACAAAGAATTCAATGCCATTAATCAGTAATGAACCACATTATAGTCCCATTGTTAAAAGATGTTTAGGTCCGTTATTTCCCAAGAAATTCGATGCTCCTTTTTTGTTTCTTAATTTCCATCGTTAATTTTAAAAGATCCGAGATGCAAGTGACAGGCAAAGCAAGTAAGAACCTTTTTTTTCTCCCTTGTTTTCCATTCATTGCCAACGTTCGCAATCAGCCGCACCATCGCATCGATGCTACTTTGAAGCATAGCACACGAACCCTCGACGATATGGTCCCTCATTTTATTCGAATCACTTTAATTATAAAACTTTTACCTCTCAAGTGAGCAAGAAAAAAAAAGAATGACGGGAGAAAATTTGTATTTGAAACAAGAAGAAAATCCAAAAAAAGAACATAGACATTACTGAAAAAAGGAATCGCAATCTTTTCGTAAACTTTTTTTTGGCGCAGTGTCTTTCGTGCTGCTCACGATATTTTTGATTCGGAAGAAGTCGTCTTTGTTATTTGCCCCCTCTCCACCCAACTCCTTTTTAAGAAGAAGAAGAGCTTATTAAGGACCGTTGAGTTGGAAAATTTTCCTAAATTCCATAGCGTGATGGTTTTTTTTTCATACGAAATACGACTATAGGTATGTAGACACAGAAAGAAAAACACGATAAAAATGGAAGTAGAAAAGGCATCCTTCGTGTCCTTATTAATATTTTCTTAAGTAGAATTCTTATTGTGACAGGAGGAGGAGTGCCGTTGTTCCCAAGAAAAGAAGATGAGTGTCAATTTCGGAAAAAAAGGAATTTAAAGAAATTTTATTGTCTACGGATGAGCACTCAATGGAGAGCTGTCGCGTGACAAAAATAAAAGGCATGCAAAGTGAACCTCATCAAATGAAAAACAAATCTTGCTGATTGCTACTTTTTCGTCTTTTGATTAAGACACACTAGAAGTGCAAATTTGAAATAACAACTTCTGTGAATTTGATGTTTTTTTTTTATTCTCAAGAAACAACATGAATTTTTCCATTCGATATTAATTTATCAAAACAACATCACAAAAGTGGGGGAAGAATATTCAGCATTTACAAGCTAAAAGGAAAGCGTACAAGTTTTAAATAATTGATTAATTTAAGTCTTTAAGCAAAATAGGTGAGAAATGGGAGGAAAAATGCTTAAAGAATAATGCAAAGCTTTTCGGCTTCAGAGCAGGCCATTGTGCTTACAAACAAGTATATCATTGATAAATCGGTAATTATAAAACCGTCGTAGTGTTTGACATCCCTGACTCCCTCGCTAAAAGAGATTTCCCTGATTATTTCATTAAAGTTTGTCGAAAGTTCCTTTTACAAAAAAGTCATTATGGAGTTCCACAAGATACCGTCCTGGGTCAAATATATTTTAGAGCCGTTAGTTCGGATACAGCATGTTTTGCAAACGCTGTTGCGATGTTAGCGACACTGTCACCGTTTTCATGAGCAAGCCGCCCAAAGTCAATTACAGAATTCGGTAAATAGTTGACAAAGTGGAAAATCAAGCTTGATGTTGAGAAATGTGTTTCCATTGGTTAACTTAACTATTTCTAAGATATTTTATCCTCAATTTTTATTTTAAAAATAAGCTCAAATGATATTTAATGAACTGAAAATAGTGATCAATTGCAAAATAATGTTATATGAGATACAAACGTAGTTCTTGGACTATATGTACGGTGACCATATTTTCCAAAACAAAATAATGAACAGTAAGAAAAAAAAAACAAATTTTAACCAATTCTTTTCTATTAATTAAAAACTTTATAAACAGAAAAAAATAACTCAACTTTAATAAAATGCATTTTGTGCATTGAGGGAATTCAGTCTTACATGGATTTAAAATGAAAAAGAGGTTAATAAAAACAAAAACTTATGAACAAAAAATTAAAAAACTTAACATGAAATTAACACAGTTCATAACAATTTCTTAATTTTTAACATATTTTTCTGAAGAATAAATTAAGCCCACTTTGTCTTTTTCTTTAATTAGTCCCTGAACTCAAGACAGTTCATTTCGTAGTTATATTTAGTTATCAAAATAGATTTAATTGTTTCTACCTTCATTTCATTCTTTTCATTTGTCCAAATATTGTTTAAAATAGAAAATACACGTTCTGTTGGTGCATTTGATCCTGGCAGACATAAAACAAATTCGGCAAGTTTCAAAATGTTTTTGAAACTTATGTTTTTTCTGTAAAAACATTGAAAATTTCTACCCCTATCAGCTGTTGTCTTCTGAATATCTATCTACCCATTCTCTAATTTTGCTCAGAGTGACATACACAATACGTCATCTACTCTGAAGTCACTTCTCTTTCTCATAATGAACATCAAACTTGCTTCTACTTGCTCCCAAAAAGGTATTGCACGGACCCGCTCTCTTGCATGCTTCTTGATTTTCTCTGAAATAAAATGATCTTCTTGTTCTAAATCCGAAATCATTTTTTTAATTACTATTGGTAAAAAATTTTATCTCTTCTTTGCTTAATTTTACATTTGCTTACTAATGCTCAATCTAATATAATTTTGTTTTAGCTAAACTAAAAGCCCGCTTCTCCTTGATATTGAAAGTCTTTAATTGCTCTTCTATTTTTTATGTACCTATCTTAATATTTTTTTTTTTTTTTTTTTTTGTTTTCTTAGTTTAAAAATAAATCTTTAAAAAAAAACAAAAAAAAAACTCACTGTCATTAGCTTAACTAAACAAAACTAATAATACTTTCAGTTTATGTTAGTAATTTTTGATTTGCTTAGCAAAAAATTAGTAATATTTGTTATTTACAAAATAGTAAAATTTTGTTCTATCTGGCTATTTAAAAATTTTCTTAATCTTTAATTATTTTCTAGATTGTAAATTTGTATTACATATATGTATGTTTATATCTTCTCTCTCAATGTTAAAAGTTTAGATATAACCGGCAGACGGCTGAATAGCCATGCTTGTAAATCTTTGAAATGTAATTAAGCTTGTACTTATTTGAAGGAAAAATAAAGAAATAATAATAATAATAATAATAATAATTTTACATTTGAGTTCTTTGATGATCAGAGATACTTCCGTCATGCATATTTGCTGAGACTCAATTAGTAAAATGTTGTTATGGAAAAGATTAGCCTGACGATGTGCAAAAAACACCCATATTTCTGAATACGGATCATTAAAAAAGTCATTTAAAATAGTGGGGCACTTTGGATGCAACATAAAGTAAACCTTCAAGGGTCTAAAAAGTTTTATAATTCTTTCTATAGCTGGTTTAAGAGTAAGCCACCTTGTCTCGCTAAAACCCATTAGCTGCTCCACAAATTTCTTTCTATTGCTCTACACGAACTGTGTAAATGTAAAAGAAAGAACATATTTTGACGATAATTACTTCCACATCAATTCTTTGACAATTCTTGACACACTCAATATTTACATTTTGGATTTTTGGAATTGATATGAAATACAGAACAAATAATGAACAACTTTTAAAATACAGAACATTTATGTGTTTTTGTTTCCAGCAAAATTAATAATGAGCATCGTCTTCAAATACAGAACTGTTCATTATTATAATGAACGGATGGTCACCGTAACTATATGCAAATTCAAACCCATGTAAGCCTTAAGCTGCAAACTCATTTAAATTTAAAAAAAAATTGTTAAGAAGATGGATGTGAATCTTCTTCTACTTCCTTTGCGGCTTTACTCCTATAAGCGCTAAGAATATCGGTCTGATGAAAAGATTACATCTTGTCCACTTAGGCGTACGCCCAGTTTGGACTCAGACATCTTTCCTTTTTGTTCTTCTCTATCTCAACTGAACATGATATATTATTTGACTTTTTGATAGGATTCTCCGGATGTCTCCTTCGAACAGGACAATACGAATTGTGCAACCTGTGCTCTATTTTTTAAAAGATAGAATTTTCACCGTGAAGAAACCTGATCGTATAACTTCTTCTTCGCCTGCTGTCATTGGAAGCACCTTCATATCTTCATCTCAGCTGCAGATAGTTTAGAATTTAGATTATCCTCACATGTTTTGCCCATTTTTAAGTGTTTTTTTTTATTTTTAATGGGTGGGTTATTTTGACTCTGACAACTGTTTCCTTCTCAAAATCTAGACAGATAGTCAGTATAAATCGCTTTACAGTAGAACAAGTAAAACATATTTTCAAAGTGTGGTGTAGTCTATACAGTGTGTTTTTTGAAAAGAAGTTTTGACTGAAATGAAGCACCCACCGCTTTTAATCGCCTCAGAGCTGCGATTTGCCTTTTTTTTTTGAGTGGAGAACAGTGTGGATGGATCCGATGATTATTGCAATAATTCGGAAACGTATTTAGGTCAGAATCATCCAATCAATCAGTGAGCACGAAACCATAAACAAGGCCACTTGAACGACCATTTTGTTTTCTAGAGAATAGGATTTGGCCATACTTAAAGATAAATTTTGTCCATTTTATTGTATTTTTATAAAGAAAAACTTATATTTGGTCGCACCTGTGTATTAAACTAATCTACTACGAGGTCCAGTTTGATTGGAGTTGTTTTGCATCATACCGTTCAATAAAAATCCATTTGGAAATCTGTTAATAGAAAATCCACAAAATGCAGTTGGTGTGCCCCAAGGTACTGTTTTGACTCCGAACCTCTTTCTTATTCTCATTAGCAATCTTTTACCTTAAGCTACTAATCCACTGAACTGTTTCTTCTTATTTTATTTCTTCGGATGTAGAATAAGAATTTTAGTGTTTAGGGTAAATTAAGTTATATACCTAATTCCGCCCATGACAGCATTGTCCTATGTGGAACAAAATACTCGTAAGATTCAAAGCTTTCAAAACTGAATAGGGATATTTACCATCCGATGTAGAAGAAAGGGATGGGATTGTAAAAATGTATATAAGGGCAATTCCATCGTTTCGGGTGTTACATGTGTTTACATAAAGCCAAAATTTTAATGTATTTTGAAATGATATTTTAGCGATTAAAATGTCTTATTCTTCACGTGTTTAGTTGTTTTATCTTAATTGTAAGATTTGTAGCGTATTTAAATTTTTTATTTGATTAATAAATGAAATGAATGCTCAGTATTTTAAGAATATTGTGTCAAAATTTCAAGTGGATTGGAGAAAACTTGACAAAGTTTAATGTTTTCTTTGAGTTTTCGTAGTGTTCAAAACCTTAAAGCATTTTTCCCACAACTCACTTTTCAAAAGTCGGTGCCCCTCATAACTTCAAAACTACTGCACCGATCCTTTTGAAATTTTTAACACTATTTCTGTAAATAGTTTACGAGGTAGTGAAGAAGAGTCAAATTGATGATTGCTATTTTACAATAACAAATGAGTCGATTTTTTTCACGAAAAATCGCGTTTTTTCCTTCAAAGTGTTCCAAAAAGTGAACAATTTTAATTTTGAAAAACATCCTCTACATTACAAGGTGAAAACTATTATCTATCGAATGAACTTTGATTTTTTGGTTTCCGATGATCCACCCAATGTTATGAGGGGCACCACAACTCACCTTTTTTTCGAGGCACGTCCGAATAATTGCTGCCATTGCCGTATTTTTAAACATTTCTTTGTGAAAGTTTTACACAACATTTTTGAAATGCCACTATTTAATGTGTAATTGGTTTTAATAAAGAAATTTGAACTGATTCATCAAAAAAAACATGTCGTTTTTAAACCAAAGCACAAATCAGCTATTGAAAATTGCTTGCAAGCAACAGAGTTCTTGGATTTTTCTGCAAATACAAATGTAAAAAAAAAAAACAAATATAATGTACGCATGATTGAATCAAACAAAACTGATTGTTCTGGTAAGAGATGTCCGTTTCGGGATGAGCCTATAATCTTTTTCTTTTTGTCATTTTTCGATAAAGGGGCTTTTTTAATTTTTGAAATGAATTACATTTGTTGTCAAAAATTTTAAGGACCTTTACTTGAACTCTCTATAAGATTATTCTTTTATTAAAAAAAAAAAAAAATTATAATCTCCTCATTTATTCCCCAATTTGTACTTTCGAAATGAAAAATTCATCACTTTAGTTCCTAATAAAGACCTTTTGGGATGGCTAGCATCTTAAGCTCGAGCTTTATTAATTTTCAAGACATATACCTACCCACGCCTACGGTTCGAGTATACACGACTTACTTGAATGACATGCAAAAATCTGCCCAAGGGAGAAAGCCTATTTCATTTCTTCTGCCCCAGAGGGAATTATAACAAAAAAAAAAGGGAAAACTTTTACTCCAATCCCTCTAATACCGTATGATTAAACTTATTTAAGGCCTCTGGGATTTCTGCAGCTCTTTCTACTCATAATTTACTTACACATATCAGGGATTGCGCCAAGGCCAATTTGTTTACTCTTTACATGAAAAAAAATAAAATCTGCTGGGCTCTGGGAAACTTGTATGTTGTATGTGAAAAAGAAAAAAAAAAAGAAATATACAAAAACGGAGAGTAAACAAAACTTTCCCTATAGCAAATGGAAAACTTTTCCTTATTACTCACAGCTCACATGTCGAGTTAAACAGAGAGGTTGAATTTTTGGGACGCACAGCTACATACGCTTATAGCAATGTTTTGTCAAAGGATATTATTTTTGCTAAAACCCAAACCTTGGCTGGAGGAAATCCAAAGTATAATTATATTGCAATAGAAGTTGCTGGGGTTTTGACAAAACGAATTATTATTATTTATACTCGAGGAACGGCCTTATACCGCGCCGCGAACCAAGTAATAATTCATTTCAAGGATAAAATAAATGCACAAACACTTACACGTTTGTTTTATTTTACATTTAAGCAGCTGTCTAGAGGAAGTAGATGTAGGGACGTAGTAATGGTGAGTAGGTTGGTATGTAATTGTTGTCGTCGTCCTGAAACAAGGCCAAAAGAAATTACGCAGCAATTTTGTGAGTAATTAAGAACATCAATCATTTCTCTCCTCGTATACTCTTAACCTTGTACCTGAGAGCCAAGAGGACGTTTTCGGAAGGTTTACTTGAAGAAAGTCATGGCAAAAGGATTCGGCAAAATAAGTTAAACTGGGATTTGTGACTAAACAGAAATGCAAACTTGACAGAAGTAGCTACGTAAACTTTTCCGTATGTAGGTAAAATGAAGAGCAGATGGTGCTTGATGCCTGAAGGCTTGTGCGATATTCATGCACTTTTGTCGTAAGGAAACTGTAAATTTAGTCATTAAACTAAGCAAAGGCTATTAGTGGAGGACCGTTAGACATAAAAAAGGCAAAACCTAGGAATTCAGGGCCAGTCCATGGATTTTCATGAAATTTTCGGAAATGTGTTTTGAATGGCGTATAGAAAAAAGTTAAAAAAAAAAATTTTACCGCTCTCAATTTTTTAATTATTTTTAAAGTTAATTATTAACTTTTAGAATTTTATTTTATTTATTTAGGGTGTTAAAGATACGGTTTTCCAAAGAGTAAGGATGGATAGGTTTGGTCACGACAAAAAAAAAGTTGCATGGGAAGGAGGGTCTATATCCCTCCGTGTAGGCGCGAGGGGCAATTTTATATGAAATTTACTTTATTTTTTAAAAAATTATTAAAAATTAACTAAACCACTTACTTTTTCATGCTTCAGTGTTTTTAAAAGCTATTGCTTTGTTCCTTAATAAAAATTTTAATTTGAGTTGACTTAATGAACAGTTTCTGAGAAATCAAGCCTCAAAGTCAAAATTTTGAAAAAAGAAAATATTTTTTTCCTAATTAATTTTTTTTTACATAATTTTGCGCTATTAAGCACCATTTTTTCTTTTCATATTGAATGTTTTTATTAATTTTTATTGAAAAGCAGAAAACCGAACAAAAAAATTTTTCTTTGTTTAAGAGAAGTTAAAAAAAACAAAAGGTACTTTTTTCCAGAAAACAAAATTTCGTTAATTTCCCGCTAATTGAACTTTTTTCCTGGAAGTGAAATATGAAATGTGTCTAAAATAGCATATAAAAAGAAGTTAAAAAAAAAATTTGTATGATCTTAATTTCAATATAAATTATAAATCTTATATATAAAAATGAATCGCAAAATGTGTTGGTAAGCGCATAACTCAACAACGCCTGGATTTATTTGGCCAATTCTTTTTTTGTTGTGTTTGTTACTGTCAGGAGAAGGTTTTTATTACATAAAATCAAAAAGATTGAGCGGATATTCCCACAGGAACGGGTTTGGGAATGGAAACGGGAACCTTAAATTTACTTGATCGATTTCAAAAATTCTCTTCTGAACTCTTGGATGTTACATTCATCCCTTAGTGACATAGACTTATAAATGATTCCTGTCAAGGTTTGATCCCCATATATCCACAGGAATCAAAAGACAACGTACGTAACAAAAATGGCTCTGATATGTTAGAGTTACTTCAAATGTATGACCTAATAGTTTTAAATGGATGTACTAACGGAGATGAAGAGGGTAATTCAGTCATTGACTACTGTACAGCGAATAACGAATGGATTGAGCGGATTAAAAAATTTGAGGTGCAGAGCAAAACCTTTTCGGACCATATGCCTGTTGCAGTGGAAATTGCAAGTGAATCATCCAACCGACACACAAATCTGAAACTTCTCCCGCGACTAAAATGGAAGATTGAGGAATCAGTCACTTATCAGTTAACTTTGAACAACTTAATTGAAACAAACTTATTGTCTACTGAATCTTCCGATATAATGTCTAGTCAATTAACAGAGTTTATACGAAATTCGACATCAAACAAAGTTTCAAATACAAGCTCACTTTTTAAACAACAATGGTTTGATAGAGACTGTTTGAAGGCACGCAAAAAATCCTTTGCATTGCTGAGAGCCATACGGACTTCACATAGTCCCGATTTAAGGAAGTGGTATATTGATTCCAATATTTATTATAAAGATTTGTGTCAACGTAAAAAAGTAGAATTTGAAAACAACCAAGCACTCTCTCTTGGTCAAGTAAAAAATTCGAAAGAATTTTGGAAAATCGCCAGAACTATAAACGGAACAAGCTACAAAATAGGCACTGGATTATCAGCTGATGTTCTCGCCTCCCACTTCAAACACCTTCTCTGCACCGACTCGAACCTTGAGTTTTCCTACGCTGAACCATCAATCTTTGACAAATCATTAGATTCGGCTATAACAATGGAAGAAATAGCTACAGTAATGAAGAAAGCGAAAAATGGAAAGGCACCAGGAGAAGATGGGATTCCCTACGAGTTTTATTCCAACGCAACTCCTTCATTCTTCAACCACCTGCTAACGTTTTATAATAAGGTCTTCTCGAATGCTGACATCCCCACCTCTTTCACAAAATCAGTCATCTTCCCTATCCATAAAAAAGGTGCCTTCGAAATTGCTGACAATTATCGTGGCATATCATTTATGAACACAATAGCCAAAATTTTCTGCGGTATACTTGTGGAGAGACTTGAGAAATGGGTGGAGAGGAAAAATATTCTTTCAAATTTACAAGCCGGCTTTAGAAAGCACTATTCTACAACAGACCATATATTTACACTATCTTCGATCGTCAAAGCCTTCCAAGCACGGAAAAAGAAAGTCTACACATTCTTTGTGGACTTCAAAACTGCCTTCGATCGTGTTAATCGTAACGCACTTCTATATAAGCTTTCACAGCTAGGTATCTCTTCAAAATTCCTACATGTAATTAAGGAAATGTATAGAGGAACAAAAGCAGCGGTATGGGATGGCTCAACTTTTTCTGATTGGTTTGAGACGAATACTGGAGTTAAGCAAGGTTGTCTTCTCAGCGCCCTACTGTTCTCTCTATTTATCAATGATATAGTTGAAGATCTACCTGGAGGAATAAGGATAGCCAATACGGTAATAAATGTTTTATTATACGCCGATGACCTCGTAATACTGTCAGAATCGCCCGAAAACCTACAGTTGATGATTAATCGATTAGCGACTTACTGCGACAGATGGGGATTAACGATCAATACAGAGAAGTCTAAGGTGATGGTATTCTCATCTCAAGGCCAAAACGTTAAAAGGTGGTACTACAATGGGAACCTTCTAGAAGTCACCAACGACATAAAATATCTAGGCGTTAAACTGAATTCCACTTTGAGCTTCAACAACCATCTAAAGGAAAAGGCCAATACATCACAAAGCTTGTTGAATTCGTCATGGCGAAACGTGTTCTCAAATAGTAGGATAGTTCTTTCTGTCAAGTTCAAGATATATGAAGCAGTCGTTAGGTCAACTCTCTGTTATGCTTCGCAAATCTGGGGTGCAGATGAATATGATGAAATTGAACAATTCCAGAGAAATTTCCTGAAAAAACTCTTCAACTTCCCTCGAAATACCCCAAGTTATGCTATCTACCTGGAAACAGGAATTCCTAAACTATTTACAAGTACACTTAAAGCACAGGCTGATTTTATTATCAAAACATTATCTTATGAGGACTCACGAATAACAAAGAAAATGCTCTTATACGAGTTAAGGAACAAAGACTGGTTGACTGCTAAGTGGGAAAGCCTTGGCATTGCTTGTGGTGAAACACTAGTTTTTAACGCAACAAACCCTAATAACATAAAAGAGCAGCTGTACCGTATAATACAAAAAAATGAAGACTCGATGCGAGAAGGCTTTATCGTAAGTGCACGTGAATCCAACAGTAGATTATTATACTCACAACTTAATTACAACCTGAATAAGAGAAACTACTTCCACGATTCGCTAACCTACCGAGAAATTTCTATTATTTTTAAAGCAAGATGTGAACTACTCAGCTTAAACGGATGTCCTTATAACGGGAGCTTCAATCAGTTTTGTACAATTTGCAACCTTAAGGCAAAGGAGGATTGCTTCCATTTTATTAGTATTTGCCCAATATTTAAGCCACACAGACTTTTCTTCTTTGGGAAACATAGTCTATCAATGCAAGATACCCTTAAAATACTCAACGAGTGCGACTGGAAAACACTAAGCAAATTTTTAGAAGTAATCTCCAAGTATAGAATGTTACTGGTAACTGAATACGTTTAATTGCAAGTTTATTTATTATATTATATTATTTACAATTGAACAGTCAATAGTAATTGTACCTTTATAAAAATTATGTTTGCTAACCAGGCTGACGGCTAAGCCATAGCTAAAAAAATTCATGTATTATGTTAACTAGATGAAATAATGGATAAATAAATGAATTTGTTACTTACTTACTTACTTACTTATATCCACAGGAACGGGGTTGGGAACGGAAACTTAGAAACTACTGGACAGATTTCTAAAACCCTTCCTGCATTAAGATTGCTACATTATCCCCCTCCTTTAGTAATTAAGATTATATTTCATCCCTATAATCCCACGGGAACAGAAACAGGAACTAGAACCGAATCCTTTAAGCTACTTGACCGATTTCAAAAATTCTTTCAACTCTAGGAAGTTACATCATCCCTCAGTGACTTATATTTCACATATTTCCACGGTAACGGAAGATTCAAACAGGAACGGGGCTGGGAACGGAAACTTATAAACTGCTGGACAGATTTCAAAAAATTTTTCGTCATTGGGATGTCACATAATCGCAAAGTAAAAACGATTGTTTTTCATCCCCGAGTTTCCACTTTAGCGGAAAAACGAGAACGGGAACCTTAAAACTACAGACCCGAGCAACGCCGGGTGGCTAGTAATTAATAAAATTTTAGAGTTATCTTTTAATTATATTAATTTTAAGTTACATTTTAAAACTAAGACCTATTACAAACTTGAACTTTGGTCTCAAAGGACAGCACATATACTGATTTGTGCCCCAAATGCTGGTTCCGGTCAAACATGTTGATGAATCAGTGGCAATAAGACAGAGTAGCTTAAGTCGACATAAGCGATTTCTCAGTTTTTCAATGGATATTCAAAAGCACTTTGAAATCCATATTTCTGTTTTACCCCAATTTAAAAAGATTTTTCCGTTACAAAAACATCGCACAATTCGTAACCACTTATGTTTGAACGGTTATACAATGCATTTGACAGAAAAGCTTATGTTATTAAATTACCCTTATGTCCTCCAAACTCAAATTTTATGATTTAACAAAAACTACTTATGTCATATTAATTGCTGTAAATTTTTTTTTTTACCGGTTCCATTTTTGTTTTTTGTAAAAACTTATGTGGACTTAAGTTTCTTTGCTAAATTTTATTTATATTCTACTAACACTTAACTCCACGTAAGTTCTTTTGTAAAAATTAAAAAAACACAAATTTGAAAAAATTAATTTTAACAGAAGCACTTATTTCAACATAAGATTTTCTATTGAATTTAACTTTTCAAATAACCGTTACTTATGTCAAAATAAGATAGTTTTGTTTTCTGCATTTCAGTTGGTTTAGTTAACTTAAGCAGAAACGTTGCGTTTAGTGTTCAAAAGTGTTGAAGTGATCAGACGTGTTTGATGTCTAAAAAATAAGTTCTGTGTATACATTTTTGTATTAAAAATTCTGTTAAAAATTGTGAGCTTTATAGTTTATACAAATACATAAAGTTTTTTCATATTTTCATATAATAAAATGGAACGCGCGAAAAAAATGTTATATTTGGCTTTAAAAAAACAGAACCAGTTAAGTTATAGAAATACCACAAAATACGAAGAGAATACAAGTTTCTTAACTGGTAAGTTCTTTTCAGCAAGTTTATCTTAGATTAGGAACAGCCAATAACCTTCATTATATCAACTTTTAAGATGCAAATGAAGCGCCAGAAATTTCAGAGGACCAAGACTCTCGGAACATACCAGAACAAGAAAATTAAGATTTTGAAAGGGAAGAAGACAAATCAGCGGATTTCGATGACGATGATTCTACTTGTGATCCTAGTTTTGTTCCTGTTGCTTCTGACAACGTAAGTAGTGAATCCGATATTTCTTTTGAAACAGAAAACGATGGTCGTCAGCTGAAGCAAAACTTATTGTTTGGAGATTGTGAAACTATATCGGTGAATGACCAAAATAACGAAATGGCTAACGCAAAACAATCAAAAAAGATGCGGAAAGAAAAAAGAAACTCTGGCAAAAGCTACATGTATACAGCTGGAAAAACCTTACAGGAACGAACTCTACGCAAATTAGATAACTGTCGCAACAAATGCAAAGAAAGAATTTCTTATGAAAACCAACTGCTTATTTTTAAACAATATTGGGAACTTGGTTCTTATGAGCTGAGACAAGCGTTTGCATCTGGCTTCATTGTGGTTGAAGAAACTAAATCTGAAAGAAAAGACAAGAGTCTTACTAATCCGAGAAAAAGGAAGCACTGCAATAAATACTATTTGGAAGTTAGTGGTGAAAGGATTTCAGTGTGTCAAAAATGTTTCAGATACACCCTTTGTGAATCAGAGCAATTTATAAAAACAGTTGTCAAAAAAAAGTTGGAAGGCCATGGAGCATTTACAAATGGTGATATGCGTGGAAGACATCCTGGTCCTAAAAAACTTTCTCCTGAAAAACAAAATGAAATAATTACATTTATAAACAGTTTCCCATCTTATGAGTCCCACTACACTAGACGAGACACTTCTAAAAGATATTTGTCAACGGATTTATCAATCGCTGATTTATTTCGGCTCTATTCGGAAAAACATGATCCAGTTTCACTTTCAAAGTTCTCAGCAATTTTCAACACCATTAACTTAAAATTTAAAAAGCCTAAGTTAGACACTTGCCACAAGTGTGAAGTTCTTAAAATGAAAATTGACGTCGCTTCTGATGAAGACCGTGCGAATCTCATTAAAGAACAAAAAAAATCACCACCTAGAAGCTGCTTATAAGTCGAAAGAGACTGCTTATAAGTCGAAAGAATTTGATAAAACAAACGCTGAGAAGAACAAATCTTTAAAAGTTCTAACATTCGACCTGCAACAATGCCTCCCAACACCTTTTTTAAGGTCCTCTGTTTCATTCTATAAACGTCCATTATGGACCTATAATTTAACTGTTCATGACTGTACAACCGGGCAGCCAGTATGTTACATGTGGCATGAAGCAGAAGGAAATCGTGGTGGAAATTAAATTTCTCCAAGTGTTTTCAAACACCTTCAAGGCCTTCCATCAGACACTAAACACGTTATCCTCTATAGTGACTGTTGTCCAGGACAGAATAAAAATTCTTTCATTGCTTCAATGTTTGAAACTTTTCTGCAACTTGACACTAGTTTGGAGATCATTGATCATAAATTTCTCCTTCCTGGACACACTCACATGGAATGCGACGTTGACCATGCCTTAATTGAAAAAAAGAAAAAGCGCACAACAGTTAAAATACACCATCCTCGTGATTGGTACCAATTCGTGAAAACTGTTGGTGTTAAACACAAATTTCACGTTCAAGAAATGAATCAAGACCAGATTTTCAATTTCTCAGCAGTTTCTAAAGAAAAATTCATGTGGCGTAAAGTGGACAATGATGGTCAGAAGTTTTGTTGGCAAAACATTAAGTGGATGAGGTTCACGAAGGAGTTTGGAACTGTATATTTTAAGCCTTCGCTCAACGATACAGAGGAATTCAGGACACTGAACATTAGACGCCGTGGGTTTAATTCCATAAAATTGAATGACTTAAATAAATGTTATCTTACGCCTCTCGAAATCAACGAAAAGAAAAAGCAGGATTTACTGGACATGCTTCCACTAATTGACAGTATTTACCATCCTTTCTATACAACAACCTAAATGCTAATAATAAAATTGGGGAATTTTATCCAGACTTAACCGAAGCTGACGAAGAAGAAGGTTCAGCTCATATCTAAGTTTATAAAGTATCATTTTAAACTCTCATTCAATTGGGTTTAGTTCCTTTATTTCTTAAATTTAGTAAATCTAATGAATTTTGTACCTTTTTTTTCTTTAATTGTATTTTTGTTATTATAGGAAATGAGTTTTTTAACTTAAAATAATATTTAAAATAAATCGAAAATAAACAAAGTTTTGCCTTATGTCTACTTATTTTGAGATTTCGGATTAGACATAAAATCTAAAGTCTACTTAAGGAGCTTTTTTTATTTGTTAAAAATTTGAAAGAACAACTTATGTTACTTAAGATATTCTTTTTTTTCAGTTTGGTTTTTACATAACATCTTAAGTATAAAAATGCATTTTTTTCTACTTTCCTACCATCAGATTTCCACGAAATAGGTAAAAATATTAAATAACCTCCTCATAATACAATTTCGCACAAAAAAGAGTTATAAATTATAATTAATAGAAATTTTAGATAAAAATCAATTTTTCTGGAAATCACTTTTTTCGACTTAAGCTACTCTGTCTTATTGCCACAGCTATATTGGCATAAGTAATTATTTCGTAATATGTCATCTCAATTGAAGTCTAATATTTGCAAAGTTATCAACACCTTACCCATGGGCAATAGCAGTACCTACCACTAGTTCCAATATAGAAATCAACGTTGAATAAAAGTCACTTATTGACAGTTTGTCTTGCTCTGTCGCACTCAAACGCTTCTTTATTGAGTTCGAATCTTTAAACAATAATTCTTTCAAAAACCTAACACTGCAAATGATGTGTAAAATGTTCGGACAAAAGTTGAGTTGTAGATCAAACCAGATCAAAAAAAAAAATTTAGTCATACTGTGTCACTTGACTCTAACCTTAACTCCAGCATTGCAGAACCATGAGAAGGTATCAAAAATTATGTTTACCTCCACCTTTCCATAACAACAAAAAGTCAAACTATATCAACGTCTTCCCTCAACCAAAACCTTTGCCACAATATTAAACAAGAGCAAGACATTTTACACCGCAAAATAGCTACCCCCTTTCAAAAATACACCCCAGACAATACATCAAAGGAGAGCAAGATGTCGGCGCCAGTCGTTGCTGATTTACAACATTACCTTAACACTTTCCAGAAATACCTACCTGAAAGCAGCAGAAGGATTTACGATGCTAACCATGCGAAAATTATCGATTTCTTTCAAAATCAAAACATATAAATTATGTTGTTAGGGCTTGACGAAGCGGCATGCAGAATACTTTCATTTTATAAATGTTGCTGAAGATATCCTTAGACTATTGAGAAAGAGAACGACAAAGCACATCGTCGAATCTGCTTTTGTGCTGAAGAACTCAAATTATACAAGTAAATGATGTGAACGATCCCTTGTGTGAGGGATGAGATGCATGATTTGAAGGAGGTCTTCGTCTTGGAGTCGGCTCCATTGATATGTATACAAGATGTGCACATAACAGACAGGCAACAAGCAAAATCAATAAATGGGTGATGAATGAATGTGCTTTTAAGTTTACAAAAAATGTGTGTACTTGTACATGTGCCGCATGCATTCTAATTGGGTTGAAGCATGTAAAGTTGTGAACCAATTTTGTAGGAAGAGTAGGGAGTGACAAAAGTTTCTTTGACAAATTATGGCAGAATAAAAATAGGAAGTGGTACCTAGTAAAATAAATTAAAAATGTCAGTACTGTTCAACTTATACATGATCATACACTTTTGTAGGGTGCCATATGACTAGATAGTTATAACGAATAATTTTTCTATATGTATTGACTTAATCATGGAATTTAATCGAATTGCTTGTTGGTGGCGTAGGCTTTTAGATTGCTGCGTAAATTGAGGCGTTAAAAGTTCAACCTTTACAGCACAAGAGTCATCGCCAAAGCGAGTTAGGAACATGTAAAGGCTGATCGTTTCGTATGCTTGTTTCACAATAATCGTCAATGAGCGTTATGTGCTGCAAATGTGTTACTTTTTTATTGCATGTAGGTATAATGTCTCAAGATTATGGTGTAGAAATTTCAAATCAATCGGAACGTTTTTATTACTGCTTGGAACAGAAACGTGTTGGTGATATAACCTATCAAACTTTGAACCTAAACATTTTTTTACTTACAAAGCTTATTAAAATTTTTTTTTAAATTAAAAGTGTTTTCTACCCACAAAATGGCGGAGTTGTTGGTAGAAAGTAACGGTTTTCACTCTAGATGGCTTAAAGAAATTACAAAGAGAAAAAGCGACAAGAATCTCAAAATTTGCAAAGAGCTATAAAATAAGTATAGTTATATGGGAATATACCGACGTCGTGACATTGTGCCAAGCGACATAATGCCAAATGCACAATTTGGGTACAATGACGCTTTGGTAAAGTGACATTGGGCCGAACATTAGCGTTTAGTACAGTGTCACTTTTGCAAAGCGTCGAGTTTTTAATTTCCAGAACACAAACCCAATCGTCTACATTTGGCATAATGTCGCTTAGCACAATGTCACGGCACCGAATATACCTACTGATTGTATAGCTCTAATTTTAATTTACGTCGTATTGAATGTCAGACACCAATACACAACACGGATCTTATATTGAACTTTATTTTTGTCTTTCTCATTAACGCTTGATGTAAGGACCAGTTTATGAGACATAATTGTAGAGTCAGTGCAATTCATAAAACCTTGTACCTTGCGGTTTTCAGTAACATAAAACTTCCAGCCAGAACTTCAAGCCACCTATCACTTGTACTTGCAGTTACCTGTCACTTCCATTCAGCTGTCGCTTCCAGTCACCTGTCACTGCGAGTCACCTCTCAATTCGAGTCTCTTACAGTCACATGTCACTTGCAGACACCAGTCAGGTACGTAAGCCTCGAATCTAAAACTTTGACTACAAGACTCAAGAAATCTCCAGTCACTTATCATTTCAATCATTCGTATGTGCTACTACTTAAATGCTCTAACGTTGTCTTAAAAGCCTCAAGAATCCTACAGTCGTATTTATAATCCCATTCCAAAGTATGTCTAACTTTGGACAGCTTTTAGAACAGTGTCCAATTCCAAATCGTATTTATAAACACTTTTATCGCTGTCTAGGGAACGTCTAGCTTTAGATACCGAAATTGGTTGTCTAAACTATGGCTAAAGTGGCATTTGCTACAGCAAAAAACAATTTTGTTGAATCTACATATATATATAAAAGAAAGTCGTGTTAGTTACACTATTTATAACTCAAGAACGGCTGAACGGATTTGTCTGAAAATTGGTGGGGAGGTAGTTTAGGAAAAGGAGACGGACATAGGATACTATCCCTATATTCCAATGGGAACGGGAATATAAACGGGAACCTAGAAACTACTGAACCGATTTCAAAAATTCTTTCACCGAGTAACATAAACTTTAATTCATCCCCATATTCCCATTGTAACGGGATGGGGAACGCAAATTTCGAAACTACTGGACAGATTTAAAAAATTCTTTCTGCTCTAATATGCTACATAATCCCTCAGTAACATAGACTATATTTCATCCATACATTCCCGCGGGAACAGAAACGGGAACTAGAACGGGAACCTAAAAACCGCATGACCGATTTCAAAAATGTTTTCAACTTTAAGATGGTGCATTATCAATATCCCACATTTAAATAAATTATTTCATCCTCATATTCTAACGGGACCCGGGCAACGCCAGACGGCTAAGTTATAAATTTTTTTTTTCCAGGATTGGGATCTGAAACCTAGATACTACTTTAAAGATTTCACAAAATCTTTCAGAATTGGGATGATACATTATCCTTCAGTAGCTAAGATTATAATTCATCCCTATATTCCTACGGGAACGAAAACATGAACCTCAAAACTACTCGACCGATTTCAAAAATTCTTTCGAATTAAGGATCATACTCGAACGTGATTGGGAACTCAACCTTATATAACTATTTGACCAATTTCGAAGGACAAGGAGACGACCCCGTCTAAAACATTTTTATCACGCCACAGACATAAAATGTAAACGGAATGCTTAAAATCAGAAAAGGAAAAGTAAGCAGTAAAAGAAAAAACCGACATTGGGCATTGACTATCGTTTCATTGACTCAAATAAAAATAAAGCAGCGTGCAACAGAGACGACATCAATGGAATGCGTTAGCTTTTGTTATAAACAAAACAAAGTTCTATAAAAAAAACAAAAGAAAAGCTGACTTATCATGTCAAACTAAGCGCGCATAGTCCAAATATCAGCGAGTTAATGAGTCAGCGGAGATCTTCGCTCAACACACTGGGCTGCTTTAGACATACTCATATACCGCTTATCCCTCGACATTCACGGCGTTGTTGAGGTCTGTATTTTTAAGGTTCCCATCCTTCTGTTCCCGTGGGAATATGCTGATAAAATATAGTACGTTATATAGTACATGTTCCCTCCGAAATGTTTCATCTAAAATTCAAAAGAACCTTAAAGTTATTAGACCGATTTCAAAAATTCTTCAACTCTAGGATGTTACAATATCTCTCAGTGACATAGATTTACATTTCATTCACATATTTCCATGGGAACGGAAGATCCCACAGGAACAGGGTTGGGAACGGAAACTTAGAAGCTACTAGACAGATTTCTAAAATTCTTTCAGATCTGGGATGCCATATAATTCCTCAGTAACTTAGCGTAGACTTCATCGCTATAGTCCCACGGGAACAGAAACAGGAACGAGAACGGGAATTTTAAAGTTACTTGACCGATTTCAAAAAATCTTTCAACTCTAGGATGTAACATTATCTCTCAGTGACATAGAATTATAATTAATTCACATATTTCTATGGGAAAGGAAAATTCCCACAGGTACGGGATAGGAACGGAAACTTAGAGACTACTAGACTGATTTTAAAAATTCTTTCAGCACTGGGATGCCACGAAATTCCTCAGTAACTAAGCAAAGATTTCATCCCTAAAATCCCATAGCAACAGAAACAGGAACGAGAACGGGAACCTTAAAACTACAGACCCGAGCAACGCCGGGCGGCTCAGCTAGTATATTATAAAACACTGCGTTGAGAGTGATAAGATCGAAAAAAATAAGTACATATTTTATAAATTAGTACTACACAAATTTCATCATTTTATGAAACTTGGAAAAGCTGTAACACAAAGTCAAATCAGCTGTTTTTTTGGTCTAGTTCAAGTCCTACGCCACACTCTTTCAGAGCCTTTTAGTTGTTGTACTCGTATATCAAAACACAAAAAATTGTACTGCACGGATACATTATGAACGCTTTAGTTTTTCATTCAAATTTGAGAGTTTGAGGGGTTGGAATGCATTTATAAATACGAAATGGGCTAAGGTTTGTCCAACTCTTTAGACACCGTCTAGCTGAACAGTTGTCTAAGGATGTTCTAAGCAAATTTTATAAATACGACTGTTAATGTATTTTGAGACTTTTAGGGTCTATGTAAGCTAAGTCACTGGTATCGTCGAAGAAGAATTAACCGAGATGATTTTTCCTCCTATGAAGTAGTGCAAGTCATGAGCAAAGAAGGTGTTGAACGGTTTCTTCCTCTTCTTCGTCCATGCAGCTTCTGCAGAAATCATTAGACAAGCGGTTCAAGGCTTTGAGTTTAGACACGGCCAAACTTTTTTGGTTGCAAGGCAATTAGTCTTCTTAGATATGTCTACTTATTTCATTTGAGCTACAAAATGAAGTCCCAAAACACATCCATGTGGGCCATTTACGTGAAGCGATCCTCTGACAGTGCAAAAACTAAATGTTTGACATTTCTCGTCAGTGCACCCTTGTGAAAGCGCTGTGAATGTTTGAAAGGTTTGAGGCAAACAATAATTTTAATTAAATTTTAAGAGCAATAAATTATCACAAACAGTGTTAAAACGTACTGACGCACTCACTACAAATTTTTTTTTTTGTAATCAGACTGTCAGAGCTTCACTCGTGTGTAGTGTATTCAAGATTCCTGTACATTTTTCACGTGAATGAGGTTCACGGATCACGGCTCGTGAATCTCCACACGGTTTCACGAGCAAGTTTAAGAGTGAACGAAAATAACAAATTTGTATGGAATCACAACATAGTTCACAATTGACTAGGCCTTATTATGAAATGTCGCTTACTACGTTTTATCAGAAATAAACTCGAATAAGTTCTTATTCTATCAAGAAAAACGTTTTCAAACATGTTTGTACATTTTGGTTTAGTGCCATCAGTTGCTGTGGAATTAACAAGTTTTCCACAGCTCACAGATCGAAAATTCCTGCAAACCTCGTATCCAAAACATTCCTACAAATCAACATTTCTGGTACCACACACACACTTCTGAAGCGAAAAGCTAATAGATAAATTATTAGTTATTTTAGTCACTATCGACCAAAGACAAAAAATATAATTTCCATATCAATTTCCTGCTTAACTACCCGCAAGCTCATAACGATGTTATTCTATTTTTATCTGTCTGCCACTCATTGGAGAGCTTTGTGCAGAAGTGGAAAGATACAATGATACAATCACTTTTATTGGCATCCAACTGTCTACAGAAAACCACAAGCCTCAGCACAAACAAAACCATTACAACCCGCCAACAACATACAAAGATAATAAAGCGGACTTCCCATTGTGTTATTGCGAATATGAATATGAACTGTTATAGTAGAGTATATGAAGAAGAGAGGCAATTTCTGTCTGTTCTCTGTTGCCAAAAGAAACAATTCGAAAAATTGTATTTCATACTATGATTTTGATGCCCTCCAGGTTGCCATGGAATGTTTTACAGCCTGTGTCGGGGTCTCGATGTGGAAATTCGAGAAAGAAAAAAAGATGATGGTTTTGTCAATACCCATAAATGCGTGAAAATATAGGACTCTTTAGCAGTCGGTCGTCTATGAAATTGAAATTGATGTTTCTGTTTTGCGGCTTCAGTTGAGAAAAACAACAGGAATGTCATCAAAAGAACATTTTGTTGCGTAAATTTTCACCGAATATTCGATTTTGAGAAAGGAAATGGAAACAGTTATTATGACATAGGAAAGGATAATGGCCTGTTTTTGTTGTCTTATTTCTTATTATCTTCTAATTTAAATCTGCCCTTTGTTTCTTTGTTTCTTCAGTTTCCCTCAACAGCAATACAATAAGACAATGGAATTGTATTTATAAACTTTAAAGAATCATTTATCTTGGAGAACTACCTGTTCTCAAAGAACCACTCGAAGTAGAAGGCAGTCTGGCAAGACCGTGGAAATGAATTAAACAATTAGTGTGCTATGGCTTGAGGCGCTTTTCTTTCATTTTTCTTTGACTTTACGGAAGGCCAATGGGAAAAAATCAGTTAAGCGCGGAATCGGCAGATGTGAAGTCCTCCGTTAGTAAATTCATTGCCATGAAAAGCGCTTTCTCGATTAACCATTTGGAACAGACTGACAATTGTAGGTCCCCTCCAATACCTCACAAGGCATGTGGCTGTGAGAAATGCGCTTGGCCTGGGGGCTCCTCGCTCTGTTTTTTTATTTTGAAAATTCTAATGAGGGTAAGTACCCTTGGTGGAACAACAACCTTAAGAAATTAATATCGAAAGTAAGGAAAATTTTCAACAAAGCAAAACGCAATGATGACTGGCAAACCTATTCTACTGCTCTCACCAAATACAATAGCAAAATTAAAAAATGGGCACGACTGGGTCGCACGAACTTGCGATTGTGTTCTAAATACGATATCAAAATCTAAAGGCTGAGTTAAAGGTTTTGGTATTAGCTCTTCATAATATATTTTGTGGTATAGGGTTGCCAACTACACATTAATTATGGAAATTGAATTAAATCACGCAAAATAATGAAAAAATTAAATTAAATATTCCAAAGGATTCAAGCAAAAATCTTAAAACGCCATTCTTTTGCAAACGCTAATACACATGAATGATGAAAATTTAATCAAAATCGTTGGAGCAGTTTTTCCAAAAAACGGTTTTTTATTTTTCACTTTTTTTTTAAAACTGTTTTTTAAAAGTCGAGTATGCAAAGTTCTAGATCTTAACAAGAGTTATTTTGACAAAAAATTAAAAAAAAATCAAAGTTATAGTTTCGAAGTTACTTTCAAAAATCAAAATTTTTTAAAAAAATTTAAAAAAATTTCCAAAACTAATTTTTTTTAAATATTGATATGCAGTCTTTCTTTAACAGCTTGCGACTTCTTAAATCCAAAATTTCGTCAAGATCGTGTCAGCCATTAACGAGAAAGTCGGTTTTAAAAAAAACGGTACTATGGGAGGTACCGTTTTTAGGCCTTTTCCAAAAAATTTTTTTGCATCATTAGAAAAACAATCCGAAATTAGTCCTTCACACAAAATTTTATCGAAATCGTTGAAGCCGTTTTCGAGAAAAATAAGTATTATCATATCGGTTGTATGGCAGGTACCGTTATTTCAAGACCTAGAGACCCAATTCCAAAAATCCCTCTGTAGGATGCCAAACAAACCCTAACTGCAAATTTTGAAGAAAATCGGTCAAGCGGTTCAGGCTGTAGATCCATATACAGACAGACACACAGACACACAGACACACAGACACACAGACAGACAGACAGACAGACACACAGACAGACAGACAGAATTGCAGGACCCACTTTTTTCGTATTCTCTATCATCGTAATGTTATGTTTAATTGTTATCTCAAAATTTTTTTTTCTGCACGATTGCAAGACTTGCCTTATAGTACCTATAATCGCAAGTAAAAAGCCAAAAAGGTCTCTTTTAAACAATTTGTAGAAAGTATCTCTGATGTCCCCTCTAGTTGCAGACTCCACAAAGTTCTCGCTTCCGACATAGGCGGCAAGCCTATGTAACCTTTCCAAGGAAAACGGCTCTCGGACTAAGAACAAAATAGAACCTCTGCAACTCCTTATAGACATAGACACCCACTTTCCACGATCTATCATTGTAGACCCAGTAATAAGCCTTTCATCCCAAATTGAACAGCATATGTTTCCATCTAGGGGAGACTGGACAACGGCCAGACAAATCTGCCACACAAATATCATCAAATGGGTAATCTCCTCATTGAAACCATTCAAAGTTCCTGGGGAAGATGGCATCTTCCCTGCCCTACTGCAGAACGGGGCTGCCATAATTGCTCCCATTCTATCCAAGCTGTTCGCTTGCAGCCTAGCTTTTGGTCACATACCAGAAAGCTGGAGAAGAGTAATAGTTATGTAGGTACAGTCGACTCTCGTTACTTCAAACTTGCGATAATTCGAACCTCTCGATAATTCAAAGTTATCACGAGTTCCCTACAAAATCTCTTGATATTTCGAACTAAATCAGTACATTTTTATACACTTGGTAATTCGAACGAAAAAATCATTGCTATATAATAAAACGACACGGTAATTCGAACTCATCGGCGTCCAACACTCGACAATTCGCAGTTGCAGAGAGAAAGAGGTCGAATGATTGTATCTTCCAATACTTATGGATTATGAAGAATCAGCAGTAGAACCATTAGTAGACATCAGCAGTGTGGGTTTTTTTGACTTTGTTCAAGTGGATGACGATGTTGCTGTCTCAGGTGCACTAACCGAAGGCAAAATCTTAACTGCGACAGATACGAATGAAAAAAGCAACGGTGAAGATGAGGACGATACATCAGAACCCTTAACAGAGGTGTCAGTTAAAAAAGCACGATCATCATTCGATACCTTACAACGCTTCTGTCTACAAAACGAAAGTGATGAAAACGCATTTCAGGCACTTTTTCTCTTAAAAAAAGTTATTGAGCAGTCTGAGCAGCAGCAATGTGTTTTGTAGCAAACGAGTATTACAAAGTTCTTTCAAAAACATTAACTAGTTCACATTATGAATAAGTTTATTTATGTTTACGAATGTACATGTACACTCTAATTTGTTTTTTTATAGCTATAGAATAGCAGTTAATAAATAATATGTAATTTCTTGATCAATACCTTGTAATTCGAAGTTTTATTTATTTTCTCTCACAAATTTCGAACCATTTGATATTTCGAACATTCGATAATTCGAAGTATTTTAAGAGTCCCTCCAGTTTCGAATTATCGAGAGTCGACTGTACTTGCCAAAAGCGGTAAGAAATTTGGATCCAAGCCCTTGATCTTTTCGGCCAATCAGTCTAATGTCATTCATCTTCAAATGTAAGGAGAAGATCATTGATAGACACATCCGGGATAAGCTATTAGCTACCCATCCATTATCCACATCACAATACGCATACCAACCATGGAAATCAACGGAAATGACCTAGTAATGAGGATCGAACATTCTTTCGATAAAAAGGAAATTTTTAAAAGAAATAGAAGGAGCCTTCAACAAAACTTCCTTTGTGTCTATAGACCGTGCTCTAAGGCACCACATCGTTCCACAAGTAATTCGCAATTGGATAATGTCCAATATAAAATATGATAAAACCTAAAATGATGTACGACCTATAAACGTTGGTAGTGAGACCAACAATAACGTACGCAGCCGTTGTATGGTGGACAAAAACAAAAGAAATAACGGCAATCAAAAAACTAGAAAAGATTCAAAAATTGGCAACAAAATGCATTACTGGATGCATGCGTACAACACCACCATACCCACGACGCTCTAAACGTCATTGCAGGACGTCCTCTGATTCACCTCTTCATAAAAATGGAAGCTAGACTGCCGACACACGGTCTTTTTCATACAGGACACATAAAATCACATCCAAACCCGATAGGACATCTGTCGATAATGGAAAGTCTAGAAAAACTTAATGCCTTTAGTATGTGATTGGATGCTATTATTCAAATGTACAACTTCAAACTCAACTTCTCCGTTGTCATTCCCCCTAGGGAAGACTGAGGGAACACAAAGCTGTTGGTGCTGAAAACTGAGCAAAGGTTTGATCTCTCCTAACAAGTTATAAATAAAAGCTATGATAGGTGTCTATCATCTGAGTGGGTAGACGTCCAAAAAAAGTATCTTTTTACAATTATTCAAAATTGTAAGAAAGAAACAAATGTACATTGTTCAAACACAAATAAACAAAACGTTATTTAAACTAAACATCTACGATCACTCATGAACGACACTCCTTCTTGTTGCACTCTCATTAAAACTAATTGATGAGAAATGTCAAAGTGCGCACTCACCAATCACTGAATTCAAGTTATATCTTCAAACCGAAATTTGTAATAATTGAACGTGAATGTAGTGCTGAAATAACGTTTTGTTTATTTTAGTTCACATATAAACATTAGTTAGTATCTCTCTTTTATTCTGCAGTGACAACAGGACTTGAACAATCCGAGAGAAGAAAACGACAGACGAGGAAATTAACCAACCACAGCAACAATTAATTTTAATTATTTTTTTTTATCTTAGTCAATGTAAGAACGTTAGGCCCAGGGGCGTAGCGAGAGGGAGGTGTGGGGGGGTGTAGCACCCCCCCCACGATTTTCCCGAGTCGGCAAATCGAGGAAGAAAAACAAAGTAGATTTGTCGAGTTAAGTCAACTCAACCAAATAGTCACGAATGGAAGTGTTTGCGATAGTCGATTTGCTGCCCAAAAACAAATAACAAGTCGGCAAATTAAGGTAGAAAAACAAAGTAGATTTGTAAACTGCCGAGTCAAGTCATCTCAACCAAAAAGACACGAATGGAAGCGTTTTTGTCTCAACTCAGCAATTCAGGGGCCTGTTTCACAGTTAATACAACACTACACTTCATACATCACATACAATTTTTCACATGGCATTCTGATTATTCTTTTTTTGGAATACAGTCCTTACAAAGATGCTGCATTTTGCTTTGCGTGCATTTTATTCTCAGAAGAAATTCAAAGACAATTTGCTAATCCGGAATGGGTATCAGTGGGTGTTCTTCAGTGGCATTAAATGAAGAGTCTTCTGAATCACATAAGGCGGCTTTACTTAATTATTGCAATTTTGTTAATGGAAGAGCTCATGTCAGCATTTTGCTGGACAAAGCTGAGAGACAACAAAGCATTCAGAAGACCAATCATTTAAATCATTTAAAATTGCTGCTAATTTTGGCCGTTGTTGCAAGAACTTTTGGAAGGAAGGGATCACCTTTTCGTGGTCATAATAAGTCCGATGAGGACGATAGAAATTTTCGACAAATCACTTTACTGATTTCACGACATTGGCCATCAATGAAAAAAATGTTGGACGGGTCTTCAAAAAGGCCGCGAGATGTAACGTATCTTAGTCCGACTACAGAAAATGAATTTACTAATCTCTAGGGTACTAAAACTCAAAAAATCATAGTGAATGAGATCAATAAAGCAGGTATTTTTTCTATAATGGTTGACACAACTCTTGACTCATCGCATCAAAATCGACTTGCTGTCAACAATTCAACATTCGATACTTAGCCCAACTAAGAGAAACCTGTCCCTATTGAACGCCTTTTGGAAATGGATGTGGTTCTAACAAAAAAAAACTGGAAAAGGGTTGGCCGGAAAAATCATATCCACACTTCAATCAATAGGTATTGCTGAGAAGAATATTGTATTCCAATCCTATGACTTTGGCAAAAATATGTCCGGGAAGTATAGTGGTACCCAGAGAAAATTGTCAGAAAAATGAGTTAAGAAAACCACTTACATTCCATGTCATCGTATAAATATTTTCGTCGAAACAGCATGCAGTTCAAGCGTGCTGATCAAAGAGTTTTTTAATACTTTGGAAGCATTGTTTGTTCTTTTCCATGGTAGTACAAAACGTTTTCAATGTATGCAAGAAAAATTTAAAAAGATTGGAAACTCCTTGCAATTGAAAAATTTGTCAAAAACTCGATGGACTGCTAGAGCTGAAACAGTAAAAGCTGCGTGGATATCTTTTGAAGGCATTGTAAATGCTTTAGAAGGAATAAAAACCGATGCCACGATGACGATTCTTTTGATAACAAAGAGGAATTCAAATTAAGAGATGTATTTCCCTTAGATTTGAAACTAGTTTGCTACATGTTAACTGCTCCTATGTCGTCGGCTTCTTGTGAGCAGTCATTTAGTAAATTTAAGATAGTTCTTAATTATTTGCGTACGACGATGGGTAGTGATAGGCTAAATTCATTCATGCTTCTTTATTCCTCAAAGGATAATGTTGATCATATTCAACCAAGTGAGGTCGTCGATAAATGGGCATTTTTAAAACACCGGAGAAATGGAGTTTAAATTCCAATTGATAAACTTTTTTTTTAACTAATAATAAAATTTTGAAAGTCTAAAATCAAAGAATGTGTGCTCTTTCTCATTCCAAATACTATAATATAATATTATTTCTTATAAATACTTTTAATTTGATTGTTTTGTTGTTATAGCGTTATATTGCTTTTATAAATTGAATTTTTTTCAATAAATGAATTTCAGTGAAATGAACGCTTCTACATTTTAAATTACTTTTAGTTTTATTTATTTACTAGCTGAGCCGCCGGCGTTGCTCGGGTCTATAGTTTTAAGATTCCCTTTCTCGTTCTTCCGCTTCCGTGGATATGGGGATGAAATATAATTTTTTTTACTGTGGGATTATGTGACATCTCAATGGCAAAAGAAATTTTGAAATCTTTCCAGTAGTTTCTAGGTCTCCGTTCCAACCTGGTTCCTGTGGGAATATGAAGATCAAATCTCTGGACTAAACTATGTCTACCCTGAAAATTTCATCAAAATCCGTTAGATGGTTTAGGAGTCTATACCGGACATACAAACATAATGCAGTCGGCAAATTCTTAAGACTAGTCGGCATTTCATAAAAACTCACCCCCCATGGCTTGGACCCTCGCTACGCCCCTGGTTAGGCCCCCTCTGTGCCAACAACATATAAATACCCACATTGTTAACTTTAAGTAGATCTAATCAAATTGTACATATAATATACTAAGTTCAATAAAAATTAATGCTAATGCTAATGCTCTTTTATTCTATACTCAAAAAAGTCTTACGTTCTTACTTTCAATCAAAATCTTTTGTTATACTTATTGGAGATCAACCAATAATTTAAGCCACTTCGATATTATCTTTTCAAATCAAACATAAAAACACAAAATTTTTTTATATATGAAAGAATTAAGTATTTTTATTGAATAAGTAAAAATAAAAACAAATAAAGTAAAAAGTATTGTTTAAAAATACAAAATAGTGCAATTTTTAAAATTATTAAACAAAAAAATAAAAACAGTTTCTTCTAAAATGTCGTGTCAGTGTAGAAAACAATTGAGTCCAAGTAATACTCTAATGTGTATTGTAGATTACTAGAGCTATCAAGAGGTCAGTTTTATCCCTATTTGGAAAATCAATCTCTTAAAAGCACCCTATATGATTTGACTGTAATAACATGTCGTAGACTTATCATGAGTCAACCTGATTGATCTTTTTTGATAGCCAAGCTTGTCATCAAGTACTCACGTGTCACTTTTCAATCAATTCGCCTTCCACCGCATTCATTAAGTAAAAAAAAAAAAATCCGCAAAGCATGCACGGGACTTGAATTCAATGAAAAAGGCAGAAGCACTATAGCAGAAAGGAATCACTGCCGAAGGCAATATCAAGTGAGCAGGTAGTCAGTCGCCAGCCCCGCTTCATGATGGCATTGCTCTTTTGACGAAGAAAAAATTAATAACCATCGTCGTCGACGAGGTCATTCAATTTAACGTTGTACCAGCGTCATCCTACCGTGCACCGTGGTTAGATGCCAGTTTACACCAACATAACACAAGGGCAACTGGGATAGAAAGAACACACCCAACAACACATTGATGATCTCTTATTTATTAATTTTTTTGCAGTTTATTGTTATGTCTAAATATAATAAAAGACTGACTCGCGTTTTACTTAAACTAAGATTCTTTATTTAGAATACAAGTTATAATTCAGTTTATAATTAGGTGTGTACTCTTAGCTGACTTAAACTGGAGTGGCGTGTCTAACCTGCAGTTGTCATTTATATAATTGTCATAATACATAAGAAGTATGTATTGAAACGAAACATCCGATATCGTCTGATGTTGTTTACCCAAACTGCATATCCATTTAGTATATAATATACAGCACTCTCCACCACTCAAATTTAAGGCAACCATTACAGTAAATAATATACTAATTTTTGTCTAATAACGCCTTTTGAGACCAACTTTTTTTGTTACATTACGTTTCCCTTTTCTTAAGGCTATTGGTAAATCCATATTCTTCTGCAAAAATTTTGAGTGAGAAGCAATCAAATTGTCTCTGTTTAATGTACATTCGTTTTCGTTAAGATTAACAGCATCATCAGGTCGAGCAAGAAACTTCTCCTCAAAACGTTTCCTTAACTGATTTTGGTGAACATATCGAATTCTCGAATTTAATTCCACTAGATATGTTAACCTACTAACTACTTTTTTAACCAGTGCTGGAACCCATTTTATAAAATTCTTAAGTTCACTCCTATACAATACACTTTCCCCCACAGAAAATTCTTTAAAACTATTCACATTATCCTTATATATAACTTTCTCCTGTTTGAATTTATTTGCTTCCATAATACAAATATTTTTTGGTCTTACATATCCATTTATTTTAGGATTAATATAATCTAACTTCCTTAGGGGCTTAAATGAAAGAATGAGCTCTGAAGGTGATTTGCCAGTGACGGAACACGGAGTGTTATTATACACCATTAAAAAATCGAAAATATTATTTTCTAAATTCGCGCTATTTTGCTTTTCTAAAATCAGTTTTCCCAAAGTTGTTTTAGCAGTTTGAACACCTCGCTCAGCCAAACCATTACTCTGACTGTGGTAAGGTGGAGTATTTTTATATTCAATTTTATTCGCATGACAGTATTGCTTGAAAAGGTGAGCATTAAACGGCGGACCATTATCTGATACTATACATTTTGGGTATCCAAACACTACAAATATTTCTCTTAGCTTAATTAAGAGAGATGATAAATCTGTTGACCTCATAACTTTGACCATTATGTATCTGCTATAAGCATCAACCATAATTAAACATGTTTTACCAGAAACGTGAAAAAAATCTAAATGAATTCTTTCGAAGGGTTTATATACACTAGGCCACTTGGTGTCACAAATTTCCTTAGGAACCTTTGCCGTGATCTCGCAGATCTTACAGTTCTTAGAAAAACACTCAATATCATTATCAATGTTAGGCCACCAAACATACGACCTAGCCAACATCTTCATGCGAACAATTCCAACATGACCCTCGTGCAATATCCTAAGTACTAAAGTTTGTGCCTTATACGGCACAACTATTCTGTGACCGTAGAAAACACAATTATCTTCTAAGCACAACATATTTCTTTTAACGAAATATAGACGATAACAGTCACTCATTATTTTGGGCCACCCTACTTTTAAGAACTTAACTATTGAGGCCAAAACTGAATCTTCAGCCGTTTCCTTCCGTAACATCTCAAAGTCAACTGGACTGTCATAGGTGAAATAATAAATAGGCACTTGCTCCACCCCTGAGTCACCACTCAATGGATGTCGAGAAAGATAGTCTACATGGCTCATTTTCACGCCCTTTCTATACACTATCTTATATTGATACTGTGACAAAAGAATTGACCAACGCTGAAGTCTTGCCGAAGCCACGGCCGAATTATGCCTACCTGGACTGAATATTTCTTTAATAGCCATGTTATCTGTGACTAAAACGAACTCATGACCATAGATATATGTGTGAAATTTCCTTACTGCAAAAACAACAGCTAAACCCTCTCTGTGCAATTGTGAGTAATTTCGTTCAGATGCGTTTAAGGTGCACGATGCGAAGAAAACTGGTTTCTCTACACCGTTTACAATATGAGCTAAAATAGCCCCTACACCTACTGGACTAGCATCCGTAAGGACAACGATTTCTTTGTCGGGGTCGTACAACTCTAGCAGCCTGTTGTTCAATAACAATTCCTTACATCTTTTAAACGCTTTGTCACAGTCAGACGACCATGTAAAACTCTGACCCTTTCGCTTTAAACAATTAAGAGGGTAACTATCAGATGCGAAATTTGGCAGGAATTGATTATAAAAATTAAGTAAACCTAAGAAGGACTCTAATTGATGCAAACTGTTTGGAGCTGGGGCTTCGACTATGGCCTTAACCTTGTCTGGGTTTGGACTAAGTCCTTCACCCGATAGTGTATGACCCAAAAATTCTACCGATGGTTTTAAAAACCTACACTTTACTAAATTTATTTTCACGTTGTGTTTACTTAACCGTCGCATTACTTCAAATAATAGCGCGCCGCACTCATCACTTGTTTAAGCTCCTATTATTATATCGTCGATATAACTTTTTACATGCTTCAATCCTAACAGAATCCTATCCATAATGGATTGAAAAATGCCCGGAGCACTACTTATCCCTAGTATAAGACGCGTGAAAGCAAACAAACCCTTGAAAGTGTTGATTACTAGTAACTTTTTTGAAGTTTCATTTACCGGGACTTGTAAGTATGCTCCAGAAAGATCAATCACACAGAACACGTTGCATCCTGAGAATAATGCAAAAATTTCCTGAATCTTAGGAATCGGATAATACATAGTATCAATGCACTTATTTATTGTTACTCTACAGTCTACACATATCCTTATAGAACCATCTTTCTTCGGCACTATAACTATTGGGCTTGCCCACCGACTGACTTCTACTTTTTCTAAAATTTTCTCACTTACTAATCTTTCGAGCTCCATTTCGACCTTATCACGCAATTTGAAGGGGACACTATAAGCTCCATGAAAAATTGGAATTGCATCTTCTTTTAAAACAATGTCAGCCTCAAAACCACTTATAGGACTTTTTAAACTGCGATCAACAACATTGGGAAATCTTGATTTAATTTCATTTATAACATTTACCTCATTAACGACCTGCCCAATTGTTAAAAAATCTTCAAACCCTTTTCTCCAGTCTGGAAAAAGAACGTCTATCCAATTACGACCCATTAAACATATCTTCGGTGTATCACCCTTCACCACAATTATAGGTAACGTTAAATTTTTTCCAGCAAACCGTACTTCCGAGCTCATAACTCCCAACTCCTCAATTTTATTACCTGTAACTGACACAAGATTAAAACTATTGTTTACAAGAGCATACTTAGAAAAACTTAATTTATAAATTTCCTCGTTCATAATAGTTGTTGCTGCTCCCGTATCTACCTCCATTGACAAGACTTCTCCATTTATTATTACTCGGCACATCTGAGGTTGACTTTTGGCATTCGCACAGCTGACGATTCTGATAGACTTTTGCCCAGATTCTCTTTTCAATTTGCACATTGTAGAAATATGCCCTTTCTTGTTACACACGAAACATTCCCAATTGACAGCAGGACAATTTTGATGTGCTCGCCGCCCACACCTTTGGCACTGATTTATGTGACTGTATGATGACCTCGAATTATTATTATTGTTGGAAATGCGACTACCTGTTTGTACGTATGATGACGATATGTTTTGCGGGTGCTGCTTGACATTTGTATTCTTTGATCCGCTCTTATCAAATTTCATTTTATTGGACTTTGAATTGTTTGATACGTAGACAGCGTTTGTTTGAAACGGATTGTGAACTGCTGAAGATGCTTTCTCTGACGCTTCAATAGTCAAAGCTTTGTCACAATACTGCTCGAACGTAAGATTGTCGTGTTCGAGTAGCGCCTGTTGAATTTTTTCGTGATTCAGCCCAACAATGAAACGATCTGAGAGCTGATCATCCAAAATTTTTAATTTGTATACGCCTAGTTTCTCGTCCACGGCTTGTTCTGGTGGCGGTGTGGTCTCTTCCTTCGTTGTGTCGGTATTGACAGTACACGTGGTTTTTTTTAGGTCCAAAAAATCACCGAAACTACACTCTTGCGAAGCTGCCTTTAACTTGATGATGTACTCACTTATACCCTCACCATGTTGTTGTACAATTTTGTGAAACTTAAAACGTTCTGCTCTCTTGTTCGGTTTTGGAGCAAATTGACTTCGTAGCAAGGTTATGTTTTCACTGAACGTTTTGTCACTGGGATCTGCTGGGTACGTTAGCTTCGCAAGCAGCTCGTACATTGATTTCCCCATTATTCCGATGAAATAAATGTTTTGCAGTTCTTCTTTTATTGAGTTTAATTAAAAGAAATTGGCCAAACGATTTTCATAATCTTTGAAATTATCTCCCATTTCATATGGTTCGACGCGACCGATTAATTTTGACATTTTGCACGCGTTTTTTTTTCCTGTCTTTTTTTTTTTCACTTTCGAGCAACTTTTCTTTCTTTTTTTTTATCCTCGTCGCCAATGTTATGTCTAAATATAATAAAAGACTGACTCGCGTTTTACTTAAACTAAGATTCTTTATTTAGAATACAAGTTATAATTCAGTTTATAATTAGGTGTGTACTCTTAGCTGACTTAAACTGGAGTGGCGTGTCTAACCTGCAGTTGTCATTTATATAATTGTCATAATACATAAGAAGTATGTATTGAAACGAAACATCCGATATCGTCTGATGTTGTTTATCCAAACTGCATATCCATTTAGTATATAATATACAGCATTTATAAGTTATTTTGCACAGATAAATAAATAAATCAGCTCAGCAAAGCTGCGAAAACCTCATGGCTAACGCATTTCATGAACCTATAATTTTAAGCCAATTCCGAACGGCTTAGTAAGAAAGCGTTTCATATGGCAGAGTAAAGTTGCTCTCGTTGGACCTGCGCATTCCTCAGTAAAAGCGATACCCATGGGAAAACATTGATGTTTGTGGGACTTGAACCCCATTCTCTCTCGTTACAGGCATACATGATAACATTTGAGGTGCGGACACCACTTTGTAGTCCACAGTTCCTATAGTATTTTTTTCGTCAGTTACAAGTTACAAGTTTGAAGAAGTACCACAGAAATAGTTACATCCTAAAATAAAATGTACCAATTTGCTCTACCTGGCTCTGTTCTTCCCCTACATTACTATTCACAAAGGCTTAAAAGCAACGTACACCGGTGTCTCCTTTTAAATCCCTTCCTATTTTCCTAAATACTCAAACTGTGTTTTACAAAATTTTAAGGGTATTCATAACCCATTGATGTGCACTTTAATTATAAATAAAAAAAATCTGTCTGGAAGACAAATCAGGGATCCCTAGAGTATAGACAGATTTTGTGAAATTAATGAAAGTGTAACTGGTTAAAACCGACTAAAAAATCTGCTGAAATAGTTCTACTATTTTTTGTATGGACTAAGAGATTATTAAGAGCTTTCTACTGACTACCCTCTCTCTCCACCAGTGGGGCTTACAGCTACTCCATTGGAAAAAAAACTATCTCTTTTTCATAACGTAAGTAACTGCACTTTTACTTTGAACTTTAATAAAAGAAAAAAAAGGCAAACCTTCTTTGTGAATCGCTTTATTTTCGCTTTTAGAATCTTCCATTAATTCATAACCTGCAAAGTTCACTGATATTTTCTCCCTCTTCAACATTGCTCAGTTCAAATTCAACTGCAAGCTTAATTAGCTTCAAAAGGTGGCTTCCAAGGATCTCATTCAGTGAGTCTTCCTCAAAAAGTATATTTCTATAAAGTATATTATCATCTATAAAGTGTATTTGCTATAAAGTTTTCCCAGTTAAAAATAAGCGAACCCCAATAAACTTTTCAAAACTCTGCATTTCATAACTTCTGTGGTAAATCATTTCCTCAAAAATGTTAAAAAATAACAAAAAAAAAACAAAAAAACTAACAAACCGCAACGGTTGTAAAACTCATAGAGCTATAGTAGGAAACGTTACTGAAGAGGTTTTAAATTTTTTCAGTTAGCTCTCAAAGACAGAAGCTTTGATAAACACAAGCAGATAAAAGGAAGTAAATGCGGTGAACCATTACAGTTCTTTTTTTTTGCGAGTTGTGATGGAATTAAGTAAAAGACTCAACTTTTATTATTGAGTGTATGACTTTCGTTATTTCTTTTTGCTTACGTTTTTTCCTTATAGCTGCTTCAAGTCGATGGCCTTTGTAAAACGAGGGTCCAGTAGATAGTAACCACCAACAACCTTATTTTTTATCTGTTTGCTATAATTCGATGGGAAGTATTTTTTGTAACCAAGGGATTCTATTCAGTTTCTTCGGCTTTATACTTTTTCCATTTCTTCGACTAAGTTTCATGCGCACCATGAACTACCAACTAACCACTTAATGCCTGGTAACTGATTTAAAAAACTTTCTTTGCCTCTAGTGCATACTTATGTATAGGTATGAATTTACCCGCTACAACGATGACACTTTCTTCGCTGTAAAGAAGAACCGCAGAATCTTTATCTCATCAATAACGTTAGACTTCCTTCGCTTTCCTCTTCGACGAAAGTCTATTCTTGGGGTTGAAGGTAACTTCTATCGACTGTAATAACATAAATCGCCAATTGCCTTGGAACTAAGTTTTCAATCTCATACAGTCGCACGTTGTGTAGATGCAAGTTTTAGCCAAAGCAGCCAAAAACTTTGTAAAATACAATCATGTGAGCACCTAAGCCGTCCTAATACTACATTTATTGCTTCAACTTTGTTACTTGTTACACACCAAGAGCCATCTCTTGCAAGATTTTGTAGTAAGTTAACTACATATACGGGTTTTGGTTACGTTACTTGACTATAAACCCATCACTTTATTGGCATTTGAAACACAAGGTGAAGTTAATGGGATTACAAAACAGGCACACATGAACCATGAATATTTCATGTATAAGGTATTAGCTTTCATTGACCGGCATTCAATTAGGCTATTAGTTTTTGAAATAGTTTAGTGGCTTTAGTTTTCATTGAGTTTAGTTTCCGTCAATTCAGAGTTCACAGTTTCTCCTTTCGATAACAGAGAAAATGTTTTACTACATTTGCTTCGTCTGCTACACAAATGAGGTGGTTTCTGAAGTTAAATGTAATTAACGTAATTAGATGTAGCAGACGTGGCGTTAACTGCCAAAAGGTTATTTTTCATTTTCAATTCAACGGCCATTTTGACAACTTGCTGTGTAGTGCAGATGCACTTCTTTTTCTAGTTACCTTTTCAGTTGTGCTCAATATTTCATTTTGTTTCTCTTTTTAACATCATTTTAAATTTGAATTTCAATCAAATGTCATGATTTAAATTATCATTGTCGTGTGTATTCAACCCTTTCTTTTGCAAGGTGGTTAAAATCGTAGGTAACAAAAAATGTAACAAATCAGGGATTTTATACGATTGCTTACGCGTGTAGTTATTCGAGTAGATTACCTCAAGTAATCTAATCTGCCATATCTGGTTAAAAGCAAAACCTAAAGCAGATCGTTTTTGAGGGAACTTGATGTCTTTGCCGGACGAGTTCCATGATTGAGTAGATTACATGCGACACTTATCTTCCATATGGGACATAAGACCCCTCTAATCTAGCGAACTGTGCCGCATCGCACGTGTGCCAAGTCTCATCGTCACGTCGCGTCGTCGTGACACTTCCTTTTACTGCCCTTTTTCGCATATCCTGCTGCTTTTTCTTCTTTCTTTCCGTTTTTATTCTTTATCCTTAAGATTACTTTTTTCCTTTTCCTAACATCCTTGTCCTTTTGTAAAAGCATCCTCTTGCGTATTTCCTCTTTTAAGACTTTTTTTTAATTCTCCTTACTGCAGTCATTTTTTCTAGGCCAACATTTTTTTTCATTTCTTCTTAATTTTTTCGCCTATCTTTTACCTTTCTTTCCTTTCTTACTTTCCTATACCAACTTATAAAAATGGTAAGACAAAGGGAATCCTGAAATTCAATTTAAGATTTACTGGTGAAAACTATTCATCACCAGATAACTTACACAGCTAGTTACCAGTCTACAGTTAAGCCAAACTTAAATCAGTTTAGCCACAATAGCTACCAGATAGAAACGGGGTGGTGAAGTATGGCTTTAGTAGAAATAAATGACAAGTCAAGAAAAATCTTAATAAGATTTTCAAAAAGGTGTAACATTGAGGATACAGTTCGAATCGTGAAGATATAACTCTCCGTTTTTTCTCATAACGACTTAGTTTGAAGCATGCCTTGGCTCTCTCTGCTGATTGGGACTCTCACGAGCTACAGCTCGTTGGGTTCCAGGATGATAATGGGCTCATCCAACCTATGTACAGAATGTCACGTCGAAGAATTGGTGGAACCATTATTTCACTTCCTCAGTGAGTGGTAAAGCTTGGCCGGCCCTAGAGAAAAAAAGCGTAGGTACTTCTTCCATGAACTGGGTGACATTAAACTCTTAACTTTCATTGAACAGCTTCGTAAAGTACATCAAGTGGTGGTTAGTGATAGACTCATGGCCATACCCATCCACTATATCATGAAAGCACCAAATACGATCGACAATTTGAAATAAATATATCGAAACAATCCGCAACACAATATCGATTTAACATTCGCAATCCCGCATTAAAATGTGGTTCAGTTTTAAGCAAAATAGATCTGTTTTAAAGATCTTCTGAAATTAAAGTTATTTTTTTAAGGTGTTGAGATTCATAAACATTTTCATTAAGCTCTAACTAACTATAACTCCAAAAATCTATTGAGCACCTCAATTCTCCCTACTTATCACTCACCTCCTGCCCCTTCTTTTTTCTCTATTACCCCGAACTCAATGCCCATTTTTTTGTTTGGTTTTCGTTGCTAAGGGACGCTACAAAAGTAGAGCGACAGCAAACGACGCCATATTTCTTGCCGCTCTTTAGACATTTCTCTTCAGTAAGATTTGCCATTTCATGATGGAAGATCTACGAGCCAACAACGTCGAAATTATTAAAATTTACTACCGAAATTCCGAGTCAGTAGCCTCAATGTTAAGAGCGCTACGTCCAATTTATGGTCGTCATAATCGTCCTAACGGATCGAACAATTGAGCGTCTAGTGGAAAAATTTGAATCCACAGGCACAGTACAAAATGTTCCCGTGCAAGTGAGACAAAGAAGTGCCCATAGTGTCGAGAATATTGCTGCCGATGAAGCTTCAGTTGTAGAAAGCCCAAATGTGTCTCTCACTCGTCGTTCTCAAGCGTTGGGCATTTCTATGACGTCGTTGTGGTGAATTTTGCGAAAAGATCTAACCCTTCATCCTTACAAGATTAAATTGACGCAAGAACTGAAGCCGCTTGAGCTTGACCACCAGAAGCGTCGCATGTTCATGAATTGGGCTGAGCATCAAATTGAAAATGATTCGGATTTTCATCGAAAAATCATCTTCAGCGAAGAGGCTCATTTCTAGCTTTTGTAGCGCTCTTATTGAAAAACCGTTTATAAGAAAAGTGTTGCAATTATTTTTTTACAAACATGCATGCCATTTGATGAAGTGATTCGTTATGTTATGAAAGCTTGGAAGTCTTCTAGCATTCCACTGTGTCAACCTTATAACGCTGTTTCAAGGATCAATAAAGCTTATGGAGGATGGGAACTTCTGAAAAAAAAGAAAACACGAAATCAAAGAATTAAAAAGCATACATTTTCAGATCTGCCTTATCCAGCCGCTTTTTAGCTACATCCGGTGCTTCCCAAGGCAGCCATTTGGGCCCTCTCCTCTTTATTCTTAGTACTAACGATATTGAAATGATCATCAAACACTCCTCCATCTCTCTCTATGCGGACGATACTAGGTTTTACCATAATTTCTTCTTCTGAAGACTCTTCCAACACCTCCAACAGGATTTCGACAATTTTTCAATATGGTGTTCCAAAAACAGCTTGGAGCTCAATATTTCCAAGTGCTAATCCTCTTCACCGTCTCTATCTTCTAAACAGTCAAATCATTTCCCCCGATAAGGTGATCCGTGACTTTGGGATTATTTGCGACCGTGAGCTGGATCTTCTCAAGCATATCGACGATATAATCCTAACGGCAAATTCATCACTTGGCTTCGTGAAACCATGGTAAAAAGAATTTACAAGCCCCTACCCCTTTATATTTCACTTGTTCGTCCGCTTTTTGAATACGCTTGTCAAGTCTGGTCGCCTTTCCAACAAGTGCACATTGCCAGAATTGAGAGCATACAACGCCGTTTCCTCCGATTTGCTCCTCAAGGTCTTAATTGGAGTAATCCTTTAATATTACCTCCTTATCAAGACCGAATCAAACTCCTCAACCTCAACACGCAGAAAGATCGAAAAGAATTATTTGACATTCTCTTCATTCACCGAATCCTTACAGGTACCATTGATTGCTCAGCCCTTAAAGAATTCATCTTTGTAAATACTAACCCTCGCACCACTCGGAATCCCCGCCACTTCTATCTTCCCACCCATCGAACCTCTTACGGCTCAAATGAACCCATCTCCCGAATGCTAAGGAAAGTCAATTTTCACTCTTCTTGTTTTGACTTCAATATCAGTACTCCTTGCCTAAAGCTTCGTCTCCTAAGCCCTCCAACTAGTTAACTTAAGTTTTAGCTATTAAGTTTCTTAGTTTGTAAGTTAGATTAAGTAATAGCTTGTATTAAGACTAGTAAATGGGGGTTTTGCCACAACCAAAATTAAAATTAAATTAAATAAAATTACATTCTATAAACCTAAACTTTATTGTAATTTTTTTTCTTATAAGTTCGAAAACTTAACTTTAAGAATATAAAATGGTCTCTAATTAAAAATTGCGTAGACTACGTGTTAATTGAATTTTTGTAAAAAAAGAAATTTTCTCATGTTAATCAAATGGGAAACTAAAATAAAAATAGCGACCCCTTAAAGTGCAGCTACAGGGCTCAATTTTGGAGAAGATCTTTTTATAACAATTAAGACAGTAAGAAAAAAAAATTTTATTTTAAACACCTTAATACACTAGACTTCCATAGCAGTTTTTTTTTCGATGGGATAGACGTAGCAGGAGAATGTTTTTTTTCTGAGTATTGATGAGTATTCCGTTAGATCTTTTAAGCCGAAAAAGTTTTAAGAAAGCCTCATTTTTAAATTTTTTGGAAGTTTAATGGAACTAGCATTTATTTCATTTTTACTGCGACCGCGAAAACTACGGTAGCTTCTATTAAACTAAAACATTTCTTTTCTCAAAAATTATTCCATACAACAATATACAGTTCAGTTTTATAGAGAAAGAAAACCGGATATCCTTTCGCAATCATCAACTAATACCGAAAGCGGATTCATTTGAAAATGATTAAGAAGTAAAGTACATTTTCAATTCTTCATAACGAACAATGAAAATACGCAAAACATCCCTTGAAAAAAAAGCTTTGAGTAAATGACTTCCATTAGTTATAATGCTATCCTAAGAACGAATAAGGCTCTACACCCAATCCTCCAGTAGAATGTTTCTGATGCCAAAGACTGAAGGTCGAGTCTTGGAGGCCAACTACCAGGAGTCAGATAATGAACATCTGATTTCTAATCGATGCTTCAAAAGAAAAACAAGAAAAGTTCTTTCAGTCATTATCCTTTTACTCTTTTTTTTATATTTTTCGTGTCTAAATCTGCTCCTTTAGATTATCCTGTGCACACTTTCCTGTAACAACACAACTCATAGTTCATCTTTGAGAGAAAAACTTTTCGATTTATCCCCATTAGATTTTGATCCTGTGAAAACCGATAAGTCAATCCTCCTCCTTCCACACTCAACAGAATAAATAATTAAGGATTAAGGGACAGAAAGAAAAAACTTCCATTTGCGATGGTAGTCGTCAGGACATAGTGGTTCCATATCGTGCTAGTATTGTGTGAGTACCATGTTTGTGTGCCAAAAACCTTATGCCGGATTTTCTGTTGCCTGAATTTCCCGTTAGGAGCCACTTCCGTTTGGCAGCGGAATATTGCAAAACCCATCACGTCCGGGCTTTTATTATGTCTTACTAATGAATAAAAGGTCGTTTTACATGCTCCTCCTTTTTGAACTCCCAAATACATAGATCCCCATGAAGACCACCATTTGCTGACCTAATTTTTGTCCATGTCCGCTAGCATACTTTCAACTGCCACTAAATTTTCATTTTTGCATTTAAACAGTATGGCAGCTTAAAGTTGATCATCATTATCACAAGTACTGGCTGAATGAACACCCACAGCACACCAGCACAGGTGTTGGAAGTGTCTGGTGTGGTAGGTAGGAAGGTAGGTGTCCCTAATTTGCATTTGAGTCTGTGGAAATTTTCGGTGATATTTTCGCGAGGAACTATAATTTATCTCACGCAGTCAGAGTCAATTGGTTGTGAGTAACAAGTAGAAGGCAAGAAGCCTAGATGGTAATCCGAGGATAGAAGGAAACGATTCATGCTAGTCGTTATGTCATTTGTGCACCGAACTGAAGGGATAGTATAGTTAAACACGTTAAAGACATTAGCATTTTTTTACGAGTTAATCGTGCCGGTGGATTTGAGAGGACTCATACAGTCCAAAGCGAATTCACAGTGACCTTTGTCGAATCAGAAGAAGATAAGAGGGAGCCAAATTTATTTTGCAAGTCAAGCAAGATTGAAGTCACGTTTTTAGAAGATTTTTGTGTGAGCTTGGTTTATATTGTTGAATGGGGACTTGGTTTTATTGACATTACCTTCATGGTTGAATGGCAGGAGTGTTGGCAATAGATGATTGGCATTTAAATTATGTTTAGACTTTTGGATATTATCACGAAAAGTCGAGATATTGTGATTAGGAAGTTTACACTTCCTAACTTTTCTTGAATCTTGGACTTTACAGCTTTTCTTTGCAACAGACTAGAGCATAATTTTGTAACCGACGATTCTACTTGCATTGTATGAAAAATCAGTAAGCAAATAATGTTGATAAAGGTCTTATAACAGAAGTATATATTCTCATAAATAAGCAATTACTACAATATTCACTTTGAACACTCCTAACGGCCATTTTTTAATATGAATGCCCTACCTAAAACGAAAGAATACGCACAGTTTTATTTAATGTATCGAATTTTTCATTCATCCACTTCTTAAGAACTCAGTACCACTCTACTTGGAGCAGATTTCTTTGCTGAAAGACTACTTCTTAAGCTCTTGCAATTAACGCCCTTCTTTTAGAATCAACTTTTTTTATAGCCCAGGTAGGATTCTGTTTATCATTGGTTCGAAATCTGTTCCCCTAGGCCACTCACTTTTACGCCTATCACAAGGATTATTCGAAAAGGCTTGGAGAACTCTGAAATTTAAAAATTCCTCCAAGCGCAATAATTCTAAATAATATCACACTCAATGAAGATGAAAATGTGATGGTGAAATTAGAGCTGATCACCATTAGCACAAGCGGGGAACTTGAGCAGAATTTCCAAGCTCTATAAAACTGGCAGGGCTAAGTGAGCAAAAATTTAAAAAAATTAGCTCAAAATTTGTTGCTAATTTGTTTGCTAATTAGATTTTGTTGCTCCAACCGATCCCGAGAAATCGACAAACATGCTAGCTTCACATAAAAATAGCATGAAACATAGCGAAGGCAGGGCTAAATGAGCAAAAATTAAAAACAAAGAGCTCAAAATTTGTTGCTAATTTGTTGCTAATTAGGTGCGAAAAAATTGCAAAAGACTGGATCGCAAGAGCTTGCGATTGTGTACTAGGTACAATACCATAGTATTAAAGTTGAGTGTGTGTTTAATCATTCGCTCTTCATAATATATTTGATGATACAGTGGTGTTGTTATGAAATTTGAGCAAGATCATATGAAATATTGAAGAAAATTGAGCAAAGTTTTCCAATAGATTTTAGCGAAAATAGAAACGCAATTTTTTGCAGTTGCATATCTAATCGCTGAAAATTTAACCAAAATCGTTAGAGAAATTTTTTTAAAACCGCGGAGTTTTATTTTTCACGATTTTTTAAAAACAAGGTGATGTTAATCAAAGAATGCAAATTCTAAGATCTTTTGCAAAAAATGTTTTGACAAAAAATTTGGAAAAATTTAAGATACCGTTTTGAAAGTAGTCTTCCACAATCCAGGACTTCTAAAATATACAATTTCGTCAAAATTATGTTGGCCATCAACGAGAAAATCGGTTTGGAAAAAAACCAAGAGACCCGATTCCAAAAATCTCTCTGTAGGCTGCCCCACAAACCCTAACTGCTCGTGTTTACTTGTTATCTCAAAATTTTTCCCGCACAATTGCAAAACTAGCCTTATAGAACCTATAATAGCAAGTTAAAAGTATGAGTGATGTTACTAGATATATTTAAAGTTCTGGTGATCGTATATCCAAAACATACATAGCTTATGTACAAATTGATCCTGAATTCAATCGTTCACTTATTTATTAAAAACTGACGAAATCCAGGAACGTCTGTTAGTATTCAGTACGTTCGTATGAGCAATGTTCTTTCTACACCGGTACATGTCAATTCGGGTGTTCCACAAGGAAGCCACATCGGTCCCCTTCTTTTTTTGCTTTTTTTCAACGACATTCCTGAAATATTTTTAAATTCAGAGTGCTTAATGAATGCGGACGATTTGAAAGTTTTTCGTTGCACAAAATCTGAAATAGATTCCTTGCTTTTACAAGAAGATCTTGATAAGTTGTCAAGGTGGTGTACAACTAACTCTCATAATCTTAACATTTTGTCGAAACCGATCGCCAGTTAATTTTACTTATAAAATTGATCAGAAAGAACTGTCTGTGATACATTTTAAGAAAGATCTTGGAGAAGCTAAGCTTTATACGACACATTGATTTTTTAGTTGCTAAAGGAAATTCAATGTTAGGTTTTATTTTGCGTAACTCCAAAGAGTTTTCCGATCCACAGACTTTTAAATGTCTGTATTTTGCCTTTGTGAGGTCTAATTTGGAGTACTTTAACACAATTTGGGATCCCTCAAATGCCGATCATTCATTCCGAATTGAAAAGATCCAAAAACGATTTGCGAGAATTGTTGTGAAAAGGCTTAATTGGGACATAGATATGCCTTATTATGAAACAAGATGCCAATTACTCGGTATTCTGCCTCTAAACTATCGAAGGAAGTTCACTGCAATTATGTTTATTCGCAACATATTAACAGACCATATTGATTGTTCTCAAATTTTAGCTTTAGTTAACTTCAATGTTCCTGTGAGAATGCTTAGAAACCCTGTATTTTTTAAAATACCTTTCCACAGAACTGTATATGCTGCCAACGAACCATTATCAAGATGTCTAAGAGAAGCGAATTCTGCTTGCAATATGATTGATTTTATTCTGAGTAGATATCTATTTAAATCAAAATTATTGTTAATTTTAAATAACTTTGTTGGTGGTAATGTTTAAAATGTATTATGTATCTAGTAATCACTAAAGTATTGTAACTTTGTTTGATGAATAAACTAAGCTAAACTATATCTACTAAGTATTTAAGGGCATCTTCAGGCAAGAATGGGTTCATAAGAAAGTTATCGGCTAAATCTTTTCCAACCTTTTAGACACCGTGCAAATGTAGGTACAACTGCCTTAAATTTTTATAGATATGACTCAGTTTTTTTAAAGCGATTAATCTTAGAAAAAAGGTCTCCCTCCCATAATAGTTTTAACATCTCTGATGTATGTATATAAAATTCCAATGCCCGTGACTTATTGGTTAGCATGTTTGCTTTTAAACTGGGGGCTTGTGGCTTAAATCAAACAGAAAAAAAATGTTTGCGATCTTTTGAAAATTTTAGATCCTTTCCATTCCCTCATAATTTATGTTTATGAGAAATGTAATAGACTCATATTTTGAAAGGTAGCGTGTAAATAAATAATAATTTTTCGGGGGCCAAATATGTCCCGAAAATTGTCGAAAATTCAAATTTTGGCTCCCAAATTTAGAATTTTGCAATTTTTCATTCTTTTTTAGGTGTATCCTTCCCCATAATAAGTCAGTAAAAGAATGAACTTTGATAAACCTTTTTTCAAATCAACCGTAAAGAGTGGCAACTGTAGCAGTTTCCGATGTCGCCGGAAACAGGCGTCCGAAGAACTTCGCTATTTTGTTGGTCATCCCATAGATAAAAATTTTAGTGATTACTTTACAGCTCTAATAAACATTTCTCCTAATTTTGAAAATGATTCGCTTATTTTATTCCCCCTAAAAAAGTATAAAAAAAAAAAAACTGATGGGGCTGATGAGGGCTCTTAACCTGAAAACCCATGAAACAATTCAAAGTCCTTAGACTTTTTATTTGACTGCTTTTAAAGATTTAACTCACCTTACTTTATTGGACTGGCGTTGCAATTCGTTGTGAACATGTGCCGCAAATAGAAATTCTATAACAATTTCGATTTCTGGCGGGCTCTCTCCAGTTTTGGGCTTTTGCTCGATTGAGGTCTCCTTCCACTTCGTTGCGCCACCTAAGACGAGCTCTTCCTTTTTCGCGGTTTCCTTGCAATGTGCTTTCAAAACACGACGAGCCAGAGCGTTGATGTTCATTCGCTTTGCATGTCCCATCTATCATCATCTCAAAATGCTTACTCTTCTAGCTACGCCTATATCGCGGTCATCCAATTGTTTCCCATATCTAAGCAGATTCTAGGTAGACGAAGTCCTGTACATCCTCGAAGTTGTTTCTCCTTCGATGCTAGTGAAAGAATCTATGACAACACTATCGCTTCTTCCCATTCGTCATTGTCTGCGAAAGCGAGTAATTGTACACACCTTTGAAGGATTATACCTCAACTGTTGGCGTTTGAGCTTTCCAATTGTTGACTTGTCGAAGTCCTTTTTCGACATCAAAGATCTTTGTGAGTTTTTACCGACCTTGGTGGAACAGCGTTAGTTCTCCAAATTTATATTGCATAGTCTTACGTGTTTTGAAGTTATTCCAAACTAGATATGGCTTTTCACAGCTGGTCTCTGTAATAACCATCAAACGTGGTCTTGAAATCGGCAAAAGAACGTGCTTATCAATATTGCTTCCTGGGCTTTGTTCAAAGTTTGCCGAATTCTGAAAATTTGGTCAGTTCTGGACTTTTCTGATCTAATTCATTGGCGTGGTTCTTCATATCACAGCAGCGGTGTTGTATGAATGGGTGTATACTACTCGGGAAGGCTCTGGTTGGTGTCAAACTGGTACTTTTCAGACGTAGCAACTAAGAGTACTTCTATAGTGCTGACCAAAGAGGCACAGTGTAATGCTCTGCGAATAATGACTGACCGAATGTGATCGGTTTGCCAGAGTTTATGGAGAATGTCACAGCTTAGGAACTCGATTCACAGAACCAAAGGTGGACTTCAGTAATCAAAAAGCGAAACTATTCCGACATATCTGTTTTTAAGGCCAATTCCACGAATTTTCAACTTGTTGTTTCAGTGTGAACCATAGTTACTTTTTTGTGGAATTTCAATTGAGTAATATTCCATATTCAATTGAACTGATATCGAAAACTAGTCAATATTCAGAACCCCAGAAGCATTCAAAGTTATGGATAACGAAAAGGTAAAATTTGCATCAATGGCTACAATGACATTGGAATTTATGTAATTGTAAACGTTAAAGTGCACGCTGCGCTGGTAGTCTTTATTTCATAGAACTTGTAATATCAATTGAACTCATTGAAAAATATATTCAGAACGAGATAAATACCAACACATTAGCTCTTTTCCGAACTCCGAAAAAAACTCTTTGAGAAAAAAAAAGAAGAAATATTCTCTCTCTGATCGTTTCTGTAAATAATTTGAGTGCTGCATCAGGCCGACCAACCAATTTCTGTGAATCCTCTTATTTTTTGTCACACTTATCAGTTAAACGTTCGAATAAAGGCAATTCTTTAAATGTGAAACAAAAGCCTTCAAAGCAAAAAAAAAGGCAATTTCCTGCATTTCGAGTGAAGTTGATGACCAGTGTGAACAACGCACAATCGCCAGAATTTCAGATTAAATCAATTTGCTGGCCATTAAAAAAGAAAAGAACGAAAAGCGAAAAAAACCAAATAAAAACTCATTTGTTATCCCTGTCAGGAGTGCTGCCATTTTGATATGGCACACAATTCGAAAAGTAAAATATAAAAATAAACAAGTAAAACCAAGGGTTGATCCAACAACAAAAAAAACCAATACTCTCTCACATTCCGCATGAAAACTCTTGTGAGTTTCATCCTCACCATCCAATCAGTTGTTGATATTTGTAGATATAGTGTAATGTGTGTGTTGTCCACTTTTGATCGAATAAAACGGAACGAGTGTCCGTATATTTTAAATTTTGACACGGGAAATCCTTTTATTTTCAACAAACACCTACCTGTATTGCTCTGGTTCAATTAAATTAAGTTTTAACATCACGGGGATGCATTATTTTCCCGGATATGTCTATTTTTTCTGTCCCCTCGACAAATATTTACAGTCCATGTTTTTTTGTTTGCCTAAAGTTTTATGTTTTTTTTTTTGTTTTGCTGTGAGCTCAAATTTTTTTTATAGGACATGCTAAAATGTTAAAGTACTGCATTTACATTTACTTGTGAAGATTCTAGTGATAAATTAAACTAGAACGGAGATAAGCAGGGCGCTGTAATTTTATATTAGGCTATTATACAAGGTGACTAGTGACGTACAACGACTAATAGCGTCACCGATGCGAACTCAAGACTTTAATTTTAATATTTAAGGAAATTTGTAAAAGAACTAGTCTGTTTTCCGCTGGGACGATTTATATGAACAATTTGCTTTCAAAAATGGATATTGTTTTAAAATTAAGTTTGGCTATCAAAATACATTCATTGGGTTCTTTAAAAAATTTAAAAAAATCTTTAAATGTCGTTTTCAGGACAATCTTCTTCCCCTTTCATTTTTTACACTTTTGAGCACTGAAATTCACATAATGTGCATCCGTTCGATAGTTCAGTAAAAAGGACATACTCGATTCTTTTTCGAAGCAATTAAGCACTTCTTTTTTATGCCACATGTTAACGCTCAACGGTCGCAACGCAATTTATTGTAAATTGGATCGACAACTGCTGATGGCTTACAGTCGATAACTTTTCTGTTAATTCATCGACAAATAATATTCGAGGACATTAACTTTTTGTTGTTGTGAGCTATCACTGGGAAATTATTCTTTCATCGTATTAAAAAGATAAAAGGCGATACAAAAACGATTCAAGTAGATTATCCTTTTTAAGAAATCTGCCTTGAATGTTCCCAAAAAAAAAAAAAGAATAATGTGTAATTTGAAATGAGTGTTATAAAAAAAGAGATTCGCATTCTTTATTGGATTAAAAAATCATCATTAATAAATTGTTCGTGAAGTTAAGAAAATTCCATAAAATTGTCCCGATGTGGACGGTATAATAATGAAATACTGAAATCAATTGATTTCAAGGAACCGTAAATGAATATAATTAATCCCATGTTTGGGCGGTGAAATTTTCTGAATAACAAGTAAGTTGTTAAGTGGAACACTGCAAAATTGTATCTTGAAAGAAATTAAGTGCTTTACAAAAGTTCTCTGATAATTTTTCAAAGTTCGTATAAATGTATATACTTCAGAAGTTGTTCGCTTTTGAATTTTTCTTTTTTTTCAAACTCAATCGCAAATAACTTCTGAAGGAAGTACTTCAAGAAAATGTATTTCACACCATTTTTTAAGGATACATACTCGATTTTCTGCAAAACCACTTGCAGATATTTTTTTTTTGTCAAAATTGTTCAACAATTTCGATGCAAAATTTTACTTATCGGTTTAAATTGACGCCAATCGTCCTTCTGTTTTCAATTTTGAAATATTTAACGAACAATTTAAGTTTTCTTGAATGTAGTCCAGTACTTTTATGTGCAAAGTAATGGAAATTTGGAAGAAAAAAATTTAATTTTTTTTATATTTTTAATAAATTTAACAAAAAACTTTTTTAGGCGGCTTTTGTGGTTTGAGTTGAGCTACAAAAAAAAGTCTTGAAGAGTCTTGCGAGAATTCGAAAAGGGCAGTTGACTCATCTGTAAATATGCACTTTGGGAAACATTGCAATTTGTTTAAAAAAAAACCGGTGAATTGCTAAACAAGTTTTGCAATATTGCACAAATCATGCAAAGGAAACAGTACCTAAACGCCCACAAAAAAGTCCCTTCAAAGCAGAATGTCTCTAAACGTAAAAGATTGCTTTTTCCGCAAGTGTAAGTAAATTTGTGCAACTGTCAAAAAGTACTTGCAAACTTTTAATTGCATTGCAGATGTTTGTTTTGAATTTTTTTTTTGCTAACTGGCCCCTAAGCAATGAACCTTGCTCATTGCTTAGGGGCCAGTTATAGCGACCAGGAAAACGAATCCGGAAAAATGTTTGAAAGGAATAATCACTATGTTTTCGTTACAATTGAATAACAAATGTTATACCAATCAACAGTAACAGCCCAGAGAATTTTTTTTGTCAAGAAAATGTTCAATTGAGCAAATACTTTGCCGCAAAATTGTATTTTTCTATTTTCCTGATGGAATTGGAACAGGAAAATATAAAAATACAAATTAAACAGAAAATATTTGCTCTATTATATCTTTTTTGGGCACAAAAAATACTTTGAGTGATTTGCCATCGATTGATATAACATTTGTTATTCAAAATTGAAAATTTTTCCTGATTCGTTTTCCTGATCGCTATAACTGGCCCCTTATTAAGGCTTGCGCTTTGGAATTCGCCCACCGTGTTCCCTATGCTCTCATTTTGATCTTAAACCACTAAAACCACTTTCTTCATGAATACTTCAATAATTTGTGAGCTGAAAGAACTGCGACCTTCAAATTTTCTGCTTATATCAATTAAAAATATTTTTTTGTAGGATGCGACAAAATCCCTAGATGAATAGGTTGGCTGTCTCCGTCAGTTTAGGAAGGAGGGTCAGTTTTATTTATGTATTGACTTTGCATTATAAAAAAAATATTAAAAATCAACTGAAGCCCTTAATATCACGTGCTATGACGTTTTTGAAAGTGAAAACCTTGTTATAAGCATTTTATTACAAGTAATTTCATCAAACCACTTCTGACTGATCAAGTGTCAAAGTTAAAGTTTTGAAAAAGTCAAATTTTTTTCATCAAATAAAAAGTGTAATTTCTTTTCAAATTATCGTTAATCCTAATAGCTCAGAGGCAAAAAATGAAAACCGAACCGAAAAGCGAAAAGTACCTGTTTCCAGAAAATCCATTTTGTTTTTTTTTTTAACTTATTTTTTTCATCAAATTTTTTTTTTTTTGTTCCGTTTACTTGTTGCAAGCACTGTTTCATATTAAATATATGACTCAAACAGTTTACTGCTTTAATATAATTTATATGACTTGCTTAAAACTATTCAAAAAATTTGTTCTTAACTTTTTGCATCCACTGCTGCTATCAATTTTGCTTTAGAATATCTTTTGAATACTTATATAGTCACAGACTGCTTTCTCTGAAACTTAGAACTGAATTCGAAAGCTTATTTTTGTACCTTACATACTTCAGGTATTCCTTTTTCTATGGAAATCTAAATTCAGCCAATGATTGCGAAACACATTGTCAATCAATAATTCCTTCAAAAGTTATGATTTTTGCCACGAAAAAAGTAAATTAAGACCACAGTGCGCCGGGCGAGTCAGCTAGTTTTGAAAAATATGAGTGGAAACATTCGAAGGTAAGTTATTTCACATGTTGGCGCTAAAAATTGTTACCAATAGTTGACGACTGGTGAAAAGTAGGTTGAAAGAAAATCTGTGTTGAAAGTTGTGAGGCTAAGATTCTAAGTTTTCCCGTCATGAGAAAATTTATTTTGTTAAAGGGCACGAATATAACTTAAATCCAACCGAGCTTTGAACTTGAGCGTTGACCTTCCTACAGCCTAGATCTTGTGATTCAAAATCATCTTCCAGACTGTTTCGTATAGGACTACGTCAAATTATCAGCTTATGCCAATAAGTTAGCAAGTTGGCCAGATTGAACAAAAGAAAGTCGGAAAAAACAATTCTTTCGGCAAATTGACTAATTTGTGTTTTGACAGAAGCCCTTCTACTTTTCGAGCAAACTAAAAAAATATAAAAGTCAAAACGCAACGAATATAATAAGACTCTGCTCGACTGCAATGAATCCTCCTCGTCCTTGCAAATTAATATGAATCAATCAACCAGAAGGGGCCTTTTACACCTTTAGGTATGCCCCCATAAATTCCCCACTTTCAACCCTGAATGTGGCTTTCATTTAATATCGTTTAGCCTTCACACTGCGCAAATTGCTCCCTAAGCAAAACTCGCCAAAAGTGGGTACGTGCGACTCACTCGTAAATCAAAAACCACACATGCCGCCACAACAGCTAAACAGTTTGCTAATACAATTTTTGTCATTCACATCGGACGACAAAGTATCCACTCTATGGTCTACGACTCTATGCCCATTGCTAGAATGGCAAACGCAGAAGGGTTTAGTTACACATGCAAAGCCCACCCCTACCGCAAATAAAACCCAATAACGTGGAATGTATTTGGATGGCGACAGCACCCATAATCATTTTATAGTTGGTAATAATTGCGCTCCGGCTACTGCCATTTGCTGGTTGCTAGGTTGACTGTGTGGTGTCATAAACTTGCACTCGAATACAATGAAGCGTAAGCGCATTAGTAAATGAAGAGCATCGCAAAAGGACTCATATATATGTGCGTTCAGTCAGGTATACCATACTTCCCCCATGCCGCACAGTTGGTGAAGTTATGTAAACAATTTTCAATTAATATTCTATAACACACGACCAGCGTGCGAACGGAAATTGCATTTTATGTGCACTGCTTGAAAACTCCTTGTTTGGAAAATTGCTTCGCTATTAGTTATACGGCGGGTGCGGTGGGGCGGATGTGGGTGAAGGCTGAGCGCGTCGGCTGTTGGGTTTGTAGCTTTCAATTTGGCTATTTTTCTTTGCTGGTTTGCGTACGACCTTGAACTTATATCGGATACTCTCCACCATCGATCAACCTATTAGTGCGGGGTTATTAGTGGAGTCATGACTAATTCACAACATGTCAGCCTAGAAACTGTTAACAATTTGACGCAATTTACTCGCCCGTTTGGCCAACCAACCGCAATGGGATCTGTAATTGGTGTCGGTCAGATGGGAATTTAGGAGGAAGCTGTGCTATGCAAATTTGACAATCTTTTTTAAATCGCACGCAAATTTGAGTTGACGCACGGCTGGTGAAATTGAAATCAGTTGGTCAGATTAGTCTACTGAACTGATTACAAGAAAGGCATTTTGGACCAAGCTGTGAAGGAGTGTTCAAGAATTAGCAAGTCAATTTTTCCCATGAAGCATATGCTAATCGATAAAGATAAAACAAAAACCAATACAATGAAAAGGGGACCTCATAGAAGTTGGGTTTGATATGGTTCTTGCAATTCAAAGAAATTCAGACGGTAACTTCAAGTCTAAAGTAAGCCAAGGCAATCCACAAAACCTATTAAAACATTCAACGTGATGTTTGCACTTACCAAAACACAATTCGACAGCAGAAACTCTCGACCTGCTGACAATGTTTACCAAAGCTGAACTTTCCATTTTAATTGCATTGAGTTGCTTTTATGTTTTCTTTTCTCGTATTTGTTTTTTTCTTTTTAAAAATACCATAGAGATGAGATCCTTTGTAAAGGTCATTGCCGAATAAGAACAAACCAAGAGTTCTTGCAAAAACATTCGACCAGTTGGTGCACTATCTGACAATCAAACTCTTAACCTTTGCCACATTGTGTGGCCTGCAACTAGAAATCTTATAATTTATTTAAATTTTAATTACGAAAGTTTTCAGTCGAGAGTTCGGAGAAGAAGCTCTCAAAAGTAAATGTGCTTTCTCTATGTCCTTGTGCATGTATGACAAATAGGGGACGACTTGCTAAATCAACACCATCGTTGGAGTGAGCATCTGGGACCAATGGTTTTAATTTCAAGGAACCGAACATAGCTGCAGGTGAAACCATCAGGGATTAAGGATTAATGTAATACGAGATTTTGAGTTTTGATCAAAATAATTGCTTCTGTTGAAAATTTGCTTATATTCTTCTTGTGACTCTGTGCAAAATTTAATTGGCTTCTTCTTCGTATGCTTATCTAGAGTGGGGTGAATATGATGCAGATATGAAGTGACAATCAAAGAAAAATTATTAACAAGGAAAATTGGGACGAAGCAGTTTCTCTATGATATATTTGATTATTGGCTTCGTCTAAGTCGAAATCAATAGGACCTGAAGTCTACAATTTTCTAGGAACTTTGACAAAGCTTATAGATTAAAATTTGATTTCAGTTTTCGGGTGAAAAACATGGAAGCATTTCCTAGAAAAGTTTCTTTATAGCTTTTTATTTTTTCATTTCAAAGTTGTGTGATGATAGTGACAAGATCTTGAAATTTCAATCTAAATCTGCATTTTAGCTTTTTTCTGTCTGTGTTTTTGTTTTTCAATTAACTGGAACACGCAGACCTAAGCTTCGACCCATCGTGCAACCAAATAGCTACCTTCTTTTGGTATAGCCAGGGCCAGCCCCAACTAGACTATCGCCCTGTTCAAGATTTAGATAGGGCTCCTTTTTCTAGTTTAGTGTTTTTTGCCGGTCTAGTTGGATTTTTTATTTTGCGTTATTGAGAGAAGGATTCCATTTGAACTTGCAATTCTGCAAATAGTTTCAGTTCTTGTGCAAGTAGTTAGAATTAGAATTAGAAAATATTTTATTCATTCATTTTTCGTTTCAACTTAAAACTACATATGTAGGTATATGGTACAATTGCATATGAAAAGAATAAATAATAGCTATCATTCTTTAACTTAAAAGTTAGTGTTGAATGATACATTTGTGAATTTAATTTACAATAATAAGAAACTGTTGTTGGGTGACAATCAGCATTACGAAAATAACAATGATTTTATAAGTTAAGCAAATCAATAATTATTTCAGACATAAGTTAAATGATACATTTTTATTTTTAAACAAACACCCAAGTATTTGAAACTATTAACGGAATCGATTTTGAAACAAGAATCGGAACAAGAATATTTATGTTGGAAATTTGGTTTACCACAATTGTGTATTGGAAAGCTGAATTGCCTACAACTTGGAGAATGGAAAAACAAATCCTAATCACAAATTCGATGATCAGTTGTTTTAAAAGTCATGAACTTGGTCTTTTCACTTATTACTAACTTATGGCTAGAAAACCAAGTTCTTAGCACTTCAAGGTCCTCTTCAATCAGCAAAACACAATTCAGATCGGAATTTGACTGGTAGGTAAATGATATATCATCAGCAAAGGCCATTCAAACAGAGTTTTAAAATTTAGTTGATGTAGACAAGAAAAAACAAAGGGCCGAGCACAGATCCCTGTGGCACTCCACTTTTTAAAAATATAGCTTCATTGTGTGCACCATTAACAACAACTTTTTGAACTCTTCCTTTAATGTATGATTTCAACCATTCAAAAATTACTCCTCTAAATCCCGCGTTATACAACTTACCTAATAGTAAATCATGGTCAACCATATCGAATGCTTTCGTCATATCGATCGATCGATCTGCTATAAAGTTGACTACATAGCCTAAGAATGGCGTCTTCAGTTGATTTACCTGAATGGAAACCAAATTGATTTACGCTAAAGAAATCCTTTTTATTTAGGTAAGTAGTAATTCTCTTGACCATAAGTTTTTCAAATATTTTTGAAGAAGTAGGAAGAATAGAGATCGGTCGGTAGTTTCGCATATTTTTTCTGTCGCCCTTTTTAAAGAGGGAAATTACCTCCGCATACTTAAACTGTTCTGGAAAACAACCCTGTTCAACACTTAAATTAAATATGTAACTCAAAACATCTCAAACATAGACGCAATTTTTTTAAGTAAGTTACTCGATATTTTATCTGAAGTGCAAGAGTTTTTGTTTTTCAAAGACAAGATAATTTGTAGGTTTCAAAAGAAGAAATGGAATTGAAAGCAAAGCTATTTGGTTGTATATAGTCAGCATCCAGACAATGTCGGATATAACAATTACAGTTGCCACCTGAATTGCTGGATGGCTTTAATGTAACAGATACTTCTGTAAAATATTCGTTAAACTTGTTCGAAATACAGTTAATATTCGTTAGAGGAACATCGTTTTCTACAATAGTTTCTATTACGTTAGACTTCCTTGTTTTCCCTAATATGGTGTCAACTGCTTTCCATTCTTCTTTAATATTGCCCTTCGATTTTTCAAATAAGTAAGAATAATACCTTTCTCGAGTCAATTCAATATTTGTGCTAACAGCTTTACAAAGTGTAAGGTAGTACCTTTTTATCTTTAAATCATTTGGATGTTTTTTTAGCTTAACACTAATTTTGCTCTTTTGTTTGATCTGCTTTAGGAGGTTCACATTCATCCAAGGCTTAAGAAATTTGTTTTTGTTAGATTTTTTTACAGAAGTACATGACTTTATATGTTTTTGCAATACTGAGTTTAAAAAATCAAACGAAGTGGATGTGTCTTTTTCTGCATAAACCTGATCCCAAAATTCATGTTTCAAAATATCCAGCAATCAATGCTGTGTAATCGGTGGTGTATATAAATATGTAAGAAACATTGTACATTCGTACATGCTCCTTTATTTGTATATCTGTAGTATGACCCGAATTGTTTTCTGACTCATAGAATAATATGATCGATTTATGATCAGTGATATTAAGGTCGAGAACACTACCAAAAAATCGAAATTTATTACTGAATTTAAAACGGATAAAAATGTGGTCAATACAAGTTATTCGGCAAAATGTAATTATTTGTTGGTAAAAATGCAAATGACATTTAAAATTTTTTTTTTGCTTATTTCTTCACTGGTGCTCTGTGAAATTAGCTCATCTTGCACATCTTGTTCTGGCCCTGGTTATAGCTTCCTCATGATTGTAGACAAGCCAGAAGGCCATAGAGGCCTAGGTTAACAGCTCTCTCCATGTATGCGCCAAGCGTCCTTAGCCTGATGGCAGAACTTTAACGGAAGAAAAGCTTTGCAGTACAGTCATCTTCTCCATTGATTTCACAGAATGTGGTATCACTTTTTTGCCATACATTTAAGCGTGCTAGGCTTTAGCACGGTTAAATGTAGGGCAAAAAGACGTGTTCAGTCCGGTGAGATTTCCACAGCCTCTTATGCTAGGGGATAGCAAAAATTTTGTCTTCTTTTCATTGTTTTAGAAACTTCTTTTTCGAACGTTCTATACTTATGGACATTGGATGGTTTCAAGTCTGATACCCACTATATAAATGCTGGTGTGCCCCAGGGCTCCGTTTTGTCTCCGACTTCCTTCCTTATTTTCGTAAACGATCACTTGTCTGAGAACTCTAAGCATCTTAACTGTTTTGCTGAAGACTCAACCCTCAGTTTCTCATATTCGTTTTCAAATTCAAGTCCTTACTCTTTGGATGAGGAACTGGAACGGATGCCAACGATAAACTCTTTGAAGTCTGACCCTGAAAGCATGAGCACACAGGGTAATAAAACCCAAATAAAATTCAATGCTTCGATTACTCAATGCTGTCTCTTGTCGTTAAGGGAGAGGTAAACCCTGGGCATTTTCAAAAAATCGATTTTTTTTATTGCATTTTCTTATTATACTACATTTCAAGAATGTTGTGTCAAAAATTCAAGTCATTCCGAGTTGAATTCGAAAAGTTACTGTGATTTTAGATGATTTTAGAGTAGGTATGGGCGGCGAGCGAATAGAGGGTGGCCGGCCAGAAGACCTTGAACCAACCTTTTATGATTGGTTCCAGGTAGCTCGAGGTCTTCTTTTGTGTTCAAAAAAGGGAGCTCACTCTAATGACGCTTCTAACGGAATACTTTTGAGGGAAACCATTTAGTGTGCTGTTTTTTGCGTTTATCTTTAAACGCGTTTATCTCAAAACTAGTATTTTTATAAAGTCGGTGTGCAAAATATCTCGGCGACTGTTGCACCGGTCCTTCTGAAATTTTGCACACTTCTTTAATATATATTTTTAGAGGTAATAGCACAAGCATTTTAAAAAATTTAAATTTTTCCGGAATTGACAGCTACAAAATGGAGGCATTTTTAGGCAAAAAAACGACTTTTCACTTCAAATTGTCACCAAAATTTCAAAATGAATAAAAAAAAACCTCGAGTTATTACCTGGAGAAAGTTGTCTTTTAACGAAATCTTTTTAGAATCTTGATTTTAGATGATCCTGTCAAAAGTTATCATGCACACCGCAAAAGACCGAAAAGTGGAGGCGTCTCGGAAAATGCACTGTCATCGGCTTGTTTTTCAATATTTTTGTATGAAAAAATTATAGAAGATACTTGAGACTATACTTAATAATGAAGCAAATCAATAAATTAAATTACTTTATCAGATCTTTCATAAAAAATTCGTAAAAAAAAGCCTTTTTTCAGCCTCCCAGGGCTTAGCCCTCCCTTAAGGCTTAACATTTCCCATTATTATAATCCATGAATGGTACCTGCATTCAAAAAACCAAAAAGCTCTAAGTTGGTAATGCGTATGGGTGTGAATGATGATCTTCGTTGGAATGGCCCCATATTTGAAGTCGTCAAAAATGCTGCTAAATGCTTCGGTTTCTTAAGATGATTCAGAAATTTCTTCACCCCTCCGATCATCTAGAGTATGATTCTCATATCTGGTCAGGTGCTCCTCAAACATCATTGTGCCTGCTTGATAAGGTTCAAAGAAGAGCTGATAACTCAAAAATTTTTTTGAACATCGTCGGAACTTTAAGTACCTCAATCTCTTTTATTCGCTTTTTTACAAACTCACTCTAGCGGAACAGCCAGTTGCATTCTTCACCTGAAACAATTTAGCGCAACACCCGCCTCGCTATTAATCCTTATAAGTCTTACCTTGATCCTAACTTCGGAGGTACAATCATATTACAGATTCATATTTTAGCCGCACTATCCGTATGTACAGTGGTCTACCAAACTCTGTTAAAGCTCCAACTGGGGACCCCGGTACACTAAGCGCTGGTTCAGGTCATAAGAAAACTGTCTGAAGTCCTTTCCTTGAAAGTTCATCAACGATCTCGTTTACAGTTATGCCGTGATGACCTGCAGCCCAAACGAGACTCAAAGACATTAGTCTTCCGACCGCATTCAGAGATGTCTTCTATTTCTGAATCACTTTCGAATTAGTTAGATTTTATTGAGTAGAGCTTTAAGCACAGATTCGCTATCGGTCCTATCCATGCATTCTCAGCAAAGTAGCTCATAGCTATTTGGAAATCATGCGCCTCCGCTTAGAAGACGGACGAGTGTGACCCTGATGAGGCGTGTAGTCGTTTGTCATCGTTCTCCACAGAGACGCCAAACCTATCATCGGCTTTTGAACCATCCGTGAAGCTCCGATAGCAATCTTTTCTCGGTTCAGTTTTAAGAGTGAGCTAGTCTCGAACCGAAGGAAATAGCTCGTTTATTTTTGAGCCATGGGATTATCTCATCAGATAATGATGGTTTGGGTATGAAGGGGCAGAAGATATAGCAGTCCGTCAAACAATATTGTTTTTCGAAATATTGGTAAACGAAGCAATAACGTGGGAGCTTGTTCCACCAAACAACTGACGCATAGGAAACGATTCGCCTTAATAGTGAAATCTTACGTATATAAACCTGAGTCATTCTCTCCAGCGTTTTATACTGGAAAGAGATTAGTCAGATTTCTTTAAAACTCTTGGCAGCCTAATAATCTATGTTAAAGTGACTTGGACACTGCAAATGGGTTTGAGATATACCCTGAAGTAAGATTTTACTCAAATCCTGTTTCGAAAGGTAGATTTAATGGGATGGAAAGCTTAGCGTTAAATTTTTTTTCTAATGAGAAAAGGCTTCTGAAACAAGCCTTTCAAATCCAAATTACTTCGTTCATTGGACTCAAAAGTAAATCCCTAACCTTAAATATCGAACAAAATTGCCTTAAAACCAACCCACCGGAGCTTAAATTAAATTGAAATGTTCCACTTTCATCCCTTTTGAGAGCATTCCCTTAAAGTTCAGAAAATCTTCGTCCATGGAACTCATTACTCTAACCGGCTTTACTCAAGATTAACCACTTCCTTAACCCTTTTCGCAGAATGATTAGCCCAGTTCTCGCACACCTTTTCTTTGTTATCCTAATGAATGCAATCAACCTATCTCATTACTTTACCAAGCACCTTCTGTTCCAAGACATCTTGAGTGCCACTAAGTAAAAAAAAGGAAAACAAAAACAAAGAAAGAACTCCTACCTAATTCATCTTCTTTCTCATCAAGTGTTCGCTGACGGTTTATCCCTGGAAAGAGAAAAAAAAAATTAAAATGTGGTAGAGAAATGGAAGCGTTCCATTTTCTTTGCTAATTTTATTTAAGTGCTGGCTAAGATGAAGTCTGGAAAACAAGTATTTCCCATTTATGAGAAACGTCACGATTTACAGGAAAAAAAAAACTTTTTGTTTTTAAATCAAATGTAAGCTACACACCATTACTCTGATGAAGAAAGAGCATCCGTAAAACATTATTTTCTTATGCGAGGATATTACCTAAATATTCATTTTGTCTAGAGATAAAGTTCAAGATGCTAATCGTGCAACTGCAATTATAGAATATACATGAGCATTCTCTCACTCAAGGGGAAGGCAATTTCCCTATAAAGATATTGTTATGCAAAGGAGTTCCAATGCAACAACGGCAATACGTAGAGAGAGAGAGATCTAAATTCAGATAACTCTTGTCTTACCTTCAAATTAACAATTCAAATTTTAATAACGGAAGTCAATGCTAATGGCGGTGTGTTGCTTTCCGTTATTCTATGAATTTTTTGTTTTAAAGAAATTGTTTACACACGATGCCGTTTCAAGCATTCGTGAGTACCTTCTTCATCTCATTGGATCTAACTTTCGAACAGAATTCCATCTCTACTTTGTCATTGCTCCAGTTTAGTTGATATTTGTGTGGTGTTGGTTAAACAGGATGAGGCAAAAGATCTGAAAACCGTGGCTTTCTCATAAAATTAATTAAATGAATTAAATTTAAAAAATAAAACAATTCTTTTTTAAGCGAAAGAAGTAATTTCTTGTGACTAAAGTACAGTGGTGGACCAGTATAACGAATGCCGATATAACGAATGATCGATATTACGAAACCTTTTTTCAAGTCCATTAGGTATTCTTTATAACGAACAAATAACGAGTTTCAGACAAAATGGCACTGAAAACTCTAAAGTCTTAGCTCTAAAATGTTTACGGAAAGAGGCATTCAACAATAACATTCAGCAATTTTTTAAATTTGAATACAAATTGAGTCTATTTACCTAAAGATTTGTAAGACAAAAACGTTTCGATACAACGAATTTTCGATATGACGAATTGACTTGAATTGAATTAATGTCCAGGCATTATATCGTTCGTTATACCTTATACTGGACCACAAATCTAATCTGAGTTTTTCTGTTAAAAATATTTAATAGCATAGGACTGAGAACGTACTCTTTCGGTACCCCGATACATTTACCTTTTTTCTGAGAAAGTTATTACTTTTTTCATCAGCAAAGTCATTGGTCAAACTTAGGTTTTTTTAGGTCTTTTTCAATCTCCTTGCAAGTTTTTCGTAGTTTGATCAGATTCAGTGTATTAAACCCAATGTGGTACCCGTGGTGCGATGGTTAGCATGCCCACCTGCTAACCCAGAGGTTCGAGGATCGAATCCCAGCAGAGGCGCAAAAATGTTTTTTCCCGGGTATCGCCTATCGCGAGGAATTGGCAAGTCCTCCGTTAGTAAATTCATGCCATGAAAAGCGCTTTCTCAATTAGCCGTTCGGATCCGGCATAAAATTGTAGGTCCCCTCCATTCCCTCACAAGGCATGGTTGTGAGAAATGCGCTAGGCCCAGGGGCTCCTCGCTCTGTAGCGCCACCCTATTTATTTATTTTTATTTTAAACCCAAACATAGATCATCAATTGACTTCTGACAGTAGGAATTGATCCGATTCTTTTCATAAGTGTTGCTCTGATCCACAAGACTAATAATCCATTCACGCCATGTTGTTTGGTAGTGTGCTCATGCCATTGTTCACCACAAAATCTTATCTGTGAAGAACTTATTCAATCCTGCTATGATTTTAAAGTGCGTTTTGAGCATGTTACATCTATGATAAAGAGAGTGTATCTTGTTAAAAACCTCAACCGTTCTTTCCATCGTTTTGAGCAGGAAAAAGACTGATTAGTCTGAAGGTCTTGATAAGAGAATATAGTCCGGGATCCCTGGTCCAATTTTTTTTGTGACTACTATCAAGCTAATTTTCCCTGAGTGGCTTTATTTTGTTGAGACACCCAACAATTTTCTAACGAAAACTTTCGACTGTGGTAGCTAACAGAGGTAGCAAGGGTGAAATATGTCGATTTCATGATACTAAAAAAATTATTAGTAACAGTTTTTTTCTTAGTTAAGCTTCAAGATAATTATCTGAATTACGTAAAAAAATATTTGTCCTACAAATTGTATGGTTTGATCTTTAGAGTCCCCTTCCTCAAACATGTATCGATTACGAGGTCAAAAAAAGTGATTACTAACAAGCTGATTTTTTCGTTTTTACTTATTTAATATTTATATAATCTAATAGTCGGATTGTCCTACAAATTCCGTGGTACGTTTTTTCTAAATACTTGCATTCAGTCACTGTTTCAATGTTAACGCAATCTGGACTGCAACTTAATCGATCGTATTTGGTGACATGATATCCTATTTCCTCCAATTTATGATTTTTTGAAAGAGAAAACGTCATAACTTTGGATTTATAGCTAAGAACCATATTGTGATATCGGAACCAAGGGTTCAGTATGGCGAGGTCCATATTAATTTCTTACTTGATTTTGTTAAGGTCGGGTGCGGTGTAGGAGAGGGCCAGGTCATCCGCAAATGCAAAAACCTTTCTATTTAAAGGCAAGTTAAAAACAGAATTTGTATACACTAAGAATAATAATGGTCCCAGTACTGACCCTTGGGGAACGCCGGCATCTGAGCAGATTAATCTCTCACTTAACATCCCATTTGTAGAAACATATTGGTTTATTCAGAAGGTACGAGGAAAACCAACTGAGCACATCTATAAAGCTGACGCAACAAGATTTCATGGTTCACCAGGTCGAATGCTTTGTCAAGAATCAATCCAGCCGATGATTAAGATTTGTGTAATGTATTATAAATATTATCTAAAAACGCTACTATAGCTTGCTCAGTGAATTTCCCTTTCCTAAATCCATATTGTGAATCGTTCAAAAGCTTGTATTTTTCAATAAATCTAACCATGCTGGGATACACGCGACTTTTGTTTTAAGTGTCCAACCGAAAATAAAAAAAACTTTATATTCTTATTTCACTTGGGCCACAGGCCTCTTACGCTTTATTCGTTACAAATATATAAATACAACATTAACTGGGAACCATAATAGCCCACCATCCAAGCGTTGCTGCGACTATTCAGGTTGTAAAACGTATAATCTTCGACTGTTAGTTTACAATTACTTTGCTTATATATGTAGTTATTAAATTGTTATCGTTACATTTCTTGGTTGTTAACCCTTTATTATCGATGTTGCCTTTATTGGCCGAACAAGCTGTTGACCCATAAATGTGCTGGTGTTGCATTTGTTGTTAATACTGCACTTATTGGTTGTTGATCTCTTGTTGTTTGCATAGCTCGCGCGATCAAAACTGACAGTGAGTTTTAAAGTAGGACTTATTCTTTCCAGCAACCAAACTGGATAAATACCTTCAGTGTCAAATGGCTTGGTAACACTATCGGTAAGCAGGCTACATGACAAAGCCTCCGAAAACGGACTCTGGCTAATTGATTTTGCTGGGGCTAAATGAGGAACAGAATGGGATCTCCGGATTTGATTCCATAGTTGCACCATCCGAATGTGGAATGCTCTGCGTGAATCTGTTTTTCCCCTACAATACGATTCACAAAAATTCAAAAACAACGTGCATCGGTGTCTCCTTTCAAATCCTCTCCTATTTCCCTAAATGCTCGCACTGTGTTCTATAGCATTATAAGGGTAGACATAACACCTTGATGTGCGCGTTAATTATAAAAAAAAAAAAATTATGCAAAATGATACTTATTGTTGCATTCACTAAATTTTGCTACAGATTAGGAGCGTGCTGTTCTATGCTTACACAATTCGCACATTTGTTACACATAGTTTCTATTATATTATTATATATATATATATATTTTATTTATTTATTATATAATATTTTTCATACTATCATTTAATATTGATAAAAAAATCATAAAATTGAATAGGTACTTTTAATGAATTACAGTCTAATTTTGTTTGAAAAGAAGTCTTAATACTTTTTGTTCACATTTTAAAATACACTTTCAAACACATCCAACGGATTTCTTCGTTTTGAGCTCTAAATATGGCTTTCGTTTTGCTATGAAAATTCTCTTTGGTGAATACCAACAAACAGGTGCAATACACACCTTACTGTCAAATCTTCAAACAACTACACCAATTCGAACCAAAAGAAAATAATTCCAATTCTCTCTCCAATATTTTAATTTTCAATCCAAATCATTACTAACTTCCACATTTAAAAACACGTCTTTCTATTTGGGATTATATAGCCACAGTTTTCGACGAAATACCATTAAAAAGCCTTTGGCATGTTAAGTAACAAAAAAATATCCTTTTACGACGAGTAGACTTTTAAAATTCCCTACAAGTTCCTACCATTGAGCCACCGAGCCTGATCCGTTATTTATATCCGCTCATAAATTCAGACAAGGCTATGTTGTTCATCCACTCTAAGAAAGATCCCCATCGGTATAAGAGTAAATAAAGCACTCGTCTGTCTTTTAACCCAAGGCTACTATGGGCTGGGCCATAAAATGAAAATAAAATCTTCGCTTTGCTCCATTTCCTCTGGGGAGCGATAAAAAGCTCACCATGTACAACATGGCCAGAACAATAAGAAGCTAACAAAATGTCACTCAGCCGGTCTCTCAACTCTCAATGGCATTAACAGATACCTATTTCTGTTGTCCTTTCATTTTACAATTTTTATGGCGTTTTTATTTTGAAATCTGGCTGCTTCTTCTTCTTTTTTGCTTTTTTTTACAACACCAGAAGAAGTATTTGTTTGGCCAATTACCATCTCCATGTTTTTAAGGGATAAGGCCTTGTCACTCCGCTTGTCCGTCCTTTAAGACACAAAAACTCTCGACGGATGGATCTGTTATTTTTAATGTTGTTGCTATTTATTTGATGCTTTGTCTGACTTGCCGACTGGCCCCGCAGACAATTTCAAAGTCCCAATGAAAAGTGATTTCAAGAAAAGAAGTCCCAACCCAACAAACCCCATCTCCTATAGAGATTATTGAAAACAGCAATAAGGATATATTTTGATTAAACGGCCTTGAGATATTTGCGTATATTGAATCTTATTATTTTTGGCTTATGCAAATGAAGAAGATTTTATGTAGTCAGTCGTGAGTATGAGCAATGTGAATGCTCCCAGTTGAGTTTCAATTAAAACAGAAATGTCGCTCGATACTCACCAGTCAATTCGACAAGACCTTGTACACGCAATGAGAGATTATAATGATACTGCACTCGTGATTCCTTTGATTAGAGCGCTATAATGGTGCTATTAGCATCATTGTCATAAGGATACAATATCATAACATCATAAAGATGCTTTGGCTAACGGTGGACTCTGTGGATGGTCCGTCGTTGTGCGCCAGCCGCCCGCCATGGTCGTCACGTTGCGTCGTCGGAGGAGATTGCAAAGTACTGATATTACGTAATATGATTAATGACACGCAAATCATCTGATTAAATGAGATATGAGAATACTCATACGAGTTTGTCTCGGTGGGTGCAATACTCTGCTGATGCTGGTTTTCCAGACCCATTGGAGTCTTATCATCTAAAGCTAATCACAAGTGTGATGCGTGAGACAGAAGTGGCATTTAGATATTGTATGGTTCTTATTATTTATGACTTTGCAAGTATTTTTTTGCATTGTTTTCGAGATTTGATTTACTGTTCTCCGAAAGGGGTGAGGTAGGCAAAGATTAAATTTTATGGTTCCATTTGAAGGTTTTATTCGCTGAATGGGAGTTCCACGTTTATTCATACCTATACCTATAGAATGTTTATGTTTATGTTCTCTAGCCATAGAACTCTCCAAAAGCATACACATCAACGTATGCTCATGTTCCGGTTAAGCTTATTTAGTTGTGTTTTCAGTCTTCTTCGCCGGCCGAACCAGATATTAATATTAATATTAAAGCGTCATAAAATACTTACATACGAGGTCTTGCATTTTAAATGACGATAGGTCTTTTCCATATATACAGGGTGTTCTGTATACGGCATTTTTTTAGCATTAGCATTAATTTTTATTGAACTTAGTATATTATATGTACAATTTGATTAGATCTACTTAAAGTTAACAATGTGGGTATTTATATGTTGTTGGCACAGAGGGGGCCTAACGTTCTTACATTGACTAAGATAAAAAAAATAATTAAAATTAATTGTTGCTGTGGTTGGTTAATTTCCTCGTCTGTCGTTTTCTTCTCTCGGATTGTTCAAGTCCGGTTGTCACTGTGTTTTGATGGGGAGGGGTGAGGGTGGGAGGTTGGTGGCTCCTAGCCACGGTGGTATGCTGACCCTGGGTCAGCATAGAAGTTGATGTTCACTTCATCACTTGTAGGGATAAGATCCTCATCCAGAAGTTCCATTGCTAGAAGGTACCGCGGGCTGGGATGTCTTGGCTGGCTTATGATGCTCCTTATTAGGGGATTCGGGTGGTCGGTCATGTTTCGCAGACATCTACGGCTGGAGTCGATGAGGTACCTGTCTAGTTGTACTATTTTCGCTTCTTCGTAGATTCTCCTGTTGCTGACGTGCTTCCTTCGTGTCCTGTCATAATGTAGTCCTGTGCAGATCCGCAGAATCTTCCGCTCGAGAACTGCCAGTTTGTTCATGTGGGTTTTTGTTGCCGTGTACCAAGTAGGGAAACAGTACGTGATCACAGGTCGAATGAGCTGCTTGTAGAGAAGTAGTTTCGTCTTCTGGCTTAGCCCGTTGTTCTTTCGCATTAGTGGGTGGATGCGGTGAAAGGCGAAGTTGGCTTTCCTTAGTACAGCAGCTGCATGCGGGTTGAACCTGTGTAATTCGTTGAACTGTACTCCCAGGTACTTCACATTGTTTTTGGCCGTTAGCTGAGTACCATCGAGTAAGGAGATCTTGGAACTTCTACACTTGTTGGCTGAGCGTCCTCTTGCGTACCCGGGTCTGGTGCATGGTCGTCTAAAGCATATTAGCTCAGATTTGGCTGAGTTTACTTTGAAGCCCCAATGCTGGTAGTACTTGCAAAGCTGTCTAACGTGGGCTTCAACTCTTCTGGCAGCAAATACCGGGGACATGGATTTGGCGTATGTGAGGGAGTCATCTGCAAACAGGAGAGTTTGTGCGTCTTCTGGCTGTGGTTGGTCTGATGTGTAGATGTTGAACAAGAACGGTCCTAGCTTGGATCCTTGTGCAACTCCGGCGTTGATTGTCCTTGTTGATGACTGGCAACTTCCTATTTGAACGAAGAATGACCTGCAATGAAGAAAATTGTATATTATTTTGATTAGTGCCTGTGGAAAATTTAGTTGGAAGAGTTTATGCACTAGTCCTTGAATCCAAACACTGTCAAATGCTTTCTCGATATCGAGAAGGCATGCAACAGTGACTTGATGGCAATTCAAGGAAGAGGCAATGTCGTGCTGAAATTTAATAAGAGGATGTAAGGTGGAGTGTTTTTCACGGAAGCCGAACTGTGTGTCTGGTATGATGTTGTTGTTGCTGCAGAAGGATTTCAGCCGTGTCAGTAGAAGCTCCTCTAGTATTTTGCTCATGTTGCTCAAGAGAGAAATGGGTCGGTATCCAGAGACGTCTTTGTTGTTGGATTTCTTGGGGATTGCAACAATCTTCGCTGTTTTCCATTTGTTGGGAAAATAGCCTTCTGTATACGGTGCGACAATAGCTCACGACGGATAGGTTGGGTCAAGACAAGAAAAAAACTGTACGGGATGGTGGGGGCCTATACGCCTATATTTAGGTGGGACTGGCAATTTTATAGAGATTGACTTCATTTTCTAGAAAAAAATATGTAAAAATCAAATAAGCCTTTTTTCCACCTATCAGTGTTTTTGAAAGCTTATACATATTTTGTTCTTCGTTTAAGATTTCAGTTCAAGTGAACTTAGTGAGTAAGTTTTGAGTAATCAAGTCTCAAAGTCAAAATTTTGACCGAATTAAGTGAAATGAAATCTACTTCTCCAAAACATCGAATATTGTGGGTTTTCCGCTGATAGCATTTTATTCTGTGATTAAAAAAGGTAGAGGGTTAGTAAGGATCCATTTGTTTTTTTCTTTTTTACTTCACCAAAAATATTAGTTTTTGACTTAAAAACTAATAAGATCATTGATTACTGAAGGCAAAAGGCAAGAGGCAACATTTGGTAAACATTTTATTTTAAGAAAAAAAAATATAATTTTTTTCAAAATGTTGATTTTGAGACCTGGATTACTTAAAAACGATTCACTAAATGAACTAAAATATTTATCAAAGAGCAAACAATGATTCATAGCTGTTTTTTTTTTTAAATATTTTGCCAATTTTTATAAAATTGTCCTTTACGGAGGGGTATAGACACCTCCCCCTCCCGTACGATCTTCTTCTTGTCTTGTCTTGACGCATCCGGTTCGTCATGAGCTTTTGTACAATCGTATGAATAAAACCCTGTATATAAATGGTGTTTCAACAGAGACGCTACAAAAGTAGAGCGACAAAGACAGCAAAAGATGCCATATTTCTTGCCCTTCTTTTGACATATCTCTTCAGTAAGGTTTGCCATTTTATGATAAAAAGATATATGAGCCAAATTCGGAGTCAGTGGCCTCAACGTTAAGAGCCCTACGTCCAATTTATGGTCGTCATAATCGTCCTAGCAGATCAACAACTGACCGTCTAGTAAAAAAATTTGAATCCACAGGCACAGTACAAAATGTTGCCGTGCCAGTGAGACAAAGAAGTGCCCGTAGTGTCGAGAATATTGCTGCCGCTGAGGCTTCAGTTACAGAAAGCCCAAACGTGTCTCTCACACGTCGTTCACAAGCGTTGGGAATCTCTGTGACGTCGTTGTGCCGAATTTTGCGAAATCATCTTGGCCTACATCCTTACAAGATTAAATTGACGCAAGAACTGAAGCCGCTTGACAACCAGAAGCGTGCGTCGTATGTTCGTGAATTAGACTGAGCAGCAACTTCAAAATGATTCGGATTTTCATCGAAAAATCATCTTCAGCGATGAGACTCATTTCTGGCTGAATGGCTTCGTCAATAAACAAAATATGCGGTATTGGTCAGGCAGCAAACCACACGTACTCCATGAGTCACCATTGCATCCCGAAAAAATTACGGTTTGGTGTGGTTTATGGGCCGGCGGCGTCATTGGGCCGTACTTCTTCCGTGATAATCAAGACCGGCACGTTACAGTGAATGGGCATCACTACCGTTCAATGATAACCGAATATTTAAATAAATAAAAAAATTCTGCCACTAATGTCAAGTCAAAGCTTGTTTTTGCTGTCGCGTAGAGCTAAAGGTTCTTGGGACGCAGCATAATGTTAGACTCTGCTTTTTCCCGGTCACAGTGACATACCGGGAAACGAAAAAGCGGACGAATTAGCAAGAAAAGGATCAGCACTTGACCCTTATCTCATTGATCAATCAATCAATGTCCCACCCTGTGCAATTAAGAAGATCATTTGTAACAAAATAATATAAAAATCCAATTATCATTAGCCGGTTAATCACCTGCTAGTCGAACCACGTGGAACTTTTAATGTATTTCGAAAGACTTTTAGGGTCTATGTAAGCTAGGTCGCTAGTATCATCGAAGAAGAATTCACCGAGATGAGTTTTCCTCCTATGAAGTAGTGCAGGCCATGAGCAAAGAAGGTGTTCAACGGTTTCTTCCTCCTCCTCGTCCATGCAGCTTCTGCAGAAATCATTGGAAAACACACCAAGTCTTTTGGCGTGTCTCCCTATTAGACAGTGTCCCTTAAGAACACCTATGGTAGAACCTAGATACAGACGGTTCAGGGCCAACAAACTCTTCGAGCGTTTTGAGTCTACACACGGCCAAACTTTTTTGGTTGCAAGGCAGTTGTTACTCTAGTCCATCTAGTGTTTGTTATCCTTGAAGCGTCTTGTCTAAGTAGGAGTTTACATGTAGCGATAGGTACACCTATGTTGTTCCATTCTGAGCGTAGGGAAGTGGTCGTGCCCTTTTTGGCTAGTTCGTCTGCCATACAGTTGCCTGGTATGTCCCTGTGCCCTGGCACCCATGAAAGGTGAATGTTAAACTGATTTGACATCTCCCTCAGAGACATCTGACAATTTTGGACCGTGATGGATTTTGTAGAGACAGAGGCAAGAGATTTAAGGGCAGCTTGGCTGTCTGAGAAGATCCGAATATCCGTGGAGGATATGACGTTTTCGTTGAGCCAAGACAGCACCTCCTTAATGGCCAGAATTTCCGCTTTGAACACACTACAATGATCGGGTAGGCGGAAGAAAAGACTGAGATTCAGTTTTTCTGAGTAGATTCCACTTCCCACACCTTCGCTGGTTTTTGAACCATCGGTGTAGAAGTGTATTGCTTCATTTTCCAAAAGAGCACCATTTTCCCAAGCTTCTCTTGAAGGTATGGTTACTTGGAATTATACACCAACTTGGGGGTGGTGTAGTCGGATCGATTCGGTAAGAATCTAAAGTTATCTAGAATGGTAGTGTGGCCGATTTGATTATTGGTCCACTGTTATGTAGCTCTGAGTCGAGTAGCTGAGCTAGCTGCGACTTGTTTGCTGAAGATATCTAGGGGTGTGACGTGTGAGGTCTAATAGTACATTGAGGTCGTCCGATGGGGTTGTCCTCAGTGCGCCACTAATACACAGACTAGCCGTTCTTTGAACTTTGGCCAGCTTGTTGTAGTTGATCATCTTGTCTAGTGCTGTCCATCAGACTATCACCCCGTATGTGATTATCGGTCTAATTACCGAGGTAAACAGCCAATGGGTGATTTGGGGGAGAAACCCCATTTCCCGCCAATGGCTTTTTTACAGGAGAAGAGTGCAACGTTGGCCTTATTTACTCATTCCTCAATATTGGTTTTCCAGGTCAGTTTTTTGTCAAAAATGAGACCTAGATATTTAGCCTGATTTGACAGTGTGAGAGTTACCCCTTTAATAGTTGGGGGTTTGAAGTCCGGAATTTTGTATTTCCTCGTAAAGAGAACTAATTCCGTTTTGTGTGGGTTGATGTTCAGACCACAATCTGCAGCCCAATTGTTAAGCTTGTTAAGTGCTGTTTGTAGCAGCTCAGCTAGGGTTTGTGGGTGCTTGCCTGAAACGGCAATTGCTACATCATCGGCATAGGCTATAGTTTTGAAACCTTCGTCCTCTAGGTCGATTAACAATTTGTTAACGACCAGGTTCCACAGTAGGGGAGAGAAAACTCCTCCCTGCGGGGTTCCTCTATTGGCCATTCTGCTTGTTTTGTAGTTCCCCATTTCGGAACTAATGATTCTGCTGCTGAGCATTGTTGTTATCATGTTTTTGATGTGTTCCTCTATGAGCAGCCCATCAAGAGCATTAGTGATTGCTGAATTGTTAACATTGTTAAATGCACCCTCTATGTCTAGGAATGCGACGAGAGAGTATTCTTTGTAGTGCAGGGATTTTTCAATGATGCAAACCCGAGAGTGGAGTGCAGTTTCCACTGATTTACCTTTTGTATAGGCATGTTGCGCCGTTGAGATCAGACTGGGTTTAATTTCTTGTCTTAAATGTATGTCAATCATTCTTTCCAGTGTTTTAAGGAGGAAGGATGATAGACTGTCCAATAACTGGGTGTCCCGTAATTCGTGTTAAATTCTTTGTTATGAGATTCTTCGTCATATTCTAAGGAAAAAATTGTTTTATATTAAAGTCCACATATCAAATTTGTGCATCAGGAGAAATGAAAAAACATTTCTGTTTCTCAGACTTTAAAAAAAAAACTGATATCAAAATTCTGCTCAGGGAAGAGAATTTGAACGCCATTCAAAATTGAAAATCTTACAACTCCAGAACCATATGATACCAATTTAAATACAGTTTTAATATCAGTATTTTAAGTACAAATGAAGTCTAAAATTATGACTCTACCACCAATATTGACAGAGAAATCGAATTTAACACAGATCAGGGTACACCAAATTAAGTCTTTTTTTAAATCGTCGAAAAGTGATGTCAAAGTTGAGAAATGGACTTTACTGTAGAACAATTTTCGGGAAACGGACACAATCCCGAAAAAACTGTCCCCGAAAAGTCAAAATCCCGAAAAAACATAATCCAGAAACAGACTTTCCCCGAAAATTCAAAATCCCGAAACAGAATTTTCCCGAAAACTCATAATCCCGAAGACATCAATCCCGAATGGCCAAAATCTATTCAAATCAAAACTATTTTTTAAATGGCGTATTTATTTCAACAAAAACAGCAAATTCATAACATAAATATTAAATTCAAAACAAAAATACTTACAGCAACCGTTAAAATAACCTTATGCTGTAAGCAATTCCTCTTAGATAATTTCCGTGAGACCGCTCACTGCGTTCACCATAAATTTTTTTTATTCGTTTTTCTTTTAGTTTGTACCGTCTCCTTGTTTTTATTTCTTGACCTAAAATTATTTTTTCGAGAGTGTTCGTCACTCTGATTTGCTCTTCTCCAAGAAGAGCAATGAGAGCGTCAGGTAATCATTCCAATAAACAGATTTCTTCTTACACGTGACGACCAAACTTTAAAAAACATATTTTTATATCAAATTAATGCAAAATAGAAATCTCGAAAGGTTTTCCCGAAAAACGATATAAAATGAAAAATTTGCGCAAATTTTTCATTTTATATCGTTTTTCGGGAAAACCTTTCGGGATTTTCGGGATTGTGGGTTTTCGGGATTATGGATTTTCGGGATTGTGGGTTTTCGGGATTTTAGATTTTCGGGATTGTGGGTTTTCGGGATTATGGATTTTCGGGATTTTGGCATTTCGGGAAAAGTTTTTTCGGGATTATGTCCCCAACCCACAATTTTCTTAGAATATGACTATGAATCTGATCTCACAGTATGTAGCACGAATTGCTATAATAGCCAGATCAGGTGGAAAGGAAACGTTCGTAAATTGCTCGCTGTAGCCTTTTGCGACATTTTTAGCGACGTTGAGTATGTCATCTTTCCACAACACATGCGAAGAACCGAAAACTGTTGGGTTTCTGGAGCCCAACACAAACATCCAGAGTAACAGGGCGAGATTTCTCTCAAGCGACAGCAGACAGCATTAAGTTTTTGAAGTGCTATTGGTTTACGGTTTATAGTTCCGCATTGGACATTGCTGTCGACCAGAATTTAGTGTTTTTCGTCATATGCTGACGTTCCAGTTCCACAGCCGAAGAACAGAGCTGTGAATCTGGAAACGAATAAGAGAAATAGAGAGTGCTTTTGTCAGCAAAACAATTGAGTGGATCGTTGATAAATATGAGAAAAACAGTGAAAGACAAATCGGAACCTTGGGGCACCCCAGCATTTATTTTGAAATATTCAGACTTGAAACTGCCAAACACAATTTGAATAAAACAGTCCAACACTACTTCAATTGAACGGTTCGAAGGGAAGTAACCAATCCAACGAAGAAGAAGAAGTTCATGGTTACCGAAAGCATTTTGATAAGAATCCTGAAATATTTCGAAAAACCAAGTGCAATAATCTTACGTTATGCAAAAAGATGTTAAGATTTGTTGCACTTTGTTACATCTCACCATCAATTCAAACGTGATCATATAACTCCAAAAGCCGTATTGCCGGTCATAGAGAAGCTTTTGATCTTCGAGGTATTTCCTTATAGAATAAAATAAATAGGGTGGCACCTTGTGAGGAAAATGAAGGGGACCTACATAGAAAGCGCCTTTCATGGCAATGAATTTACTATCAGAGGACTTGCCAGTACCTCGCGAAAGGCGATACCCGTGGAAAAATATTTTTGTATTCTGTTGCCATTCGAACCAATTACCTCCCACCTAACTGGTAAACATGCTATGCATTACGCCACGGGCACCTTTAGCTGTCAATTAATTCCGGTCAATAGTTTGAAGGTAATAAAGACTCAATTTTTTGAGGGACAGGCTGGACAAATGTAGTTTTCCATCCACTCAGAAAGAGACCAACAGATTTGTGGATGTCAAAACTTAGATCTTTGCACGAGTGTGAAAAAAGATTTATCCCATCGTGCTTTAAGAACTCCCGAAGTACAGAAAGGGGCTAAAAAATTTGATAAGTAAAACTGCGCCGCAAGCAAATTTGCTTTTTTTTGAGACCTTAACACGGGAGTGTCAAGTGAAAAAATTGATTATGAGTTCGAACTCCCTACGTTCTCTTCAAACGACGACCAACAATTTTTACTACTTTGAGAGGTATCATAACTTTTCTTCAAATACTTAAATTTTAAATGCAGATCTCCCTGCAAAGTACCAACTTTTTTTAAATGGAGGGTAAAAGAGTTCATTATTTGTCTATGAAATGCGCCGCTTTCAATTTTACGTCTCTCCATTATCATTTCAAATTCGTTTTAATTAAAACATCATTTTGTTTTGATACGATAACAATATTTCTTTACAGCGGAGGCGAAAATACGGCCACAGGCGCAGATCTAATTTGATAGAAGTTGTTAAAACAAACTGTGTAACCAAAGCTCTGCCAACTAACTTCGCTGAGGCAAATCATAAAATTCTTTTATTTGTTTAGCTGTTGTGGAAGTTTGATTTGATTTCTTTACTTAGAATTTCATCAACTGGTACACACTCTAGCACTTTATTCATGTGTGCACGTGAAGCTTACTTGAAGCTCACTTGAAGTATGTACGTGCTTTCCATAATAATCGCACCGTGTTCAGTTAAGCGAACGGCTTGGTATTGAAGAGCGCATTGCGTAGTTATTATTGCTATACATGTAAGATTCACGCCACAATATCACGCACTATGTGATACCATGTAAGTGTACCTGAGGAGATGAATTAGTTTCGTGCTGAGCACACACCAAAGCCTCATTGGCTTTAAGATAGAAATCTTTATAGAAGAAAGAAGCCTTGGGTAAGGAATATTTATGCTGAACTCTCCACTGTCGACATACAAATCCACTCCATTGACCACTGGACTTAGATATTAAGATTGGGTTGTTAATATGCAGTAATCTCGAACAGAACTAGAAACACCTGCAGCATTTAGAGCATGTCGTAATGGCTATGTAAATGTGATAAGTGAAGAGACAATGCATATTTGCAGCTCATCAAGACAGGGGTTAACCACATTCGAAATGGTACAATGACACAAAGACTCTCATGTTATACCTTAAAGCAATTTGGTTAATACCACATAGGCTGGAGTCTATACGATGTGCTTAAAGGCCGACTGCAACTCCAGAGGCAGAGAGTTTTCTTCGTAATGGCACTTTAAAGTGAATAATAATGATCACAGATATTGCATATATGCATTTTCACACATCTACAAAACCATTAAATTAAAATCATTGATAGACATAATCCTGTGGAAGCTTCACCATCTTTAAACATAGTTAGTGGCAAATGGTTTTTAAAGACTAGAATAGTATTATGCTCTCCAAAAGGTATTTCAAGGATAAACTCAATGTCTAATAAAACCTCAATAAAAGTTATCACTTTACGTATTTGTCTGTAGGTAGAGGTTTTCGAGTGCAACTAGTTTGCACGACATTATAGTCAGATGAACGGAAAGGTAGAAAAGAGTTCTTGTTGGAAAGGAAAATTCAAATCAGGTGGTTGTTCTTTGATTCAAGCCCTCTGTTATACAAGGAGATGTTAATAGAAAATTAGACCACAGCCAACAGCCCAATGAATTTTTAAAATTGTTATTTTTTTTAAATCATCTGAAAAGTGTTGACTTCTAATAATGAACACGATAAGCTGAGGGTGGACTCATCAGCAAATCCATTAGAGGGCTTGAAACCTCAGACAATAGATCTTTTATGACCGTGTATCGTCATATTCCTGGCGATTCGTAGTCTTCAAGGAAACTATTTTTTTTTTTGTTCAATAAAACTTATGACTGGCCTTTCATTGTATGTCTGCCAGATTTAAAAGATTCATTTTAAATCTGATAACTCTTTTTTCTCGCATTCAATCAAATCATCTCATCTCTGGATTCCTATTCGTTCGAGTTTCTCAACAAAATGCACCTAGTAGTAAGTGTTTGTTATGGTTTTACCAAATTTTTGATGCAGTGCGGAAATGCGAGTCCAAGCAATTCCAATAGCGTTTCATTTGTTTTTATAAAGAACTTGAAAACGCTAACGACAACGGCAACAACAACATTGACAACGATAGCGACAGCGATATTAGCAACACCGATAATGACAGCTACAACGCAAACGATAATAGCAACAGCGATAATAATAGCAAAAATGTTTTTCCACGGGTATCGCCTTTCGCGAGGAATTGGCAAGTCCTCCGTTAATAAATGCATTGCCATGAAAAGCGCTATCTCAATTAGCCGTTCGGAACCGGCAGAAAATTGTAGGTCCCCTCCATTCCCTCACAAGGGATGGTTGTGAGAAATGCGCTAGGCCCAGGGGCTCCTAGTTCTGTTGCGCCACCCTATTTATTTATTTATGATAATAATAGCGACAACGACAACGACAACGACAACGACAACGACAACGACAACGACAACGACAGCGACAGCGACAGCGACAACGACAACGATAACGACAACGACAACGACAACGACAACGACAACGACAACGACAACGACAACGACAACGACAACGACAACGACAACGACAACGACAACGACAACGACAACGACAACGACAACGACAACGACAACGACAACGACAACGACAACGACAACGACAACGACAACGACAACGACAACGACAACGACAACGACAACGACAACGACAACGACAACGACAACGACAACGACAACGACAACGACAACGACAACGACAACGACAACGACAACGACAACGACAACGACAACGACAACGACAACGACAACGACAACGACAACGACAACGACAACGACAACGACAACGACAACGACAACGACAACGACAACGACAACGACAACGACAACGACAACCAACGACAACGACAACGACAACGACAACGACAACGACAACGACAACGACAACGACAACGACAACGACAACGACAACGACAACGACAACGACAACGACAACGACAACGACAACGACAACGACAACGACAACGACAACGACAACGACAACGACAAAGACAAAGACAACGACAACGATAACGACAACGACAACGACAACGACAACGACAACGACAACGACAACGACAACAACAACGATAACGAAAATACATCGATAACGAAAGCGACAAAGACAACGAAAATTTAAAAACAACACAAAACAATAACAAGGACGACAACGACAACAACAACGACAACCACAACGGCAACGACAATGTCGACTACAACGTCAACGACAACGTCAACGTCAACGACAACGACAACGACAATGACAATATCAACAGCGATAATGACAGGGACAACGACAACAACTTTGGCTTCACTTAAGTGATCTTATAATGTTTCTACCATAAAAAATGTATATGACAAATTCTGAAATCGAAGTTCTTGCTAGCACAAATTGATTGATCATTTTACACCCGTCTGGATGGTAGGCTTGAAATTAAGAGACTGAATAAATTTTTAATCATTAGGGGCTCAAGTTCTTAGCATTTTTGTATGTGAGTAGAATTTCCCATTTTTAAATCAGTTACGTTATTAGCAAAACGTTAATACCGTTTCAGTGTAAAGAAAAACTTAGAAGTTCTTGAAGCTTATAGCTTTTCCCTGCTGTAGCTTGAAAGATTCACAACTCTACAGCCAGCCACTGGTTAGGTATTGGTTCCCTTTGAAAAAATTAAAATGGATTGAGCATTGTATGTGGGTAGACGAAGCGGTGACGTCTCTTCGCCAGCGTGTTGTTGTTTTTTAGCTTTTTTTATGAATTTTCTGGCATTAAGGCGTATTTTTTTGTGGTGTTCAGACATGTATGTAGTATGCAGCATCTATTTACGTACGGTAAGACTATAAAAGAAAAAGCACCCAACAGCTTAACCAACATTAATTTTTAATGTCTGGAGTGGCATACGTTTATGGCGATGTAGAAGATCTAGAGCTACTTTTTACTTAATCCTTATAATATCAATACGACTTTTTTTATTCCTTTGAATTAGTATCTACATTCATTGAACATTCAAAGTCAACTACTCTCTTTAAATTAGATTCCGCAAGCGAGTGTTATTCTACTGATTCACTTCAAAGTTATTGCTCATCTTGGTGTGTTCTTCCGAAATTACTATTTCATTCATGGCCAGACTTTGAAATCGACCGAAACCCTCCACTTACAAGAGACGGCTTCTCAGAACAGGCAAGTGTGGCTTTTGCTTTCTTCAAATAAATAATCTCAGACACACGAAACTTGTTGCACCAGCACATCCCTTCGTGCTGTGCTCAATGCACGGTGAGTGCATCCGCAAATTCGTTGCAATAAAAATCAGATAAAGAAGAAGATTGCAAAAATAAAATTAATATAAATTTCTTTTTTTTACTACTATCCTCGATTCATATGCAACCACATCACTACTCTCTCGTGAAAAGACTTTCCTTTGAATTTCTTACTCCATGTAGTGCTGGCGTTGTGGTCCGGACGTTTTGTTAGGATGTTATGGCATTTAAAGCGAACGTAAATTGGTACAACCAGTTGGTACAGCGGAACTGACTTTTGTATATGTTGCTTTTGGAAACGAAACATTTTCTGGTCTTGTAGAGTGGAAAGTTGCTAGAGCCTTTTTTAAAATTTTTTTTAAGTTTTCGGTCTTGTGTATTTCATATTTGGGATGCTCACATCTTCCTGTCTGGATGTGTAGGATGAGTTTGAAAAAGTTGGTCGAATGCACTTAGGATGTCACGCTGGGTGGAGCATGATTTAATTAGGAACTAGAAAAGCATATGTAAGTAAGTGTGTATGATAATTGAATAAGAACATTTTTTCTAAAATGTTACTCGTACAGGGGCTAAACTCTGAGATTCTATAGTGGGGAGAATCAACATTAAAAGTGTTACTTTAAAAGATTCTTACTTTCACCAGTGAATGTTATTTAGCCTTACCCTTACCACTATTTTCTTCAGCGTATTCAGTATTCAAAAATTAAGCTGCTCCCATTGAAAACGCCAAAAGAAAAAAACTTTAAATTTTCATTAAAAAACCTGAAATAAAATAAGGTGACAGTTTTTCAGATCTTTGTGTTAGTGAGGAACAACAAATATTTCATGTACCTGAATCTCCAGGAGAAAATTTGGAGACCATTTACCAAAATATCTGCTCAACGTGTGTTGTGCGCCTGTTGTTTCACGTGCTATTCAGGGGCCGTTCCTAGTACCTGCGTTATAACCACTCTCCCTCTTTTTCAGCCTAGGCAGTTTTGTGAAGTTATTGAAAACAAATTTAGTATATTCACAGAATATAGAACGAGTAGCAACGCGAGAGAGACCATCTGTACCAATACGACTCAACGATAACCCGTCGCGTCGATCCATCAGAGCTTTGCACACCTACTGTTTCTTACCTACCAGGCCCTGACCGCCTGTTGTTCTTCCTACCATGGCTTTATACGCCTGTTGTTTGGCATGTACCAGAGCCTTGCGCGCCTATTGATTCTTACATACCATGGCCTTATGCCCTTATTATTTCTACCTAACAGGGATTTACGCACCTGTTGTACCTATCTTTCTTTCCCTTTTCTGTGGAATACCGTCTAACAGACCAACATTGAAAAGCCACCTCAGGTCGTCAATCTTAGACGGTAAAAAATGTTAACAGTTACAATAAATTGTTAACTGTATTTTTTCGCTAAGTTTTTAAAAAGGGGTGTGAGTGTTTTTAATTCACTTGTCTTGGTTACCAGTGAGTTCTACCCCGGCTGGAAAACCAAAAACACGTCACAATGAATAGAAGATGAAGATAGTGAAACAGGTCACTTTAAAAAGAACGAAGTTCCTATTTTTTCAGAGAAGCTATTGAAGTTATCATCAATTGAAGTTCTTGATCATTCTCATGTGATGTGCTGTTCGCTTTCTAGCGAAGGCTTTAGTTCGTTAGTTTAACGAGGGTCCTTCTGATGGAAAGTGGTGCCAGTGGCGTGACGGTTAGCATATCTGCCTGTTCCGTGAGAGGTTAGTGGTTTGAACCTTTGGAGAAAACAAAAAATGTTTTTTCACGGGTATCGGATTTCGCGAGGAATTGGCAACTCCTCCGAAAATTCATTGCCATGAAAATAACTTTCTTGGTTAGCTTGTTCGGAATCGACAGAAAAGTGTAGGTCCCCTGCGTTCCCTCACAATACATGTTGTCTCGGTTCTTCCCTCTCCGTTGTGTCCAAATCTTCGGGGAGAAAGTCCTTAGACCTACTTAAGAAAAAAAGTCTTATGAAGTACACATAAAATTATACCTGAATCAATACATATATTCATTGGACAGGTCCGTATAATAGACCTCTTTACTTACCTTCGATGGATGGCTGACCTACTTGATTGTTGGAATTCTGGGTACCTATCTAACTAGCGAAGGAACTGCATTTGAGTTATATTTTGCGAGTAAACAACCCTGACAACAGATCACTACATTATTCTTGCTGATGTGTGGTTGGTATAACGGTGACGAATTACACGTTCGTTTTCAGTCCTGCGACTCATGAAACAAAAAGTAAAAGGTACCAAAAGGTACCACAAGTAGAAACGGTAAGTTAGATAAGTCATTTCCAGAGCGTTTCGAAATCCACTTTTTTAAATACCCTTTGTTATTATCCCGCTTTTTTCGGTGGGATTTTACTGTAGAACGCTAGTTTCTTTTCGTCAAACGGCAAATAATGAAACAAAGTCATTGACTTCGAAGAGATCTCTTGTTAACTGATAAGTCTATCCCTGGATTTCGTAACGTTCAAGACGACTATCGTCCTAATTTGAGGTAGTAAAACAACTTGTTTAAAAAGCTTAAGAAGCTACCAGAATTCATTAGACTTTTTATGACACAACTGAAGATGAACGATTAAATAATAGTCGTCTATAAAGTTAAGTTATCAAAGCACAATTTTATTCTATTTATGTCCGAGAACCACATGTCCTTTCCAACAGTATGAGTTTGAAGAATACGAGTTCCCTCGAATAACGAATAAGGAATAACAACAACGCCATTGTAGCTGAATTGCAAGATATTTATTTTCTGTTTCTAAATCTTAATCCTATATGCCTCCTGTGTCTTTTTTGAGCCAGCAATTCGTCAAGATCTTCATATTTTAATAATCCCTCAGGAAAACTGTGAAGAATTGCCGCAAATTCATCGGCTGGAAGTTCAGCAAATGTTTCCTCTGGGCTTTCTGCTCCATCAACTTCCAAAGTTAGCGGCTGCAACTCGTTGGATGATGATGTGTCGTCATCTTTCACAGAAGTTGCCATTATCCTTAAACAGATATCGGATCCTTTTCTGCAAATTTTAAGCGATGCAAATTGATTGTTTTCTAGCTCTTGTGATTTTTCCTGTGGAAATAGAGAAGCACTGAGTACTTCATGATATTGCAGTATAGAAAAAGCAATAAGAAAAGTTGCTATTGACAATCTTGATTCCATAGTGGTGTTTTGAAATTTACAACGATGTCTGATAGATGACTGAGGAGGTGTGTTACATTTATACTAAATTTGTGACCTGTGTCTGTTTTGTTTGTCGATTGATCTTGCCTCATTATTTGCCTGGTTTCTACTCAATTGTTGACAGTAATTAGAGATTTAGAATTTAAACAATTGGAAATGTAATTCTGGGTAACGTATGTTGTAAACTTGTATTTCGGTGAAGGTTACAAAATTTAATGTCGTAGCGTTTGTTGCGTTACTTAAGAACAACTAAACCAACAAGATGGTGAGTATGAAATTTCGGATCGAAAATAGAGATAGTACGAAATACCTCACAGGAAAAAAGTGCGAATGTAATTTATTTGTCATGGAAGATAAACCGGAATAGTGGTAAGGTTTATATATGATACCATCATCGATTCCAAAAGCACGCACTGAAAAGGGGGCTCGGTGCAAAGTCTATAAAATGTTTAAGAAATTTAAGGGGCAGCATCAGTTGCCTATTAAAAGGGGGGCGTGGGGGACGGACCACCCCGGGTGTCACCCATCTGGGGGTGACACCTCAAAGCTACCAAGGAGTTTATATACTATGGCGTTATAAATTGTAGAAGATGCAATTAACCTTGGTATAAAAACATTGGAGAAATACGACATTCCAACAGAAAGAACAATTCGTCGTAGAAAGCGAATGGCTGGTGAGTTGGCAACTGATGCAGGACTTTCTCTGAGCGCTGAACTACGGAAAGACATGTTCGAGTGCCTTGATCGATTCATCACTGAACTTCGAACAAGAACAGAGTCTATTAAGGAGGTGGCTTCATTGTTTGAAGTTGTACGGGCGAATACTTTACTTTTAGCAAACATTAATGTTTTGAAAATAGCTGATTCAAAATTTGCTAGTGCTTATGATGAGGTTTCAGAGTCAGAACTTCTCTCAGAGATACCAAGGTTGAGAAATCATCAGCGGCTAAAGTGATAACATCTAACAGCTGTATTTATAATCGCATAATAAATAAACTCCGTACAACTTTAAAACACGCTTATTCATTGAATAAAACAAAAATCGTATTTATAATCGTTTTTCGTCAGTGAATAAGGATAAACGCCGATATGCGTGTCTTAAGCGTGTTTTAGCATAAATGTCATTTGATTTTGAGTATTGAGTTGTCATTCAGTGGTTTATTTACAACTTTGAGAATTTTAAATATAACTCAACTGGAAATGTACTCAAATTACATTAACTTTATAAATAATTTGGATGTAGTAAATGTGTTTTCAATTGAAAGAAATAAATGCATTGTTTTCCTTTTTTGTAAATTGGTTTCTTACAAGGTTTCCAGTTGGGAAACGTTTTTGATTTTCCCTTTTTGGACAAAACAACAAGAAATTAAAGCCAAAGAATAATATAGAATATATAGGTCGGTATATATAGAATAACGTATATTGTGTGGTCTACATTTCATCTTCCATAGCTAAGAAAATATAAACAAAAACAAATTTCTGTTGTCAGTTTTAACCAATGAAAAACCAAATTAGAGAGTTTCTTTATGATTTCGACATAAGGTATGAATAACTATAATGGGTGATGAAAAGGATTATAAATAAGAATTTTTTGTTCACTGAATAAAGCAGAATAAGTTCTTATTCACTGCATAACTATTATGCGTTTTAAGCGCGTAATAGCAAAATCTAATAAATACGACTGTAATTGTTTATCTTTAGACTTTATGAAATTCATCCTTGAAAGGGAGTTTGCAGAATCTCTTCCGAATCTCATTGTCGCATTAAAAACGTTTATGACAATATGTGTGACAGTTGCGACATGTGAAAGGAGTTTTAGTTAGCTTAAGGGGTTAGGAGCATGAAAAAATGCAATTTTTCAATAATTTTTTTTACTAGTAATTTTTTTTTTAACAAAAGCAAAAACATAGTATCATTTCATCATACTTTAACATTACTTCACTAAAATAAAAACAAAAAAAAAACTAACTATTTTACAAGTTATGGTGGTCAAAGTTCAATATGTTTTAAAAATGGGTCCTTGTGGTGCCAACTGTAACTCAAAAACCGCTCGATAGATTTGAATGAAACTTATACCGATTTTAGAAAACACAAAAAGCTAGTGCTTGATCGGAGTTGATTGATTTCAACTTAAGTAAATCTATGTTAGTTTAAAACTTTTGATAAAAACTATTGGTCCACTGTTTTCAGCCTAGTTTGCTCATTTGCATGTTTCAATTATTTCTAGCTTATTTTACTCATTGTCAATTGTATGGCGTTTTGTATGTTTAGTTTTGTTATTGTAGTTTTATTATTCTCACGTTTTCTCTGTGCTGGTGTTGGTGTTATTGCTTTACTAACTACTTACACTTGCATTCATGATGAAGAGCGTAGGTAAGTGTGTACATAATGAAACTGGTTTTAGTTCAGTACTACTTAGTCTCTGAAATGCAAAAAGAAAAAATTTGGTTTAGTGTGAATCTTTTTGTTTATGATCAGAAAAATTTCTAAAAGAACTATTTGTTGTATGTAGTATGTTGCATGTGTTCTGTGTTGTACTAAATACAAGTGTAGTACTAAGGACTGGTACTCCCACACGGATAATCGATTTCCATGTGTAACTAAAAAAAAAATAAATAGGGTGGCGCAACAGAGCGAGGAGCCCCTGGGCCTAGCGCATTTCTCACAACCATCCCTTGTGAGGGAATGGAGGGTACCTACAATTTTCTGCCGGTTGCGAACGGCTAATTGAGAAAGCGCTTTTCATGGCAATGAATACTAATGGAGGACTTGCCAATTCCTCTATCCTCGCGAAAGGCGATACCCGTAGAAAAACATTTTTGCCTCTGATGGGATTCGAACTCGAACCTCTGGATTAACAGGCGGACATGCTATCCATCACACCACGGGTACCACATGTGTAACACGTATGCATATACATGAAGACGGGCATTGGGGGCATTTACAAAATCATTTATTTTTGCATTAAAACAATTTCCCATTCTAAAACTGCTATTATGATAGTAGCTTATGATTCTCCCTCTCCCTCATCAATTCAAATGTTTTGAGATTGATTGAACTTCTGGGGGAAGTATATTTTACAGTGTACAGGACTCCGTTTTTCACTGTTGTTTTATGAGAAGAAGTTATATGCATTCCTAAAACAGTTATATTCAAAGCTTGTCTTTTCGGCATTCAGTACTAACACACAACATTTCTTCTTCTTCACCAGCACGTATACGACATGTGAGTTAGTCGTATCCACGATATTTGCAATCATCAAAACAAAAAAAAATATCTCTGTACATTATTTTGAAAAATTAGGTCAACATCTGCTACACATGTGTCCCTCAAATTTTGAAGGCAATAGCCTGCACTGCCATACATCTATTATATTGGAAGGCTTACATCATTGTTTTCCACTGAGCTAAAACAAACTTTGAAGTTCAATATTTCATACTTCGTAAATATTTATTCGCTTACCAACAATGATTTTGTCACATTTGAACGAAACAAGAATGGAGATGCAGTTCGGGGCTATTTCAATTTGTTTTCGGTAGTTGGTTTGAGTTTGTCATCAAAACTGTTGTGTTCTTGGAATTTTCAACTTAATTTCGATTGAAGTTATTATTTCGAAGCTCTAAGTTTAATCTTTGGTCTTATTGTTAGTCAACATTTACAATGGTATCCCAATGGACGTTAACTATTGTGCTGCTACTAGTTGTTCTAGTTGTTCTGCTGCATCACGTTCGGGGGATAAAAATAATCAACACAGAATTACCTAACATCACGTTGCAAAATCGAACTTTAGTGCGAGTCAAATTGTGTGTCAAGGGGACAGAGCTTTGCACGACCGCCATCATTGCGCCAGTGGACATTTCCGATGAAAATGCTATTGCGAGTGTAATGAGACCGATTAGAATCAACATAGATGACTGTCATAACGAGTTTTTCGAATTGGAGAAGAGACTAAATAGGTCGGCAGAGATAATTCGAAGTAATCCCGGGACAGTGATCATGGAAAACTGGCCCATGGGAGTTTTCAGATATATGAAAGGATTGTTTGTGAAGACCACTTGTGTTTAGAAATCAAATTTTGTTGTAAGACTCATTTGTGTTGGAAAATAAAGGCTTGTGTGCTGTATTTGAAAATAAATATATACATATATGAATGTGTTTGTTTCACGTTGAGTACTGTGCGTTGTAGTTTGCATTTCTTATAAGTGAATATTGGTTTGGATGATTTCAGTTTGTATAACACCAGTCATGCAAAAATAAATATAGACAGACTTAATTCCTGAACTATAAGAGTCTTAGATCAATATGCCAGCCAGGAAAAGAGGGGCAAGAAAGAGCCCTCTAGCTAACTTTTTTAGAAGCATTTTAAGACCCATTGTGTTGCATCTGATCTAAGGTGTTCATGGAGGCCCTTTTGAGAGTGAATAAAAGATGGACCGTGTTCAGGATAAGGTCAGCCAAACTACTCCAACTGATGTGTATTCAGATATTAGAATCGCAGCCGCTTCTGATCGTCTGGAAAAACTGCTTCTGCGGACTATTTTACAACTCTTGCCAAAGCCCGTCTGTCAGGCAGAATGCCCCATTCAACTTGGCTGATGAGAAGATAAGCTTTTCATATGTAAGCTGAAGTCTAATTGTATAGCGTAGGTGCAGATTGCCTTGACTCCGAACTTTTCAAGGCTGCTGGAGATGGGGGCTTAGACTTGAAAAGCTCGTAATCGACAGAGTTCTCGGACACACAATAAACACCACCGATTTAAAGGCTTTGTATGACAGAGCATTTACATAAGCGAGATGTGCAGAGCAATGTCTAGTTTTGGCATCCCAGCAAAACTCGCACAACTATGCAGAGTGATTTTGGATAGCTCACGGTCGGTGCTTCATCATTCTCAGTAAAGAACTCACTGAGAGACTGGGACTACGAAGCCAGACTACGATGGCTGAAACATGAAGGGTAGGTGCAGGTGGATAGTAACGCTTCGGTTCGGCAAGATTTCGAATGCACTTTGCAGAGAAAACGTTGAAGTGTAAGGACTCGGCTTAGGTGGTGCCATCAAGCTGAAGTTGGAAGAGCGTAGAACTGGATATAGAGTTCGACAGAAATAGAAATTGTTCAAGAAACATGTCTGTTTCCACCTAAAAAACCTTAGATTGTCTTTTGGTGTTTTATTGGATTGTAACATATTTGAACATTCCAAAAACTACGTCTTCCTAGTGGAGACGTGACAGACAGCCAGGTGGCCATTCAAACTATCTCATCCACTGTCTCAAAATCAAATTAGTAGAAATTTTTTAATCTCTGACTGCTTAGTTCAAAGAACACCGCAACCATATTCTGAGTTCCAGGACATCGTGACATAACTAGTAACAAAATGGCGGATAATCTGACCAAAATTGGGTCATCACTAGAGTATAGCGAAACGAACACCTGTGTACTCAAGCCACTAGAACAAAATCCCAATGAAACTTTCTAAAACTGATAATGACAAGTGTTCACTTTTAGAAACAAGCCGGGTCTCTTGAAACGCTTTTAATGAGTACTTTACCACGATAACAAGCAAAGGTTTGTCGAAATCCTCTTACTCCACTTGCACCGAGTGTAGTCCTATGCTAAACTTTGGCGATCTTTTACAGAGACAAAGTTTCTTGAAAAAGCTGGTTTTCGGGGGTTCGTATTGGAGGGGTTTAGGTCTTACTTAACTAATAGGTCTCAAAGAGTAAAGGTTGACGACAGTAGAAGCGAAGTAAAGTTTTTTAATATTGGAGTACCTCAAGGCTCAGTGTTGGGTCCAATAATCTTTCTGATTTACATCGATTCGCTGTTCAGAATGGCCTTCAAGGGAATGCTGACAGCTTTTGCGGATGATGTTGGCTTTGCCTTTGGATCGGAGAGTGTTTTATGGATCTCACCGCGGATATAAATTTTGACATTTATTTATTACGATTGTGGTTTGCTGAACATAAATTGTTAATTGTTAAATTGTTGATTAGCTCAAAAACTAAGATAATGTTTTTCAATTTGGTGGGTCAAAATTGTTTTGGAGCGGATGTATTCTTTCATGCTACTGACTGTCAAAGCTCAGTGCAGCTGCAGTAACAGCTTGTACAATTGTTCCCTTCGGAGCTGTCTCAATTGCACCGAAAAATGTTTCGAAATTGAAAAAGCCGAAGAATTTAAATATTTGGGCCTCACGATCGAATCTGGAATGAGCTTTGTATATCATACTGAAAATTTGAGAAAATACTTTCGTAGTACACTGCGACGCTTCTATTTCTTGCGCAATACTTGCTCTCCAAAGCTGTTTATGAAAATCAATTATGGTGTTTTTCATTCAAAATTACAATACGGAATAACTTGTTGAGGAGGAGCATATTTGAATAGAATTCAGCCTCTGTTGATATTACAAAAGAGTATTTAAAATTGATTTGTAGGAAGCATCGTCTGTACCCTAGTTTTCCACTGTTGAAAGATTTGAAGATTCTTCCAGTCCGTCAATTATATTGCTTTAAGGTGCTCAAAATTTTCTTTAGAAGGTCGGGGAATTTTAATTTCAGACTCATCAATAATAATTATTGCTTACGGACTAATTCTCTTCATTTAGTATCCATACCCAAGTTTCGCACAACTGCTTTCCGAAACTTCTTTGATTCTTCTATGATAAGAGTGCTTACAAATATTAATTCTTTTGTGAAAGCCGTGAAAAGTTGGCTTTTTAGTAATGATTTAAAAATTATTGAATTGCTCCTCAATGTCCTTCATTGATATTTTGGTTCTATTGAATTGTAGTTTACTCCTGTATTTTCTTCCATTTTATCCAACAAGAATGAATTTAAAAGAAAAAAAAAGAGTTTAAAAAATTGTTTCTATTTTGCACTTTGATGGTTTAAATTTAAGGGTCACCCCACCCATTTGATATTATTTACATTCATATATAAATTTTTTTAATTTGATGTGGCATTACTTCTATATTATTTCTGAGTTATTATAATTATTGTAAAATTGTCATAAATTTGAATTGTTACCTAGAAATAATTAAAATACTACTACTATTACTACTACTACTAAACTTTTACTCCAGCTAAGCAGGCCTCGGCTCTCTCCGTTGATTGGCATATTCACGCGTAGGAACTCATTGGGTACTCACATAATGCAAATGGGCATTTGCACATCCGACCTATGCAGAAGATGTCCAGATGAAGAGGCAGAGGAAGGGTGGTTACGATTCCTCTGTGTGTGCCAACGCTTAGCCCACACAAGGAAAACCCCCTTGGAGGATACTTCCTCGATGAAATGTGCGAAATCGCTAACCATATTGAACAGCGTCCTGAAGTTCATTCAGAACTCCAAATGGTTCGGTGAGGGTTGCTAACCGCAATAATGTAGTCACCAATCCAATTCTTGGCTGATCATCACCTCACATCCCACCACCTTACCTCCTCTTCCTCTGTTATCCCGGGAGCTTTGTGTATCAAGTGAGTTGCTTCCGCTTGCAACCTTACCTAAAACCTAAAGCATAACGTCAAAAGGCATTGTAAAAGTTTAAAATTTATTTAAAATCCCTTTAGAAACTCGTCTCTAGGTTCTAAAAATTAAATCAAATCGACGTGTGTACTTAAGCTGAGCAAGACCACAACTTGGTGTCGCTGTACGCATAGTTAGAACTTGGTGTGTTTCGTGCGATGAGTCTTTTTTATTCTTTAAGTTTTTTTCAGAAGGTCCCACATTGAGTCTTCTTTTTTAAGAAGTTACTAAATATTTGAACATTTATTGGTCTGAAGTTGTGTAAATCAGGTGGTACTTTAAGAATTTTTCCTCTCCACGAACCACTTCTTAAGATTTTTTTCAAGCGACACACATTTGCACTCAACATGCTAAGAACCGAAACTAACAGAAAATCGTTATTCAACCAACGATGAACGTTACGATTCTTCATTCACCATAATGATACGCATATCTAGTTGCTAATTGTTGAGGCGAAGCGTGAATTCAGAAACCGACATATTGTGCTTATTTCTATAAACGAAAATGATCTGTCAAGGCCTTCAAAATAGAAACATAAATAAAACTCTAATAAACCGTAAAGAATCAGAACTTTTTTATTTTAGTCTCACTCCTCACGTTGTTTCATTTTGTTGACTTCCCATTGCTAAACACGAAAATGCATTGCCAAGGCCTTTCTAATCGAATAAACAATTGGTGATTATTTTTAGCAAACTTGCCTCGTAAACAATAGACAATTTGGAGACAGTTGCTTTTGTTATTTCTTCTTCAACATTCAAATAACCAGTGTTTAAAAGAAGCTTGTGTTTGAAACCCTCGTGTCAAATATTTGTATTTAAACAGATTGTAGATGAAGAAGCGAATTGCTTCTATAAATTTTTGCGAATTTGCAAACTGATCATCAGTTGAGTTTTGCATTTGTGATTATTATTTTCTAATTAAAGCAGTTTAAGTGTCGCTTAAAAATGCTTCCGGGCAAAGTTTTCTTGGTGTTAGTTGCTGTGTTAACTATTTTCCAACCAGCTTATGCTACTTTCGAATTTTTTAAGCCTGATCAACGTTTACTTGATGCATTTTTAGACAATCCTTTGGTGCAGTTTAAGCTTTGCCTTATTGGGTCGGATTTTTGCAAGTTCAAAAAAAATAGCAAAAAAGATGACAAAAACAAGGACAAAAACAAGGACAAGGAGGATGATAAAAAGGACACCAAGAGTGAAAGTAAAAAAGAAGAAAAAACAACGGAGGAATCAACGAAAGTTGAAAATAAAGAATAAATATTTTATTATGTAGTTGTTAAATGATTTTAAAATTAAGAAATTTGTGAATTATTGTTTTTATCATTTTTAATAAAGTTCCTTTGTTGATTTGTCTCCTAAGATTATCCTATGCAGTTTATTCTTGAAGTATAAACTGAGAAGAGCTGTGATTTTTCCCAAAGGTCTATGTTTTGAAATTCATAGTCTTGCACAATTTAACGAATAGTTTCTGTTTCTTCGCCCAAGGCTGGTACTATTGGTATAACAAAAAAAGGATTACGACTTCGATGAAATGACAGGCACTATTCAGGGAGTCTAGTCCCTATTTATCCCTTTAATTCTTTAGCTTTGTATCACTTCTGTATTCGAGTTATGTAAGTTATTGGATATGGGTGGGAAAAATTGATTGTGGCGTGACGCGATATTTTCATTTCTCAGACTTCTGTTTAAACAAAATCGTTTCTTCGAGATGTCACCCTATATTTCTACTCACTGCATTTTCGGGTTTAAAATTACATCGCTGGTATTTGAAATTAGTGATGACGCAACGGTTTGTTGCAATTTATTCACATCACTCCGTTCACAGTTTTCTATTGCTTTTAATCTCTTTCCCTTCACAAGCAAAAATAGTATACTAAGCATCATGTGGAGAATACCAATTAGTGACTTACTTCTTCTTCCCGCTAAAACTATTCCATAGATACATAGCTACTCACTCCTTGGACCCAATATAAAAACCAAACTTTGCCATGCTAAACCCTTAGGAATTTGAATCCTTTTTCATAGCAATTACTATCAGAGCATAATGAAATAAAATTTTGAGAGTTGGTATTCGAATATTTCACGCAGTTTTAATTAAATACGAAAGAAACTTATTTCATAACAACTCCACAGTCCACAAGGATGCAGCAGTAAGTTGTGTGGCAGGGTAAAAGGATAAAAGAAAACGGATTCGAAAATGCTTCTCTACTTGTTCACAAGAAACTTAATTTCCCCAAGAACCATCATGAAATTGGTCCAACAAGTTAAATGGCAATAGGGAACAAAAATAACGACCAACGTCGCGTCGTCGACGTCGCTTGACAGCAAAAAGGATCACATCACAGTGCTCCAGGAAACCAACAACAAAGTTTCATTTCAATTTTCGTTGTTTATTTTTCGGGTACAGACACAGAGCGTGCCGGAAGGTATAAGATCCCGCGTATTTTGTGTATGCGGGAAATGGAAATGGCATCCCGTTATTTTGGACAACATTGTTGCTTCTTTGACTCGTTTAGGAAAGTCGCTAAAATTAAATAATTTTATAGCGGACGAATGAATTTATTGCACTTCTCTGGATATTTTAATTTCAAAAATCAGGGGACAACAACGTGATTATAAATTGAAATCTGAAATGTGTTGAGATGTTTAAGAGGAATTTAAGTACAATATTTTAGAAGTAATAAAATTGTTGTTAAGAGAGCAGTGGAAATTTAATAGGATAAGTTTAAGGGCTCGAGACTATAATCTTAAAATTGCGATTTAAAGTAATTAATTTCGTTGAAATTGTGTGTTTAGCACTTGCCAGCTGCGGGTAGTAAAAACTGGTGGCAAATGAGGCTTGAATGCTTGGCAGTATGCTTAGCATGTTTTGCCTTTTTGTTACACAAACTGTAAACTAACATGTCAATCAGTCTACAGGATTTACAAGTGGTTTATTAAGCTATGAAAAAGCGGATGATCTCAATGTAAGCGACACTTGTCTGTTTTTCGAAATTGAGAGTTTAGCATTATAAAAGTTTTTATAGATAAGATTATTTATTTTTATTCATTAACGTTTTTAACAAGATGCATGCAAATTAACAAAAACAGTTTTTATATAGCTTTCAACAGTTTTTAACGTTAAATTTCTTACACTCAGGTCTACAAAATCTTCCGAAATTTAAGCACCTTCTTTACTTACCCAGCATAATTTTTTTGAGTTTGCTAGAGAAATGGTTCAAATTTGTTTGGATCGCGCAGCAGATTGTGGAACTTTATCCTTGGTAAGTTGCTCCTCATCAGTCCTGAATATCCTGCCAAAGCATTTGTGTACTGTTTCATTTCTCAGTAATAGCGTTCCTTAGAATTCAGTCCTCAAAAACTTTTCATGTGTTGTTAGCTCTTGTACTGATGTGAAATGATTTAGGTGAAGGCCATCGGTATCAATCACAGCTCATACTCAACTGCGGGACACTCCAAGCATAGTCGCTATTCTCCTGGTGCTAATCGAAGGATTACGTCAGAGTCGTATCAGATCCAAAATTCGTTTCTCAATATTTGTTGATCACCTTTCTCTCCTTCTGTATACTCCAATACTCCACGTCCCAAAAGACGATTATGAATCTTCAAAAAGCCTACAACCTCATAGCCTCGCCACTTCTACCATCCGCCAAATCGTATCAAAAGTGTATATCTGTCAATTCTTCCAGTGGATATGTTGCCATTGATTTGTATTGACAGTTTGACATGCAAAATTTAAATAAGTTTTCAAAACAATGCTCCGAGAATTCATTGGAGTTAGGATCCCGTTATAGCGATCAGGAAAACGAACCAGGAAAAATTTTGAAACGGAAATATAACTATGTTTTCGTTAGAATTGAATAACAAATGTTAAACCAATCGATGGCAAATCATTGTGCCCAGAAAAAGTAAAAAAGAACAAATATTTTCTGGTAAATTTGCATTTTTCTATTTTTCCGATTCAGTTTCATCAGGAAAGTAGAAAAATACAATTCTAACGGAAAGTATTTGTTCAATTGAACATTTTTTTGGGAAAAAATTTTTTTGGGCTATTTACTATCGATTGATGTTACATTTGTTATTTGATTCGAACGAAGCAATGGATTTTCTGGAACAAGCGAATTTTTTATTGTCTTGGCCCAGCCTATGCGTCTTCAGCTTTTGTTACATCTTATGCAATACAACCTGTACAACAATCTATAAGCCTTTGAAGTCGTCCCTTTCCAATGATACCTCACACGATAGCGAAAATTCAGCTTTTAATTCTCTATGTTATTAAATTTCATTCAAAAAACCCAGAATGGGGCACAGAAAGGAACCCCACAGGGTTCGAATATTAGCAATAACGCGGCGAACATTTATTTTCAAATCTCAAATTGTTTCTGACTTGTCGGTGTAGAAGTGACTTCCAATACCCACAATGAGTTTAGCGGAGTTAATTCGCGTTATACCATAAAGACCAACTGAATGGTCCCAACACGAACCTATACGACTCAGTTGAAGGATGAAAATGGTTGTGTATAGGGTTGGGTAATTCAGAAAGTAGAAAAAGTAAGTCTAGTAACTCAAAATTTTTCCATCTGCAAGTTGTGTGATTAAAAAAAATGAAGTTATTTTATCATCGTACTTCAATAACAAAACTAATAGGTTACAGCCTAAAATTCGAGTTCTGGCTACACCATAGAATTTTCAAACTCAAGCGACTGCAATGAGCTCATTGAAGATTGATCTATCATAATCCTTTTTCATTAGAAATGACTGAGCGGTATCGTTTTAAACGAGCAAGCACGAATTACACGATTAGTTTTTTCTCTATCAAATAACTCGGTTGCAATCGTGTTGAATAACCCAACACAACCTACGCCGCCGTAGGTGCCTATAGACGCTTCCATTACATGTTTCAGCGCAGCGTCTTATTCATTCCACGGTTTTCTCACTTCCATCGTGCCAGGTGGTGATGCTTGCGCAATCTGATTTTTTTCCTACCAGCAAACCCGGCAAATTTACCATTTTTTGTTATTAAGAAAAAAAAACTGTAAATTGCGACAATGCTGCCATTTTTATTTTCTGCCAGCGGGCTGACTTCTTGAACGAGCAACTTGAAAAAACCATGTTTTTTGAAAATGATAAAATGATTGTTAATGGAGAGTGTTGCCAACTCTCAGTTCTGCATAAAAAAACACTCTTTATGTGTTTGAGTAAGAGTTTGTCTAAAAACCTTCTAGGGAAAGCATTGATAGTTAGTTCAGGCAGTTCAAGTAAATTTCAGTAACTTCCTTGTAAGTTCACCTTTAGGATTCGGGAACTCGTTTTGAAATCGACCAATCAGCCTAATTTCCACTATGTTATTTGCCGATACAGAATAAAAAGAAAAAAAGTAGGGTTAGGAATGATTCTATATTATCATAATAACATTTTAGATTACTGTACCGATATCTATAATCTGGCATCTGGATATTGCACCGAAATGGAATGGAATACGTTTTAGTTATTATCATGCACAGTTTTGTGAGGCATGGTTCTATGAACTGCACAGACTCTTAGCCAGCCTTTACATCTGCTATTTGTTTGAACAAGACGCTGTTTACTGCTTTCATTGAACATCCGCCTGCATCACAGTTTTCTATTTTGTTTCCCCCACCGTTGGAAGGTACTTCAATTTTGCAGGTAAGACATCTTCATGAGCTGAAAACATTTTGTTTGTAGTGATGTGTTTGTCCATTTGATCAACATTTCATTCAATTCTTTTAAATAAATGTCTTTGCTTAGATTTCTGTCAATCGGACGTGAAAAATAATTTTTTTAATGTTTTGCCAGTGCCTTAAATTTTTGGTAGAATGTTTTTTTATGCAGGATAAATTTATAGAAACATTAATTAATAAATTCGACAAATTAATTACCATAATAGGCAGCACAACAGTAACCACAGAACTCTTTTGGGGCAAAAGCAATAAAAGTCAAATGTTTTAGCTTTTCAAATGAGTGTCCCTCTAAAAAGACTGTAAAAAACTGAAATGCACTTGCCTTATAATTTCTCTGCTCACTTCCTTGCCAGCGCTCCAGGAATCTCCACTTGAAAGATTAAATCTTTTCGAGAACTCTTTCACATGTAACGTCTCAGGAGTCTCTGTCATATTAAAGGTCTCTCGCTCATAAATAATGTAGGTACTTCAAACAACTTGTGCTTATAGATGTACTGAATTCTGTTGAACTGAATTTTAACAACCCTGCGAATCTGTAATTGAATAAATATTTACTATTGAAAAAAAATCAAAACTCCCTGTTATTGTAACGCAACAGCTAACATGATCCTTCACACACCAGCTTTTAAAAGACTCTTCAAAAATCTCATAATATTAATTGGTACACCTCCAGATTTTCTTTCTCTTTTTTGTTTTCTCCCCATTTTGCCACACAGGGGTGCACTACTTTTGTAGCACCAACTTGTCCTTTCTGAGTCCTGCCACTCATTCCGTCATCAAAATGAAATTTCGATTCAAATATTTCCAAGAGCACTTGGCAGTCCTTCGGCTATGTATAAAGAGAGTCCTGTGAGGAGCAGCTTCAAACTCCATTATTACTCTTGGCAAATAGTATGGAAATGGATAAAAAACGAATGAGCAAAAAAAAATGAGAACTAAACACCCAAGTACAATTTGAGCTCTTGAAACAGTCCTTCTCTGGCAGCGCACAGATCCTATTGGAGCCACATACTTTCAAGTGGGTCCTTTGGGATTTGAACTACTCAAACTAGAGTAGGAGCATTCATAAATCACTGCCAAATGAATAATGAAGCTTTGAGGGAGTGCGAACTTCTAGCACACAACAAAACCGTCAGGCGCTTGAGTTTAAAGACTTAAAAGTGCTCATGCCAGTGGCAGCAAAAAAAAAGCGTACACCGGTTATGGTGAGGGTGTTATTTGCTTGTTTTTGTTGTTTTTTATTAATAATTGATTGGGATTGGAAATTATCCTTCCAATTCTTTACTTAGGTGAACCAAGCCCTAAGCATGTTACCGCCTTCGATGATTTATCGATAAATGTTTGGACTTATCGGTTTATGTGTGGTTAAAATCAATGTTTTTTACTATGGCTTGAGAGTGTTGTGGGATTGTGTGGGAGTAGCGGTACATACTTGCTAATGTTTCGGTTCAAATCTACCAACAATGAGTTTCAATGGTGGAATTTTCATTGTTCTTGGTTTTTCGACTCTGTTTGTGTACAAAAAAGAGTGGGGAGTGAAATGAACAGAAAACCAAAGACTGATGCTGAGACTCATCACAATAAGAGCTCACTTATACAAAGAAAATCATTTACCTTAAGTTTGAGTTCGTCGGTCGGGGACACACAGCCTTAAGGTCCCGTTGAAGCCTTTGATGATGGGTCTTCCAGATTTAAAGCAATCTAAATTCTTGCAGAAGAAAACGAGCTTGTTTTCGAGAAACAAGGACGAAATTGCGATTGAAAGTTACTTTTCAGTTGCTGTCGTATTTCCGGTGGAGTTTTAGGCACACATCCCTCACCAGATGGTTCAAATTCGGCGTTTAGTTGAAATTGAAATTATGAGCACTCCACAGCTTTCACATTGTGGTTTTTAACTAAATTATTGATTGCGAATGTTCTTGGCTAATTGAATCTTGGTGTCATAAAATAACTCATAAAACATGAGTCAACTCAAAAGATTTTGGGGGCAAAAGACATAGTTTCGTAATGTAAACATCTTTAAAGGAACTTTCTTTCTGAAAATAAAACTCAAATCATTTCTTGACGAACTAAATCCAGACGCAACAAAATATTTTCTGTAATAAAACTTCAACTCCAATCTGTTTTCCACCTGAAATGTCAAAGGGCAGCATTAGCAAGCAACAACATTTAGAAATTCTTTGCAAAACGACATCTTCAAATCCATTTACTAAGCTCAACATTTTACCTTACAACCATTATTCTTAATTACCCTAGGGCCAAAGTAAACTTGGTGATAATCGTTTTGGAAATCCTTGAGCGAATTCTCTTTGCAGTCTCGCCATTGTTCACAAAAGCACCCTGAAAACCCACATTTAAATTCTATTAGTATCCGGTATAGCTTGCCGGCAATTCGTGCTTCGTCTGTTTCCATTCAATCAAAAACCGCTAAATAAGCATTCATACATGTGTATAGAATTTCCTTTCATCGCCCTATGGGATCCTACGCACTCATATACTTATATTTAAATCATTGAACCACTTCTCTTCATTAAAATCGAATACTTCTATACGTTCCCAAGCGTGGAATGCCACACGCACACCGACACGCGCACACATTCGCATACTCATACGGCCGTTTCATCTCTGTTTTGCGTGCCAATGTCTTCAGAAACCATAGAACAAACAAATACAGCCATATTACTTTTGGCCAGAGAAGGGAATCCATCCGACCCAAGAGGACTTTGTGGGAGTGGAACCAAAAAAAAAAAATAAACAAATTTATCCTTTTGTGAATTTGGTAAGCATAATGCTGAACTTTTTTTATTGTATTCTTGCTCTCAAATTAGGACACAGCATCATTATCCTTTGGGGTAAAAACAACACAAAATTCAAAAGGTATAAGACACATTTGGGGGTGTTTTGAATGCCCCCCACCTCTCATTCCCATGGCATATCCCATTTGCATGTTTCAATTAATTTGAACGGTTCTTTCCATTTAATGTTATTTATTTGTGACATTCTCTAAGGTCCTTTTGTGTTCAATAAGAACGTTTCGTCCTTTTTTTTAGGTTCGTTCTCTTTTTTTTTGTTCACTGATGTAAGGCAGAGGATCTTTGAGTAAGAACATTGTTGCTTTGGTGAAAACAGGACACATTGCATGCGCCCACATATATTTGGGACGAATTTTTTTTTTTATAGGAAGGATGTTTTAAATTAATTTTAGAAGCACACGGCCATTTGTTGGACAAGCATGTGGAGAATTCATCAACAAGATTGATTCCATGTTAAGCCATATGCTGTTAAGGGTATGGAAGTATTTTATGACACGAGTATGAGAGGCATGGATTTTTGTAAGGAATTCTCGTATTTGCTGTAGGCCAATCAAATTCTCTTTAAAACTACTATAGTCGGAATCAGAGGCATGTAAATGTAAGAATTTTAGTTTTATGAAAAAACATTAGCTGTTTCGTTTTTTCTCAGATCAAATATAAAATCGGTTTCTTTTTCCCATTTTTGAAATTGTTGCAGTAATTTGAATTCTGTCTTTTCGAATATGATGAGACTATCTTTAAATTAATGGATTTGTGTTTTAAGATCCTCATTACTAAAAAATTCCAAATTTATTACTTGTGTCACCATCATCGAGAGGGCCAATAATAAGTAACTGTTAACTTTATTAGAGTAACCATAACCCTAGATGCATTCATGTTTCAGTATCTAGCTCAATCAATAGAAATAAGAACCGAAGTTAGAACCCAAACATGTAGGTCGGCAGTCTACCAATGCTCGAACTTTAGCTCGGATTCGGAAGTAGATGACATTGTATGAAATTATGGAAAAGATGAAGAAAAACGAAATCTAATAATCAAGACAACAAAAACGGCGAAAACAAAGAAATGGGAACAAAACAGCAACTACCCTATGAGCTAGACGCTAGAGAATTGAAATTTTTTTTTAATAGTTTGTATTAAAATATGAAAAAAGAAGATGAAAAAGCTTGACAGTTTGGAGAGATGCGTGAAGTTTGTTTTATTATCTGTCTGTCCTTCGTCCGGCTGAAATTTTGTATAACGTGATGGTTTTAAATTCACTTCCCGATGAGCTAGAGACTTAAAATTTGAACCATCACTCAGAAATAGATGGCAATGCATGAAAATGTGAAAAAAGAAGAATTTGTGAAGAAGCAAGCTTGAATCTTTGGGAGCCCAATTCTTATTTTTCAATTACAGAAGGAGAACTCAATAAGGGCGAGTGATGAGTATATTATGAAGATTGGCCAAAATCTACGGAAAGTTTTCTTTTACGGTATATATGCTTGTATCGTCTGAAAAAAACTGGAAACAGGAAAGTCATATACGTTCACATACATATCGTCGGCGCGACTGCAATAGCGCGTAAGAGCAATTTGCAATACCACGTATCCATATTTTATCAATTTTACAGGAAGAAGACCTAATTGATTATCTTGGTCAACAGAATAGATCAGTTTCACTAAACTTTTTCGTGGACTTTTGTAAATACGCGGTATTGCAAGTGGCTCTTACGCGCCTCGCGTCGACTGCAATATAGCGATATATTGAATAGCTAAGTGGAAAAAAGTACTCCGTATATCGTAGAGTGTAACAGTATTTGTTATTACGATTTTCAATTACTTTGAACGATTCCCTCATGTTAATTCCCATACCAAGAGATTTATTTATTTTTGGTTAGTTGTGATGTGCCGAAGGATAATCTTTAATAAAGTCAAATTATTCTGGTAGGAAAATAGTTTTCTTTGAAACGATTTTTGTTCGAACTCTATATTACCTGCATACAACACGTTTTTCTCTGGTTTTGGCTTAGTGATGAACGGATTCACTTGAACTCAAAACTGTTGAAGAATACTCATGTTTGCAAATTCATCCAAAAACTCGGTTTGTCACTCGGTGTGAATAGCTACCGATTGCTTTTTCAGTTTTCGTTTGTAAATAGTATTTTGAGCTTTTGGGGTTGGCCTAAACCCTAAAGGATTCCATAGTTTTGTTGCGATGTTTCTTAATTTTCGAGGCATTTGGTTATTTGGTGAAGATATTTCTTAAGAGAACAGTGGCTGGTTAATAGTCCCGTGTATGTTTTGAGGGTTTTCCTATTTGGGTTCAATTGGACTTTTGATGATTTTCAATATATTCTGGCGTAAAACGTTTTGAACTGGTTTGGCCTGGTGAATTGCGCCAAGCTTTATTGGATTCTTTTAGTAGAAGGTTCTAGAATTCGATGCTTTAAAAGTGAATTTTAGTTGTCACAGCAAAACACACATGTCGCTCCTCCTCCGGTGAAATAGCAAGGATAAAGTTTCTCTGCAACAACGACGCACGGTACAGTTCTGCTGTGCTAAGATATACACGCTTTTACGGACTTATTGTACGTTGCCACTTTTTTTATGAAGAGTAGCGCCCCACTGACAATTTTGGTTTTGTTGCATTTAAAAGCTTTTTCGTTTGAGCTTTTGTGGAGAGCAAAGCAGATTTGGACTTTTTTGTTCTGAAAAGTTATGCCGTTTCGGCTTTTGTTTCAAACAGAATAGTGGCCTCTTTTGGGCTCTTGCAAAGACATTAAATACACAGCTTTGCTAGACTTAATTTTTTGAAGAAGGTTGAATTTTGACATTTAGAAGAATTGAGACTAAAACCGTTTTTATTAAATCTTGTGACAAAGCTACCTATATAGTTATTTTTTATTTAAGGAAGCTATAACTCAGATGTATTTTCTATGGACCTCCTTATTTTCAAATCGTTCGTCAAAACCTGAGTTTAATTGCAGGAAATACAACAAACAACATCATTGATTGAGTCAGTGAAAATCAAAGGCCTAAGGTGATTGCCTTGTGGTACATACCACAGAGCATAGAAGGTATTTGAAAAGCTGTAACGAATTTGCCTTGATATGTCCTATTTTACGGATAGGAACAAATCCATGCCGTAAATTCTGTGGGAAGTCCAAGTGTCATAAGTTTATATATTTATACAGGGTGTTCAGTACTTCGTGTATTATCCTTTGGGGTGTGATTCTTGGTCATATTCTAAGAAAAAAATGTTCAGCAGTAAAGCTCAATTCTCAACTTTGACATCACTTTTTGACAATTTAAGAAAAGGCTAACTTTGGTGTACTATGACCTATGTTAAATTCTATATCTCTGTCAATACTAATAGTAGAGACCTAATCATAGTCTTAATTTTTTGTAGAAATAACAACCTTTAAGACTGTATTTAAGTTTAGCTTTCACAGGTTAAGGGTTGCCAGATTTTCAATTTTAAGTGCTGTTCAAATTTTCTTCCCGAAACAAAGTTTTGACTTTGAGGTCATTTTTTTGCAGAAAATGCCTGGTAAACATAGAATTTCTTTGATTTTAACAGATGAACTAAACAAAAATAAAAAAAGAACTCAGCATTAAGTGCACTCAAAAATCCATACATTTTATGATATTTGAAAAAATACAAAATGGGTAAAATTAAAAATAAGATTTTTAAATTTGAGATTTGTTTGAATAAAACAATAATATGGGCACTTTTAGTAGTTTTTTTATGTATTTTATACAAATACAGTTATAACAAGTGCTCATTTGTTACGACATCACATTACAAATCTTTGAATTGCTTGGATTTTCTCTACTATAATATGCATGTATTATACATATAAGCCTTCCTCTTGAATAACTCTATTCATTAAAAAAAAAACCGCATCAAAATCCGTTGGGTAGTTTTAAAAATCTAAGCATACATAGGGACATAGGGACAGAGAAAGCGACTTGGTTTTATAATGTGTAGTCATAGTGATAAAGAGAGAGGAGGCCGAAAGCTTTGGAAAAGCATTGTAAATACAGCCGTGCTCCCGTTTTCATAACCATTTTTATGAGAATCGGAACAGAGAAAAATTACTCTCATTGAAAAAAGTGCTGCCAATTTAAAGTTGTATAGGTACTTTTAAAAAACCTTCTTTTGCATTATTCACAGCGAAAAACTTAACATTTTGACGGTTTTTTAAATTAATCTTTATATCTGATATATTTAGATTCATAAAAACGATAATATTGATAAAAATACAGCTGTGCTGAGACTCTGGTAGATGGCGTTCTTAACGATAAAAATTCAAAATCACAAATTCGGCACCAATAAACACATCATCTATATGCTTTTCTTAACTCATTTAAAATAAATATTCAAATTTTACAAAGCTTGACTTGAATTCGTCAACAACAAGGAGTGTTGTTTTACCACATGTCGTGCTCACAGCTCCTTCCCTTGATGTAAGTGAATGAAGAAAGCACATTGGGTACTACTTATTCAAGTTGAACTTCAGCTTTTCCAATGTTATTTCCGTTTTCAAGATGGAGTTCTGAGTCAGATATGCGCCGAGCTCGTTCATTTTCAACTCCTTCCCTCTACTTTTTTCTATTCCGGTTATAAATCTCCTTCGTTGAAATGGTAATTTATCGTTTCACCCCAATTTCAATTGACACAGTTTCAATACCTCCTTGAATTTTATTTTCTTAAACTACATACACGCAAGAACTTTTTGTCATTCAGGTTAAAAGTTACGATATTTGTGTGTGCTCCTTTTCTCTCACTATTAAGTGCTTCTATTGCAAAACAATACCCACTTTCAGCTTGAATGCATTTCGTGTAGAAAAAGAAAATAAAATTTTGGTATACCAAACAAAAACTTGCTCTTTCGAGTCTGCTTGTTTTCTTTTGCCACACGCGCAACTTACTTCTTGAATTATATTTCCTTTCAAGGGTTTTAGTTTTTAACCAGTGCGAAAGTGATTACACACACTTCTTCTCTGTAATCTATTGGCAAGTTGTCACCTTGTTTTTTTTTTCCTCTTTCTCAAAAGTCAACAGCACCTATTTTCAAGAAGGACCTCGTAACGCGTTCACCATATCGCATAGGATAAGGATGCGAATGCGATGTGGTATTATTGTTGTCGTTCGTTTCGTTGTCGTTTTAGCAGCGCAGCGGTTTCATAGGACAATGAGAAAGTTTAGCACTTTATTTTGGCGTCGTACTAGTTTCGCAACTTTTGGTTCTGTTTCCAGTGTAAGAGATTTCTTTTTTTTTTCGATTTACAGTAGTTGATTCCTTTTGTAAAATATACAATTACCCAAGTAATTGCCGTATACACAGATTCCAAGTTTTCTTTTCGGTATAAAATGAAAATAGCTAAAGAAAACACACTACACACCGTTGATAGGTCGATAAGAATACGAATTGTATATTTTGTAAGAAACTTGAGTGCTAAAGAGGCGCCAATACAACGTTGGCAAAGGAGTCTATTCAATCAAATTAGAATGGCGGGTTGCCAATAGTGTTTCAGCTGATTGCCTATTAAGGCTTTTTGTTGAAATGGAATATTAAAGTGATCATCGGAAGACAAAAACATTCTTTTTTGGAACGACATGCGAATGTCTTCTTCTTTCTAAATTCTGTGCTTGGTAATACTTTAATTAAAATAAAGCAATTTTTAAGTTAATAAACTTGATTTTTTTTTGACAGATAGCACGTTTATTAACACTTTGACTGCCAAGCCATTTTACCATTTTGGGTCGCGTCAGGCCAAAATATTTTTTTTTAAATTTCTGTATTAATATTAAAGTATTTTCCAGAGATCTCCCATTGTTTTGTCGTCATAGCTATGAAGTTCTAAATGTTTTTGGGTGGAAGGACTAAATTTAAGTGGTGAAGTGGTGCAGAGGGGGATCATTGAAGGAAGTGGTAATGATTTTTCAAGTGATGCCTTGGACTTTGATGGAAATTGGCTTCCCAATAATGACCCTAACTCGGACACCGACTCCTCTGGAAATAAAGACTTGAATGCAGTTGATATAGAGGCTTCAGAAAGTGATGAAGAAGAGATGCAAGGCAAAGCTGAGGAATTGCCAGCTTTGACTGATTCAAGTATCCTCGTATGCTGGACTGAGTTTTCTTCCTGCCAAAAAACTTTTCTTTTTACTGGAAGATCTGGTTTTCTAATAGACGTCTCTTCAAATGTAAGTTGTCTGGAGGCTTTTAGTCTTTTTGTTGATGAGGATGTTATTCAACTTATTGTTTCCGAAACAAATAGATATCCATCACAAAAATTAAATCAAGTTCCAATAGCTCGAGCTTGCAGAAAAAGGAATTGGATTCCAACGAACGGGCCAGAGGCTCAAAAATTCCTCGGACTTTTACTATAGATGGGTCTTGTGAAGGTTGGATTGCTAGAAGATTATTGGTAGAAAAGAATATTTATAACTTTGCTATTCCGAAAAAAACAATGTCACGCAACCGTTTTCAACTTCTCCTAAACTGTGTCCATTTTGCTGATAACACCACCATTGCAGCAGGTCATAGGCTTGGAAAACTGAAACCTCTTTTGGAAATTCTGCAGGGAAAGTTTCAGAGCGTGTTGACACCTGGAGAAAACATAGTAATTGACAAAACTGTCATTCCCTAAAAGCTCGACAGGTGTAAGAGAAGTTGGCCTTCCGAAGAACGTTTGCGAAGAACTCAGCACTTTATTAAAAGGAGAGGGTCGCAATCTTTATGTCGACAGTTTTTATACCAGCTATGAACTAGCGCGCTCCATGCTTGACCAACAAACACACGTAGTTGGGACTCTTCGAGATAACAAAAAAATTATGTTCAGAAGAAGTGTTGGAAAATGATGATAAAAAGACCACAAAAAGTGAAATTCAAATAAAAAAGTTACTTCCACGAAACATAACATAAAAAAGAGGAAGGATGGTAACGCAAAAAGCATTAGACGAACCTGAGTTTTGTGTTACGCACAATCAAAAAAGTCAACCAACAGAAAAACTGCAAGAAAAAACCTAAAAAGGACAACAACCTTCTGTCCAGGATGGCCGAATAAACTCCAGTTATGTGTTACTTGCTTTCCAAAATACTCGCATTCCAAAAGGTAATTTGATACATTAAATAAATGAGGTGTCGCACAAAATCGTGCGACATGGCAGGCAAAGTGTTAATAACGCTCTCCGAAATAAACGCGAGCGCTGTGCAATTTTGAGTAAACACACGTTTGTCCGATATTGCCCGCTTAAGCACCGCGGCACTTTGCTAATAAATCAGTAAGAAGTAGGTTCAGAAGTAGATTACCAAATGATCAACCAAAGCAATTCGTTTCCTGTAAACAATGACTGTAGCTTTGCTATATGCAAACCAATCAAATTGAATGAACGAACTTCCACTAAATAAAGCATACAGAGGAGCACAACAAAATAGAACACTTGCGATTACTTTGCACAAATGTTGTTTTTATTGTATAGCTAGTACCGTTATGAATCCAAATTGCATTAAATCTCAGTTACTCTTTGTCTTCAGAAATATAGAAACTCCATTTCACATCCTTCATTTTTATAAACATTTTATGCACATTATTCTCCATTCTGTACAATGGCTTCGCCTGGGATAAATTGTATCTTCAAAATGCAATTTACCATACAAAAGGAACGAGCAAAAAGGGAAACAAGTTCACCAAGGATGTTAACCGCTAGATATGAATAAATACTTTGAAATCCAGTTACTTTTGTTGTATTTTGTATTTCTATATAACTTTCAAAAATTCTTTCAACAATACAATCGCACACATCCTATACAGATAGTGTACCTACATTTTCTTCTAACGTTGGGATAAAACACAAAATACACTGCGAACCATTAAATAATATTTTCCTTAATCCAACAGGAACACACTCCAACGCACACACCATAAAAGCAGATTGTAAAGAGAAAAAGGATATTTTTAGTGAAATACAATGTGATATCATTTTCGTTGTCGTCCTTGTCAATTTCTTTGTCTTCTCTTGAAAATACACTGATACTATGGTGGTGGTGCACCGTTCCAATTTTGGGAAGATAGTATTTTTGAAAATTCAATTTTTCCGTCTTATAACAGTTTCCAACAAAGAACTGAGATATACACATGCAATACAGCTGCCATTTTGTAAATCTTTATTGTTTCTACAGATGTTAGAAAAACGGAAAAGGATTGTGCATCCGTGTTTCTATTGTCAATCGACCTTGCTTAGAACTTTAGAGTAGCAAAATTGTATGAAATACTACAGGTCTTTAAAGTTTTGAGAGTTGAAGTTTAGACGCACCCAAGCATGAGGAAAGATGTTTTGACAGCAAAGAAAGTATTCTAGTTGTTAGTTTATTGTTTTTTAATATCGAAACGGAGATTATTTAATTTTTAGGCGAAAGATTTAAATTTTCAATCGTGAGTGTGCGTATAAATTTACTTTTTTGCATTTCTTTTTTGTGGCTATGAAGTATAATTATGAGTCATTTATCATCTAAGTAATGGGCTTTCGGTCATACATGAGCAGAGTGCACTTTTGTATCTTATTTCGCTTTGACTTGTATTTAAATATCTTCTCAATAAATTATAACAAAAAAAACTTTCACACAATCTCATAAAAGCCATTCTTTCGGAAAATACAAAAAAAAGAAAAAAGTAAGCATTTTTTAGTCAAGTGCTACGACCTCACCACTGGTGGGGATTTGGCGTGTCCTATGGTAAAGCAGACAATTCAACGCTAAGATTCCAACTGATATCTTAAACGCTCGTGAAAGATTAAAAGAAAAATGATATAATTAAGTAAAACAAAATCAATATTCAAAACTGACCACCAGAATAAAGATTTTTTGTCGGCGCGGCGTTCGAGTTGCAATCAATGGAGTTCTTATATTGCGTGTTGCCGCTAACATTTAGCTTATCAAAGAATGCGCTGATGTAATGAGTCATCGTAATAGTGTTGTACATACACATTATGAGCTTGGAGTGTAAGTAAACCTAAAAAATACAAAAATTTTTTTTCAAAATTTTTATGACATATTTTAATATTATATATTTTAAATGGTCCGCCAAATAACTTTTTTTTTTCAAAAACAGGGCGCAAAACATCGAGTGTAGCTTCGGCTGTGTGGCACGTACCACGCGCCGTCCTGTTGAAACCAAAAGCTGCCAATATCCTCCTCTTCAGTTTTTGTAAACGAAAATTCGTTCATCATGGCCCGATAATGATCGCCATTGACTGTAACGGCCACTCCTTGCTCATTTTCGAAGAACGCCTCTTTACCAAAATCCGCACCAAACAGTGACTCGTTTTGGGTGTATCGGCTTTTCAATGTATGCGTGCGGGTTTTCTGTGCCCCAAATGCGACAATTTTGCTTGTTTACATACCCGCCAAGATCAAAATGAGCTTCATCTGAAAGACGATTTTTTTGGACAAATCGGCATCGGATTTTCAAAGTAATGTCGCAATATTTTCCAGCGTTGTTCAAGCGTATACACAACGTATTGTTAATAAATCTCTTGTGGTGTATACATGCTGCAATTATCATTCCCAGTGAAGCGACGGGCGTACCCCACAGGCGGATCACTAGTGTGAAGCAGAAAAGTGGGAGAGCTGTGATCGCTTCAAGATCACTACTCGTAACGCCGGAAATGAAAAGAAGGAAGAAGATCATTCCCAGTGAACTTGGATTTCATTTGAGTCAAACTATTTAGAAAACCCTGTAGAAAGTTTCGATGCTATTGTAATCTTATCGACGTTGACGCCACTGCGCCTTGACTATATGTCTCTGCCATCACCCATTCTCAAAGTGCTGAACGATATTTCATTTAACTACATGGAACTCATGTTGTGGTTCTCCCAAAAATTTTAAAGTCTAGGTAAGAAATCCTTCACATCACAAATCGGGAATCAATGACAACCACCTTGAGGACAGCCAAATCAACATTCAATTGATTAACTACTTTATTTTGTGTATCGTTAAAAAAAGTCGCTTAACCCTTTACCGCCTGAATTAATTTCAGCGGTCAAAAAAATTAAAAATTTTTTTTATGGGTTCTTAGTGCTATTTGAAAACATTCTGCATTAAAAAAACACAAAAAAGTTAATTTGTTTAGAAATAAGAACAAAAGCCAAATTTGGCTTCGTATGCAGTAAGGTGTTAGAAATCTTACAAATTTTATTTATTCACTTTACGAGAAGAATTCAAGAAAATAGCAAGAAATAAATATTTTCAATCCAAAAACATAACAAAACAATTCATTGCAAGAGGGTTATGAAAAAAATAACAAAAGATAAAAACTTTTCATTTGAAAACAAAACAATATAATTTATTGTATTAAAAATAACTATATAAATAAAGTATTATTTCAAAGATTATGAACCGTGGAACTGAGAAAAACAATTTCTTTTTCATTATAACATAGAGCAACTATACATTTTTGACAAAATGTAAACGAACGTCCATTACAATTATTTTGGCAAATTGGACGATTTTTTTTAATTTGTGGAAAATGAAATGGTGTTGTAGTGGTTGGTGTGTTTCGACTTGCAAGACTAAGTGAGCTGCATGGTCGGTTGCGTCTTTTTCAAAGCCATCTTATCAGCCTTGCATAAGTTCTCCGCAACAGCAAGTTTGAAATCAAAACGCGGTAAGTGGAAGTCGTTCCCAACGTGTCGTCAGATGATCCATGCACTCACTATACATAAGTCTATCACATGAAAAAATATTCTTTGTACCATTTCTTGGATCGCAATGGAATACGGTGTAGTCCAAGCATCGAATCTAACAAATCGACACCGCCCATGTACCTACTTGTTGTAAACCGCGACAGATTTAGGAGCGGAAATATTTCTGTATTGCTTATCCTTTCTAAAATAACGGCATCTTTCTACAACTGGTTCGCTGCCCACATACGGTGACATCATGCTTACAACTTTGTTGTAAAACCAAGAAACCAAGCTCAATTTGACTCCATCAATTGTGGCCGGTTTTTCAACCATGCTTCTACAACATCCTCCTTTTTTCAGCTCTTCAATCGGCATTTTTGAATTTGGAACTCTGTTGAGCCTCACGGCTGTTAAGAGTCCATATTTTTGAATAAATGGACCTGCAAATTCGGGCTATTGTAGCAGTTGTCAAAAAATCTCCCAACCAAAAAAAATAAAAAATCAACAAAATATGTAAATTTGCAACCCCTTACGACCAGGCCAGGAATAGATCCAAAACGCACAAGACATTTATTACCCATTACCAGATTGCAAGTTAGCTCCGTAATCAATGTCATTACCGAACATTGTCTGATAGGAAGACACGCCATAAGACTTGGCGTTCCCTCTAATGACTTCTGCAGAAGTTGCTTAGATGAGGAGGAGGAGGAGACAATCCCACACCTCCTCTGCTCATGTCCTGCACTCTCTTCTAAAAGAAAGAGGCATCTGGGGAAACATTTTCTCGATGATCCAAGCGATCTGGCGCACACAGATCCCCTGCATCTCCTTCGCTTTATTGTAAGCTCCAAATGGTTTTGTTAAGCGAGGTACTCCCTCGCATAATTTCAATGGCATCACAATAGACCTAGTATTGGTCTAAGTGTGTCGGGTGTATTCCTGACAGCCATTGTAACCTAACCTAACCTAACCCCTTACGACATACGAAGCCAAATATGGCTTCCGTACCTTTAGCTCTCCCAAGACCAGCCCAATCATTTTTTTCAATAAAAAATTGGTTCATTGCATGCGCAATTTGACACTTAATCAAAAATATGTTTTTGATTTCACTTTACTTACCAAGCAATAGCAATAACTAACACTCAAAATATTAATATATTCTACACATTTTTTTTCTTGAATTTCCGCAGATCTCGGATGTGTGTGTCATAAAACCTCCTGTATTTCATTTTGACAGCGATCGCATTCGCATGCCAAGCTGTTTTCCATGAGGTTTTTAACCACTATCCACACAAGCAAAGCCAACGAACGACGAATGAACAAATCACACCCTTAGAATGAAAGTGGTACCCATGGTGTGATGGTTAGCATGTCCGCCTGTTAATCCAGAGGTTCGTGGTTTGAGTCCCAACAGAGGCAAAAATGTTTTTCCACGGGTATCACCTTTCGCGAGGAATTGACAAGGCTTAAAATGAATTTTTCTTCCGTTGAGCTTTCAATTCTGTTCTAATTTTGTCGCTCTGTCCCTTTGCCGATCAGTACGTGGCCGGGTCTTAAGAATGAAAATGACCTAAAAAATACAATTGTGAGAAATGAGCATCAGGTCAGTTTACTGCGAAATTAAAAATAAAAGGAATTTTTATTTAGGTCACTTTCATTTTGAGGGTGCGAATACTTTTTTATACTGATACTTTTTTTCACATCGACGTTTTTGGATTTGTCGCGAATGACGTTCGGCTTGGGCACTAATGCTGAACCAAGAATAGTTTTGACGTTAATCACATATCAAAAATTTATTCGTTGAGGTGTGGGTTGTATGTGGAACGTGAATAAAGTTTGACAGCTCGAAACTACTACATACTTTTTTTTTCATGACCAATAATTTCTTAATTTCCTTTTTTTTCGATTCAAAGAAATGGGTCTTAAAATTTACGTAAATAATTTTTCCATTGTTTCCTGCGGAATTCGTGAAGAATCTAGACTTGTAAGGTGCTTAAAATCACTATTCTTGATTTGTTCGTTGTTCGATGGTCAAGCTCACGTGAGTAGTATACGAAGATATTCGTTTAAAGTGCTCATCGTCTTTTTAAAAAGGGTTCCGAGTGGAACCTGCCTTAAATATAATATGATTTTTGTTAAGTGATACTCTTTTCATAAAAGTGTGGCACTTGAAATGAGCCTCGTTACACCAAAATAGTTCCCTATGGAGAAAAACCTTTCTTGTTGAAAGAGGTTCACTGTAGAGTGGAATTTGTTTCATTGAAAGAGATTCTTTTTTGACTGAAAACTGTGCGTTTAGAACAATTTTTTTTTTTTATCCTAACGTTCTGTTCTGTTCTTTTGGAGTGAATTCTGTCTTTTTAAAAAAGAATCTCTTAATTAATAAACTTATTATGGAGAACAATCAGGATTTTGGCGGAAAAATTTTATGTACAAAGCGACAAAGCTGCAAAATAAGAACAAACTTCTAAGTTCAGCGCCATTGCTCCTTGAAATTATCCTACAGAATCTGTTGAATAGTTGGTGAATTCAATTTCAACGGAAAGCCATCCTGAATGCTTTTGGATGACAAAAAGAAGCTGTTATAATTTTCCAGAGTCAGTCGCCTGTTCATGGTTAATCGAACTTCAGTCGTTTCATGAGGAATTTGTGCAACCATTTCTAGAACGATAAACTGCCTTGACCTTTGATTCAGTTCATTTTAATTAATAGGCTCGCGCATGGCTTCTGAAGCTCTAACAAGCCGGTTTATAATGCATGCTTTTTGGAAGCTTGTGCTCTAGAGTTCTTGAGATCGCGTCTATATGGGCAAGAACTGCAACAATTACTGGGTGTCAAGTATCAACAATGTGACGCCAGAACATCGCTTCTATAATCAAATAGTTCCCAGCTTCTTCATAAGAACGGTCTGACGTGACGGTCTTTCATAACTTTTAGAGCTTGAGAACAATTTGACAAGGCACAACTTTTTTATTGGTGGGACTTCCAATCGATGATACATTCTATACAGTGTTCAAAGCAATTTATGACAATATTTACGGTGCAGAACTTTGAAAACTAAACTCCAGATCTTGAAATATCACTCTTTGATGTACCCCTTCAAGCATTCAATATAAATTGGCAGTCTTGTTAAATAATCATCCAAATTGACAACTACTTCAGCAGAAGTTTTGTTGAAATTTTAGTCATTTCAACACGTGGCAACTACTTGGAGGAAACTGTTTTTACTATACCATTTCACTGCCAACTCGAATTGTCTATTTTGGTATAGACTAAACAAACATCTTTAAAACTTCGCAGTTTATTCCCTTCCACTCAAATAACCATTAAAATTTTGAAATCAAACCATTAAAACCACCACATGCTTGTGTGGGCGCCATTTTTATATTCAGTGGCAGGAAGGAATGACATTTCGTAGATTGCACTCATGATGTGGTTGCATTTTACGAGTTTCCATGTGGTGGTACATTTTGTCTCGAAACGACGTCAAAGAGAGAATATTTTTTAATAAAGTTTAATTTCATACGCTGGTGAACGGCGCACGGGGTAAACGATGGCATAAATACATTTGAAGAGAATTCCAGTGAAGTTGGGACTCTTTTATGAAACTCAGTTATGTGGCTGGATGGAATTATGAATTAACTGAATGAATTTTATAGTGAAGTACATGTGGCTTCATGCTGTGACTGATATAACATAAGGAAACCACTATAGCTTTTATATTGCTCTTGCAAGGAGTCCGTGTGAAAATAGGGTTGGTATGTCCTCACATGCAGAAAGAGAATCTATGAATCTCGATTGAAAACGCCTTTGAAAACACCAAGTGAACTAAATTTCCGGTAATCGCATCAAATATGGATAAAGGCTATAAAAGTTCACACCACAATACCAATCATTAATTTCACTGGGGGGGGGGGGGGGGCGGTTTTGTAATCACTGACTCTATCCAACATTTGTTGCTGAACTTAAGCAGGATAGCTTTTCCCCAGCGTGCAATGAATGTCCAATATCTGCCACCTGTTCCGAAGTTCTGTGCGGCTAATAATTAAATTGTAATTTAGAACGCATTTCCTTTTATTTTCAGTTTAATTCATCTATAGTGAGCAGGCGTATTTTAATACAAAAACAGGAAGCCTCCAGCAGCAATTTGGCCTTAACTCATTTGCAATGAAACCAAAGTCATTATTACGCAGATAACCAATTCTGAAATTAATTGATGCATTTATGATTGCCCGCTCATCTAATTGGGTCATTCCCCACGGCCAGCGGTGTATACTCATACGTCATACCGTAACCGTATATGTCCTTGTTAAATTGCTCAATCAAATGATTTTTAATCAGACAGACGAGTAGTTTGCTTTATTCCAAAACTATTTCCTCACACCCTAACCCTGAATGGAATGGCGTTAATTTATGTAAAGTCAGTTGGGGATCGCATAACACGAATCCATCTATTTTCCATTTTACTGTCGGGGTGGAAAAAAAATCATTTCTCATTATGGGCCATACAGTGGTTATAGAGAAAAGTTTCACCCGAACCATTCCTCATGGCTTTCAGGTAAAGCTTTACAAAAGATGTCAGAACTTCCTCTCACAACGATGCGCTTAAGTATATTTAGAACCATTTTACGGTCAAGAACTCTAGAACTAAAATTACGGAACTCATGTGTTTTTGTGTAGTTAGTCGGAGGTAAAAGGTACAACGATACAAAGATACTAACTTAATCGACTCATACCGTGCCGTTATGAACCACAAAGCTCTGCTCATGCAAGTTGCAATTAGTAACTTTAATGGAGAAGGATCTGGCGGTGGCTGAGGTACGATTACTGTTTTGGATGGGAGAGGAGATGGAAATCGTGGCAGATGGAAGGATATAAACTACCATTTGGAATTGCAATTTAACAATTGAATAAAGTTGGCGGGTGTGCGTGTCATGGAGACACAAAAGGATGCTCCTCCTAGGGCATGGACCGAAGGTGAAACGCCTTTCTGGGCAAGTTGAAATGGTTTAAATGGCATTTTGGCAGGTAACTGGACATTAATTGAATTTCACAAACTCTAATTCGTGGATCTTTTGTTCAGTAATGGTTCAAACTGGACACACAGTTTCGAGATGAGGATATTCACTATGAGTGAGATTTTTGGTTTTGGTTTTGGTTTAGATGTAAAACATTATTTTCGTCTGGGGTTTGAAAAGTTGCCATCGATAGGTAGTTTGAATAGTTTTGAGTTTACTATGAAGGAAAAAGCCAATTTAACTCAAATTTATCATTTATCATAAAGGCTTAGATAAAATTTTACAGAGAAAACTTAGAATCCTGGGCAGGGCCAAATGATGATAATTCTGATGGGCAATATGGCAAAATAACGAATTTTGGTGAGGGAAGTCCAATTTATTGTTTTTCAGTGGGTGGTTATTCTCGCGGATATGGATACCAGCGATTATATTTTTTTTTTGCTGCATGTTGCGGTGCAATATGCGTCTTTGATCCAGTTTTGCAAATCTGTTTTGTTTTGCTGTTTGTTTCATCCGTGGCATTTTGCTTTAGCTTGACTTTGCATGTGACGGTTGATTTTGCAAAAAATTTACGTTTTTAAAACGTTGTATGGCTCGTTGTCCTTTTTTTTTTTTGAAACCGAATGTCGTCGATGTTTAGCTGAATAATTTTTGGAAGCAAAAAATCAGTCAATACGACTCGTAATCGCTGTGTCACTTATTGTAATGGCAGCTCCTTCCTTGCTTTAAACAAAAAAAGGACGACGGATAAAGCCGCCAGCATGTAAACGCACATATCTCTGTCTCTTTGATCACAAGAGTAAAACAAAATGGACGTAGTGCTCTATTAACTTCATGAACTGATAAATTTTTTTGAAGGATACTTTCTCCTATCGGTTTTAGCGCTGTTCTGTGCACAGGATAGAACCAGAGATTCAACTATAGCATGGTGGTGCTATTTCACCCACATCGATCGCACCTCCGTCCGGTGCAATATCGACGCAATGGCAATTTTTTCAGAAATTGAGTTAAAAAACGCCATAATTTCCCAAATTAAAAGTTTTATACGTGGTAAAATCGACGTGGTTGTATCTTTGCTAGTGCTCAAAAGAGGCCACTTTTTTGTCTCACACAAAAGCTAAAACTATAAAACTTTTCGGAGCAACAAAGTCGTAATAGTCAGTTGCGCGCTATACTTCGTAAATGGTAGTTGTGCAAAAAGCATTGGAACGCCGTAACGTACGAAAGGTCAGAAAAAAAGAGTGTATATTTTAGTATAACAATGACATAACTGCACTTTGCGTCGTTGTTGCTGAATTTTTTTTTTTTTGTTTTAAGTGCACAAAGGAGTTTTGCGTCATTATAATTCCGATTTTTTGCTTAGCTGTCTTTTTCATTTTAGTTCTCTAATTTACACAATATTATGAGTGCTTTTATAACAGCCTTTTCTAAATAAACATATGTACATTTTTTAATAAAGTAAAATAAGCTTGTTTCAATTTCAAAATGCCCATTAATCTAGAGTACAAAGGTCTCAACTCTCACAAAAAATGAATTCTTGGATCAAAAATGACACAATTGAGGTTCTTCAAACCATCCAAAAGCTCAAAAAAGAAGCTAGCGAAAGATAGATGAAAGAAAAAAAATAATATGAACTCTAGCTCACTGCATAGAAAGCTATTATGAGGACTCTTGAAGTCGATTCTGTTTTCTAAGTGCGTTATTGAATTTTGAAGAAGCAAGCCAACTTTAAAAGTGATTCCTCAACATTTAAGAAAATTGCATTTACGTCGTTATTGCACTGGAGGTGCGATCATGCTAAATTGGGCTGATAACACTTTAGCATTAAAAAAATTTTATTAGTAGATATTCAGCTAAAAAAAAGTTCGCTTATATACATACACCATAATCTTAATTACTGTACTTAGCACATATCGTGTAATTCAAAGCTTGGAAAGTACATCTAAACTTACGTCTGAAATTCGTGACTTCCCGGGTAAACCGGAACATCTGGCAACGCTATGTGCACCCACGATATCGTTGTGGGCCATGTTATACTGTAAAACCAACTTCAACCTAGCTTTTTAATTATAAGGAAACACTAAACTAACTGCAAAATAGCTTTCGCTTTTACCCAGCGAAAGCGAATTCAGGAATATTTAAGTGTTGCCAGACTGTTTTTTTTTTTGTGTTATTTTGAAAACTAACAACCATTTTAAGTTGATTTTTTAATGATCTTTCATTTTTCAGCTATGGAGAAGTTGGAAATACTTCGACACAATTTTAAACAGTTTTATTTAAACTGGTAAAAAAGAAAGTGCATTTCAATCTCAAAACTAATGCAGGCTATCCTTTTTGGACAGACAAGAAACGGATATGTTCAAGAATTCACTCCAGCGATGTAAGTCATAAATATGAATACTAAAAGTTCTAAACCAGAAAAATACATTTTTAAAATACACAATATTCAGTTTTCGAGGACATTGTATAAGGTTATTGCGTGTGATATTTCTAAAGCATTTGATAGAGTTTGGCATCAGGCTCTTTTATCGAAAATGCGTGCTTTTGGTATCGAAGACTCTTCTTCGTTAGATTAGAATCTACCTTTCCGACCGTTCAATACAAGTTGTATTGGATGATTTCAAGTCTGATACCCACTTCATAAATGCTGGTGTGCCCCAAGGCTCCGTTTTGTCTCCGACTCTCTTCTTTATTTTCATAAACGATCTCTTGTTGGAAACTTCTAATCCTCTTAACTGTTTAGCTGACGACTCAACTCTCAGCTTTTCCGAATTCGTTTACAAATTCACGGCCCTGCTCTTCGGATGTGGAACTGGAACGGTTGCGGATGATCAGCTCATTGAATTCTGACCTTGACAGCAATGTTACATAAGGTCATAAAAACCGAGTAGAATTCAATGCTTCGAAAACTCAATGCTATCTCTTATCGTTGAAGCTTAATATTGCCCCATTGCCATTATCCATGAATGATACCTGCATCCAAGAAACCGAAAAGCTGTCAGTGCTTGGTAAGTGTGTACGATGATTTTCGCCATTCGCCATTCGCGAGGAATTGGCAAGTCCTCCGTTAGTAAGTTCATAGCCATGAAAAGAGCTTTCTCAATTAGCCGTTTGGAACCAGCTGAAAATTGTAGGTCCCCTCCATTCCGTCACAACGCATGGTCGCGAGAAATGCACTTGGCCCATGGCTTCTCGCTCTGTTGCGTCACCCTATTTATTTTTATTTATTTATTCACTCGCCCAAAACTGGAGTATATCTGGTCAGGTGCTCCTCAAACATCTCTGCGCCTACTTGATAGGGTACAAAATAGAGCGTTAAAATAGATAGGTGATAGTTCAATTGTAGAACCGATTGATTCTCTTGAACATCGTCGAAATTTTACCTGTCTCAGTTTCTTTTATCGCTTTTTTCACAAACAGTGCTCTAGTGAAATAGCCAGCTGCATTCCTCCCCTGAAATAATTTAGCATCAACAGTTCAACACCCGCCTCGCTAGGTATGCTCATCAGTTCTACTCTGAGCCCAACTTCGGACGTATAGTCAAGTATAGAGATTCGTATTTAAGTCGCACCACCCGAATGTGGAATGCTTTACCTGGCTCTGTTTGCCCCTGCATTAAGATTCACAAAATGTCAAAAGCAGCGTGCACCTGTGTCTCCTTTCAAACCCTCTCATATTTTCTTAAATGCTCGCACTGTGTTCTACAACTTTATAAGGGTATTCATAACCCCATAATGTGCGCGTTAATTAAAAAGAAAGAAAGATAAAAAAATAGTAATAATAATTAAATAAAATATCTGGCATGTATGATCAGAACCTTACCAAAATTTAACCACATGTTAAAACACTTCTTTTTTCATCGCTTTTCCCCAGAAAGAAAGTTACACTCAGAATTTCAAAAATCGTACGTTATATGTTCTGTAGCTATATTCCTAAAGAACATGTGTTAAAATTTTGGTATGGTTCGGTTGAACAGTTTCGGAGATTTTATCAACAAGCTGCCGAAAAACGTCATTCCGAGAAAGGCGCGTTTAAAGCTTTGTTTACCGAAAAATCGTCATATTATAGAGAGTTTATAGGTAGCTTCGAAAACGTCTTCGAGAAGTGCAGTTGAACTGTATACTATTGAAATTTTATTGTATTTTCATATAGAATTTTAATGTTGTAACGCCCTTTGACTTCAAAACAAAATTTCTTAAAAAATCTGCTATAAATCGATAATTTTCAAAATAATTTAAAAAAGAAATCATATTTAAATGGCATCTCTTTAATTGTTCCGATATCGCTTTCGCTATGTAAAATGTGTTCCCCTGGTATTTCTTCACAACAACAGAATTCTACTATTTAACTTATATAAAAACGTTCAAATGAATATGCGACAAATTGTGTCCATAAATAGAATAAGTTGGTTCAGAAGGAAACTATCAAAGTGATTGAGATTTATGAATTCCTTAGGGTGGTTGTTGTAATCTCAGCAATTATTTTTCAACAATCCGATTGATTGATATCTAAATGCCAAGTTTCTTGGTCATTCCATTAACTTTTTGCACTGAACGTAAATCACCTTAATACCAAAACTCTTTCTACTCACTTAAGCTTTGTTTTTGTATGCTGTTTAACTTTCTAATTAGGTTGCTAATGGCTGTACTCTTTTGAATAAAACACACGTTGTTTTTCTTTACTCGTTCTTTGATGATGTGACAAACAAATATTTTTATTGACTTTCTACGGTTTATTTGAAATGTGACTCATTAACATTCAACATTGTGGTAGGTACTATTAAACTAAACACAAAGTTTCTCTTTGCTGACAATGTTGTCCAACTATTTTATCTTCCATTCAAAACACCTGGAGCTTTTTTGGCAATTAGCATTAAAAATTCACACCCATATGGCAGTCATTAAAAACCCACTCTAGACTGGGACTCTCCTTAAGTATGTTTTTGATAGCAAACATTGCAAAGTTTTCCTTTTTATTACTGTAACTTACCGTAAAAACAAAATGATTTGCTGCTATTTTGTTTAAGCAACAAAATGATACATTTTGTTTCGCTCAGAGATGAAGACATGTACGAGTATACTACTTCAAAGTATACATCCTTCCCCACAAAGCTTCGACATTCACCCAAATTGTTTCTCCAAATCTCTTTCTTCCTGCCAAACGACATAATAAGCACATGTGCTAGCTGGAACGTGGTGCACTCCTGTGGCAAAATAGTATCATGGGTTTGAAATTCTTACAAGTCCTGCATAGTCAGCATGGAATTTATTCTAGCTTTGCATTTTAACTGTCGCCTTTGGTAAGAAAGAGCTCAAGTGTTCACTTACATGGAAGAGTGGGAATTTAGTAAACGAGGAGTGGAAAAGAAATGTTTTTTTGACGTAGGAAATGAGATTCCAAAAAGTCAAATGCATAATAATGCTGATTTTACAGAACTTTTTTAACATAGCTGTGTGACATTTGGGAGAAGGAGAAAGTGCTTTAAGGTTGTGCTTATACATGATTAAGTGAAGGTCTTTTGCGAGTGTGAAAAGAAGGTTTCGGCTCTCGTTTGTATAAATTTCAACATCTTTTATCAGCCAAATAAATGCGAAGAAAAATAACAAACATGTTGACAATCGAATATGTCGTGAATCGAAAACAGTCTCTTCAGCGGCCGCAGAATATGCTCATAAAACATAACTTGGTTAGAAATTAAATCCTTGGGAGCAATGAATTACAAAAGTTTCATCACCGAAAAGAGGTTAACTTTCGTTTCAAGTTTTGGTTGAGCTGAAACACTCCCATCCAGTTTCCGTCCCCTTTTTTAATAGTGACTGCTTGGCCTTAAATCATTGAGAGTTGTAAGCATAGGAAATATATTTTCGACGAAACTTCTTCTTCGTCTTCCATTTCGACGTTATAAGCATCGTCATCACGAAGGGAACTTCTCCAAGTTAGTGGTCCGCTAGTGGGGTGCTTTGCGTTGACCCCAGAATAATTCGACAAACTTCTCGACTGTAATTTCTTTCATGTCTGTTGCCAATTAAATGATGATGTCGTTGCATTTGTCTGTACCAGCAGTGTTTTGATCTGCCTTTCCTTCTTTTCCGATCGTGTCTGAACGTTTTATGATATTGCTTTTTGGGCGGATTTCTATGAATGTCTCCTCTGAACAAGTCAATACCAACTAAGCCGGTCGTGCTCTATTTTTTTCAAGATGATATTATTGACTTTAGGGCTTCCATAAATCTTTGTACTTCTAATACGATCAAGCTTTGTAAGCCTTACTGCCATAAGGAGCATCTTTATCTCAGTAGCTGTTAACTAAGTCTCATACATCTGAAATATTTTCCAACATGCGGAAGCACATTTCCATTCGAATTAATGTCTGGAATAAGATTGTCTAGATCAGAAAATAGGCAGCAGAAGTTCTCAGTCCTTGTTGGTCTAATGAGGCACCCAAAACAAGACTTTTGCCCATAGGTGCAGGGATATAGGATCTTCACTTAAGGTGAATTCACATGAGTGCGACCAACGAACGACGAATAAATCAAGAAATGTGATTTTAAGTACCTTACAAGCATAAATTCCTCACGAATTTTTTAGGAAACGATGGAAATATAGTTCATACTTATTTTTAGATGGATAAACTCTTCTTTTTGTGCCTAAAATTAAAGCAATAGAAAAAAGAAATTCATTCGTTACGAATAAATGTCATTCGTAACGAATAAATTTATTTTCTCTATTCCCAAAAGCTTAGGCACAAAAATAAGAGTTTGTTCAACAAAAAATAAGTATGAACTATATTGCCATCGTTTCCGAAAAAATTCGTGAGGAATTTATGCTTGTAAGGTACTTAAAATCACATTTCTTGATTTATTCGTCGTTCGTTGGTCGCGCTCATGTGAATTGCCCTTTACGATGGCGCCATTGTAACCAAAGAATAGTTGACGTACTTCCGCGTTCTGTACTTTATCTTCCACTAGGTATTCAAGGTTTGTAAAAAGGACTCAAGAAGCTCCCTTAGTGTACAGCTTATGTGAGTTCGAATGCTTCATTGATTCCAGCGGGACATCTAGCTATCGTCATCGCTCCTTCATACATATCCTCAATCATTCTCACATAGGCCTCTGTAGCTTCGCAATGTCTGTGGAACATCAGCTTGATTGAACCTTAGTTGTCGCAATTTTTCCTGTATCTCCCTCCGATTTGTAGATTGGTTGAAGGTGACTTTCCTTCCATTGCTTAGACAGAGCCAGTCCTGGATTAACAGTTCGACAGAATAGGTAGTTGCTTAGGGCTTTTTAGGGGACCCCCGTAAAATGAAAATGACTCCTAAAATTTTCTTGCAAACATAACATTAATAATAAGAACTGAAAATAGGTTTTACTCAAATAAATAAAACTCAATTGTCCGCATTCAAAAGGCGACGATCTAGACAAGGTTCCTAAAAAGGACATTTCGGACACATTTGACAAATTGTATGAGCGTGCAAAGGAGTGTATCGAAGTGAAAAGAGAGTATATTGAATAATAAAAAGAAACAATTACATAGTGTTATGTGAATAAGTGAATAAAATATCCTTGTTACTATCACCTAAAAGTCCGCGTTTTTTTTTCATGTCGTAGTGAGACCATAATTTTTTGGCAGTGATAGTCTTAGTGCAGTACACTAGTAAATACTCAAACTATCGTTAGCGTCTTAAGTTGTTATTATGTTTAAAAAATATCTCGTTCATATTTAAGTGGTGCGAGGGTTGCCGAAGAAAAACGATCACGAACAAGTGCAGTGTTAGAAAAAGTTCCAAAACTCGACAATTTTTTTCATCGGAAGGTAAAAAAACCAAATTCATCACGACTTGCAACTAGTCCTGAATTGAACGATGATCCAGTCAGCTCAACACCTGAATCTTCAAACCAATCTCTTGTGTTGGAAAGTGTACATAAAAATCAAGGTGTAGAAATTTCCAACCGTTCCAACGATCCAGGAAAATCTGAAAAATTTACTAGTGAAGATGTAAGATTTTGGTTTGAACATGGGCTATCAACATGTCAAAATTCGACTGGACCATTCAAACCAATGCGAATGCGATCTATGTTCCCTGCTCCGGGAATCCCCTAATTTGGTTGGAGAGCATGCTGTGAAGTGCTGTTTTTCTGCAGTAGATTTTTTCGCCATTATACAGACATTATAAAATTTTTATTGCGCCTCCACCAATCGTTGAGGCGTATAAAAAAATAAAGTTAACAATGAGAAAACTTTGAAGACATTGTCAACTACACGCTGGGAAGCACATTCGAATGCCACGAATGCAGTTTACGATTCATTTGATATCATATTAGAGGCTCTAGAAATCATTGCTGATGATCAATCACAAAATACTGATACTCGTTATGAAGCGACGCGACGTGTATCGGGAATAAATTGCTAAAATACGAATTTGGTTTCATGTTGATTTTATGCAACTCTATTTTGACTGCTATGCGTTTAGTGAGTAAGTCATTGCAAAGTGAAAAAGCAGATTCGCAAACGTGTGCTTTTTTTTTGCGAAAAGTTCAATGATTTTGAGGAAAAAACAAAACAATTATTACCTGGTTTAGGCTATACAGAAAACGTAAAACGTACTCATCGTAGAGAAAAGCAACCTAATGACGGAAATGCTTCAGATGATTTTAGGACTAAAGGTTTCCTCGAAATCATTGACAATCTTCACAGTGAAATCAAACGACGTGCGAAACTGTATATGGAAGTTTCAGAGAGATTTGCATTTCGAAGAAGGGAACAGACAATAAAAAAGGGCCCCCAAATTGATGGTTGCCTAGGGCCTCGTTGAGGGTTAATCCGGCCCTGAAACAGACTATCACTTTTTATAAGCTAGGAGATGAGAATTATGAGCCAAGCAAGCCGGATGTCTCCCATTTTTTCCGAAAACTTATATGGTATCTCGTCTGCTTTGCAATTCTTAAGTACTTCACTAACTTCTTTGATTGTGATGTCGGGTATTTCCGTTAAGTTAAGTGCTCTAGAAGAACTGTGCGTTCAAAAGGCCATCACAATACTCTCGCCACCTGTGCAGAATTTTGCCGTCGTTCACAAGAAGCTGTCTTTGAGCATTGTTAATGAACTTTTGTGAACGATACTCCTTAGAAGTTCTCCTTCTTTGAGCGGCTTTTTGGAAGATTGTTGCTCACTTACTCAAGTTGTTTTGTTGTATTTCTTGAATAACTTGGTTTGCATCTACTTCCGGTGAAGAAACCTCTTCCAACTCCAGATACATTCCCTTCGCTCTCGTTGCTTGGAGTTAGGAGCATTTCTTTCTTGTAGATTCTGTATTCACTTTCCTGGCGAGCCTTTTCGACGAAATTTATGTTTAGATATTCATAACTCATCGCTATTTACTTTGCCAAGCAATTGTTACGAAAACCAAATATTGATTAATATAGAATATTCCAGAAAGAATAGGGACATTTTTAGAATAAGCTAGAAGTCCTAGAAATTTGATGAGTAATCTTAATTCGGCTATTGTATTTCATTCCTAGCACCGCGGTGTTATCGAAACGGCACGAGAATCAGACAACGTATTTGCCACAGAATTAAGTTTTTACCATCATTTCCTTAAATTAAAATAAATAGGTGTAAAAAGCAAACCAAAAAAATACATAAAATATTGAAAGTTATATTTTTTTTTACAGGTGCTTTGATACAATTCTATAGTCTCTGTTGAACTGTTGAATTTTAGCTTTTGGTTACTTGCGGAAAGCATTACTCAACCATGCTGAGGTGCATTACGGAATCTAACCTGTCCCATTTGATTCACTCTCTGCACTTGTAACATACAGCTCTATTATGGTTGTCAACTATCAATCAATTGATAAACGATAAGTTCTATCAATAAATGATAAATCGGTATTATGCAAGTCAAGTAACGGACAATAACGTACAACAATTATTCTTTGCTGACGATGGAGCCATCATAAGCGAGGATCCTACATCCCTGCAACGAGCACTTGACGTTTGGATTGATGTTCTGGAAGGAAATGGGTACCGTATTAGCGCTAAAAAGATTGAATACCTATGCTGCCCTTTTTCTGATCCAGACAAGCCTATTCCAGACATTTATTTAAATGGAAATATGCTTTCCAAGTGTGAAAAGTTTAAATATCTGGGATCTATGTTCAATAGTGAAGCAACTTGTGATGACGACATCAATCATCGAGTAAGCGTAGGGTGGATGAAGTGGCGAGAAAACTCCGCTATCTTCTGTGATCGAAAAATGCCCCCTAAGCTGAAGGGAAGACTCTACACAGCAGTTGTCCGTCCAGCTCTGGCATACGGTTCACAATGTTGGACAATGTACAAAAAGTATGAGAGCAAATTGACGGCAGCCGAAATGAAGATGCTTCGGATGACAGGAGGAATAACAAAGCTTGATCGAATTAGAAGTACTGAGATCCGTGGAAGCTTTCATGTCAAAAGTACCATCTTGGACAAAATTCAGCACGACCGGCTCAGTTGGTATTGTCATGTTCAAAGGAGAGATCCTCAGAACCCCGTCCAAAAGGCAATATCGTACAACGTTTCAACAAATTCGCGACGAAAAAGAAAAGGCAGGCCAAAACACTCCTGGTACAAGCAAATGCAAAAACAGCAGCATTTGGTTGGCCTTAGACATGGAACAATCCAAAACCGGGAGGCTTGCCGACGCTTTCTGAGGTCAACGCGGCGTACCCCACAGGCGGATCACTAGTGTGAAGCAGAAAAGTGGGAGAGTTGTGATCGCTTCAAGATCACTACTCGTAACGCCGGAAATGAAAAGAAGAAGAAGATGCAAGTCAATTGATAAATTTTCTTCCATTGTGAACATTGTGCTCTTACTAAGCGTTGACACACCCCACATCTAGGTACAAAGCGACCATTTAAATTTCCTGCTTTCAATGAACACTAAACACATTTAACTTCAAAATTTAATTTGGAATGAATTTCTGCTATACGGCACAGAAAAAACACTTAACGATATAGCCCTTATGCTAGTCAAGCATGTACCGGTGCATTGGTTACACAATTCCAGTAAAATAAACCAAAAAAATGTTCATCAACGACGAATTTGCGATTGACTGAAAAATTGAGAGATATCAAAAATATTGATAACCATAATACCGAACAAGCAACCAGAGACGTTCACAATAGATCGCAGAAAAGCATTTCATTCACAACTGATCAAAGGTTCCGATGGTTGTTATCCGTAATACCACTTAACCAATTTCATTGATAGGCGAGCAAATTTATCAAGTATCGTATTGATATTTGACAACCATAATAGGGCTGATAGAAATAGCAACCATTGAATAGACTCATTAGTGCATTTAGAGCAATGTAGGCAGAAACAGGTAAACAAATGTCAGTACTGAGAAAAAATTACTTATCTCAGAATATATGCTCCTCGTTAAAGCTTCGAACGAGATTGTGTAAGGCCTACCTAATCGATAAACAGTTATTTCAATTGATGTCAAAAGCACCTTTTGAACATTTACAACACAGCTTCAAGAAGTGCTCAAAATATTTCTCCAGGATGCCTCACTAAGTCAGCAATAGTTCAAAGCAATTGGCTTCCATATCGTATAGGTAACCAAAATTACATAGTTGGCTGATTTACTGAAATTGTTTTTGTAAGAAGTCTATAAGAAGGTTAAAAAAGTTCAAAAGATTATGCTCTGAGGCAAAAAATCGGTCTCTCCACTAGAGAAACTTTGGGGTTTTTATGGATTCATTAGGGGAGTCATGATTTTACTTGAACGAAAACGACCTTAACTTTCCACCTCTCTTGATGAAATATCCAAAAACATTGTGCAAACGGTTTTTAATCAAATACTTTTGATCTTGCGATTCAAAATATTCAAATTATGATTGAAGATCATTGAATTCAAAATTAACTGTAAGTAGAGGCAAAAGTACTCAGTTTTCTGCGGTCGGTTTAGGTTTTACTTTGATTTTGTAATTGGATTCAGTGATTTTCTGAGAAATGCCTTATTACACCCTTAGCAATTAAATAAGCAAAGTGATTTCTTAGAATTGTATTCAAATTGAAACGGTGAGGCTTTGCGTCTCCACCGTATAGAAATAGAAACACAAATTCCACCTTAACTTTCACAACAGGACTCAATAAATTGTCGCATGTCAGAAAAAGAAAATAAGAAACAAATAACAACAGGGGACGTATATAATGCTGTACGTATTATGTTCACTTACACACGACAAATAAACAACGTTAAGATTAAAGAAACACATTGTCTTGTTAAGGAGAAACCCAAGAAGTGCCTTTGTCAACCTATGATTGAAATTAAATGTCACATACTTGAAAGGAAATTCCCAAAGTAAGGTGACAGTTCCCTGAGAACATATATACAAGACGCAAACAAAACTTAAATAAGATATTTCCAAAGCTGGTTACCAACCAGCACTACCAACCAGCAAGATAAGAAGGTAAAGTGTATTGTATGAAATATTTTCTATTACCAACATAGTGCCCAAAGAAAGCAAAACTTTACAACCGCATCATATCACCTGTCAAGCTTTTGTGGCAACAGCAGCGGTAGTGTTAGGATGTGTTTTAAACGTGCAGTGATGTGATAAAAATTTTTTCTTCAAGAAAATTTCTACAAAAGAAAATACTGCACCAGACATTGCACCTTGCTGCATGGACAGGACACATTTTTAGTTTAGTTTTATTACACTTTTTAATTCAATTTCGAAAAGAAAACTTTTCTTGTGAGTTTTGTCGGGGGGTTTTTTTTTTTGTTCTTTGTTTGTTTGTTTTGTATTGGTTAACCTGGAGCTGTTTGATAAGAGGAACAAAAAGAACATGACAGTTTTTTTTTTTGTTCAGTTGGAAACTTGCTTGGAAGAAAGAAATATGTGGTACTTATTTGTCCTTTTCAACTTCTTTTTGTACTTTTTTCCTAGCACCTTTTTATTTCGCCACAACTAGGGACATTCATTCAATTTAAGATTTTGTGTTCTAGGTTTTGTTTTCAAAGGAAATATCATCCTTAAACAGCAATATTTCTAAGGGAATTTTAACATTTAAACATTTCAAAGTGACAGATAACAAGGTTGCCAAGAGTCATTCAATGGTCTTTTCATCAGATTATGCCTCATGATTTCCTTAAAGATAATGATAATCATTCCTATACAGACTGTCCTTCGACTTTGATAATTCATTTCTCAGCCAGGGATGCGAATTATTGTTTTTTTAAAGACAAATTAAATTGCTCTTTACGTTTGCATGACTAGAATGGCTTTCGATGTAGTTTACTTGAGGAGACGTTTACGGGGTCGTTAAGATGGTTGAATCCTTACACTTGAAAAGAGGCTTAGAAAATAGCAATCGTAGTCAAACGGGTCTGTATAGTTTCCCATTCACTGGTGGCCTTTTTTACCGGAATCAAAGTTACAAGTTGGTATTTTACTCCTAAACGGGGCTTTGTTTTCCAACTGCAAGTTTTAAATTTACAACCTTTGGCCAGGGCGATAAAAAATTAAGGAAAAAAATATTGTTGATCATTACAAGTGTTGAAAATTCCTGAAGTACGGGATCAGGATTAACTTGTAATCAACAATCGCTTTTTCACAATATTCTTGAACGTTGTGCATTATAAACAAGCAAAATATTGTGAATTGGCTTCTTTAGCAGATGCCCTGACTTCGCCGCAGACATTTTTGTTTTAATAAAAAAAAGAGGCATTTCTTAAGCTGCAAGAGTTAGCGTTGAAAAGATTTAGCTGTAAGGATTTGGGCAGTTAAAAGAGCCAGAGAAGGAAGGGTTGAATGAACAAGACATCATATATCTTCCTATGCTCTTCTAAACTTTTGAGATTTATTAGTTGAAAGTGGTTTTGATCTGGAGGGAGAATCAGAGGATCATGCCAAAAATCAAAAATCCTCGAAAATATTCAAAAAAATCTAAGTTATTTAAAAAAAATTACTAAAAGCTTCAAATACTTACATTTCCCTAATATTGATATGCAATCTTTCGTTATCAACCCAGAAGTATTAAAGTAGAAAAACTCAACAGCTTGTTAGCCATTAACGAAAAAAAGACTACTGAAAATTATCTCTCACATGAAATTTTATCGATATCATTGGAGCTGTTTTCGAGAAAAACTTGTATCGTGTAATGTGTATGGAAGGAAACTTTATTTCAAGACCTAGATACCCAATCCCAAAAACCCCATTGTAGGTTGAAATCGGCAAAAACTGTGTATCCCTGAATTGCGTTAGCCTATAAGGGTTGTTAAGACACCCTTTTAATTTATTCAATGATTTAAAAAAGAGGTGTCGAGTGTAACGAACTTTCTTATTTAAATTAAATCAATAATTCTTTCTATATCTGTGTTTAAATAACAAGTATACGCCAGAGTGAACAGTCTGTAAAATTCCTTATTCAAACCCTCATACAGAATTAAATCGGAAAGATTTCAAAACAAAACCAGTTAAATAATAATGGGTTAACCACACACACAGTTTTGTTGACAATTCTACTCCAGTGTAAAAGCTCTTTCATTCTCAAACTCCTCTGAATCGAGCTGCTACAGGTCCTTCAGAAAATCAAAGTTGAGCTACGAAAGAGTTGTCCACTTTCTAAGTAACGGGTAGGCCTGCTAGTCCACGCACATCCTAGCTCGCCGGAGGGGTCGGGTGAGATCTTACTACTGAAAAATGGACGGTGTTACGTTTTTATTACAGGCCTATAAGTTCGAAGATGGAATTCGAAAAAATTAAATATTGTAGAGATGTGGAACCTGAATTTTAATTACCCTAAAAATAGCTTGTAATACTTGTGGAGAACATAGGTGATCGTGTTCTCTGAGCTATGCCCTCCCATTGCCTCTAAAGAAAAAGAAAATTCTTATATCGATGCACCTTGGTCATTGCGAAAGCTCATTATACCGCCCTGACCCCTAAGACGAATCAAATATGTTTTGTTTTAAAACATCCTGTTGAAGGTCTTACTCTACCAAGCTTCCTATCTCACATCCTAATTTAAATTTCTTAATAACTCATTACTCTAATTCAATAAAAAGCAAAATGTCACTTTATAAAAAGACGTGTTCATCTTTCCTTAAAAAAAAATAAATTTATTCGAAATTTATTATTTCAAACCCAAACAATGGCTTAAATTTCATCAATTCAACAACGATTTCAATTAGGTTTAGGTTTATGGACCAGGCGACGATTTCCATAAGAACAATTTAAATTTGGGGGTGTTATATGTACTTTTTAACTATTCGTAGATGGTAACGTACAACAATTAAAAATTTTTAATTAAATTATTATAAAACAAAAGGATATATCTTAAAGACTGGATATGAATTAGGATCAGAGTAGATATAGTTTAGAAAAAAAGAAATTAATTTCTTTTTTACACCTCTTTGGCGTCGACTCTTTTGTCTTAAGATTTTAATTTTGTTTATTTTCTTCTTTCTTTAGTTTTGTTGTTTTGTATGAATGCAACTCTTTATAATCCGATATAATTCATTTGATGTTGAATATAAGAATATAATCACTTTAAAAATTATCAATGTATTTACTACTTCATTAAGCTAACTACGGCTTCTGGTGAAAACGGTGCACTGTTTTGACTGGATTCGTTGGCATTTTAATTTTGTCTGTTGGTTTAAAAATTATATTTTTATATATTTGTATTATATTTAGGAATTTTACTTAGCTTTTGTTTTTTTTTGGTTTTGGGTTAGTTCATTTCTTTTTTGGTTTACCTCAAAATTGGATGTTCGAGTGAGGAAAGGTTGGATGGGAGAAGATTTCAGGAGAGGACAATAAAATATGGTTGTGGAGAGGAGAGTTTCCTTCGGAATTGTAGGATGGTGTTGGTGTGATCGATTTGTTTGACCGATCATGTCATCTTTTGTTGCTAATTGTTGTTGTTTTAATTTCTCTGTTGGTTTTTTCTCATGTGCGTTTCGTGTGCACCTACTTGTTGTTTGATTGATTTTATGTGTTTGATGTTAGCCTTGAATTAAGCTTAGAGTAAGCCGATTCCACCTGCGTGGCCTTGGACGTTGACGCTTTGTGTGTCCGAATCTCTCGCTTTTTCTCTCACTATTATCTGATAAAGATAAGTACAGCGAAAACAACGAGATGCATAAAAAACCGAGATAAAAAAAAAAATAAAGAATCATATTCTCACCATTAGTGGAATTTCATCCTTTTTTATGATTCGAAGAGCCAGGGTGGCTCTCTTTTATATTTATTGTATTTTATTAAGGTTTTAAGACTTGTCTCGTTATTTGGTTCAATTGTTCCCCTTTTTTTAGGGGTTGGTTTATATTATCCCACTTATATAACGAGAATGGTATAATTTTGAAACTATGAATTTATACACGTTCTAGCTTCTAATAATTTTAAATTAATTAGAATTTTATCAAACTCGATGGAACGGCCTAGGAAACTTCTAGCTAATCGATTTTTATTTAATTTAGTTCAAGCAAAAGGCACGTAAAAATTCTTTCTAAAAAAAAAGTAAACTTTTAAAAAACTACATTTTTAAAAAGAAGGTTGACTGTACCTCTTTTTTTCACTTCAAAGCCACGGATTAATTTTATAATTTTGTTGGACGCTTAAGTTTTAGTCCTTTTCCTTTACGAGATCTAATTCAAAGTCAACTAGTTCTTATCGAGCGAAAGTTTTTGTCATTCGCTTAAAATCTTAAAGTAACCAAATGAAATTAGTCCTCTATAATATAAGTATGTACGGTAAAGAAGATCACTGCACTGCATAGGTCCATTTCTAGCCATTCCACTGCGGTATCGTTGTTTTTCTAATTTGTTTTAACCTTCACAATACAAAAATGCATGTAAAAAAAATTCTATGTTATTCTTCCAACCGGTTGTAGGTCAATGCCAGTGTTAAGGAGTGTGGGTTTTTATGGTTAAGAAAGATATTTATTTCTTTTGACTGGTGCAAAAACAAACAAACTTAAGTTTTCGTTTGGTAAAAAAAAAGATAGTTCCCTACACGAGTCTTTGTTTCAATTGGCTAATGCGCGGAATTAAAATATCATATGAGGATCTCATGTTCAGTTTTTATAAAATTCGTTTTTATTGGGAGCGGTTATACTTTTGTAAGGATCTCTTACTTACTTACTTAAGGTGGCGCTACAGTCCGGGTCGGACTAGGGTCTCAACCAACATGCTTCTCCAGCCAGTTCGGTCCCTAGCTAGCTGCCTCCAGTTTTGCACGCCAAGTTGGTTGAGGTCCTCTCCTACTTGCGTGCGCCACCTGAGTAGCGGTCTTCCTCTACTGCGCCGTCCCTCGGGATTGGATTCGAAGACAGGATTCAGGCCGGAGCGTTGGTGTCCATTCGCTCTACATGACCCAGCCATCTAAGTCGCTGGACCTTGACTCATTTGGCAAGGTCAGTGTCGCTGTACAACTCGTACAATTCGTCGTTAAGTCTTCTTCTGCACTCTCCATCTACGCAGACGGGACCAAAAATCACCCGAAGAATTTTTCTCTTGAAGCATCCTAAAGCGTTCTCGTCTGCCTTTGACAAGGTCCATGCCTCTGCACCATATATAAGAACCGGGATGATAAGTGTCTTATACAGGGACCCTTTAGTTGCTCGAGAGAGGACTTTACTACTCAATTGCCTTCTTAGTCCGAAGAAACAACGATTGGCAAGAGTTATTCTTAGTTTGATTTCAGCGCTGGTGTCGTTATCTGAATTAATAGCGGCGCCTAGGTAGACAAAGTTCTTAACTACTTCAAAGTTATAGCTGTCAATCGTGACGTTCTGTCCAAGACGTCGGTGTTGGGTGTCCTTTCTTGATGACAGCATATACTTGGTCTTGCCCTCATTTACCACTAAACCCATCTTCTTCGCTTCCGTCTCAATGCTCATAAACGCGCCATTGAAATCACGCTGCGTTCTTCCAATTATGTCAATATCGTCGGCATATCCGAGCAATTGGACGGATCTTTGAAAGATTGTGCCTCTTGTGTTGACGTGGGAGTTTTGCACTATTCTTTCAAGAACGATGTTGAAGAAGTCGCATGACAGTGCATCGCCTTGCCTAAAACCTTTTTTGACATCGAATGTATCGGTGAGATCTTTTCCGACCCTGATGGAGCAGCGTGCGTTCTCCATCGTCATCCTACACAATCGGACAAGTTTGGTAGGGATGCCAAAACTAGACATGGCTCTATATAACTCCTCTCTATAGATGCTGTCATAAGCGGCCTTAAAATCGATAAAAAGGTTGTGGGTATCGATTTGAAGCTCCTGGCTTTTTTCCAAGATTTGTCGTAGTGTGAAGATTTGGTCTATGGTGGACTTTCCTGGTCTAAAGCCGCACTGATAAGGACCTATCAGGTTGTAAGGAACTCTAGCATTTGGTATTTGGTTGAGAAAATGGTGTGATTTCATTCCTTGCTCGCTAGTGTGGTTACGTTTAGAAGGTTGGTACAGTATGGCTTTTCCACTAAGCATTCGAAAGCATTTATTCTGTCAATCCTTGGAGTCTTCATCTCATATAACAATTACCGTATTAAATAGAACTTATTTAGTGATTTGCCACCTTCGAATGTTTTGTCGTTGTAAAACAGTTATTGCAATGATGAAGGGTCATATGTCGTAGTTTTCTCTTTTGGAAAAAACAAAGTCTTGAAATGAGATACGCTCATCCAAAGTTCCAAGTTCACCAATGAACATTTGGGTTAGTTTCAGCTGATGTGCACTTTCTCGTAAGATTGAAGTTAGCCCAGTACAGTGGTCTTTCAGAAGACTTCAATTTGCTCAATTGAAGCCTCAAGAAATAGTCCGTCAACATTGCAAACATAGCAGGCCTGTTCAAAATTCAAAGTTTGATCTCGAACTTGACGTAGAACTTTTTTAACTTGCAAATTGCAAAAGCTACGACTCCATTAATTTTCCTTTTTAGGTAATCTTTATTCATGAACACCGTAACTCCTAATAAGAATTACGAGTTAGAAACAAATTGAATAAGTCTTTATGGTTAGGTTTTACCTGCATTCTACCAAAGCGCCAGTAATTAAAATGAAAAGATAAAACAAAATAGCACCACAAGTCTTCTTGGAATTAAACATAATTTTTCTTTGATGATTATTCAATGAGAATGCTTTCAGCTAATTGAAAATTGTTTCCATAAATTCCAAAGACTCTCAAATCCACAATTTCCCAGCAATCGGATACTGCTAACTGTTGCCTTGTTTTGTTCTTCAATTTAAGATGAATACAAAGTTTATCCATTTGAAGCTAATGACTATATCTATATCTACCTGCAGAGAAAAGGAAAGAGAAACGGAGGAAGGGTATAGAAGAAAAGAACAAAAACATACAAAGAAAAGAACGAATGGCTACTTATGCAAAACAAATTCAAACAAAAGCACCTGTTTTCATTGGCAACAACATCGTACGTCCTTATTTCCACCACAACCACACTCGAGGCAAACCATTTCAAAAGAAGAAAGTGCAAATGAGGTGAAAAGTTGTGTGGGCGGATGGACGTTTTACGTCTTCCGCCCTTCTGTGCATACATATATATCTTTCATCCTGTGTAACTGCAATAAAAAGGATGAAGAATGCGACAACGAAGAATAACAATATTCCTTTTTGTTCGGTTTATAAGTTTGTCTGTTTTTTTTTTTTTTTCATATAGTTTATAATTTTTTTTTTTTTGTATTGCTGCCGCCCGCTGCTGCTGCGTCGCGTCGTTGTCGTCGTCATCGGATGGTTGCCATTGCCAGCATAAAAAGAAACCAAAAAGTCTCTCAGGATGAATTGCTCTTCCGCTTCAAATTGCTTTTGTTAGTGTTTCGCGTGCTAAAAGAAAGTGGGATATACTGCCGCTGCTGCTGCTCCTGGTGAAGGACGTCATTCATGCAAAAGTATGACATTCGAGTGTAAATGTGAAATGTGACACTGTGGGCTGTGTCGAGCTCATTTCTTTGGCCACTTGAAGATGATGAGGTCAAAAGGCACAACCAGCAGCATCAGGATGTGCATAGTTATTTTCATAATGCTCATGGGTCGGTTGACATTGTCATCCTTTTTTTTCGTAATTCACTTTTTATTCTTGTCATCCTTCATATTATAATATGTTGTTTTTTTTTTCTCTCTCCTTTTCTTTTCTCTTTTTTTTTTGTATTCATTCCTTGAGTGTTTTATTCTCTCTCAAAAGTGGAATTGCTTTGTGTTGTGCAAAAGGCGAGCAAAAAATGGAATTTACAAATTGGATCCTTGTTTGTTCGTCGGATTAAAGGCGGTCTGTAGAGAGATTTGCTAGAGCTGGTCTTTAAGGATTTGGATTCTCGTCAAATTTCTTTGATGACAATGGTGATTAGTTTTTATTTTTGTTTCCTCAGTCCGAGTCCTGAAAAGTCAACAGTTTGTGACAAGCTTTTCAGTAGTTCTTGGGAATTGTTTTAATAGAAAACAATTAGTTTTTTAATTGAATTCCTGGAGTGTGATAGAGATAAGAAGGAACTCACGAAGCGGCTGATGTAAGTTGTTCTTTTGTCTTATTCCATACGTACTTATCTTCAAATTGGTCAGTTCCTATATCATCTTTACTTGGTATACTTTCTAAGTACAGGACTGCCACAACGTGGTATGTCTTTGTGGTACAGAAATGGCTTAAACAATTTTGATGAAATATTCTCTACATGTTGTATTTTTTTTTTTTTTTTTTGTATAAGATTCGATAGGTTGGACAGGGACAAGATAAGGAAAAAATTATATCCGAAGGGGAAAGGGAATGGGTATGTTACCTTCAGTTTAGGCGCAGTCTAAAAAAAACTGACTTAAATGGAAAAAAAATATTTTAAATCAATTAAGGTGGTGGACACCAGGTGAGTGTTTTTTAAAAACTTTACTTTGTTCTTCGAAGAACTTTTTAATTCAATTCTTAAAATGAAATCTTTGCAAAATTTTGCAATACAAACTGTAATTTTATTATCCAATAAAAATCCATTGCAAGTAAGCTTCTTCTAAAATTACCTCTCCAGCCTAAACGGAGGGGATCAGACTCAACGCACTCCAACAGGGGCTTTAATTGCATATTATGCAAAAAACCACATGTAGATGTCTTAAGAGGCGAAAGATCGATCTAGCTGGGTATCGCCTCTGAGAAAAAGCGTTTTCCGTGTTTTTACAGACTTCGTAGCAGTCATTGTCTCTGAATAATTAAGATTTTCTTTTCGAGCTTGTCGAGGCATCTATTGTTTAATGGTGAACTGGGCGCTTTCATGCTAAGGTTGTCATTGTCACACAATTTGCCCGACATCAGCTACTGGACTTTGGATGGATACATTATCTAATTTACTTTTTAAATAAAATTGCACATGTTAAGTTTTTATTTTCATGCAAATGATAAGACCGATTAGACATGTACTTAAACTTTCAAAAAAATAAATAAAATATATTATTGTATACATTTTATTGGGAGCGTTGTTTATGTGTTTTTAAATATTTTTTTTTCTTTAACTTTGTGCTCTTCGTTCTTTTTGTGAGGCTTTTTTAAAAAGGAAAGAGTCTTAGCTTCAAATCTGTAAAAGTCGGTAGGTTTTTTTTCAAAATGATATTTCTATCCCTAAGCCGACGGAAACCGCATTGGCTTTAGAAAGCCTTGGGTCGGCCTCCCGGTTGTGGATTGTTCCATATTCCAACCAAATTGCATTTAATTTTATCAGAAGTTATAACAGAAGACTTAAATCGTACAGGAGGCTCGTTTAGGCCAAAATAGAGTGATATTCATGATACCAAAGGCACTGGCAATGTCGTTTCGTACATGCTTGAACCAGTTTCCAGAGATATGGGAGAGTTCTTCAAGGTCCCTGATTCGTATGGTCCTGTTTTAAAATGTGAATTTGTGATACCTGTGGCGTGATGGTAAGCATGTCTGCCTGTTAACCCAGAGGCTCGTAGTTCGACTCCTAACAGAGGCAAAAATATTTTTCCACGGGACCGCCTTTCGCGGAGAACTGGCAAATCCTCCGAAAGTAAATTAATTGCCATGAAAAGCTCTTTCTCGATTGGCCGAACGGAACCGACAAAAAATTTTAGGTCCCTTCTATTCCCTCACATGGCATGGTCGTGAGAAGTGCGCTAGGCCCTTGGGCTCCTCGCTCTGTTACGAGTGAGTGACATTGGAAATTTGAGTGTCCTCATGCACTTCCTCATCAACACTTCCTCTAAAAAAAAATGTATGCTGAGCTTAGTTTTTTTGCTCTAGTAAACCCAAGAATCTTTATATATAACGATGCTATAATTTTATTGCTTATTGAACCAGGGGCAAGGTTGGGTTGGGTTTTCCGCTGCCTTGCAAGTATTAACCGAAGGTCCTAGTTTTAATAGTTTATTTAGTTTGTCAGTTTTTCGGTACCCAAATGTGCCCATGGATGCACCAGAGTCTAGTGCAAAAAGGTGACGATATCTGAAAGTTAGCTTCAAAGTGTCTGCTTTAATAACCAAGAAATCTGATTAAACTGATTGGCTAGTCCGAAAGATTCTAAAAAGAATGTCAAGCCAACACACTTGTTATTTTTGCACACAGAGATGTAGAAGTTGGTTTTGAATGGTCTATGCACTCTCCCTGGATTATTTTTCAAGAATTTGACTATGACCTCTTTGACGGTTTTTCTAGATTTCGGGCTAACTTAACCGATCAACCAGGGCTCAAAAATCAACTTTGACTTCCAGTCTCGCTCAGCATTTGGTTTTCTTTCCCCAAGTAGACGCTGAAAGCTAAGAATGTTTTTGTTGTCGTCTTAATTTTTACTTACCGGGTCTGTCCGAGTTCTGTTGCCACAATCCTTATTAATTTATTTATAAGACCGTGGAAGTCTTCACATCTGAAATAACTTATTGATGAAAATAGAACTCAAAATATTGACTTTCTGGCTTTCATAATCCTGTTTTCTATAATTCTGCATTGAGCTAGTTTCAAGAATTTTTATACAGCCATTTAAGTCTGCCTGTAATGTTTTGTTGAGGATTTTTTGCCTTTTAAAAACTATTAGCAAAATTCGGTTGCTCAGCAGTTCTTTCTTCTTTGACTGTCTGCGACTAAAATACCTTAAAATAAATAGAGTGGTGCAACAGAGCCACAAGATCTACCGCATTTTTCTCCGCCATACCTTGTGAGGAATTGGAAAGGATCTACAATTTTTTGTTGATTCTGAACGGCTAGTTGAGAAAGCGCTTTTCATTGCATTGGAGAATTTTCCATTTTTTTTTCTTTGATGTTTCTGGGAACTTTTAATCTCCCACGTAACAAGCAGACACAGTTACCATTACGCCACAGACACCACTGCTTGCGACTGCAATAGCAAAAAGTTGGTCTCAGACATGGAATGATCTAAAACCGAGAAGTTCATAAAGTACTTTCGCCACAAACACTTCCTTTTCATGTTACATTCTGTCACAAAATTGAGGAAGGTACACACTGCATTTGGATATTTGTGAAATTTGTCAGCACTGTCAGATCTTTGAGTGTAATTCTCTCATTCACTTGCTTTGGTTGTCAACTCTCAAAAACGAAAGGAAATGTGAACAGTCACATCTGTCAATGTTGTCAGATTTGAAAATTATCTAAATTGGGCAAACCATACAAATGTTTTTAATTTTTGTTCGTTGATATTGTTCTAGTGTAAGCCTTCTTCGTAATCGCCTCTCAAGTTCCAGGCTAGAATGTTTATAGTTTTCGAACCTGGTACTAAGTCGCTATTATTTTTTGGGATAACTTTATCCTTCGACACGCAATGTATTATACTGACCATATTTGTAGTTGGCACAGAATGTACATAATTCTGACACTCTGATGTGCACTGTATGTGACGAATAATAATTGAACATTATGTGTTTAGTAGTAAGACACTAAGCTTTATGTGTTCTTTTTAATAAATACTTAGGCCTGCAAAACCATACAAGTGTTATTTACTTTTCTCCAACCTATTGAAAAACACATACACTTAACCACGTTTTTGAGAGAACCTATGTACTTGAAGCTTTTAAATTTATAGTAATTTTACTCTTTCGTAACCGTAGCATCAAGGATTAAAAAACTTTTCTTCTTTTCTTTTATCGTGTCAATACCTTTAATCTGACAGTAAACCGCTGATACGGAGTAATCTCAAATATCAATACAACAGCTCTCCTTTGTACGTGAGTCTTTTTTTATAGTTCAGCTAGACAATTTATACAAAGAACAGGAATCTCTAAGAAGACATGTTCCTCTAGTTTCATAAAGTTCCTCAGAAGTCATGCCACGCTCCCCACATACATCGGACATTATTCCACTTTTACGTTCTGAAATAACTGCATGAAGCCAGTCGGACGATATAAAAGCGATTCAACACCATGTAGAGTATAGTCTGCACAACACATTGGCAAAACCAATTAAATACACGCCAGTTATCTGCTCCAACAGAAGATATCCATACCAACCTGCCCCCATGCCAATGACAAAGTTCAACTTCAGAATATTATCATTTTAATTTAACATAATTAACATTGTAATTACCAGCGATTATGGCATCCTCGAGAGTGCTCTACATAACTTATCGTACCTATATCCTCAAAGCCATCCTCTACCAGGCTGTCCTGTTGCATTCTTTTGCCAAAAGCAGAACGTGTCCTTAAGAGCAAAACGTAGATATAGATATATATTTACAAATACCTTACGTACAACTTGTTAACTTTCATGAGAATTTCAGATGCAGTTTGCTTAATTATCCTGTCATTAATCCTGTACCTTGTAATAAATTCATGTGATTAATTATTTGAGTCTTCTTGCAGCAGCACCAGGCAACAGCGCCAGCCAGAGCGCAAAGAAAAAAGGACTATAGGGTGCTGTGGCTGCTGTCTCAAGAAACTTATCCTTTAGTTAATTCAGTTCGCAGTTATAATCTGGCCCACCACGGTCCCTCACATTAATGATGTTGCAACCACCCGCCTTGCGAGTTTGCGAGAAAATCGTTTAGCTTTCAAACAGGATGCACCACCATGGCGGTAAATTACCCACGTAGCGACGCCAAAGATATACTGACATTTAATATTATCTCTACTGCTCTCCTTTGGCTAAAGTGATTCCTTTCGTTCAATTTAATATCAAACCGCTTCCATAAAGATGGGGAAAATACTCATACCTACACATATTTTACCTTTTTTGATGAAAGTAGAAAGGGTGCAAGAGAGAGAGTTACATTATTGTAAGCACTGATTGACAGCTTCACATTCATGTTGTCAGAGTTGTTTCTTTTCGAGTCATTTGAGTTTCATCATCGTTGCGCCGTGCTGTTACAATGACAGGAAGAGGATAATGTTCGGTGATGATATCATACGCCTGTCTGCGTAACAACATTTTTTGAAATTTTTTTATTATTTTCAAACTCATAAAAGGTATCGTAAAATTTTACAACTCACCATAGAAGAGAGTGTAGCAGGAGAGATTGTGTATAGGTTCATACTCATAACGTGGTGTTTCCTAAAAAAAATATTCCATTCCATATTTTCTGGTTCCCCCACGGATGCAATACTACCTTTTTCTCAAGGATATGAAATTCATAAGTATAAATCTTAGAAAATCCAAGTTCTTGGGATTTCTAGAAAAGGACTTGGTGTGTTGTGGGCGAATGGCAACATGTAAATTATAAGCAACTGATTTAGTGAGGGCGAATGCAGTTCGTTATCATTTATTCAACAGTTTTTTGCATCTTCTCAGATAAGCCTGGGTATTCAAATGCGTATCCCGGTTCCCAGATAATGTGAGTTGAGAAGGACGAGCGTGCTCAAGTAGAATTTTTTTTTTGTTATTTGAAAAGAGAGGATAAGCGTTGGCATGTTGATTTAATTTGATTCTCAAGTATCTAGAGCAATGGAAAGATAGGTGCGGTGGATGGAAGATTTTCTGAGATGATTTTCTGACTTCCTTGGAGTTATGGTGAAATTTCATGAAATATTTTATGTGAGCATTTCCAATTTTGTTTTTTCTCCTACTCTAAAGGAACAACAGTCTTGCATGGAAATGATTTAACTGCTGGCATACGATGGAGCTTTTCTTTTGTCGAGTCTTGAAATACATTTAAAATATTTATCACAAAATTTCTGCTCATAGAACTAATTTTGTTGTCATTCATTGCAGATAATTTCGGAGATAAAACAATGCTCGTTAAGTGTTCAATGGGAAATGCAATTGAAATTTCTTACGTTCTTTTTAAAGTGTCACAAGATTTCAACTTGCTGTTGCACAAAGGCTTCAAGCTCTAACTAAGAGAAGTGCTGTCCGAATTTTTAATCATTTTAGTTAATTTAATGTAACTCTCTCTCTTGCACCCTTTCTACTTTCATCAAAAAAGATAAAATATGTATGTTTTAAAGAAAGTCGGTTGAAAGTGGGCTTCTTCTTTAGAAGCATTTTTCAACATTATAGACTTCGGAGATATTTTCGATAATTTTGAGGGAGCAGTGGTCTATCTACATAGTCATCCTGCATGGTCGAACGAGTTTTGAAAAGTAGCCCAACAAGGCATAGTTCTGTAAATTTTTTTGCTGTAAATTTTCACATGAGGTGCGTCGCGTTGGTAAAAAAGATGCTGTATATCGATGTCATTCTTTCCGATTTTTCCCGAAGTTTTTCACTTTGTTAAAATTTGGTCGATCTTATATGCGACTTTGACTAACAAGAAAAATTCTGTGCTTAAGGTCTTAAGGGTTTATCAGAAAACGGATTCTTAACTTTCAATCTCTATTTAAAAACTTAGCTAAAGCTATTTTAAATATGGTCATAACTTTCTTGTTTGTAAAGATAAATCATTTGGAGTAAGATGAAAAGGTTTTTTGTTAACAGTATTTGAGAAAATGAAAAATAGCTAAAAACACTTAAGTCGACTTTAGAGCTTTTACCCTTTCAGCACAGAATTAGTCTTCTACCTCGACATCAAAACCACTTTTTCGAGCATTTCGGGCTGTATATCACCAATTACGCTTGTTATGTTATACTGTATGGCTTCAATCTTGTTCGGTTTGTCCACATAGGCTAACTATTTTACATAAGTCCACGATAAATAATCAGGAAGTGTGAAATCGCATGATCAAAGCGGCCAACGTACAGGGCCATTTCGAGAGATAAGCTTCTCACAAATTCATCCTTCAACACGTTCATTGTTTCACGAACTGTGTGACATATGCACCGTCTTAATAAAACACATGTCAACCAAGTTCAGGTCAGTCAAATGGGGCTAAAACAAAGTTCCGTAACAAGGTTCGATATCGTTCGCCGTTGACGTTATCGTTCTTCCACGGACATCTTTGAAGAAAAATGGCCCGATGACGCCACCAGCCACATCAAACTGTTGTTTTTTTGGGATGCATTGGCAATTCTTGTTTGGCATTTGGCTGTTTATCAATCCAGATGCAAGAGTTTTGCTTATTTGCGTATCCGTTGAGCCAGAAATGAGCCTATACCCTGAACACAATTGTTCGAAAAAGCAGCTGATTTTCATGGACCTGTCCTAATGCACATTAACCAAAAATTAGAAATTTAAAAAGTGGTAGGTCATTAAGGCTCAATTCTTGAAGAAATTGAAGAATTGAATTGAGCCTATAAAGGCTTTCAAACCCAAATCGATATGTAAAATTTTCCAAGTGGTAGAGAAACACGTCCTCAATTGCGGACGTGACGAATTGACATTTCATATTCCTCATAAACTCTGAACGCTACGACTGCAATATTCTCTTTGCAACGCACTCTACTCATGTGAGTCGATGGTTTATTGTCCAACAAAGTGAATTTGGTACCTGTGGCGAGATGGTTAGCAAATCTGCCTGTTAACCGGGAGGTTCGTCGTTCGAAGCGAAAAATGCTTTTCCATGGATATCGACTTTCACTAGGAAGAACTAGATGTCCTCCGATAGTAAATTCATTGCAGTGAAAAGCGATTTCTAAATTAGCTGTTTGGAATCGGCAGAAAATTATAGGTTCCCTCCATTCCCTACCAATTCATGGTTGCGAGAAATGCGCTAGACCACGGGGTTCCTTACTCTGTTGCGCCACCCTATTTATTTTAGTTTTATTTAAAGTAAATTTGGTGATAACAGCGTGAATTGTTCATATGCCTGGTTGATTATGATTACCATAGTATGATTGTAACAAACGATGCACAGTAGAGAATGAATTTCGAAAATAAATTTCAACAATTTTCAATCGTTCCTGCTTTGTAAGTCTTTCGTTGATGAAATAAAAACTTTTCACTTTGACAGATGACGTTTGGACGCCATTACCAACTATTATATTATTTATTGAGTGAACTTTGGGCCTAGATCATTTTAAGGACCTACAATTTCGTGCCATTTCCGGATGGCTAAGTGAGAAACCGATTTCATGGCAGTGCAATTAGTCTCGGAAGACTTCTAAGTTTCTCGCGAAAGTTGATACCGGCGGAAAAACAATTTTTATGTCTCTGAGACTCGAGCCATGACCTCCCAGATAAAAGGCAGGCATTTTAACCACTACGCGATTACCAACAAATTGATCATCTTATTAGAAACTATAATGATCCGGGCACCTTCGACCGGGCACCTTCGACCGAACATCCTCAACGGACACCTATTAAGGTTTACCCTCGTTTTTCTAGAGATTGGTTTGTTTTTCAATTGCCTAACGGTTGGCAAGAGTTCTTCTATGTCTGATCTCCGCACTGATGCTGTTTTCCGTGTCTATAGCGGATCCTAAGCTGACGAAATGCTATACTACCTCGAAACTATGTGTGACATTTTATCCAACATACTCATCTTACTGAAATAGCCAAATCACTTTTTCGAATCTAGTGAGATAAAAAGGTATTTGTATTTGTATTTATTAACTTATAATTTTCTGTACATTAAGAACTAGTCTTTTAAACTTTGTACAGTCTTAGAATACGTACATAATTGTTTTAATTTGAACGGGTTAAGCGAGTCAAGTGAAGATGCTAAATCTCGTTACATGTAGTAACCCCGATATCACACAATACTGCTGTCCGATAACCACTACACGGCGTCTAGGTACCTAGATTCGCCGACCACGTTGTCTAACCAAATACAGATCACGCCTCGATGCAAAGTAAGATATTCGGCTGCAGTTGTCCTAAATTCAGGAAGTATTTTGAACTGTACAGATTCAGACTCAAATTTCGTACAAGAGTAAGACGACATGCTTATTAATGAGTTTGCTATTTTTTTATTTTTTAGTTAGCTTTGCTTTGTTTTCTTTTTTTATGTGATTTATTTCTTCAATGCGAAGTTCAAAAAGGTTTTCGAAAATTCGACAACTAAAAGAAAATTTTATTCTCAAGTGAATTGTTTTTTTCTTCACTTCTTTAACGGCGCTAAAAGTATTGTGATGTCGAAAGCATCACACACCTCCCACTTGTCTTCTTCACTTAGCTGATCCACAACCTGATCAACCAGCATATTCCTTATAAAATAATAAAATTGTTGCATTCTTTAAGAGTCCACGCTAAATTATAGTTTCATGCTCCTAACTTATCGAAAACTTCATCTTCTGTACTTGAACACGGGGACATATCTTCAAAATGTATTTTCACTGCATTCAACTTATCTATAACTTACATTTTTTGTTGAGCAATAATTTTCTTGAAAATACCCGAAGCACACTTAATCCGCTTTTTATTACGAGGACAACCCACAAAACACGGGTTACGGGTCATTCAAAGTCTGCATGAAATGAGTTTCACATTCATACCAACTCCGGTTTTGAACTTTATCAAAAAAAAAAAAAAAACAATGACTGTAATACACCATCCCCCAAAGCTACCAGATAATGGCGCATAATAAATAAACAAAAATAAACCCTTGCGAAAAAAAATTTAAAAAAAAATTGTCATCCCCCAAAGCAGAAGCATTCATTTAATTTTCATTCCCTGACGTCTATTACATTCCGTTTGAAATATTTTTAATGCTTATTTTCTTTGCTTGCAAGCCGTTAATAATACCAACTTTATACATATACAAACACACATATTCATTGGGAAGTTTTATGAGACATCTAACCCCATCGTTTCCAGACCAGTATCTCTTCGTTCTGCTTAATCAACCATTTTTTGAATCCCTCTTATACTTTTTTGTTTGCTTCTAATTAAGGAACAGAAAAGAAAAGTTTCTCCATTGAAAAAGTTTAATGACTGCAAAATATTTTATGTTTCTTACAAATTTTTTCACCCCTACTACAGTCAGTCATTTTTTCCCCCCGAACGAAAAAAATATAAGAAAATAAAAAATAAAGTCACAACTAAGAAAGGACCTTTAAAAGTTATCATCCATGAGTTTTGAAAGCCACTGGGCACCATATAAAGTTTATGGTCACCAAGAGTAAGGAATGTTGCTTTATTTTTGTCAGATAAAACCCAAACAATGAAAAGGGCTTAGCTCAATCGTAAAAATTTATCAATGTTCTTTGGATAAAAACTATCATTGGCTCCTTTATGTTGTGCTTATTGATCATTTTTGGCTTATTGAAGCTGCCAGATTGGAATTCTTGTTTCTCAATGGTGGGTGCGAATATGGCAAGAAAGGAATTTTTCAATTTGGCATTTGATTCAAAATGATTGGCGAATTTCATTAGCTGGAACTGCGTGCATGAAAAGTGAATTGGTGGTGTGTGTGTATATATCGTGTGTACGTGACTCACCCCTCATAATAATTCGAAACAAATTTGGTTCAATTTGCGATTCGAAACACCAGGACATTAAAACTATTTCGTTTCAATAAATGAACATACTTTGTAGAACAAATGGAGTCCTTTTGAATGGCTTTAATTAGGTAACAAATATGCCATATGCATATCATGCCAATGGCTTGCAGCCGCAATTTGTTATTTGATTTTTCGTAAGCAAGGATTTTTGCTCAAAGCTGAATGGAATCAATTATACAAAATGAATGTAATTGAGTGTGTTTCAATTCAATTTTAAATAAACCGATTCAATTAAGGCGTAGCATTTATTTTTATTGATTAGCGAACAGTGACTATACGGTATTTCCGCAAAATTGAAAACGATTTAATTCAATTAGAAAACAGCTTATTAGAGGGGGGATTGGAAAATTCCTGGCTATAGTTTCCTTGCATAATTAATTACTGTTTTCGTGTAGTTCACTTTATATTCATCGAGAACGATGTAGGGTCTTTTTCGGATGAGTGTGCTTGGGAAAAATAAGTTTTTGTTTTTGTTTTTGTTTTAACTTACAAAGCTGTAGTGAAATCACAAAAGCTTAAAAGTGGGAGTTAAGACTAACGTAGTCAGGTAAACACATTCCTGTGCATTAAAGTTTACATAAGGAAAACACACTAATAGATGATTAGGGAGTTATTTTGAGAGAAACTTTGGCCTCTCATACTTCGGCCATAAAAGACCAACTTGTGCAAGCCAATTTATTTGCAATTCAAATATAGGTAAAGAAGAGTCCACCTTTAAAGAGACTACTTTAATTGAAAAGAAAGAAAACCTACACAAATTGGCTTGAAAGAATTTTAATCTTAAGCGAAGGAACATGACAAGGAATTTTGATTGGAATGTAATTGTCTTTCATTAGAAAAGAAATTTAATTTGGAAACTCCATACTGTGAAAGTTATTACTTCAAAGATTTTCGTAAGCTGACACCCTAGTTGAATCGCATTCACAGTCGGTTGGGAATGAGATGGTTTACGGAGCCATCTTCTACTATGCTATGTGTGGGTAGCAGTTTCTGACTGAGAATATGGATGCAAACAATTGCAAAAATTTGCTTTGACTAACTTAAGAAAGTAATTTGGTAACATGTCTCATAGCATTTCGCAGGTGACATTGCACCGAACCTTCGAACCATATTGCTCTGGTGAAATAATCATGGATTGTGGACCAGAGTGCAATGGTGACTTATCACCCGACATCAAAATAGTAGATAACGTGCGTGGGAATTTCAGTTTCGAAAGGTTTACGGGTCTGGCTTACAAAGCGGAGGCAATTGTGAATTGTCAATCAAGTGAACTTGTTCCGCCGTTTAATTAAATTGGATTTTAAATAAAGCGAGGTGCTCCTCAAATAAGTCATTAAGGCAGCATAAGGCAAAACAACACATTCTTGAAAGAGTTCAATATGCTAAATGGTTAAATTTATTTCCACATACTTATATCCAATGTCATGGTTAAAATCCTTACATAAATAGTATGAAACAAAGCTGCTTTACGCTGTTTGTCTATATTAGATCTTTAAAACTACGCAATGGATTTTGATGCCGTTTTTTTTATATGGATATAGTGATCCAAGATAAAGCTTTTTACTCATACTACATTCTCATATTCTCATTGTAACTTAGAAATTGCTTGAACGATTTCAAAACTCGATCACAGTTAGAATGCTATTAATTCCCATATTTCCACGGGAACGGGAACATAAACGAGAACTTAGTGTTTGTATTGAAAAGCTCCAAAACTACTGAACCGATTCGAATGAAATTGGGAACATAAATGGTCTAGAACCTGAGAAATGACATATGCCATTTTCTATATTCCTTCGAGAACGGAAACGGGATTGGAGAGGATCTAAGAAAATACAGTACTCATTTGAAAAATTCTTTCATCGTAAGAGCGCTTCAATATCCCCGAGTTACATATCCCCATTTTTCTACCTGACCGGAAACTTGGAAACGACTCTACTTAATCTACTCAATTCGATCACCGTAAGGTCTAAGCTATTCCGGCGGGTCAGCTTGTGCTTAATATAACTTAAAAGGTTGATATGTACCAATCCAGCTATTTGAATTGTATCTTAAGATTCATTTCGTCAAAGAAAACTTTTTTAAACTAAACTATATTAGGTTAGGTAGAAAAGGCTTACAGTTGATCTTATTTCCGCCATGCTTAGATCAATGTGCAATGTAAATCTATTGTGGGACCGTGGAGTTTTGTAACATCCTATAGAGCTAAATTTGGTCTAGTAGCTTTTGAATTTCCGTTCTCGTGTGAATTCATGGTAAAGAATAGAATTGTTTGCGAAGGGATAATGCATCATTTCAATTACTAAAGAACTTTTGAAAACAGCCCAGAAGTTTAAAACTTCACTAACTCACTTTTTGGCTGTCGGTGCACACATAATGAAAAAAATATATTTTATATTACATACTTGCTAAAAACATTTCCGAAATTTATTGTTTAACTATAAGCGAAAGGCGATACCCGTAGAAAAAACATTTTTGCCTCTGGTGGGATTCGAACTCGAGTGGATAAGCATCCACTGTTGTTATCAATTTTACTTAACCCGTAGTCGTAACAATTCCTCAAAATAACGTAGTGGTCATACTGGGTCTAGTTGACCCCAGTGGAAAGAATAATCGCCACTTGCGTTCTTTCCAATATTTCCACTCCTTTAATAACTCAATCGTATTTAAATTTTTTTTTCAATTGTTTAATGATAAAAAAAAATGTTTACACTTTACTTTTTTTCAAGATTTGTCACAATATAGTCACAATAGATTCCGTGCAGTGTCGGGTTAGAATAGCACTGCAGCGCCTCCCCGCTTGTCGTAAAAGGCGACTAAAGGAGCAATCATATCTAGACGACTAACATCAAAGTGAGTCTAGCGACACACATACCACCTAAAAACTCTCCCCAAGTATGCATGCAGATCCCGGGGTTTACACGACTGGAGATTACCGGTGTAGTAAAAGGGAAATCAAACTCATTAAATGGAGCATGCATGTGTCGAAAAGGATGAAAGGAAAATTTTTGAAAAATTTTGAGCATTATGGAAGTACTTGCAAACATAAGAAGCACTACCCCGCCAGGCACCTCCATTGCTATGCATGGAGCTGATCCTGGACCGAGCAGCAATGTTCGGGTCAGAGCTATACGGATTCCGGGGGCTAGCAAAGTAATGCGACGAGTTGGACGAAAATTTAGAGTTGCGAGTTGGAACGTTGGAAGTATGACTGGTAGAAGTCTTGAACTCGAAGAGATGATGAGAAGGAGGCGAGTGGACATCTTGTGTGTTCAGGAAACGAAATGGCGAAACACAGCAAACAAAGCCCGTTTCTTAGATGTAAAGACCAAGGCTTACAAGATGTTCTACTATGGAACAGAACAAGGTAGGAACGGAGTCGGTATCATCCTTGACCAAAGTTTATGTAACAGCGTGTTGACCATTTTGAAGTCCAGTGACCGTTTGATGTCTCTTAAATTGGTGATGGAAGGAAAGGTCTGGAATATAATCAGTGCATATGCTCCCCAAATAGGGTGTGAGCAGGAGGAAAAAGATGCATTCTGGCTTGATTTTCATAACCTAATTAAGAACATCCCAAAAGAAGAGTGTTTGTTTGTTGGAGGAGATTTGAATGGACATGTCGGGAAGACAAACGAGGATTATGAAGACTGCCATGGAGGTTTTGGATTCGGCACCAGGAACACACCTGCTGAAGATATTCTAAATATGTGCAAGTCATACGGTCTAATCCTACTACATACCATGTTCATCAAACAAGACCGACACCTTATCACTTACAGCAGTGGAGGAAATGAAACCCAGATTGATTACCATTTGGTAACCAATTACATGAAATCTCGGGTGAAAGACTGCAAAGTGATTCTAGGAGAAGCTGCCGCTCAACAACACCGTCTTCTTTTAACAGAATTTTTTACGGATGCGGTGAAGGAAGTCAAACAAACAAAGGCTCCTAGGAGAATCAAGTGGTACAATCTGGAGAAAACCAAAGGACAGCAATTCATTTCGTATATGCGAAGTCAGCTGTGTAATACCATCGGCGCAGTTTCAAATACAATGACGGCACAAAATATGTGGGATCGCCTACAACGAACCTGCTTAGAGAGAGCCAAATCACTGTTAGGAGTCTCAAAAGGACACCACCAACAAGCTAAAGAGACCTGGTGGTGGGATGATGAAGCTAAAGCAGTGATTAGAAAGAAGAAAGCAGCTTTCCAAGCTTGGTCGAAGTGCCCCTCAAGAAATACAAATGAAAAAGCGCGTCTCAAAATGGAATACAAGAGCTGCAGAAAAGAAGCGAAGAAAAAGTGCGCCCAACTTCAAGCAAGAAGCACGGAGGGCCTGTATCGAGAGCTGGAAGAGATTTCTGCCCCAGCTGCTGAAGCAAATCAGGCAATCCAAGAGCTAAGACAAAGTAACTTGAATAAGGGAGCAACCATTTTCAAAATAGCCGCTCAGAGAAGGAGAAATGCGCAGGAGATTCGTTCGCCAAAGTTCATAAATGATGCTCAAGGACTGCTACTTGTGGATGACGACAAAATTCTTCACAGGTGGCGACAGTATTGTGATGATCTTTTGAATGAACAGTTTCCTCGGCGCCACTTTCCAACAGCTGCACCTAACTTTACGGAAGTATCCGACGTCACAGTCGAAGAAGTTAGGGAGGCAGTTAAGAACTCCAAAAAAGGCAAAGCGATTGGGCCAGACGAGGTACCATATGAGTTTTGGAAAAATATGGGAGACATCGGGTTGAGATGGCTCACGATTCTCATCTCCAAACTTATAAGAGGTGACAGTTTGCCTAATCAATGGAGGGAAAGTTTTCTTCTTCCAATGTACAAGGGAAAGGGAGATACCAGAAGCTGTGACAACTATCGTTCGATCAAGTTGATGTCCCACACTATGAAGATCGTTGAGCGGGTTTTGGATAGCCGACTGCGGAAAATAATAAGGCTGTCTGATGACCAATGCGGGTTTGTCGCGGGTAAGTCAACTACAGACGCAATCCAAAGTATAAGGATCATTATGGAAAAACACCGAGATGCCTTAGAGGATTTGCATATTGTGTTGGTTGACTTCGAAAAAGCATTCGATCGACAACCACGAGATCTGATATGGGTGGCCCTCAGACACCGAGGAGTTCCTGAAGCCTATGTGCGAATAATTATGGACATGTACGATGGAGCAGTTACAAAAGTGAGATGCCCAGCTGGAGTCACCGAAGAATTCCAAATAACAGTAGGTGTACATCAGGGAAGTGTCTTGAGTCCACTGCTCTTTATTGCTGTTCTGGATTATTTGCTCGAAGGAAAAGTAACGGACAATAAAGTACAACAATTATTCTTTGCTGACGATGGAGCCATCATAAGCGAGGATCCTACATCCCTGCAACGAGCACTTGACGTTTGGATTGATGTTCTGGAAGGAAATGGGTACCGTATTAGCGCAAAAAAGACTGAATACCTGTGCTGCCCTTTTTCTGATCCAGACAAGCCTATTCCAGACATTTATTTGAATGGAAATGTGCTTCCCAAGTGTGAAAAGTTTAAATATCTGGGATCTATGATCAATAGTGAAGCAACTTGTGATGACGACATCAATCATCGAGTAAGCGTAGGGTGGATGAAGTGGCGAGAAAACTCCGCTATCTTCTGTGATCGAAAAATGCCCCCTAAGCTGAAGGGAAGACTCTACACAGCAGTTGTCCGTCCAGCTCTGACATACGGTTCACAATGTTGGACAATGTACAAAAAGTATGAGAGCAAATTGACGGCAGCCGAAATGAAGATGCTTCGGATGACAGGAGGAATAACAAAGCTTGATCGAATTAGAAGTACTAAGATCCGTGGAAGCCTTCATGTCAAAAGTACCATCTTGGACAAAATTCAGCACGACCGGCTCAGTTGGTATTGTCATGTTCAAAGGAGAGATCCGCAGAACCCCGTCCAAAAGGCAATATCGTACAACGTTTCAACAAATTCGCGACGAAAAAGAAAAGGCAGGCCAAAACACTCCTGGTACAAGCAAATGCAAAAACAGCAGCATTTGGTTGGCCTCAGACATGGAACAATCCAAAACCGGGAGGCTTGCCGACGCTTTCTGAGGTCAACGCGGCGTACCCCACAGGCGGATCACTAGTGTGAAGCAGAAAAGTGGGAGAGTTGTGATCGCTTCAAGATCACTACTCGTAACGCCGGAAATGAAGAAGAAGAAGAAGATAGTCACACTGAGTCTAGTAGACCTCACAAAAAAAAACGTCCGCACTGTTTGAAGTCTACTGACGCAATAAGGACGCACAGGCTTTTGAAAACTATTTGGAGTTATTGTAGTACCTTCAAACAATAACAGATGGTACCTCATGTAACATTTTGAATCAAATCTTCGAAGCCAGAACAACTCAAAAATTGCCAGGGGTCGACTGTGCCCCCAATGACCACTACGGGTTAAGAATGTCTTTCAAATACTTGAATAGTCACAGACTTTTTTCCACAAAATTTGGGGTTGATTTTAAAGGTTTATGCCTTATTTCGTTTATTTTTTTTTTTTATGAAAATCAGTTTTTTCTTAAAATTTTTTATAGCATTTAAATTTCTTTTAAGAAGAAAAAATTGTACCAAAGTCTTGAGGGGTTCGAAAGTTATGATTTTTGTCACGAGAAAAATTTATTGGGACCAGAATGCGCCGCTCTGTGGTTTGAAAATACAAAATTCGCGGCAAAAATGTAATATTCGTTGTCCTGGTTTGACTATTTGGATTTTTATTTCTTATAGAAATATAAACAGAGCTTCAAAAACAAATAACAAAACAGTTTTCTGGTTTTTATTTTGACTTGCAAAGTCAAAGTTTTCAAAGTTGGCCTATTTTGTTCTAGAGTGAAAAAACAGAAAGAACTAGCTTCATTGTTTTCTTTTTACAATTGTGAAATATCTGACGAGCAATCATAGTTTTCTTGAATGTAGTTTAGTAGTAGGGAAACTGAATTTTTTTTGGCCTAATAGAATACTTTTATAATTTTAAGAAATGAAACCTTTTTTTTGTAGTTTTTGGGTTTGAGCTGCGCTACAAAAAAGTCTCACTGAGTCCTGCGGAAAACCGACCATGGAAGTTGACCTCATCTATTTGTTAAGCCATATGCAAAATTGTAGCTGCAATAACTTGCAATCTTCGGAGATATTTCAATTTGTTTAAAAATTTAATATTGTCCCCAGTACTCTTAATTTGGTATAAGAACCAATTTTCTTTAATGAATTATATTTGTAAAGTAGAAGAGCTGAGAGCTTAAGATTTGCTACTTATAACAATTCAAAATAGTTTTGTTAATATTTTGTTCGTTCAAAAACCCACCCACTTCCACGCCTTTTTTTACATAAGAGCCAAATCTCCAAAAAGTCACTGAGAATTGCTTAAATAGTTGTTAATCCTAATTGTTCTTATACAGAAGCATTTGACAAATAGGGCATTAATTGCTTTATTGCGTACTCATCACTAAAAGTGTCGGAGAGAACTGTTTAGTTGTGGATTATTATTTTATGATGTAATAAATCAGATAAAAATAATAATGTTTCTCTGGAACCCCACATTGGGAAGCCTTAATTTCTCTGGTAAAACAATCCCAGTGCTAGTAAATCTGTGGTAGGTATATAAACAAAGGCAATGGATAGATAGTGCTAGTTTTGAAAAGACTTTACTGAAGAGCGGAGCGTGCAAATTAATTACTAACATGAATATTTCAAACCAAATTCTGACAATGACAGTAAATTGTTAAATGAATTGACCAACACAAAATTAACTTTATCGTATTCAATTTGCAAAAGGACTCAAAAAAATTTCCAGAGAAAACGATTCAGCCGAAGAAGACGAAAAAAATTATGAATTCGGGATTTCGCCAATATACATGCTAGAGTAAGATATGTATATGCAGTTCTTACTTAAACTTGCCTATGGACTATACAAAGAAGATGAGAGCATTGACAAGAAAGAATCAAAGAAAAGCGGAAATACAATATGAATTTAGGGAGCAAATCGGACTGATTACTGATACGCCAAAGCAAGGATTTGGTAATACGAATGACGGTAACACTTCATGAAGATGTTCCGAAAATCAAGAAGTAACGTCAGCTATAACCCGAGTAGACAAGGAACTTATAAGGAACTGCAAGTTATTTTAAATGCACTATCATTCAACGAGAATGCCTTCATAAGGCCAAATACAGCTACAAACTCCTGACTCCAACACCTCACAAAATTCTTGGTCATGATGGGGAGCTTATAAGACATCAAATTTTGCCAATAGGAGAGCTTTCAGAAGAGACACTGGAGTCTTGTTTCATCTTTAAGAGCTTAAAGAGAGACTAATAAGTCTATTAAATGTTGAAAATGAAGATGATGCCAATGAGTTTTCGACTGAAAACTTCGATGTAGTAATTGTTGAAAAAAAAGTTATATATGCTTATATACCATTTTGTTTCAAAAATATACATTTTGAAATTTTATTTGATTAAGTTTTTTTTATCTGTCTACTTTTCGCCTTCACTGTTTCATATATTACATATAATAGCCTTATAGGACATACTGATGAGTAACAAATTGAAAAAACTATGTAAGTGATATAACTTATTATAAACGTTTGAGAAACTTGTTTTCTTGATTTTCAGCATCCATTGCTGTTATCAATTTTACTTCAGAATATCTTGTGAATACTTAAATAGTCACAGACTTTTTTCCGAAAAATTTAGGACTTATTTTAAGGGTTTATTTTAATGCCTCACCTACTTCGTAAGTCTTTTCTCCACCAAAATTTTATTTCAGTCAAAGATAGCAAATTACCCTGTGAAATTTTTTTTTTAAATCTCCACTGTTAAAACCTCGGAAATTTCTTTTAAGGAGAAAAAAAATGGTGCCAATATTTTACTCCGTTCAAAAGTTAGGACTTTTGCCACGAAAAAAGTCAATTGGGACCACAATGCGCCAGCGCCGCTCAGTATTTGCCTATATAGTGCATCAAAATAAATCGCTATATTCAGTCCTTAGCTAGTAATTTTAGTGATAAATTTATATATATGTGCCACCTGAGCGAAGCACGAATTTCCTATCATTGATCGATCTGGTAAAAGCTCTATAGCAATCCCCAAAATTTATCTAATTTTGATGATATTTCAAGAACTAAAATTAGCTGTCGTGGAGGGAGAGATTTCTTTTCTTAAAGTTACAAAATGACTTGTAACTTAGCCTGTAGTTTCGATTAAGCCAAACGAGGTAGCAATTTGCTTCTGAACGGAGAGTGCATATAATTCACGCCATTTCATTCGTCTTTCAGAGAGTCATAGAAGCTCTTCCACAATGAAAATTTCTTTGTTTAAAATGTTTTTTGAACCGGTGTAAGGCAGACAAATTATGATGTATCTAACACTAAACTTCCATCTACCAGAACATTTTTCAAATAGTCTTGCACTGGAAAAGTAGTTCAAGTTATCTCAAAATGCACAGGATGCATTCTCCATTCCCAAATGGGATCTTCATTCCTTTAATAGCAGCAAAGCAATAAAATTTCATTTAATTTCAATTTCTTAGCTTCTCCTTTAACATTCCATTCAATCCTTAATCAATTCCCCGAACACTTTATACTTCTCTCAATCTAGTGTATAGCTGAAGATTTACAGTGGAAAAAGTACACTTTTCTACCACAATTCCATGAGCCGACGGACGACCATCTACTGAATATTTAATGTGATTAGATTCGAATTGCTCCTTCAAGCTTCTCCTTGGCTTCAATCGTCCAGCACTCAATTCACTCTTGGTTTTGTGTGGTCTGGGTTGGTTTAGCGTATAGCCCTCACACCAACAAAAAAAAAAACTATGAAGAAACCCTTCAATACATTGGTCCCAACTGAGTGCTCTCGGCACTTCAAAGTATTAAAATTCAACGCAAGTTTGCGAAAAAAAGGCCAAACCCAATTGTGTCCAGTAAATTTAGGTTAGACTTGGTCGGCTCTCTCGGATGGTTGGTTAACCCTCATCTCGCACCTCAGTCGAATATGAAAAGAAAAAACCCACCTCCACCTGGATTTGGCACTGTTTTTTTTTGTTCAGTCTTCTTGTGGCGAAGATGCATAGGATGATACCGATGTACAAAAATTCTGCAACATCACTCTGCTTCCCACAAACATATACATGTGCATACGTAGTAAGTGCTGGAACATCTCTGAGCCTGAAAAATATAAAATGTAATTGCTTGAAGCACCTTCAGTATCAAAGGCAAAAAGAAAATCCTTCTCGCTTGGCTACCTCTTGTATGGATATTGCGGTCAGAGAAACGATTTTCTTTTTTTTTTGTTCACTGCATGTTGGAACTTTTCCGGATTCAATGCAAACTTATTGCAATTGCTGGGACTGTTTGGCTTTGCATGCAAAGTTTTTTGAGTGCAGAGTGCTAAGAGTAATTACTTGTGGTTTTGATCTTTCCATCGAGCTGAGTCAATACTCCTGCACCGGAGACGATGTAGAATTTGGTGAATTAAAAAAAAATCCATAGCAATTAAATAGACACTCATCAATCTTACTTTAGTCGGAAATGAGGCAATCAAATGGTGTTTTATCCTTGTGGGGATTGTAAGAAGATTCGGAGTGGCAAACTCATCCCAAAGTACGCTTCCCCGAAGAACTTTTTATTTGAATTTTTTTCTTAGTTTGTTGTGTTTTCGTGTGTTTTTGTTTTCAAATTGACACTCTCTGACAACAAAAGACGAAATGCCTTGGGCATTGTGAAGCTCTTTGCCATTATTATCGCGATAAATTAGCATAAACAGTATTCTTAGTGTTCAGCTGTTCTCCTGTTTTTTTTTTTTTTTTTTCACTTTAAGCGTTGGCATGTGTAAGTAAAGTGACTATGGTAGGAGAGTCAGAAGAGATAATCCTACGCTTTTGTGTACTTTTTTTTATAATGTGCGACCATCCGCGGGGCTGTTTGTGAATTTTTTTTTCACTTACTTTGTGAACATTGTTTTTGGAATTTAATTTGTCCCCTCGGCTATTGGGTGGTAATGATGTTTGCAGGCAAGCGAGCTTGATCGAGACAATTCAAAGGGAAATTGTTAAATGTGCAAGAAACATATTAAGTGTGAGATGTGAGTAATTACCGAAGAACTAGAGGGGTGGCTGCAGGGTGTGTCTCTGCATGAAGAATGTTGCTGATGTGGATAATGCAAATTGCATTGTTTGGTGAGAAACTAACCGGAGGAGTCTGCAATTTGCATAATGAAACAGACAAGATAAGCTCTTATAAAATGCAAAACTATAAAGCGGAAAGTTCTAGTCTGATTTAAATAGGCTGGAACTTTTCAGCTTAGTTACTATCGTTATTTAAAAGTAAGCTGGTTGAGTCGGCTTTCGGCTTTCCAAATATATTTTAGTCCAAGCAATCGAGTTCGACTGAAGTGTTGCCATTGTATTACTTTCACAAGCACTGAACATTTTAAAAATGAACTTGTGAGTTGCATAAAAGCCCTAAGAAAACTTATCTTTGCTCTTGTGGAAAATACATCTTTTCTACTTGTTTATCTTGGTACCATTCGTCATATTAAAGGAAAAACCAAAGGAATTCAAATTGAATTTTCACAACGATGCTGATGAAAAGATTTAAGCAAGTTAAAATAGGATGGTATTTGGGCACAAAAACACGGGATGGGCCAAAGCCTATAGTTGATTTCACTTAACCATTCCAAAGGAGCTACAATTTTCCCCGCCCCGAACGATTTAAAGGAGGAAGCACTCTTCATTGGAGTAAAACTATCAAATGACTATTATCAGTGAAAAACAGTTTGGAATAATTACTAAGAGTCGAACAAGTCAATTAGAATTTTGGTATAAGGTCAAATACACTTTTTGCCCTTTTCAGTTATAAAAATTACCTTAAAACGATCAATTCTTAGAAAACTAATAACATTGCAAGCCTTTGCAATAAAAGTCCGTAAAAAAACCCAAAACTAAACTTTTTACCTGTTTTTGATTTTTCCAAGTATCATAAAATGTATGGGTTTTTGAGTGCACTTATTAATAAGTTTTTTTTATTATTGTTTTGTTCACCAGTAAAAAATAAAGAAACATGTTTATTAACAGGCATTTTCTGAAGAAAAAAATGACCTCAAAGTCAAAATTTTGCTTGGGGGAGAAAATCTGGCAACCCTAAGCCTATAGGAGCCCAACTTAAATACAGTTTTAAAGATTATTATTATTTCTACAAAAAATTAAGTCTAAAATTAGGTCTCTTCCATTAGTATTGATAGAGATATCGAATTTAACACAGGTCAGGGTACACCAAAGGTAGCCTTTTTTTAAATTGTCAAAATGTCAAAGTTGAGAAACAGACTTTACTGTAGAACAATTTTTTCTTAAAATATGATCAGAAATCACATTCCAAAGTATGCTATTTTTTATTTACTAAATCGCAAGTTTGTGCGACCCAGTCCTAGTCGTGGCCATTTTTTAATTATATAAAAAAAATCTTAAAAATCTATACAATTTATTGCTAACGCAGAAGATATTGACGTAATGGAAAGAAGAAAGTGTAATGTTATGGGTTTTTTTGCAAGCATTGAAACAGAAGCGTCACAAAAGGGTTTAATGGTAAATGAAGGTGAAACGAAGCATATGCTGTCATCAAGCAAGGGCAGAGAACATCGACAAATTCAACAAAACGTCACAATAGACAGACATAACTTCAGGGTAGTACAGGACTTCCCCTACCTAAGATCCTCTATATACTTGGAAAATAACATCAGTTTCGAGATCAATCGGAGAATCACTCTTGTAAATCGTTGCTACTTTGTGTTAAAAAAGCAATCGACAAATAAAATCCTCTATAGAAAACCAAAGTAACCCAGACTTACTGTACGGTGCGGAAGCGTTGACCTTATCGAAAGCGGATAAGGAGTCCCTTGGTCGTTTTGAAAACAGAACACCCCTAGTGATCTCCTATGTGAAAACATTGTGTGGAGGAAATTGCTCATTCACGCAAGTACTACTGAATACATTTGAATCAAACCTTGCACCAATTGCTTATAAGTCAGAACTATAAGTTATAACTTATCCTCATATTCCCGTGGTAACCCGAACGGTAACTTATCTAACAACTGCATCGACCACGAAAACTCTTTCATCATTGGAATGCTACATTATACCTGAATACGGCTTTATATCATCTACGTATTCTAACGCAACGGGAACAGAAATGGGAAAGGGAATTAGAAACTGCTAAGCCGTTTAAATAGTTCTTTCACCATTATAATACTACTTTTCCCTGTGTAGCATAGATACTATTTCCGACCCGTAATCACCCAGAAACAGAAAATCGAAAACTACTGGATCGATTTCAAAAATTCTTTTATGATTAGAATGCTACATTTTTTATTCATCCTTAACACAAGGCCCTTTAGAAAAGTTTCAGATTACGAATGCCAAAAAGAGAGGACTAGAAATATCTCTACAATGAATATTTTGCCACAGATATGTATTTAGAACTTGTTAGTAATATTTTAATCGATAGTAACGAGTTATGTGTCAAAACATTCGATACGAGAGCGTATGAGTATTTTCCTTCCTTTTTGACATCCGAAATTGTTAGGACGCACAAGCCTTGTAATAAATGCCATTATTTTATCATTCCTTTAACAAGCAAAGCGTTTTGAAATAAGGGATGAAATTTGTATCTATTTTTTTTTTTCTGTGTTGCTAAAGAAGTAAAGCTTCTAAAGTGCGCGTACATCAGAATACACACATTTTCTTCAAAAAAGTGTTTTTAACTCAAATTGCGAACCGAAAGTTTCCAACGTATTCTGTGACCAACATTTTTGCTAATCTATGAAAGTTCAATGCCTCTTAAGTCATATATTTTTTGTAACTAATATTGGCACCAGATGTCGATGCTATACACTAGATCACCGTAAGATCTGAACTATGCCGCCGGGCGGATCAGCTCGTATATCTTACTTAAACATAATCTGACAGCTGAATTTTTAGCTGTCAAATCGCTTTGGTGTGGGAGAGCCTTTATTCCTTCAGTAATTTTCTTAGACAGTTATGTCTTCATTGAATAAATAAAAGGTGCTTTTTAAACAAGCAGAATTATAAAACTAAACAGAGACAAGTAAATGACAAATTCCAAGTCATCTATGGTTTCCCCACAGAGAATATTATAGTCAAGTGGTGTTAAATCGAACTGTCTTGGAATTCATCTTACAGAAACCAGGATCAAAAGCAAAAAAAGAGGTTTGGAACCAATCCACCGAATGTATACCCATGCTGTGCCCGGTAGTCTTGTGGCCTCAATTCAAACCCAACAATGAATAATTCACACAGCAAACGACGAAACCTAATGCTAATGAGATCAAATCCTTAATAAATTTGTCACCTTCTTCTATATAGTCAGCGGGATAAGCGATGGCTTTTTTAACAGGATTGTTAAAGCACTGAATACAATGACCATTTTAATTCTTATTCTTAATTCTTTTTTTATTGATTCTATGCACTTAACAAAAGCATTGGAAGCCGCAAAGGTTGTTGCGATGTGTTAGTTGAAAAGGATTTGGGAAATTGAAAATCTCTTATGCCCATAGAAAAGAGTATTTATCTTCCACCGATCCATTTTGACGTTCGCAATGACGATTCAACAAGCTATCAAGTTCTGCGAACAAAAAAGCACGTCTGCAGTTGCTTCAACCTGAAATTATTCACAGGGGTTGGTTTTCTAGACTCTAGAGAATGAGAAAGCCTTCAGTACCTTCTGACATGAAGGTATCGTGCACAGTAAGCCTTACTTTAAGCTTCTATAATAAAAGTGACTGAGTCATTCGTGAATAATCTTAGCCTTTCTGCAAAACCCATTCGACAGCATATAAATTTTCCTCATTAAAGGAAAAACTAAAGCTATATCTCAGTATACCAAAACAATACTAAAATGCAAGTATTCAGAATAACACCATATTCCAAACGTAAACTCCCGCGTCTAACGATGACCATTATAATTATTACCATCAGCGTAATACCGCCTTATGTTGTGACAGGATCCATTACCCAATTGAACTGAAAAATCCTGCAAACCCCAAGCATTCATGACTATCCGAAATCACATTCCCGAAAATATAATTCCAACGGAAGAGAGATGGCACTCACTCCAAATCGACCTACAAAACTACGAAAACAAACCAACCACAGAAAAGCTTCCCCACTATGACCGGAGGGGAATATTCTTGGTCATACTTCCTCCTGTCAACACTCCGGTTTTCCTCCGAAATATGGACTCCTGATGCGTGTTTGAACTAGAGTTATTCACCGAAGGAATCCACATGTATTCATATCTGCAGGGGGTTGTACTTTTTTGGTTTTCCTTTTTTCATGCTCCTGTCAACAGTATTTAAATAGACATATACCCTATAAAACACATACCGGGAGCATCTAGTTTTTCTGCCTCATGACATAGGAAGGAATTCTTTTCTATAAAAAAAAAATAAGAGCAAATGTGTGAACACTACTAACAAATTTTAGTGTTTGTTAATAATTGATAATGCCTTCGTGAGTTTCCATAAACACCCTCATAAATTTCACTGTAGCTCGATAGAATCTCTCTCAACTTTAAGCCCCAGTTGTCAATGGTATTCAGGCTAGCGGCCATCAATGGTATCTTCTAATTCAATCGAGTTGTATAGCCTCAAAATTTATGATGGCCAGCATAAAATATTTGAAAATAAATAATTTTTTTTTAAATCCATAATTCATGAGTTGTTCCCGCATAATAACATTTGACTGAATGTATTTCGCCCCTAATAAAGAGGGCAATAAAATACTCCCAAATGATTGCGAGAGTATCTTACACTCAAATTCAATGACCAACTTCCGTCTAAATATTGATTTCGTTTTTTTTTTCTCTTTCTTTTTTGGTCTATAAACAACAACCCCTATTTTAAGGGTGCAAATAAATTTATAACTTTGTTAGATTTCTATAAATTGACCAAATCAACCCAGAAATGCTGTTCATCCGGGTCTGTCTGTTTCTGTACAGGAAGTATTCGTTTCCTATCCTCAGAATTGGTGGTACACTCTACGGGTGTTCGATTAAAAAACTTTATTTCTCCCTTGTTGGAGCAAATGTTTTGAAAGCACCTCTTGGACTATACCATCAGTATCATTGAAATTATCAAAGGGCAGATTTCGAGCTTGAGTAAGCATCTCACGTATTTGTGGAAAAACGGAAGCATACAGGTGCCAGACGGGTAGCGAATGAAGAACCTTCATAATATGTTTCAAATGGCTATAGTAAAATTGTATTTTTGAGAATATCGAATCAATTTATTGAGGATACTGTTTATAATCGAATTTATTCTTTCCTTTGACTTGATTGATATCCGGAATAAATATGGTCCTCTTTTTTTAGGTTTGTATATACACATAAACATCTACGGGCCTTGTTGCATAGATACCTACTCCTACAGTCGTACAAACAATGAACCAATTTAAGGGTTCTCAGTTTTCTTATTTTTCGAATTGAATCTTAAACTAACGAGAATGGTATTTCTTTGTGAAAAAAGGACATGTCCCTACTCATGTTGATGTTTTTTTTTACTGCGATGGAAGGGAGTCACTTTCTGGAATCTTCTTCAAGTAGAAAAAATTAGTCCTGTCAGATGTCATTACTAGTGTCGATTTCCTTTCAACCATTTGCAGTCAAAGCAGTCCCTACTAAACTCGATTTGGGGGGAGTATTTGGGAAATTAAGAAACTAGTGATTTTATTTTTATGAGTGTTTGTGTGTCCAAGTGACACTTCTAATGGTTCTTCTGCATTGTCTTTGTGCTAAGTAGTTAACAACTGATTAATTAATAAAATGATATGAATAAAATGGAAATGGAGAAGCATTTTAATTTCTCGCTTGGAGAATTTGTTCCATACACCACCACCAGTCTTAACAATTCAGTATAGTCATCGAGAACAATCACTATAAACACCTTCAAAACTAAATCGAGAAGAACAGGAAGCCTCAAGTTATCAAAACATTATCGTTTTTAAATGGGACGATAGTCAAATTCACATGTATGTAAGGTTTATTTATGCTCCCAACTAGGACAAACAAAATTTGATATGGAGTGACATCGCTGAAAAAATAAGTAAAGAAATATTAAACAGAAAAATTGTGGAATCAATTTTATACTCGATGTAAATTTGTCACAAACCGTGACGAGTATAGAAGGTACTAAACCACAATATCAAAAGCGATGCCGAGTAGAATTTAGAATTCCGTGAGGATATGGAACATATCATACGAAGGGATTACTTTCTCCTGATTGACATTTGAGTATATACCGGGTTTTATATGGGAGATTATCTGATTTACTTGGTGTTAGTTTCAATTATCAATTAAGCGATGTTATAAAGTCCGTTTAGTTCGATCACTCATTTTGATATGCAGGGTGTACCGTAAATCGTGTTTCATATTTTGGAATATAGTTCTTGTTCATATTGTAAGGAAAAAAAGTTAAGTCCACATCCCAACTTGATATCACTTTTCGACGATCTAAAAAAAAAGACTAACTTTGGTGTACCCTGATCTATGTTAAACTCGATTTCTCTGCCAATACTGATGACAGAGACCAAATTTTGTACTTTATTTTTTGTAGAAATACTAGTCTTTAAAACTATATTTAAATTGGGATCATATGGTTATAGGGTTGCCAGATTTTCAATTTGAAATGGCGTTCTAAATTTCTTCCCCGAGCAAAATTTTGACTTTGAGGTCTATTTTTTATAAAACGCCTGATAAACATAAAGTTTCTTCATTTTTTTTTTTGTTTTATGCACTAATAATAATTAAGAATAATCATAAATAATTATTATTAAAGGATCTTAATTTTTTTCATAATAAGTACAATTATACGATTATAATTTTGAAATTACAAAGATTTACAAGCATGGCCTTAAGCCGTCTGCCGGTAAGTTTAATACTTTTAATATTTCTAGAGAAAAGATATGCATTTGCGAATATTTAGATTAATTAGCAAAAAATGATAAGCTATAAATATATAAAACAGAAAACAAAGTAAAATACTACTCTTCGAATTAAAATTACAAATAGTTCAATTTACAATTTACAAAATTTATTTTACAATTTAAATTCTCAATAATTAATTAAAAAATTAAAAAAGGATTTAAAAAAAAAAGATTTAAGTGTTCGAAAAAACTTAGGGGCTTTTAGTTTAGCTAAAACAAAATTGGGAATATGTTTCAAAGACTTGCAACATCATTTAAAAAGGCGCAAAAAAAGCTATAAAAGAATTGACCTTATAATTTAGCTAGAATAAAATTTCAAATGATTTGGTATGAAAGTTATCCTAAAAGTCAGCGTACAAATTTCTATATGAAACCGCTTGTGAGAGCAGCAGTTTCGTATGAGTAATTTCCAACCACTCTGTCCATTGAGAACGCTTAAGCATTCCTCCAACGATAGGGAACTTTTATTGAAATATAGCCGTTGGATTTCTTGCATCATTGGACACACGGCCAGGAGGTAGAAAATGTTTTCTGGTTCGTTTATGTTACATAATGTACAGTTCAGGTTAAGGTCAGTTCTATGTGGCCTGTAGTTCAACTGTAGCATTTCCGTACGGGCTTTAAATACAAACTAAATAAACTCATCTCCTTTACAGAAAATTCACTCCGGAAATAATTGGTTTCTCCTAGACTGTGATTCTATCTTTTGTATATTGATCATGATACAGACTCTCCAGCCCGATCAAGGAATGACCGGTACATGTGTTCATCAATGCAAGAAATGCGTTCATAAAAAACAGACCTCCATGAATATAAGTTATCTACAGAGAGGTTAAAAGAAAGGTCGTGTGCCGAGGCTAGTTCATACCAGTCTTTAGTAGGCGTATACCGACACCTCAAAGATACTAACATAATTCTCTTCTGCAAATTGTCGTTAGATCTTTGCATGACTAAAAAAAAACCCATATATTTTATGATATTTGAAAAAATACAAAACTGGTAAAATATCAAATTTTGGATTTTTTACCAACTTTTACTGCAGCACCTGTCAGTTGGAGTAGTTTTCCAAGAACTTATAGTTTTAAGTTAATTTTTAAAGGTAGTTAAGTGCTAAGTAATCTCATTACTTATTGTAAATGTGAGTTTGGTCCGCCTGATTATTTGACCGCCAATCGAGTTTGATATTGATATTAAATAATAAATTTCATTTGATTTTGATTCGTCTTTCTTTAGACTGACAGGCCCTAGTCGTAACAGTGAATAAGCCAATAATATCAAGTAAAGCAACTGGCCCTTTTAGCATGGAATACAAGCTGTTGTAATTTTTTTGATAAGAACACCAATTTCAAAATTACATCAGTCGTTAACCACATTTCAGAGAGCCACTGCAAAACAAATGTCCTCCCCGCAACATTTATCACAGAAGCTCCTAGACTTCCTTCAATCTTGTCTGCAGCGTTACCACCAGAATCCTTCGCACAACCATCATCGCTTCCTTCAACCTCTAATGCAGGTCACCTTCATCAAAGGCAACTACAAGCCATGCATAGAAACTCACTGCAGCAAAAGGTGGATTGCAACTCTGAATTAATTAAAACGAATTTTTGAATAAAGGAAGAACACTTCCAAAACAAAAAGCTCAAAAACGCAGAGAAAAAGAAAAAAATCACACTGCGATATTAGTACCTATCCACATATTGTTCAAACTATAAAGGAATTAATTGCTTTCAATATTCAATAAAAATTGAAACTTTATCTAGTTGATACAGACGAAAATAGCTCATTGCGAACGACTGCATTTTAAAGTAGTAGTAGGTTTGAAACAGATTTCAGGAAAGTTGTGCGACCTTTTGAATGTTAATTAATTTGTTTTTGAGCAGGCTCAAGGTCAATAAAAACAATGTTGTTATATGGTTGTTAACGACGTTTCGAGCATGAATACGCTCTTCATCAGGTCTGTTTATTCGGAAGTAAATAAAACAATCGTCAATTAAATTGTTCAACAAGAACATAATGGTTAAAACAAAAACTTACAATAATACAAGAAATCAGTTTTCACAATGAATACTCAAATACCCAAGCACTGTCATTTGGTCACAAACATTTACATGACGATTTAAAGTTAAAATTTAAAATTTACTTTGCAAACAAAAAAGTTTAAACTGCATCAACCAACTAAGTAGGGATATCTTGGTTTGTTCTGTAGATCAGCTGTCTGTATATGTTGCTGAGATTTTCACAGTCAGATCTCCTATTTACTGTGTTCTCAGTGTTTAGAATGTGCAACATTTCCAGCAACATTCTCTTATTGTAGTTTCTCTCTATGTCTAGTATTGTAACGTTATCAAAGTCTGGCTTGTGCGATTCTTCAATACAGTGTAACGCCAGTGCAGTTTTTTGTGCTCCCCCATTGTTGATGTCAGAACGGTGGTCGGAGAGTCGGTTTCTCAATTTTTGTTTTAATGTGCCTACATACACCGACGGACAAGAGGTGTTATTTCTACCACCCAAACAATTAATTTTGTAGACTACATCGCATTTGTCCAACTTATCAACACTTCCCTTAGTGTTGGTAAACACTAATGACTTGAGCGTGTTGGTGGACTTAAACGCTATTTTCGTTGTGTTTTTGTCACGTATAGGTGCTGCTTTCATACGTGTTGAAAGAGACGGGATAAAGAAAGCACTTTTGTAAATCGTTGGAGGGGGATCAGCAGGTTGTTCCATCGTTGTCTTTTTTCCGCAAATGGTAATCAGTTTGTTGATTATTGTAATGGGGAAAGAATTCGAGAGCAGGGTGTCTTTAATGATGTCGACGTTTTTTTGACGAAAATTGTCGTGGCAGGTATTTAAAACACGATCGATAAAATTTTGCGCTGCATTAAATATAACCTGTTTGGGTTGTTTTGAAAGGTAATTAATAAGTCTGCCTGATGAGGTTGGTTTCTTATACCAATCAAAAATGATACCTCCATTATGTCTAACAACCCTGACATCAAGGTATGGTAATGATCCATTCTCTTCGATTTCAACCGTGAATTGAATACGGTTGTTGAAAGAATTGAGAGCTGTCAAAGTTGACTCGATTTCATTCCTCTTCAGAATGGCGAACAAATCATCCACATATTTGGTAATAACCTGAAGGCTAATTTACCTATGACGTCTTCCAACAAGGCCTCCATTGCATGTAGGCACATCAAAACAAAAATTGAGAAACCGACTCTCCGGCCACCGTTCTGACATCAACAATGGGGGAGCACAAAAAACTGCACTGGCGGGCGTTACACTGTATTGAAGAATCGCACAAGCCAGACTTTGATAACGTTACAATACTAGACATAGAGAGAAACTACAATAAGAGAATGTTGCTGGAAATGTTGCACATTCTAAACACTGAGAACACAGTAAATAGGAGATCTGACTGTGAAAATCTCAGCAACATATACAGACAGCTGATCTACAGAACAAACCAAGATATCCCTACTTAGTTGGTTGATGCAGTTTAAACTTTTTTGTTTGCAAAGTAAATTTTAAATTTTAACTTTAAATCGTCATGTAAATGTTTGTGACCAAATGACAGTGCTTGGGTATTTGAGTATTCATTGTGAAAACTGATTTCTTGTATTATTGTAAGTTTTTGTTTTAACCATTATGTTCTTGTTGAACAATTTAATTGACGATTGTTTTATTTACTTCCGAATAAACAGACCTGATGAAGAGCGTATTCATGCTCGAAACGTCGTTAACAACCATATAACAACATTGTTTTTATTGACCTTGAGCCTGCTCAAAAACAAATTAAGTAGGTTTGAAACTTTTCTGCAAGTGTTTTTGTTTCCAGAAAACCTAAAAATTCAAGGTATGTAGTATGTACATGAGAAAATAATTTAAATTTTTTTAAAATATTTTATGAAAATTTTCTTAATCAAACCATAAAAAAGACAAACATTGGATAGCGACGCGGCGGGCGCTCACAGGCTTTCGTTCCGAATCATTAAGCTCTTTTCTAAATTGCCTAGAGCTCGTGAACTTTTCCGTCAAGATTGCAATTGAAACTAAAGACAAATACTGTAGTATATTAGTTACGAGTATTGTTGTTAGAATTGAAAAAAAAATCACCTCTTATCATTCGTGTAATTTTGTATAACATCACTAAATGTTTGTACTGAGTGCCTGGCGTTCTTCGTGCAAATAAGTTAATTGGCATGAGTAACTGTTGATTTCATCCAACTGATCTCCATCATTAAATCTTCTTCGTCTGATAATGACGATTAACTTTGTAGCAAGTTTAACATTATTTATTATACATATATTAACTATTTCATTTTCATTTATTAATTACGAGAATCTTTTACAATGGGCTTCAAAGCCTTTAAATTAGCAAAAGTTAAGTTAATGCATTTTTAATTTACATTACCTAATTATAAGCATAATATGACACATTAAGTAATATTAAGCAAAAATGAATTTTAATAGGGAATATAAAGCTTTGTGAGTGTTAATTTCAATTTTAATAAAAAATTATAATTGTTTATTATATATATTAACTATTTGAAACAATTTCATGTTTCACACTTTCAGAAAATCTTACAAATAATAAAAATAATAAAACAAACTGCAGAATATGCATGCCTGTAACTTCAAGCATTTATTCACTTACAAAGACAATAGAGTAACTTTTAGTGCTAAACACACAGCTCATAAATTTTTTTCACAAATATTTTCTAAGCTCGCAAATAAACGCAAATGAGCACTGTTTTCGTTAGTTTGTCTTTTCATGGTGGTTTGAAGTTTCCGATCCGTCAAAATTGTTGTGTGTTCATACAATGCGTGTAAAAATCTTTGTAAATTCGTCTCAAAAAAAGGTCGACTGCTGTTGATTTTTCTCCTAATGGAATTTCATTGAGAAAAAATTGGCTGCACTCGACTGCAGTATTTATTTATTTTGAAATGACAAGGAGCTAGTGTGTAGTGATCATATTCGGAATGCTTTCCATATGCCTATCGTAAAAAACTGACAATTTTCTATAATTTTGTGTTTCTAATACGTTTTCTTATGAGCAAAATCATCGCACTTTTTGTTTAAAGCTCCGTCGGTCGTTCCAGTTAATAAATCTTCATAATCAATCGCAATTACATATTTGTTTTTCTCATTATAAACCAGACTGACAGCTGCTTATTATAATTTGTCATTCTTTCTTTTTTTGAAACACAGCCAACGAGAAAATATTGCCGGCAACCATCTTGCTGGGAAACGTTTTGGCAACCGCATCGTGTCGTTCCGTTCGTTGCCTTTATTTAAAACGAACTTTATTGAATTATTTAATGATCCATGAAAATCATATTTTCTCCTCATTGAATGAGGTCCCGCCATAGCCATATATTTATTGCATGAGCTTGCTGCATGCACCCTGCAGCTTTTTATATGCAAACTTCTCATTTATTTTCTCTCAAAAAATATGTCTCTAGGTACATATTTCCAAAGAGCAGTCAAGTGCAGAAATGGCAACAAAAGTGGGAAAAAATGTTGCAGATTGATTGATTGTATCGACCCCTCTGGCATAATGACATTTTATAAGTGATCAACTTAAATCCCTTTTTAAAGTACATTCTATGTTTTCTCGATGTATTGCACTCTCTTTTGTTGTTGTTATTAAAAACATAAATATGTGTAGATGTGGGAGGAAATTGAATTTTGTACTCTGCCCTGATAAGCTAATTGCAAATTATATCATGCCACCGATTTGAGAGATAATAAAATATGTAATGAATTAAAATTTAATTATTTTGTTTGATTAAAACAATTTTAAAATGGCTTTTTATTCGTCTTACTCCAAACGCGAGCTGTGCTTTTTTTC